>OX030933.1:1410270-2820541 GCA_943735885.1 Stelis phaeoptera | reverse complement strand
CGTGCACCAAAACGCTGCTTTTGCACAGTTTTGACGCTAAACGTGCGTTTCGTGCACCAAAACGCTGCTTTTGCACAGTTTTGATGCTAAACGTGCGTTTCGTGCACCAAATCGCTGCTTTTGCACAGTTTTCACGCTAAACGTGCGTTTCGTGCACCAAAACGCTGCTCTTGCACAGATTTGACGCTGAACGTGTGTTTCGTGCACTAAAACGCCGCTTTTGCAAAGAAACGTGCGTTTCGCGCACCGAATCGCCTCTTTTGCAGCGAAACGTGCGTTTCGTGCACTAAAACGCTGCTTTTGCACAGTTTTGATGCTAAACGTGCTTTTCGTGCACCAAAACGCTGCTTTTACACAGTTTTGACGCTAAACGTGCGTTTCGTGCACCAAAACGCTGCTTTTGCACAGTTTTGACGCTAAACGTGCGTTTCGTGCACGAAAACGCTGCTCTTGCACAGATTTGACGCTGAACGTGTGTTTCGTGCACTAAAACGCCGCTTTTGCAAAGAAACGTGCGTTTCGCGCACCGAGTCGCCGCTTTTGCAGCGAAACGTGCGTTTCGTGCACTAAAACGCTGCTTTTGCACAGTTTTGATGCTAAACGTGCTTTTCGTGCACCAAAACGCTGCTTTTACACAGTTTTGACGCTAAACGTGCGTTTCATGCACCAAAACGCTGCTCTTGCACAGATTTAACGCTGAACGTGTGTTTCGTGCACTAAAACGCCGCTTTTGCAAAGAAACGTGCGTTTCGCGCACCGAATCGCCGCTTTTGCAGCGAAACGTGCGTTTCGTGCACCAAAACGCCGCTTTTACACAGTTTTGACGCTAAACGTGCGTTTCGTGCACCAAAACGCTGCTTTTGCACGGTTTTGACGCTAAACGTGCGTTTTGTGCACCAAAACGCCGCTTTTGCAACGAAACGTGCGTTTCGTGCACCAAAACGCTGCTTTTGCACAGTTTTGAAGCTAAACGTGCCTTTCGTGCACCAAAACGCTGCGTTTACACAGTTTTGACGCTAAACGTGCGTTTCGTGCACCAAAACGCCGCTTTTGCAACAAAACGTGCGTTTCGTGCACCAAAACGCTGCTTTTGCAACGAAACGTGCGTTTCGTGCACCAAAACGCTTCTTTTGCACAGATTTGACGCTAAACGTGCGTTTCGTGCACCAAAACGCCGCTTTTGCTACGAAACGTGCGTTTCGCGCACCGAATCGCCGCTTTTGCTTCGTTTTGGCAAGAAACGTGCGTTTCGTGCACCAAATCGCTGCTTTGCACAGTTTTGACGCTAAACGTGCTTTTCGTGCACCAAAACGCTGCTTTTGCACAGTCTTGACGCTAAACGTGCGTTTCGTGCACCAAAACGCTGCTTTTGCACAGTTTTGACGCTAAACGTGCGTTTCGTGCACCAAAACGCCGCTTTTGCAACGAAACGTGCGTTTCGTGCAGCAAAACGCTGCTTTTGCACAGTTTTGTCGCTAAACGCGCTTTTGGTGCACCAAAACGCCGCTTTTGCAACAAAACGTGCGTTTCGTGCACCAAAACGCTGCTTTTGCAACGAAACGTGCGTTTCGTGCACCAAAACGCTGCTTTTGCACAGTTTTAACGCTAAACGTGCGTTTCGTGCACCAAAACGCCGCTTTTGCAACAAAACGTGCGTTTCGTGCACCAAAACGCTGCTTTTGCAACGAAACGTGCGTTTCGTGCACCAAAACGCTGCTTTTGCACAGTTTTGACGCTAAACGTGCGTTTCGTGCACCAGAACGCGGCTTTTGCAACAAAACGTGCGTTTCGTGCACCAAAACGCTGCCTTTGCACAGTTTTGACGCTAAACGTGCGTTTCGTGCACCAAAACGCTGCTTTTGCACAGTTTTGACGCTAAACGTGCGTTTCGTGCACCAGAACGCTGCTTCTGCACAGTTTTGACGCTAAACGTGCGTTTCGTGCACCAAAACGCTGCTTTTGCAACGAAACGTGCGTTTCGTGCACCGAATCGCCGCTTTTGCTCCGTTTTGGCAAGAAACGTGCGTTTCGTGCACCAAAACGCCGCTTTTGCAACAAAACGTGCGTTTCGTGCACCAAAACGCTGCTTTTGCAACGAAACGTGCGTTTCGTGCACCAAAACGCTGCTTTTGCACAGTTTTGTTGCAAAACGTGCGTTTCGTTCAACAAAACGCTGCTTTTGCACAGTTTTGATGCTAAACGTGCTTTTCGTGCACCAAAACGCTGCTTTTGCACAGTTTTGGCGCTAAACGTGCGTTTCGTGCACTAAAACGCCGCTTTTGCAAAGAAACGTGCGTTTCGCGCACCGAATCGCCGCTTTTGCTTCGTTTTGGCAAGAAACGTGCGTTTCGTGCACCAAATCGCTGCTTTGCACAGTTTTGACGCTAAACGTGCTTTTCGTGCACCAAAACGCTGCTTTTGCACAGTCTTGACGCTAAACGTGCGTTTCGTGCACCAAAACGCTGCTTTTGCACAGCTTTGACGCTAAACGTGCGTTTCGTGCACCAAAACGCCGCTTTTGCAACAAAACGTGCGTTTCGTGCACCAAAACGCCGCTTTTACACAGTTTTGACGCTAAACGTGCGTTTCGTGCACCAAAACGCTGCTTTTGCACAGTTTTGACGCTAAACGTCAGTTTCGTGCACCAAAACGCCGCTTTTGCAACGAAACGTGCGTTTCGTGCACCAAAACGCTGCTTTTGCACAGTTTTGACGCTAAACGTGCGTTTCGTGCACCAAAACGCCGCTTTTGCAACGAAACGTGCGTTTCGTGCACCAAAACGCCGCTTTTGATGCTAAACGTACGTTTCGTGCACCAAAACGCTGCTTTTGCACAGTTTTGATGCTAAACGTGCGTTTCGTGCAACAAAACGCTGCTTTTGCACAGTTTTTACGCTAAACGTGCGTTTCGTGCAGAAAACGCTACTTTTACACAGTTTTGACGCTTAACGTGCGTTTCGTGCACCAAAACGAAGCTTTTGCACAGTTTTGACGCTAAACGTGCGTTTCGTGCACCAAAACGCTGCTTTTGCACAGTTTTGACGCTAAACGTGCGTTTCGTGCACCAAAACGCTGCTTTTGCACAGTTTTGACGCTAAACGTGCGTTTCGTGCACCAAAACGCTGCTTTTGCACAGTTTTGACGCTAAACGTCAGTTTCGTGCACCAAAACGCCGCTTTTGCAACAAAACGTGCGTTTCGTGCACCAAAACGCTGCCTTTGCACAGTTTTGACGCTAAACGTGCGTTTCGTGCACCAAAACGCTGCTTTTGCACAGTTTTGACGCTAAACGTGCGTTTCGTCCACCAAAACGCCGCTTTTGCACAGTTTTGTTGCTAAACGTGCGTTTCGTGCGCCAAAACGCCGCTTTTGCAACGAAACGTGCGTTTCGTGCACCATAACGCTGCTTTTGATGCTAAACGTGCGTTTCGTGCACCAAAACGCCGCTTTTGATGCTAAACGTGCGTTTCGTGCACCAAAACGCTGCTTTTGCACAGTTTTGAAGCTAAACATGCGTTTCGTGCACCAAAACGCTGCTTTTGCACAGTTTTGACGCTAAACGTGCGTTTCGTGCACCAAAACGCTGCTTTTGCACAGTTGTGACGCTAAACGCGCGTTTCGTGCACCAAAACGCTGCTTTTGCACAGTTTTGACGCTAAACGTGCGTTTCGTGCACTAAAACGCTGCTTTTGCACAGTTTTGATGCTAAACGTGCTTTTCGTGCACCAAAACGCTGCTTTTACACAGTTTTGACGCTAAACGTGCGTCTCATGCACCAAAACGCTGCTCTTGCACAGATTTGACGCTGAACGTGTGTTTCGTGCACTAAAACGCCGCTTTTGCAAAGAAACGTGCGTTTCGCGCACCGAATCGCCGCTTTTGCAGCGAAACGTGCGTTTCGTGCACCAAAACGCTGCTTTTGCACAGTTCTGACGCTAAACGTGCGTTTCGTGCACCAAAACGCTGCTTTTGCACAGTTTTTACGCTAAACGTGCGTTTCGTGCACAAAACGCTGCTTTTACACAGTTTTGACGCTTAACGAGCGTTTCGTGCACCAAAACGAAGCTTTTGCACGGTTTTGACGCTAAACGTGCGTTTCGTGCACCAAAACGCTGCTTTTGCACAGTTTTGCAGCGAAACGTGCGTTTCGTGCACTAAAACGCTGCTTTTGCACAGTTTTGATGCTAAACGTGCTTTTCGTGCACCAAAACGCTGCTTTTACACAGTTTTGACGCTAAACGTGCGTTTCGTGCACCAAAACGCTGCTCTTGCACAGATTTGACGCTGAACGTGTGTTTCGTGCACTAAAACGACGCTTTTGCAAAGAAACGTGCGTTTCGCGCACCGAATCGCCGCTTTTGCAGCGAAACGTGCGTTTCGTGCACTAAAACGCTGCTTTTGCACAGTTTTGATGCTAAACGTGCTTTTCGTGCACCAAAACGCTGCTTTTACACAGTTTTGACGCTAAACGTGCGTTTCGTGCACCAAAACGCTGCTTTTGCACAGTTTTGACGCTAAACGTGCGTTTCGTGCACGAAAACGCTGCTCTTGCACAGATTTGACGCTGAACGTGTGTTTCGTGCACTAAAACGCCGCTTTTGCAAAGAAACGTGCGTTTCGCGCACCGAATCGCCGCTTTTGCAGCGAAACGTGCGTTTCGTGCACTAAAACGCTGCTTTTGCACAGTTTTGATGCTAAACGTGCTTTTCGTGCACCAAAACGCTGCTTTTACACAGTTTTGACGCTAAACGTGCGTTTCGTGCACCAAAACGCTGCTTTTGCACAGTTTTTACGCTAAACGTGCGTTTCGTGCACAAAACGCTGCTTTTACACAGTTTTGACGCTTAACGAGCGTTTCGTGCACCAAAACGAAGCTTTTGCACGGTTTTGACGCTAATCGTGCGTTTCGTGCACCAAAACGCTGCTTTTGCACAGCTTTGACGCTAAACGTGCGTTTCGTGCACCAAAACGCTGCTTTTGCAACGAAGCGTGCGGTTCGCGCACCAAAACGCTGCTTTTGCGCAGATTTGAAGCTAAACGTGCGTTTCGTGCAGCAAAACGCTGCTTTTGCACAGCTTTGACGCTAAACGTGCGTTTCGTGCACCAAAACGCCGCTTTTGCAACGAAACGTGCGTTTCGCGCACCGAATCGCCGCTTTTGCTCCGTTTTGGCAAGAAACGTGCGTTTCGTGCACCAAATCGCTGCTTTTGCACAGTTTTGACGCTAAACGTGCGTTTCGTGCAATAAACGCCGCTGTTGCAACGAAACGTGCGTTTCGTGCAACAAAACACTGCTTTTGCACAGATTTGACGCTAAGCGTGCGTTTCGTGCACCAAAACGCCGCTTTTGTAACGAAACGTGCGTTTCGTGCACCTAAACGCTGCTATTGCACAGTTTTGACGCTAAACGTGCGTTTCGTGCACCAAAACGCTGCTTTTGCACAGTTTTGAAGCTAAACATGCGTTTCGTGCACTAAAACGCTGCTTTTGCACAGTTTTGACGCTAAACGTGCCTTTCGTGCACCAAAACGCTGCGTTTACACAGTTTTGACGCTAAACGTGCGTTTCGTGCACCAAAACGCCGCTTTTGCAACAAAACGTGCGTTTCGTGCACCAAAACGCTGCCTTTGCACAGTTTTGACGCTAAACGTGCGTTTCGTGCACCAAAACGCTGCTTTTGCACAGTTTTGACGCTAAACGTGCGTTTCGTCCACCAAAACGCCGCTTTTGCACAGTTTTGATGCTAAACGTGCGTTTCGTGCGCCAAAACGCCGCTTTTGCAACGAAACGTGCGTTTCGTGCACCATAACGCTGCTTTTGCACAGCTTTGACGCTAAACGTGCGTTTCGTGCACCGAAACGCCGCTTTTGCAACAAAACGTGCGTTTCGTGCACCAAAACGCTGCTTTTGCACAGTTTTGACGCTAAACGTGCGTTTAGTGCACCAAAACGCTGCTTTTGCACAGTTTTTATGCTAAACGTGCGTTTCGTGCACCAAATCGCTGCTTTTGCACAGTTTTCACGCTAAACGTGCGTTTCGTGCACCAAAACGCTGCTCTTGCACAGATTTGACGCTGAACGTGTGTTTCGTGCACTAAAACGCCGCTTTTGCAAAGAAACGTGCGTTTCGCGCACCGAATCGCCGCTTTTGCAGCGAAACGTGCGTTTCGTGCACTAAAACGCTGCTTTTGCACAGTTTTGATGCTAAACGTGCTTTTCGTGCACCAAAACGCTGCTTTTACACAGTTTTGACGCTAAACGTGCGTTTCGTGCACCAAAACGCTGCTTTTGCACAGTTTTGACGCTAAACGTGCGTTTCGTGCACGAAAACGCTGCTCTTGCACAGACTTGACGCTGAACGTGTGTTTCGTGCACTAAAACGCCGCTTTTGCAAAGAAACGTGCGTTTCGCGCACCGAGTCGCCGCTTTTGCAGCGAAACGTGCGTTTCGTGCACTAAAACGCTGCTTTTGCACAGTTTTGATGCTAAACGTGCTTTTCGTGCACCAAAACGCTGCTTTTACACAGTTTCGACGCTAAACGTGCGTTTCATGCACCAAAACGCTGCTCTTGCACAGATTTAACGCTGAACGTGTGTTTCGTGCACTAAAACGCCGCTTTTGCAAAGAAACGTGCGTTTCGCGCACCGAATCGCCGCTTTTGCAGCGAAACGTGCGTTTCGTGCACCAAAACGCCGCTTTTACACAGTTTTGACGCTAAACGTGCGTTTCGTGCACCAAAACGCTGCTTTTGCACGGTTTTGACGCTAAACGTGCGTTTTGTGCACCAAAACGCCGCTTTTGCAACGAAACGTGCGTTTCGTGCACCAAAACGCTGCTTTTGCACAGTTTTGAAGCTAAACGTGCCTTTCGTGCACCAAAACGCTGCGTTTACACAGTTTTGACGCTAAACGTGCGTTTCGTGCACCAAAACGCCGCTTTTGCAACAAAACGTGCGTTTCGTGCACCAAAACGCTGCTTTTGCAACGAAACGTGCGTTTCGTGCACCAAAACGCTTCTTTTGCACAGATTTGACGCTAAACGTGCGTTTCGTGCACCAAAACGCCGCTTTTGCAACGAAACGTGCGTTTCGCGCACCGAATCGCCGCTTTTGCTTCGTTTTGGCAAGAAACGTGCGTTTCGTGCACCAAATCGCTGCTTTGCACAGTTTTGACGCTAAACGTGCTTTTCGTGCACCAAAACGCTGCTTTTGCACAGTCTTGACGCTAAACGTGCGTTTCGTGCACCAAAACGCTGCTTTTGCACAGTTCTGACGCTAAACGTGCGTTTCGTGCACCAAAACGCCGCTTTTGCAACGAAACGTGCGTTTCGTGCAGCAAAACGCTGCTTTTGCACAGTTTTGTCGCTAAACGCGCTTTTGGTGCACCAAAACGCCGCTTTTGCAACAAAACGTGCGTTTCGTGCACCAAAACGCTGCTTTTGCAACGAAACGTGCGTTTCGTGCACCAAAACGCTGCTTTTGCACAGATTTGACGCTAAACGTGCGTTTCGTGCACCAAAACGCCGCTTTTGCAACGAAACGTGCGTTTCGCGCACCGAATCGCCGCTTTTGCTCCGTTTTGGCAAGAAACGTGCGTTTCGTGCACCAAATCGCTGCTTTTGCACAGTTTTGACGCTAAACGTGCGTTTCGTGCACCAAAACGCTGCTTTTGCACAGTTTTAACGCTAAACGTGCGTTTCGTGCACCAAAACGCTGCTTTTGCACGGTTTTGACGCTAAACGTGCGTTTTGTGCACCAAAACGCCGCTTTTGCAACGAAACGTGCGTTTCGTGCACCAAAACGCTGCTTTTGCACAGTTTTGAAGCTAAACGTGCCTTTCGTGCACCAAAACGCTGCGTTTACACAGTTTTGACGCTAAACGTGCGTTTCGTGCACCAAAACGCCGCTTTTGCAACAAAACGTGCGTTTCGTGCACCAAAACGCTGCTTTTGCAACGAAACGTGCGTTTCGTGTACCAAAACGCTGCTTTTGCACAGTTTTGACGCTAAACGTGCGTTTCGTGCACCAAAACGCGGCTTTTGCAACGAAACGTGCGTTTCGAGCACCAAAACGCTGCTTTTGCACAGTTTTGACGCTAAACGTGCGTTTCGTGCACCAAAACGCTTCTTTTGCACAGATTTGACGCTAAACGTGCGTTTCGTGCACCAAAACGCCGCTTTTGCAACGAAACGTGCGTTTCGCGCACCGAATCGCCGCTTTTGCTCCGTTTTGGCAAGAAACGTGCGTTTCGTGCACCAAATCGCTGCTTTTGCACAGTTTTGACGCTAAACGTGCGTTTCGTGCACCAAAACGCTGCTTTTGCACAGTTTTGACGCTAAACGTGCGTTTCGTGCACCAGAACGCGGCTTTTGCAACAAAACGTGCGTTTCGTGCACCAAAACGCTGCCTTTGCACAGTTTTGACGCTAAACGTGCGTTTCGTGCACCAAAACGCGGCTTTTGCAACGAAACGTGCGTTTCGTGCACCATAACGCTGCTTTTGCACAGCTTTGACGCTAAACGTGCGTTTCGTGCACCAAAACGCCGCTTTTGCAACAAAACGTGCGTTTCGTGCACCAAAACGCTGCTTTTGCACAGTTTTGACGCTAAACGTGCGTTTCGTGCTCCAAAACGCTTCTTTTGCACGGATTTGACGCTAAACGTGCGTTTCGTGCACCAAAACGCCGCTTTTGCAACGAAACGTGCGTTTCGCGCACCGAATCGCCGCTTTTGCTCCGTTTTGGCAAGAAACGTGCGTTTCGTGCACCAAATCGCTGCTTTTGCACAGTGTTGACGCTAAACGTGCGTTTCGTGCACCAAAACGCTGCTTTTGCACAGTTTTGACGCTAAACGTGCGTTTCGTGCACCAGAACGCGGCTTTTGCAACAAAACGTGCGTTTCGTGCACCAAAACGCTGCCTTTGCACAGTTTTGACGCTAAACGTGCGTTTCGTGCACCAAAACGCTGCTTTTGCACAGTTTTGACGCTAAACGGGCGTTTCGTGCACCAGAACGCTGCTTCTGCACAGTTTTGACGCTAAACGTGCGTTTCGTGCACCAAAACGCTGCTTTTGCAACGAAACGTGCGTTTCGTGCACCGAATCGCCGCTTTTGCTCCGTTTTGGCAAGAAACGTGCGTTTCGTGCACCAAAACGCCGCTTTTGCAACAAAACGTGCGTTTCGTGCACCAAAACGCTGCTTTTGCACAGTTTTGTTGCAAAACGTGCGTTTCGTTCAACAAAACGCTGCTTTTGCACAGTTTTGATGCTAAACGTGCTTTTCGTGCACCAAAACGCTGCTTTTGCACAGTTTTGGCGCTAAACGTGCGTTTCGTGCACTAAAACGCCGCTTTTGCAAAGAAACGTGCGTTTCGCGCACCGAATCGCCGCTTTTGCTTCGTTTTGGCAAGAAACGTGCGTTTCGTGCACCAAATCGCTGCTTTGCACAGTTTTGACGCTAAACGTGCTTTTCGTGCACCAAAACGCTGCTTTTGCACAGTCTTGACGCTAAACGTGCGTTTCGTGCACCAAAACGCTGCTTTTGCACAGCTTTGACGCTAAACGTGCGTTTCGTGCACCAAAACGCTGCTTTTGCACAGTTTTGACGCTAAACGTCAGTTTCGTGCACCAAAACGCCGCTTTTGCAACGAAACGTGCGTTTCGTGCACCAAAACGCCGCTTTTGATGCTAAACGTACGTTTCGTGCACCAAAACGCTGCTTTTGCACAGTTTTGATGCTAAACGTGCGTTTCGTGCAACAAAACGCTGCTTTTGCACAGTTTTTACGCTAAACGTGCGTTTCGTGCAGAAAACGCTACTTTTACACAGTTTTGACGCTAAACGTGCGTTTCGTGCACCAAAACGCTGCTTTTGCACAGTTTTGAAGCTAAACATGCGTTTCGTGCACTAAAACGCTGCTTTTGCACAGTTTTGACGCTAAACGTGCCTTTCGTGCACCAAAACGCTGCGTTTACACAGTTTTGACGCTAAACGTGCGTTTCGTGCACCAAAACGCCGCTTTTGCAACAAAACGTGCGTTTCGTGCACCAAAACGCTGCCTTTGCACAGTTTTGACGCTAAACGTGCGTTTCGTGCACCAAAACGCTGCTTTTGCACAGTTTTGACGCTAAACGTGCGTTTCGTCCACCAAAACGCCGCTTTTGCACAGTTTTGATGCTAAACGTGCGTTTCGTGCGCCAAAACGCCGCTTTTGCAACGAAACGTGCGTTTCGTGCACCATAACGCTGCTTTTGCACAGCTTTGACGCTAAACGTGCGTTTCGTGCACCGAAACGCCGCTTTTGCAACAAAACGTGCGTTTCGTGCACCAAAACGCTGCTTTTGCACAGTTTTGACGCTAAACGTGCGTTTCGTGCACCAAAACGCTGCTTTTGCACAGTTTTGATGCTAAACGTGCGTTTCGTGCACCAAATCGCTGCTTTTGCACAGTTTTCACGCTAAACGTGCGTTTCGTGCACCAAAACGCTGCTCTTGCACAGATTTGACGCTGAACGTGTGTTTCGTGCACTAAAACGCCGCTTTTGCAAAGAAACGTGCGTTTCGCGCACCGAATCGCCTCTTTTGCAGCGAAACGTGCGTTTCGTGCACTAAAACGCTGCTTTTGCACAGTTTTGATGCTAAACGTGCTTTTCGTGCACCAAAACGCTGCTTTTACACAGTTTTGACGCTAAACGTGCGTTTCGTGCACCAAAACGCTGCTTTTGCACAGTTTTGACGCTAAACGTGCGTTTCGTGCACGAAAACGCTGCTCTTGCACAGATTTGACGCTGAACGTGTGTTTCGTGCACTAAAACGCCGCTTTTGCAAAGAAACGTGCGTTTCGCGCACCGAGTCGCCGCTTTTGCAGCGAAACGTGCGTTTCGTGCACTAAAACGCTGCTTTTGCACAGTTTTGATGCTAAACGTGCTTTTCGTGCACCAAAACGCTGCTTTTACACAGTTTTGACGCTAAACGTGCGTTTCATGCACCAAAACGCTGCTCTTGCACAGATTTAACGCTGAACGTGTGTTTCGTGCACTAAAACGCCGCTTTTGCAAAGAAACGTGCGTTTCGCGCACCGAATCGCCGCTTTTGCAGCGAAACGTGCGTTTCGTGCACCAAAACGCCGCTTTTACACAGTTTTGACGCTAAACGTGCGTTTCGTGCACCAAAACGCTGCTTTTGCACGGTTTTGACGCTAAACGTGCGTTTTGTGCACCAAAACGCCGCTTTTGCAACGAAACGTGCGTTTCGTGCACCAAAACGCTGCTTTTGCACAGTTTTGAAGCTAAACGTGCCTTTCGTGCACCAAAACGCTGCGTTTACACAGTTTTGACGCTAAACGTGCGTTTCGTGCACCAAAACGCCGCTTTTGCAACAAAACGTGCGTTTCGTGCACCAAAACGCTGCTTTTGCAACGAAACGTGCGTTTCGTGCACCAAAACGCTTCTTTTGCACAGATTTGACGCTAAACGTGCGTTTCGTGCACCAAAACGCCGCTTTTGCTACGAAACGTGCGTTTCGCGCACCGAATCGCCGCTTTTGCTTCGTTTTGGCAAGAAACGTGCGTTTCGTGCACCAAATCGCTGCTTTGCACAGTTTTGACGCTAAACGTGCTTTTCGTGCACCAAAACGCTGCTTTTGCACAGTCTTGACGCTAAACGTGCGTTTCGTGCACCAAAACGCTGCTTTTGCACAGTTTTGACGCTAAACGTGCGTTTCGTGCACCAAAACGCCGCTTTTGCAACGAAACGTGCGTTTCGTGCAGCAAAACGCTGCTTTTGCACAGTTTTGTCGCTAAACGCGCTTTTGGTGCACCAAAACGCCGCTTTTGCAACAAAACGTGCGTTTCGTGCACCAAAACGCTGCTTTTGCAACGAAACGTGCGTTTCGTGCACCAAAACGCTGCTTTTGCACAGTTTTAACGCTAAACGTGCGTTTCGTGCACCAAAACGCCGCTTTTGCAACAAAACGTGCGTTTCGTGCACCAAAACGCTGCTTTTGCAACGAAACGTGCGTTTCGTGCACCAAAACGCTGCTTTTGCACAGTTTTGACGCTAAACGTGCGTTTCGTGCACCAGAACGCGGCTTTTGCAACAAAACGTGCGTTTCGTGCACCAAAACGCTGCCTTTGCACAGTTTTGACGCTAAACGTGCGTTTCGTGCACCAAAACGCTGCTTTTGCACAGTTTTGACGCTAAACGTGCGTTTCGTGCACCAGAACGCTGCTTCTGCACAGTTTTGACGCTAAACGTGCGTTTCGTGCACCAAAACGCTGCTTTTGCAACGAAACGTGCGTTTCGTGCACCGAATCGCCGCTTTTGCTCCGTTTTGGCAAGAAACGTGCGTTTCGTGCACCAAAACGCCGCTTTTGCAACAAAACGTGCGTTTCGTGCACCAAAACGCTGCTTTTGCAACGAAACGTGCGTTTCGTGCACCAAAACGCTGCTTTTGCACAGTTTTGTTGCAAAACGTGCGTTTCGTTCAACAAAACGCTGCTTTTGCACAGTTTTGATGCTAAACGTGCTTTTCGTGCACCAAAACGCTGCTTTTGCACAGTTTTGGCGCTAAACGTGCGTTTCGTGCACTAAAACGCCGCTTTTGCAAAGAAACGTGCGTTTCGCGCACCGAATCGCCGCTTTTGCTTCGTTTTGGCAAGAAACGTGCGTTTCGTGCACCAAATCGCTGCTTTGCACAGTTTTGACGCTAAACGTGCTTTTCGTGCACCAAAACGCTGCTTTTGCACAGTCTTGACGCTAAACGTGCGTTTCGTGCACCAAAACGCTGCTTTTGCACAGCTTTGACGCTAAACGTGCGTTTCGTGCACCAAAACGCCGCTTTTGCAACAAAACGTGCGTTTCGTGCACCAAAACGCCGCTTTTACACAGTTTTGACGCTAAACGTGCGTTTCGTGCACCAAAACGCTGCTTTTGCACAGTTTTGACGCTAAACGTCAGTTTCGTGCACCAAAACGCCGCTTTTGCAACGAAACGTGCGTTTCGTGCACCAAAACGCTGCTTTTGCACAGTTTTGACGCTAAACGTGCGTTTCGTGCACCAAAACGCCGCTTTTGCAACGAAACGTGCGTTTCGTGCACCAAAACGCCGCTTTTGATGCTAAACGTACGTTTCGTGCACCAAAACGCTGCTTTTGCACAGTTTTGATGCTAAACGTGCGTTTCGTGCAACAAAACGCTGCTTTTGCACAGTTTTTACGCTAAACGTGCGTTTCGTGCAGAAAACGCTACTTTTACACAGTTTTGACGCTTAACGTGCGTTTCGTGCACCAAAACGAAGCTTTTGCACAGTTTTGACGCTAAACGTGCGTTTCGTGCACCAAAACGCTGCTTTTGCACAGTTTTGACGCTAAACGTGCGTTTCGTGCACCAAAACGCTGCTTTTGCACAGTTTTGACGCTAAACGTGCGTTTCGTGCACCAAAACGCTGCTTTTGCACAGTTTTGACGCTAAACGTCAGTTTCGTGCACCAAAACGCCGCTTTTGCAACAAAACGTGCGTTTCGTGCACCAAAACGCTGCCTTTGCACAGTTTTGACGCTAAACGTGCGTTTCGTGCACCAAAACGCTGCTTTTGCACAGTTTTGACGCTAAACGTGCGTTTCGTCCACCAAAACGCCGCTTTTGCACAGTTTTGTTGCTAAACGTGCGTTTCGTGCGCCAAAACGCCGCTTTTGCAACGAAACGTGCGTTTCGTGCACCATAACGCTGCTTTTGATGCTAAACGTGCGTTTCGTGCACCAAAACGCCGCTTTTGATGCTAAACGTGCGTTTCGTGCACCAAAACGCTGCTTTTGCACAGTTTTGAAGCTAAACATGCGTTTCGTGCACCAAAACGCTGCTTTTGCACAGTTTTGACGCTAAACGTGCGTTTCGTGCACCAAAACGCTGCTTTTGCACAGTTGTGACGCTAAACGCGCGTTTCGTGCACCAAAACGCTGCTTTTGCACAGTTTTGACGCTAAACGTGCGTTTCGTGCACTAAAACGCTGCTTTTGCACAGTTTTGATGCTAAACGTGCTTTTCGTGCACCAAAACGCTGCTTTTACACAGTTTTGACGCTAAACGTGCGTCTCATGCACCAAAACGCTGCTCTTGCACAGATTTGACGCTGAACGTGTGTTTCGTGCACTAAAACGCCGCTTTTGCAAAGAAACGTGCGTTTCGCGCACCGAATCGCCGCTTTTGCAGCGAAACGTGCGTTTCGTGCACCAAAACGCTGCTTTTGCACAGTTCTGACGCTAAACGTGCGTTTCGTGCACCAAAACGCTGCTTTTGCACAGTTTTTACGCTAAACGTGCGTTTCGTGCACAAAACGCTGCTTTTACACAGTTTTGACGCTTAACGAGCGTTTCGTGCACCAAAACGAAGCTTTTGCACGGTTTTGACGCTAAACGTGCGTTTCGTGCACCAAAACGCTGCTTTTGCACAGTTTTGCAGCGAAACGTGCGTTTCGTGCACTAAAACGCTGCTTTTGCACAGTTTTGATGCTAAACGTGCTTTTCGTGCACCAAAACGCTGCTTTTACACAGTTTTGACGCTAAACGTGCGTTTCGTGCACCAAAACGCTGCTCTTGCACAGATTTGACGCTGAACGTGTGTTTCGTGCACTAAAACGACGCTTTTGCAAAGAAACGTGCGTTTCGCGCACCGAATCGCCGCTTTTGCAGCGAAACGTGCGTTTCGTGCACTAAAACGCTGCTTTTGCACAGTTTTGATGCTAAACGTGCTTTTCGTGCACCAAAACGCTGCTTTTACACAGTTTTGACGCTAAACGTGCGTTTCGTGCACCAAAACGCTGCTTTTGCACAGTTTTGACGCTAAACGTGCGTTTCGTGCACGAAAACGCTGCTCTTGCACAGATTTGACGCTGAACGTGTGTTTCGTGCACTAAAACGCCGCTTTTGCAAAGAAACGTGCGTTTCGCGCACCGAATCGCCGCTTTTGCAGCGAAACGTGCGTTTCGTGCACTAAAACGCTGCTTTTGCACAGTTTTGATGCTAAACGTGCTTTTCGTGCACCAAAACGCTGCTTTTACACAGTTTTGACGCTAAACGTGCGTTTCGTGCACCAAAACGCTGCTCTTGCACAGATTTGACGCTGAACGTGTGTTTCGTGCACTAAAACGCCGCTTTTGCAAAGAAACGTGCGTTTCGCGCACCGAATCGCCGCTTTTGCAGCGAAACGTGCGTTTCGTGCACTAAAACGCTGCTTTTGCACAGTTTTGATGCTAAACGTGCTTTTCGTGCACCAAAACGCTGCTTTTACACAGTTTTGACGCTAAACGTGCGTTTCGTGCACCAAAACGCTGCTTTTGCACAGTTTTGACGCTAAACGTGCGTTTCGTGCACGAAAACGCTGCTCTTGCACAGATTTGACGCTGAACGTGTGTTTCGTGCACTAAAACGCCGCTTTTGCAAAGAAACGTGCGTTTCGCGCACCGAATCGCCGCTTTTGCAGCGAAACGTGCGTTTCGTGCACTAAAACGCTGCTTTTGCACTGTTTTGATGCTAAACGTGCTTTTCGTGCACCAAAACGCTGCTTTTACACAGTTTTGACGCTAAACGTGCGTTTCATGCACCAAAACGCTGCTCTTGCACAGATTTGACGCTGAACGTGTGTTTCGTGCACTAAAACGCCGCTTTTGCAAAGAAACGTGCGTTTCGCGCACCGAATCGCCGCTTTTGCAGCGAAACGTGCGTTTCGTGCACCAAAACGCCGCTTTTACACAGTTTTGACGCTAAACGTGCGTTTCGTGCACCAAAACGCTGCTTTTGCACAGTTTTAACGCTAAACGTGCGTTTCGTCCACCAAAACGCTGCTTTTGCACAGTTTTGATGCTAAACGTGCGTTTCGTGCACCAAATCGCTGCTTTTGCACAGTTTTGACGCTAAACGTGCGTTTCGTGCACCAAAACGCTGCTTTTGCACAGTTTTGATGCTAAACGTGCGTTTCCTGCACCAAATCGCTACTTTTGCACAGTTTTGATGCTAAACGTGCGTTTCGTGCGCCAAAACGCTGCTTTTGCAACGAAGCGTGCGGTTCGCGCACCAAAACGCTGCTTTTGCGCAGTTTTGAAGCTAAACGTGCGTTTCGTGCACCAAAACGCTGCTGCTGCACAGTTTTGACGCTAATCGTGCGTTTCGTGCACCAAAACGCTGCTTTTGCACAGCTTTGACGCTAAACGTGCGTTTCGTGCACCAAAACGCTGCTTTTGCAACGAAGCGTGCGGTTCGCGCACCAAAACGCTGCTTTTGCGCAGATTTGAAGCTAAACGTGCGTTTCGTGCACCAAAACGCCGCTTTTGCAACAAAACGTGCGTTTCGTGCACCAAAACGCTGCTTTTGCAACGAAACGTGCGTTTCGCGCACCGAATCGCTGCTTTTGCTCCGTTTTGGCAAGAAACGTGCGTTTCATGCACCAAAACGCTGCTTTTGCACAGATTTGACGCTGAACGTGTGTTTCGTGCACTAAAACGCCGCTTTTGCAAAGAAACGTGCGTTTCGCGCACCGAATCGCCGCTTTTGCAGCGAAACGTGCGTTTCGTGCACCAAAACGCTGCTTTTGCACAGTTCTGACGCTAAACGTGCGTTTCGTGCACCAAAACGCTGCTTTTGCACAGTTTTTACGCTAAACGTGCGTTTCGTGCACAAAACGCTGCTTTTACACAGTTTTGACTCTTAACGTGCGTTTCGTGCACCAAAACGAAGCTTTTGCACGGTTTTGACGCTAAACGTGCGTTTCGTGCACCAAAACGCTGCTTTTGCACAGTTTTGACGCTAAACGTGCGTTTCGTGCACCAAAACGCCGCTTTTGCAACGAAACGTGCGTTTCGTGCACCAAAACGCCGCTTTTGATGCTAAACGTACGTTTCGTGCACCAAAACGCTGCTTTTGCACAGTTTTGATGCTAAACGTGCGTTTCGTGCACCAAAACGCTGCTTTTGCACAGTTTTGACGCTAAACGTGCGTTTCTTGCACCAAAAGGCCGCTTTTGCTACGAAACGTGCGTTTTGCGCACCGAATCGCCGCTTTTGCATCGTTTTTGCAAGAAACGTGCGTTTCGTGCACCAAATCGCTTACTTTGCATAGTTTTGATGCTAAACGTGCGTTTCGTGCACCAAAACGAAGCTTTTGCACAGTTTTGACGCTAAACGTGCGTTTCGTGCACCAAAACGCTGCTTTTGCACAGTTTTGCAGCGAAACGTGCGTTTCGTGCACCAAAACGCTGCTTTTGCACAGTTTTGACGCTAAACGTGCGTTTCGTGCACAAAACGCTACTTTTACACAGTTTGGACGCTTAACGTGCGTTTCGTGCACCAAAACGAAGCTTTTGCACAGTTTTGACGCTAAACGTGCGTTTCGTGCACCAAAACGCTGCTTTTGCACAGTTTTGACGCTAAACGTGCGTTTCGTGCACCAAAACGCTGCTTTTGCACAGTTTTGACGCTAAACGTGCGTTTCGTGCACCAAAACGCTGCTTTTGCACAGTTTTGACGCTAAACGTCAGTTTCGTGCACCAAAACGCCGCTTTTGCAACAAAACGTGCGTTTCGTGCACCAAAACGCTGCCTTTGCACAGTTTTGACGCTAAACGTGCGTTTCGTGCACCAAAACGCTGCTTTTGCACAGTTTTGACGCTAAACGTGCGTTTCGTCCACCAAAACGCCGGTTTTGCACAGTTTTGATGCTAAACGTGCGTTTCGTGCGCCAAAACGCCGCTTTTGCAACGAAACGTGCGTTTCGTGCACCATAACGCTGCTTTTGCACAGCTTTGACGCTAAACGTGCGTTTCGTGCACCGAAACGCCGCTTTTGCAACAAAACGTGCGTTTCGTGCACCAAAACGCTGCTTTTGCACAGTTTTGACGCTAAACGTGCGTTTCGTGCACCAAAACGCTGCTTTTGCACAGTTTTGATGCTAAACGTGCGTTTCGTGCACCAAATCGCTGCTTTTGCACAGTTTTCACGCTAAACGTGCGTTTCGTGCACCAAAACGCCGCTTTTGCAACGAAACGAGCGTTTCGTGCACCAAAACGCTGCTTTTGCACAGTTTTGACGCTAAACGTGCGTTTCGTGCACCAAAACGCCGCTTTTGCAACGAAACGTGCGTTTCGTGCACCAAAACGCCGCTTTTGATGCTAAACGTGCGTTTCGTGCACCAAAACGCCGCTTTTGATGCTAAACGTGCGTTTCGTGCACCAAAACGCTGCTTTTGCACAGTTTTGAAGCTAAACATGCGTTTCGTGCACTAAAACGCTGCTTTTGCACAGTTTTGACGCTAAACGTGCCTTTCGTGCACCAAAACGCTGCGTTTACACAGTTTTGACGCTAAACGTGCGTTTCGTGCACCAAAACGCCGCTTTTGCAACAAAACGTTCGTTTCGTGCACCAAAACGCTGCTTTTGCAACGAAACGTGCGTTTCGCGCACCGAATCGCTGCTTTTGCTCCGTTTTGGCAAGAAACGTGCGTTTCGTGCACCAAAACGCTGCTTTTGCACAGTTTTGACGCTAAACGTGCGTTTCGTGCACCAAAACGCTGCTTTTGCACAGTTGTGACGCTAAACGCGCGTTTCGTGCACCAAAACGCTGCTTTTGCACAGTTTTGACGCTAAACGTGCGTTTCGTGCACTAAAACGCTGCTTTTGCACAGTTTTGATGCTAAACGTGCTTTTCGTGCACCAAAACGCTGCTTTTACACAGTTTTGACGCTAAACGTGCGTTTCATGCACCAAAACGCTGCTCTTGCACAGATTTGACGCTGAACGTGTGTTTCGTGCACTAAAACGCCGCTTTTGCAAAGAAACGTGCGTTTCGCGCACCGAATCGCCGCTTTTGCAGCGAAACGTGCGTTTCGTGCACTAAAACGCTGCTTTTGCACAGTTTTGATGCTAAACGTGCTTTTCGTGCACCAAAACGCCGCTTTTACACAGTTTTGACGCTAAACGTGCGTTTCGTGCACCAAAACGCTGCTTTTGCACAGTTCTGACGCTAAACGTGCGTTTCGTGCAACAAAACGCTGCTTTTGCACAGTTTTTACGCTAAACGTGCGTTTCGTGCACAAAACGCTACTTTTACACAGTTTTGTCGCTTAACGTGCGTTTCGTGCACCAAAACGAAGCTTTTGCACAGTTTTGACGCTAAACGTGCGTTTCGTGCACCAAAACGCTGCTTTTGCACAGTTTTGCAGCGAAACGTGCGTTTCGTGCACTAAAACGCTGCTTTTGCACAGTTTTGATGCTAAACGTGCTTTTCGTGCACCAAAAGGCCGCTTTTACACAGTTTTGACGCTAAACGTGCGTTTCGTGCACCAAAACGCTGCTTTTGCACAGTTTTGACGCTAAACGTCAGTTTCGTGCACCAAAACGCCGCTTTTGTAACGAAACGTGCGTTTCGTGCACCAAAACGCTGCTTTTGCACAGTTTTAACGCTAAACGTGCGTTTCGTCCACCAAAACGCTGCTTTTGCACAGTTTTGATGCTAAACGTGCGTTTCGTGCACCAAATCGCTGCTTTTGCACAGTTTTGACGCTAAACGTGCGTTTCGTGCACCAAATCGCTGCTTTTGCACAGATTTGATGCTAAACGTGCGTTTCGTGCACCAAATCGCGGCTTTTGCACAGTTTTGACGCTAAACGTGCGTTTCGTGCACCAAAGCGCCGCTTTTGCAACGAAACGTGCGTTTCGTGCACCAAAACGCTGCTTTTGCACAGTTTTGACGCTAAACGTGCGTTTCGTGCACCAAAACGCCGCTTTTGCAACGAAACGTGCGTTTCGTGCACCAAAACGCCGCTTTTGATGCTAAACGTACGTTTCGTGCACCAAAACGCTGCTTTTGCACAGTTTTGATGCTAAACGTGCGTTTCGTGCACCAAAACGCTGCTTTTGCACAGTTTTGACGCTAAACGTGCGTTTCTTGCACCAAAACGCCGCTTTTGCTACGAAACGTGCGTTTCGCGCACCGAATCGCCGCTTTTGCATCGTTTTTGCAAGAAACGTGCGTTTCGTGCACCAAATCGCTTACTTTGCATAGTTTTGATGCTAAACGTGCGTTTCGTGCACCAAAACGAAGCTTTAGCACAGTTTTGACGCTAAACGTGCGTTTCGTGCACCAAAACGCTGCTTTTGCACAGTTTTGCAGCGAAACGTGCGTTTCGTGCACTAAAACGCTGCTTTTGCACAGCTTTGATGCTAAACGTGCTTTTCGTGCACCAAAACGCTGCTTTTACACAGTTTTGACGCTAAACGTGCGTTTCGTGCACCAAAACGCTGCTTTTGCACAGTTCTGACGCTAAACGTGCGTTTCGTGCACCAAAACGCTGCTTTTGCACAGTTTTTACGCTAAACGTGCGTTTCGTGCACAAAACGCTGCTTTTGCAAAGAAACGTGCGTTTCGCGCACCGAATCGCCGCTTTTGCAGCGAAACGTGCGTTTCGTGCACTAAAACGCTGCTTTTGCACAGTTTTGATGCTAAACGTGCTTTTCGTGCACCAAAACGCCGCTTTTACACAGTTTTGACGCTAAACGTGCGTTTCGTGCACCAAAACGCTGCTTTTGCACAGTTTTGCAGCGAAACGTGCGTTTCGTGCACTAAAACGCTGCTTTTGCACAGCTTTGATGCTAAACGTGCTTTTCGTGCACCAAAACGCTGCTTTTACACAGTTTTGACGCTAAACGTGCGTTTCGTGCACCAAAACGCTGCTTTTGCACAGTTCTGACGCTAAACGTGCGTTTCGTGCAACAAAACGCTGCTTTTGCACAGTTTTTACGCTAAACGTGCGTTTCGTGCACAAAACGCTACTTTTACACAGTTTTGACGCGTAACGTGCGTTTCGTGCACCAAAACGAAGCTTTTGCACAGTTTTGACGCTAAACGTGCGTTTCGTGCACCAAAACGCTGCTTTTGCACAGTTTTGACGCTAAACGTGCGTTTCGTGCACCAAAACGCTGCTTTTGTACAGTTTTGACGCTAAACGTGCGTTTCGTGCACCAAAACGCTGCTTTTGCACAGTTTTGACGCCAAACGTCAGTTTCGTGCACCAAAACGCCGCTTTTGTAACGAAACGTGCGTTTCGTGCACCAAAACGCTGCTTTTGCACAGTTTTAACGCTAAACGTGCGTTTCGTCCACCAAAACGCTGCTTTTGCACAGTTTTGATGCTAAACGTGCGTTTCGTGCACCAAATCGCTGCTTTTGCACAGTTTTGACGCTAAACGTGCGTTTCGTGCACCAAAACGCTGCTTTTGCACAGTTTTGATGCTAAACGTGCGTTTCGTGCACCAAATCGCTGCTTTTGCACAGTTTTGACGCTAAACGTGCGTTTCGTGCACCAAAACGCCGCTTTTGCAACGAAACGTGCGTTTCGTGCACCAAAACGCTGCTTTTGCACAGTTTTGACGCTAAACGTGCGTTTCGTGCACCAAAACGCCGCTTTTGCAACGAAACGTGCGTTTCGTGCACCAAAACGCTGCTTTTGCACAATTTTGACGCTAAACGTGCGTTTCGTGCACCAAAACGCCGCTTTTGCAACGAAACGTGCGTTTCGTGCACCAAAACGCTGCTTTTGCACAGTTTTGACGCTAAACGTGCGTTTCGTGCACCAAAACGCTGCTTTTGCACAGTTTTGATGCTAAACGTGCGTTTCCTGCACCAAATCGCTGCTTCTGCACAGTTTTGATGCTAAACGTGCGTTTCGTGCGCCAAAACGCTGCTTTTGCAACGAAGCGTGCGGTTCGCGCACCAAAACGCTGCTTTTGCGCAGTTTTGAAGCTAAACGTGCGTTTCGTGCACCAAAACGCTGCTGCTGCACAGTTTTGACGCTAATCGTGCGTTTCGTGCACCAAAACGCTGCTTTTGCACAGCTTTGACGCTAAACGTGCGTTTCGTGCACCAAAACGCTGCTTTTGCAACGAAGCGTGCGGTTCGCGCACCAAAACGCTGCTTTTGCGCAGATTTGAAGCTAAACGTGCGTTTCGTGCACCAAAACGCTGCTGCTGCACAGTTTTGACGCTAAACGTGCGTTTCGTGCACCAAAACGCCGCGTTTGCATCGAAATGTGCGTTTCGCGCACCGAATCGCCGCGTTTGCTCCGTTTTGGCAAGAAATGTGCGTTTCGTGCACCAAATCGCTGCTTTTGCACAGTTTTGACGCTAAACGTGCGTTTCGTGCACCAAAACGCCGCTTTTGCAGCGAAACGTGCGTTTCGTGCAACAAAACGCTGCTTTAGCACAGTTTTGTTGCTAAACGTGCGTTTCGTGCAGCAAAACGCTGCTTTTGCACAGCTTTGACGCTAAACGTGCGTTTCGTGCACCAAAACGCCGCTTTTGCAACGAAACGTGCGTTTCGCGCACCGAATCGCCGCTTTTGCTCCGTTTTGGCAAGAAACGTGCGTTTCGTGCACCAAATCGCTGCTTTTGCACAGTTTTGACGCTAAACGTGCGTTTCGTGCAATAAACGCCGCTGTTGCAACGAAACGTGCGTTTCGTGCAACAAAACACTGCTTTTGCACAGATTTGACGCTAAGCGTGCGTTTCGTGCACCAAAACGCCGCTTTTGTAACGAAACGTGCGTTTCGTGCACCTAAACGCTGCTATTGCACAGTTTTGACGCTAAACGTGCGTTTCGTGCACCAAAACGCTGCTTTTGCACAGTTTTGAAGCTAAACATGCGTTTCGTGCACTAAAACGCTGCTTTTGCACAGTTTTGACGCTAAACGTGCCTTTCGTGCACCAAAACGCTGCGTTTACACAGTTTTGACGCTAAACGTGCGTTTCGTGCACCAAAACGCCGCTTTTGCAACGAAACGTGCGTTTCGTGCACCAAAACGCCGCTTTTGATGCTAAACGTACGTTTCGTGCACCAAAACGCCGCTTTTGATGCTAAACGTGCGTTTCGTGCACCAAAACGCTGCTTTTGCAACGAAACGTGCGTTTCGCGCACCGAATCGCTGCTTTTGCTCCGTTTTGGCAAGAAACGTGCGTTTCATGCACCAAAACGCTGCTTTTGCACAGATTTGACGCTGAACGTGTGTTTCGTGCACTAAAACGCCGCTTTTGCAAAGAAACGTGCGTTTCGCGCACCGAATCGCCGCTTTTGCAGCGAAACGTGCGTTTCGTGCACCAAAACGCTGCTTTTGCACAGTTCTGACGCTAAACGTGCGTTTCGTGCACCAAAACGCTGCTTTTGCACAGTTTTTACGCTAAACGTGCGTTTCGTGCACAAAACGCTGCTTTTACACAGTTTTGACGCTTAACGTGCGTTTCGTGCACCAAAACGAAGCTTTTGCACGGTTTTGACGCTAAACGTGCGTTTCGTGCACCAAAACGCTGCTTTTGCACAGTTTTGCAGCGAAACGTGCGTTTCGTGCAATAAAACGCTGCTTTTGCACAGTTTTGATGCTAAACGTGCTTTTCGTGCACCAAAACGCTGCTTTTACACAGTTTTGACGCTAAACGTGCGTTTCGTGCACCAAAACGCTGCTCTTGCACAGATTTGACGCTGAACGTGTGTTTCGTGCACTAAAACGCCGCTTTTGCAAAGAAACGTGCGTTTCGCGCACCGAATCGCCGCTTTTGCAGCGAAACGTGCGTTTCGTGCACTAAAACGCTGCTTTTGCACAGTTTTGACGCTAAACGTGCGTTTCGTGCACCAAAACGCTGCTTTTGCACAGTTTTGCAGCGAAACGTGCGTTTCGTGCACTAAAACGCTGCTTTTGCACAGTTTTGATGCTAAACGTGCTTTTCGTGCACCAAAACGCCGCTTTTACACAGTTTTGACGCTAAACGTGCGTTTCGTGCACCAAAACGCTGCTTTTGCACAGTTTGGACGCTAAACGTCAGTTTCGTGCACCAAAACGCCGCTTTTGTAACGAAACGTGCGTTTCGTGCACCAAAACGCTGCTTTTGCACAGTTTTAACGCTAAACGTGCGGTTCGCGCACCAAAACGCTGCTTTTGCGCAGTTTTGAAGCTAAACGTGCGTTTCGTGCACCAAAACGCTGCTGCTGCACAGTTTTGACGCTAATCGTGCGTTTCGTGCACCAAAACGCTGCTTTTGCACAGCTTTGACGCTAAACGTGCGTTTCGTGCACCAAAACGCTGCTTTTGCAACGAAGCGTGCGGTTCGCGCACCAAAACGCTGCTTTTGCGCAGATTTGAAGCTAAACGTGCGTTTCGTGCACCAAAACGCCGCTTTTGCAACAAAACGTGCGTTTCGTGCACCAAAACGCTGCTTTTGCAACGAAACGTGCGTTTCGCGCACCGAATCGCTGCTTTTGCTCCGTTTTGGCAAGAAACGTGCGTTTCATGCACCAAAACGCTGCTTTTGCACAGATTTGACGCTGAACGTGTGTTTCGTGCACTAAAACGCCGCTTTTGCAAAGAAACGTGCGTTTCGCGCACCGAATCGCCGCTTTTGCAGCGAAACGTGCGTTTCGTGCACCAAAACGCTGCTTTTGCACAGTTCTGACGCTAAACGTGCGTTTCGTGCACCAAAACGCTGCTTTTGCACAGTTTTTACGCTAAACGTGCGTTTCGTGCACAAAACGCTGCTTTTACACAGTTTTGACGCTTAACGTGCGTTTCGTGCACCAAAACGAAGCTTTTGCACGGTTTTGACGCTAAACGTGCGTTTCGTGCACCAAAACGCTGCTTTTGCACAGTTTTGCAGCGAAACGTGCGTTTCGTGCAATAAAACGCTGCTTTTGCACAGTTTTGATGCTAAACGTGCTTTTCGTGCACCAAAACGCTGCTTTTACACAGTTTTGACGCTAAACGTGCGTTTCGTGCACCAAAACGCTGCTCTTGCACAGATTTGACGCTGAACGTGTGTTTCGTGCACTAAAACGCCGCTTTTGCAAAGAAACGTGCGTTTCGCGCACCGAATCGCCGCTTTTGCAGCGAAACGTGCGTTTCGTGCACTAAAACGCTGCTTTTGCACAGTTTTGACGCTAAACGTGCGTTTCGTGCACCAAAACGCTGCTTTTGCACAGTTTTGCAGCGAAACGTGCGTTTCGTGCACTAAAACGCTGCTTTTGCACAGTTTTGATGCTAAACGTGCTTTTCGTGCACCAAAACGCCGCTTTTACACAGTTTTGACGCTAAACGTGCGTTTCGTGCACCAAAACGCTGCTTTTGCACAGTTTGGACGCTAAACGTCAGTTTCGTGCACCAAAACGCCGCTTTTGTAACGAAACGTGCGTTTCGTGCACCAAAACGCTGCTTTTGCACAGTTTTAACGCTAAACGTGCGGTTCGCGCACCAAAACGCTGCTTTTGCGCAGTTTTGAAGCTAAACGTGCGTTTCGTGCACCAAAACGCTGCTGCTGCACAGTTTTGACGCTAATCGTGCGTTTCGTGCACCAAAACGCTGCTTTTGCACAGCTTTGACGCTAAACGTGCGTTTCGTGCACCAAAACGCTGCTTTTGCAACGAAGCGTGCGGTTCGCGCACCAAAACGCTGCTTTTGCGCAGATTTGAAGCTAAACGTGCGTTTCGTGCACCAAAACGCCGCTTTTGCAACAAAACGTGCGTTTCGTGCACCAAAACGCTGCTTTTGCAACGAAACGTGCGTTTCGCGCACCGAATCGCTGCTTTTGCTCCGTTTTGGCAAGAAACGTGCGTTTCATGCACCAAAACGCTGCTTTTGCACAGATTTGACGCTGAACGTGTGTTTCGTGCACTAAAACGCCGCTTTTGCAAAGAAACGTGCGTTTCGCGCACCGAATCGCCGCTTTTGCAGCGAAACGTGCGTTTCGTGCACCAAAACGCTGCTTTTGCACAGTTTTGATGCTAAACGTGCTTTTCGTGCACCAAAACGCTGCTTTTACACAGTTTTGACGCTAAACGTGCGTTTCGTGCACCAAAACGCTGCTTTTGCACAGTTCTGACGCTAGACGTGCGTTTCGTGCACCAAAACGCTGCTTTTGCACAGTTTTTACGCTAAACGTGCGTTTCGTGCACAAAACGCTGCTTTTGCAAAGAAACGTGCGTTTCGCGCACCGAATCGCCGCTTTTGCAGCGAAACGTGCGTTTCGTGCACTAAAACGCTGCTTTTGCACAGTTTTGATGCTAAACGTGCTTTTCGTGCACCAAAACGCCGCTTTTACACAGTTTTGACGCTAAACGTGCGTTTCGTGCACCAAAACGCTGCTTTTGCACAGTTCTGACGCTAAACGTGCGTTTCGTGCAACAAAACGCTGCTTTTGCACAGTTTTTACGCTAAACGTGCGTTTCGTGCACAAAACGCTACTTTTACACAGTTTTGACGCTTAACGTGCGTTTCGTGCACCAAAACGAAGCTTTTGCACAGTTTTGACGCTAAACGTGCGTTTCGTGCACCAAAACGCTGCTTTTGCACAGTTTTGACGCTAAACGTGCGTTTCGTGCACCAAAACGCTGCTTTTGCACAGTTTTGACGCTAAACGTGCGTTTCGTGCACCAAAACGCTGCTTTTGCACAGTTTTGACGCTAAACGTCAGTTTCGTGCACCAAAACGCCGCTTTTGCAACAAAACGTGCGTTTCGTGCACCAAAACGCTGCCTTTGCACAGTTTTGACGCTAAACGTGCGATTCGTGCACCAAAACGCTGCTTTTGCACAGTTTTGACGCTAAACGTGCGTTTCGTCCACCAAAACGCCGGTTTTGCACAGTTTTGATGCTAAACGTGCGTTTCGTGCGCCAAAACGCCGCTTTTGCAACGAAACGTGCGTTTCGTGCACCATAACGCTGCTTTTGCACAGCTTTGACGCTAAACGTGCGTTTCGTGCACCGAAACGCCGCTTTTGCAACAAAACGTGCGTTTCGTGCACCAAAACGCTGCTTTTGCACAGTTTTGACGCTAAACGTGCGTTTCGTGCACCAAAACGCTGCTTTTGCACAGTTTTGATGCTAAACGTGCGTTTCGTGCACCAAATCGCTGCTTTTGCACAGTTTTCACGCTAAACGTGCGTTTCGTGCACCAAAACGCCGCTTTTGCAACGAAACGAGCGTTTCGTGCACCAAAACGCTGCTTTTGCACAGTTTTGACGCTAAACGTGCATTTCGTGCACCAAAACGCCGCTTTTGCAACGAAACGTGCGTTTCGTGCACCAAAACGCCGCTTTTGATGCTAAACGTGCGTTTCGTGCACCAAAACGCCGCTTTTGATGCTAAACGTGCGTTTCGTGCACCAAAACGCTGCTTTTGCACAGTTTTGAAGCTAAACATGCGTTTCGTGCACTAAAACGCTGCTTTTGCACAGTTTTGACGGTAAACGTGCGTTTCGTGCACCAGAACGCGGCTTTTGCAACAAAACGTGCGTTTCGTGCACCAAAACGCTGCCTTTGCACAGTTTTGACGCTAAACGTGCGTTTCGTGCACCAAAACGCTGCTTTTGCACAGTTTTGACGCTAAACGTGCGTTTCGTGCACCAGAACGCTGCTTCTGCACAGTTTTGACGCTAAACGTGCGTTTCGTGCACCAAAACGCTGCTTTTGCAACGAAACGTGCGTTTCGTGCACCGAATCGCCGCTTTTGCTCCGTTTTGGCAAGAAACGTGCGTTTCGTGCACCAAAACGCCGCTTTTGCAACAAAACGTGCGTTTCGTGCACCAAAACGCTGCTTTTGCACAGTTTTGTTGCAAAACGTGCGTTTCGTTCAACAAAACGCTGCTTTTGCACAGTTTTGATGCTAAACGTGCTTTTCGTGCACCAAAACGCTGCTTTTGCACAGTTTTGGCGCTAAACGTGCGTTTCGTGCACTAAAACGCCGCTTTTGCAAAGAAACGTGCGTTTCGCGCACCGAATCGCCGCTTTTGCTTCGTTTTGGCAAGAAACGTGCGTTTCGTGCACCAAATCGCTGCTTTGCACAGTTTTGACGCTAAACGTGCTTTTCGTGCACCAAAACGCTGCTTTTGCACAGTCTTGACGCTAAACGTGCGTTTCGTGCACCAAAACGCTGCTTTTGCACAGCTTTGACGCTAAACGTGCGTTTCGTGCACCAAAACGCTGCTTTTGCACAGTTTTGACGCTAAACGTCAGTTTCGTGCACCAAAACGCCGCTTTTGCAACGAAACGTGCGTTTCGTGCACCAAAACGCCGCTTTTGATGCTAAACGTACGTTTCGTGCACCAAAACGCTGCTTTTGCACAGTTTTGATGCTAAACGTGCGTTTCGTGCAACAAAACGCTGCTTTTGCACAGTTTTTACGCTAAACGTGCGTTTCGTGCAGAAAACGCTACTTTTACACAGTTTTGACGCTTAACGTGCGTTTCGTGCACCAAAACGAAGCTTTTGCACAGTTTTGACGCTAAACGTGCGTTTCGTGCACCAAAACGCTGCTTTTGCACAGTTTTGACGCTAAACGTGCGTTTCGTGCACCAAAACGCTGCTTTTGCACAGTTTTGAAGCTAAACATGCGTTTCGTGCACTAAAACGCTGCTTTTGCACAGTTTTGACGCTAAACGTGCCTTTCGTGCACCAAAACGCTGCGTTTACACAGTTTTGACGCTAAACGTGCGTTTCGTGCACCAAAACGCCGCTTTTGCAACAAAACGTGCGTTTCGTGCACCAAAACGCTGCCTTTGCACAGTTTTGACGCTAAACGTGCGTTTCGTGCACCAAAACGCTGCTTTTGCACAGTTTTGACGCTAAACGTGCGTTTCGTCCACCAAAACGCCGCTTTTGCACAGTTTTGATGCTAAACGTGCGTTTCGTGCGCCAAAACGCCGCTTTTGCAACGAAACGTGCGTTTCGTGCACCATAACGCTGCTTTTGCACAGCTTTGACGCTAAACGTGCGTTTCGTGCACCGAAACGCCGCTTTTGCAACAAAACGTGCGTTTCGTGCACCAAAACGCTGCTTTTGCACAGTTTTGACGCTAAACGTGCGTTTCGTGCACCAAAACGCTGCTTTTGCACAGTTTTGATGCTAAACGTGCGTTTCGTGCACCAAATCGCTGCTTTTGCACAGTTTTCACGCTAAACGTGCGTTTCGTGCACCAAAACGCTGCTCTTGCACAGATTTGACGCTGAACGTGTGTTTCGTGCACTAAAACGCCGCTTTTGCAAAGAAACGTGCGTTTCGCGCACCGAATCGCCGCTTTTGCAGCGAAACGTGCGTTTCGTGCACTAAAACGCTGCTTTTGCACAGTTTTGATGCTAAACGTGCTTTTCGTGCACCAAAACGCTGCTTTTACACAGTTTTGACGCTAAACGTGCGTTTCGTGCACCAAAACGCTGCTTTTGCACAGCTTTGACGCTAAACGTGCGTTTCGTGCACCAAAACGCTGCTTTTGCACAGTTTTGACGCTAAACGTCAGTTTCGTGCACCAAAACGCCGCTCTTGCAACGAAACGTGCGTTTCGTGCACCAAAACGCCGCTTTTGATGCTAAACGTACGTTTCGTGCACCAAAACGCTGCTTTTGCACAGTTTTGATGCTAAACGTGCGTTTCGTGCAACAAAACGCTGCTTTTGCACAGTTTTTACGCTAAACGTGCGTTTCGTGCAGAAAACGCTACTTTTACACAGTTTTGACGCTTAACGTGCGTTTCGTGCACCAAAACGAAGCTTTTGCACAGTTTTGACGCTAAACGTGCGTTTCGTGCACCAAAACGCTGCTTTTGCACAGTTTTGACGCTAAACGTGCGTTTCGTGCACCAAAACGCTGCTTTTGCACAGTTTTGAAGCTAAACATGCGTTTCGTGCACTAAAACGCTGCTTTTGCACAGTTTTGACGCTAAACGTGCCTTTCGTGCACCAAAACGCTGCGTTTACACAGTTTTGACGCTAAACGTGCGTTTCGTGCACCAAAACGCCGCTTTTGCAACAAAACGTGCGTTTCGTGCACCAAAACGCTGCCTTTGCACAGTTTTGACGCTAAACGTGCGTTTCGTGCACCAAAACGCTGCTTTTGCACAGTTTTGACGCTAAACGTGCGTTTCGTCCACCAAAACGCCGCTTTTGCACAGTTTTGATGCTAAACGTGCGTTTCGTGCGCCAAAACGCCGCTTTTGCAACGAAACGTGCGTTTCGTGCACCATAACGCTGCTTTTGCACAGCTTTGACGCTAAACGTGCGTTTCGTGCACCGAAACGCCGCTTTTGCAACAAAACGTGCGTTTCGTGCACCAAAACGCTGCTTTTGCACAGTTTTGACGCTAAACGTGCGTTTCGTGCACCAAAACGCTGCTTTTGCACAGTTTTGATGCTAAACGTGCGTTTCGTGCACCAAATCGCTGCTTTTGCACAGTTTTCACGCTAAACGTGCGTTTCGTGCACCAAAACGCTGCTCTTGCACAGATTTGACGCTGAACGTGTGTTTCGTGCACTAAAACGCCGCTTTTGCAAAGAAACGTGCGTTTCGCGCACCGAATCGCCGCTTTTGCAGCGAAACGTGCGTTTCGTGCACTAAAACGCTGCTTTTGCACAGTTTTGATGCTAAACGTGCTTTTCGTGCACCAAAACGCTGCTTTTACACAGTTTTGACGCTAAACGTGCGTTTCGTGCACCAAAACGCTGCTTTTGCACAGTTTTGACGCTAAACGTGCGTTTCGTGCACGAAAACGCTGCTCTTGCACAGATTTGACGCTGAACGTGTGTTTCGTGCACTAAAACGCCGCTTTTGCAAAGAAACGTGCGTTTCGCGCACCGAGTCGCCGCTTTTGCAGCGAAACGTGCGTTTCGTGCACTAAAACGCTGCTTTTGCACAGTTTTGATGCTAAACGTGCTTTTCGTGCACCAAAACGCTGCTTTTACACAGTTTTGACGCTAAACGTGCGTTTCATGCACCAAAACGCTGCTCTTGCACAGATTTAACGCTGAACGTGTGTTTCGTGCACTAAAACGCCGCTTTTGCAAAGAAACGTGCGTTTCGCGCACCGAATCGCCGCTTTTGCAGCGAAACGTGCGTTTCGTGCACCAAAACGCCGCTTTTACACAGTTTTGACGCTAAACGTGCGTTTCGTGCACCAAAACGCTGCTTTTGCACGGTTTTGACGCTAAACGTGCGTTTTGTGCACCAAACCGCCGCTTTTGCAACGAAACGTGCGTTTCGTGCACCAAAACGCTGCTTTTGCACAGTTTTGAAGCTAAACGTGCCTTTCGTGCACCAAAACGCTGCGTTTACACAGTTTTGACGCTAAACGTGCGTTTCGTGCACCAAAACGCCGCTTTTGCAACAAAACGTGCGTTTCGTGCACCAAAACGCTGCTTTTGCAACGAAACGTGCGTTTCGTGCACCAAAACGCTTCTTTTGCACAGATTTGACGCTAAACGTGCGTTTCGTGCACCAAAACGCCGCTTTTGCAACGAAACGTGCGTTTCGCGCACCGAATCGCCGCTTTTGCTTCGTTTTGGCAAGAAACGTGCGTTTCGTGCACCAAATCGCTGCTTTGCACAGTTTTGACGCTAAACGTGCTTTTCGTGCACCAAAACGCTGCTTTTGCACAGTCTTGACGCTAAACGTGCGTTTCGTGCACCAAAACGCTGCTTTTGCACAGTTTTGACGCTAAACGTGCGTTTCGTGCACCAAAACGCCGCTTTTGCAACGAAACGTGCGTTTCGTGCAGCAAAACGCTGCTTTTGCACAGTTTTGTCGCTAAACGCGCTTTTGGTGCACCAAAACGCCGCTTTTGCAACAAAACGTGCGTTTCGTGCACCAAAACGCTGCTTTTGCAACGAAACGTGCGTTTCGTGCACCAAAACGCTGCTTTTGCACAGATTTGACGCTAAACGTGCGTTTCGTGCACCAAAACGCCGCTTTTGCAACGAAACGTGCGTTTCGCGCACCGAATCGCCGCTTTTGCTCCGTTTTGGCAAGAAACGTGCGTTTCGTGCACCAAATCGCTGCTTTTGCACAGTTTTGACGCTAAACGTGCGTTTCGTGCACCAAAACGCTGCTTTTGCACAGTTTTAACGCTAAACGTGCGTTTCGTGCACCAAAACGCCGCTTTTGCAACAAAACGTGCGTTTCGTGCACCAAAACGCTGCTTTTGCAACGAAACGTGCGTTTCGTGCACCAAAACGCTGCTTTTGCAACGAAACGTGCGTTTCGTGCACCGAATCGCCGCTTTTGCTCCGTTTTGGCAAGAAACGTGCGTTTCGTGCACCAAAACGCCGCTTTTGCAACAAAACGTGCGTTTCGTGCACCAAAACGCTGCTTTTGCAACGAAACGTGCGTTTCGTGCACCAAAACGCTGCTTTTGCACAGTTTTGTTGCAAAACGTGCGTTTCGTTCAACAAAACGCTGCTTTTGCACAGTTTTGGCGCTAAACGTGCGTTTCGTGCACTAAAACGCCGCTTTTGCAAAGAAACGTGCGTTTCGCGCACCGAATCGCCGCTTTTGCTTCGTTTTGGCAAGAAACGTGCGTTTCGTGCACCAAATCGCTGCTTTGCACAGTTTTGACGCTAAACGTGCTTTTCGTGCACCAAAACGCTGCTTTTGCACAGTCTTGACGCTAAACGTGCGTTTCGTGCACCAAAACGCTGCTTTTGCACAGCTTTGACGCTAAACGTGCGTTTCGTGCACCAAAACGCCGCTTTTGCAACAAAACGTGCGTTTCGTGCACCAAAACGCCGCTTTTACACAGTTTTGACGCTAAACGTGCGTTTCGTGCACCAAAACGCTGCTTTTGCACAGTTTTGACGCTAAACGTCAGTTTCGTGCACCAAAACGCCGCTTTTGCAACGAAACGTGCGTTTCGTGAACCAAAACGCTGCTTTTGCACAGTTTTGACGCTAAACGTGCGTTTCGTGCACCAAAACGCCGCTTTTGCAACGAAACGTGCGTTTCGTGCACCAAAACGCCGCTTTTGATGCTAAACGTACGTTTCGTGCACCAAAACGCTGCTTTTGCACAGTTTTGATGCTAAACGTGCGTTTCGTGCAACAAAACGCTGCTTTTGCACAGTTTTTACGCTAAACGTGCGTTTCGTGCAGAAAACGCTACTTTTACACAGTTTTGACGCTTAACGTGCGTTTCGTGCACCAAAACGAAGCTTTTGCACAGTTTTGACGCTAAACGTGCGTTTCGTGCACCAAAACGCTGCTTTTGCACAGTTTTGACGCTAAACGTGCGTTTCGTGCACCAAAACGCTGCTTTTGCACAGTTTTGACGCTAAACGTGCGTTTCGTGCACCAAAACGCTGCTTTTGCACAGTTTTGACGCTAAACGTCAGTTTCGTGCACCAAAACGCCGCTTTTGCAACAAAACGTGCGTTTCGTGCACCAAAACGCTGCCTTTGCACAGTTTTGACGCTAAACGTGCGTTTCGTGCACCAAAACGCTGCTTTTGCACAGTTTTGACGCTAAACGTGCGTTTCGTCCACCAAAACGCCGCTTTTGCACAGTTTTGTTGCTAAACGTGCGTTTCGTGCGCCAAAACGCCGCTTTTGCGACGAAACGTGCGTTTCGTGCACCATAACGCTGCTTTTGATGCTAAACGTGCGTTTCGTGCACCAAAACGCCGCTTTTGATGCTAAACGTGCGTTTCGTGCACCAAAACGCTGCTTTTGCACAGTTTTGAAGCTAAACATGCGTTTCGTGCACCAAAACGCTGCTTTTGCACAGTTTTGACGCTAAACGTGCGTTTCGTGCACCAAAACGCTGCTTTTGCACAGTTGTGACGCTAAACGCGCGTTTCGTGCACCAAAACGCTGCTTTTACACAGTTTTGACGCTAAACGTGCGTTTCGTGCACCAAAACGCTGCTTTTGCACAGTTTTGACGCTAAACGTGCGTTTCGTGCACGAAAACGCTGCTCTTGCACAGATTTGACGCTGAACGTGTGTTTCGTGCACTAAAACGCCGCTTTTGCAAAGAAACGTGCGTTTCGCGCACCGAATCGCCGCTTTTGCAGCGAAACGTGCGTTTCGTGCACTAAAACGCTGCTTTTGCACAGTTTTGATGCTAAACGTGCTTTTCGTGCACCAAAACGCTGCTTTTACACAGTTTTGACGCTAAACGTGCGTTTCGTGCACCAAAACGCTGCTCTTGCACAGATTTGACGCTGAACGTGTGTTTCGTGCACTAAAACGCCGCTTTTGCAAAGAAACGTGCGTTTCGCGCACCGAATCGCCGCTTTTGCAGCGAAACGTGCGTTTCGTGCACTAAAACGCTGCTTTTGCACAGTTTTGATGCTAAACGTGCTTTTCGTGCACCAAAACGCTGCTTTTACACAGTTTTGACGCTAAACGTGCGTTTCGTGCACCAAAACGCTGCTTTTGCACAGTTTTGACGCTAAACGTGCGTTTCGTGCACGAAAACGCTGCTCTTGCACAGATTTGACGCTGAACGTGTGTTTCGTGCACTAAAACGCCGCTTTTGCAAAGAAACGTGCGTTTCGCGCACCGAATCGCCGCTTTTGCAGCGAAACGTGCGTTTCGTGCACTAAAACGCTGCTTTTGCACAGTTTTGATGCTAAACGTGCTTTTCGTGCACCAAAACGCTGCTTTTACACAGTTTTGACGCTAAACGTGCGTTTCATGCACCAAAACGCTGCTCTTGCACAGATTTGACGCTGAACGTGTGTTTCGTGCACTAAAACGCCGCTTTTGCAAAGAAACGTGCGTTTCGCGCACCGAATCGCCGCTTTTGCAGCGAAACGTGCGTTTCGTGCACCAAAACGCCGCTTTTACACAGTTTTGACGCTAAACGTGCGTTTCGTGCACCAAAACGCTGCTTTTGCACAGTTTTAACGCTAAACGTGCGTTTCGTCCACCAAAACGCTGCTTTTGCACAGTTTTGATGCTAAACGTGCGTTTCGTGCACCAAATCGCTGCTTTTGCACAGTTTTGACGCTAAACGTGCGTTTCGTGCACCAAAACGCTGCTTTTGCACAGTTTTGATGCTAAACGTGCGTTTCCTGCACCAAATCGCTACTTTTGCACAGTTTTGATGCTAAACGTGCGTTTCGTGCGCCAAAACGCTGCTTTTGCAACGAAGCGTGCGGTTCGCGCACCAAAACGCTGCTTTTGCGCAGTTTTGAAGCTAAACGTGCGTTTCGTGCACCAAAACGCTGCTGCTGCACAGTTTTGACGCTAATCGTGCGTTTCGTGCACCAAAACGCTGCTTTTGCACAGCTTTGACGCTAAACGTGCGTTTCGTGCACCAAAACGCTGCTTTTGCAACGAAGCGTGCGGTTCGCGCACCAAAACGCTGCTTTTGCGCAGATTTGAAGCTAAACGTGCGTTTCGTGCACCAAAACGCCGCTTTTGCAACAAAACGTGCGTTTCGTGCACCAAAACGCTGCTTTTGCAACGAAACGTGCGTTTCGCGCACCGAATCGCTGCTTTTGCTCCGTTTTGGCAAGAAACGTGCGTTTCATGCACCAAAACGCTGCTTTTGCACAGATTTGACGCTGAACGTGTGTTTCGTGCACTAAAACGCCGCTTTTGCAAAGAAACGTGCGTTTCGCGCACCGAATCGCCGCTTTTGCAGCGAAACGTGCGTTTCGTGCACCAAAACGCTGCTTTTGCACAGTTCTGACGCTAAACGTGCGTTTCGTGCACCAAAACGCTGCTTTTGCACAGTTTTTACGCTAAACGTGCGTTTCGTGCACAAAACGCTGCTTTTACACAGTTTTGACGCTTAACGTGCGTTTCGTGCACCAAAACGAAGCTTTTGCACGGTTTTGACGCTAAACGTGCGTTTCGTGCACCAAAACGCTGCTTTTGCACAGTTTTGCAGCGAAACGTGCGTTTCGTGCACTAAAACGCTGCTTTTGCACAGTTTTGATGCTAAACGTGCTTTTCGTGCACCAAAACGCCGCTTTTACACAGTTTTGACGCTAAACGTGCGTTTCGTGCACCAAAACGCTGCTTTTGCACAGTTTTGACGCTAAACGTCAGTTTCGTGCACCAAAACGCCGCTTTTGCAACAAAACGTGCGTTTCGTGCACCAAAACGCTGCCTTTGCACAGTTTTGACGCTAAACGTGCGTTTCGTGCACCAAAACGCTGCTTTTGCACAGTTTTGACGCTAAACGTGCGTTTCGTCCACCAAAACGCCGGTTTTGCACATTTTGAAGCTAAACGTGCGTTTCGTGCGCCAAAACGCCGCTTTTGCAACGAAACGTGCGTTTCGTGCACCATAACGCTGCTTTTGCACAGCTTTGACGCTAAACGTGCGTTTCGTGCACCGAAACGCCGCTTTTGCAACAAAACGTGCGTTTCGTGCACCAAAACGCTGCTTTTGCACAGTTTTGACGCTAAACGTGCGTTTCGTGCACCAAAACGCTGCTTTTGCACAGTTTTGATGCTAAACGTGCGTTTCGTGCACCAAATCGCTGCTTTTGCACAGTTTTCACGCTAAACGTGCGTTTCGTGCACCAAAACGCCGCTTTTGCAACGAAACGAGCGTTTCGTGCACCAAAACGCTGCTTTTGCACAGTTTTGACGCTAAACGTGCGTTTCGTGCACCAAAACGCCGCTTTTGCAACGAAACGTGCGTTTCGTGCACCAAAACGCCGCTTTTGATGCTAAACATGCGTTTCGTGCACCAAAACGCCGCTTTTGATGCTAAACGTGCGTTTCGTGCACCAAAACGCTGCTTTTGCACAGTTTTGAAGCTAAACATGCGTTTCGTGCACTAAAACGCTGCTTTTGCACAGTTTTGACGCTAAACGTGCCTTTCGTGCACCAAAACGCTGCGTTTACACAGTTTTGACGCTAAACGTGCGTTTCGTGCACCAAAACGCCGCTTTTGCAACAAAACGTTCGTTTCGTGCACCAAAACGCTGCTTTTGCAACGAAACGTGCGTTTCGCGCACCGAATCGCTGCTTTTGCTCCGTTTTGGCAAGAAACGTGCGTTTCGTGCACCAAAACGCTGCTTTTGCACAGTTTTGACGCTAAACGTGCGTTTCGTGCACCAAAACGCTGCTTTTGCACAGTTGTGACGCTAAACGCGCGTTTCGTGCACCAAAACGCTGCTTTTGCACAGTTTTGACGCTAAACGTGCGTTTCGTGCACTAAAACGCTGCTTTTGCACAGTTTTGATGCTAAACGTGCTTTTCGTGCACCAAAACGCTGCTTTTACACAGTTTTGACGCTAAACGTGCGTTTCATGCACCAAAACGCTGCTCTTGCACAGATTTGACGCTGAACGTGTGTTTCGTGCACTAAAACGCCGCTTTTGCAAAGAAACGTGCGTTTCGCGCACCGAATCGCCGCTTTTGCAGCGAAACGTGCGTTTCGTGCACTAAAACGCTGCTTTTGCACAGTTTTGATGCTAAACGTGCTTTTCGTGCACCAAAACGCCGCTTTTACACAGTTTTGACGCTAAACGTGCGTTTCGTGCACCAAAACGCTGCTTTTGCACAGTTCTGACGCTAAACGTGCGTTTCGTGCAACAAAACGCTGCTTTTGCACAGTTTTTACGCTAAACGTGCGTTTCGTGCACAAAACGCTACTTTTACACAGTTTTGTCGCTTAACGTGCGTTTCGTGCACCAAAACGAAGCTTTTGCACAGTTTTGACGCTAAACGTGCGTTTCGTGCACCAAAACGCTGCTTTTGCACAGTTTTGCAGCGAAACGTGCGTTTCGTGCACTAAAACGCTGCTTTTGCACAGTTTTGATGCTAAACGTGCTTTTCGTGCACCAAAAGGCCGCTTTTACACAGTTTTGACGCTAAACGTGCGTTTCGTGCACCAAAACGCTGCTTTTGCACAGTTTTGACGCTAAACGTCAGTTTCGTGCACCAAAACGCCGCTTTTGTAACGAAACGTGCGTTTCGTGCACCAAAACGCTGCTTTTGCACAGTTTTAACGCTAAACGTGCGTTTCGTCCACCAAAACGCTGCTTTTGCACAGTTTTGATGCTAAACGTGCGTTTCGTGCACCAAATCGCTGCTTTTGCACAGTTTTGACGCTAAACGTGCGTTTCGTGCACCAAATCGCTGCTTTTGCACAGATTTGATGCTAAACGTGCGTTTCGTGCACCAAATCGCGGCTTTTGCACAGTTTTGACGCTAAACGTGCGTTTCGTGCACCAAAGCGCCGCTTTTGCAACGAAACGTGCGTTTCGTGCACCAAAACGCTGCTTTTGCACAGTTTTGACGCTAAACGTGCGTTTCGTGCACCAAAACGCCGCTTTTGATGCTAAACGTACGTTTCGTGCACCAAAACGCTGCTTTTGCACAGTTTTGATGCTAAACGTGCGTTTCGTGCACCAAAACGCTGCTTTTGCACAGTTTTGACGCTAAACGTGCGTTTCTTGCACCAAAACGCCGCTTTTGCTACGAAACGTGCGTTTCGCGCACCGAATCGCCGCTTTTGCATCGTTTTTGCAAGAAACGTGCGTTTCGTGCACCAAATCGCTTACTTTGCATAGTTTTGATGCTAAACGTGCGTTTCGTGCACCAAAACGAAGCTTTAGCACAGTTTTGACGCTAAACGTGCGTTTCGTGCACCAAAACGCTGCTTTTGCACAGTTTTGCAGCGAAACGTGCGTTTCGTGCACTAAAACGCTGCTTTTGCACAGCTTTGATGCTAAACGTGCTTTTCGTGCACCAAAACGCTCCTTTTACACAGTTTTGACGCTAAACGTGCGTTTCGTGCACCAAAACGCTGCTTTTGCACAGTTCTGACGCTAAACGTGCGTTTCGTGCACCAAAACGCTGCTTTTGCACAGTTTTTACGCTAAACGTGCGTTTCGTGCACAAAACGCTGCTTTTGCAAAGAAACGTGCGTTTCGCGCACCGAATCGCCGCTTTTGCAGCGAAACGTGCGTTTCGTGCACTAAAACGCTGCTTTTGCACAGTTTTGATGCTAAACGTGCTTTTCGTGCACCAAAACGCCGCTTTTACACAGTTTTGACGCTTAACGTGCGTTTCGTGCACCAAAACGCTGCTTTTGCACAGTTCTGACGCTAAACGTGCGTTTCGTGCAACAAAACGCTGCTTTTGCACAGTTTTTACGCTAAACGTGCGTTTCGTGCACAAAACGCTACTTTTACACAGTTTTGACGCGTAACGTGCGTTTCGTGCACCAAAACGAAGCTTTTGCACAGTTTTGACGCTAAACGTGCGTTTCGTGCACCAAAACGCTGCTTTTGCACAGTTTTGACGCTAAACGTGCGTTTCGTGAACCAAAACGCTGCTTTTGCACAGTTTTGACGCTAAACGTGCGTTTCGTGCACCAAAACGCTGCTTTTGCACAGTTTTGACGCCAAACGTCAGTTTCGTGCACCAAAACGCCGCTTTTGTAACGAAACGTGCGTTTCGTGCACCAAAACGCTGCTTTTGCACAGTTTTAACGCTAAACGTGCGTTTCGTCCACCAAAACGCTGCTTTTGCACAGTTTTGATGCTAAACGTGCGTTTCGTGCACCAAATCGCTGCTTTTGCACAGTTTTGACGCTAAACGTGCGTTTGGTGCACCAAAACGCTGCTTTTGCACAGTTTTGATGCTAAACGTGCGTTTCGTGCACCAAATCGCTGCTTTTGCACAGTTTTGACGCTAAACGTGCGTTTCGTGCACCAAAACGCCGCTTTTGCAACGAAACGTGCGTTTCGTGCACCAAAACGCTGCTTTTGCACAGTTTTGACGCTAAACGTGCGTTTCGTGCACCAAAACGCCGCTTTTGCAACGAAACGTGCGTTTCGTGCACCAAAACGCTGCTTTTGCACAATTTTGACGCTAAACGTGCGTTTCGTGCACCAAAACGCCGCTTTTGCAACGAAACGTGCGTTTCGTGCACCAAAACGCTGCTTTTGCACAGTTTTGACGCTAAACGTGCGTTTCGTGCACCAAAACGCTGCTTTTGCACAGTTTTGATGCTAAACGTGCGTTTCCTGCACCAAATCGCTGCTTTTGCACAGTTTTGATGCTAAACGTGCGTTTCGTGCGCCAAAACGCTGCTTTTGCAACGAAGCGTGCGGTTCGCGCACCAAAACGCTGCTTTTGCGCAGTTTTGAAGCTAAACGTGCGTTTCGTGCACCAAAACGCTGCTGCTGCACAGTTTTGACGCTAATCGTGCGTTTCGTGCACCAAAACGCTGCTTTTGCACAGCTTTGACGCTAAACGTGCGTTTCGTGCACCAAAACGCTGCTTTTGCAACGAAGCGTGCGGTTCGCGCACCAAAACGCTGCTTTTGCGCAGATTTGAAGCTAAACGTGCGTTTCGTGCACCAAAACGCTGCTGCTGCACAGTTTTGACGCTAAACGTGCGTTTCGTGCACCAAAACGCCGCGTTTGCATCGAAATGTGCGTTTCGCGCACCGAATCGCCGCGTTTGCTCCGTTTTGGCAAGAAATGTGCGTTTCGTGCACCAAATCGCTGCTTTTGCACAGTTTTGACGCTAAACGTGCGTTTCGTGCACCAAAACGCCGCTTTTGCAGCGAAACGTGCGTTTCGTGCAACAAAACGCTGCTTTAGCACAGTTTTGTTGCTAAACGTGCGTTTCGTGCAGCAAAACGCTGCTTTTGCACAGCTTTGACGCTAAACGTGCGTTTCGTGCACCAAAACGCCGCTTTTGCAACGAAACGTGCGTTTCGCGCACCGAATCGCCGCTTTTGCTCCGTTTTGGCAAGAAACGTGCGTTTCGTGCACCAAATCGCTGCTTTTGCACAGTTTTGACGCTAAACGTGCGTTTCGTGCAATAAACGCCGCTGTTGCAACGAAACGTGCGTTTCGTGCAACAAAACACTGCTTTTGCACAGATTTGACGCTAAGCGTGCGTTTCGTGCACCAAAACGCCGCTTTTGTAACGAAACGTGCGTTTCGTGCACCTAAACGCTGCTATTGCACAGTTTTGACGCTAAACGTGCGTTTCGTGCACCAAAACGCTGCTTTTGCACAGTTTTGAAGCTAAACATGCGTTTCGTGCACTAAAACGCTGCTTTTGCACAGTTTTGACGCTAAACGTGCCTTTCGTGCACCAAAACGCTGCGTTTACACAGTTTTGACGCTAAACGTGCGTTTCGTGCACCAAAACGCCGCTTTTGCAACGAAACGTGCGTTTCGTGCACCAAAACGCCGCTTTTGATGCTAAACGTACGTTTCGTGCACCAAAACGCCGCTTTTGATGCTAAACGTGCGTTTCGTGCACCAAAATGCTGCTTTTGCAACGAAACGTGCGTTTCGCGCACCGAATCGCTGCTTTTGCTCCGTTTTGGCAAGAAACGTGCGTTTCATGCACCAAAACGCTGCTTTTGCACAGATTTGACGCTGAACGTGTGTTTCGTGCACTAAAACGCCGCTTTTGCAAAGAAACGTGCGTTTCGCGCACCGAATCGCCGCTTTTGCAGCGAAACGTGCGTTTCGTGCACCAAAACGCTGCTTTTGCACAGTTCTGACGCTAAACGTGCGTTTCGTGCACCAAAACGCTGCTTTTGCACAGTTTTTACGCTAAACGTGCGTTTCGTGCACAAAACGCTGCTTTTACACAGTTTTGACGCTTAACGTGCGTTTCGTGCACCAAAACGAAGCTTTTGCACGGTTTTGACGCTAAACGTGCGTTTCGTGCACCAAAACGCTGCTTTTGCACAGTTTTGCAGCGAAACGTGCGTTTCGTGCAATAAAACGCTGCTTTTGCACAGTTTTGATGCTAAACGTGCTTTTCGTGCACCAAAACGCTGCTTTTACACAGTTTTGACGCTAAACGTGCGTTTCGTGCACCAAAACGCTGCTCTTGCACAGATTTGACGCTGAACGTGTGTTTCGTGCACTAAAACGCCGCTTTTGCAAAGAAACGTGCGTTTCGCGCACCGAATCGCCGCTTTTGCAGCGAAACGTGCGTTTCGTGCACTAAAACGCTGCTTTTGCACAGTTTTGATGCTAAACGTGCTTTTCGTGCACCAAAACGCCGCTTTTACACAGTTCTGACGCTAGACGTGCGTTTCGTGCACCAAAACGCTGCTTTTGCACAGTTTTTACGCTAAACGTGCGTTTCGTGCACAAAACGCTGCTTTTGCAAAGAAACGTGCGTTTCGCGCACCGAATCGCCGCTTTTGCAGCGAAACGTGCGTTTCGTGCACTAAAACGCTGCTTTTGCACAGTTTTGATGCTAAACGTGCTTTTCGTGCACCAAAACGCCGCTTTTACACAGTTTTGACGCTAAACGTGCGTTTCGTGCACCAAAACGCTGCTTTTGCACAGTTCTGACGCTAAACGTGCGTTTCGTGCAACAAAACGCTGCTTTTGCACAGTTTTTACGCTAAACGTGCGTTTCGTGCACAAAACGCTACTTTTACACAGTTTTGACGCTTAACGTGCGTTTCGTGCACCAAAACGAAGCTTTTGCACAGTTTTGACGCTAAACGTGCGTTTCGTGCACCAAAACGCTGCTTTTGCACAGTTTTGACGCTAAACGTGCGTTTCGTGCACCAAAACGCTGCTTTTGCACAGTTTTGACGCTAAACGTGCGTTTCGTGCACCAAAACGCTGCTTTTGCACAGTTTTGACGCTAAACGTCAGTTTCGTGCACCAAAACGCCGCTTTTGCAACAAAACGTGCGTTTCGTGCACCAAAACGCTGCCTTTGCACAGTTTTGACGCTAAACGTGCGATTCGTGCACCAAAACGCTGCTTTTGCACAGTTTTGACGCTAAACGTGCGTTTCGTCCACCAAAACGCCGGTTTTGCACAGTTTTGATGCTAAACGTGCGTTTCGTGCGCCAAAACGCCGCTTTTGCAACGAAACGTGCGTTTCGTGCACCATAACGCTGCTTTTGCACAGCTTTGACGCTAAACGTGCGTTTCGTGCACCGAAACGCCGCTTTTGCAACAAAACGTGCGTTTCGTGCACCAAAACGCTGCTTTTGCACAGTTTTGACGCTAAACGTGCCTTTCGTGCACCAAAACGCTGCGTTTACACAGTTTTGACGCTAAACGTGCGTTTCGTGCACCAAAACGCCGCTTTTGCAACAAAACGTGCGTTTCGTGCACCAAAACGCTGCTTTTGCAACGAAACGTGCGTTTCGCGCACCGAATCGCTGCTTTTGCTCCGTTTTGGCAAGAAACGTGCGTTTCGTGCACCAAAACGCTGCTTTTGCACAGTTTTGACGCTAAACGTGCGTTTCGTGCACCAAAACGCTGCTTTTGCACAGTTGTGACGCTAAACGCGCGTTTCGTGCACCAAAACGCTGCTTTTGCACAGTTTTGACGCTAAACGTGCGTTTCGTGCACTAAAACGCTGCTTTTGCACAGTTTTGATGCTAAACGTGCTTTTCGTGCACCAAAACGCTGCTTTTACACAGTTTTGACGCTAAACGTGCGTTTCATGCACCAAAACGCTGCTCTTGCACAGATTTGACGCTGAACGTGTGTTTCGTGCACTAAAACGCCGCTTTTGCAAAGAAACGTGCGTTTCGCGCACCGAATCGCCGCTTTTGCAGCGAAACGTGCGTTTCGTCCTCTAAAACGCTGCTTTTGCACAGTTTTGATGCTAAACGTGCTTTTCGTGCACCAAAACGCCGCTTTTACACAGTTTTGATGCTAAACGTGCGTTTCGTGCACCAAAACGCTGCTTTTGCACAGTTCTGACGCTAAACGTGCGTTTCGTGCAACAAAACGCTGCTTTTGCACAGTTTTTACGCTAAACGTGCGTTTCGTGCACAAAACGCTACTTTTACACAGTTTTGTCGCTTAACGTGCGTTTCGTGCACCAAAACGAAGCTTTTGCACAGTTTTGACGCTAAACGTGCGTTTCGTGCACCAAAACGCTGCTTTTGCACAGTTTTGACGCTAAACGTGCGTTTCGTGCACTAAAACGCTGCTTTTGCACAGTTTTGATGCTAAACGTGCTTTTCGTGCACCAAAACGCTGCTTTTACACAGTTTTGACGCTAAACGTGCGTTTCGTGCACCAAAACGCTGCTCTTGCACAGATTTGACGCTGAACGTGTGTTTCGTGCACTAAAACGCCGCTTTTGCAAAGAAACGTGCGTTTCGCGCACCGAATCGCCGCTTTTGCAGCGAAACGTGCGTTTCGTGCACTAAAACGCTGCTTTTGCACAGTTTTGACGCTAAACGTGCGTTTCGTGCACCAAAACGCTGCTTTTGCACAGTTTTGCAGCGAAACGTGCGTTTCGTGCACTAAAACGCTGCTTTTGCACAGTTTTGATGCTAAACGTGCTTTTCGTGCACCAAAACGCCGCTTTTACACAGTTTTGACGCTAAACGTGCGTTTCGTGCACCAAAACGCTGCTTTTGCACAGTTTGGACGCTAAACGTCAGTTTCGTGCACCAAAACGCCGCTTTTGTAACGAAACGTGCGTTTCGTGCACCAAAACGCTGCTTTTGCACAGTTTTAACGCTAAACGTGCGGTTCGCGCACCAAAACGCTGCTTTTGCGCAGTTTTGAAGCTAAACGTGCGTTTCGTGCACCAAAACGCTGCTGCTGCACAGTTTTGACGCTAATCGTGCGTTTCGTGCACCAAAACGCTGCTTTTGCACAGCTTTGACGCTAAACGTGCGTTTCGTGCACCAAAACGCTGCTTTTGCAACGAAGCGTGCGGTTCGCGCACCAAAACGCTGCTTTTGCGCAGATTTGAAGCTAAACGTGCGTTTCGTGCACCAAAACGCCGCTTTTGCAACAAAACGTGCGTTTCGTGCACCAAAACGCTGCTTTTGCAACGAAACGTGCGTTTCGCGCACCGAATCGCTGCTTTTGCTCCGTTTTGGCAAGAAACGTGCGTTTCATGAACCAAAACGCTGCTTTTGCACAGATTTGACGCTGAACGTGTGTTTCGTGCACTAAAACGCCGCTTTTGCAAAGAAACGTGCGTTTCGCGCACCGAATCGCCGCTTTTGCAGCGAAACGTGCGTTTCGTGCACCAAAACGCTGCTTTTGCACAGTTTTGATGCTAAACGTGCTTTTCGTGCACCAAAACGCTGCTTTTACACAGTTTTGACGCTAAACGTGCGTTTCGTGCACCAAAACGCTGCTTTTGCACAGTTCTGACGCTAGACGTGCGTTTCGTGCACCAAAACGCTGCTTTTGCACAGTTTTTACGCTAAACGTGCGTTTCGTGCACAAAACGCTGCTTTTGCAAAGAAACGTGCGTTTCGCGCACCGAATCGCCGCTTTTGCAGCGAAACGTGCGTTTCGTGCACTAAAACGCTGCTTTTGCACAGTTTTGATGCTAAACGTGCTTTTCGTGCACCAAAACGCCGCTTTTACACAGTTTTGACGCTAAACGTGCGTTTCGTGCACCAAAACGCTGCTTTTGCACAGTTCTGACGCTAAACGTGCGTTTCGTGCAACAAAACGCTGCTTTTGCACAGTTTTTACGCTAAACGTGCGTTTCGTGCACAAAACGCTACTTTTACACAGTTTTGACGCTTAACGTGCGTTTCGTGCACCAAAACGAAGCTTTTGCACAGTTTTGACGCTAAACGTGCGTTTCGTGCACCAAAACGCTGCTTTTGCACAGTTTTGACGCTAAACGTGCGTTTCGTGCACCAAAACGCTGCTTTTGCACAGTTTTGACGCTAAACGTGCGTTTCGTGCACCAAAACGCTGCTTTTGCACAGTTTTGACGCTAAACGTCAGTTTCGTGCACCAAAACGCCGCTTTTGCAACAAAACGTGCGTTTCGTGCACCAAAACGCTGCCTTTGCACAGTTTTGACGCTAAACGTGCGATTCGTGCACCAAAACGCTGCTTTTGCACAGTTTTGACGCTAAACGTGCGTTTCGTCCACCAAAACGCCGGTTTTGCACAGTTTTGATGCTAAACGTGCGTTTCGTGCGCCAAAACGCCGCTTTTGCAACGAAACGTGCGTTTCGTGCACCATAACGCTGCTTTTGCACAGCTTTGACGCTAAACGTGCGTTTCGTGCACCGAAACGCCGCTTTTGCAACAAAACGTGCGTTTCGTGCACCAAAACGCTGCCTTTGCACAGTTTTGACGCTAAACGTGCGATTCGTGCACCAAAACGCTGCTTTTGCACAGTTTTGACGCTAAACGTGCGTTTCGTCCACCAAAACGCCGCTTTTGCACAGTTTTGACGCTAAACGTGCGTTTCGTCCACCAAAACGCCGCTTTTGCACAGTTTTGATGCTAAACGTGCGTTTCGTGCGCCAAAACGCTGCTTTTGCAACGAAGCGTGCGGTTCGCGCACCAAAACGCTGCTTTTGCGCAGTTTTGAAGCTAAACGTGCGTTTCGTGCACCAAAACGCTGCTGCTGCACAGTTTTGACGCTAATCGAGCGTTTCGTGCACCAAAACGCTGCTTTTGCACAGCTTTGACGCTAAACGTGCGTTTCGTGCACCAGAACGCTGCTTTTGCACAGTTTTGACGCTAAACGTGCGTTTCGTGCACCAAAACGCTGCTTTTGCAACGAAACGTGCGTTTCGCGCACCGAATCGCCGCTTTTGCTCCGTTTTGGCAAGAAACGTGCGTCTCGTGCACCAAAACGCTGCTTTTGCACAGTCTTGACGCTAAACGTGCGTTTCGTGCACCAAAACGCTGCTTTTGCACAGTTTTGACGCTAAACGTTCGTTTCGTGCACCAAAACGCCGCTTTTGCAACGAAACGTTCGATTCGTGCACCAAAACGCTGCTTTTGCACAGTTTTAACGTTAAACGTGCGTTTCGTGCACCAAAACGCTGCTTTTGCACAGTTTTGACGCTAAACGTCCGTTTCGTGCACCAAAACGCCGCTTTTGCAACGAAACGTGCGTTTCGTGCACTAAAACGCTGCTTTTGCACAGTTTTGGTGCTAAACGTGCTTTTCGTGCACCAAAACGCTGCTTTTACACAGTTTCGTGCACCAAAACGCTGCTTTTGCACAGTTTTTACGCTAAACGTGCGTTTCGTGCACCAAAACGCTGCTTTTGCACAGTTTTTACGCTAAACGTGCGTTTCGTGCACAAAACGCTGCTTTTACACAGTTTTGACGCTTAACGTGCGTTTCGTGCACCAAAACGAAGCTTTTGCACAGTTTTGACGCTAAACGTGCGTTTCGTGCACCAAAACGCTGCTTTTGCACAGTTTTGACGCTAAACGTGCGTTTCGTGCACCAAAACGCTGCTTTTGCACAGTTGTGACGCTAAACGTGCGTTTCGTGCACCAGAACGCTGCTTTTGCACAGTTTTGACGCTAAACGTGCGTTTCGTGCACCAAAACGCAGCTTTTGCAACGAAGCGTGCGGTTCGCGCACCAAAACACTGCTTTTGCGCAGTTTTGAAGCTGAACGTGCGTTTCGTGCACCAAAACGCTGCTGCTGCACAGTTGTGACGCTAAACGTGCGTTTCGTGCACCAGAACGCTGCTTTTGCACAGTTTTGACGCTAAACGTTCGTTTCGTGCACCAAAACGCTGCTTTTGCAACAAAACGTGCGGTTCGTGCACCAAAACGCTGCCTTTGCACAGTTTTGACGCTAAGCGTGCGTTTCGAGCACCAAAACGCTGCTTTTGCAACAAAACGTGCGTTTCGTGCACCAAAACGCTGCCTTTGCACAGTTTTGACGCTAAACGTGCGTTTCGTGCACCAAAACGCCGCTTTTGCAACGAAACGTGCGTTTCGCGCACCGAATCGCCGCTTTTGCTCCGTTTTGGCAAGAAACGTGCGTTTCGTGCACCAAATCGCTGCTTTTGCACAGTTTTGACGCTAAACGTGCGTTTCGTGCAATAAACGCCGCTGTTGCAACGAAACGTGCGTTTCGTGCAACAAAACACTGCTTTTGCACAGATTTGACGCTAAGCGTGCGTCTCGTGCACCAAAACGCCGCTTTTGTAACGAAACGTGCGTTTCGTGCACCTAAATGCTGCTACTGCACAGTTTTGACGCTAAACGTGCGTTTCGTGCACCAAAACGCTGCTTTTGCAAAGTTTTGAAGCTAAACATGCGTTTCGTGCACTAAAACGCTGCTTTTGCACAGATTTGACGCTAAACGTGCCTTTCGTGCACAAAACGCTGCGTTTACACAGTTTTGACGCTAAACGTGCGTTTCGTGCACCAAAACGCCGCTTTTGCAACAAAACGTGCGTTTCGTGCACCAAAACGCTGCTTTTGCAACGAAACGTGCGTTTCGTGCACCAAAACGCTGCTTTTGCACAGTTTTGACGCTAAACGTGCGTTTCGTGCACCAAAACGCCGCTTTTGCAACAAAACGTGCGTTTCGTGCACCAAAACGCTGCCTTTGCACAGTTTTGACGCTAAACGTGCGTTTCGTGCACCAAAACGCTGCTTTTGCACAGTTTTGACGCTAAACGTGCGTTTCGTCCACCAAAACGCCGCTTTTGCACAGTTTTGATGCTAAACGTGCGTTTCGTGCGCCAAAACGCTGCTTTTGCAACGAAACGTGCGCTTCGTGCACCGAATCGCCGCCTTTGCTCCGTTTTGGCAAGAAACGTGCGATTCGTGCACCAAAACGCTGCTTTTGCACAGTTTTGACGCTAAACGTGCGCTTCGTGCACCAAAACGCCGCTTTTACACAGTTTTAACGCTAAACGTGCGTTTCGTCCACCAAAACGCTGCTTTTGCACAGTTTTGACGCTAAACGTGCGTTTCGTGCACCAAAACGCTGCTCTTGCACAGATTTGACGCTGAACCTGTGTTTCGTGCACTAAAACGCCGCTTTTGCACAGTTTTGACGCTAAACGTGCGTTTCGTGCACCAGAACGCTGCTCTTGCACAGATTTGACGCTGAACCTGTGTTTCGTGCACTAAAACGCCGCTTTTGCAAAGAAACGTGCGTTTCGTGCACTAAAACGCTGCTTTTGCACAGTTTTGATGCTAAACGTGCTTTTCGTGCACCAAAACGCTGCTTTTACACAGTTTTGACGCTAAACGTGCGTTTCGTGCACCAAAACGCCGCTTTTGCAACGAAGCGTGCGTTTCGTGCACCAAAAGGCTGCTTTTGCTCAGTTTTGATGCTAAACGTGCGTTTCACGCACCAAAACGCTGCTTTTGCACAGTTTTTATGCTCAACGTGCGTTTCGTGCACCAAAACGCTGCTTTTGCACAGTTTTGACGCTAAACGTGCGTTTCGTGCACCAAAACGCCGCTTTTGCAACGAAACGTGCGTTTCGTGCAGCAAAACGCTGCTTTTGCACAGTTTTGACGCTAAACGTGCGTTTCGTGCAAAAAACGCCGCTTTTGCACAGCTTTGACGCTAAACGTGCGCTTCGTGCACCAAAACGATGCTTTTGCAACGAAACGTGCGTTTCGTGCACCAAAACGCTGCTTTTGCACAGTTCTGACGCTAAACGTGCGTTTCGTGCACCAAAACGCCGCTATTGCACAGCTTTGACGCAAAACGTGCGTTTCGTGCACCAAAACGCCGCTTTTGCAACGAAACGTGCGATTCGTGCACCAAAACGCTGCTTTTGCACAGATTTGACGCTAAACGTTCGTTTCGTGCAGCAAAACGCCGCTTTTGCAACGAAACGTGCGTTTCGTGCACCAAAAGGCTGCTTTTGCTCAGTTTTGATGCTAAACGTGCGTTTCACGCACCAAAACGCTGCTTTTGCACAGTTTTGACGCTAAACTTGCGTTTCGTGCACCAAAACGCTGCTTTTGCACAGTTTTGACGCTAAACGTCCGTTTCGTGCACCAAAACGCCGCTTTTGCAACGAAACGTGCGTTTCGTGCACCAAAACGCTGCTTTTGCACAGTTTTGACGCTAAACGTGCGTTTCGTGCACCAAAACGCCGCTTTTGCAACGAAACGTGCGTTTCGCGCACCGAATCGCCGCTTTTGCTCCGTTTTGACGCTAAACGTGCGTTTCGTGCACCAAAACGCCGCTTTTGCACAGTTTTGACGCTAAACGTGCGTTTCGTTCGCCAAAACGAAGCTTTTGCGCAGTTTTGACGCTAAACGTGCGTTTCGTGCACCAAAACGCTGCTTTTGCACAGTTTTGACGCTAAACGTGCGTTTCGTGCAAAAAACGCCGCTTTTGCACAGTTTTGACGCTAAACGTGCGCTTCGTGCACCAAAACGAAGCTTTTGCACAGTTTTGACGCTAAACGTGCGTTTCGTGCACCAAAACGCAGCTTTTGCACAGTTTTGACGCTAAACGCGCGTTTCGTGCACCAAAACGCCGCTTTTGCACAGCTTTGACGCTAAACGTGCCTTTCGTGCACCAAAACGCCGCTTTTGCACAGTTTTGACGCTGAACGTGCGTTTCGTGCACCAAAACGCTGCTTTTGCACAGTTTTGACGCTAAACGTGCGTTTCGTGCACCAAAACGCTGCTTTTGCACAGTTCTGACACTAAACGTGCGTTTCGTGCACCAAAACGCCGCTTTCGCAACGAAACGTGCGTTTCGTGCACATAACGCTGCTTTTGCACAGTTTTGACGCTACACGTACGTTTCGTGCACCAAAACGCCGCTTTTGCACACTTTTGACGCTAAACGTGCGTTTCGTGCACCAAAACGCAGCTTTTGCACAGTTTTGACGCTAAACGTGCGTTTCGTGCACCAAAACGCAGCTTTTGCACAGTTTTGACGCTAAACGTGCGTTGCGTGCACCAAAACGCTGCTTTTGCACAGTTTTAACGCTAAACGTGCGTTTCGTGCACCAAAACGCTGCTTTTGCACAGTTTTGACGCTAAACGTGCGTTTCGTGCACCAAAACGCTGCTTTTGCAACGAAACGTGCGTTTCGTGCACCAAAACGCTGCTTTTGCACAGTTTTGATGCTAAACGAGCGTTTCGTGCACCAAATCGCTGCATTTGCACAGTTTTGACGCTAAACGTGCGTTTCGTGCACCAAAACGCTGCTTTTGCACAGTTTTGATGCTAAACGTGCGTTTCGTGCAGCAAAACGCTGCTTTTGCACAGTTTTGATGCTAAACGTGCGTTTCGTGCGCCAAAACGAAGCCTTTGCGCAGTTTTGACGCTAAACGTGCGTTTCGTGCACCAAAACGCTGCTTTTGCACAGTTTTGACGCTAAACGTGCGTTTCGTGCAAAAAACGCCGCTTTTGCACAGTTTTGACGCTAAACGTGCGCTTCGTGCACCAAAACGATGCTTTTGCACAGTTTTGACGCTAAACGTGCGTTTCGTGCACCAAAACGCAGCTTTCGCACAGTTTTGACGCTAAACGCGCGTTTCGTGCACCAAAACGCCGCTTTTGCAAAGCTTTGACGCTAAACGTGCCTTTCGTGCACCAAAACGCCGCTTTTGCACAGTTTTGACATTAAACGTGCGTTTCGTGCACCAAAACGCCGCTTTTGCACAGCTTTGACGCAAAACGTGCGTTCCGTGCACCAAAACGCCGCTTTTGCAACGAAACGTGCGATTCGTGCACCAAAACGCTGCTTTTGCAACGAAACGTGCGTTTCGTGCACCAAAACGCTGCATTTGCACAGTTTTGATGCTAAACGAGCGTTTCGTGCACCAAATCGCTGCATTTGCACAGTTTTGACGCTAAACGTGCGTTTCGTGCAGCAAAACGCTGCTTTTGCACAGTTTTGATGCTAAACGTGCGTTTCGTGCGCCAAAACGAAGCTTTTGCGCAGTTTTGACGCTAAACGTGCGCTTCGTGCACCAAAACGCTGCTTTTGCACAGTTTTGACGCTAAACGTGCGTTTCGTGCACCAAAACGCCGCTTTTGCACAGCTTTGACGCAAAACGTGCGTTCCGTGCACCAAAACGCTGCTTTTGCAACGAAACGTGCGTTTCGTGCACCAAAACGCTGCTTTTGCACAGTTTTGATGCTAAACGAGCGTTTCGTGCACCAAATCGCTGCATTTGCACAGTTTTGACGCTAAACGTGCGTTTTGTGCAAAAAACGCCGCTTTTGCACAGTTTTGACGCTAAACGTGCGCTTCGTGCACCAAAACGATGCTTTTGCACAGTTTTGACGCTAAACGTGCGTTTCGTGCACCAAATCGCAGCTTTCGAACAGTTTTGACGCTAAACGCGCGTTTCGTGCACCAAAACGCCGCTTTTGCACAGCTTTGACGCTAAACGTGCCTTTCGTGCACCAAAACGCCGCTTTTGCACAGTTTTGACGCTAAACGTGCGCTTCGTGCACCAAAACGATGCTTTTGCACAGTTTTGAACCTAAACGTGCGTTTCGTTCGCCAAAACGAAGCTTTTGCGCAGTTTTGACGCTAAACGTGCGTTTCGTGCCCCAAAACGCTGCTTTTGCACAGTTTTGACGCTAAACGTGCGTTTCGTGCACCAAAACGCCGCTTTTGCAACGAAACGTGCGTTTCGCGCACCGAATCGCCGCTTTTGCTCCGTTTTGACGCTAAACGTGCGTTTCGTGCACCAAAACGCCGCTTTTGCACAGTTTTGACGCTAAACGTGCGTTTCGTTCGCCAAAACGAAGCTTTTGCGCAGCTTTGACGCTAAACGTGCGTTTCGTGCACCAAAACGCTGCTTTTGCACAGTTTTGACGCTAAACGTGCGTTTCGTGCAAAAAACGCCGCTTTTGCACAGTTTTGACGCTAAACGTGCGCTTCGTGCACCAAAACGAAGCTTTTGCACAGTTTTGACGCTAAACGTGCGTTTCGTGCACCAAAACGCAGCTTTTGCACAGTTTTGACGCTAAACGCGCGTTTCGTGCACCAAAACGCCGCTTTTGCACAGCTTTGACGCTAAACGTGCCTTTCGTGCACCAAAACGCCGCTTTTGCACAGTTTTGACACTAAACGTGCGTTTCGTGCACCAAAACGCTGCTTTTGCACAGTTTTGACGCTAAACGTGCCTTTCGTGCACCAAAACGCCGCTTTTGCACAGCTTTGACGCTAAACGTGCCTTTCGTGCACCAAAACGCAGCTTTTGCACAGTTTTGACGCTAAACGCGCGTTTCGTGCACCAAAACGCTGCTTTTGCACAGCTTTGACGCTAAACGTGCCTTTCGTGCACCAAAACGCCGCTTTTGCAACGAAACGTGCGATTCGTGCACCAAAGCGCTGCTTTTGCACAGTTTTGACGCTAAACGTGCGTTTCGTGCACCAAAACGCCGCTTTTGCAACGAAGCGTGCGTTTCGTGCACCAAAAGGCTGCTATTGCTCAGTTTTGATGCTAAACGTGCGTTTCACGCACCAAAACGCTGCTTTTGCACAGTTTTGATGCTCAACGTGCGTTTCGTGCACCAAAACGCTGCTTTTGCACAGTTTTGACGCTAAACTTGCGTTTCGTGCACCAAAACCCCGCTTTTGCAACGAAACGTGCGTTTCGTGCACCAAAACGCTGCTTTTGCACAGTTTTGACGCTAAACGTGCGTTTCGTGCACCAAAACGCCGCTTTTGCAACGAAACGTGCGTTTCGCGCACCGAATCGCCGCTTTTGCTCCGTTTTGACGCTAAACGTGCGTTTCGTGCACCAAAACGCCGCTTTTGCACAGTTTTGACGCTAAACGTGCGTTTCGTTCGCCAAAACGAAGCTTTTGCGCAGTTTTGACGCTAAACGTGCGTTTCGTGCACCAAAACGCTGCTTTTGCACAGTTTTGACGCTAAACGTGCGTTTCGTGCAAAAAACGCCGCTTTTGCACAGTTTTGACGCTAAACGTGCGCTTCGTGCACCAAAACGAAGCTTTTGCACAGTTTTGACGCTAAACGTGCGTTTCGTGCACCAAAACGCAGCTTTTGCACAGTTTTGACGCTAAACGCGCGTTTCGTGCACCAAAACGCCGCTTTTGCACAGTTTTGACACTAAACGTGCGTTGCGTGCACCAAAACGCTGCTTTTGCACAGTTTTAACGCTAAACGTGCGTTTCGTGCACCAAAACGCTGCTTTTGCACAGTTTTGACGCTAAACGTGCGTTTCGTGCACCAAAACGCTGCTTTTGCAACGATACGTGCGTTTCGTGCACCAAAACGCTGCTTTTGCACAGTTTTGATGCTAAACGAGCGTTTCGTGCACCAAATCGCTGCATTTGCACAGTTTTGACGCTAAACGCGCGTTTCGTGCACCAAAACGCCGCTTTTGCACAGTTTTGACACTAAACGTGCGTTGCGTGCACCAAAACGCTGCTTTTGCACAGTTTTAACGCTAAACGTGCGTTTCGTGCACCAAAACGCTGCTTTTGCACAGTTTTGACGCTAAACGTGCGTTTCGTGCACCAAAACGCTGCTTTTGCAACGATACGTGCGTTTCGTGCACCAAAACGCTGCTTTTGCACAGTTTTGATGCTAAACGAGCGTTTCGTGCACCAAATCGCTGCATTTGCACAGTTTTGACGCTAAACGTGCGTTTCGTGCACCAAAACGCTGCTTTTGCACAGTTTTGATGCTAAACGTGCGTTTCGTGCTCCAAAACGAAGCTTTTGCGCAGTTTTGACGCTAAACGTGCGCTTCGTGCACCAAAACGCTGCTTTTGCACAGTTTTGACGCTAAACGTGCGTTTCGTTCGCCAAAACGAAGCCTTTGCGCAGTTTTGACGCTAAACGTGCGTTTCGTGCACCAAAACGCTGCTTTTGCACAGTTTTGACGCTAAACGTGCGTTTCGTTCGCCAAAACGAAGCCTTTGCGCAGTTTTGACGCTAAACGTGCGTTTCGTGCACCAAAACGCTGCTTTTGCACAGTTTTGACGCTAAACGTGCGTTTCGTGCAAAAAACGCCGCTTTTGCACAGTTTTGACGCTAAACGTGCGCTTCGTGCACCAAAACGCTGCTTTTGCACAGTTTTGACGCTAAACGTGCGTTTCGTGCACCAAAACGCTGCTCTTGCACAGATTTGACGCTGAACCTGTGTTTCGTGCACTAAAACGCCGCTTTTGCAAAGAAACGTGCGTTTCGTGCACTAAAACGCTGCTTTTGCACAGTTTTGATGCTAAACGTGCTTTTCGTGCACCAAAACGCTGCTTTTACACAGTTTCGTGCACCAAAACGCTGCTTTTGCACAGTTTTTACGCTAAACGTGCGTTACGTGCACCAAAACGCTGCTTTTGCACAGTTTTTACGCTAAACGTGCGTTTCGTGCACAAAACGCTGCTTTTACACAGTTTTGACGCTTAACGTGCGTTTCGTGCACCAAAACGAAGTTTTTGCACAGTTTTGACGCTAAACGTGCGTTTCGTGCACAAAACGCTGCTTTTACACAGTTTTGACGCTTAACGTGCGTTTCGTGCACCAAAACGCTGCCTTTGCACAGTTTTGACGCTAAACGTGCGTTTCGAGCACCAAAACGCTGCTTTTGCAACAAAACGTGCGTTTCGTGCACCAAAACGCTGCCTTTGCACAGTTTTGACGCTAAACGTGCGTTTCGTGCACCAAAACGCCGCTTTTGCAACGAAACGTGCGTTTCGCGCACCGAATCGCCGCTTTTGCTCCGTTTTGGCAAGAAACGTGCGTTTCGTGCACCAAATCGCTGCTTTTGCACAGTTTTGACGCTAAACGTGCGTTTCGTGCAATAAACGCCGCTGTTGCAACGAAACGTGCGTTTCGTGCAACAAAACACTGCTATTGCACAGATTTGACGCTAAGCGTGCGTCTCGTGCACCAAAACGCCGCTTTTGTAACGAAACGTGCGTTTCGTGCACCTAAATGCTGCTACTGCACAGTTTTGACGCTAAACGTGCGTTTCGTGCACCAAAACGCTGCTTTTGCAAAGTTTTGAAGCTAAACATGCGTTTCGTGCACTAAAACGCTGCTTTTGCACAGATTTGACGCTAAACGTGCCTTTCGTGCACAAAACGCTGCGTTTACACAGTTTTGACGCTAAACGTGCGTTTCGTGCACCAAAACGCCGCTTTTGCAACAAAACGTGCGTTTCGTGCACCAAAACGCTGCTTTTGCAACGAAACGTGCGTTTCGTGCACCAAAACGCTGCTTTTGCACAGTTTTGACGCTAAACGTGCGTTTCGTGCACCAAAACGACGCTTTTGCAACAAAACGTGCGTTTCGTGCACCAAAACGCTGCCTTTGCACAGTTTTGACGCTAAACGTGCGTTTCGTGCACCAAAACGCTGCTTTTGCACAGTTTTGACGCTAAACGTGCGTTTCGTCCACCAAAACGCCGCTTTTGCACAGTTTTGATGCTAAACGTGCGTTTCGTGCGCCAAAACGCTGCTTTTGCAACGAAACGTGCGCTTCGTGCACCGAATCGCCGCCTTTGCTCCGTTTTGGCAAGAAACGTGCGATTCGTGCACCAAAACGCTGCTTTTGCACAGTTTTGACGCTAAACGTGCGCTTCGTGCACCAAAACGCCGCTTTTACACAGTTTTAACGCTAAACGTGCGTTTCGTCCACCAAAACGCTGCTTTTGCACAGTTTTGACGCTAAACGTGCGTTTCGTGCACCAAAACGCTGCTCTTGCACAGATTTGACGCTGAACCTGTGTTTCGTGCACTAAAACGCCGCTTTTGCAAAGAAACGTGCGTTTCGTGCACTAAAACGCTGCTTTTGCACAGTTTTGATGCTAAACGTGCCTTTCGTGCACCAAAACGCTGCTTTTGCACAGTTTTGACGCTAAACGTGCGTTTCGTGCACCAAAACGCTGCTTTTGCACAGTTGTGACGCTAAACGTGCGTTTCGTGCACCAGAACGCTGCTTTTGCACAGTTTTGACGCTAAACGTGCGTTTCGTGCACCAAAACGCTGCTTTTGCACAGTTTTTACGCTAAACGTGCGTTTCGTGCACCAAAACGCTGCTTTTGCACAGTTTTTACGCTAAACGTGCGTTTCGTGCACAAAACGCTGCTTTTACACAGTTTTGACGCTTAACGTGCGTTTCGTGCACCAAAACGAAGCTTTTGCACAGTTTTGACGCTAAACGTGCGTTTCGTGCACCAAAACGCTGCTTTTGCACAGTTTTGACGCTAAACGTGCGTTTCGTGCACCAAAACGCTGCTTTTGCACAGTTGTGACGCTAAACGTGCGTTTCGTGCACCAGAACGCTGCTTTTGCACAGTTTTGACGCTAAACGTTCGTTTCGTGCACCAAAACGCTGCTTTTGCAACAAAACGTGCGTTTCGTGCACCAAAACGCTGCCTTTGCACAGTTTTGACGCTAAACGTGCGTTTCGTGCACCAAAACGCTGCTTTTGCACAGTTTTGACGCTAAACGTGCGTTTCGTGCACCAAAACGAAGCTTTTGCACAGTTTTGACGCTAAACGTGCGTTTCGTGCATCAAAACGCTGCTTTTGCAACGAAGCGTGCGGTTCGCGCACCAAAACGCTGCTTTTGCGCAGTTTTGAAGCTGAACGTGCGTTTCGTGCACCAAAACGCTGCTGCTGCACAGTTGTGACGCTAAACGTGCGTTTCGTGCACCAGAACGCTGCTTTTGCACAGTTTTGACGCTAAACGTTCGTTTCGTGCACCAAAACGCTGCTTTTGCAACAAAACGTGCGTTTCGTGCACCAAAACGCTGCCTTTGCACAGTTTTGACGCTAAACGTGCGTTTCGAGCACCAAAACGCTGCTTTTGCAACAAAACGTGCGTTTCGTGGACCAAAACGCTGCCTTTGCACAGTTTTGACGCTAAACGTGCGTTTCGTGCACCAAAACGCCGCTTTTGCAACGAAACGTGCGTTTCGCGCACCGAATCGCCGCTTTTGCTCCGTTTTGGCAAGAAACGTGCGTTTCGTGCACCAAATCGCTGCTTTTGCACAGTTTTGACGCTAAACGTGCGTTTCGTGCAATAAACGCCGCTGTTGCAACGAAACGTGCGATTCGTGCACCAAAACGCTGCTTTTGCACAGTTTTGACGCTAAACGTGCGCTTCGTGCACCAAAACGCCGCTTTTGCAACGAAACGTGCGTTTCGTGCACTATAACGCTGCTTTTGCACAGCTTTGACGCTAAACGTGCGTTTCGTGCACCGAAACGCCGCTTTTGCAACAAAACGTGCGTTTCGTGCACCAAACCGCTGCTTTTGCACAGTTTTGACGCTAAACGTGCGTTTCGTGCACCAAAACGCTGCTTTTGCACAGTTCTGACGCTAAACGTGCGTTTCGTGCACCAAAACGCTGCTTTTGCACAGTTTTGACGCTAAACGTACGTTTCGTGGACCAAAACGCCGCTTTTACACAGTTTTAACGCTAAACGTGCGTTTCGTCCACCAAAACGCTGCTTTTGCACAGTTTTGACGCTAAACGTGCGTTTCGTGCACCAAAACGCTGCTCTTGCACAGATTTGACGCTGAACCTGTGTTTCGTGCACTAAAACGCCGCTTTTGCAAAGAAACGTGCGTTTCGTGCACTAAAACGCTGCTTTTGCACAGTTTTGATGCTAAACGTGCTTTTCGTGCACCAAAACGCTGCTTTTGCACAGTTTTGACGCTAAACGTGCGTTTCGTGCACCAAACGCTGCTTTTGCACAGTTGTGACGCTAAACGTGCGTTTCGTGCACCAGAACGCTGCTTTTGCACAGTTTTGACGCTAAACGTGCGTTTCGTGCACCAAAACGCTGCTTTTGCACAGTTCTGACGCTAAACGTGCGTTTCGTCCACCAAAACGCTGCTTTTGCACAGTTTTGACGCTAAACGTGCGTTTCGTGCACCAAAACGCTGCTCTTGCACAGTTTTGAAGCTAAACATGCGTTTCGTGCACTAAAACGCTGCTTTTGCACAGATTTGACGCTAAACGTGCCTTTCGTGCACCAAAACGCTGCGTTTACACAGTTTTGACGCTAAACGTGCGTTTCGTGCACCAAAACGCCGCTTTTGCAACAAAACGTGCGTTTCGTGCACCAAAACGCTGCTTTTGCAACGAAACGTGCGTTTCGTGCACCAAAACGCTGCTTTTGCACAGTTTTGACGCTAAACGTGCGTTTCGTGCACCAAAACGCCGCTTTTGCAACAAAACGTGCGTTTCGTGCACCAAAACGCTGCCTTTGCACAGTTTTGACGCTAAACGTGCGTTTCGTGCACCAAAACGCTGCTTTTGCACAGTTTTGACGCTAAACGTGCGTTTCGTCCACCAAAACGCCGCTTTTGCACAGTTTTGATGCTAAACGTGCGTTTCGTGCGCCAAAACGCTGCTTTTGCAACGAAACGTGCGCTTCGTGCACCGAATCGCCGCCTTTGCTCCGTTTTGGCAAGAAACGTGCGATTCGTGCACCAAAACGCTGCTTTTGCACAGTTTTGACGCTAAACGTGCGCTTCGTGCACCAAAACGCCGCTTTTGCAACGAAACGTGCGTTTCGTGCACCAAAACGCCGCTTTTGATGCTAAACGTGCGTTTCGTGCACCAAAACGCCGCTTTTGATGCTAAACGTGCGTTTCGTGCACCAAAACGCTGCTTTTGCACAGTTTTGATGCTAAACGTGCGTTTCGTGCACAAAACGCTGCTTTTGCACAGTTTTGACGCTAAACGCGCGTTTCGTGCACCAAAACGCCGCTTTTGCAACAAAACGTGCGTTTCGTGCACCAAAACGCTGCTTTTGCAACGAAACGTGCGTTTCGTGCACCAAAGCGCTGCTTTTGCACAGTTTTGACGCTAAACATGCGTTTCGTGCACCAAAACGCCGCTTTTGCAACAAAACGTGCGTTTCGTGCACCAAAACGCTGCCTTTGCACAGTTTTGACGCTAAACGTGCGTTTCGTGCACCAAAACGCTGCTTTTGCACAGTTTTGACGCTAAACGTGCGTTTCGTCCACCAAAACGCTGCTTTTGCACAGTTTTGATGCTAAACGTGCGTTTCGTGCGCCAAAACGCTGCTTTTGCAACGAAGCGTGCGGTTCGCGCACCAAAACGCTGCTTTTGCGCAGTTTTGAAGCTAAACGTGCGTTTCGTGCACCAAAACGCTGCTGCTGCGCAGTTTTGACGCTAAACGTGCGTTTCGTGCACCAGAACGCTGCTTTTGCACAGTTTTGACGCTAAACGTGCGTTTCGTGCACCAAAACGCTGCTTTTGCAACGAAACGTGCGTTTCGCGCACCGAATCGCCGCTTTTGCTCCGTTTTGGCAAGAAACGTGCGTTTCGTGCACCAAAACGCTGCTTTTGCACAGTCTTGACGCTAAACGTGCGTTTCGTGCACCAAAACGCTGCTTTTGCACAGTTTTGACGCTAAACGTACGTTTCGTGCACCAAAACCCCGCTTTTGCAGCGAAACGTGCGATTCGGGCACCAAAACGCTGCCTTTGCACAGTTTTGACGCTTAACGTGCGTTTCGTGCACCAAAACGCTGCTTTTGCACAGTTTTGACGCTAAACGTGCGTTTCGTGCACCAGAACGCTGCTTTTGCACAGTTTTGACGCTACACGTGCGTTTCGTGCACCAAAACGCTGCTTTTGCAACGAAACGTGCGTTTCGCGCACCGAATCGCCGCTTTTGCTCCGTTTTGGCAAGAAACGTGCGTTTCGTGCACCAAAACGCTGCTTTTGCACAGTTTTGACGCTAAACGTGCGTTTCGTGCACCAAAACGCCGCTTTTGCAACGAAACGTGCGTTTCGTGCACCATAACGCTGCTTTTGCACAGCTTTGACGCTAAACGTGCGTTTCGTGCACCGAAACGCCGCTTTTGCAACAAAACGTGCGTTTCGTGCACCAAAACGCTGCTTTTGCACAGTTTTGACGCTAAACGTGCGTTTCGTGCACCAAAACGCTGCTTTTGCACAGTTCTGACGCTAAACGTGCGTTTCGTGCACCAAAACGCTGCTTTTGCACAGTTTTGACGCTAAACGTACGTTTCGTGGACCAAAACTCCGCTTTTACACAGTTTTAACGCTAAACGTGCGTTTCGTCCACCAAAACGCTGCTTTTGCACAGTTTTGACGCTAAACGTGCGTTTCGTGCACCAAAACGCTGCTCTTGCACAGATTTGACGCTGAACCTGTGTTTCGTGCACTAAAACGCCGCTTTTGCAAAGAAACGTGCGTTTCGTGCACTAAAACGCTGCTTTTGCACAGTTTTGATGCTAAACGTGCTTTTCGTGCACCAAAACGCTGCTTTTACACAGTTGTGACGCTAAACGTGCGTTTCGGGCACCAGAACGCTGCTTTTGCACAGTTTTGACGCTAAACGTGCGTTTCGTGCACCAAAACGCTGCTTTTGCACAGTTCTGACGCTAAACGTGCGTTTCGTCCACCAAAACGCTGCTTTTGCACAGTTTTGACGCTAAACGTGCGTTTCGTGCACCAAAACGCTGCTCTTGCACAGTTTTGAAGCTAAACATGCGTTTCGTGCACTAAAACGCTGCTTTTGCACAGATTTGACGCTAAACGTGCCTTTCGTGCACCAAAACGCTGCGTTTACACAGTTTTGGCGCTAAACGTGCGTTTCGTGCACCAAAACGCCGCTTTTGCAACAAAACGTGCGTTTCGTGCACCAAAACGCTGCTTTTGCAACGAAACGTGCGTTTCGTGCACCAAAACGCTGCTTTTGCACAGTTTTGACGCTAAACGTGCGTTTCGTGCACCAAAACGCCGCTTTTGCAACAAAACGTGCGTTTCGTGCACCAAAACGCTGCCTTTGCACAGTTTTGACGCTAAACGTGCGTTTCGTGCACCAAAACGCTGCTTTTGCACAGTTTTGACGCTAAACGTGCGTTTCGTGCACCAAAACGCCGCTTTTGCACAGCTTTGACGCAAAACGTGCGTTCCGTGCACCAAAACGCTGCTTTTGCAACGAAACGTGCGTTTCGTGCACCAAAACGCTGCTTTTGCACAGTTTTGATGCTAAACGAGCGTTTCGTGCACCAAATCGCTGCATTTGCACAGTTTTGACGCTAAACGTGCGTTTTGTGCAAAAAACGCCGCTTTTGCACAGTTTTGACGCTAAACGTGCGCTTCGTGCACCAAAACGATGCTTTTGCACAGTTTTGACGCTAAACGTGCGTTTCGTGCACCAAAACGCAGCTTTCGAACAGTTTTGACGCTAAACGCGCGTTTCGTGCACCAAAACGCCGCTTTTGCACAGCTTTGACGCTAAACGTGCCTTTCGTGCACCAAAACGCCGCTTTTGCACAGTTTTGACGCTAAACGTGCGCTTCGTGCACCAAAACGATGCTTTTGCACAGTTTTGAACCTAAACGTGCGTTTCGTTCGCCAAAACGAAGCATTTGCGCAGTTTTGACGCTAAACGTGCGTTTCGTGCCCCAAAACGCTGCTTTTGCACAGTTTTGACGCTAAACGTGCGTTTCGTGCACCAAAACGCCGCTTTTGCAACGAAACGTGCGTTTCGCGCACCGAATCGCCGCTTTTGCTCCGTTTTGACGCTAAACGTGCGTTTCGTGCACCAAAACGCCGCTTTTGCACAGTTTTGACGCTAAACGTGCGTTTCGTTCGCCAAAACGAAGCTTTTGCGCAGTTTTGACGCTAAACGTGCGTTTCGTGCACCAAAACGCTGCTTTTGCACAGTTTTGACGCTAAACGTGCGTTTCGTGCAAAAAACGCCGCTTTTGCACAGTTTTGACGCTAAACGTGCGCTTCGTGCACCAAAACGAAGCTTTTGCACAGTTTTGACGCTAAACGTGCGTTTCGTGCACCAAAACGCAGCTTTTGCACAGTTTTGACGCTAAACGCGCGTTTCGTGCACCAAAACGCCGCTTTTGCACAGCTTTGACGCTAAACGTGCCTTTCGTGCACCAAAACGCCGCTTTTGCACAGTTTTGACGCTAAACGTGCGTTTCGTGCAAAAAACGCCGCTTTTGCACAGTTTTGACGCTAAACGTGCGTTTCGTGCACCAAAACGCTGCTTTTGCACAGTTTTGATGCTAAACGTGCGTTTCGTGCGCCAAAACGAAGCTTTTGCGCAGTTTTGACGCTAAACGTGCGCTTCGTGCACCAAAACGCTGCTTTTGCACAGTTTTGACGCTAAACGTGCGTTTCGTTCGCCAAAACGAAGCCTTTGCGCAGTTTTGACGCTAAACGTGCGTTTCGTGCACCAAAACGCTGCTTTTGCACAGTTTTGACGCTAAACGTGCGTTTCGTGCAAAAAACGCCGCTTTTGCACAGTTTTGACGCTAAACGTGCGCTTCGTGCACCAAAACGATGCTTTTGCACAGTTTTGACGCTAAACGTGCGTTTCGTGCACCAAAACGCAGCTTTCGCACAGTTTTGACGCTAAACGCGCGTTTCGTGCACCAAAACGCCGCTTTTGCAAAGCTTTGACGCTAAACGTGCCTTTCGTGCACCAAAACGCCGCTTTTGCACAGTTTTGACATTAAACGTGCGTTTCGTGCACCAAAACGCCGCTTTTGCACAGCTTTGACGCAAAACGTGCGTTCCGTGCACCAAAACGCCGCTTTTGCAACGAAACGTGCGTTCCGTGCACCAAAACGCTGCTTTTGCAACGAAACGTGCGTTTCGTGCACCAAAACGCTGCTTTTGCACAGTTTTGATGCTAAACGAGCGTTTCGTGCACCAAATCGCTGCATTTGCACAGTTTTGACGCTAAACGTGCGTTTTGTGCAAAAAACGCAGCTTTTGCACAGTTTTGACGCTAAACGTGCGCTTCGTGCACCAAAACGATGCTTTTGCACAGTTTTGACGCTAAACGTGCGTTTCGTGCACCAAAACGCAGCTTTCGAACAGTTTTGACGCTAAACGCGCGTTTCGTGCACCAAAACGCCGCTTTTGCACAGCTTTGACGCTAAACGTGCCTTTCGTGCACCAAAACGCCGCTTTTGCACAGTTTTGACGCTAAACGTGCGCTTCGTGCACCAAAACGATGCTTTTGCACAGTTTTGAACCTAAACGTGCGTTTCGTTCGCCAAAACGAAGCATTTGCGCAGTTTTGACGCTAAACGTGCGTTTCGTGCCCCAAAACGCTGCTTTTGCACAGTTTTGACGCTAAACGTGCGTTTCGTGCACCAAAACGCCGCTTTTGCAACGAAACGTGCGTTTCGCGCACCGAATCGCCGCTTTTGCTCCGTTTTGACGCTAAACGTGCGTTTCGTGCACCAAAACGCCGCTTTTGCACAGTTTTGACGCTAAACGTGCGTTTCGTTCGCCAAAACGAAGCTTTTGCGCAGTTTTGACGCTAAACGTGCGTTTCGTGCACCAAAACGCTGCTTTTGCACCGTTTTGACGCTAAACGTGCGTTTCGTGCAAAAAACGCCGCTTTTGCACAGTTTTGACGCTAAACGTGCGCTTCGTGCACCAAAACGAAGCTTTTGCACAGTTTTGACGCTAAACGTGCGTTTCGTGCACCAAAACGCAGCTTTTGCACAGTTTTGACGCTAAACGCGCGTTTCGTGCACCAAAACGCCGCTTTTGCACAGCTTTGACGCTAAACGTGCCTTTCGTGCACCAAAACGCCGCTTTTGCACAGTTTTGACACTAAACGTGCGTTTCGTGCACCAAAACGCTGCTTTTGCACAGTTTTGACGCTAAACGTGCCTTTCGTGCACCAAAACGCTGCTTTTGCACAGCTTTGACGCTAAACGTGCCTTTCGTGCACCAAAACGCCGCTTTTGCACAGTTTTGACGCTAAACGTGCGTTTCGTGCAAAAAACGCCGCTTTTGCACAGTTTTGACGCTAAACGTGCGTTTCGTGCACCAAAACGCTGCTTTTGCACAGTTTTGATGCTAAACGTGCGTTTCGTGCGCCAAAACGAAGCTTTTGCGCAGTTTTGACGCTAAACGTGCGCTTCGTGCACCAAAACGCTGCTTTTGCACAGTTTTGACGCTAAACGTGCGTTTCGTTCGCCAAAACGAAGCCTTTGCGCAGTTTTGACGCTAAACGTGCGTTTCGTGCACCAAAACGCTGCTTTTGCACAGTTTTGACGCTAAACGTGCGTTTCGTGCAAAAAACGCCGCTTTTGCACAGTTTTGACGCTAAACGTGCGCTTCGTGCACCAAAACGATGCTTTTGCACAGTTTTGACGCTAAACGTGCGTTTCGTGCACCAAAACGCAGCTTTCGCACAGTTTTGACGCTAAACGCGCGTTTCGTGCACCAAAACGCCGCTTTTGCAAAGCTTTGACGCTAAACGTGCCTTTCGTGCACCAAAACGCCGCTTTTGCACAGTTTTGACATTAAACGTGCGTTTCGTGCACCAAAACGCCGCTTTTGCACAGCTTTGACGCAAAACGTGCGTTCCGTGCACCAAAACGCCGCTTTTGCAACGAAACGTGCGATTCGTGCACCAAAACGCTGCTTTTGCAACGAAACGTGCGTTTCGTGCACCAAAACGCTGCTTTTGCACAGTTTTGATGCTAAACGAGCGTTTCGTGCACCAAATCGCTGCATTTGCACAGTTTTGACGCTAAACGTGCGTTTCGTGCAGCAAAACGCTGCTTTTGCACAGTTTTGATGCTAAACGTGCGTTTCGTGCGCCAAAACGAAGCTTTTGCGCAGTTTTGACGCTAAACGTGCGCTTCGTGCACCAAAACGCTGCTTTTGCACAGTTTTGACGCTAAACGTGCGTTTCGTGCACCAAAACGCCGCTTTTGCACAGCTTTGACGCAAAACGTGCGTTCCGTGCACCAAAACGCTGCTTTTGCAACGAAACGTGCGTTTCGTGCACCAAAACGCTGCTTTTGCACAGTTTTGATGCTAAACGAGCGTTTCGTGCACCAAATCGCTGCATTTGCACAGTTTTGACGCTAAACGTGCGTTTTGTGCAAAAAACGCAGCTTTTGCACAGTTTTGACGCTAAACGTGCGCTTCGTGCACCAAAACGATGCTTTTGCACAGTTTTGACGCTAAACGTGCGTTTCGTGCACCAAAACGCAGCTTTCGAACAGTTTTGACGCTAAACGCGCGTTTCGTGCACCAAAACGCCGCTTTTGCACAGCTTTGACGCTAAACGTGCCTTTCGTGCACCAAAACGCCGCTTTTGCACAGTTTTGACGCTAAACGTGCGCTTCGTGCACCAAAACGATGCTTTTGCACAGTTTTGAACCTAAACGTGCGTTTCGTTCGCCAAAACGAAGCATTTGCGCAGTTTTGACGCTAAACGTGCGTTTCGTGCCCCAAAACGCTGCTTTTGCACAGTTTTGACGCTAAACGTGCGTTTCGTGCACCAAAACGCCGCTTTTGCAACGAAACGTGCGTTTCGCGCACCGAATCGCCGCTTTTGCTCCGTTTTGACGCTAAACGTGCGTTTCGTGCACCAAAACGCCGCTTTTGCACAGTTTTGACGCTAAACGTGCGTTTCGTTCGCCAAAACGAAGCTTTTGCGCAGTTTTGACGCTAAACGTGCGTTTCGTGCACCAAAACGCTGCTTTTGCACAGTTTTGACGCTAAACGTGCGTTTCGTGCAAAAAACGCCGCTTTTGCACAGTTTTGACGCTAAACGTGCGCTTCGTGCACCAAAACGAAGCTTTTGCACAGTTTTGACGCTAAACGTGCGTTTCGTGCACCAAAACGCAGCTTTTGCACAGTTTTGACGCTAAACGCGCGTTTCGTGCACCAAAACGCCGCTTTTGCACAGCTTTGACGCTAAACGTGCCTTTCGTGCACCAAAACTCCGCTTTTGCACAGTTTTGACACTAAACGTGCGTTTCGTGCACCAAAACGCTGCTTTTGCACAGTTTTGACGCTAAACGTGCCTTTCGTGCACCAAAACGCTGCTTTTGCACAGCTTTGACGCTAAACGTGCCTTTCGTGCACCAAAACGCAGCTTTTGCACAGTTTTGACGCTAAACGCGCGTTTCGTGCACCAAAACGCTGCTTTTGCACAGCTTTGACGCTAAACGTGCCTTTCGTGCACCAAAACGCCGCTTTTGCAACGAAACGTGCGTTTCGTGCACCAAAACGCTGCTTTTGCACAGTTATGACGCTAAACGTGCGTTTCGTGCACCAAAACGCCGCTATTGCACAGCTTTGACGCAAAACGTGCGTTTCGTGCACCAAAACGCCGCTTTTGCAACGAAACGTGCGATTCGTGCACCAAAGCGCTGCTTTTGCACAGTTTTGACGCTAAACGTGCATTTCGTGCACCAAAACGCCGCTTTTGCAACGAAGCGTGCGTTTCGTGCACCAAAAGGCTGCTTTTGCTCAGTTTTGATGCTAAACGTGCGTTTCACGCACCAAAACGCTGCTTTTGCACAGTTTTGATGCTCAACGTGCGTTTCGTGCACCAGAACGCTGCTTTTGCACAGTTTTGACGCTAAACTTGCGTTTCGTGCACCAAAACCCCGCTTTTGCAACGAAACGTGCGTTTCGTGCACCAAAACGCTGCTTTTGCACAGTTTTGACGCTAAACGTGCGTTTCGTGCACCAAAACGCCGCTTTTGCAACGAAACGTGCGTTTCGCGCACCGAATCGCCGCTTTTGCTCCGTTTTGACGCTAAACGTGCGTTTCGTGCACCAAAACGCCGCTTTTGCACAGTTTTGACGCTAAACGTGCGTTTCGTTCGCCAAAACGAAGCTTTTGCGCAGTTTTGACGCTAAACGTGCGTTTCGTGCACCAAAACGCTGCTTTTGCACAGTTTTGACGCTAAACGTGCGTTTCGTGCAAAAAACGCCGCTTTTGCACAGTTTTGACGCTAAACGTGCGCTTCGTGCACCAAAACGAAGCTTTTGCACAGTTTTGACGCTAAACGTGCGTTTCGTGCACCAAAACGCAGCTTTTGCACAGTTTTGACGCTAAACGCGCGTTTCGTGCACCAAAACGCCGCTTTTGCACAGTTTTGACACTAAACGTGCGTTGCGTGCACCAAAACGCTGCTCTTGCACAGTTTTAACGCTAAACGTGCGTTTCGTGCACCAAAACGCTGCTTTTGCACAGTTTTGACGCTAAACGTGCGTTTCGTGCACCAAAACGCTGCTTTTGCAACGAAACGTGCGTTTCGTGCACCAAAACGCTGCTTTTGCACAGTTTTGATGCTAAACGAGCGTTTCGTGCACCAAATCGCTGCATTTGCACAGTTTTGACGCTAAACGTGCGTTTCGTGCACCAAAACGCTGCTTTTGCACAGTTTTGATGCTAAACGTGCGTTTCGTGCGCCAAAACGAAGCTTTTGCGCAGTTTTGACGCTAAACGTGCGCTTCGTGCACCAAAACGCTGCTTTTGCACAGTTTTGACGCTAAACGTGCGTTTCGTTCGCCAAAACGAAGCCTTTGCGCAGTTTTGACGCTAAACGTGCGTTTCGTGCACCAAAACGCTGCTTTTGCACAGTTTTGACGCTAAACGTGCGTTTCGTGCAAAAAACGCCGCTTTTGCACAGTTTTGACGCTAAACGTGCGCTTCGTGCACCAAAACGATGCTTTTGCACAGTTTTGACGCTAAACGTGCGTTTCGTGCACCAAAACGCAGCTTTCGCACAGTTTTGACGCTAAACGCGCGTTTCGTGCACCAAAACGCCGCTTTTGCAAAGCTTTGACGCTAAACGTGCCTTTCGTGCACCAAAACGCCGCTTTTGCACAGTTTTGACATTAAACGTGCGTTTCGTGCACCAAAACGTCGCTTTTGCACAGCTTTGACGCAAAACGTGCGTTTCGTGCACCAAAACGCCGCTTTTGCAACGAAACGTGCGATTCGTGCACCAAAACGCAGCTTTTGCACACTTTTGACGCTAAACGTGCGTTTCGTGCACCAAAACGCAGTTTTTGCACAGTTTTGACGCTAAACGTGCGTTTCGTGCACCAAAACGCAGCTTTTGCACAGTTTTGACGCTAAACGTGCGTTGCGTGCACCAAAACGCTGCTTTTGCACATTTTTAACGCTAAACGTGCGTTTCGTGCACCAAAACGCTGCTTTTGCACAGTTTTGACGCTAAACGTGCGTTTCGTGCACCAAAACGCTGCTTTTGCAACGAAACGTACGTTTCGTGCACCAAAACGCTGCTTTTGCACAGTTTTGATGCTAAACGAGCGTTTCGTGCACCAAATCGCTGCATTTGCACAGTTTTGACGCTAAACGTGCGTTTCGTGCACCAAAACGCTGCTTTTGCACAGTTTTGATGCTAAACGTGCGTTTCGTGCGCCAAAACGAAGCTTTTGCGCAGTTTTGACGCTAAACGTGCGCTTCGTGCACCAAAACGCTGCTTTTGCACAGTTTTGACGCTAAACGTGCGTTTCGTTCGCCAAAACGAAGCCTTTGCGCAGTTTTGACGCTAAACGTGCGTTTCGTGCACCAAAACGCTGCTTTTGCACAGTTTTGACGCTAAACGTGCGTTTCGTGCAAAAAACGCCGCTTTTGCACAGTTTTGACGCTAAACGTGCGCTTCGTGCACCAAAACGATGCTTTTGCACAGTTTTGACGCTAAACGTGCGTTTCGTGCACCAAAACGCAGCTTTCGCACAGTTTTGACGCTAAACGCGCGTTTCGTGCACCAAAACGCCGCTTTTGCAAAGCTTTGACGCTAAACGTGCCTTTCGTGCACCAAAACGCCGCTTTTGCACAGTTTTGACATTAAACGTGCGTTTCGTGCACCAAAACGCCGCTTTTGCACAGCTTTGACGCAAAACGTGCGTTCCGTGCACCAAAACGCCGCTTTTGCAACGAAACGTGCGATTCGTGCACCAAAACGCTGCTTTTGCAACGAAACGTGCGTTTCGTGCCCCAAAACGCTGCTTTTGCACAGTTTTGACGCTAAACGTGCGTTTCGTGCAAAAAACGCCGCTTTTGCACAGTTTTGACGCTAAACGTGCGCTTCGTGCACCAAAACGATGCTTTTGCACAGTTTTGACGCTAAACGTGCGTTTCGTGCACCAAAACGCAGCTTTCGAACAGTTTTGACGCTAAACGCGCGTTTCGTGCACCAAAACGCCGCTTTTGCAACGAAACGTGCGTTTCGCGCACCGAATCGCCGCTTTTGCTCCGTTTTGACGCTAAACGTGCGTTTCGTGCACCAAAACGCCGCTTTTGCACAGTTTTGACGCTAAACGTGCGTTTCGTTCGCCAAAACGAAGCTTTTGCGCAGTTTTGACGCTAAACGTGCGTTTCGTGCACCAAAACGCTGCTTTTGCACAGTTTTGACGCTAAACGTGCGTTTCGTGCAAAAAACGCCGCTTTTGCACAGTTTTGACGCTAAACGTGCGCTTCGTGCACCAAAACGAAGCTTTTGCACAGTTTTGACGCTAAACGTGCGTTTCGTGCACCAAAACGCAGCTTTTGCACAGTTTTGACGCTAAACGCGCGTTTCGTGCACCAAAACGCCGCTTTTGCACAGCTTTGACGCTAAACGTGCCTTTCGTGCACCAAAACGCCGCTTTTGCACAGTTTTGACACTAAACGTGCCTTTCGTGCTCCAAAACGCCGCTTTTGCACAGTTTTGACACTAAACGTGCGTTTCGTGCACCAAAACGCTGCTTTTGCACAGTTTTGACGCTAAACGTGCCTTTCGTGCACCAAAACGCCGCTTTTGCACAGCTTTGACGCTAAACGTGCCTTTCGTGCACCAAAACGCAGCTTTTGCACAGTTTTGACGCTAAACGTGCGTTTCGTGCACCAAAACGCCGCTTTTGCAACGAAGCGTGCGTTTCGTGCACCAAAAGGCTGCTTTTGCTCAGTTTTGATGCTAAACGTGCGTTTCACGCACCAAAACGCTGCTTTTGCACAGTTTTGATGCTCAACGTGCGTTTCGTGCACCAAAACGCTGCTTTTGCACAGTTTTGACGCTAAACTTGCGTTTCGTGCACCAAAACCCCGCTTTTGCAACGAAACGTGCGTTTCGTGCACCAAAACGCTGCTTTTGCACAGTTTTGACGCTAAACGTGCGTTTCGTGCACCAAAACGCCGCTTTTGCAACGAAACGTGCGTTTCGCGCACCGAATCGCCGCTTTTGCTCCGTTTTGACGCTAAACGTGGGTTTCGTGCACCAAAACGCCGCTTTTGCACAGTTTTGACGCTAAACGTGCGTTTCGTTCGCCAAAACGAAGCTTTTGCGCAGTCTTGACGCTAAACGTGCGTTTCGTGCACCAAAACGCTGCTTTTGCACAGTTTTGACGCTAAACGTGCGTTTCGTGCAAAAAACGCCGCTTTTGCACAGTTTTGACGCCAAACGTGCGCTTCGTGCACCAAAACGAAGCTTTTGCACAGTTTTGACGCTAAACGTGCGTTTCGTGCACCAAAACGCAGCTTTTGCACAGTTTTGACGCTAAACGCGCGTTTCGTGCACCAAAACGCCGCTTTTGCACAGTTTTGACACTAAACGTGCGTTGCGTGCACCAAAACGCTGCTTTTGCACAGTTTTAACGCTAAACGTGCGTTTCGTGCACCAAAACGCTGCTTTTGCACAGTTTTGACGCTAAACGTGCGTTTCGTGCACCAAAACGCTGCTTTTGCAACGAAACGTGCGTTTCGTGCACCAAAACGCTGCTTTTGCACAGTTTTGATGCTAAACGAGCGTTTCGTGCACCAAATCGCTGCATTTGCACAGTTTTGACGCTAAACGTGCGTTTCGTGCACCAAAACGCTGCTTTTGCGCAGTTTTGATGCTAAACGTGCGTTTCGTGCGCCAAAACGAAGCTTTTGCGCAGTTTTGACGCTAAACGCGCGTTTCGTGCACCAAAACGCCGCTTTTGCAAAGCTTTGACGCTAAACGTGCCTTTCGTGCACCAAAACGCCGCTTTTGCACAGTTTTGACATTAAACGTGCGTTTCGTGCACCAAAACGCCGCTTTTGCACAGCTTTGACGCAAAACGTGCGTTCCGTGCACCAAAACGCCGCTTTTGCAACGAAACGTGCGATTCGTGCACCAAAACGCTGCTTTTGCAACGAAACGTGCGTTTCGTGCACCAAAACGCTGCTTTTGCACAGTTTTGATGCTAAACGAGCGTTTCGTGCACCAAATCGCTGCATTTGCACAGTTTTGACGCTAAACGTGCGTTTCGTGCAGCAAAACGCTGCTTTTGCACAGTTTTGATGCTAAACGTGCGTTTCGTGCGCCAAAACGAAGCTTTTGCGCAGTTTTGACGCTAAACGTGCGCTTCGTGCACCAAAACGCTGCTTTTGCACAGTTTTGACGCTAAACGTGCGTTTCGTGCACCAAAACGCCGCTTTTGCACAGCTTTGACGCAAAACGTGCGTTCCGTGCACCAAAACGCTGCTTTTGCAACGAAACGTGCGTTTCGTGCACCAAAACGCTGCTTTTGCACAGTTTTGATGCTAAACGAGCGTTTCGTGCACCAAATCGCTGCATTTGCACAGTTTTGACGCTAAACGTGCGTTTCGTGCAGCAAAACGCTGCTTTTGCACAGTTTTGATGCTAAACGTGCGTTTCGTGCGCCAAAACGTAGCTTTTGCGCAGTTTTGACGCTAAACGTGCGCTTCGTGCACCAAAACGCTGCTTTTGCACAGTTTTGAACCTAAACGTGCGTTTCGTGCAAAAAACGCCGCTTTTGCACAGTTTTGACGCTAAACGTGCGCTTCGTGCACCAAAACGATGCTTTTGCACAGTTTTGACGCTAAACGTGCGTTTCGTGCACCAAAACGCAGCTTTCGAACAGTTTTGACGCTAAACGCGCGTTTCGTGCACCAAAACGCCGCTTTTGCACAGCTTTGACGCTAAACGTGCCTTTCGTGCACCAAAACGCCGCTTTTGCACAGTTTTGACGCTAAACGTGCGTTTCGTGCACCAAAACGCCGCTTTTGCACAGCTTTGACGCAAAACGTGCGTTCCGTGCACCAAAACGCCGCTTTTGCAACGAAACGTGCGATTCGTGCACCAAAACGCTGCTTTTGCAACGAAACGTGCGTTTCGTGCACCAAAACGCTGCTTTTGCACAGTTTTGATGCTAAACGAGCGTTTCGTGCACCAAATCGCTGCATTTGCACAGTTTTGACGCTAAACGTGCGTTTCGTGCAGCAAAACGCTGCTTTTGCATAGTTTTGATGCAAAGCGTGCGTTTCGTGCGCCAAAACGAAGCTTTTGCGCAGTTTTGACGCTAAACGTGCGCTTCGTGCACCAAAACGCTGCTTTTGCACAGTTTTGACGCTAAACGTGCGTTTCGTGCACCAAAACGCCGCTTTTGCACAGCTTTGACGCAAAACGTGCGTTCCGTGCACCAAAACGCCGCTTTTGCAACGAAACGTGCGATTCGTGCACCAAAACGCTGCTTTTGCAACGAAACCTGCGTTTCGTGCACCAAAACGCTGCTTTTGCACAGTTTTGACACTAAACGTGCGTTTCGTGCACCAAAACGCTGCTTTTGCACAGTTTTGACGCTAAACGTGCGTTTTGTGCACCAAAACGCCGCTTTTGCAACGAAACGTGCGATTCGTGCACCAAAACGCAGCTTTTGCACAGTTTTGACACTAAACGTGCGTTTCGTGCACCAAAACGCTGCTTTTGCACAGTTTTGACGCTAAACGTGCGTTTCGTGCACCAAAACGCTGCTTTTGCACAGTTTTGACGCTAAACGTGCGTTTCGTGCACCAAAACGCTGCTTTTGCAACGAAACGTGCGTTTCGTGCACCAAAACGCTGCTTTTGCACAGTTTTGATGCTAAACGAGCGTTTCGTGCACCAAATCGCTGCATTTGCACAGTTTTGACGCTAAACGTGCGTTTCGTGCACCAAAACGCTGCTTTTGCACAGTTTTGATGCTAAACGTGCGTTTCGTGCGCCAAAACGAAGCTTTTGCGCAGTTTTGACGCTAAACGTGCGCTTCGTGCACCAAAACGCTGCTTTTGCACAGTTTTGACGCTAAACGTGCGTTTCGTTCGCCAAAACGAAGCCTTTGCGCAGTTTTGACGCTAAACGTGCGTTTCGTGCACCAAAACGCTGCTTTTGCACAGTTTTGACGCTAAACGTGCGTTTCGTGCAAAAAACGCCGCTTTTGCACAGTTTTGACGCTAAACGTGCGCTTCGTGCACCAAAACGATGCTTTTGCACAGTTTTGACGCTAAACGTGCGTTTCGTGCACCAAAACGCAGCTTTCGCACAGTTTTGACGCTAAACGCGCGTTTCGTGCACCAAAACGCCGCTTTTGCAAAGCTTTGACGCTAAACGTGCCTTTCGTGCACCAAAACGCCGCTTTTGCACAGTTTTGACATTAAACGTGCGTTTCGTGCACCAAAACGCCGCTTTTGCACAGCTTTGACGCAAAACGTGCGTTCCGTGCACCAAAACGCCGCTTTTGCAACGAAACGTGCGATTCGTGCACCAAAACGCTGCTTTTGCAACGAAACGTGCGTTTCGTGCACCAAAACGCTGCTTTTGCACAGTTTTGATGCTAAACGAGCGTTTCGTGCACCAAATCGCTGCATTTGCACAGTTTTGACGCTAAACGTGCGTTTCGTGCAGCAAAACGCTGCTTTTGCACAGTTTTGATGCTAAACGTGCGTTTCGTGCGCCAAAACGAAGCTTTTGCGCAGTTTTGACGCTAAACGTGCGCTTCGTGCACCAAAACGCTGCTTTTGCACAGTTTTGACGCTAAACGTGCGTTTCGTGCACCAAAACGCCGCTTTTGCACAGCTTTGACGCAAAACGTGCGTTCCGTGCACCAAAACGCTGCTTTTGCAACGAAACGTGCGTTTCGTGCACCAAAACGCTGCTTTTGCACAGTTTTGATGCTAAACGAGCGTTTCGTGCACCAAATCGCTGCATTTGCACAGTTTTGACGCTAAACGTGCGTTTCGTGCAGCAAAACGCTGCTTTTGCACAGTTTTGATGCTAAACGTGCGTTTCGTGCGCCAAAACGTAGCTTTTGCGCAGTTTTGACGCTAAACGTGCGCTTCGTGCACCAAAACGCTGCTTTTGCACAGTTTTGAACCTAAACGTGCGTTTCGTTCGCCAAAACGAAGCTTTTGCGCAGTTTTGACGCTAAACGTGCGTTTCGTGCCCCAAAACGATGCTTTTGCACAGTTTTGACGCTAAACGTGCGTTTCGTGCAAAAAACGCCGCTTTTGCACAGTTTTGACGCTAAACGTGCGCTTCGTGCACCAAAACGATGCTTTTGCACAGTTTTGACGCTAAACGTGCGTTTCGTGCACCAAAACGCAGCTTTCGAACAGTTTTGACGCTAAACGCGCGTTTCGTGCACCAAAACGCCGCTTTTGCACAGTTTTGACATTAAACGTGCGTTTCGTGCACCAAAACGCCGCTTTTGCACAGCTTTGACGCAAAACGTGCGTTCCGTGCACCAAAACGCCGCTTTTGCAACGAAACGTGCGATTCGTGCACCAAAACGCTGCTTTTGCAACGAAACGTGCGTTTCGTGCACCAAAACGCTGCTTTTGCACAGTTTTGATGCTAAACGAGCGTTTCGTGCACCAAATCGCTGCATTTGCACAGTTTTGACGCTAAACGTGCGTTTCGTGCAGCAAAACGCTGCTTTTGCACAGTTTTGATGCTAAACGTGCGTTTCGTGCGCCAAAACGAAGCTTTTGCGCAGTTTTGACGCTAAACGTGCGCTTCGTGCACCAAAACGCTGCTTTTGCACAGTTTTGACGCTAAACGTGCGTTTCGTGCACCAAAACGCCGCTTTTGCACAGCTTTGACGCAAAACGTGCGTTCCGTGCACCAAAACGCTGCTTTTGCAACGAAACGTGCGTTTCGTGCACCAAAACGCTGCTTTTGCACAGTTTTGATGCTAAACGAGCGTTTCGTGCACCAAATCGCTGCATTTGCACAGTTTTGACGCTAAACGTGCGTTTCGTGCAGCAAAACGCTGCTTTTGCACAGTTTTGATGCTAAACGTGCGTTTCGTGCGCCAAAACGTAGCTTTTGCGCAGTTTTGACGCTAAACGTGCGCTTCGTGCACCAAAACGCTGCTTTTGCACAGTTTTGAACCTAAACGTGCGTTTCGTTCGCCAAAACGAAGCTTTTGCGCAGTTTTGACGCTAAACGTGCGTTTCGTGCCCCAAAACGCTGCTTTTGCACAGTTTTGACGCTAAACGTGCGTTTCGTGCAAAAAACGCCGCTTTTGCACAGTTTTGACGCTAAACGTGCGCTTCGTGCACCAAAACGATGCTTTTGCACAGTTTTGACGCTAAACGTGCGTTTCGTGCACCAAAACGCAGCTTTCGAACAGTTTTGACGCTAAACGCGCGTTTCGTGCACCAAAACGCCGCTTTTGCACAGCTTTGACGCTAAACGTGCCTTTCGTGCACCAAAACGCCGCTTTTGCACAGTTTTGACGCTAAACGTGCGTTTCGTGCACCAAAACGCCGCTTTTGCACAGCTTTGACGCAAAACGTGCGTTCCGTGCACCAAAACGCCGCTTTTGCAACGAAACGTGCGATTCGTGCACCAAAACGCTGCTTTTGCAACGAAACGTGCGTTTCGTGCACCAAAACGCTGCTTTTGCACAGTTTTGATGCTAAACGAGCGTTTCGTGCACCAAATCGCTGCATTTGCACAGTTTTGACGCTAAACGTGCGTTTCGTGCAGCAAAACGCTGCTTTTGCACAGTTTTGATGCAAAGCGTGCGTTTCGTGCGCCAAAACGAAGCTTTTGCGCAGTTTTGACGCTAAACGTGCGCTTCGTGCACCAAAACGCTGCTTTTGCACAGTTTTGACGCTAAACGTGCGTTTCGTGCACCAAAACGCCGCTTTTGCACAGCTTTGACGCAAAACGTGCGTTCCGTGCACCAAAACGCCGCTTTTGCAACGAAACGTGCGATTCGTGCACCAAAACGCTGCTTTTGCAACGAAACCTGCGTTTCGTGCACCAAAACGCTGCTTTTGCACAGTTTTGACGCTAAACGTCTGTTTCGTTTCACCAAAACGCCGCCTTTGCAACGAAACGTGCGTTTCGTGCACATAACGCTGCTCTGGCACAGTTTTGACGCTAAACGTACGGTTCGTGCACCAAAACGCCGCTTTTGCACAGTTTTGACGCTAAACGTGCGGTTCGTGCACCAAAACGCTGCTTTTGCACAGTTTTGACGCTAAACGTGCGTTTCGTGCAAAAAACGCCGCTTTTGCACAGTTTTGACGCTAAACGTGCGCTTCGTGCACCAAAACGATGCTTTTGCACAGTTTTGACGCTAAACGTGCGTTTCGTGCACCAAAACGCAGCTTTTGCAACGAAACGTGCGTTTCGTGCACCAAAACGCTGCTTTTGCACAGTTTTGACGCTAAACGCGCGTTTCGTGCACCAAAACGCCGCTTTTGCACAGTTTTGACGCTAAACGTGCGTTTCGTGCACCAAAACGCAGCTTTTGCAACGAAACGTGCGCTTCGTGCACCAAAACGATGCTTTTGCACAGTTTTGACGCTAAACGTGCGTTTCGTGCACCAAAACGCAGCTTTTGCAACGAAACGTGCGTTTCGTGCACCAAAACGCTGCTTTTGCACAGTTTTGACGCTAAACGCGCGTTTCGTGCACCAAAACGCCGCTTTTGCAACGAAACGTGCGTTTCGTGCACCAAAACGCTGCTTTTGCACAGTTTTGACGCTAAACGTGCGTTTCGTGCACCAAAACGCCGCTTTTGCACAGCTTTGACGCAAAACGTGCGTTTCGTGCACCAAAACGCCGCTTTTGCAACGAAACGTGCGTTTCGTGCACCAAAACGCTGCTTTTGCACAGTTTTGACGCTAAACGTGCGTTTCGTGCACCAAAACGCTGCTTTTGCAACGAAACGTGCGTTTCGTGCACCAAAACGCTGCTTTTGCACAGTTTTGACGCTAAACGTGCGTTTCGTGCACCAAAACGCTGCTTTTGCACAGTTTTGACGCTAAACGCGCGTTTCGTACACCAAAACCCTGCTTTTGCACAGTTTTGACGCTAAACGTGCGTTTCGTGCAACAAAACGCTGCTTTTGCACAGTTTTTACGCTAAACGTGCGTTTCGTGCATCAAAACGCTGCTTTTGCACAGTTTTGACGCTTAACGTGCGTTTCGTGCACCAAAACGAAGCTTTTGCACAGTTTTGACGCTAAACGTGCGTTTCGTGCACCAAAACGCTGCTTTTGCACAGTTTTGACGCTCAACGTGCGTTTCGTGCACCAAAACGCTGCTTTTGCACAGTTTTGACGCTAAACGTGCGTTTCGTGCAGCAAAACGCTGCTTTTGCACAGTTTTGACGCTAAACGTGCGTTTCGTGCGCCAAAACGAATCTTTTGCGCAGTTTTGACGCTAAACGTGCGTTTCGTGCAAAAAACGCCGCTTTTGCACAGTTTTGACGGTAAACGTGCGTTTCGTGCACCAAAACGCTGCTTTTGCGCAGTTTTGACGCTAAACGTGCGTTTCTTGCACCAAAACGCTGCTTTTGCAACGAAACGTGCGTTTCGTGCACCAAAACGCTGCTTTTGCACAGTTTTGATGCTAAACGAGCGTTTCGTGCACCAAATCGCTGCTTTTGCACAGTTTTGACGCTAAACGTGCGTTTCGTGCACCAAAACGCTGCTTCTGCACAGTTTTGATGCTAAACGTGCGTTTCGTGCACCAAAACGAAGCTTTTGCGCAGTTTTGACGCTAAACGTGCGTTTCGTGCACCAAAACGCTGCTTTTGCACAGTTTTGACGCTAAACGTGCGTTTCGTGCGCCAAAACGAAGCTTTTGCGCAGTTTTGACGCTAAACGTGCGTTTCGTGCAAAAAACGCCGCTTTTGCACAGTTTTGACGCTAAACGTGCGCTTCGTGCACCAAAACGATGCTTTTGCACAGTTTTGACGCTAAACGTGCGTTTCGTGCACCAAAACGCAGCTTTTGCACAGTTTTGACGCTAAACGCGCGTTTCGTGCACCAAAACGCTGCTTTTGCACAGCTTTGACGCTAAACGTGCCTTTCGTGCACCAAAACGCCGCTTTTGCAACGAAAGGTGCGTATCGTGCACCAAAACGCTGCTTTTGCACAGTTTTGACGCTAAACGTGCGTTTCGTGCACCAAAACGCCGCTTTTGCACAGCTTTGACGCAAAACGTGCGTTTCGTGCACCAAAACGCCGGTTTTGCAACGAAACGTGCGATTCGTGCACCAAAACGCTGCTTTTGCACAGATTTGACGCTAAACGTGCGTTTCGTGTAAAAAACGCCGCTTTTGCACAGTTTTGACGCTAAACGTACGTTTCGTGCACCAAAACCCCGCTTTTGCAGCGAAACGTGCGATTCGGGCACCAAAACGCTGCTTTTGCACAGTTTTGACGCTAAACGTGCGTTTCGTGCACCAAAACGCTGCTTTTGCACAGTTTTGACGCTAAACGTCCGTTTCGTGCACCAAAACGCCGCTTTTGCAAGGAAACGTGCGTTTCGTGCACATAACGCTGCTTTTGCACAGTTTTGACGCTACACGTACGTTTCGTGCACCAAAACGCCGCTTTTGCACACTTTTGACGCTAAACGTGCGTTTCGTGCACCAAAGCGCAGCTTTTGCACAGTTTTGACGCTAAACGTGCGTTTCGTGCACCAAAACGCAGCTTTTGCACAGTTTTGACGCTAAACGTGCGTTGCGTGCACCAAAACGCTGCTTTTGCACAGTTTTAACGCTAAACGTGCGTTTCGTGCACCAAAACGCCGCTTTTGCAATGAAACGTGCGTTTCGGGCACTAAAACGCTGCTTTTGCACAGTTTTGACGCTAAACGTGCGTTCGGTGCACCACAACGCCGCTTTTGCAACGAAACGTGCGATTCGTGCACCAAAACGCTGCTTTTGCACAGTTTTGACGCTAAACGTCCGTTTCGTGCACCAAAACGCCGCTTTTGAAACGAAACGTGCGTTTCGTGCACCAAAACGCTGCTTTTGCACAGATTTGACGCTAAACGTGCGTTTCGTGCACCAAAACGCCGCTTTTAAAACGAAACGTGCGTTTCGTGCAAAAAACGCCGCTTTTGCACAGTTTTGACGCTAAACGTGCGTTTCGAGCACCAAAACGCTGCTTTTGCACAGTTTTGACGCTAAACGTGCGTTTCGTGGACCAAAACGCCGCTTTTGCAACGAAACGTGCGTTTCGTGCACCAAAAGGCAGTTTTTGCACAGTTTTGATGCTAAACGTGCGTTTCGTGCACCAAAACGCTGCTTTTGCACAGTTTTGACGCTAAACGTGCGTTTCGTGCACCAAAACGCTGCTTTTGCACAGTTTTGACGCTAAACGTGCGTTTCGTGCACCAAAACGCAGCTTTTGCACAGTTTTGACGCTAAATGTGCGGTTCGTGCAAAAAACGCCGCTTATGCACAGTTTTGACGCTAATCGTGCGTTTCGTGCTCCAAAACGCCGCTTTTGCACAGCTTTGACGCTAAACGTGCGTTTCGTGCACCAAAACGCCGCATTTGCAACGAAACGTGGGTTTCGCGCACCGAATCGCCGCTTTTGCTCCGTTTTGACAAGAAACGTGCGTTTCGTGCACCAAAACGCTGCTTTTGCACAGTTTTGATGCTAAACGTGCGTTTCGTGCACCAAATCGCTGCTTTTGCACAGTTTTGACGCTAAACGTGCGTTTCGTGCACCAAAACGCCGCTTTTGCAATGAAACGTGCGTTTCGTGCACTAAAACGCTGCTTTTGCACAGTTTTGACGCTAAACGTGCGTTTCGTGCACCACAACGCCGCTTTTGCAGCGAAACGTGCCTTTCGCGCGCCGAATCGCCGCTTTTGCTTCGTTTTGGCAAGAAACGTGCGTTTCGTGCACCAAATCGCTGCTTTTGCACAGTTTTGACGCTAAACGTGCGTTTCGTGCACCAAAACGCCGCTTTTGCACAGCTTTGACGCTAAACGTGCGTTTCGTGCACCAAAACGCCGCATTTGCAACGAAACGTGCGTTTCGCGCACCGAATCGCCGCTTTTGCTCCGTTTTGACAAGAAACGTGCGTTTCGTGCACCAAAACGCTGCTTTTGCACAGTTTTGATGCTAAACGTGCGTTTCGTGCACCAAATCGCTGCTTTTGCACAGTTTTGACGCTAAACGTGCGTTTCGTGCACCAAAACGCTGCTTTTGCACAGTTTTGACGCTAAACGTGCGTTTCGTGCGCCAAAACGCTGCTTTTGCACAGTTTTGACGCTAAACGTCCGTTTCGTGCACCAAAACGCCGCTTTTGCAACGAAACGTGCGTTTCACGCACCAAAACGCTGCTTTTGCACAGTTTTGACGCTAAACATGCGTTTCGTGCACCAAAACGCTGCTTTTGCACAGTTTTGACGCTAAACGTGCGTTTCGTGCGCCAAAACGAAGCTTTTGCGCAGTTTTGACGCTAAACGTGCGTTTCGTGCACCAAAACGCTGCTTTTGCAACGAAACGTGCGTTTCGTGCACCAAAACGCTGCTTTTGCAACGAAACGTGCGTTTCGTGCACCAAAACGCTGCTTTTGCACAGTTTTGACGCTAAACGTGCGTTTCGTGCACCAAAACCCTGCTTTTGCACAGTTTTGACGCTAAACGCGCGTTTCGTGCACCAAAACGCTGCTTTTGCACAGTTCTGACGCTAAACGTGCGTTTCGTGCAACAAAACGCTGCTTTTGCACAGTTTTTATGCTAAACGTGCGTTTCGTGCATCAAAACGCTGCTTTTGCACAGTTTTGACGCTTAACGTGCGTTTCGTGCACCAAAACGAAGCTTTTGCACAGTTTTGACACTAAACGTGCGTTTCGTGCACCAAAACGCCGCTTTTGCACAGCTTTGACGCAAAACGTGCGTTTCGTGCACCAAAACGCCGCTTTTGCAACGAAACGGGCGATTCGTGCACCAAAACGCTGCTTTTGCACAGATTTGACGCTAAACGTGCGTTTCGTGCACCAAAACGCCGCTTTTGCAACGAAACGTGCGTTTCGTGCTCCAAAAGGCTGCTTTTGCTCAGTTTTGACGCTAAACGTGCGTTTCGTGCACCAGAACGCTGCTTCTGCACAGTTTTGATGCTAAACGTGCGTTTCGTGCGCCAAAACGAAGCTTTTGCGCAGTTTTGACGCGAAACGTGCGTTTCGTGCACCAAAACGCTGCTTTTGCACAGTTTTGAAGCTAAACGTGCGTTTCGTTCGCCAAAACGAAGCTTTTGCGCAGTTTTGACGCTAAACGTGCGTTTCGTTCGCCAAAACGAAGCTTTTGCGCAGTTTTGACGCTAAACGTGCGTTTCGTGCACCAAAACGCTGCTTTTGCACAGTTTTGACGCTAAACGTCCGTTTCGTGCACCAAAACGCCGCTTTTGCAACGAAACGTGCGTTTCGTGCACCAAAACGCTGCTTTTGCACAGTTTTGACGCTAAACGTGCGTTTCGTGCGCCAAAACAAAGCTTTTGCGCAGTTTTGACGCTAAACTTGCGTTGCGTGCACCAAAACGCTGCTTTTGCACAGTTTTAACGCTAAACGTGCGTTTCGTGCACCAAAACGCTGCTTTTGCACAGTTTTGACGCTAAACGTGCGATTCGTGCACCAAAACGCTGCTTTTGCACAGATTTGACGCTAAACGTGCGTTTCGTGCACCAAAACGCCGCTTTTGCAACGTAACGTGCGTTTCGTGCACCAAAAGGCTGCTTTTGCACAGTTTTGATGCTCAACGTGCGTTTCGTGCACCAAAACGCTGCTTTTGCACAGTTTTGACGCTAAACTTGCGTTTCGTGCACCAAAACGCCGCTTTTGCAACGAAACGTGCGTTTCGTGCACCAAAACGCTGCTTTTGCACAGTTTTGACGCTGAACGTCCGTTGCGTGCACCAAAACGCCGCTTTTGCAACGAAACGTGCGTTCCGTGCAAAAAACGCCGCTTTTGCAGTTTTGACGCTAAACGTGCGTTTCGAGCACCAAAACGATGCTTTTACACAGTTTTGACGCTAAACGTGCGTTCCGTGCAAAAAACGCCGCTTTTGCAGTTTTGACGCTAAACGTGCGTTTCGAGCACCAAAACGATGCTTTTACACAGTTTTGACGCTAAACGTGCGTTCCGTGCAAAAAACGCCGCTTTTGCAGTTTTGACGCTAAACGTTCGTTTCGAGCACCAAAACGATGCTTTTACACAGTTTTGACGCTAAACGTGCGTTTCGTGGACCAAAACGCCGCTTTTGCAACGAAACGTGCGTTTCGTGCACCAAAAGGCTGCTTTTGCACAGTTTTGATGCTAAACGTGCGTTTCGTGCACCAAAACGCTGCATTTGCACAGTTCTGACGCTAAACGTGCGTTTCGTGCAACAAAACGCTGCTTTTGCACAGTTTTTACGCTAAACGTGCGTTTCGTGCATCAAAACGATGCTTTTGCACAGTTTTGACACTAAACGTGCGTTTCGTGCACCAAAACCCTGCTTTTGCACAGTTTTGACGCTAAACGTCCGTTTCGTGCACCAAAACGCCGCTTTTGCAACGAAACGTGCGTTTCGTGCACCTAAACGCTGCTTTTGCGCAGTTTTAAAGCGTAACGTGCGTTTCGTGCACCAAAATGCTGCTTTTGCACAGTTTTGACGCTAAACGTGCGTTTCGTGCAAAAAACGCCGCTTTTGCACAGTTTTGACGCTACACGTGCGCTTCGTGCACCAAAACGATGCTTTTGCACAGTTTTGACGCTAAACGTGCGTTTCGTGCACCAAAACGCAGCTTTTGCACAGTTTTGACGCTAAACGCGCGTTTCGTGCACCAAAACGCTGCTTTTGCACAGCTTTGACGCTAAACGTGCCTTTCGTGCACCAAAACGCCGCTTTTGCAACGAAACGTGCGTTTCGTGCACCAAAACGCTACTTTTGCACAGTTTTGACGCTAAACGTGCGTTTCGTGCACCAAAACGCCGCTTTTGCACAGCTTTGACGCAAAACGTGCGTTTCGTGCACCAAAACGCCGCTTTTGCAACGAAACGTGCGATTCGTGCACCAAAACGCTGCTTTTGCACAGATTTGACGCTAAACGTGCGTTTCGTGCACCAAAACGCCGCTTTTGCAACGAAGCGTGCGTTTCGTGCACCAAAAGGCTGCTTTTGCTCAGTTTTGATGCTAAACGTGCGTTTCACGCACCAAAACGCTGCTTTTGCACAGTTTTGATGTTCAACGTGCGTTTCGTGCACCAAAACGCTGCTTTTGCACAGTTTTGACGCTAAACTTGCGTTTCGTGCACCAAAACGCCGCTTTTGCAACGAAACGTGCGTTTCGAGCACCAAAACGCTGCTTTTGCACAGTTTTGACGCTAAACGTGCGTTTCGTGCACCAAAACGCCGCTTTTGCAACGAAATGTGCGTTTCGTGCACCAAAACGCTGCTTTTGCACAGTTTTTACGCTAAACGTGCGTTTCGTGCAAAAAACGCCGCTTTTGCACAGTTTTGACGCTAAACGTGCGCTTCGTGCACCAAAACGATGCTTTTGCACAGTTTTGACGCTAAACGTGCGTTTCGTGCACCAAAACGCAGCTTTTGCACAGTTTTGACGCTTAACGCGCGTTTCGTGCACCAAAACGCCGCTTTTGCAACGAAACGTGCGTTTCGTGCACCAAAACGCTGCTTTTGCACAGTTTTGACGCTGAACGTCCGTTGCGTGCACCAAACCGCCGCTTTTGCAACGAAACGTGCGTTCCGTGCAAAAAACGCCGCTTTTGCAGTTTTGACGCTAAACGTGCGTTTCGAGCACCAAAACGATGCTTTTACACAGTTTTGACGCTAAACGTGCGTTCCGTGCAAAAAACGCCGCTTTTGCAGTTTTGACGCTAAACGTGCGTTTCGAGCACCAAAACGATGCTTTTACACAGTTTTGACGCTAAACGTGCGTTTCGTGGACCAAAACGCCGCTTTTGCAACGAAACGTGCGTTTCGTGCACCAAAAGGCTGCTTTTGCACAGTTTTGATGCTAAACGTGCGTTTCGTGCACCAAAACGCTGCATTTGCTCAGTTTTGACGCTAAACTTGCGTTTCGTGCACCAAAACGCCGCTTTTGCACAGTTTTGACGCTGAACGTGCGTTTCGTGCACCAAAACGCCGCTTTTGCACAGCTTCGACGCAAAACGTGCGTTTCGTGCACCAAAACGCCGCTTTTGCAACGAAACGTGCGATTCGTGCACCAAAACGCTGCTTTTGCACAGATTTGACGCTAAACGTGCGTTTCGTGCACCAAAACGCCGCTTTTGCAACGAAACGTGCGTTTCGTGCACCAAAAGGCTGCTTTTGCTCAGTTTTGATGCTAAACGTGCGTTTCACGCACCAAAACGCTGCTTTTGCACAGTTTTGACGCTAAACTTGCGTTTCGTGCACCAAAACGCTGCTTTTGCACAGTTTTGACGCTAAACGTCCGTTTCGTGCACCAAAACGCCGCTTTTGCAACGAAGCGTGCGTTTCGTGCACCAAAACGCTGCTTTTGCACAGTTTTGACGCTGAACGTCCGTTTCGTGCACCAAAACGCTGCTTTTGCAACGAAACGTGCGTTTCGTGCACCAAAACGCTGCTTTTGCACAGTTTTGACGCTAAACGTGCGTTTCGTGCGCCAAAACGAAGCTTTTGCGCAGTTTTGACGCTAAACGTGCGTTTCGTGCAAAAAACGCCGCTTTTGCACAGTTTTGACGCTAAACGTGCGTTTCGTGCGCCAAAACGAAGCTTTTGCGCAGTTTTGACGCTAAACGTGCGTTTCGTGCACCAAAACGCAGCTTTTGCACAGTTTTGACGTTAAACGCGCGTTTCGTGCACCAAAACGCTGCTTTTGCACAGCTTTGACGCTAAACGTGCCTTTCGTGCACCAAAACGCCGCTTTTGCAACGAAACGTGCGTTTCGTGCACCAAAACGCTGCTTTTGCACAGTTTTGACGCTAAACGTGCGTTTCGTTCGCCAAAACGAAGCTTTTGCGCAGTTTTGACGCTAAACGTGCGTTTCGTGCACCAAAACGCCGCTTTTGCAACGAAACGTGCGATTCGTGCACCAAACCGCTGCTTTTGCACAGTTTTGACGCTAAACGTGCGTTTCGTGCACCAAAACGCCGCTTTTGCAACGAAGCGTGCGTTTCGTGCACCAAAAGGCTGCTTTTGCTCAGTTTTGATGCTAAACGTGCGTTTCACGCACCAAAACGCTGCTTTTGCACAGTTTTGATGCTCAACGTGCGTTTCGTGCACCAAAACGCTGCTTTTGCACAGTTTTGACACTAAACTTGCGTTTCGTGCACCAAAACGCCGCTTTTGCAACGAAACGTGCGTTTCGTGCACCAAAACGCTGCTTTTGCACAGTTTTGACGCTAAACGTGCGTTTCGTGCACCAAAACGCCGCTTTTACAACGAAACGTGCGTTTCGCGCACCGAATCGCCGCTTTTGCTCCGTTTTGACGCTAAACGTGCGTTTCGTGCACCAAAACGCCGCTTTTGCACAGTTTTGACGCTAAACGTGCGTTTCGTTCGCCAAAACGAAGCTTTTGCGCAGTTTTGACGCTAAACGTGCGTTTCGTGCACCAAAACGCTGCTTTTGCAACGAAACGTGCGTTTCGTGCACCAAAACGCTGCTTTTGCACAGTTTTGACGCTAAACGTGCGTTTCGTGCACCAAAACGCCGCTTTTGCACAGCTTTGACGCAAAACGTGCGTTTCGTGCACCAAAACGCCGCTTTTGCAACGAAACGTGCGTTTCGTGCACCAAAACGCTGCTTTTGCACAGTTTTGACGCTAAACGTGCGTTTCGTTCGCCAAAACGAAGCTTTTGCGCAGTTTTGACGCTAAACGTGCGTTTCGTGCACCAAAACGCTGCTTTTGCAACGAAACGTGCGTTTCGTGCACCAAAACGCTGCTTTTGCACAGTTTTGACGCTAAACGTGCGTTTCGTGCACCAAAACGCCGCTTTTGCACAGCTTTGACGCAAAACGTGCGTTTCGTGCACCAAAACGCCGCTTTTGCAACGAAACGTGCGTTTCGTGCACCAAAACGCTGCTTTTGCACAGTTTTGACGCTAAACGTGCATTTCGTGCACCAAAACGCAGCTTTTGCAACGAAACGTGCATTTCGTGCACCAAAACGCTGCTTTTGCACAGTTTTGACGCTAAACGCGCGTTTCGTGCACCAAAACGCCGCTTTTGCACAGTTTTGACGCTAAACGTGCGTTTCGTGCACCAAAACGCAGCTTTTGCAACGAAACGTGCGCTTCGTGCACCAAAACGCAGCTTTTGCACAGTTTTGACGCTAAACGTGCGTTTCGTGCACCAAAACGCAGCTTTTGCAACGAAACGTGCGTTTCGTGCACCAAAACGCTGCTTTTGCACAGTTTTGATGCTAAACGAGCCTTTCGTGCACCAAATCGCTGCTTTTGCACAGCTTTGACGCTAAACGTGCGTTTCGTGCACCAAAACGCTGCTTCTGCACAGTTTTGACGCTAAACGTGCGTTTCGTGCGCCAAATCGAAGCTTTTGCGCAGTTTTGACGCTAAACGTGCGTTTCGTGCACCAAAACGCAGCTTTTGCACAGTTTTGACGCTAAACGCGCGTTTCGTGCACCAAAACGCTGCTTTTGCACAGCTTTGACGCTAAACGTGCCTTTCGTGCACCAAAACGCCGCTTTTGCAACGAAACGTGCGTTTCGTGCACCAAAACGCTGCTTTTGCACAGTTTTGACGCTAAACGTGCGTTTCGTGCACCAAAACGCCGCTATTGCACAGCTTTGACGCAAAACGTGCGTTTCGTGCACCAAAACGCCGCTTTTGCAACGAAACGTGCGATTCGTGCACCAAAACGCTGCTTTTGCACAGATTTGACGCTAAACGTGCGTTTCGTGCACCAAAACGCCGCTTTTGCAACGAAACGTGCGTTTCGTGCACCAAAAGGCTGCTTTTGCTCAGTTTTGATGCTAAACGTGCGTTTCACGCACCAAAACGCTGCTTTTGCACAGTTTTGACGCTAAACTTGCGTTTCGTGCACCAAAACGCTGCTTTTGCACAGTTTTGACGCTAAACGTCCGTTTCGTGCACCAAAACGCCGCTTTTGCAACGAAACGTGCGTTTCGTGCACCAAAACGCTGCTTTTGCACAGTTTTGACGCTGAACGTCCGTTTCGTGCACCAAAACGCTGCTTTTGCAACGAAACGTGCGTTTCGTGCACCAAAACGCTGCTTTTGCACGGTTTTGATGCTAAACGAGCCTTTCGTGCACCAAATCGCTGCTTTTGCACAGCTTTGACGCTAAACGTGCGTTTCGTGCACCAAAACGCTGCTTCTGCACAGTTTTGATGCTAAACGTGCGTTTCGTGCGCCAAAACGAAGCTTTTGCACAGTTTTGACGCTAAACGTGCGTTTCGTGCGCCAAAACGAAGCTTTTGCGCAGCTTTGACGCTAAACGTGCGTTCCGTGCACCAAAACGAAGCTTTTGCGCAGTTTTGACGCTAAACGTGCGTTTCGTGCACCAAAACGCTGCTTTTGCACAGTTTTGACGCTAAACGTGCGTTTCGTGCGCCAAAACGAAGCTTTTGCGCAGTTTTGACGCTAAACGTGCGTTTCGTGCAAAAAACGCCGCTTTTGCACAGTTTTGACGCTAAACGTGCGCTTCGTGCACCAAAACGATGCTTTTGCACAGTTTTGACGCTAAACGTGCGTTTCGTGCACCAAAACGCAGCTTTTGCACAGTTTTGACGTTAAACGCGCGTTTCGTGCACCAAAACGCTGCTTTTGCACAGCTTTGACGCTAAACGTGCCTTTCGTGCACCAAAACGCCGCTTTTGCAACGAAACGTGCGTTTCGTGCACCAAAACGCTGCTTTTGCACAGTTTTGACGCTAAACGTGCGTTTCGTGCACCAAAACGCCGCTACTGCACAGCTTTGACGCAAAACGTGCGTTTCGTGCACCAAAACGCCGCTTTTGCAACGAAACGTGCGATTCGTGCACCAAAACGCTGCTTTTGCACAGTTTTGACGCTAAACGTGCGTTTCGTGCACCAAAACGCCGCTTTTGCAACGAAGCGTGCGTTTCGTGCACCAAAAGGCTGCTTTTGCTCAGTTTTGATGCTAAACGTGCGTTTCACGCACCAAAACGCTGCTTTTGCACAGTTTTGATGCTCAACGTGCGTTTCGTGCACCAAAACGCAGCTTTTGCACAGTTTTGACGCTAAACTTGCGTTTCGTGCACCAAAACGCCGCTTTTGCAACGAAACGTGCGTTTCGTGCACCAAAACGCTGCTTTTGCACAGTTTTGACGCTAAACGTGCGTTTCGTGCACCAAAACGCCGCTTTTGCAACGAAACGTGCGTTTCGCGCACCGAATCGCCGCTTTTGCTCCGTTTTGACGCTAAACGTGCGTTTCGTGCACCAAAACGCCGCTTTTGCACAGTTTTGACGCTAAACGTGCGTTTCGTTCGCCAAAACGAAGCTTTTGCGCAGTTTTGACGCTAAACGTGCGTTTCGTGCACCAAAACGCTGCTTTTGCAACGAAACGTGCGTTTCGTGCACCAAAACGCTGCTTTTGCACAGTTTTGACGCTAAACGTGCGTTTCGTGCACCAAAACGCCGCTTTTGCACAGCTTTGACGCAAAACGTGCGTTTCGTGCACCAAAACGCCGCTTTTGCAACGAAACGTGCGTTTCGTGCACCAAAACGCTGCTTTTGCACAGTTTTGACGCTAAACGTGCATTTCGTGCACCAAAACGCAGCTTTTGCAACGAAACGTGCGTTTCGTGCACCAAAACGCTGCTTTTGCACAGTTTTGACGCTAAACGCGCGTTTCGTGCACCAAAACGCCGCTTTTGCACAGTTTTGACGCTAAACGTGCGTTTCGTGCACCAAAACGCAGCTTTTGCAACGAAACGTGCGCTTCGTGCACCAAAACGCAGCTTTTGCAACGAAACGTGCGCTTCGTGCACCAAAACGATGCTTTTGCACAGTTTTGACGCTAAACGTGCGTTTCGTGCACCAAAACGCAGCTTTTGCAACGAAACGTGCGTTTCGTGCACCAAAACGCTGCTTTTGCACAGTTTTGACGCTAAACGCGCGTTTCGTGCACCAAAACGCCGCTTTTGCACAGCTTTGACGCAAAACGTGCGTTTCGTGCACCAAAACGCCGCTTTTGCAACGAAACGTGCGTTTCGTGCACCAAAACGCTGCTTTTGCACAGTTTTGACGCTAAACGTGCGTTTCGTGCACCAAAACGCTGCTTTTGCAACGAAACGTGCGTTTCGTGCACCAAAACGCTGCTTTTGCACAGTTTTGACGCTAAACGTGCGTTTCGTGCACCAAAACGCTGCTTTTGCACAGTTTTGACGCTAAACGCGCGTTTCGTACACCAAAACCCTGCTTTTGCACAGTTTTGACGCTAAACGTGCGTTTCGTGCAACAAAACGCTGCTTTTGCACAGTTTTTACGCTAAACGTGCGTTTCGTGCATCAAAACGCTGCTTTTGCACAGTTTTGACGCTTAACGTGCGTTTCGTGCACCAAAACGAAGCTTTTGCACAGTTTTGACGCTAAACGTGCGTTTCGTGCACCAAAACGCTGCTTTTGCACAGTTTTGACGCTCAACGTGCGTTTCGTGCACCAAAACGCTGCTTTTGCACAGTTGTGACGCTAAACGTGCGTTTCGTGCACCAAAACGCTGCTTTTGCACAGTTTTGACGCTAAACGTGCGTTTCGTGCACCAAAACGCTGCTTTTGCAACGAAACGTGCGTTTCGTGCACCAAAACGCTGCTTTTGCACAGTTTTGATGCTAAACGAGCGTTTCGTGCATCAAATCGCTGCTTTTGCACGGTTTTGACACTAAACGTGCGTTTCGTGCACCAAATCGCTGCTTTTGCACAGCTTTGACGCTAAACGTGCGTTTCGTGCACCGAAACGCTGCTTCTGCACAGTTTTGATGCTAAACGTGCGTTTCGTGCGCCAAAACGAAGCTTTTGCACAGTTTTGACGCTAAACGTGCGTTTCGTGCGCCAAAACGAAGCTTTTGCGCAGTTTTGACGCTAAACGTGCGTTCCGTGCACCAAAACGATGCTTTTGCACAGTTTTGACGCTAAACGTGCGTTTCGTGCACCAAAACGCAGCTTTTGCACAGTTTTGACGCTAAACGCGCGTTTCGTGCACCAAAACGCTGCTTTTGCACAGCTTTGACGCTAAACGTGCCTTTCGTGCACCAAAACGCCGCTTTTGCAACGAAACGTGCGTTTCGTGCACCAAAACGCTGCTTTTGCACAGTTTTGACGCTAAACGTGCGTTTCGTGCACCAAAACGCTGCTTTTGCACAGTTTGGACGCTAAACTTGCGTTTCGTGCACCAAAACGCCGCTTTTGCAACGAAACGTGCGTTTCGTGCACGAAAACGCTGCTTTTGCACAGTTTTGACGCTAAACGTGCGTTTCGTGCACCAAAACGCCGCTTTTGCAACGAAACGTGCGTTTCGCGCACCGAATCGCCGCTTTTGCTCCGTTTTGACGCTAAACGTGCGTTTCGTGCACCAAAACGCCGCTTTTGCACAGTTTTGACGCTAAACGTGCGTTTCGTTCGCCAAAACGAAGCTTTTGCGCAGTTTTGACGCTAAACGTGCGTTTCGTGCACCAAAACGCTGCTTTTGCACAGTTTTGACGCTAAACGTGCGTTTCGTGCAAAAAACGCCGCTTTTGCACAGTTTTGACGCTAAACGTGCGCTTCGTGCACCAAAACGAAGCTTTTGCACAGTTTTGTCGCTAAACGTGCGTTTCGTGCACCAAAACGCAGCTTTTGCACAGTTTTGACGCTAAACGCGCGTTTCGTGCACCAAAACGCCGCTTTTGCACAGCTTTGACGCTAAACGTGCCTTTCGTGCACCAAAACGCCGCTTTTGCACAGTTTTGACGCTGAACGTGCGTTTCGTGCACCAAAACGCTGCTTTTGCACAGTTTTGACGCTAAACTTGGGTTTCGTGCACCTAAACGCCGCTTTTGCAACGAAACGTGCGATTCGTGCACCGAAACGCTGCTTTTGCACAGTTTTGACACTAAACGTGCGTTTCGTGCACCAAAACGCAGCTTTTGCACAGTTTTGACACTAAACGTGCGTTTCGTGCACCAAAACGCTGCTTTTGCACAGTTTTGACGCTAAACGTGCGTTTCGTGCTCCAAAACGCTGCTTTTGCACAGTTCTGACACTAAACGTGCGTTTCGTGCACCTAAACGCCGCATTTGCAACGAAACGTGCGATTCGTGCACCGAAACGCTGCTTTTGCACAGTTTTGACGCTGAACGTGCGTTTCGTGCTCCAAAACGCTGCTTTTGCACAGTTCTGACACTAAACGTGCGTTTCGTGCACCAAAACGCCGCTTTCGCAACGAAACGTGCGTTTCGTGCACCAAAACGCCGCTTTTGATGCTAAACGTGCGTTTCGTGCACCAAAACGTTGCTTTTGCACAGTCTTGACGCTAAACGTGCGTTTCGTGTAAAAAACGCCGCTTTTGCACAGTTTTGACGCTAAACGTACGTTTCGTGCACCAAAACCCCGCTTTTGCAGCGAAACGTGCGATTCGGGCACCAAAACGCTGCTTTTGCACAGTTTTGATGCTAAACGAGCCTTTCGTGCACCAAATCGCTGCTTTTGCACAGCTTTGACGCTAAACGTGCGTTTCGTGCACCAAAACGATGCTTTTGCACAGTTTTGACGCTAAACGTGCGTTTCGTGCACCAAAACGCAGCTTTTGCACAGTTTTGACGCTTAACGCGCGTTTCGTGCACCAAAACGCCGCTTTTGCAACGAAACGTGCGTTTCGTGCACCAAAACGCTGCTTTTGCACAGTTTTGACGCTGAACGTCCGTTGCGTGCACCAAACCGCCGCTTTTGCAACGAAACGTGCGTTCCGTGCAAAAAACGCCGCTTTTGCAGTTTTGACGCTAAACGTGCGTTTCGAGCACCAAAACGATGCTTTTACACAGTTTTGACGCTAAACGTGCGTTCCGTGCAAAAAACGCCGCTTTTGCAGTTTTGACGCTAAACGTGCGTTTCGAGCACCAAAACGATGCTTTTACGCAGTTTTGACGCTAAACGTGCGTTTCGTGGACCAAAACGCCGCTTTTGCAACGAAACGTGCGTTTCGTGCACCAAAAGGCTGCTTTTGCACAGTTTTGATGCTAAACGTGCGTTTCGTGCACCAAAACGCTGCATTTGCTCAGTTTTGACGCTAAACTTGCGTTTCGTGCACCAAAACGCTGCTTTTGCACAGTTTTGACACTAAACGTGCGTTTCGTGCACCAAAACGCAGCTTTTGCGCAGTTTTGACGCTAAACGTGCGTTTCGTGCACCAAAACGCAGCTTTTGCACAGTTTTGACGCTAAACGCGCGTTTCGTGCACCAAAACGCTGCTTTTGCACAGCTTTGACGCTAAACGTGCCTTTCGTGCACCAAAACGCCGCTTTTGCAACGAAACGTGCGTTTCGTGCACCAAAACGCTGCTTTTGCACAGTTTTGACGCTAAACGTGCGTTTCGTGCACCAAAACGCCGCTATTGCACAGCTTTGACGCAAAACGTGCGTTTCGTGCACCAAAACGCCGCTTTTGCAACGAAACGTGCGATTCGTGCACCAAAACGCTGCTTTTGCACAGATTTGACGCTAAACGTGCGTTTCGTGGACCAAAACGCCGCTTTTGCAACGAAACGTGCGTTTCGTGCACCAAAAGGCTGCTTTTGCACAGTTTTGATGCTAAACGTGCGTTTCGTGCACCAAAACGCTGCATTTGCTCAGTTTTGACGCTAAACTTGCGTTTCGTGCACCAAAACGCTGCTTTTGCACAGTTTTGACACTAAACGTGCGTTTCGTGCACCAAAACGCCGCTTTTGCGCAGTTTTGACGCTAAACGTGCGTTTCGTGCACCAAAACGCAGCTTTTGCACAGTTTTGACGCTAAACGCGCGTTTCGTGCACCAAAACGCTGCTTTTGCACAGCTTTGACGCTAAACGTGCCTTTCGTGCACCAAAACGCCGCTTTTGCAACGAAACGTGCGTTTCGTGCACCAAAACGCTGCTTTTGCACAGTTTTGACGCTAAACGTGCGTTTCGTGCACCAAAACGCCGCTATTGCACAGCTTTGACGCAAAACGTGCGTTTCGTGCACCAAAACGCCGCTTTTGCAACGAAACGTGCGATTCGTGCACCAAAACGCTGCTTTTGCACAGATTTGACGCTAAACGTGCGTTTCGTGCACCAAAACGCCGCTTTTGCAACGAAACGTGCGTTTCGTGCACCAAAAGGCTGCTTTTGCTCAGTTTTGATGCTAAACGTGCGTTTCACGCACCAAAACGCTGCTTTTGCACAGTTTTGACGCTAAACTTGCGTTTCGTGCACCAAAACGCTGCTTTTGCACAGTTTTGACGCTAAACGTCCGTTTCGTGCACCAAAACGCCGCTTTTGCAACGAAACGTGCGTTTCGTGCACCAAAACGCTGCTTTTGCACAGTTTTGACGCTGAACGTCCGTTTCGGGCACCAAAACGCTGCTTTTGCAACGAAACGTGCGTTTCGTGCACCAAAACGCTGCTTTTGCACAGTTTTGATGCTAAACGAGCCTTTCGTGCACCAAATCGCTGCTTTTGCACAGCTTTGACGCTAAACGTGCGTTTCGTGCACCAAAACGCTGCTTCTGCACAGATTTGATGCTAAACGTGCGTTTCGTGCGCCAAAACGAAGCTTTTGCACAGTTTTGACGCTAAACGTGCGTTTCGTGCGCCAAAACGAAGCTTTTGCGCAGTTTTGACGCTAAACGTGCGTTCCGTGCACCAAAACGAAGCTTTTGCGCAGTTTTGACGCTAAACGTGCGTTTCGTGCACCAAAACGCTGCTTTTGCACAGTTTTGACGCTAAACGTGCGTTTCGTGCAAAAAACGCCGCTTTTGCACAGTTTTGACGCTAAACGTGCGCTTCGTGCACCAAAACGATGCTTTTGCACAGTTTTGACGCTAAACGTGCGTTTCGTGCACCAAAACGCAGCTTTTGCACAGTTTGGACGTTAAACGCGCGTTTCGTGCACCAAAACGCTGCTTTTGCACAGCTTTGACGCTAAACGTGCCTTTCGTGCACCAAAACGCCGCTTTTGCAACGAAACGTGCGTTTCGTGCACCAAAACGCCGCTTTTGCACAGTTTTGACGCTAAACGTGCGTTTCGTTCGCCAAAACGAAGCTTTTGCGCAGTTTTGACGCTAAACGTGCGTTTCGTGCACCAAAACGCTGCTTTTGCAACGAAACGTGCGTTTCGTGCACCAAAACGCTGCTTTTGCACAGTTTTGACGCTAAACGTGCGTTTCGTGCAAAAAACGCCGCTTTTGCACAGTTTTGACGCTAAACGTGCGCTTCGTGCACCAAAACGATGCTTTTGCACAGTTTTGACGCTAAACGTGCATTTCGTGCACCAAAACGCAGCTTTTGCAACGAAACGTGCGTTTCGTGCACCAAAACGCTGCTTTTGCACAGTTTTGACGCTAAACGCGCGTTTCGTGCACCAAAACGCCGCTTTTGCACAGTTTTGACGCTAAACGTGCGTTTCGTGCACCAAAACGCAGCTTTTGACGCTAAACGTGCGTTTCGTGCACCAAAACGCAGCTTTTGCAACGAAACATGCGTTTCGTGCACCAAAACGCTGCTTTTGCACAGTTTTGACGCTAAACGCGCGTTTCGTGCACCAAAACGCCGCTTTTGCACAGCTTTGACGCTAAACGTGCCTTTCGTGCACCAAAACGCCGCTTTTGCAACGAAACGTGCGTTTCGTGCACCAAAACGCTGCTTTTGCACAGTTTTGACGCTAAACGTGCGTTTCGTGCACCAAAACGCCGCTTTTGCACAGCTTTGACGCAAAACGTGCGTTTCGTGCACCAAAACGCCGCTTTTGCAACGAAACGTGCGTTTCGTGCACCAAAACGCTGCTTTTGCACAGTTTTGACGCTAAACGTGCGTTTCGTGCACCAAAACGCTGCTTTTGCAACGAAACGTGCGTTTCGTGCACCAAAACGCTGCTTTTGCACAGTTTTGACGCTAAACGTGCGTTTCGTGCACCAAAACGCTGCTTTTGCACAGTTTTGACGCTAAACGCGCGTTTCGTACACCAAAACCCTGCTTTTGCGCAGTTTTGACGCTAAACGTGCGTTTCGTGCAACAAAACGCTGCTTTTGCACAGTTTTTACGCTAAACGTGCGTTTCGTGCATCAAAACGCTGCTTTTGCACAGTTTTGACGCTTAACGTGCGTTTCGTGCACCAAAACGCTGCTTTTGCACAGTTTTGACGCTAAACGTGCGTTTCGTGCACCAAAACGCTGCTTTTGCACAGTTTTGACGCTAAACGTGCGTTTCGTGCACCAAAACGCCGCTATTGCACAGCTTTGACGCAAAACGTGCGTTTCGTGCACCAAAACGCCGCTTTTGCAACGAAACGTGCGATTCGTGCACCAAAACGCTGCTTTTGCACAGATTTGACGCTAAACGTGCGTTTCGTGGACCAAAACGCCGCTTTTGCAACGAAACGTGCGTTTCGTGCACCAAAAGGCTGCTTTTGCACAGTTTTGATGCTAAACGTGCGTTTCGTGCACCAAAACGCTGCATTTGCTCAGTTTTGACGCTAAACTTGCGTTTCGTGCACCAAAACGCTGCTTTTGCACAGTTTTGACACTAAACGTGCGTTTCGTGCACCAAAACGCCGCTTTTGCGCAGTTTTGACGCTAAACGTGCGTTTCGTGCACCAAAACGCAGCTTTTGCACAGTTTTGACGCTAAACGCGCGTTTCGTGCACCAAAACGCTGCTTTTGCACAGCTTTGACGCTAAACGTGCCTTTCGTGCACCAAAACGCCGCTTTTGCAACGAAACGTGCGTTTCGTGCACCAAAACGCTGCTTTTGCACAGTTTTGACGCTAAACGTGCGTTTCGTGCACCAAAACGCCGCTATTGCACAGCTTTGACGCAAAACGTGCGTTTCGTGCACCAAAACGCCGCTTTTGCAACGAAACGTGCGATTCGTGCACCAAAACGCTGCTTTTGCACAGATTTGACGCTAAACGTGCGTTTCGTGCACCAAAACGCCGCTTTTGCAACGAAACGTGCGTTTCGTGCACCAAAAGGCTGCTTTTGCTCAGTTTTGATGCTAAACGTGCGTTTCACGCACCAAAACGCTGCTTTTGCACAGTTTTGACGCTAAACTTGCGTTTCGTGCACCAAAACGCTGCTTTTGCACAGTTTTGACGCTAAACGTCCGTTTCGTGCACCAAAACGCCGCTTTTGCAACGAAACGTGCGTTTCGTGCACCAAAACGCTGCTTTTGCACAGTTTTGACGCTGAACGTCCGTTTCGGGCACCAAAACGCTGCTTTTGCAACGAAACGTGCGTTTCGTGCACCAAAACGCTGCTTTTGCACAGTTTTGATGCTAAACGAGCCTTTCGTGCACCAAATCGCTGCTTTTGCACAGCTTTGACGCTAAACGTGCGTTTCGTGCACCAAAACGCTGCTTCTGCACAGATTTGATGCTAAACGTGCGTTTCGTGCGCCAAAACGAAGCTTTTGCACAGTTTTGACGCTAAACGTGCGTTTCGTGCGCCAAAACGAAGCTTTTGCGCAGTTTTGACGCTAAACGTGCGTTCCGTGCACCAAAACGAAGCTTTTGCGCAGTTTTGACGCTAAACGTGCGTTTCGTGCACCAAAACGCTGCTTTTGCACAGTTTTGACGCTAAACGTGCGTTTCGTGCAAAAAACGCCGCTTTTGCACAGTTTTGACGCTAAACGTGCGCTTCGTGCACCAAAACGATGCTTTTGCACAGTTTTGACGCTAAACGTGCGTTTCGTGCACCAAAACGCAGCTTTTGCACAGTTTGGACGTTAAACGCGCGTTTCGTGCACCAAAACGCTGCTTTTGCACAGCTTTGACGCTAAACGTGCCTTTCGTGCACCAAAACGCCGCTTTTGCAACGAAACGTGCGTTTCGTGCACCAAAACGCCGCTTTTGCACAGTTTTGACGCTAAACGTGCGTTTCGTTCGCCAAAACGAAGCTTTTGCGCAGTTTTGACGCTAAACGTGCGTTTCGTGCACCAAAACGCTGCTTTTGCAACGAAACGTGCGTTTCGTGCACCAAAACGCTGCTTTTGCACAGTTTTGACGCTAAACGTGCGTTTCGTGCAAAAAACGCCGCTTTTGCACAGTTTTGACGCTAAACGTGCGCTTCGTGCACCAAAACGATGCTTTTGCACAGTTTTGACGCTAAACGTGCATTTCGTGCACCAAAACGCAGCTTTTGCAACGAAACGTGCGTTTCGTGCACCAAAACGCTGCTTTTGCACAGTTTTGACGCTAAACGCGCGTTTCGTGCACCAAAACGCCGCTTTTGCACAGTTTTGACGCTAAACGTGCGTTTCGTGCACCAAAACGCAGCTTTTGCAACGAAACATGCGTTTCGTGCACCAAAACGCTGCTTTTGCACAGTTTTGACGCTAAACGCGCGTTTCGTGCACCAAAACGCCGCTTTTGCACAGCTTTGACGCTAAACGTGCCTTTCGTGCACCAAAACGCCGCTTTTGCAACGAAACGTGCGTTTCGTGCACCAAAACGCTGCTTTTGCACAGTTTTGACGCTAAACGTGCGTTTCGTGCACCAAAACGCCGCTTTTGCACAGCTTTGACGCAAAACGTGCGTTTCGTGCACCAAAACGCCGCTTTTGCAACGAAACGTGCGTTTCGTGCACCAAAACGCTGCTTTTGCACAGTTTTGACGCTGAACGTCCGTTTCGGGCACCAAAACGCTGCTTTTGCAACGAAACGTGCGTTTCGTGCACCAAAACGCTGCTTTTGCACAGTTTTGATGCTAAACGAGCCTTTCGTGCACCAAATCGCTGCTTTTGCACAGCTTTGACGCTAAACGTGCGTTTCGTGCACCAAAACGCTGCTTCTGCACAGATTTGATGCTAAACGTGCGTTTCGTGCGCCAAAACGAAGCTTTTGCACAGTTTTGACGCTAAACGTGCGTTTCGTGCGCCAAAACGAAGCTTTTGCGCAGTTTTGACGCTAAACGTGCGTTCCGTGCACCAAAACGAAGCTTTTGCGCAGTTTTGACGCTAAACGTGCGTTTCGTGCACCAAAACGCTGCTTTTGCACAGTTTTGACGCTAAACGTGCGTTTCGTGCAAAAAACGCCGCTTTTGCACAGTTTTGACGCTAAACGTGCGCTTCGTGCACCAAAACGATGCTTTTGCACAGTTTTGACGCTAAACGTGCGTTTCGTGCACCAAAACGCAGCTTTTGCACAGTTTGGACGTTAAACGCGCGTTTCGTGCACCAAAACGCTGCTTTTGCACAGCTTTGACGCTAAACGTGCCTTTCGTGCACCAAAACGCCGCTTTTGCAACGAAACGTGCGTTTCGTGCACCAAAACGCCGCTTTTGCACAGTTTTGACGCTAAACGTGCGTTTCGTTCGCCAAAACGAAGCTTTTGCGCAGTTTTGACGCTAAACGTGCGTTTCGTGCACCAAAACGCTGCTTTTGCAACGAAACGTGCGTTTCGTGCACCAAAACGCTGCTTTTGCACAGTTTTGACGCTAAACGTGCGTTTCGTGCAAAAAACGCCGCTTTTGCACAGTTTTGACGCTAAACGTGCGCTTCGTGCACCAAAACGATGCTTTTGCACAGTTTTGACGCTAAACGTGCATTTCGTGCACCAAAACGCAGCTTTTGCAACGAAACGTGCGTTTCGTGCACCAAAACGCTGCTTTTGCACAGTTTTGACGCTAAACGCGCGTTTCGTGCACCAAAACGCCGCTTTTGCACAGTTTTGACGCTAAACGTGCGTTTCGTGCACCAAAACGCAGCTTTTGCAACGAAACGTGCGCTTCGTGCACCAAAACGATGCTTTTGCACAGTTTTGACGCTAAACGTGCGTTTCGTGCACCAAAACGCAGCTTTTGCAACGAAACATGCGTTTCGTGCACCAAAACGCTGCTTTTGCACAGTTTTGACGCTAAACGCGCGTTTCGTGCACCAAAACGCCGCTTTTGCACAGCTTTGACGCTAAACGTGCCTTTCGTGCACCAAAACGCCGCTTTTGCAACGAAACGTGCGTTTCGTGCACCAAAACGCTGCTTTTGCACAGTTTTGACGCTAAACGTGCGTTTCGTGCACCAAAACGCCGCTTTTGCACAGCTTTGACGCAAAACGTGCGTTTCGTGCACCAAAACGCCGCTTTTGCAACGAAACGTGCGTTTCGTGCACCAAAACGCTGCTTTTGCACAGTTTTGACGCTAAACGTGCGTTTCGTGCACCAAAACGCTGCTTTTGCAACGAAACGTGCGTTTCGTGCACCAAAACGCTGCTTTTGCACAGTTTTGACGCTAAACGTGCGTTTCGTGCACCAAAACGCTGCTTTTGCACAGTTTTGACGCTAAACGCGCGTTTCGTACACCAAAACCCTGCTTTTGCGCAGTTTTGACGCTAAACGTGCGTTTCGTGCAACAAAACGCTGCTTTTGCACAGTTTTTACGCTAAACGTGCGTTTCGTGCATCAAAACGCTGCTTTTGCACAGTTTTGACGCTTAACGTGCGTTTCGTGCACCAAAACGAAGCTTTTGCACAGTTTTGACGCTAAACGTGCGTTTCGTGCACCAAAACGCTGCTTTTGCACAGTTTTGACGCTCAACGTGCGTTTCGTGCACCAAAACGCTGCTTTTGCACAGTTGTGACGCTAAACGTGCGTTTCGTGCACCAAAACGCTGCTTTTGCACAGTTTTGACGCTAAACGTGCGTTTCGTGCACCAAAACGCTGCTTTTGCAACGAAACGTGCGTTTCGCGCACCGAATCGCCGCATTTGCTCCGTTTTGACGCTAAACGTGCGTTTCGTGCACCAAAACGCCGCTTTTGCACAGTTTTGACACTAAACGTGCGTTTCGTGCACCAAAACGCCGCTTTTGCGCAGTTTTGACGCTAAACGTGCGTTTCGTGCACCAAAACGCAGCTTTTGCACAGTTTTGACGCTAAACGCGCGTTTCGTGCACCAAAACGCTGCTTTTGCACAGCTTTGACGCTAAACGTGCCTTTCGTGCACCAAAACGCCGCTTTTGCAACGAAACGTGCGTTTCGTGCACCAAAACGCTGCTTTTGCACAGTTTTGACGCTAAACGTGCGTTTCGTGCACCAAAACGCCGCTATTGCACAGCTTTGACGCAAAACGTGCGTTTCGTGCACCAAAACGCCGCTTTTGCAACGAAACGTGCGATTCGTGCACCAAAACGCTGCTTTTGCACAGATTTGACGCTAAACGTGCGTTTCGTGCACCAAAACGCCGCTTTTGCAACGAAACGTGCGTTTCGTGCACCAAAAGGCTGCTTTTGCTCAGTTTTGATGCTAAACGTGCGTTTCACGCACCAAAACGCTGCTTTTGCACAGTTTTGACGCTAAACTTGCGTTTCGTGCACCAAAACGCTGCTTTTGCACAGTTTTGACGCTAAACGTCCGTTTCGTGCACCAAAACGCCGCTTTTGCAACGAAACGTGCGTTTCGTGCACCAAAACGCTGCTTTTGCACAGTTTTGACGCTGAACGTCCGTTTCGGGCACCAAAACGCTGCTTTTGCAACGAAACGTGCGTTTCGTGCACCAAAACGCTGCTTTTGCACAGTTTTGATGCTAAACGAGCCTTTCGTGCACCAAATCGCTGCTTTTGCACAGCTTTGACGCTAAACGTGCGTTTCGTGCACCAAAACGCTGCTTCTGCACAGATTTGATGCTAAACGTGCGTTTCGTGCGCCAAAACGAAGCTTTTGCACAGTTTTGACGCTAAACGTGCGTTTCGTGCGCCAAAACGAAGCTTTTGCGCAGTTTTGACGCTAAACGTGCGTTCCGTGCACCAAAACGAAGCTTTTGCGCAGTTTTGACGCTAAACGTGCGTTTCGTGCACCAAAACGCTGCTTTTGCACAGTTTTGACGCTAAACGTGCGTTTCGTGCAAAAAACGCCGCTTTTGCACAGTTTTGACGCTAAACGTGCGCTTCGTGCACCAAAACGATGCTTTTGCACAGTTTTGACGCTAAACGTGCGTTTCGTGCACCAAAACGCAGCTTTTGCACAGTTTGGACGTTAAACGCGCGTTTCGTGCACCAAAACGCTGCTTTTGCACAGCTTTGACGCTAAACGTGCCTTTCGTGCACCAAAACGCCGCTTTTGCAACGAAACGTGCGTTTCGTGCACCAAAACGCCGCTTTTGCACAGTTTTGACGCTAAACGTGCGTTTCGTTCGCCAAAACGAAGCTTTTGCGCAGTTTTGACGCTAAACGTGCGTTTCGTGCACCAAAACGCTGCTTTTGCAACGAAACGTGCGTTTCGTGCACCAAAACGCTGCTTTTGCACAGTTTTGACGCTAAACGTGCGTTTCGTGCAAAAAACGCCGCTTTTGCACAGTTTTGACGCTAAACGTGCGCTTCGTGCACCAAAACGATGCTTTTGCACAGTTTTGACGCTAAACGTGCATTTCGTGCACCAAAACGCAGCTTTTGCAACGAAACGTGCGTTTCGTGCACCAAAACGCTGCTTTTGCACAGTTTTGACGCTAAACGCGCGTTTCGTGCACCAAAACGCCGCTTTTGCACAGTTTTGACGCTAAACGTGCGTTTCGTGCACCAAAACGCAGCTTTTGCAACGAAACGTGCGCTTCGTGCACCAAAACGATGCTTTTGCACAGTTTTGACGCTAAACGTGCGTTTCGTGCACCAAAACGCAGCTTTTGCAACGAAACATGCGTTTCGTGCACCAAAACGCTGCTTTTGCACAGTTTTGACGCTAAACGCGCGTTTCGTGCACCAAAACGCCGCTTTTGCACAGTTTTGACACTAAACGTGCGTTTCGTGCACCAAAACGCCGCTTTTGCGCAGTTTTGACGCTAAACGTGCGTTTCGTGCACCAAAACGCAGCTTTTGCACAGTTTTGACGCTAAACGCGCGTTTCGTGCACCAAAACGCTGCTTTTGCACAGCTTTGACGCTAAACGTGCCTTTCGTGCACCAAAACGCCGCTTTTGCAACGAAACGTGCGTTTCGTGCACCAAAACGCTGCTTTTGCACAGTTTTGACGCTAAACGTGCGTTTCGTGCACCAAAACGCCGCTATTGCACAGCTTTGACGCAAAACGTGCGTTTCGTGCACCAAAACGCCGCTTTTGCAACGAAACGTGCGATTCGTGCACCAAAACGCTGCTTTTGCACAGATTTGACGCTAAACGTGCGTTTCGTGCACCAAAACGCCGCTTTTGCAACGAAACGTGCGTTTCGTGCACCAAAAGGCTGCTTTTGCTCAGTTTTGATGCTAAACGTGCGTTTCACGCACCAAAACGCTGCTTTTGCACAGTTTTGACGCTAAACTTGCGTTTCGTGCACCAAAACGCTGCTTTTGCACAGTTTTGACGCTAAACGTCCGTTTCGTGCACCAAAACGCCGCTTTTGCAACGAAACGTGCGTTTCGTGCACCAAAACGCTGCTTTTGCACAGTTTTGACGCTGAACGTCCGTTTCGGGCACCAAAACGCTGCTTTTGCAACGAAACGTGCGTTTCGTGCACCAAAACGCTGCTTTTGCACAGTTTTGATGCTAAACGAGCCTTTCGTGCACCAAATCGCTGCTTTTGCACAGCTTTGACGCTAAACGTGCGTTTCGTGCACCAAAACGCTGCTTCTGCACAGATTTGATGCTAAACGTGCGTTTCGTGCGCCAAAACGAAGCTTTTGCACAGTTTTGACGCTAAACGTGCGTTTCGTGCGCCAAAACGAAGCTTTTGCGCAGTTTTGACGCTAAACGTGCGTTCCGTGCACCAAAACGAAGCTTTTGCGCAGTTTTGACGCTAAACGTGCGTTTCGTGCACCAAAACGCTGCTTTTGCACAGTTTTGACGCTAAACGTGCGTTTCGTGCAAAAAACGCCGCTTTTGCACAGTTTTGACGCTAAACGTGCGCTTCGTGCACCAAAACGATGCTTTTGCACAGTTTTGACGCTAAACGTGCGTTTCGTGCACCAAAACGCAGCTTTTGCACAGTTTGGACGTTAAACGCGCGTTTCGTGCACCAAAACGCTGCTTTTGCACAGCTTTGACGCTAAACGTGCCTTTCGTGCACCAAAACGCCGCTTTTGCAACGAAACGTGCGTTTCGTGCACCAAAACGCCGCTTTTGCACAGTTTTGACGCTAAACGTGCGTTTCGTTCGCCAAAACGAAGCTTTTGCGCAGTTTTGACGCTAAACGTGCGTTTCGTGCACCAAAACGCTGCTTTTGCAACGAAACGTGCGTTTCGTGCACCAAAACGCTGCTTTTGCACAGTTTTGACGCTAAACGTGCGTTTCGTGCAAAAAACGCCGCTTTTGCACAGTTTTGACGCTAAACGTGCGCTTCGTGCACCAAAACGATGCTTTTGCACAGTTTTGACGCTAAACGTGCATTTCGTGCACCAAAACGCAGCTTTTGCAACGAAACGTGCGTTTCGTGCACCAAAACGCTGCTTTTGCACAGTTTTGACGCTAAACGCGCGTTTCGTGCACCAAAACGCCGCTTTTGCACAGTTTTGACGCTAAACGTGCGTTTCGTGCACCAAAACGCAGCTTTTGCAACGAAACGTGCGCTTCGTGCACCAAAACGATGCTTTTGCACAGTTTTGACGCTAAACGTGCGTTTCGTGCACCAAAACGCAGCTTTTGCAACGAAACATGCGTTTCGTGCACCAAAACGCTGCTTTTGCACAGTTTTGACGCTAAACGCGCGTTTCGTGCACCAAAACGCCGCTTTTGCACAGCTTTGACGCTAAACGTGCCTTTCGTGCACCAAAACGCCGCTTTTGCAACGAAACGTGCGTTTCGTGCACCAAAACGCTGCTTTTGCACAGTTTTGACGCTAAACGTGCGTTTCGTGCACCAAAACGCCGCTTTTGCACAGCTTTGACGCAAAACGTGCGTTTCGTGCACCAAAACGCCGCTTTTGCAACGAAACGTGCGTTTCGTGCACCAAAACGCTGCTTTTGCACAGTTTTGACGCTAAACGTGCGTTTCGTGCACCAAAACGCTGCTTTTGCAACGAAACGTGCGTTTCGTGCACCAAAACGCTGCTTTTGCACAGTTTTGACGCTAAACGTGCGTTTCGTGCACCAAAACGCTGCTTTTGCACAGTTTTGACGCTAAACGCGCGTTTCGTACACCAAAACCCTGCTTTTGCGCAGTTTTGACGCTAAACGTGCGTTTCGTGCAACAAAACGCTGCTTTTGCACAGTTTTTACGCTAAACGTGCGTTTCGTGCATCAAAACGCTGCTTTTGCACAGTTTTGACGCTTAACGTGCGTTTCGTGCACCAAAACGAAGCTTTTGCACAGTTTTGACGCTAAACGTGCGTTTCGTGCACCAAAACGCTGCTTTTGCACAGTTTTGACGCTCAACGTGCGTTTCGTGCACCAAAACGCTGCTTTTGCACAGTTGTGACGCTAAACGTGCGTTTCGTGCACCAAAACGCTGCTTTTGCACAGTTTTGACGCTAAACGTGCGTTTCGTGCACCAAAACGCTGCTTTTGCAACGAAACGTGCGTTTCGCGCACCGAATCGCCGCATTTGCTCCGTTTTGACGCTAAACGTGCGTTTCGTGCACCAAAACGCCGCTTTTGCACAGTTTTGACACTAAACGTGCGTTTCGTGCACCAAAACGCCGCTTTTGCGCAGTTTTGACGCTAAACGTGCGTTTCGTGCACCAAAACGCAGCTTTTGCACAGTTTTGACGCTAAACGCGCGTTTCGTGCACCAAAACGCTGCTTTTGCACAGCTTTGACGCTAAACGTGCCTTTCGTGCACCAAAACGCCGCTTTTGCAACGAAACGTGCGTTTCGTGCACCAAAACGCTGCTTTTGCACAGTTTTGACGCTAAACGTGCGTTTCGTGCACCAAAACGCCGCTATTGCACAGCTTTGACGCAAAACGTGCGTTTCGTGCACCAAAACGCCGCTTTTGCAACGAAACGTGCGATTCGTGCACCAAAACGCTGCTTTTGCACAGATTTGACGCTAAACGTGCGTTTCGTGCACCAAAACGCCGCTTTTGCAACGAAACGTGCGTTTCGTGCACCAAAAGGCTGCTTTTGCTCAGTTTTGATGCTAAACGTGCGTTTCACGCACCAAAACGCTGCTTTTGCACAGTTTTGACGCTAAACTTGCGTTTCGTGCACCAAAACGCTGCTTTTGCACAGTTTTGACGCTAAACGTCCGTTTCGTGCACCAAAACGCCGCTTTTGCAACGAAACGTGCGTTTCGTGCACCAAAACGCTGCTTTTGCACAGTTTTGACGCTGAACGTCCGTTTCGGGCACCAAAACGCTGCTTTTGCAACGAAACGTGCGTTTCGTGCACCAAAACGCTGCTTTTGCACAGTTTTGATGCTAAACGAGCCTTTCGTGCACCAAATCGCTGCTTTTGCACAGCTTTGACGCTAAACGTGCGTTTCGTGCACCAAAACGCTGCTTCTGCACAGATTTGATGCTAAACGTGCGTTTCGTGCGCCAAAACGAAGCTTTTGCACAGTTTTGACGCTAAACGTGCGTTTCGTGCGCCAAAACGAAGCTTTTGCGCAGTTTTGACGCTAAACGTGCGTTCCGTGCACCAAAACGAAGCTTTTGCGCAGTTTTGACGCTAAACGTGCGTTTCGTGCACCAAAACGCCGCTTTTGCACAGTTTTGACGCTAAACGTGCGTTTCGTGCACCAAAACGCAGCTTTTGCAACGAAACGTGCGCTTCGTGCACCAAAACGATGCTTTTGCACAGTTTTGACGCTAAACGTGCGTTTCGTGCACCAAAACGCAGCTTTTGCAACGAAACATGCGTTTCGTGCACCAAAACGCTGCTTTTGCACAGTTTTGACGCTAAACGCGCGTTTCGTGCACCAAAACGCCGCTTTTGCACAGCTTTGACGCTAAACGTGCCTTTCGTGCACCAAAACGCCGCTTTTGCAACGAAACGTGCGTTTCGTGCACCAAAACGCTGCTTTTGCACAGTTTTGACGCTAAACGTGCGTTTCGTGCACCAAAACGCCGCTTTTGCACAGCTTTGACGCAAAACGTGCGTTTCGTGCACCAAAACGCCGCTTTTGCAACGAAACGTGCGTTTCGTGCACCAAAACGCTGCTTTTGCACAGTTTTGACGCTAAACGTGCGTTTCGTGCACCAAAACGCCGCTATTGCACAGCTTTGACGCAAAACGTGCGTTTCGTGCACCAAAACGCCGCTTTTGCAACGAAACGTGCGATTCGTGCACCAAAACGCTGCTTTTGCACAGATTTGACGCTAAACGTGCGTTTCGTGCACCAAAACGCCGCTTTTGCAACGAAACGTGCGTTTCGTGCACCAAAAGGCTGCTTTTGCTCAGTTTTGATGCTAAACGTGCGTTTCACGCACCAAAACGCTGCTTTTGCACAGTTTTGACGCTAAACTTGCGTTTCGTGCACCAAAACGCTGCTTTTGCACAGTTTTGACGCTAAACGTCCGTTTCGTGCACCAAAACGCCGCTTTTGCAACGAAACGTGCGTTTCGTGCACCAAAACGCTGCTTTTGCACAGTTTTGACGCTGAACGTCCGTTTCGGGCACCAAAACGCTGCTTTTGCAACGAAACGTGCGTTTCGTGCACCAAAACGCTGCTTTTGCACAGTTTTGATGCTAAACGAGCCTTTCGTGCACCAAATCGCTGCTTTTGCACAGCTTTGACGCTAAACGTGCGTTTCGTGCACCAAAACGCTGCTTCTGCACAGATTTGATGCTAAACGTGCGTTTCGTGCGCCAAAACGAAGCTTTTGCACAGTTTTGACGCTAAACGTGCGTTTCGTGCGCCAAAACGAAGCTTTTGCGCAGTTTTGACGCTAAACGTGCGTTCCGTGCACCAAAACGAAGCTTTTGCGCAGTTTTGACGCTAAACGTGCGTTTCGTGCACCAAAACGCTGCTTTTGCACAGTTTTGACGCTAAACGTGCGTTTCGTGCAAAAAACGCCGCTTTTGCACAGTTTTGACGCTAAACGTGCGCTTCGTGCACCAAAACGATGCTTTTGCACAGTTTTGACGCTAAACGTGCGTTTCGTGCACCAAAACGCAGCTTTTGCACAGTTTGGACGTTAAACGCGCGTTTCGTGCACCAAAACGCTGCTTTTGCACAGCTTTGACGCTAAACGTGCCTTTCGTGCACCAAAACGCCGCTTTTGCAACGAAACGTGCGTTTCGTGCACCAAAACGCCGCTTTTGCACAGTTTTGACGCTAAACGTGCGTTTCGTTCGCCAAAACGAAGCTTTTGCGCAGTTTTGACGCTAAACGTGCGTTTCGTGCACCAAAACGCTGCTTTTGCAACGAAACGTGCGTTTCGTGCACCAAAACGCTGCTTTTGCACAGTTTTGACGCTAAACGTGCGTTTCGTGCAAAAAACGCCGCTTTTGCACAGTTTTGACGCTAAACGTGCGCTTCGTGCACCAAAACGATGCTTTTGCACAGTTTTGACGCTAAACGTGCATTTCGTGCACCAAAACGCAGCTTTTGCAACGAAACGTGCGTTTCGTGCACCAAAACGCTGCTTTTGCACAGTTTTGACGCTAAACGCGCGTTTCGTGCACCAAAACGCCGCTTTTGCACAGTTTTGACGCTAAACGTGCGTTTCGTGCACCAAAACGCAGCTTTTGCAACGAAACGTGCGCTTCGTGCACCAAAACGATGCTTTTGCACAGTTTTGACGCTAAACGTGCGTTTCGTGCACCAAAACGCAGCTTTTGCAACGAAACATGCGTTTCGTGCACCAAAACGCTGCTTTTGCACAGTTTTGACGCTAAACGCGCGTTTCGTGCACCAAAACGCCGCTTTTGCACAGCTTTGACGCTAAACGTGCCTTTCGTGCACCAAAACGCCGCTTTTGCAACGAAACGTGCGTTTCGTGCACCAAAACGCTGCTTTTGCACAGTTTTGACGCTAAACGTGCGTTTCGTGCACCAAAACGCCGCTTTTGCACAGCTTTGACGCAAAACGTGCGTTTCGTGCACCAAAACGCCGCTTTTGCAACGAAACGTGCGTTTCGTGCACCAAAACGCTGCTTTTGCACAGTTTTGACGCTAAACGTGCGTTTCGTGCACCAAAACGCTGCTTTTGCAACGAAACGTGCGTTTCGTGCACCAAAACGCTGCTTTTGCACAGTTTTGACGCTAAACGTGCGTTTCGTGCACCAAAACGCTGCTTTTGCACAGTTTTGACGCTAAACGCGCGTTTCGTACACCAAAACCCTGCTTTTGCGCAGTTTTGACGCTAAACGTGCGTTTCGTGCAACAAAACGCTGCTTTTGCACAGTTTTTACGCTAAACGTGCGTTTCGTGCATCAAAACGCTGCTTTTGCACAGTTTTGACGCTTAACGTGCGTTTCGTGCACCAAAACGAAGCTTTTGCACAGTTTTGACGCTAAACGTGCGTTTCGTGCACCAAAACGCTGCTTTTGCACAGTTTTGACGCTCAACGTGCGTTTCGTGCACCAAAACGCTGCTTTTGCACAGTTGTGACGCTAAACGTGCGTTTCGTGCACCAAAACGCTGCTTTTGCACAGTTTTGACGCTAAACGTGCGTTTCGTGCACCAAAACGCTGCTTTTGCAACGAAACGTGCGTTTCGCGCACCGAATCGCCGCATTTGCTCCGTTTTGACGCTAAACGTGCGTTTCGTGCACCAAAACGCCGCTTTTGCACAGTTTTGACACTAAACGTGCGTTTCGTGCACCAAAACGCCGCTTTTGCGCAGTTTTGACGCTAAACGTGCGTTTCGTGCACCAAAACGCAGCTTTTGCACAGTTTTGACGCTAAACGCGCGTTTCGTGCACCAAAACGCTGCTTTTGCACAGCTTTGACGCTAAACGTGCCTTTCGTGCACCAAAACGCCGCTTTTGCAACGAAACGTGCGTTTCGTGCACCAAAACGCTGCTTTTGCACAGTTTTGACGCTAAACGTGCGTTTCGTGCACCAAAACGCCGCTATTGCACAGCTTTGACGCAAAACGTGCGTTTCGTGCACCAAAACGCCGCTTTTGCAACGAAACGTGCGATTCGTGCACCAAAACGCTGCTTTTGCACAGATTTGACGCTAAACGTGCGTTTCGTGCACCAAAACGCCGCTTTTGCAACGAAACGTGCGTTTCGTGCACCAAAAGGCTGCTTTTGCTCAGTTTTGATGCTAAACGTGCGTTTCACGCACCAAAACGCTGCTTTTGCACAGTTTTGACGCTAAACTTGCGTTTCGTGCACCAAAACGCTGCTTTTGCACAGTTTTGACGCTAAACGTCCGTTTCGTGCACCAAAACGCCGCTTTTGCAACGAAACGTGCGTTTCGTGCACCAAAACGCTGCTTTTGCACAGTTTTGACGCTGAACGTCCGTTTCGGGCACCAAAACGCTGCTTTTGCAACGAAACGTGCGTTTCGTGCACCAAAACGCTGCTTTTGCACAGTTTTGATGCTAAACGAGCCTTTCGTGCACCAAATCGCTGCTTTTGCACAGCTTTGACGCTAAACGTGCGTTTCGTGCACCAAAACGCTGCTTCTGCACAGATTTGATGCTAAACGTGCGTTTCGTGCGCCAAAACGAAGCTTTTGCACAGTTTTGACGCTAAACGTGCGTTTCGTGCGCCAAAACGAAGCTTTTGCGCAGTTTTGACGCTAAACGTGCGTTCCGTGCACCAAAACGAAGCTTTTGCGCAGTTTTGACGCTAAACGTGCGTTTCGTGCACCAAAACGCCGCTTTTGCACAGTTTTGACGCTAAACGTGCGTTTCGTGCACCAAAACGCAGCTTTTGCAACGAAACGTGCGCTTCGTGCACCAAAACGATGCTTTTGCACAGTTTTGACGCTAAACGTGCGTTTCGTGCACCAAAACGCAGCTTTTGCAACGAAACATGCGTTTCGTGCACCAAAACGCTGCTTTTGCACAGTTTTGACGCTAAACGCGCGTTTCGTGCACCAAAACGCCGCTTTTGCACAGCTTTGACGCTAAACGTGCCTTTCGTGCACCAAAACGCCGCTTTTGCAACGAAACGTGCGTTTCGTGCACCAAAACGCTGCTTTTGCACAGTTTTGACGCTAAACGTGCGTTTCGTGCACCAAAACGCCGCTTTTGCACAGCTTTGACGCAAAACGTGCGTTTCGTGCACCAAAACGCCGCTTTTGCAACGAAACGTGCGTTTCGTGCACCAAAACGCTGCTTTTGCACAGTTTTGACGCTAAACGTGCGTTTCGTGCACCAAAACGCTGCTTTTGCAACGAAACGTGCGTTTCGTGCACCAAAACGCTGCTTTTGCACAGTTTTGACGCTAAACGTGCGTTTCGTGCACCAAAACGCTGCTTTTGCACAGTTTTGACGCTAAACGCGCGTTTCGTACACCAAAACCCTGCTTTTGCGCAGTTTTGACGCTAAACGTGCGTTTCGTGCAACAAAACGCTGCTTTTGCACAGTTTTTACGCTAAACGTGCGTTTCGTGCATCAAAACGCTGCTTTTGCACAGTTTTGACGCTTAACGTGCGTTTCGTGCACCAAAACGAAGCTTTTGCACAGTTTTGACGCTAAACGTGCGTTTCGTGCACCAAAACGCTGCTTTTGCACAGTTTTGACGCTAAACGTGCGTTTCGTGCACCAAAACGCCGCTATTGCACAGCTTTGACGCAAAACGTGCGTTTCGTGCACCAAAACGCCGCTTTTGCAACGAAACGTGCGATTCGTGCACCAAAACGCTGCTTTTGCACAGATTTGACGCTAAACGTGCGTTTCGTGGACCAAAACGCCGCTTTTGCAACGAAACGTGCGTTTCGTGCACCAAAAGGCTGCTTTTGCACAGTTTTGATGCTAAACGTGCGTTTCGTGCACCAAAACGCTGCATTTGCTCAGTTTTGACGCTAAACTTGCGTTTCGTGCACCAAAACGCTGCTTTTGCACAGTTTTGACACTAAACGTGCGTTTCGTGCACCAAAACGCCGCTTTTGCGCAGTTTTGACGCTAAACGTGCGTTTCGTGCACCAAAACGCAGCTTTTGCACAGTTTTGACGCTAAACGCGCGTTTCGTGCACCAAAACGCTGCTTTTGCACAGCTTTGACGCTAAACGTGCCTTTCGTGCACCAAAACGCCGCTTTTGCAACGAAACGTGCGTTTCGTGCACCAAAACGCTGCTTTTGCACAGTTTTGACGCTAAACGTGCGTTTCGTGCACCAAAACGCCGCTATTGCACAGCTTTGACGCAAAACGTGCGTTTCGTGCACCAAAACGCCGCTTTTGCAACGAAACGTGCGATTCGTGCACCAAAACGCTGCTTTTGCACAGATTTGACGCTAAACGTGCGTTTCGTGCACCAAAACGCCGCTTTTGCAACGAAACGTGCGTTTCGTGCACCAAAAGGCTGCTTTTGCTCAGTTTTGATGCTAAACGTGCGTTTCACGCACCAAAACGCTGCTTTTGCACAGTTTTGACGCTAAACTTGCGTTTCGTGCACCAAAACGCTGCTTTTGCACAGTTTTGACGCTAAACGTCCGTTTCGTGCACCAAAACGCCGCTTTTGCAACGAAACGTGCGTTTCGTGCACCAAAACGCCGCTTTTGCACAGTTTTGACGCTGAACGTCCGTTTCGGGCACCAAAACGCTGCTTTTGCAACGAAACGTGCGTTTCGTGCACCAAAACGCTGCTTTTGCACAGTTTTGATGCTAAACGAGCCTTTCGTGCACCAAATCGCTGCTTTTGCACAGCTTTGACGCTAAACGTGCGTTTCGTGCACCAAAACGCTGCTTCTGCACAGATTTGATGCTAAACGTGCGTTTCGTGCGCCAAAACGAAGCTTTTGCACAGTTTTGACGCTAAACGTGCGTTTCGTGCGCCAAAACGAAGCTTTTGCGCAGTTTTGACGCTAAACGTGCGTTCCGTGCACCAAAACGAAGCTTTTGCGCAGTTTTGACGCTAAACGTGCGTTTCGTGCACCAAAACGCTGCTTTTGCACAGTTTTGACGCTAAACGTGCGTTTCGTGCAAAAAACGCCGCTTTTGCACAGTTTTGACGCTAAACGTGCGCTTCGTGCACCAAAACGATGCTTTTGCACAGTTTTGACGCTAAACGTGCGTTTCGTGCACCAAAACGCTGCTTTTGCACAGTTTTGACGCTAAACGTGCGTTTCGTGCTCCAAAACGCTGCTTTTGCACAGTTCTGACACTAAACGTGCGTTTCGTGCACCTAAACGCCGCTTTTGCAACGAAACGTGCGATTCGTGCACCGAAACGCTGCTTTTGCACAGTTTTGACGCTAAACGTGCGTTTCGTGCTCCAAAACGCTGCTTTTGCACAGTTCTGACACTAAACGTGCGTTTCGTGCACCAAAACGCCGCTTTCGCAACGAAACGTGCGTTTCGTGCACCAAAACGTTGCTTTTGCACAGTCTTGACGCTAAACGTGCGTTTCGTGTAAAAAACGCCGCTTTTGCACAGTTTTGACGCTAAACGTACGTTTCGTGCACCAAAACCCCGCTTTTGCAGCGAAACGTGCGATTCGGGCACCAAAACGCTGCTTTTGCACAGTTTTGATGCTAAACGAGCCTTCCGTGCACCAAAACGCTGCTTTTGCACAGTTTTGACGCTAAACGTGCGTTTCGTGCTCCAAAACGCTGCTTTTGCACAGTTCTGACACTAAACGTGCGTTTCGTGCACCTAAACGCCGCTTTTGCAACGAAACGTGCGATTCGTGCACCGAAACGCTGCTTTTGCACAGTTTTGACGCTAAACGTGCGTTTCGTGCTCCAAAACGCTGCTTTTGCACAGTTCTGACACTAAACGTGCGTTTCGTGCACCAAAACGCCGCTTTCGCAACGAAACGTGCGTTTCGTGCACCAAAACGTTGCTTTTGCACAGTCTTGACGCTAAACGTGCGTTTCGTGTAAAAAACGCCGCTTTTGCACAGTTTTGACGCTAAACGTACGTTTCGTGCACCAAAACCCCGCTTTTGCAGCGAAACGTGCGTTTCGTGCACCAAAACGCAGCTTTTGCACAGTTTTGACACTAAACGTGCGTTTCGTGCACCAAAACGCTGCTTTTGCACAGTTTTGACGCTAAACGTGCGTTTCGTGCTCCAAAACGCTGCTTTTGCACAGTTCTGACACTAAACGTGCGTTTCGTGCACCTAAACGCCGCTTTTGCAACGAAACGTGCGATTCGTGCACCGAAACGCTGCTTTTGCACAGTTTTGACGCTAAACGTGCGTTTCGTGCACCAAAACGCTGCTTTTGCACAGTTTTGACGCTCAACGTGCGTTTCGTGCACCAAAACGCTGCTTTTGCACAGTTGTGACGCTAAACGTGCGTTTCGTGCACCAAAACGCTGCTTTTGCACAGTTTTGACGCTAAACGTGCGTTTCGTGCACCAAAACGCTGCTTTTGCAACGAAACGTGCGTTTCGCGCACCGAATCGCCGCATTTGCTCCGTTTTGACGCTAAACGTGCGTTTCGTGCACCAAAACGCCGCTTTTGCACAGTTTTGACGCTAAACGTGCGTTTCGTTCGCCAAAACGAAGCTTTTGCGCAGTTTTGACGCTAAACGTGCGTTTCGTGCACCAAAACGCTGCTTTTGCACAGTTTTGACGCTAAACGTGCGTTTCGTGCAAAAAACGCCGCTTTTGCACAGTTTTGACGCTAAACGTGCGCTTCGTGCACCAAAACGAAGCTTTTGCACAGTTTTGTCGCTAAACGTGCGTTTCGTGCACCAAAACGCAGCTTTTGCACAGTTTTGACGCTAAACGCGCGTTTCGTGCACCAAAACGCCGCTTTTGCACAGCTTTGACGCTAAACGTGCCTTTCGTGCACCAAAACGCCGCTTTTGCACAGTTTTGACGCTGAACGTGCGTTTCGTGTACCAAAACGCTGCTTTTGCACAGTTTTGACGCTAAACTTGGGTTTCGTGCACCTAAACGCCGCTTTTGCAACGAAACGTGCGATTCGTGCACCGAAACGCTGCTTTTGCACAGTTTTGACACTAAACGTGCGTTTCGTGCACCAAAACGCAGCTTTTGCACAGTTTTGACACTAAACGTGCGTTTCGTGCACCAAAACGCTGCTTTTGCACAGTTTTGACGCTAAACGTGCGTTTCGTGCTCCAAAACGCTGCTTTTGCACAGTTCTGACACTAAACGTGCGTTTCGTGCACCTAAACGCCGCTTTTGCAACGAAACGTGCGATTCGTGCACCGAAACGCTGCTTTTGCACAGTTTTGACGCTAAACGTGCGTTTCGTGCTCCAAAACGCTGCTTTTGCACAGTTCTGACACTAAACGTGCGTTTCGTGCACCAAAACGCCGCTTTCGCAACGAAACGTGCGTTTCGTGCACCAAAACGTTGCTTTTGCACAGTCTTGACGCTAAACGCGCGTTTCGTACACCAAAACCCTGCTTTTGCGCAGTTTTGACGCTAAACGTGCGTTTCGTGCAACAAAACGCTGCTTTTGCACAGTTTTTACGCTAAACGTGCGTTTCGTGCATCAAAACGCTGCTTTTGCACAGTTTTGACGCTTAACGTGCGTTTCGTGCACCAAAACGAAGCTTTTGCACAGTTTTGACGCTAAACGTGCGTTTCGTGCACCAAAACGCTGCTTTTGCACAGTTTTGACGCTCAACGTGCGTTTCGTGCACCAAAACGCTGCTTTTGCACAGTTGTGACGCTAAACGTGCGTTTCGTGCACCAAAACGCTGCTTTTGCACAGTTTTGACGCTAAACGTGCGTTTCGTGCACCAAAACGCTGCTTTTGCAACGAAACGTGCGTTTCGCGCACCGAATCGCCGCATTTGCTCCGTTTTGACGCTAAACGTGCGTTTCGTGCACCAAAATGCCGCTTTTGCACAGTTTTGACGCTAAACGTGCGTTTCGTTCGCCAAAACGAAGCTTTTGCGCAGTTTTGACGCTAAACGTGCGTTTCGTGCACCAAAACGCTGCTTTTGCACAGTTTTGACGCTAAACGTGCGTTTCGTGCAAAAAACGCCGCTTTTGCACAGTTTTGACGCTAAACGTGCGTTTCGTGCACCAAAACGCTGCTTTTGCACAGTTTTGACGCTAAACTTGGGTTTCGTGCACCTAAACGCCGCTTTTGCAACGAAACGTGCGATTCGTGCACCGAAACGCTGCTTTTGCACAGTTTTGACACTAAACGTGCGTTTCGTGCACCAAAACGCAGCTTTTGCACAGTTTTGACACTAAACGTGCGTTTCGTGCACCAAAACGCTGCTTTTGCACAGTTTTGACGCTAAACGTGCGTTTCGTGCTCCAAAACGCTGCTTTTGCACAGTTCTGACACTAAACGTGCGTTTCGTGCACCTAAACGCCGCTTTTGCAACGAAACGTGCGATTCGTGCACCGAAACGCTGCTTTTGCACAGTTTTGACGCTAAACGTGCGTTTCGTGCTCCAAAACGCTGCTTTTGCACAGTTCTGACACTAAACGTGCGTTTCGTGCACCAAAACGCCGCTTTCGCAACGAAACGTGCGTTTCGTGCACCAAAACGTTGCTTTTGCACAGTCTTGACGCTAAACGTGCGTTTCGTGTAAAAAACGCCGCTTTTGCACAGTTTTGACGCTAAACGTACGTTTCGTGCACCAAAACCCCGCTTTTGCAGCGAAACGTGCGATTCGGGCACCAAAACGCTGCTTTTGCACAGTTTTGATGCTAAACGAGCCTTCCGTGCACCAAAACGCTGCTTTTGCACAGTTTTGACGCTAAACGTGCGTTTCGTGCTCCAAAACGCTGCTTTTGCACAGTTCTGACACTAAACGTGCGTTTCGTGCACCTAAACGCCGCTTTTGCAACGAAACGTGCGATTCGTGCACCGAAACGCTGCTTTTGCACAGTTTTGACGCTAAACGTGCGTTTCGTGCTCCAAAACGCTGCTTTTGCACAGTTCTGACACTAAACGTGCGTTTCGTGCACCAAAACGCCGCTTTCGCAACGAAACGTGCGTTTCGTGCACCAAAACGTTGCTTTTGCACAGTCTTGACGCTAAACGTGCGTTTCGTGTAAAAAACGCCGCTTTTGCACAGTTTTGACGCTAAACGTACGTTTCGTGCACCAAAACCCCGCTTTTGCAGCGAAACGTGCGTTTCGTGCACCAAAACGCAGCTTTTGCACAGTTTTGACACTAAACGTGCGTTTCGTGCACCAAAACGCTGCTTTTGCACAGTTTTGACGCTAAACGTGCGTTTCGTGCTCCAAAACGCTGCTTTTGCACAGTTCTGACACTAAACGTGCGTTTCGTGCACCTAAACGCCGCTTTTGCAACGAAACGTGCGATTCGTGCACCGAAACGCTGCTTTTGCACAGTTTTGACGCTAAACGTGCGTTTCGTGCACCAAAACGCTGCTTTTGCACAGTTTTGACGCTCAACGTGCGTTTCGTGCACCAAAACGCTGCTTTTGCACAGTTGTGACGCTAAACGTGCGTTTCGTGCACCAAAACGCTGCTTTTGCACAGTTTTGACGCTAAACGTGCGTTTCGTGCACCAAAACGCTGCTTTTGCAACGAAACGTGCGTTTCGCGCACCGAATCGCCGCATTTGCTCCGTTTTGACGCTAAACGTGCGTTTCGTGCACCAAAACGCCGCTTTTGCACAGTTTTGACGCTAAACGTGCGTTTCGTTCGCCAAAACGAAGCTTTTGCGCAGTTTTGACGCTAAACGTGCGTTTCGTGCACCAAAACGCTGCTTTTGCACAGTTTTGACGCTAAACGTGCGTTTCGTGCAAAAAACGCCGCTTTTGCACAGTTTTGACGCTAAACGTGCGCTTCGTGCACCAAAACGAAGCTTTTGCACAGTTTTGTCGCTAAACGTGCGTTTCGTGCACCAAAACGCAGCTTTTGCACAGTTTTGACGCTAAACGCGCGTTTCGTGCACCAAAACGCCGCTTTTGCACAGCTTTGACGCTAAACGTGCCTTTCGTGCACCAAAACGCCGCTTTTGCACAGTTTTGACGCTGAACGTGCGTTTCGTGTACCAAAACGCTGCTTTTGCACAGTTTTGACGCTAAACTTGGGTTTCGTGCACCTAAACGCCGCTTTTGCAACGAAACGTGCGATTCGTGCACCGAAACGCTGCTTTTGCACAGTTTTGACACTAAACGTGCGTTTCGTGCACCAAAACGCAGCTTTTGCACAGTTTTGACACTAAACGTGCGTTTCGTGCACCAAAACGCTGCTTTTGCACAGTTTTGACGCTAAACGTGCGTTTCGTGCTCCAAAACGCTGCTTTTGCACAGTTCTGACACTAAACGTGCGTTTCGTGCACCTAAACGCCGCTTTTGCAACGAAACGTGCGATTCGTGCACCGAAACGCTGCTTTTGCACAGTTTTGACGCTAAACGTGCGTTTCGTGCTCCAAAACGCTGCTTTTGCACAGTTCTGACACTAAACGTGCGTTTCGTGCACCAAAACGCCGCTTTCGCAACGAAACGTGCGTTTCGTGCACCAAAACGTTGCTTTTGCACAGTCTTGACGCTAAACGTGCGTTTCGTGTAAAAAACGCCGCTTTTGCACAGTTTTGACGCTAAACGTACGTTTCGTGCACCAAAACCCCGCTTTTGCAGCGAAACGTGCGATTCGGGCACCAAAACGCTGCTTTTGCACAGTTTTGATGCTAAACGAGCCTTCCGTGCACCAAATCGCTGCTTTTGCACAGCTTTGACGCTAAACGTGCGTTTCGTGCACCAAAACGATGCTTTTGCACAGTTTTGACGCTAAACGTGCGTTTCGTGCACCAAAACGCAGCTTTTGCACAGTTTTGACGCTTAACGCGCGTTTCGTGCACCAAAACGCCGCTTTTGCAACGAAACGTGCGTTTCGTGCACCAAAACGCTGCTTTTGCACAGTTTTGACGCTGAACGTCCGTTGCGTGCACCAAACCGCCGCTTTTGCAACGAAACGTGCGTTCCGTGCAAAAAACGCCGCTTTTGCAGTTTTGACGCTAAACGTGCGTTTCGAGCACCAAAACGATGCTTTTACACAGTTTTGACGCTAAACGTGCGTTCCGTGCAAAAAACGCCGCTTTTGCAGTTTTGACGCTAAACGTGCGTTTCGAGCACCAAAACGATGCTTTTACACAGTTTTGACGCTAAACGTGCGTTTCGTGGACCAAAACGCCGCTTTTGCAACGAAACGTGCGTTTCGTGCACCAAAAGGCTGCTTTTGCACAGTTTTGATGCTAAACGTGCGTTTCGTGCACCAAAACGCTGCATTTGCTCAGTTTTGACGCTAAACTTGCGTTTCGTGCACCAAAACGCTGCTTTTGCACAGTTTTGACACTAAACGTGCGTTTCGTGCACCAAAACGCAGCTTTTGCGCAGTTTTGACGCTAAACGTGCGTTTCGTGCACCAAAACGCTGCTTTTGCACAGTTTTGACGCTGAACGTCCGTTTCGTGCACCAAAACGCTGCTTTTGCAACGAAACGTGCGTTTCGTGCACCAAAACGCTGCTTTTGCACAGTTTTGATGCTAAACGAGCCTTTCGTGCACCAAATCGCAGCTTTTGCAACGAAACATGCGTTTCGTGCACCAAAACGCTGCTTTTGCACAGTTTTGACGCTAAACGTGCGTTTCGTGCAAAAAACGCCGCTTTTGCACAGTTTTGACGCTAAACGTGCGCTTCGTGCACCAAAACGATGCTTTTGCACAGTTTTGACGCTAAACGTGCGTTTCGTGCACCAAAACGCAGCTTTTGCACAGTTTTGACGTTAAACGCGCGTTTCGTGCACCAAAACGCTGCTTTTGCACAGCTTTGACGCTAAACGTGCCTTTCCTGCACCAAAACGCCGCTTTTGCAACGAAACGTGCGTTTCGTGCACCAAAACGCCGCTTTTGCACAGTTTTGACGCTAAACGTGCGTTTCGTTCGCCAAAACGAAGCTTTTGCGCAGTTTTGACGCTAAACGTGCGTTTCGTGCACCAAAACGCTGCTTTTGCAACGAAACGTGCGTTTCGTGCACCAAAACGCTGCCTTTGCACAGTTTTGACGCTAAACGTGCGTTTCGTGCAAAAAACGCCGCTTTTGCACAGTTTTGACGCTAAACGTGCGCTTCGTGCACCAAAACGATGCTTTTGCACAGTTTTGACGCTAAACGTGCATTTCGTGCACCAAAACGCAGCTTTTGCAACGAAACGTGCGTTTCGTGCACCAAAACGCTGCTTTTGCACAGTTTTGACGCTAAACGCGCGTTTCGTACACCAAAACCCTGCTTTTGCACAGTTTTGACGCTAAACGTGCGTTTCGTGCAACAAAACGCTGCTTTTGCACAGTTTTTACGCTAAACGTGCGTTTCGTGCATCAAAACGCTGCTTTTGCACAGTTTTGACGCTTAACGTGCGTTTCGTGCACCAAAACGAAGCTTTTGCACAGTTTTGACGCTAAACGTGCGTTTCGTGCACCAAAACGCTGCTTTTGCACAGTTTTGACGCTCAACGTGCGTTTCGTGCACCAAAACGCTGCTTTTGCACAGTTGTGACGCTAAACGTGCGTTTCGTGCACCAAAACGCTGCTTTTGCACAGTTTTGACGCTAAACGTGCGTTTCGTGCACCAAAACGCTGCTTTTGCAACGAAACGTGCGTTTCGTGCACCAAAACGCTGCTTTTGCACAGTTTTGATGCTAAACGTGCGTTTCGTGCGCCAAAACGAAGCTTTTGCATAGTTTTGACGCTAAACGTGCGTTTCGTGCGCCAAAACGAAGCTTTTGCGCAGTTTTGACGCTAAACGTGCGTTCCGTGCACCAAAACGATGCTTTTGCACAGTTTTGACGCTAAACGTGCGTTTCGTGCACCAAAACGCAGCTTTTGCACAGTTTTGACGCTAAACGCGCGTTTCGTGCACCAAAACGCTGCTTTTGCACAGCTTTGACGCTAAACGTGCCTTTCGTGCACCAAAACGCCGCTTTTGCAACGAAACGTGCGTTTCGTGCACCAAAACGCTGCTTTTGCACAGTTTTGACGCTAAACGTGCGTTTCGTGCACCAAAACGCTGCTTTTGCACAGTTTTGACGCTAAACTTGCGTTTCGTGCACCAAAACGCCGCTTTTGCAACGAAACGTGCGTTTCGTGCACCAAAACGCTGCTTTTGCACAGTTTTGACGCTAAACGTGCGTTTCGTGCACCAAAACGCCGCTTTTGCAACGAAACGTGCGTTTCGCGCACCGAATCGCCGCATTTGCTCCGTTTTGACGCTAAACGTGCGTTTCGTGCACCAAAACGCAGCTTTTGCACAGTTTTGACGCTAAACGCGCGTTTCGTGCACCAAAACGCCGCTTTTGCACAGCTTTGACGCTAAACGTGCCTTTCGTGCACCAAAACGCCGCTTTTGCACAGTTTTGACGCTGAACGTGCGTTTCGTGCACCAAAACGCTGCTTTTGCACAGTTTTGACGCTAAACTTGGGTTTCGTGCACCTAAACGCCGCTTTTGCAACGAAACGTGCGATTCGTGCACCGAAACGCTGCTTTTGCACAGTTTTGACACTAAACGTGCGTTTCGTGCACCAAAACGCAGCTTTTGCACAGTTTTGACACTAAACGTGCGTTTCGTGCACCAAAACGCTGCTTTTGCACAGTTTTGACGCTAAACGTGCGTTTCGTGCTCCAAAACGCTGCTTTTGCACAGTTCTGACACTAAACGTGCGTTTCGTGCACCTAAACGCCGCTTTTGCAACGAAACGTGCGATTCGTGCACCGAAACGCTGCTTTTGCACAGTTTTGACGCTAAACGTGCGTTTCGTGCTCCAAAACGCTGCTTTTGCACAGTTCTGACACTAAACGTGCGTTTCGTGCACCAAAACGCCGCTTTCGCAACGAAACGTGCGTTTCGTGCACCAAAACGCCGCTTTTGATGCTAAACGTGCGTTTCGTGCACCAAAACGTTGCTTTTGCACAGTCTTGACGCTAAACGTGCGTTTCGTGTAAAAAACGCCGCTTTTGCACAGTTTTGACGCTAAACGTACGTTTCGTGCACCAAAACCCCGCTTTTGCAGCGAAACGTGCGATTCGGGCACCAAAACGGAGCTTTTGCACAGTTTTGACGCTAAACGTGCGTTTCGTGCACCAAAACGCTGCTTTTGCACAGTTTTGACGCTAAACGTCCGTTTCGTGCACCAAAACGCCGCTTTTGCAAGGAAACGTGCGTTTCGTGCACATAACGCTGCTTTTGCACAGTTTTGACGCTACACGTACGTTTCGTGCACCAAAACGCCGCTTTTGCACAGTTTTGACGCTAAACGTGCGTTTCGTGCACCAAAACGCTGCTTTTGCAACGAAACGTGCGTTTCGTGCACCAAAACGCTGCTTTTGCACAGTTTTGATGCTAAACGAGCGTTTCGTGCACCAAATCGCTGCTTTTGCACGGTTTTGACACTAAACGTGCGTTTCGTGCACCAAAACGCTGCTTTTGCACAGTTTTGACGCTAAACGTCCGTTTCGTGCACCAAAACGCCGCTTTTGCAACGAAACGTGCGTTTCGTGCACATAACGCTGCTCTGGCACAGTTTTGACGCTAAACGTACGGTTCGTGCACCAAAACGCCGCTTTTGCACAGTTTTGACGCTAAACGTGCGGTTCGTGCACCAAAACGCAGCTTTTGCAACGAAACGTGCGCTTCGTGCACCAAAACGATGCTTTTGCACAGTTTTGACGCTAAACGTGCGTTTCGTGCACCAAAACGCAGCTTTTGCAACGAAACGTGCGTTTCGTGCACCAAAACGCTGCTTTTGCACAGTTTTGACGCTAAACGCGCGTTTCGTGCACCAAAACGCCGCTTTTGCACAGCTTTGACGCTAAACGTGCCTTTCGTGCACCAAAACGCCGCTTTTGCAACGAAACGTGCGTTTCGTGCACCAAAACGCTGCTTTTGCACAGTTTTGACGCTAAACGTGCGTTTCGTGCACCAAAACGCCGCTTTTGCACAGCTTTGACGCAAAACGTGCGTTTCGTGCACCAAAACGCCGCTTTTGCAACGAAACGTGCGTTTCGTGCACCAAAACGCTGCTTTTGCACAGTATTGACGCTAAACGTGCGTTTCGTGCACCAAAACGCAGCTTTTGCAACGAAACGTGCGTTTCGTGCACCAAAACGCTGCTTTTGCACAGTTTTGACGCTAAACGCGCGTTTCGTACACCAAAACCCTGCTTTTGCACAGTTTTGACGCTAAACGTGCGTTTCGTGCAACAAAACGCTGCTTTTGCACAGTTTTTACGCTAAACGTGCGTTTCGTGCATCAAAACGCTGCTTTTGCACAGTTTTGACGCTTAACGTGCGTTTCGTGCACCAAAACGAAGCTTTTGCACAGTTTTGACGCTAAACGTGCGTTTCGTGCACCAAAACGCTGCTTTTGCACAGTTTTGACGCTCAACGTGCGTTTCGTGCACCAAAACGCTGCTTTTGCACAGTTGTGACGCTAAACGTGCGTTTCGTGCACCAAAACGCTGCTTTTGCACAGTTTTGACGCTAAACGTGCGTTTCGTGCACCAAAACGCTGCTTTTGCAACGAAACGTGCGTTTCGTGCACCAAAACGCTGCTTTTGCACAGTTTTGATGCTAAACGTGCGTTTCGTGCGCCAAAACGAAGCTTTTGCATAGTTTTGACGCTAAACGTGCGTTTCGTGCGCCAAAACGAAGCTTTTGCGCAGTTTTGACGCTAAACGTGCGTTCCGTGCACCAAAACGATGCTTTTGCACAGTTTTGACGCTAAACGTGCGTTTCGTGCACCAAAACGCAGCTTTTGCACAGTTTTGACGCTAAACGCGCGTTTCGTGCACCAAAACGCTGCTTTTGCACAGCTTTGACGCTAAACGTGCCTTTCGTGCACCAAAACGCCGCTTTTGCAACGAAACGTGCGTTTCGTGCACCAAAACGCTGCTTTTGCACAGTTTTTGACGCTAAACGTGCGTTTCGTGCACCAAAACGCTGCTTTTGCACAGTTTTGACGCTAAACTTGCGTTTCGTGCACCAAAACGCCGCTTTTGCAACGAAACGTGCGTTTCGTGCACCAAAACGCTGCTTTTGCACAGTTTTGACGCTAAACGTGCGTTTCGTGCACCAAAACGCCGCTTTTGCAACGAAACGTGCGTTTCGCGCACCGAATCGCCGCATTTGCTCCGTTTTGACGCTAAACGTGCGTTTCGTGCACCAAAACGCAGCTTTTGCACAGTTTTGACGCTAAACGCGCGTTTCGTGCACCAAAACGCCGCTTTTGCACAGCTTTGACGCTAAACGTGCCTTTCGTGCACCAAAACGCCGCTTTTGCACAGTTTTGACGCTGAACGTGCGTTTCGTGCACCAAAACGCTGCTTTTGCACAGTTTTGACGCTAAACTTGGGTTTCGTGCACCTAAACGCCGCTTTTTGCAACGAAACGTGCGATTCGTGCACCGAAACGCTGCTTTTGCACAGTTTTGACACTAAACGTGCGTTTCGTGCACCAAAACGCAGCTTTTGCACAGTTTTGACACTAAACGTGCGTTTCGTGCACCAAAACGCTGCTTTTGCACAGTTTTGACGCTAACGTGCGTTTCGTGCTCCAAAACGCTGCTTTTGCACAGTTCTGACACTAAACGTGCGTTTCGTGCACCTAAACGCCGCTTTTGCAACGAAACGTGCGATTCGTGCACCGAAACGCTGCTTTTGCACAGTTTTGACGCTAAACGTGCGTTTCGTGCTCCAAAACGCTGCTTTTGCACAGTTCTGACACTAAACGTGCGTTTCGTGCACCAAAACGCCGCTTTCGCAACGAAACGTGCGTTTCGTGCACCAAAACGCCGCTTTTGATGCTAAACGTGCGTTTCGTGCACCAAAACGTTGCTTTTGCACAGTCTTGACGCTAAACGTGCGTTTCGTGTAAAAAACGCCGCTTTTGCACAGTTTTGACGCTAAACGTACGTTTCGTGCACCAAAACCCCGCTTTTGCAGCGAAACGTGCGATTCGGGCACCAAAACGGAGCTTTTGCACAGTTTTGACGCTAAACGTGCGTTTCGTGCACCAAAACGCTGCTTTTGCACAGTTTTGACGCTAAACGTCCGTTTCGTGCACCAAAACGCCGCTTTTACAAGGAAACGTGCGTTTCGTGCACATAACGCTGCTTTTGCACAGTTTTGACGCTACACGTACGTTTCGTGCACCAAAACGCCGCTTTTGCACAGTTTTGACGCTAAACGTGCGTTTCGTGCACCAAAACGCTGCTTTTGCAACGAAACGTGCGTTTCGTGCACCAAAACGCTGCTTTTGCACAGTTTTGATGCTAAACGAGCGTTTCGTGCACCAAATCGCTGCTTTTGCACGGTTTTGACACTAAACGTGCGTTTCGTGCACCAAAACGCTGCTTTTGCACAGTTTTGACGCTAAACGTCCGTTTCGTGCACCAAAACGCCGCTTTTGCAACGAAACGTGCGTTTCGTGCACATAACGCTGCTCTGGCACAGTTTGACGCTAAACGTGCGGTTCGTGCACCAAAACGCAGCTTTTGCAACGAAACGTGCGCTTCGTGCACCAAAACGATGCTTTTGCACAGTTTTGACGCTAAACGTGCGTTTCGTGCACCAAAACGCAGCTTTTGCAACGAAACGTGCGTTTCGTGCACCAAAACGCTGCTTTTGCACAGTTTTGACGCTAAACGCGCGTTTCGTGCACCAAAACGCCGCTTTTGCACAGCTTTGACGCTAAACGTGCCTTTCGTGCACCAAAACGCCGCTTTTGCAACGAAACGTGCGTTTCGTGCACCAAAATGCTGCTTTTGCACAGTTTTGACGCTAAACGTGCGTTTCGTGCACCAAAACGCCGCTTTTGCACAGCTTTGACGCAAAACGTGCGTTTCGTGCACCAAAACGCCGCTTTTGCAACGAAACGTGCGTTTCGTGCACCAAAACGCTGCTTTTGCACAGTATTGACGCTAAACGTGCGTTTCGTGCACCAAAACGCTGCTTTTGCAACGAAACGTGCGTTTCGTGCACCAAAACGCTGCTTTTGCACAGTTTTGACGCTAAACGTGCGTTTCGTGCACCAAAACGCTGCTTTTGCACAGTTTTGACGCTAAACGCGCGTTTCGTACACCAAAACCCTGCTTTTGCACAGTTTTGACGCTAAACGTGCGTTTCGTGCAACAAAACGCTGCTTTTGCACAGTTTTTACGCTAAACGTGCGTTTCGTGCATCAAAACGCTGCTTTTGCACAGTTTTGACGCTTAACGTGCGTTTCGTGCACCAAAACGAAGCTTTTGCACAGTTTTGACGCTAAACGTGCGTTTCGTGCACCAAAACGCTGCTTTTGCACAGTTTTGACGCTCAACGTGCGTTTCGTGCACCAAAACGCTGCTTTTGCACAGTTTTGACGCTAAACGTGCGCTTCGTGCACCAAAACGATGCTTTTGCACAGTTTTTACGCTAAACGTGCGTTTCGTGCACCAAAACGCAGCTTTTGCACAGTTTTGACGCTAAACGCGCGTTTCGTGCACCAAAACGCTGCTTTTGCACAGTTTTGACGCTAAACGTGCGCTTCGTGCACCAAAACGATGCTTTTGCACAGCTTTGACGCAAAACGTGCGTTTCGTGCACCAAAACGCCGCTTTTGCAACGAAACGTGCGATTCGTGCACCAAAACGCTGCTTTTGCACAGATTTGACGCTAAACGTGCGTTTCGTGCACCAAAACGCCGCTTTTGCAACGAAACGTGCGTTTCGTGCACCAAAAGGCTGCTTTTGCTCAGTTTTGATGCTAAACGTGCGTTTCACGCACCAAAACGCTGCTTTTGCACAGTTTTGACGCTAAACTTGCGTTTCGTGCACCAAAACGCTGCTTTTGCACAGTTTTGACGCTAAACGTCCGTTTCGTGCACCAAAACGCCGCTTTTGCAACGAAACGTGCGTTTCGTGCACCAAAACGCTGCTTTTGCACAGTTTTGACGCTGAACGTCCGTTTCGTGCACCAAAACGCTGCTTTTGCAACGAAACGTGCGTTTCGTGCACCAAAACGCTGCTTTTGCACAGTTTTGATGCTAAACGAGCCTTTCGTGCACCAAATCGCAGCTTTTGCAACGAAACATGCGTTTCGTGCACCAAAACGCTGCTTTTGCACAGTTTTGACGCTAAACGTGCGTTTCGTGCAAAAAACGCCGCTTTTGCACAGTTTTGACGCTAAACGTGCGCTTCGTGCACCAAAACGATGCTTTTGCACAGTTTTGACGCTAAACGTGCGTTTCGTGCACCAAAACGCAGCTTTTGCACAGTTTTGACGTTAAACGCGCGTTTCGTGCACCAAAACGCTGCTTTTGCACAGCTTTGACGCTAAACGTGCCTTTCCTGCACCAAAACGCCGCTTTTGCAACGAAACGTGCGTTTCGTGCACCAAAACGCCGCTTTTGCACAGTTTTGACGCTAAACGTGCGTTTCGTTCGCCAAAACGAAGCTTTTGCGCAGTTTTGACGCTAAACGTGCGTTTCGTGCACCAAAACGCTGCTTTTGCAACGAAACGTGCGTTTCGTGCACCAAAACGCTGCTTTTGCACAGTTTTGACGCTAAACGTGCGTTTCGTGCAAAAAACGCCGCTTTTGCACAGTTTTGACGCTAAACGTGCGCTTCGTGCACCAAAACGATGCTTTTGCACAGTTTTGACGCTAAACGTGCATTTCGTGCACCAAAACGCAGCTTTTGCAACGAAACGTGCGTTTCGTGCACCAAAACGCTGCTTTTGCACAGTTTTGACGCTAAACGCGCGTTTCGTGCACCAAAACGCCGCTTTTGCACAGTTTTGACGCTAAACGTGCGTTTCGTGCACCAAAACGCAGCTTTTGCAACGAAACGTGCGCTTCGTGCACCAAAACGATGCTTTTGCACAGTTTTGACGCTAAACGTGCGTTTCGTGCACCAAAACGCAGCTTTTGCAACGAAACATGCGTTTCGTCCACCAAAACGCTGCTTTTGCACAGTTTTGACGCTAAACGCGCGTTTCGTGCACCAAAACGCCGCTTTTGCACAGCTTTGACGCTAAACGTGCCTTTCGTGCACCAAAACGCCGCTTTTGCACAGCTTTGACGCAAAACGTGCGTTTCGTGCACCAAAACGCCGCTTTTGCAACGAAACGTGCGTTTCGTGCACCAAAACGCTGCTTTTGCACAGTTTTGACGCTAAACGTGCGTTTCGTGCACCAAAACGCTGCTTTTGCAACGAAACGTGCGTTTCGTGCACCAAAACGCTGCTTTTGCACAGTTTTGACGCTAAACGTGCGTTTCGTGCACCAAAACGCTGCTTTTGCACAGTTTTGACGCTAAACGCGCGTTTCGTACACCAAAACCCTGCTTTTGCACAGTTTTGACGCTAAACGTGCGTTTCGTGCAACAAAACGCTGCTTTTGCACAGTTTTTACGCTAAACGTGCGTTTCGTGCATCAAAACGCTGCTTTTGCACAGTTTTGACGCTTAACGTGCGTTTCGTGCACCAAAACGAAGCTTTTGCACAGTTTTGACGCTAAACGTGCGTTTCGTGCACCAAAACGCTGCTTTTGCACAGTTTTGACGCTCAACGTGCGTTTCGTGCACCAAAACGCTGCTTTTGCACAGTTGTGACGCTAAACGTGCGTTTCGTGCACCAAAACGCTGCTTTTGCACAGTTTTGACGCTAAACGTGCGTTTCGTGCACCAAAACGCTGCTTTTGCAACGAAACGTGCGTTTCGTGCACCAAAACGCTGCTTTTGCACAGTTTTGATGCTAAACGAGCGTTTCGTGCACCAAATCGCTGCTTTTGCACGGTTTTGACACTAAACGTGCGTTTCGTGCACAAAATCGCTGCTTTTGCACAGCTTTGACGCTAAACGTGCGTTTCGTGCACCAAAACGCTGCTTCTGCACAGTTTTGATGCTAAACGTGCGTTTCGTGCGCCAAAACGAAGCTTTTGCACAGTTTTGACGCTAAACGTGCGTTTCGTGCGCCAAAACGAAGCTTTTGCGCAGTTTTGACGCTAAACGTGCGTTCCGTGCACCAAAACGATGCTTTTGCACAGTTTTGACGCTAAACGTGCGTTTCGTGCACCAAAACGCAGCTTTTGCACAGTTTTGACGCTAAACGCGCGTTTCGTGCACCAAAACGCTGCTTTTGCACAGCTTTGACGCTAAACGTGCCTTTCGTGCACCAAAACGCCGCTTTTGCAACGAAACGTGCGTTTCGTGCACCAAAACGCTGCTTTTGCACAGTTTTGACGCTAAACGTGCGTTTCGTGCACCAAAACGCTGCTTTTGCACAGTTTTGACGCTAAACTTGCGTTTCGTGCACCAAAACGCCGCTTTTGCAACGAAACGTGCGTTTCGTGCACCAAAACGCTGCTTTTGCACAGTTTTGACGCTAAACGTGCGTTTCGTGCACCAAAACGCCGCTTTTGCAACGAAACGTGCGTTTCGCGCACCGAATCGCCGCATTTGCTCCGTTTTGACGCTAAACGTGCGTTTCGTGCACCAAAACGCAGCTTTTGCACAGTTTTGACGCTAAACGCGCGTTTCGTGCACCAAAACGCCGCTTTTGCACAGCTTTGACGCTAAACGTGCCTTTCGTGCACCAAAACGCCGCTTTTGCACAGTTTTGACGCTGAACGTGCGTTTCGTGCACCAAAACGCTGCTTTTGCACAGTTTTGACGCTAAACTTGGGTTTCGTGCACCTAAACGCCGCTCTTGCAACGAAACGTGCGATTCGTGCACCGAAACGCTGCTTTTGCACAGTTTTGACACTAAACGTGCGTTTCGTGCACCAAAACGCAGCTTTTGCACAGTTTTGACACTAAACGTGCGTTTCGTGCACCAAAACGCTGCTTTTGCACAGTTTTGACGCTAAACGTGCGTTTCGTGCTCCAAAACGCTGCTTTTGCACAGTTCTGACACTAAACGTGCGTTTCGTGCACCTAAACGCCGCTTTTGCAACGAAACGTGCGATTCGTGCACCGAAACGCTGCTTTTGCACAGTTTTGACGCTAAACGTGCGTTTCGTGCTCCAAAACGCTGCTTTTGCACAGTTCTGACACTAAACGTGCGTTTCGTGCACCAAAACGCCGCTTTCGCAACGAAACGTGCGTTTCGTGCACCAAAACGCCGCTTTTGATGCTAAACGTGCGTTTCGTGCACCAAAACGTTGCTTTTGCACAGTCTTGACGCTAAACGTGCGTTTCGTGTAAAAAACGCCGCTTTTGCACAGTTTTGACGCTAAACGTACGTTTCGTGCACCAAAACCCCGCTTTTGCAGCGAAACGTGCGATTCGGGCACCAAAACGGAGCTTTTGCACAGTTTTGACGCTAAACGTGCGTTTCGTGCACCAAAACGCTGCTTTTGCACAGTTTTGACGCTAAACGTCCGTTTCGTGCACCAAAACGCCGCTTTTGCAAGGAAACGTGCGTTTCGTGCACATAACGCTGCTTTTGCACAGTTTTGACGCTACACGTACGTTTCGTGCACCAAAACGCCGCTTTTGCACAGTTTTGACGCTAAACGTGCGTTTCGTGCACCAAAACGCTGCTTTTGCAACGAAACGTGCGTTTCGTGCACCAAAACGCTGCTTTTGCACAGTTTTGATGCTAAACGAGCGTTTCGTGCACCAAATCGCTGCTTTTGCACGGTTTTGACACTAAACGTGCGTTTCGTGCACCAAAACGCTGCTTTTGCACAGTTTTGACGCTAAACGTCCGTTTCGTGCACCAAAACGCCGCTTTTGCAACGAAACGTGCGTTTCGTGCACATAACGCTGCTCTGGCACAGTTTTGACGCTAAACGTACGGTTCGTGCACCAAAACGCCGCTTTTGCACAGTTTTGACGCTAAACGTGCGGTTCGTGCACCAAAACGCAGCTTTTGCAACGAAACGTGCGCTTCGTGCACCAAAACGATGCTTTTGCACAGTTTTGACGCTAAACGTGCGTTTCGTGCACCAAAACGCAGCTTTTGCAACGAAACGTGCGTTTCGTGCACCAAAACGCTGCTTTTGCACAGTTTTGACGCTAAACGCGCGTTTCGTGCACCAAAACGCCGCTTTTGCACAGCTTTGACGCTAAACGTGCCTTTCGTGCACCAAAACGCCGCTTTTGCAACGAAACGTGCGTTTCGTGCACCAAAACGCTGCTTTTGCACAGTTTTGACGCTAAACGTGCGTTTCGTGCACCAAAACGCCGCTTTTGCACAGCTTTGACGCAAAACGTGCGTTTCGTGCACCAAAACGCCGCTTTTGCAACGAAACGTGCGTTTCGTGCACCAAAACGCTGCTTTTGCACAGTATTGACGCTAAACGTGCGTTTCGTGCACCAAAACGCTGCTTTTGCAACGAAACGTGCGTTTCGTGCACCAAAACGCTGCTTTTGCACAGTTTTGACGCTAAACGTGCGTTTCGTGCACCAAAACGCTGCTTTTGCACAGTTTTGACGCTAAACGTGCGTTTCGTGCACCAAAACGCTGCTTTTGCACAGTTTTGACGCTAAACGCGCGTTTCGTACACCAAAACCCTGCTTTTGCACAGTTTTGACGCTAAACGTGCGTTTCGTGCAACAAAACGCTGCTTTTGCACAGTTTTTACGCTAAACGTGCGTTTCGTGCATCAAAACGCTGCTTTTGCACAGTTTTGACGCTTAACGTGCGTTTCGTGCACCAAAACGAAGCTTTTGCACAGTTTTGACGCTAAACGTGCGGTTCGTGCACCAAAACGCAGCTTTTGCACAGTTCTGACGCTAAACGTGCGTTTCGTGCACCAAAACGCTGCTTTTGCACAGTTTTGACGCTAAACGTGCGTTTCGTGCAAAAAACGCCGCTTTTGCACAGTTTTGACGCTAAACGTGCGCTTCGTGCACCAAAACGATGCTTTTGCACAGTTTTGACGCTAAACGTGCCTTTCGTGCACCAAAACGCCGCTTTTGCAACGAAACGTGCGTTTCGTGCACCAAAACGCTGCTTTTGCACAGTTTTGACGCTAAACGTGCGTTTCGTGCACCAAAACGCCGCTTTTGCACAGCTTTGACGCAAAACGTGCGTTTCGTGCACCAAAACGCCGCTTTTGCAACGAAACGTGCGTTTCGTGCACCAAAACGCTGCTTTTGCACAGTTTTGACGCTAAACGTGCGTTTCGTGCACCAAAACGCTGCTTTTGCAACGAAACGTGCGTTTCGTGCACCAAAACGCTGCTTTTGCACAGTTTTGACGCTAAACGTGCGTTTCGTGCACCAAAACGCTGCTTTTGCACAGTTTTGACGCTAAACGCGCGTTTCGTACACCAAAACCCTGCTTTTGCACAGTTTTGACGCTAAACGTGCGTTTCGTGCAACAAAACGCTGCTTTTGCACAGTTTTTACGCTAAACGTGCGTTTCGTGCATCAAAACGCTGCTTTTGCACAGTTTTGACGCTTAACGTGCGTTTCGTGCACCAAAACGAAGCTTTTGCACAGTTTTGACGCTAAACGTGCGTTTCGTGCACCAAAACGCTGCTTTTGCACAGTTTTGATGCTAAACGAGCGTTTCGTGCACCAAATCGCTGCTTTTGCACGGTTTTGACACTAAACGTGCGTTTCGTGCACCAAATCGCTGCTTTTGCACAGCTTTGACGCTAAACGTGCGTTTCGTGCACCAAAACGCTGCTTCTGCACAGTTTTGATGCTAAACGTGCGTTTCGTGCGCCAAAACGAAGCTTTTGCACAGTTTTGACGCTAAACGTGCGTTTCGTGCGCCAAAACGAAGCTTTTGCGCAGTTTTGACGCTAAACGTGCGTTCCGTGCACCAAAACGAAGCTTTTGCGCAGTTTTGACGCTAAACGTGCGTTTCGTGCACCAAAACGCTGCTTTTGCACAGTTTTGACGCTAAACGTGCGTTTCGTGCGCCAAAACGAAGCTTTTGCGCAGTTTTGACGCTAAACGTGCGTTTCGTGCAAAAAACGCCGCTTTTGCACAGTTTTGACGCTAAACGTGCGCTTCGTGCACCAAAACGATGCTTTTGCACAGTTTTGACGCTAAACGTGCGTTTCGTGCACCAAAACGCAGCTTTTGCACAGTTTTGACGCTAAACGCGCGTTTCGTGCACCAAAACGCTGCTTTTGCACAGCTTTGACGCTAAACGTGCCTTTCGTGCACCAAAACGCCGCTTTTGCAACGAAACGTGCGTTTCGTGCACCAAAACGCTGCTTTTGCACAGTTTTGACGCTAAACGTGCGTTTCGTGCACCAAAACGCCGCTTTTGCAACGAAACGTGCGTTTCGCGCACCGAATCGCCGCTTTTGCTCCGTTTTGACGCTAAACGTGCGTTTCGTGCACCAAAACGCCGCTTTTGCACAGTTTTGACGCTAAACGTGCGTTTCGTTCGCCAAAACGAAGCTTTTGCGCAGTTTTGACGCTAAACGTGCGTTTCGTGCACCAAAACGCTGCTTTTGCACAGTTTTGACGCTAAACGTGCGTTTCGTGCAAAAAACGCCGCTTTTGCACAGTTTTGACGCTAAACGTGCGCTTCGTGCACCAAAATGAAGCTTTTGCACAGTTTTGACGCTAAACGTGCGTTTCGTGCACCAAAACGCAGCTTTTGCACAGTTTTGACGCTAAACGCGCGTTTCGTGCACCAAAACGCCGCTTTTGCACAGCTTTGACGCTAAACGTGCCTTTCGTGCACCAAAACGCCGCTTTTGCACAGTTTTGACGCTGAACGTGCGTTTCGTGCACCAAAACGCTGCTTTTGCACAGTTTTGACGCTAAACTTGGGTTTCGTGCACCTAAACGCCGCTTTTGCAACGAAACGTGCGATTCGTGCACCGAAACGCTGCTTTTGCACAGTTTTGACACTAAACGTGCGTTTCGTGCACCAAAACGCTGCTTTTGCACAGTTTTGACGCTAAACGTGCGTTTTGTGCACCAAAACGCCGCTTTTGCAACGAAACGTGCGTTTCGTGCAACAAAACGCCGCTTTTGATGCTAAACGTGCGTTTCGTGCACCAAAACGTTGCTTTTGCACAGTCTTGACGCTAAACGTGCGTTTCGTGTAAAAAACGCCGCTTTTGCACAGTTTTGATGCTAAACGTACGTTTCGTGCACCAAAACCCCGCTTTTGCAGCGAAACGTGCGATTCGGGCACCAAAACGGAGCTTTTGCACAGTTTTGACGCTAAACGTGCGTTTCGTGCACCAAAACGCTGCTTTTGCACAGTTTTGACGCTAAACGTCCGTTTCGTGCACCGAAACGCCGCTTTTGCAAGGAAACGTGCGTTTCGTGCACATAACGCTGCTTTTGCACAGTTTTGACGCTACACGTACGTTTCGTGCACCAAAACGCCGCTTTTGCACACTTTTGACGCTAAACGTGCGTTTCGTGCACCAAAACGCAGTTTTTGCACAGTTTTGACGCTAAACGTGCGTTTCGTGCACCAAAACGCAGCTTTTGCACAGTTTTGACGCTAAACGTGCGTTGCGTGCACCAAAGCGCTGCTTTTGCACAGTTTTAACGCTAAACGTGCGTTTCGTGCACCAAAACGCTGCTTTTGCACAGTTTTGACGCTAAACGTGCGTTTCGTGCACCAAAACGCTGCTTTTGCAACGAAACGTGCGTTTCGTGCACCAAAACGCTGCTTTTGCACAGTTTTGATGCTAAACGTGCGTTTCGTGCGCCAAAACGAAGCTTTTGCGCAGTTTTGATGCTAAACGTGCGCTTCGTGCACCAAAACGCTGCTTTTGCACAGTTTCGACGCTAAACGTGCGTTTCGTTCGCCAAAACGAAGCCTTTGCGCAGTTTTGACGCTAAACGTGCGTTTCGTGCACCAAAACGCTGCTTTTGCACAGTTTTGACGCTAAACGTGCGTTTCGTGCAAAAAACGCCGCTTTTGCACAGTTTTGACGCTAAACGTGCGCTTCGTGCACCAAAACGATGCTTTTGCACAGTTTTGACGCTAAACGTGCGTTTCGTGCACCAAAACGCAGCTTTCGCACAGTTTTGACGCTAAACGCGCGTTTCGTGCACCAAAACGCCGCTTTTGCACAGCTTTAACGCTAAACGTGCCTTTCGTGCACCAAAACGCCGCTTTTGCACAGTTTTGACGCTAAACGTGCGTTTCGTGCACCAAAACGCCGCTTTTGCACAGCTTTGACGCAAAACGTGCGTTCCGTGCACCAAAACGCCGCTTTTGCAACGAAACGTGCGATTCGTGCACCAAAACGCTGCTTTTGCAACGAAACGTGCGTTTCGTGCACCAAAACGCTGCTTTTGCACAGTTTTGATGCTAAACGAGCGTTTCGTGCACCAAATCGCTGCATTTGCACAGTTTTGACGCTAAACGTGCGTTTCGTGCAGCAAAACGCTGCTTTTGCACAGTTTTGATGCTAAACGTGCGTTTCGTGCGCCAAAACGAAGCTTTTGCGCAGTTTTGACGCTAAACGTGCGCTTCGTGCACCAAAACGCTGCTTTTGCACAGTTTTGACGCTAAACGTGCGTTTCGTGCACCAAAACGCCGCTTTTGCACAGCTTTGACGCAAAACGTGCGTTCCGTGCACCAAAACGCCGCTTTTGCAACGAAACGTGCGATTCGTGCACCAAAACGCTGCTTTTGCAACGAAACGTGCGTTTCGTGCACCAAAACGCTGCTTTTGCACAGTTTTGATGCTAAACGAGCGTTTCGTGCACCAAATCGCTGCATTTGCACAGTTTTGACGCTAAACGTGCGTTTCGTGCAGCAAAACGCTGCTTTTGCACAGTTTTGATGCTAAACGTGCGTTTCGTGCGCCAAAACGTAGCTTTTGCGCAGTTTTGACGCTAAACGTGCGCTTCGTGCACCAAAACGCTGCTTTTGCACAGTTTTGAACCTAAACGTGCGTTTCGTTCGCCAAAACGAAGCTTTTGCGCAGTTTTGACGCTAAACGTGCGTTTCGTTCGCCAAAACGAAGCTTTTGCGCAGTTTTGACGCTAAACGTGCGTTTCGTGCACCAAAACGCTGCTTTTGCACAGTTTTGACGCTAAACGTCCGTTTCGTGCACCAAAACGCCGCTTTTGCAACGAAACGTGCGTTTCGCGCACCGAATCGCCGCTTTTGCTCCGTTTTGACGCTAAACGTGCGTTTCGTGCACCAAAACGCCGCTTTTGCACAGTTTTGACGCTAAACGTGCGTTTCGTTCGCCAAAACGAAGCTTTTGCGCAGTTTTGACGCTAAACGTGCGTTTCGTGCACCAAAACGCTGCTTTTGCACAGTTTTGACGCTAAACGTGCGTTTCGTGCAAAAAACGCCGCTTTTGCACAGTTTTGACACTAAACGTGCGTTTCGTGCACCAAAACGCTGCTTTTGCAACGAAACGTGCGTTTCGTGCACCAAAACGCTGCTTTTGCACAGTTTTGATGCTAAACGAGCGTTTCGTGCACCAAATCGCTGCTTTTGCACGGTTTTGACACTAAACGTGCGTTTCGTGCACCAAAACGCTGCTTTTGCACAGTTTTGACGCTAAACGTCCGTTTCGTGCACCAAAACGCCGGTTTTGCAACGAAACGTGCGTTTCGTGCACATAACGCTGCTCTGGCACAGTTTTGACGCTAAACGTACGGTTCGTGCACCAAAACGCCGCTTTTGCACAGTTTTGACGCTAAACGTGCGGTTCGTGCACCAAAACGCAGCTTTTGCACAGTTTTGACGCTAAACGTGCGTTTCGTGCACCAAAACGCTGCTTTTGCACAGTTTTGACGCTAAACGTGCGTTTCGTGCAAAAAACGCCGCTTTTGCACAGTTTTGACGCTAAACGTGCGCTTCGTGCACCAAAACGATGCTTTTGCACAGTTTTGACGCTAAACGTGCATTTCGTGCACCAAAACGCAGCTTTTGCAACGAAACGTGCGTTTCGTGCACCAAAACGCTGCTTTTGCACAGTTTTGACGCTAAACGCGCGTTTCGTGCACCAAAACGCCGCTTTTGCACAGTTTTGACGCTAAACGTGCGTTTCGTGCACCAAAACGCAGCTTTTGCAACGAAACGTGCGCTTCGTGCACCAAAACGATGCTTTTGCACAGTTTTGACGCTAAACGTGCCTTTCGTGCACCAAAACGCCGCTTTTGCAACGAAACGTGCGTTTCGTGCACCAAAACGCTGCTTTTGCACAGTTTTGACGCTAAACGTGCGTTTCGTGCACCAAAACGCTGCTTTTGCACAGTTTTGATGCTAAACGAGCGTTTCGTGCACCAAATCGCTGCTTTTGCACGGTTTTGACACTAAACGTGCGTTTCGTGCACCAAATCGCTGCTTTTGCACAGCTTTGACGCTAAACGTGCGTTTCGTGCACCAAAACGCTGCTTCTGCACAGTTTTGATGCTAAACGTGCGTTTCGTGCGCCAAAACGAAGCTTTTGCACAGTTTTGACGCTAAACGTGCGTTTCGTGCGCCAAAACGAAGCTTTTGCGCAGTTTTGACGCTAAACGTGCGTTCCGTGCACCAAAACGAAGCTTTTGCGCAGTTTTGACGCTAAACGTGCGTTTCGTGCACCAAAACGCTGCTTTTGCACAGTTTTGACGCTAAACGTGCGTTTCGTGCAAAAAACGCCGCTTTTGCACAGTTTTGACGCTAAACGTGCGCTTCGTGCACCAAAACGAAGCTTTTGCACAGTTTTGACGCTAAACGTGCGTTTCGTGCACCAAAACGCAGCTTTTGCACAGTTTTGACGCTAAACGCGCGTTTCGTGCACCAAAACGCCGCTTTTGCACAGCTTTGACGCTAAACGTGCCTTTCGTGCACCAAAACGCCGCTTTTGCACAGTTTTGACGCTGAACGTGCGTTTCGTGCACCAAAACGCTGCTTTTGCACAGTTTTGACGCTAAACTTGGGTTTCGTGCACCTAAACGCCGCTTTTGCAACGAAACGTGCGATTCGTGCACCGAAACGCTGCTTTTGCACAGTTTTAAAGCGTAACGTGCGTTTCGTGCACCAAAACGCTGCTTTTGCACAGTTTTGACGCTAAACGTGCGTTTCGTGCAAAAAACGCCGCTTTTGCACAGTTTTGACGCTACACGTGCGCTTCGTGCACCAAAACGATGCTTTTGCACAGTTTTGACGCTAAACGTGCGTTTCGTGCACCAAAACGCAGCTTTTGCACAGTTTTGACGCTAAACGCGCGTTTCGTGCACCAAAACGCTGCTTTTGCACAGCTTTGACGCTAAACGTGCCTTTCGTGCACCAAAACGCCGCTTTTGCAACGAAACGTGCGTTTCGAGCACCAAAACGCTGCTTTTGCACAGTTTTGACGCTAAACGTGAGTTTCGTGCACCAAAACGCCGCTTTTGCACAGCTTTGACGCAAAACGTGCGTTTCGTGCACCAAAACGCCGCTTTTGCAACGAAACGTGCGTTTCGTGCACCAAAACGCTGCTTTTGCACAGTTTTGACGCTAAACGCGCGTTTCGAGAACCAAAACGCTGCTTTTGCACAGTACTGACGCTAAACGTGCGTTTCGTGCAACAAAACGCTGCTTTTGCACAGCTTTTACGCTAAACGTGCGTTTCGTGCATCAAAACGCTGCTTTTGCACAGTTTTGACGCTTAACGTGCGTTTCGTGCACCAAAACGAAGCTTTTGCACAGTTTTGACGCTAAACGTGCGTTTCGTGCACCAAAACGCTGCTTTTGCACAGTTTTGACGCTAAACGTGCGTTTCGTGCACCAAAACGCCGCTTTTGCAATGAAACGTGCGTTTCGTGCACTAAAACGCTGCTTTTGCACAGTTTTGACGCTAAACGCGCGTTTCGTGCACCAAAACGCCGCTTTTGCGCAGTTTTGACGCTAAACGTGCGTTTCGTGCACCAAAACGCTGCTTTTGCACAGTTTTGACGCTAAACGTGCGTTTCGTGCAAAAAACGCCGCTTTTGCACAGTTTTGACGCTAAACGTGCGCTTCGTTCACCAAAACGATGCTTTTGCACAGTTTTGACGCTAAACGTGCGTTTCGTGCACCAAAACGCAGCTTTTGCACAGTTTTGACGCTAAACGCGCGTTTCGTGCACCAAAACGCCGCTTTTGCAACGAAACGTGCGATTCGTGCACCAAAACGCTGCTTTTGCACAGATTTGACGCTAAACGTGCGTTTCGTGCACCAAAACGCCGCTTTTGCAACGAAACGTGCGTTTCGTGCACCAAAAGGCTGCTTTTGCTCAGTTTTGATGCTAAACGTGCGTTTCACGCACCAAAACGCTGCTTTTGCACAGTTTTGACGCTAAACTTGCGTTTCGTGCACCAAAACGCTGCTTTTGCACAGTTTTGACGCTAAACGTCCGTTTCGTGCACCAAAACGCCGCTTTTGCAACGAAGCGTTCGTTTCGTGCACCAAAACGCTGCTTTTGCACAGTTTTGACGCTGAACGTCCGTTTCGTGCACCAAAACGCTGCTTTTGCAACGAAACGTGCGTTTCGTGCACCAAAACGCTGCTTTTGCACAGTTTTGATGCTAAACGAGCCTTTCGTGCACCAAATCGCTGCTTTTGCACAGCTTTGACGCTAAACGTGCGTTTCGTGCACCAAAACGCTGCTTCTGCACAGTTTTGACGCTAAACGTGCGTTTCGTGCGCCAAAACGAAGCTTTTGCGCAGTTTTGACGCTAAACGTGCGTTTCGTGCAAAAAACGCCGCTTTTGCACAGTTTTGACGCTAAACGTGCGCTTCGTGCACCAAAACGATGCTTTTGCACAGTTTTGACGCTAAACGTGCGTTTCGTGCACCAAAACGCAGCTTTTGCACAGTTTTGACGCTAAACGCGCGTTTCGTGCACCAAAACGCTGCTTTTGCACAGCTTTGACGCTAAACGTGCCTTTCGTGCACCAAAACGCCGCTTTTGCAACGAAACGTGCGTTTCGTGCACCAAAACGCTGCTTTTGCACAGTTTTGACGCTAAACGTGCGTTTCGTGCACCAAAACGCCGCTATTGCACAGCTTTGACGCAAAACTTGCGTTTCGTGCACCAAAACGCCGCTTTTGCAACGAAACGTGCGTTTCGTGCACCAAAACGCTGCTTTTGCACAGTTTTGACGCTGAACGTCCGTTGCGTGCACCAAAACGCCGCTTTTGCAACGAAACGTGCGTTCCGTGCAAAAAACGCCGCTTTTGCAGTTTTGACGCTAAACGTGCGTTTCGAGCACCAAAACGATGCTTTTACACAGTTTTGACGCTAAACGTGCGTTCCGTGCAAAAAACGCCGCTTTTGCAGTTTTGACGCTAAACGTGCGTTTCGAGCACCAAAACGATGCTTTTACACAGTTTTGACGCTAAACCTGCGTTTCGTGGACCAAAACGCCGCTTTTGCAACGAAACGTGCGTTTCGTGCACCAAAACGCTGCTTTTGCACAGTTTTGACGCTAAACTTGCGTTTCGTGCACCAAAACGCCGCTTTTGCAACGAAACGTGCGTTTCGTGCACCAAAACGCTGCTTTTGCACAGTTTTGACGCTGAACGTCCGTTGCGTGCACCAAAACGCCGCTTTTGCAACGAAACGTGCGTTCCGTGCAAAAAACGCCGCTTTTGCAGTTTTGACGCTAAACGTGCGTTTCGAGCACCAAAACGATGCTTTTACACAGTTTTGACGCTAAACGTGCGTTCCGTGCAAAAAACGCCGGTTTTGCAGTTTTGACGCTAAACGTTCGTTTCGAGCACCAAAACGATGCTTTTACACAGTTTTGACGCTAAACGTGCCTTTCGTGCACCAAAACGCCGCTTTTGCAACGAAACGTGCGTTTCGTGCACCAAAACGCTGCTTTTGCACAGTTTTGACGCTAAACGTGCGTTTCGTGCACCAAAACGCCGCTATTGCACAGCTTTGACGCAAAACTTGCGTTTCGTGCACCAAAACGCCGCTTTTGCAACGAAACGTGCGTTTCGTGCACCAAAACGCTGCTTTTGCACAGTTTTGACGCTGAACGTCCGTTGCGTGCACCAAAACGCCGCTTTTGCAACGAAACGTGCGTTCCGTGCAAAAAACGCCGCTTTTGCAGTTTTGACGCTAAACGTGCGTTTCGAGCACCAAAACGATGCTTTTACACAGTTTTGACGCTAAACGTGCGTTCCGTGCAAAAAACGCCGCTTTTGCAGTTTTGACGCTAAACGTGCGTTTCGAGCACCAAAACGATGCTTTTACACAGTTTTGACGCTAAACCTGCGTTTCGTGGACCAAAACGCCGCTTTTGCAACGAAACGTGCGTTTCGTGCACCAAAACGCTGCTTTTGCACAGTTTTGACGCTAAACTTGCGTTTCGTGCACCAAAACGCCGCTTTTGCAACGAAACGTGCGTTTCGTGCACCAAAACGCTGCTTTTGCACAGTTTTGACGCTGAACGTCCGTTGCGTGCACCAAAACGCCGCTTTTGCAACGAAACGTGCGTTCCGTGCAAAAAACGCCGCTTTTGCAGTTTTGACGCTAAACGTGCGTTTCGAGCACCAAAACGATGCTTTTACACAGTTTTGACGCTAAACGTGCGTTCCGTGCAAAAAACGCCGGTTTTGCAGTTTTGACGCTAAACGTTCGTTTCGAGCACCAAAACGATGCTTTTACACAGTTTTGACGCTAAACGTGCGTTTCGTGGACCAAAACGCCGCTTTTGCAACGAAACGTGCGTTTCGTGCACCAAAAGGCTGCTTTTGCACAGTTTTGATGCTAAACGTGCGTTTCGTGCACCAAAACGCTGCATTTGCACAGTTCTGACGCTAAACGTGCGTTTCGTGCAACAAAACGCTGCTTTTGCACAGTTTTTACGCTAAACGTGCGTTTCGTGCATCAAAACGATGCTTTTGCACAGTTTTGACACTAAACGTGCGTTTCGTGCACCAAAACCCTGCTTTTGCACAGTTTTGACGCTAAACGTCCGTTTCGTGCACCAAAACGCCGCTTTTGCAACGAAACGTGCGTTTCGTGCACCTAAACGCTGCTTTTGCACAGTTTTAAAGCGTAACGTGCGTTTCGTGCACCAAAACGCTGCTTTTGCACAGTTTTGACGCTAAACGTGCGTTTCGTGCAAAAAACGCCGCTTTTGCACAGTTTTGACGCTACACGTGCGCTTCGTGCACCAAAACGATGCTTTTGCACAGTTTTGACGCTAAACGTGCGTTTCGTGCACCAAAACGCAGCTTTTGCACAGTTTTGACGCTAAACGCGCGTTTCGTGCACCAAAACGCTGCTTTTGCACAGCTTTGACGCTAAACGTGCCTTTCGTGCACCAAAACGCCGCTTTTGCAACGAAACGTGCGTTTCGTGCACCAAAACGCTGCTTTTGCACAGTTTTGACGCTAAACGTGAGTTTCGTGCACCAAAACGCCGCTTTTGCACAGCTTTGACGCAAAACGTGCGTTTCGTGCACCAAAACGCCGCTTTTGCAACGAAACGTGCGATTCGTGCACCAAAACGCTGCTTTTGCACAGATTTGACGCTAAGCGTGCGTTTCGTGCACCAAAACGCCGCTTTTGCAACGAAGCGTGCGTTTCGTGCACCAAAAGGCTGCTTTTGCTCAGTTTTGATGCTAAACGTGCGTTTCACGCACCAAAACGCTGCTTTTGCACAGTTTTGATGCTCAACGTGCGTTTCGTGCACCAAAACGCTGCTTTTGCACAGTTTTGACGCTAAACTTGCGTTTCGTGCACCAAAACGCCGCTTTTGCAACGAAACGTGCGTTTCGAGCACCAAAACGCTGCTTTTGCACAGTTTTGACGCTAAACGTGCGTTTCGTGCACCAAAACGCCGCTTTTGCAACGAAAGGTGCGTTTCGTGCACCAAAACGCTGCTTTTGCACAGTTTTGACGCTAAACGTGCGTTTCGTGCAAAAAACGCCGCTTTTGCACAGTTTTGACGCTAAACGTGCGCTTCGTGCACCAAAACGATGCTTTTGCACAATTTTGACGCTAAACGTGCGTTTCGTGCACCAAAACGCAGCTTTTGCACAGTTTTGACGCTTAACGCGCGTTTCGTGCACCAAAACGCCGCTTTTGCAACGAAACGTGCGTTTCGTGCACCAAAACGCTGCTTTTGCACAGTTTTGACGCTGAACGTCCGTTGCGTGCACCAAACCGCCGCTATTGCAACGAAACGTGCGTTCCGTGCAAAAAACGCCGCTTTTGCAGTTTTGACGCTAAACGTGCGTTTCGAGCACTAAAACGATGCTTTTACACAGTTTTGACGCTAAACGTGCGTTCCGTGCAAAAAACGCCGCTTTTGCAGTTTTGACGCTAAACGTGCGTTTCGAGCACCAAAACGATGCTTTTACACAGTTTTGACGCTAAACGTGCGTTTCGTGGACCAAAACGCCGCTGTTGCAACGAAACGTGCGTTTCGTGCACCAAAAGGCTGCTTTTGCACAGTTTTGATGCTAAACGTGCGTTTCGTGCACCAAAACGCTGCATTTGCTCAGTTTTGACGCTAAACTTGCGTTTCGTGCACCAAAACGCCGCTTTTGCAACGAAACGTGCGTTTCGTGCACCAAAACGCTGCTTTTGCACAGTTTTGACGCTAAACGCGCGTTTCGAGAACCAAAACGCTGCTTTTGCACAGTACTGACGCTAAACGTGCGTTTCGTGCAACAAAACGCTGCTTTTGCACAGCTTTTACGCTAAACGTGCGTTTCGTGCATCAAAACGCTGCTTTTGCACAGTTTTGACGCTTAACGTGCGTTTCGTGCACCAAAACGAAGCTTTTGCACAGTTTTGACGCTAAACGTGCGTTTCGTGCACCAAAACGCTGCTTTTGCACAGTTTTGACGCTAAACGTGCGTTTCGTGCACCAAAACGCCGCTTTTGCAATGAAACGTGCGTTTCGTGCACTAAAACGCTGCTTTTGCACAGTTTTGACGCTAAACGCGCGTTTCGTGCACCAAAACGCCGCTTTTGCGCAGTTTTGACGCTAAACGTGCGTTTCGTGCACCAAAACGCTGCTTTTGCACAGTTTTGACGCTAAACGTGCGTTTCGTGCAAAAAACGCCGCTTTTGCACAGTTTTGACGCTAAACGTGCGCTTCGTTCACCAAAACGATGCTTTTGCACAGTTTTGACGCTAAACGTGCGTTTCGTGCACCAAAACGCAGCTTTTGCACAGTTTTGACGCTAAACGCGCGTTTCGTGCACCAAAACGCCGCTTTTGCACAGCTTTGACGCTAAACGTGCCTTTCGTGCACCAAAACGCCGCTTTTGCACAGTTTTGACGCTGAACGTGCGTTTCGTGCACCAAAACGCCGCTTTTGCACAGCTTCGACGCAAAACGTGCGTTTCGTGCACCAAAACGCCGCTTTTGCAACGAAACTTGCGATTCGTGCACCAAAACGCTGCTTTTGCACAGATTTGACGTTAAACGTGCGTTTCGTGCACCAAAACGCCGCTTTTGCAACGAAACGTGCGTTTCGTGCACCAAAAGGCTGCTTTTGCTCAGTTTTGATGCTAAACGTGCGTTTCACGCACCAAAACGCTGCTTTTGCACAGTTTTGACGCTAAACTTGCGTTTCGTGCACCAAAACGCTGCTTTTGCACAGTTTTGACGCTAAACGTCCGTTTCGTGCACCAAAACGCCGCTTTTGCAACGAAGCGTGCGTTTCGTGCACCAAAACGCTGCTTTTGCACAGTTTTGACGCTGAACGTCCGTTTCGTGCACCAAAACGCTGCTTTTGCAACGAAACGTTCGTTTCGTCCACCAAAACGCTGCTTTTGCACAGTTTTGATGCTAAACGAGCCTTTCGTGCACCAAATCGCTGCTTTTGCACAGCTTTGACGCTAAACGTGCGTTTCGTGCACCAAAACGCTGCTTCTGCACAGTTTTGACGCTAAACGTGCGTTTCGTGCGCCAAAACGAAACTTTTGCGCAGTTTTGACGCTAAACGTGCGTTTCGTGCAAAAAACGCCGCTTTTGCACAGTTTTGACGCTAAACGTGCGCTTCGTGCACCAAAACGATGCTTTTGCACAGTTTTGACGCTAAACGTGCGTTTCGTGCACCAAAACGCAGCTTTTGCACAGTTTTGACGCTAAACGCGCGTTTCGTGCACCAAAACGCTGCTTTTGCACAGCTTTGACGCTAAACGTGCCTTTCGTGCACCAAAACGCCGCTTTTGCAACGAAACGTGCGTTTCGTGCACCAAAACGCTGCTTTTGCACAGTTTTGACGCTAAACGTGCGTTTCGTGCACCAAAACGCCGCTATTGCACAGCTTTGACGCAAAACGTGCGTTTCGTGCACCAAAACGCCGCTTTTGCAACGAAACGTGCGATTCGTGCACCAAAACGCTGCTTTTGCACAGATTTGACGCTAAACGTGCGTTTCGTGCACACCAAAACGCCGCTTTTGCAACGAAACGTGCGTTTCGTGCACCAAAAGGCTGCTTTTGCTCAGTTTTGATGCTAAACGTGCGTTTCACGCACCAAAACGCTGCTTTTGCACAGTTTTGACGCTAAACTTGCGTTTCGTGCACCAAAACGCTACTTTTGCACAGTTTTGACGCTAAACGTCCGTTTCGTGCACCAAAACGCCGCTTTTGCAACGAAACGTGCGTTTCGTGCACCAAAACGCTGCTTTTGCACAGTTTTTGACGCTGAACGTCCGTTTCGTGCACCAAAACGCTGCTTTTGCAACGAAACGTGCGTTTCGTGCACCAAAACGCTGCCTTTGCACAGTTTTGATGCTAAACGAGCCTTTCGTGCACCAAATCGCTGCTTTTGCACAGCTTTGACGCTAAACGTGCGTTTCGTGCACCAAAACGCTGCTTCTGCACAGTTTTGATGCTAAACGTGCGTTTCGTGCGCCAAAACGAAGCTTTTGCACAGTTTTGACGCTAAACGTGCGTTTCGTGCGCCAAAACGAAGCTTTTGCGCAGTTTTGACGCTAAACGTGCGTTCCGTGCACCAAAACGAAGCTTTTGCGCAGTTTTGACGCTAAACGTGCGTTTCGTGCACCAAAACGCTGCTTTTGCACAGTTTTGACGCTAAACGTGCGTTTCGTGCGCCAAAACGAAGCTTTTGCGCAGTTTTGACGCTAAACGTGCGTTTCGTGCAAAAAACGCCGCTTTTGCACAGTTTTGACGCTAAACGTGCGCTTCGTGCACCAAAACGATGCTTTTGCACAGTTTTGACGCTAAACGTGCGTTTCGTGCACCAAAACGCAGCTTTTGCACAGTTTTGACGCTAAACGCGCGTTTCGTGCACCAAAACGCTGCTTTTGCACAGCTTTGACGCTAAACGTGCCTTTCGTGCACCAAAACGCCGCTTTTGCAACGAAACGTGCGTTTCGTGCACCAAAACGCTGCTTTTGCACAGTTTTGACGCTAAACGTGCGTTTCGTGCACCAAAACGCCGCTATTGCACAGCTTTGACGCAAAACGTGCGTTTCGTGCACCAAAACGCCGCTTTTGCAACGAAACGTGCGATTCGTGCACCAAAACGCTGCTTTTGCACAGTTTTGACGCTAAACGTGCGTTTCGTGCACCAAAACGCCGCTTTTGCAACGAAGCGTGCGTTTCGTGCACCAAAAGGCTGCTTTTGCTCAGTTTTGATGCTAAACGTGCGTTTCGAGCACCAAAACGATGCTTTTACACAGTTTTGACGCTAAACGTGCGTTTCGTGGACCAAAACGCCGCTTTTGCAACGAAACGTGCGTTTCGTGCACCAAAACGCTGCTTTTGCACAGTTTTGACGCTAAACTTGCGTTTCGTGCACCAAAACGCCGCTTTTGCAACGAAACGTGCGTTTCGTGCACCAAAACGCCGCTTTTGCAACGAAACGTGCGTTTCGTGCACCAAAACGCTGCTTTTGCACAGTTTTGACGCTGAACGTCCGTTGCGTGCACCAAAACGCTGCTTTTGCAACGAAACGTTCGTTTCGTCCACCAAAACGCTGCTTTTGCACAGTTTTGATGCTAAACGAGCCTTTCGTGCACCAAATCGCTGCTTTTGCACAGCTTTGACGCTAAACGTGCGTTTCGTGCACCAAAACGCTGCTTCTGCACAGTTTTGACGCTAAACGTGCGTTTCGTGCGCCAAAACGAAACTTTTGCGCAGTTTTGACGCTAAACGTGCGTTTCGTGCAAAAAACGCCGCTTTTGCACAGTTTTGACGCTAAACGTGCGCTTCGTGCACCAAAACGATGCTTTTGCACAGTTTTGACGCTAAACGTGCGTTTCGTGCACCAAAACGCAGCTTTTGCACAGTTTTGACGCTAAACGCGCGTTTCGTGCACCAAAACGCTGCTTTTGCACAGCTTTGACGCTAAACGTGCCTTTCGTGCACCAAAACGCCGCTTTTGCAACGAAACGTGCGTTTCGTGCACCAAAACGCTGCTTTTGCACAGTTTTGACGCTAAACGTGCGTTTCGTGCACCAAAACGCCGCTATTGCACAGCTTTGACGCAAAACGTGCGTTTCGTGCACCAAAACGCCGCTTTTGCAACGAAACGTGCGATTCGTGCACCAAAACGCTGCTTTTGCACAGATTTGACGCTAAACGTGCGTTTCGTGCACCAAAACGCCGCTTTTGCAACGAAACGTGCGTTTCGTGCACCAAAAGGCTGCTTTTGCTCAGTTTTGATGCTAAACGTGCGTTTTCACGCACCAAAACGCTGCTTTTGCACAGTTTTGACGCTAAACTTGCGTTTCGTGCACCAAAACGCTACTTTTGCACAGTTTTGACGCTAAACGTCCGTTTCGTGCACCAAAACGCCGCTTTTGCAACGAAACGTGCGTTTCGTGCACCAAAACGCTGCTTTTGCACAGAGTTGACGCTGAACGTCCGTTTCGTGCACCAAAACGCTGCTTTTGCAACGAAACGTGCGTTTCGTGCACCAAAACGCTGCCTTTGCACAGTTTTGATGCTAAACGAGCCTTTCGTGCACCAAATCGCTGCTTTTGCACAGCTTTGACGCTAAACGTGCGTTTCGTGCACCAAAACGCTGCTTCTGCACAGTTTTGATGCTAAACGTGCGTTTCGTGCGCCAAAACGAAGCTTTTGCACAGTTTTGACGCTAAACGTGCGTTTCGTGCGCCAAAACGAAGCTTTTGCGCAGTTTTGACGCTAAACGTGCGTTCCGTGCACCAAAACGAAGCTTTTGCGCAGTTTTGACGCTAAACGTGCGTTTCGTGCACCAAAACGCTGCTTTTGCACAGTTTTGACGCTAAACGTGCGTTTCGTGCGCCAAAACGAAGCTTTTGCGCAGTTTTGACGCTAAACGTGCGTTTCGTGCAAAAAACGCCGCTTTTGCACAGTTTTGACGCTAAACGTGCGCTTCGTGCACCAAAACGATGCTTTTGCACAGTTTTGACGCTAAACGTGCGTTTCGTGCACCAAAACGCAGCTTTTGCACAGTTTTGACGCTAAACGCGCGTTTCGTGCACCAAAACGCTGCTTTTGCACAGCTTTGACGCTAAACGTGCCTTTCGTGCACCAAAACGCCGCTTTTGCAACGAAACGTGCGTTTCGTGCACCAAAACGCTGCTTTTGCACAGTTTTGACGCTAAACGTGCGTTTCGTGCACCAAAACGCCGCTATTGCACAGCTTTGACGCAAAACGTGCGTTTCGTGCACCAAAACGCCGCTTTTGCAACGAAACGTGCGATTCGTGCACCAAAACGCTGCTTTTGCACAGTTTTGACGCTAAACGTGCGTTTCGTGCACCAAAACGCCGCTTTTGCAACGAAGCGTGCGTTTCGTGCACCAAAAGGCTGCTTTTGCTCAGTTTTGATGCTAAACGTGCGTTTCGAGCACCAAAACGATGCTTTTACACAGTTTTGACGCTAAACGTGCGTTTCGTGGACCAAAACGCCGCTTTTGCAACGAAACGTGCGTTTCGTGCACCAAAACGCTGCTTTTGCACAGTTTTGACGCTAAACTTGCGTTTCGTGCACCAAAACGCCGCTTTTGCAACGAAACGTGCGTTTCGTGCACCAAAACGCCGCTTTTGCAACGAAACGTGCGTTTCGTGCACCAAAACGCTGCTTTTGCACAGTTTTGACGCTGAACGTCCGTTGCGTGCACCAAACCGCCGCTATTGCAACGAAACGTGCGTTCCGTGCAAAAAACGCCGCTTTTGCAGTTTTGACGCTAAACGTGCGTTTCGAGCACCAAAACGATGCTTTTACACAGTTTTGAGGCTAAACGTGCGTTCCGTGCAAAAAACGCCGCTTTTGCAGTTTTGACGCTAAACGTGCGTTTCGAGCACCAAAACGATGCTTTTACACAGTTTTGACGCTAAACGTGCGTTTCGTGGACCAAAACGCCGCTGTTGCAACGAAACGTGCGTTTCGTGCACCAAAAGGCTGCTTTTGCACAGTTTTGATGCTAAACGTGCGTTTCGTGCACCAAAACGCTGCATTTGCTCAGTTTTGACGCTAAACTTGCGTTTCGTGCACCAAAACGCCGCTTTTGCAACGAAACGTGCGTTTCGTGCACCAAAACGCTGCTTTTGCACAGTTTTGACGCTAAACGCGCGTTTCGAGAACCAAAACGCTGCTTTTGCACAGTACTGACGCTAAACGTGCGTTTCGTGCAACAAAACGCTGCTTTTGCACAGCTTTTACGCTAAACGTGCGTTTCGTGCATCAAAACGCTGCTTTTGCACAGTTTTGACGCTTAACGTGCGTTTCGTGCACCAAAACGAAGCTTTTGCACAGTTTTGACGCTAAACGTGCGTTTCGTGCACCAAAACGCTGCTTTTGCACAGTTTTGACGCTAAACGTGCGTTTCGTGCACCAAAACGCCGCTTTTGCAATGAAACGTGCGTTTCGTGCACTAAAACGCTGCTTTTGCACAGTTTTGACGCTAAACGCGCGTTTCGTGCACCAAAACGCCGCTTTTGCGCAGTTTTGACGCTAAACGTGCGTTTCGTGCACCAAAACGCTGCTTTTGCACAGTTTTGACGCTAAACGTGCGTTTCGTGCAAAAAACGCCGCTTTTGCACAGTTTTGACGCTAAACGTGCGCTTCGTTCACCAAAACGATGCTTTTGCACAGTTTTGACGCTAAACGTGCGTTTCGTGCACCAAAACGCAGCTTTTGCACAGTTTTGACGCTAAACGCGCGTTTCGTGCACCAAAACGCCGCTTTTGCACAGCTTTGACGCTAAACGTGCCTTTCGTGCACCAAAACGCCGCTTTTGCAACGAAACGTGCGTTTCGTGCACCAAAGCGCTGCTTTTGCACAGTTTTGACGCTAAACGTGCGTTTCGTGCACCAAAACGCCGCTATTGCACAGCTTTGACGCAAAACGTGCGTTTCGTGCACCAAAACGCCGCTTTTGCAACGAAACGTGCGATTCGTGCACCAAAACGCTGCTTTTGCACAGATTTGACGCTAAGCGTGCGTTTCGTGCACCAAAACGCCGCTTTTGCAACGAAGCGTGCGTTTCGTGCACCAAAAGGCTGCTTTTGCTCAGTTTTGATGCTAAACGTGCGTTTCACGCACCAAAACGCTGCTTTTGCACAGTTTTGATGCTCAACGTGCGTTTCGTGCACCAAAACGCTGCTTTTGCACAGTTTTGACGCTAAACTTGCGTTTCGTGCACCAAAACGCCGCTTTTGCAACGAAACGTGCGTTTCGAGCACCAAAACGCTGCTTTTGCACAGTTTTGACGCTAAACGTGCGTTTCGTGCACCAAAACGCCGCTTTTGCAACGAAAGGTGCGTTTCGTGCACCAAAACGCTGCTTTTGCACAGTTTTGACGCTAAACGTGCGTTTCGTGCAAAAAACGCCGCTTTTGCACAGTTTTGACGCTAAACGTGCGCTTCGTGCACCAAAACGATGCTTTTGCACAGTTTTGACGCTAAACGTGCGTTTCGTGCACCAAAACGCAGCTTTTGCACAGTTTTGACGCTTAACGCGCGTTTCGTGCACCAAAACGCCGCTCTTGCAACGAAACGTGCGTTTCGTGCACCAAAACGCTGCTTTTGCACAGTTTTGACGCTGAACGTCCGTTGCGTGCACCAAACCGCCGCTTTTGCAACGAAACGTGCGTTCCGTGCAAAAAACGCCGCTTTTGCAGTTTTGACGCTAAACGTGCGTTTCGAGCACCAAAACGATGCTTTTACACAGTTTTGACGCTAAACGTGCGTTCCGTGCAAAAAACGCCGCTTTTGCAGTTTTGACGCTAAACGTGCGTTTCGAGCACCAAAACGATGCTTTTACACAGTTTTGACGCTAAACGTGCGTTTCGTGGACCAAAACGCCGCTTTTGCAACGAAACGTGCGTTTCGTGCACCAAAAGGCTGCTTTTGCACAGTTTTGATGCTAAACGTGCGTTTCGTGCTCCAAAACGCTGCATTTGCTCAGTTTTGACGCTAAACTTGCGTTTCGTGCACCAAAACGCCGCTTTTGCAACGAAACGTGCGTTTCGTGCACCAAAACGCTGCTTTTGCACAGTTTTGACGCTAAACGCGCGTTTCGAGAACCAAAACGCTGCTTTTGCACAGTACTGACGCTAAACGTGCGTTTCGTGCAACAAAACGCTGCTTTTGCACAGCTTTTACGCTAAACGTGCGTTTCGTGCATCAAAACGCTGCTTTTGCACAGTTTTGACGCTTAACGTGCGTTTCGTGCACCAAAACGCAGCTTTTGCACAGTTTTGACGCTAAACGCGCGTTTCGTGCACCAAAACGCCGCTTTTGCACAGCTTTGACGCTAAACGTGCCTTTCGTGCACCAAAACGCCGCTTTTGCAACGAAACGTGCGTTTCGTGCACCAAAACGCTGCTTTTGCACAGTTTTGACGCTAAACGTGCGTTTCGTGCACCAAAACGCCGCTATTGCACAGCTTTGACGCAAAACGTGCGTTTCGTGCACCAAAACGCCGCTTTTGCAACGAAACGTGCGATTCGTGCACCAAAACGCTGCTTTTGCACAGTTTTGACGCTAAACGTGCGTTTCGTGCACCAAAACGCCGCTTTTGCAACGAAGCGTGCGTTTCGTGCACCAAAAGGCTGCTTTTGCTCAGTTTTGATGCTAAACGTGCGTTTCGAGCACCAAAACGATGCTTTTGCACAGTTTTGACGCTAAACGTGCGTTTCGTGCACCAAAACGCAGCTTTTGCACAGTTTTGACGCTAAACGCGCGTTTCGTGCACCAAAACGCTGCTTTTGCACAGCTTTGACGCTAAACGTGCCTTTCGTGCACCAAAACGCCGCTTTTGCAACGAAACGTGCGTTTCGTGCACCAAAACGCTGCTTTTGCACAGTTTTGACGCTAAACGTGCGTTTCGTGCACCAAAACGCCGCTATTGCACAGCTTTGACGCAAAACGTGCGTTTCGTGCACCAAAACGCCGCTTTTGCAACGAAACGTGCGATTCGTGCACCAAAACGCTGCATTTGCACAGTTCTGACGCTAAACGTGCGTTTCGTGCAACAAAACGCTGCTTTTGCACAGTTTTTACGCTAAACGTGCGTTTCGTGCATCAAAACGATGCTTTTGCACAGTTTTGACACTAAACGTGCGTTTCGTGCACCAAAACCCTGCTTTTGCACAGTTTTGACGCTAAACGTCCGTTTCGTGCACCAAAACGCCGCTTTTGCAACGAAACGTGCGTTTCGTGCACCTAAACGCTGCTTTTGCACAGTTTTAAAGCGTAACGTGCGTTTCGTGCACCAAAACGCTGCTTTTGCACAGTTTTGACGCTAAACGTGCGTTTCGTGCAAAAAACGCCGCTTTTGCACAGTTTTGACGCTACACGTGCGCTTCGTGCACCAAAACGATGCTTTTGCACAGTTTTGACGCTAAACGTGCGTTTCGTGCACCAAAACGCTGCTTTTGCACAGTTTTGACGCTAAACGTGCGTTTCGTGCAAAAAACGCCGCTTTTGCACAGTTTTGACGCTACACGTGCGCTTCGTGCACCAAAACGATGCTTTTGCACAGTTTTGACGCTAAACGTGCGTTTCGTGCACCAAAACGCTGCTTTTGCACAGTTTTGACGCTAAACTTGCGTTTCGTGCACCAAAACGCCGCTTTTGCAACGAAACGTGCGTTTCGAGCACCAAAACGCTGCTTTTGCACAGTTTTGACGCTAAACTTGCGTTTCGTGCACCAAAACGCCGCTTTTGCAACGAAACGTGCGTTTCGAGCACCAAAACGCTGCTTTTGCACAGTTTTGACGCTAAACGTGCGTTTCGTGCACCAAAACGCCGCTTTTGCAACGAAAGGTGCGTTTCGTGCACCAAAACGCTGCTTTTGCACAGTTTTGACGCTAAACGTGCGTTTCGTGCAAAAAACGCCGCTTTTGCACAGTTTTGACGCTAAACGTGCGCTTCGTGCACCAAAACGATGCTTTTGCAACAGTTTTGACGCTAAACGTGCGTTTCGTGCACCAAAACGCAGCTTTTGCACAGTTTTGACGCTTAACGCGCGTTTCGTACACCAAAACGCCGCTTTTGCAACGAAACGTGCGTTTCGTGCACCAAAACGCTGCTTTTGCACAGTTTTGACGCTGAACGTCCGTTGCGTGCACCAAACCGCCGCTTTTGCAACGAAACGTGCGTTCCGTGCAAAAAACGCCGCTTTTGCAGTTTTGACGCTAAACGTGCGTTTCGAGCACCAAAACGATGCTTTTACACAGTTTTGACGCTAAACGTGCGTTCCGTGCAAAAAACGCCGCTTTTGCAGTTTTGACGCTAAACGTGCGTTTCGAGCACCAAAACGATGCTTTTACACAGTTTTGACGCTAAACGTGCGTTTCGTGGACCAAAACGCAGCTTTTGCAACGAAACGTGCGTTTCGTGCACCAAAAGGCTTTGATGCTAAACGTGCGTTTCGTGCTCCAAAACGCTGCATTTGCTCAGTTTTGACGCTAAACTTGCGTTTCGTGCACCAAAACGCCGCTTTTGCCAACGAAACGTGCGTTTCGTGCACCAAAACGCTGCTTTTGCACAGTTTTGACGCTAAACGCGCGTTTCGAGAACCAAACGCTGCTTTTGCACAGTACTGACGCTAAACGTGCGTTTCGTGCAACAAAACGCTGCTTTTGCACAGCTTTTACGCTAAACGTGCGTTTCGTGCATCAAAACGCTGCCTTTTGCACAGTTTTGACGCTTAACCGTGCGTTTCGTGCACCAAAACGAAGCTTTTGCACAGTTTTGACGCTAAACGTGCGTTTCGTGCACCAAACGCTGCTTTTGCACAGTTTGACGCTAAACGTGCGTTTCGTGCACCAAAACGCCGCTTTTGCAATGAAACGTGCGTTTCGTGCACTAAAACGCTGCTTTTGCACAGTTTTGACGCTAAACGCGCGTTTCGTGCACCAAAACGCCGCTTTTGCGCAGTTTGACGCTAAACGTGCGTTTCGTGCACCAAAACGCTGCTTTTGCACAGTTTTGACGCTAAACGTGCGTTTCGTGCAAAAAAACGCCGCTTTTGCACAGTTTTGACGCTAAACGTGCGCTTCGTTCACCAAAACGATGCTTTTGCACAGTTTTGACGCTAAACGTGCGTTTCGTGCACCAAAAACGCAGCTTTGCACAGTTTTGACGCTAAACGCGCGTTTCGTGCACCAAAACGCCGCTTTTGCACAGCTTTGACGCTAACGTGCCTTTCGTGCACCAAAACGCCGCTTTTGCAACGAAACGTGCGTTTCGTGCACCAAAACGCTGCTTTTGCACAGTTTTGACGCTAAACGTGCGTTTCGTGCACCAAAACGCCGCTATTGCACAGCTTTGACGCAAAACGTGCGTTTCGTGCACCAAAACGCCGCTTTTGCAACGAAACGTGCGATTCGTGCACCAAAACGCTGCTTTTGCACAGTTTTGACGCTAAACGTGCGTTTCGTGCACCAAAACGCCGCTTTTTGCAACGAAGCGTGCGTTTCGTGCACCAAAAGGCTGCTTTTGCTCAGTTTTGATGCTAAACGTGCGTTTCGAGCACCAAAACGATGCTTTTACACAGTTTTGACGCTAAACGTGCGTTTCGTGGACCAAAACGCCGCCTTTTGCAACGAAACGTGCGTTTCGTGCACCAAAACGCTGCTTTTTGCACAGTTTGACGCTAAACTTGCGTTTCGTGCACCAAAAACGCCCGCTTTTGCAACGAAACGTGCGTTTCGTGCACCAAAACGCTGCTTTTGCACAGTTTTGACGCTGAACGTCCGTTGCGTGCACCAAAAACGCCGCTTTTGCAGTTTTGACGCTAAACGTGCGTTTCGAGCACCAAAACGATGCTTTTACACAGTTTTGACGCTAAAACGTGCGTTCCGTGCAAAAAACGCCGCTTTTGCAGTTTTGACGCTAAACGTTCGTTTCGAGCACCAAAACGATGCTTTTGCACAGTTTTGACGCTAAACGTCCGTTTCGTGCACCAAAACGCCGCTTTTGCAACGAAAGGTGCGTTTCGTGCACCAAAACGCTGCTTTTGCACAGTTTTGACGCTAAACGTGCGTTTCGTGCAAAAAACGCCGCTTTTGCACGAGTTTTGACGCTAAAACGTGCGCTTCGTGCACCAAAACGATGCTTTTGCACAGTTTTGACGCTAACGTGCGTTTCGTGCACCAAAACGCAGCTTTTGCACAGTTTTGACGCTTAACGCGCGTTTCGTGCACCAAAACGCCGCTTTTGCAACGAAACGTGCGTTTCGTGCACCAAAACGCTGCTTTTGCACAGTTTTGACGCTGAACGTCCGTTGCGTGCACCAAACCGCCGCTTTTGCAACGAAACGTGCGTTCCGGTGCAAAAAACGCCGGCTTTTGCAGTTTTGACGCTAAACGTGCCTTTCGTGCACCAACACGCCGCTTTTGCAACGAAACGTGCGTTTCGTGCACCAAAACGCTGCTTTTGCACAGTTTTGACGCTAAACGTGCGTTTCGTGCACCAAAACGCCCGCTTTTTGCACAGCTTTGACGCAAAACGTGCGTTTCGTGCACCAAAACGCCGCTTTTGCAACGAAACGTGCGTTTCGTGCACCAAAACGCTGCTTTTGCACAGATTTGACGCCAAGCGTGCGTTTCGTGCACCAAAACCGCCGCTTTTGCAACGAAGCGTGGCGTTTCGTGCACCAAAAGGCTGCTTTTGCTCAGTTTTGATGCTAAACGTGCGTTTCACGCACCAAAACGCTGCTTTTGCACAGTTTTGATGCTCAACGTGCGTTTCGTGCACCAAAACGCTGCTTTTGCACAGTTTTGACGCTAAACTTGCGTTTCGTGCACCAAGACGCCGCTTTTGCAACGAAACGTGCGTTTCGAGCACCAAAACGCTGCTTTTGCACAGTTTTGACGCTAAACGTGCGTTTCGTGCACCAAAACGCCGCTTTTGCAACGAAAGGTGCGTTTCGTGCACCAAAAACGCTGCTTTTGCACAGTTTTGACGCTAAACGTGCGTTTCGTGCAAAAAACGCCGCTTTTGCACAGTTTTGACGCTAAACGTGCGCTTCGTGCACCCAAAACGATGCTTTTGCACAGTTTTGACGCTAAACGTGCGTTTCGTGCAAAAAACGCCGCTTTTGCACAGTTTTGACGCTAAACGTGCGCTTCGTGCACCAAAACGATGCTTTTGCACAGTTTTGACGCTAAACGTGCGTTTCGTGCACCAAAACGCAGCTTTTGCACAGTTTTGACGCTTAACGCGCGTTTCGTGCACCAAAACGCCGCTTTTGCAACGAAACGTGCGTTTCGTGCACCAAAACGCTGCTTTTGCACAGTTTTGACGCTGAACGTCCGTTGCGTGCACCAAACCGCCGCTTTTGCAACGAAACGTGCGTTCCGTGCAAAAAACGCCGCTTTTGCAGTTTTGACGCTAAACGTGCGTTTCGAGCACCAAAACGATGCTTTTACACAGTTTTGACGCTAAACGTGCGTTCCGTGCAAAAAACGCCGCTTTTGCAGTTTTGACGCTAAACGTGCGTTTCGAGCACCAAAACGATGCTTTTACACAGTTTTGACGCTAAACGTGCGTTTCGTGGACCAAAACGCCGCTTTTGCAACGAAACGTGCGTTTCGTGCACCAAAAGGCTGCTTTTGCACAGTTTTGATGCTAAACGTGCGTTTCGTGCACCAAAACGCCGCATTTGCTCAGTTTTGACGCTAAACTTGCGTTTCGTGCACCAAAACGCCGCTTTTGCAACGAAACGTGCGTTTCGTGCACCAAAACGCTGCTTTTGCACAGTTTTGACGCTAAACGCGCGTTTCGAGAACCAAAACGCTGCTTTTGCACAGTACTGACGCTAAACGTGCGTTTCGTGCACCAAAACGCTGCTTTTGCACAGTTTTGACGCTAAACGTGCGTTTCGTGCAAAAAACGCCGCTTTTGCACAGTTTTGACGCTAAACGTGCGCTTCGTGCACCAAAACGATGCTTTTGCACAGTTTTGACGCTAAACGTGCGTTTCGTGCACCAAAACGCAGCTTTTGCACAGTTTTGACGCTTAACGCGCGTTTCGTGCACCAAAACGCCGCTTTTGCAACGAAACGTGCGTTTCGTGCACCAAAACGCTGCTTTTGCACAGTTTTGACGCTGAACGTCCGTTGCGTGCACCAAACCGCCGCTTTTGCAACGAAACGTGCGTTCCGTCCAAAAAACGCCGCTTTTGCAGTTTTGACGCTAAACGTGCCTTTCGTGCACCAACACGCCGCTTTTGCAACGAAACGTGCGTTTCGTGCACCAAAACGCTGCTTTTGCACAGTTTTGACGCTAAACGTGCGTTTCGTGCACCAAAACGCCGCTTTTGCACAGCTTTGACGCAAAACGTGCGTTTCGTGCACCAAAACGCCGCTTTTGCAACGAAACGTGCGATTCGTGCACCAAAACGCTGCTTTTGCACAGATTTGACGCTAAGCGTGCGTTTCGTGCACCAAAACGCCGCTTTTGCAACGAAGCGTGCGTTTCGTGCACCAAAAGGCTGCTTTTGCTCAGTTTTGATGCTAAACGTGCGTTTCACGCACCAAAACGCTGCTTTTGCACAGTTTTGATGCTCAACGTGCGTTTCGTGCACCAAAACGCTGCTTTTGCACAGTTTTGACGCTAAACTTGCGTTTCGTGCACCAAGACGCCGCTTTTGCAACGAAACGTGCGTTTCGAGCACCAAAACGCTGCTTTTGCACAGTTTTGACGCTAAACGTGCGTTTCGTGCACCAAAACGCCGCTTTTGCAACGAAAGGTGCGTTTCGTGCACCAAAACGCTGCTTTTGCACAGTTTTGACGCTAAACGTGCGTTTCGTGCAAAAAACGCCGCTTTTGCACAGTTTTGACGCTAAACGTGCGCTTCGTGCACCAAAACGATGCTTTTGCACAGTTTTGACGCTAAACGTGCGTTTCGTGCACCAAAACGCAGCTTTTGCACAGTTTTGACGCTTAACGCGCGTTTCGTGCACCAAAACGCCGCTTTTGCAACGAAACGTGCGTTTCGTGCACCAAAACGCTGCTTTTGCACAGTTTTGACGCTGAACGTCCGTTGCGTGCACCAAACCGCCGCTTTTGCAACGAAACGTGCGTTCCGTGCAAAAAACGCCGCTTTTGCAGTTTTGACGCTAAACGTGCGTTTCGAGCACCAAAACGATGCTTTTACACAGTTTTGACGCTAAACGTGCGTTCCGTGCAAAAAACGCCGCTTTTGCAGTTTTGACGCTAAACGTGCGTTTCGAGCACCAAAACGATGCTTTTACACAGTTTTGACGCTAAACGTGCGTTTCGTGGACCAAAACGCCGCTTTTGCAACGAAACGTGCGTTTCGTGCACCAAAAGGCTGCTTTTGCACAGTTTTGATGCTAAACGTGCGTTTCGTGCACCAAAACGCTGCATTTGCTCAGTTTTGACGCTAAACTTGCGTTTCGTGCACCAAAACGCCGCTTTTGCAACGAAACGTGCGTTTCGTGCACCAAAACGCTGCTTTTGCACAGTTTTGACGCTAAACGCGCGTTTCGAGAACCAAAACGCTGCTTTTGCACAGTACTGACGCTAAACGTGCGTTTCGTGCAACAAAACGCTGCTTTTGCACAGCTTTTACGCTAAACGTGCGTTTCGTGCATCAAAACGCTGCTTTTGCACAGTTTTGACGCTTAACGTGCGTTTCGTGCACCAAAACGAAGCTTTTGCACAGTTTTGACGCTAAACGTGCGTTTCGTGCACCAAAACGCTGCTTTTGCACAGTTTTGACGCTAAACGTGCGTTTCGTGCACCAAAACGCCGCTTTTGCAATGAAACGTGCGTTTCGTGCACTAAAACGCTGCTTTTGCACAGTTTTGACGCTAAACGCGCGTTTCGTGCACCAAAACGCCGCTTTTGCGCAGTTTTGACGCTAAACGTGCGTTTCGTGCACCAAAACGCTGCTTTTGCACAGTTTTGACGCTAAACGTGCGTTTCGTGCAAAAAACGCCGCTTTTGCACAGTTTTGACGCTAAACGTGCGCTTCGTTCACCAAAACGATGCTTTTGCACAGTTTTGACGCTAAACGTGCGTTTCGTGCACCAAAACGCAGGTTTTGCACAGTTTTGACGCTAAACGCGCGTTTCGTGCACCAAAACGCCGCTTTTGCACAGCTTTGACGCTAAACGTGCCTTTCGTGCACCAAAACGCCGCTTTTGCACAGTTTTGACGCTGAACGTGCGTTTCGTGCACCAAAACGCCGCTTTTGCACAGCTTCGACGCAAAACGTGCGTTTCGTGCACCAAAACGCCGCTTTTGCAACGAAACGTGCGATTCGTGCACCAAAACGCTGCTTTTGCACAGATTTGACGCTAAACGTGCGTTTCGTGCACCAAAACGCCGCTTTTGCAACGAAACGTGCGTTTCGTGCACCAAATGGCTGCCTTTGCTCAGTTTTGATGCTAAACGTGCGTTTCACGCACCAAAACGCTGCTTTTGCACAGTTTTGACGCTAAACTTGCGTTTCGTGCACCAAAACGCTGCTTTTGCACAGTTTTGACGCTAAACGTCCGTTTCGTGCACCAAAACGCCGCTTTTGCAACGAAGCGTGCGTTTCGTGCACCAAAACGCTGCTTTTGCACAGTTTTGACGCTGAACGTCCGTTTCGTGCACCAAAACGCTGCTTTTGCAGCGAAACGTGCGTTTCGTGCACCAAAACGCTGCTTTTGCACAGTTTTGATGCTAAACGAGCCTTTCGTGCACCAAATCGCTGCTTTTGCACAGCTTTGACGCTAAACGTGTGTTTCGTGCACCAAAACGCTGCTTCTGCACAGTTTTGACGCTAAACGTGCGTTTCGTGCGCCAAAACGAAGCTTTTGCGCAGTTTTGACGCTAAACGTGCGTTTCGTGCAAAAAACGCCGCTTTTGCACAGTTTTGACGCTAAACGTGCGCTTCGTGCACCAAAACGATGCTTTTGCACAGTTTTGACGCTAAACGTGCGTTTCGTGCACCAAAACGCAGCTTTTGCACAGTTTTGACGCTAAACGCGCGTTTCGTGCAACAAAACGCTGCTTTTGCACAGCTTTGACGCTAAACGTGCCTTTCGTGCACCAAAACGCCGCTTTTGCAACGAAACGTGCGTTTCGTGCACCAAAACGCTGCTTTTGCACAGTTTTGACGCTAAACGTGCGTTTCGTGCACCAAAACGCCGCTATTGCACAGCTTTGACGCAAAACGTGCGTTTCGTGCACCAAAACGCCGCTTTTGCAACGAAACGTGCGTTTCGTGCACCAAAAGGCTGCTTTTGCTCAGTTTTGATGCTAAACGTGCGTTTCACGCACCAAAACGCTGCTTTTGCACAGTTTTGACGCTAAACTTGCGTTTCGTGCACCAAAACGCTGCTTTTGCACAGTTTTGACGCTAAACGTCCGTTTCGTGCACCAAAACGCCGCTTTTGCAACGAAACGTGCGTTTCGTGCACCAAAACGCTGCTTTTGCACAGTTTTGACGCTGAACGTCCGTTTCGTGCACCAAAACGCTGCTTTTGCAACGAAACGTGCGTTTCGTGCACCAAAACGCTGTTTTGCACAGTTTTGATGCTAAACGAGCCTTTCGTGCACCAAATCGCTGCTTTTGCACAGCTTTGACGCTAAACGTGCGTTTCGTGCACCAAAACGCTGCTTCTGCACAGTTTTGATGCTAAACGTGCGTTTCGTGCGCCAAAACGCTGCATTTGCTCAGTTTTGACGCTAAACTTGCGTTTCGTGCACCAAAACGCCGCTTTTGCAACGAAACGTGCGTTTCGTGCACCAAAACGCTGCTTTTGCACAGTTTTGACGCTAAACGCGCGTTTCGAGAACCAAAACGCTGCTTTTGCACAGTACTGACGCTAAACGTGCGTTTCGTGCAACAAAACGATGCTTTTGCACAGCTTTTACGCTAAACGTGCGTTTCGTGCATCAAAACGCTGCTTTTGCACAGTTTTGACGCTTAACGTGCGTTTCGTGCACCAAAACGAAGCTTTTGCACAGTTTTGACGCTAAACGTGCGTTTCGTGCACCAAAACGCTGCTTTTGCACAGTTTTGACGCTAAACGTGCGTTTCGTGCACCAAAACGCCGCTTTTGCAATGAAACGTGCGTTTCGTGCACTAAAACGCTGCTTTTGCACAGTTTTGACGCTAAACGCGCGTTTCGTGCACCAAAACGCCGCTTTTGCGCAGTTTTGACGCTAAACGTGCGTTTCGTGCACCAAAACGCTGCTTTTGCACAGTTTTGACGCTAAACGTGCGTTTCGTGCAAAAAACGCCGCTTTTGCACAGTTTTGACGCTAAACGTGCGCTTCGTTCACCAAAACGATGCTTTTGCACAGTTTTGACGCTAAACGTGCGTTTCGTGCACCAAAACGCAGGTTTTGCACAGTTTTGACGCTAAACGCGCGTTTCGTGCACCAAAACGCCGCTTTTGCACAGCTTTGACGCTAAACGTGCCTTTCGTGCACCAAAACGCCGCTTTTGCACAGTTTTGACGCTGAACGTGCGTTTCGTGCACCAAAACGCTGCTTTTGCAACGAAACGTGCGTTTCGTGCACCAAAACGCTGCTTTTGCACAGTTTTGATGCTAAACGAGCCTTTCGTGCACCAAATCGCTGCTTTTGCACAGCTTTGACGCTAAACGTGCGTTTCGTGCACCAAAACGCTGCTTCTGCACAGTTTTGACGCTAAACGTGCGTTTCGTGCGCCAAAACGAAGCTTTTGCGCAGTTTTGACGCTAAACGTGCGTTTCGTGCAAAAAACGCCGCTTTTGCACAGTTTTGACGCTAAACGTGCGCTTCGTGCACCAAAACGATGCTTTTGCACAGTTTTGACGCTAAACGTGCGTTTCGTGCACCAAAACGCAGCTTTTGCACAGTTTTGACGCTAAACGTGCGTTTCGTGCACCAAAACGCTGCTTTTGCACAGTTTTGACGCTAAACGTGCGTTTCGTGCAAAAAACGCCGCTTTTGCACAGTTTTGACGCTAAACGTGCGCTTCGTTCACCAAAACGATGCTTTTGCACAGTTTTGACGCTAAACGTGCGTTTCGTGCACCAAAACGCAGGTTTTGCACAGTTTTGACGCTAAACGCGCGTTTCGTGCACCAAAACGCCGCTTTTGCACAGCTTTGACGCTAAACGTGCCTTTCGTGCACCAAAACGCCGCTTTTGCACAGTTTTGACGCTGAACGTGCGTTTCGTGCACCAAAACGCCGCTTTTGCACAGCTTCGACGCAAAACGTGCGTTTCGTGCACCAAAACGCCGCTTTTGCAACGAAACGTGCGATTCGTGCACCAAAACGCTGCTTTTGCACAGATTTGACGCTAAACGTGCGTTTCGTGCACCAAAACGCCGCTTTTGCAACGAAACGTGCGTTTCGTGCACCAAATGGCTGCCTTTGCTCAGTTTTGATGCTAAACGTGCGTTTCACGCACCAAAACGCTGCTTTTGCACAGTTTTGACGCTAAACTTGCGTTTCGTGCACCAAAACGCTGCTTTTGCACAGTTTTGACGCTAAACGTCCGTTTCGTGCACCAAAACGCCGCTTTTGCAACGAAGCGTGCGTTTCGTGCACCAAAACGCTGCTTTTGCACAGTTTTGACGCTGAACGTCCGTTTCGTGCACCAAAACGCTGCTTTTGCAGCGAAACGTGCGTTTCGTGCACCAAAACGCTGCTTTTGCACAGTTTTGATGCTAAACGAGCCTTTCGTGCACCAAATCGCTGCTTTTGCACAGCTTTGACGCTAAACGTGTGTTTCGTGCACCAAAACGCTGCTTCTGCACAGTTTTGACGCTAAACGTGCGTTTCGTGCGCCAAAACGAAGCTTTTGCGCAGTTTTGACGCTAAACGTGCGTTTCGTGCAAAAAACGCCGCTTTTGCACAGTTTTGACGCTAAACGTGCGCTTCGTGCACCAAAACGATGCTTTTGCACAGTTTTGACGCTAAACGTGCGTTTCGTGCACCAAAACGCAGCTTTTGCACAGTTTTGACGCTAAACGCGCGTTTCGTGCAACAAAACGCTGCTTTTGCACAGCTTTGACGCTAAACGTGCCTTTCGTGCACCAAAACGCCGCTTTTGCAACGAAACGTGCGTTTCGTGCACCAAAACGCTGCTTTTGCACAGTTTTGACGCTAAACGTGCGTTTCGTGCACCAAAACGCAGCTTTTGCACAGTTTTGACGCTAAACGTGCGTTGCGTGCACCAAAACGCTGCTTTTGCACAGTTTTAACGCTAAACGTGCGTTTCGTGCACCAAAACGCTGCTTTTGCACAGTTTTGACGCTAAACGTGCGTTTCGTGCACCAAAACGCTGCCTTTGCAACGAAACGTGCGTTTCGTGCACCAAAACGCTGCTTTTGCACAGTTTTGATGATAACGAGCGATTCGTGCACCAAATCGCTGCATTTGCACAGTTTTGATGCTAAACGTGCGTTTCGTGCGCCAAAACGAAGCTTTTGCGCAGTTTTGACGCTAAACGTGCGCTTCGTGCACCAAAACGCTGCTTTTGCACAGTTTTGACGCTAAACGTGCGTTTCGTTCGCCAAAACGAAGCCTTTGCGCAGTTTTGACGCTAAACGTGCGTTTCGTGCACCAAAACGCTGCTTTTGCACAGTTTTGACGCTAAACGTGCGTTTCGTGCAAAAAACGCCGCTTTTGCACAGTTTTGACGCTAAACGTGCGCTTCGTGCACCAAAACGATGCTTTTGCACAGTTTTGACGCTAAACGTGCGTTTCGTGCACCAAAACGCAGCTTTCGCACAGTTTTGACGCTAAACGCGTGTTTCGTGCACCAAAACGCCGCTTTTGCACAGCTTTAACGCTAAACGTGCCTTTCGTGCACCAAAACGCCGCTTTTGCACAGTTTTGACGCTAAACGTGCGTTTCGTGCACCAAAACGCCGCTTTTGCACAGCTTTGACGCAAAACGTGCGTTCCGTGCACCAAAACGCCGCTTTTGCAACGAAACGTGCGATTCGTGCACCAAAACGCTGCTTTTGCAACGAAACGTGCGTTTCGTGCACCAAAACGCTGCTTTTGCACAGTTTTGATGCTAAACGAGCGTTTCGTGCACCAAATCGCTGCATTTGCACAGTTTTGACGCTAAACGTGCGTTTCGTGCAGCAAAACGCTGCTTTTGCACAGTTTTGATGCTAAACGTGCGTTTCGTGCGCCAAAACGAAGCTTTTGCGCAGTTTTGACGTTAAACGTGCGCTTCGTGCACCAAAACGCTGCTTTTGCACAGTTTTGACGCTAAACGTGCGTTTCGTGCACCAAAACGCCGCTTTTGCACAGCTTTGACGCAAAACGTGCGTTCCGTGCACCAAAACGCCGCTTTTGCAACGAAACGTGCGATTCGTGCACCAAAACGCTGCTTTTGCAACGAAACGTGCGTTTCGTGCACCAAAACGCTGCTTTTGCACAGTTTTGATGCTAAACGAGCGTTTCGTGCACCAAATCGCTGCATTTGCACAGTTTTGACGCTAAACATGCGTTTCGTGCAGCAAAACGCTGCTTTTGCACAGTTTTGATGCTAAACGTGCGTTTCGTGCGCCAAAACGTAGCTTTTGCGCAGTTTTGACGCTAAACGTGCGCTTCGTGCACCAAAACGCTGCTTTTGCACAGTTTTGAACCTAAACGTGCGTTTCGTTCGCCAAAACGAAGCTTTTGCGCAGTTTTGACGCTAAACGTGCGTTTCGTGCACCAAAGCGCTGCTTTTGCACAGTTTTGACGCTAAACGTGCGTTTCGTGCAAAAAAACGCCGCTTTTGCACAGTTTTGACGCTGAACGTGCGCTTCGTGCACCAAAACGATGCTTTTGCACAGTTTTGACGCTAAACGTGCGTTTCGTGCACAAAAACGCAGCTTTCGAACAGTTTTGACGCTAAACGCGCGTTTCGTGCACCAAAACGCCGCTTTTGCACAGCTTTGACGCTAAACGTGCCTTTCGTGCACCAAAACGCCGCTTTTGCACAGTTTTGACGCTAAACGTGCGTTTCGTGCACCAAAACGCCGCTTTTGCACAGCTTTGCCGCAAAACGTGCGTTCCGTGCACCAAAACGCCGCTTTTGCAACGAAACGTGCGATTCGTGCACCAAAACGCTGCTTTTGCAACGAAACGTGCGTTTCGTGCACCAAAACGCTGCTTTTGCACAGTTTTGGTGCTAAACGAGCGTTTCGTGCACCAAATCGCTGCATTTGCACAGTTTTGACGCTAAACGTGCGTTTCGTGCAGCAAAACGCTGCTTTTGCACAGTTTTGATGCTAAACGTGCGTTTCGTGCGCCAAAACGAAGCTTTTGCGCAGTTTTGACGCTAAACGTGCGCTTCGTGCACCAAAACGCTGCTTTTGCACAGTTTTGACGCTAAACGTGCGTTTCGTGCACCAAAACGCTGCTTTGCAACGAAACGTGCGTTTCGTGCACCAAAACGCTGCTTTTGCACAGTTTTGATGCTAAACGAGCGTTTCGTGCACCAAATCGCTGCATTTGCACAGTTTTGACGCTAAACGTGCGTTTCGTGCACCAAAACGCTGCTTTTGCACAGTTTTGATGCTAAACGTGCGTTTCGAGCGCCAAAACGAAGCTTTTGCGCAGTTTTGACGCTAAACGTGCGCTTCGTGCACCAAAACGCTGCTTTTGCACAGTTTTGACGCTAAACGTGCGTTTCGTTCGCCAAAACGAAGCCTTTTTGCGCAGTTTTGACGCTAAACGTGCGTTTCGTGCCCCAAAACGCTGCTTTTGCACAGTTTTGACGCTAAACGTGCGTTTCGTGCAAAAAACGCCGCTTTTGCACAGTTTTGACGCTAACGTGCGCTTCGTGCACCAAAACGATGCTTTTGCACAGTTTTTGACGCTAAACGTGCGTTTCGTGCACCAAAACGCAGCTTTCGAACAGTTTTGACGCTAAACGCGCGTTTCGTGCACCAAAACGCCGCTTTTGCACAGCTTTGACCGCTAAACGTGCCTTTCGTGCACCAAAACGCCGCTTTTGCACAGTTTTGACGCTAAACGTGCGTTTCGTGCACCAAAACGCCGCTTTTGCACAGCTTTGACGCAAAACGTGCGTTCCGTGCACCAAAACGCCGCTTTTGCAACGAAACGTGCGATTCGTGCACCAAAACGCTGCTTTTGCAACGAAACGTGCGTTTCGTGCACCAAAACGCTGCTTTTGCACAGTTTTGATGCTAAACGAGCGTTTCGTGCACCAAATCGCTGCATTTGCACAGTTTTGACGCAAAACGTGCGTTTCGTGCAGCAAAACGCTGCTTTTGCACAGTTTTGATGCTAAACGTGCGTTTCGTGCGCCAAAACGAAGCTTTTGCGCAGTTTTGACGCTAAACGTGCGCTTCGTGCACCAAAACGCTGCTTTTGCACAGTTTTGACGCTAAACGTGCGTTTCGTGCACCAAAACGCCGCTTTTGCACAGCTTTGACGCAAAACGTGCGTTCCGTGCACCAAAACGCCGCTTTTGCAACGAAACGTGCGATTCGTGCACCAAAACGCTGCTTTTGCAACGAAACCTGCGTTTCGTGCACCAAAACGCTGCTTTTGCACAGTTTTGACACTAAACGTGCGTTTCGTGCACCAAAACGCTGCTTTTGCACCGTTTTGACGCTAAACGTGCGTTTCGTGCACCAAAACGCTGCTTTTGCAACGAAACGTGCGTTTCGTGCACCAAAACGCTGCTTTTGCACAGTTTTGATGCTAAACGAGCGTTTCGTGCACCAAATCGCTGCATTTGCACAGTTTTGACGCTAAACGTGCGTTTCGTGCACCAAAACGCTGCTTTTGCACAGTTTTGATGCTCAACGTGCGATTCGTGCACCAAAACGCTGCTTTTGCACAGTTTTGACACTAAACGCGCGTTTCGTGCACCAAAACGCCGCTTTTGCGCAGTTTTGACGCTAAACGTGCGTTTCGTGCACCAAAACGCTGCTTTTGCACAGTTTTGACGCTAAACGTGCGTTTCGTGCAAAAAACGCCGCTTTTGCACAGTTTTGACGCTAAACGTGCGCTTCGTTCACCAAAACGATGCTTTTGCACAGTTTTGACGCTAAACGTGCGTTTCGTGCACCAAAACGCAGCTTTTGCACAGTTTTGACGCTAAACGCGCGTTTCGTGCACCAAAACGCCGCTTTTGCACAGCTTTGACGCTAAACGTGCCTTTCGTGCACCAAAACGCCGCTTTTGCACAGTTTTGACGCTGAACGTGCGTTTCGTGCACCAAAACGCCGCTTTTGCACAGCTTTGACGCAAAACGTGCGTTTCGTGCACCAAAACGCCGCTTTTGCAACGAAACGTGCGATTCGTGCACCAAAACGCTGCTTTTGCACAGATTTGACGCTAAACGTGCGATTCGTGCACCAAAACGCCGCTTTTGCAACGAAACGTGCGTTTCGTGCACCAAAACGCTGCTTTTGCACAGTTTTGATGCTAAACGAGCGTTTCGTGCACCAAATCGCTGCTTTTGCACGGTTTTGACACTAAACGTGCGTTTCGTGCACCAAAACGCTGCTTTTGCACAGTTTTGACGCTAAACGTCCGTTTCGTGCACCAAAACGCCGCTTTTGCAACGAAACGTGCGTTTCGTGCACATAACGCTGCTCTGGCACAGTTTTGACGCTAAACGTACGGTTCGTGCACCAAAACGCCGCTTTTGCACAGTTTTGACGCTAAACGTGCGGTTCGTGCACCAAAACGCAGCTTTTGCACAGTTTTGACGCTAAACGTGCGTTTCGTGCACCAAAACGCTGCTTTTGCAACGAAACGTGCGTTTCGTGCACCAAAACGCTGCTTTTGCACAGTTTTGACGCTAAACGTGCGTTTCGTGCAAAAAAACGCCGCTTTTGCACAGTTTTGACGCTAAACGTGCGCTTCGTGCACCAAAGCGATGCTTTTGCACAGTTTTGACGCTAAACGTGCGTTTCGTGCACCAAAACGCTGCTTTTGCACAGTTTTGACGCTAAACGTGCGTTTCGTGCACCAAAACGCAGCTTTTGCACAGCTTTGACGCAAAACGTGCGTTCCGTGCACCAAAACGCCGCTTTTGCAACGAAACGTGCGATTCGTGCACCAAAACGCTGCTTTTGCAACGAAACCTGCGTTTCGTGCACCAAAACGCTGCTTTTGCACAGTTTTGACACTAAACGTGCGTTTCGTGCACCAAAACGCTGCTTTTGCACAGTTTTGACGCTAAACGTGCGTTTCGTGCACCAAAACGCTGCTTTTGCAACGAAACGTGCGTTTCGTGCACCAAAACGCTGCTTTTGCACAGTTTTGATGCTAAACGAGCGTTTCGTGCACCAAATCGCTGCATTTGCACAGTTTTGACGCTAAACGTGCGTTTCGTGCACCAAAACGCTGCTTTTGCACAGTTTTGATGTTAAACGTGCGTTTCGTGCGGCAAAACGAAGCTTTTGCGCAGTTTTGACGCTAAACGTGCGCTTCGTGCACCAAAACGCTGCTTTTGCGCTGTTTTGACGCTAAACGTGCGTTTCGTGCACCAAAACGCTGCTTTTGCACAGTTTTGACGCTATACGTGCGTTTCGTGCCCAAAACGCTGCTTTTGCACAGTTGTGACGCTAAACGTGCGTTTCGTGCACCAAAACGCAGCTTTTGCACAGTTTTGACGCTAAACGTGCGTTGCGTGCACCAAAACGCTGCTTTTGCACAGTTTTAACGCTAAACGTGCGTTTCGTGCACCAAAACGCTGCTTTTGCACAGTTTTGACGCTAAACGTGCGTTTCGTGCACCAAAACGCTGCTTTTGCAACGAAACGTGCGTTTCGTGCACCAAAACGCTGCTTTTGCACAGTTTTGATGCTAAACGAGCGTTTCGTGCACCAAATCGCTGCTTTTGCACGGTTTTGACACTAAACGTGCGTTTCGTGCACCAAAACGCTGCTTTTGCACAGTTTTGACGCTAAACGTCCGTTTCGTGCACCAAAACGCCGCTTTTGCAACGAAACGTGCGTTTCGCGCACATAACGCTGCTCTGGCACAGTTTTGACGCTAAACGTACGGTTCGTGCACCAAAACGCTGCTTTTGCAACGAAACGTGCGTTTCGTGCACCAAAACGCTGCTTTTGCACAGTTTTGACGCTAAACGTGCGTTTCGTGCACCAAAACGCTGCTTTTGCACAGTTTTGACGCTAAACGCGCGTTTCGTACACCAAAACCCTGCTTTTGCACAGTTTTGACGCTAAACGTGCGTTTCGTGCAACAAAACGCTGCTTTTGCACAGTTTTTACGCTAAACGTGCGTTTCGTGCATCAAAACGCTGCTTTTGCACAGTTTTGACGCTTAACGTGCGTTTCGTGCACCAAAACGAAGCTTTTGCACAGTTTTGACGCTAAACGTGCGTTTCGTGCACCAAAACGCTGCTTTTGCACAGTTTTGACGCTCAACGTGCGTTTCGTGCACCAAAACGCTGCTTTTGCACAGTTGTGACGCTAAACGTGCGTTTCGTGCACCAAAACGCTGCTTTTGCACAGTTTTGACGCTAAACGTGCGTTTCGTGCACCAAAACGCTGCTTTTGCAACGAAACGTGCGTTTCGTGCACCAAAACGCTGCTTTTGCACAGTTTTGATGCTAAACGAGCGTTTCGTGCACCAAATCGCTGCTTTTGCACGGTTTTGACACTAAACGTGCGTTTCGTGCACCAAAACGCTGCTTTTGCACAGTTTTGACGCTAAACGTCCGTTTCGTGCACCAAAACGAAGCTTTTGCGCAGTTTTGACGCTAAACGTGCGTTTCGTGGACCAAAACGCCGCTTTTGCAACGAAACGTGCGTTTCGTGCACCAAAAGGCTGCTTTTGCTCAGTTTTGATGCTAAACGTGCGTTTCACGCACCAAAACGCTGCTTTTGCACAGTTTTGATGCTCAACGTGCGATTCGTGCACCAAAACGCTGCTTTTGCACAGTTTTGACACTAAACGCGCGTTTAGTGCACCAAAACGCCGCTTTTGCGCAGTTTTGACGCTAAACGTGCGTTTCGTGCACCAAAACGCTGCTTTTGCACAGTTTTGACGCTAAACGTGCGTTTCGTGCAAAAAACGCCGCTTTTGCACAGTTTTGACGCTAAACGTGCGCTTCGTTCACCAAAACGATGCTTTTGCACAGTTTTGACGCTAAACGTGCGTTTCGTGCACCAAAACGCAGCTTTTGCACAGTTTTGACGCTAAACGCGCGTTTCGTGCACCAAAACGCCGCTTTTGCACAGCTTTGACGCTAAACGTGCCTTTCGTGCACCAAAACGCCGCTTTTGCACAGTTTTGACGCTGAACGTGCGTTTCGTGCACCAAAACGCCGCTTTTGCACAGCTTTGACGCAAAACGTGCGTTTCGTGCACCAAAACGCCGCTTTTGCAACGAAACGTGCGATTCGTGCACCAAAACGCTGCTTTTGCACAGATTTGACGCTAAACGTGCGATTCGTGCACCAAAACGCCGCTTTTGCAACGAAACGTGCGTTTCGTGCACCAAAACGCTGCTTTTGCACAGTTTTGACGCTAAACGTCCGTTTCGTGCACCAAAACGAAGCTTTTGCGCAGTTTTGACGCTAAACGTGCGTTTCGTGCACCAAAACGTCGCTTTTGCAACGAAACGTGCGTTTCGTGCACCTAAACGCTGCTTTTGCACAGTTTTGACGCTAAACGTGCGTTTCGTGCACCAAAACGCTGCTTCTGCACAGTTTTGATGCTAAACGTGCGTTTCGTGCACCAAAACGAAGCTTTTGCGCAGTTTTGACGCTAAACGTGCGTTTCGTGCACCAAAACGCTGCTTTTGCACAGTTTTGACGCTAAACGTGCGTTTCGTGCGCCAAAACGAAGCTTTTGCGCAGTTTTGACGCTAAACGTGCGTTTCGTGCAAAAAACGCCGCTTTTGCACAGTTTTGACGCTAAACGTGCGCTTCGTGCACCAAAACGATGCTTTTGCACAGTTTTGACGCTAAACGTGCGTTTCGTGCACCAAAACGCAGCTTTTGCACAGTTTTGACGCTAAACGCGCGTTTCGTGCACCAAAACGCTGCTTTTGCACAGCTTTGACGCTAAACGTGCCTTTCGTGCACCAAAACGCCGCTTTTGCAACGAAACGTGCGTTTCGTGCACCAAAACGCTGCTTTTGCACAGTTTTGACGCTAAACGTGCGTTTCGTGCACCAAAACGCCGCTTTTGCACAGCTTTGACGCAAAACGTGCGTTTCGTGCACCAAAACGCCACTTTTGCAACGAAACGTGCGATTCGTGCACCAAAACGCTGCTTTTGCACAGATTTGACGCTAAACGTGCGTTTCGTGTAAAAAACGCCGCTTTTGCACAGTTTTGACGCTAAACGTACGTTTCGTGCACCAAAACCCCGCTTTTGCAGCGAAACGTGCGATTCGGGCACCAAAACGCTGCTTTTGCACAGTTTTGACGCTAAACGTGCGTTTCGTGCACCAAAACGCTGCTTTTGCACAGTTTTGACGCTAAACGTCCGTTTCGTGCACCAAAACGCCGCTTTTGCAAGGAAACGTGCGTTTCGTGCACATAACGCTGCTTTTGCACAGTTTTGACGCTACACGTACGTTTCGTGCACCAAAACGCCGCTTTTGCACACTTTTGACGCTAAACGTGCGTTTCGTGCACCAAAGCGCAGCTTTTGCACAGTTTTGACGCTAAACGTGCGTTTCGTGCACCAAAACGCTGCTTTTGCACAGTTTTGACACTAAACGTGCGTTTCGTGCACCAAAACGCTGCTTTTGCACAGTTTTGACGCTAAACGTGCGTTTCGTGCACCAAAACGCTGCTTTTGCACAGTTTTGACGCTAAACGTGCGTTTCGTGCGCCAAAACGAAGCTTTTGCGCAGTTTTGACGCTAAACGTGCGTTTCGTGCAAAAAACGCCGCTTTTGCACAGTTTTGACGCTAAACGTGCGCTTCGTGCACCAAAACGATGCTTTTGCACAGTTTTGACGCTAAACGTGCGTTTCGTGCACCAAAACGCAGCTTTTGCACAGTTTTGACGCTAAACGCGCGTTTCGTGCACCAAAACGCTGCTTTTGCACAGCTTTGACGCTAAACGTGCCTTTCGTGCACCAAAACGCCGCTTTTGCAACGAAACGTGCGTTTCGTGCACCAAAACGCTGCTTTTGCACAGTTTTGACGCTAAACGTGCGTTTCGTGCACCAAAACGCCGCTTTTGCACAGCTTTGACGCAAAACGTGCGTTTCGTGCACCAAAACGCCGCTTTTGCAACGAAACGTGCGATTCGTGCACCAAAACGCTGCTTTTGCACAGATTTGACGCTAAACGTGCGTTTCGTGCACCAAAACCCCGCTTTTGCAGCGAAACGTGCGATTCGGGCACCAAAACGCTGCTTTTGCACAGTTTTGACGCTAAACGTGCGTTTCGTGCACCAAAACGCTGCTTTTGCACAGTTTTGACGCTAAACGTCCGTTTCGTGCACCAAAACGCCGCTTTTGCAAGGAAACGTGCGTTTCGTGCACATAACGCTGCTTTTGCACAGTTTTGACGCTACACGTACGTTTCGTGCACCAAAACGCCGCTTTTGCACACTTTTGACGCTAAACGTGCGTTTCGTGCACCAAAGCGCAGCTTTTGCACAGTTTTGACGCTAAACGTGCGTTTCGTGCACCAAAACGCTGCTTTTGCACAGTTTTGACACTAAACGTGCGTTTCGTGCACCAAAACGCTGCTTTTGCACAGTTTTGACGCTAAACGTGCGTTTCGTGCACCAAAACGCTGCTTTTGCACAGTTTTGACGCTAAACGTGCGTTTCGTGCGCCAAAACGAAGCTTTTGCGCAGTTTTGACGCTAAACGTGCGTTTCGTGCAAAAAACGCCGCTTTTGCACAGTTTTGACGCTAAACGTGCGCTTCGTGCACCAAAACGATGCTTTTGCACAGTTTTGACGCTAAACGTGCGTTTCGTGCACCAAAACGCAGCTTTTGCACAGTTTTGACGCTAAACGCGCGTTTCGTGCACCAAAACGCTGCTTTTGCACAGCTTTGACGCTAAACGTGCCTTTCGTGCACCAAAACGCCGCTTTTGCAACGAAACGTGCGTTTCGTGCACCAAAACGCTGCTTTTGCACAGTTTTGACGCTAAACGTGCGTTTCGTGCACCAAAACGCCGCTTTTGCACAGCTTTGACGCAAAACGTGCGTTTCGTGCACCAAAACGCCGCTTTTGCAACGAAACGTGCGATTCGTGCACCAAAACGCTGCTTTTGCACAGATTTGACGCTAAACGTGCGTTTCGTGTAAAAAACGCCGCTTTTGCACAGTTTTGACGCTAAACGTACGTTTCGTGCACCAAAACCCCGCTTTTGCAGCGAAACGTGCGATTCGGGCACCAAAACGCTGCTTTTGCACAGTTTTGACGCTAAACGTGCGTTTCGTGCACCAAAACGCTGCTTTTGCACAGTTTTGACGCTAAACGTCCGTTTCGTGCACCAAAACGCCGCTTTTGCAAGGAAACGTGCGTTTCGTGCACATAACGCTGCTTTTGCACAGTTTTGACGCTACACGTACGTTTCGTGCACCAAAACGCCGCTTTTGCACACTTTTGACGCTAAACGTGCGTTTCGTGCACCAAAGCGCAGCTTTTGCACAGTTTTGACGCTAAACGTGCGTTTCGTGCACCAAAACGCTGCTTTTGCACAGTTTTGACACTAAACGTGCGTTTCGTGCACCAAAACGCTGCTTTTGCACAGTTTTGACGCTAAACGTGCGTTTCGTGCACCAAAACGCTGCTTTTGCACAGTTTTGACGCTAAACGTGCGTTTCGTGCGCCAAAACGAAGCTTTTGCGCAGTTTTGACGCTAAACGTGCGTTTCGTGCAAAAAACGCCGCTTTTGCACAGTTTTGACGCTAAACGTGCGCTTCGTGCACCAAAACGATGCTTTTGCACAGTTTTGACGCTAAACGTGCGTTTCGTGCACCAAAACGCAGCTTTTGCACAGTTTTGACGCTAAACGCGCGTTTCGTGCACCAAAACGCTGCTTTTGCACAGCTTTGACGCTAAACGTGCCTTTCGTGCACCAAAACGCCGCTTTTGCAACGAAACGTGCGTTTCGTGCACATAACGCTGCTTTTGCACAGTTTTGACGCTACACGTACGTTTCGTGCACCAAAACGCCGCTTTTGCACACTTTTGACGCTAAACGTGCGTTTCGTGCACCAAAGCGCAGCTTTTGCACAGTTTTGACGCTAAACGTGCGTTTCGTGCACCAAAACGCAGCTTTTGCACAGTTTTGACGCTAAACGTGCGTTGCGTGCACCAAAACGCTGCTTTTGCAACGAAACGTGCGTTTCGTGCACCAAAACGCTGCTTTTGCACAGTTTTGATGCTAAACGAGCGTTTCGTGCACCAAATCGCTGCATTTGCACAGTTTTGACGCTAAACGTGCGTTTCGTGCAGCAAAACGCTGCTTTTGCACAGTTTTGATGCTAAACGTGCGTTTCGTGCGCCAACACGAAGCTTTTGCGCAGTTTTGACGCTAAACGTGCGCTTCGTGCACCAAAACGCTGCTTTTGCACAGTTTTGAACCTAAACGTGCGTTTCGTTCGCCAAAACGAAGCTTTTGCGCAGTTTTGACGCTAAACGTGCGTTTCGTGCACCAAAACGCTGCTTTTGCACAGTTTTGACGCTAAACGTGCGTTTCGTGCAAAAAACGCCGCTTTTGCACAGTTTTGACGCTGAACGTGCGCTTCGTGCACCAAAACGATGCTTTTGCACAGTTTTGACGCTAAACGTGCGTTTCGTGCACCAAAACGCTGCTTTTGCACAGTTTTGACGCTAAGCGTGCGTTTCGTGCACCAAAACGCCGCTTTTGCAACGAAACGTGCGTTTCGCGCACCGAATCGCCGCTTTTGCTCCGTTTTGACGCTAAACGTGCGTTCCGTGCACCAAAACGCTGCTTTTGCACAGTTTTGACGCTAAACGTGCGTTTCGTGCGCCAAAACGAAGCTTTTGCGCAGTTTTGACGCTAAACGTGCGTTTCGTGCACCAAAACGCTGCTTTTGCACAGTTTTGACCATAAACGTCCGTTTCGTGCACCAAAACGCCGCTTTTGCAACGAAACGTGCGTTTCGTGCACATAACGCTGCTTTTGCACAGTTTTGACGCTAAACGCGCGTTTCGTGCATCAAAACGCCGCTTTTGCAACGAAACGTGCGATTCGTGCACCAAAACGCTGCTTTTGCACAGTTTTGACACTAAACGTGCGTTTCGTGCACCAAAACGCTGCTTTTGCACAGTTTTAAAGCGTAACGTGCGTTTCGTGCACCAAAACGCTGCTTTTGCACAGTTTTGACGATAAACGTGCGTTTCGCGCACCGAATCGCCGCTTTTGCTCCGTTTTGACGCTAAACGTGCGTTCCGTGCACCAAAACGCTGCTTTTGCACAGATTTGACGCTAAACGTGCGTTTCGTGCACCAAAACGCCGCTTTTGCAACGAAACGTGCGTTTCGTGCACCAAAAGGCTGCTTTTGCTCAGTTTTGATGCTAAACGTGCGTTTCACGCACCAAAACGCTGCTTTTGCACAGTTTTGACGCTAAACTTGCGTTTCGTGCACCAAAACGCCGCTTTTGCAACGAAAGGTGCGATTCGTGCACCAAAACGCTGCTTTTGCACAGTTTTGACACTAAACGTGCGTTTCGTGCACCAAAACGCTGCTTTTGCACAGTTTTGACGCTAAACGTCCGTTTCGTGCACCAAAACGCCGCTTTTGCAACGAAACGTGCGTTTCGTGCACCTAAACGCTGCTTTTGCACAGTTTTAAAGCGTAACGAGCGTTTCGTGCAAAAAACGCCGCTTTTGCACAGTTTTGACGCTAAACGTGCGTTTCGTGCACCAAAACGCTGCTTTTGCGCAGTTTTGACGCTAAACGTGCGTTTCGTGCACCAAAACGCTGCTTTTGCACAGTTTTGATGCTAAACGAGCGTTTCGTGCACCAAATCGCTGCTTTTGCACAGTTCTGACGCTAAACGTGCGTTTCGTGCACCAAAACGCTGCTTTTGCACAGTTTTGACGCTAAACGTCCGTTTCGTGCACCAAAACGACGCTTTTGCAACGAAACGTGCGTTTCGTGCACCTAAACGCTGCTTTTGCACAGTTTTAAAGCGTAACGTGCGTTTCGTGCACCAAAACGCTGCTTTTGCACAGTTTTGACGCTAAACGTGCGTTTCGTGCAGCAAAACGCTGCTTTTGCACAGTTTTGACGCAAAACGTGCGTTTCGTGCACCAAAACGCCGCTTTTGCAACGAAACGTGCGATTCGTGCACCAAAACGCTGCTTTTGCACAGATTTGACGCTAAACGTGCGTTTCGTGTAAAAAACGCCGCTTTTGCACGGTTTTGACGCTAAACGTACGTTTCGTGCACCAAAACCCCGCTTTTGCAGCGAAACGTGCGATTCGGGCACCAAAACGCTGCTTTTGCACAGTTTTGACGCTAAACGTGCGTTTCGTGCACCAAAACGCTGCTTTTGCACAGTTTTGACGCTAAACGTCCGTTTCGTGCACCAAAACGCCGCTTTTGCAAGGAAACGTGCGTTTCGTGCACATAACGCTGCTTTTGCACAGTTTTGACGCTACACGTACGTTTCGTGCACCAAAACGCCGCTTTTGCACACTTTTGTCGCTAAACGTGCGTTTCGTGCACCAAAGCGCAGCTTTTGCACAGTTTTGACGCTAAACGTGCGTTTCGTGCACCAAAACGCAGCTTTTGCACAGTTTTGACGCTAAACGTGCGTTGCGTGCACCAAAACGCTGCTTTTGCAACGAAACGTGCGTTTCGTGCACCAAAACGCTGCTTTTGCACAGTTTTGATGCTAAACGAGCGTTTCGTGCACCAAATCGCTGCATTTGCACAGTTTTGACGCTAAACGTGCGTTTCGTGCAGCAAAACGCTGCTTTTGCACAGTTTTGATGCTAAACGTGCGTTTCGTGCGCCAACACGAAGCTTTTGCGCAGTTTTGACGCTAAACGTGCGCTTCATGCACCAAAACGCTGCTTTTGCACAGTTTTGAACCTAAACGTGCGTTTCGTGCAAAAAACGCCGCTTTTGCACAGTTTTGACGCTGAACGTGCGCTTCGTGCACCAAAACGATGCTTTTGCACAGTTTTGACGCTAAACGTGCGTTCCGTGCACCAAAACGCTGCTTTTGCACAGTTTTGACGCTAAGCGTGCGTTTCGTGCACCAAAACGCCGCTTTTGCAACGAAACGTGCGTTTCGCGCACCGAATCGCCGCTTTTGCTCCGTTTTGACGCTAAACGTGCGTTCCGTGCACCAAAACGCTGCTTTTGCACAGTTTTGACGCTAAACGTGCGTTTCGTGCGCCAAAACGAAGCTTTTGCGCAGTTTTGACGCTAAACGTGCGTTTCGTGCACCAAAACGCTGCTTTTGCACAGTTTTGACCATAAACGTCCGTTTCGTGCACCAAAACGCCGCTTTTGCAACGAAACGTGCGTTTCGTGCACATAACGCTGCTTTTGCACAGTTTTGACGCTAAACGCGCGTTTCGTGCATCAAAACGCCGCTTTTGCAACGAAACGTGCGATTCGTGCACCAAAACGCTGCTTTTGCACAGTTTTGACACTAAACGTGCGTTTCGTGCACCAAAACGCTGTTTTTGCACAGTTTTAAAGCGTAACGTGCGTTTCGTGCACCAAAACGCTGCTTTTGCACAGTTTTGACGCTAAACGTGCGTTTCGTGCACCAAAACGCCGCTTTTGCAACGAAACGTGCGTTTCGTGCACCTAAAGGCTGCTTTTGCTCAGTTTTGATGCTAAACGTGCGTTTCACGCACCAAAACGCTGCTTTTGCACAGTTTTGACGCTAAACTTGCGTTTCGTGCACCAAAACGCCGCTTTTGCAACGAAAGGTGCGATTCGTGCACCAAAACGCTGCTTTTGCACAGTTTTGACACTAAACGTGCGTTTCGTGCACCAAAACGCTGCTTTTGCACAGTTTTGACGCTAAACGTCCGTTTCGTGCACCAAAACGCCGCTTTTGCAACGAAACGTGCGTTTCGTGCACCTAAACGCTGCTTTTGCACAGTTTTAAAGCGTAACGTGCGTTTCGTGCACCAAAACGCTGCTTTTGCACAGTTTTGACGCTAAACGTGCGTTTCGTGCACCAAAACGCTGCTTTTGCGCAGTTTTGACGCTAAACGTGCGTTTCGTGCACCAAAACGCTGCTTTTGCAACGAAACGTGCGTTTCGTGCACCAAAACGCTGCTTTTGCACAGTTTTGATGCTAAACGAGCGTTTCGTGCACCAAATCGCTGCTTTTGCACAGTTTTGACGCTAAACGTGCGTTTCGTGCACCAAAACGCTGCTTCTGCACAGTTTTGATGCTAAACGTGCGTTTCGTGCACCAAAACGCTGCTTTTGCACAGTTTTGACGCTAAACGTGCGTTTCGTGCGCCAAAACGAAGCTTTTGCGCAGTTTTGACGCTAAACGTGCGTTTCGTGCAAAAAACGCCGCTTTTGCACAGTTTTGACGCTAAACGTGCGCTTCGTGCACCAAAACGATGCTTTTGCACAGTTTTGACGCTAAACGTGCGGTTCGTGCACCAAAACGCAGCTTTTGCACAGTTTTGACGCTAAACGCGCGTTTCGTGCACCAAAACGCTGCTTTTGCACAGCTTTGACGCTAAACGTGCCTTTCGTGCACCAAAACGCCGCTTTTGCAACGAAACGTGCGTTTCGTGCACCAAAACGCTGCTTTTGCACAGTTTTGACGCTAAACGTGCGTTTCGTGCACCAAAACGCCGCTTTTGCAACGAAACGTGCGTTTCGTGCACCTAAAGGCTGCTTTTGCTCAGTTTTGATGCTAAACGTGCGTTTCACGCACCAAAACGCTGCTTTTGCACAGTTTTGACGCTAAACTTGCGTTTCGTGCACCAAAACGCCGCTTTTGCAACGAAAGGTGCGATTCGTGCACCAAAACGCTGCTTTTGCACAGTTTTGACACTAAACGTGCGTTTCGTGCACCAAAACGCTGCTTTTGCACAGTTTTGACGCTAAACGTCCGTTTCGTGCACCAAAACGCCGCTTTTGCAACGAAACGTGCGTTTCGTGCACCTAAACGCTGCTTTTGCACAGTTTTAAAGCGTAACGTGCGTTTCGTGCACCAAAACGCTGCTTTTGCACAGTTTTGACGCTAAACGTGCGTTTCGTGCACCAAAACGCTGCTTTTGCGCAGTTTTGACGCTAAACGTGCGTTTCGTGCACCAAAACGCTGCTTTTGCAACGAAACGTGCGTTTCGTGCACCAAAACGCTGCTTTTGCACAGTTTTGATGCTAAACGAGCGTTTCGTGCACCAAATCGCTGCTTTTGCACAGTTTTGACGCTAAACGTGCGTTTCGTGCACCAAAACGCTGCTTCTGCACAGTTTTGATGCTAAACGTGCGTTTCGTGCACCAAAACGCTGCTTTTGCACAGTTTTGACGCTAAACGTGCGTTTCGTGCGCCAAAACGAAGCTTTTGCGCAGTTTTGACGCTAAACGTGCGTTTCGTGCAAAAAACGCCGCTTTTGCACAGTTTTGACGCTAAACGTGCGCTTCGTGCACCAAAACGATGCTTTTGCACAGTTTTGACGCTAAACGTGCGGTTCGTGCACCAAAACGCAGCTTTTGCACAGTTTTGACGCTAAACGCGCGTTTCGTGCACCAAAACGCTGCTTTTGCACAGCTTTGACGCTAAACGTGCCTTTCGTGCACCAAAACGCCGCTTTTGCAACGAAACGTGCGTTTCGTGCACCAAAACGCTGCTTTTGCACAGTTTTGACGCTAAACGTGCGTTGCGTGCACCAAAACGCTGCTTTTGCAACGAAACGTGCGTTTCGTGCACCAAAACGCTGCTTTTGCACAGTTTTGATGCTAAACGAGCGTTTCGTGCACCAAATCGCTGCATTTGCACAGTTTTGACGCTAAACGTGCGTTTCGTGCAGCAAAACGCTGCTTTTGCACAGTTTTGATGCTAAACGTGCGTTTCGTGCGCCAACACGAAGCTTTTGCGCAGTTTTGACGCTAAACGTGCGCTTCATGCACCAAAACGCTGCTTTTGCACAGTTTTGAACCTAAACGTGCGTTTCGTGCAAAAAACGCCGCTTTTGCACAGTTTTGACGCTGAACGTGCGCTTCGTGCACCAAAACGATGCTTTTGCACAGTTTTGACGCTAAACGTGCGTTCCGTGCACCAAAACGCTGCTTTTGCACAGTTTTGACGCTAAGCGTGCGTTCCGTGCACCAAAACGCCGCTTTTGCAACGAAACGTGCGTTTCGCGCACCGAATCGCCGCTTTTGCTCCGTTTTGACGCTAAACGTGCGTTCCGTGCACCAAAACGCTGCTTTTGCACAGTTTTGACGCTAAACGTGCGTTTCGTGCGCCAAAACGAAGCTTTTGCGCAGTTTTGACGCTAAACGTGCGTTTCGTGCACCAAAACGCTGCTTTTGCACAGTTTTGACCATAAACGTCCGTTTCGTGCACCAAAACGCCGCTTTTGCAACGAAACGTGCGTTTCGTGCACATAACGCTGCTTTTGCACAGTTTTGACGCTAAACGCGCGTTTCGTGCATCAAAACGCCGCTTTTGCAACGAAACGTGCGATTCGTGCACCAAAACGCTGCTTTTGCACAGTTTTGACACTAAACGTGCGTTTCGTGCACCAAAACGCTGTTTTTGCACAGTTTTAAAGCGTAACGTGCGTTTCGTGCACCAAAACGCTGCTTTTGCACAGTTTTGACTCTAAACGTGCGTTTCGCGCACCGAATCGCCGCTTTTGCTCCGTTTTGACGCTAAACGTGCGTTCCGTGCACCAAAACGCTGCTTTTGCACAGATTTGACGCTAAACGTGCGTTTCGTGCACCAAAACGCCGCTTTTGCAACGAAACGTGCGTTTCGTGCACCTAAAGGCTGCTTTTGCTCAGTTTTGATGCTAAACGTGCGTTTCACGCACCAAAACGCTGCTTTTGCACAGTTTTGACGCTAAACTTGCGTTTCGTGCACCAAAACGCCGCTTTTGCAACGAAAGGTGCGATTCGTGCACCAAAACGCTGCTTTTGCACAGTTTTGACACTAAACGTGCGTTTCGTGCACCAAAACGCTGCTTTTGCACAGTTTTGACGCTAAACGTCCGTTTCGTGCACCAAAACGCCGCTTTTGCAACGAAACGTGCGTTTCGTGCACCTAAACGCTGCTTTTGCACAGTTTTAAAGCGTAACGTGCGTTTCGTGCACCAAAACGCTGCTTTTGCACAGTTTTGACGCTAAACGTGCGTTTCGTGCACCAAAACGCTGCTTTTGCGCAGTTTTGACGCTAAACGTGCGTTTCGTGCACCAAAACGCTGCTTTTGCAACGAAACGTGCGTTTCGTGCACCAAAACGCTGCTTTTGCACAGTTTTGATGCTAAACGAGCGTTTCGTGCACCAAATCGCTGCTTTTGCACAGTTTTGACGCTAAACGTGCGTTTCGTGCACCAAAACGCTGCTTCTGCACAGTTTTGATGCTAAACGTGCGTTTCGTGCACCAAAACGAAGCTTTTGAGCAGTTTTGACGCTAAACGTGCGTTTCGTGCACCAAAACGCTGCTTTTGCACAGTTTTGACGCTAAACGTGCGTTTCGTGCGCCAAAACGAAGCTTTTGCGCAGTTTTGACGCTAAACGTGCGTTTCGTGCAAAAAACGCCGCTTTTGCACAGTTTTGACGCTAAACGTGCGCTTCGTGCACCAAAACGATGCTTTTGCACAGTTTTGACGCTAAACGTGCGGTTCGTGCACCAAAACGCAGCTTTTGCACAGTTTTGACGCTAAACGCGCGTTTCGTGCACCAAAACGCTGCTTTTGCACAGCTTTGACGCTAAACGTGCCTTTCGTGCACCAAAACGCCGCTTTTGCAACGAAACGTGCGTTTCGTGCACCAAAACGCTGCTTTTGCACAGTTTTGACGCTAAACGTGCGTTTCGTGCACCAAAACGCCGCTTTTGCACCGCTTTGACGCAAAACGTGCGTTTCGTGCACCAAAACGCCGCTTTTGCAACGAAACGTGCGATTCGTGCACCAAAACGCTGCTTTTGCACAGATTTGACGCTAAACGTGCGTTTCGTGTAAAAAACGCCGCTTTTGCACAGTTTTGACGCTAAACGTACGTTTCGTGCACCAAAACCCCGCTTTTGCAGCGAAACGTGCGATTCGGGCACCAAAACGCTGCTTTTGCACAGTTTTGACGCTAAACGTGCGTTTCGTGCACCAAAACGCTGCTTTTGCACAGTTTTGACGCTAAACGTCCGTTTCGTGCACCAAAACGCCGCTTTTGCAAGGAAACGTGCGTTTCGTGCACATAACGCTGCTTTTGCACAGTTTTGACGCTACACGTACGTTTCGTGCACCAAAACGCCGCCTTTGCACACTTTTGACGCTAAACGTGCGTTTGGTGCACCAAAACGCAGCTTTTGCACAGTTTTGACGCTAAACGTGCGTTTCGTGCACCAAAACGCTGCTTTTGTACAGTTTTGATGCTAAACGAGCGTTTCGTGCACCAAATCGCTGCATTTGCACAGTTTTGACGCTAAACGTGCGTTTCGTGCACCAAAACGCTGCTTTTGCACAGTTTTGATGCTAAACGTGCGTTTCGTGCGCCAAAACGAAGCTTTTGCGCAGTTTTGACGCTAAACGTGCGCTTCGTGCACCAAAACGCTGCTTTTGCAACGAAACGTGCGTTTCGTGCACCAAAACGCTGCTTTTGCACAGTTTTGATGCTAAACGAGCGTTTCGTGCACCAAATCGCTGCATTTGCACAGTTTTGACGCTAAACGTGCGTTTCGTGCAGCAAAACGCTGCTTTTGCACAGTTTTGATGCTAAACGTGCGTTTCGTGCGCCAAAACGTAGCTTTTGCGCAGTTTTGACGCTAAACGTGCGCTTCGTGCACCAAAACGCTGCTTTTGCACAGTTTTGAACCTAAACGTGCGTTTCGTTCGCCAAAACGAAGCTTTTGCGCAGTTTTGACGCTAAACGTGCGTTTCGTGCACCAAAGCGCTGCTTTTGCACAGTTTTGACGCTAAACGTGCGTTTCGTGCAAAAAACGCCGCTTTTGCACAGTTTTGACGCTGAACGTGCGCTTCGTGCACCAAAACGATGCTTTTGCACAGTTTTGACGCTAAACGTGCGTTTCGTGCACAAAAACGTAGCTTTCGAACAGTTTTGACGCTAAACGCGCGTTTCGTGCACCAAAACGCCGCTTTTGCACAGCTTTGACGCTAAACGTGCCTTTCGTGCACCAAAACGCCGCTTTTGCACAGTTTTGACGCTAAACGTGCGTTTCGTGCACCAAAACGCCGCTTTTGCACAGCTTTGCCGCAAAACGTGCGTTCCGTGCACCAAAACGCCGCTTTTGCAACGAAACGTGCGATTCGTGCACCAAAACGCTGCTTTTGCAACGAAACGTGCGTTTCGTGCAAAAAACGCCGCTTTTGCACAGTTTTGACGCTGAACGTGCGCTTCGTGCACCAAAACGATGCTTTTGCACAGTTTTGACGCTAAACGTGCGTTCCGTGCACCAAAACGCTGCTTTTGCACAGTTTTGACGCTAAGCGTGCGTTTCGTGCACCAAAACGCCGCTTTTGCAACGAAACGTGCGTTTCGCGCACCGAATCGCCGCTTTTGCTCCGTTTTGACGCTAAACGTGCGTTCCGTGCACCAAAACGCTGCTTTTGCACAGTTTTGACGCTAAACGTGCGTTTCGTGCGCCAAAACGAAGCTTTTGCGCAGTTTTGACGCTAAACGTGCGTTTCGTGCACCAAAACGCTGCTTTTGCACAGTTTTGACCATAAACGTCCGTTTCGTGCACCAAAACGCCGCTTTTGCAACGAAACGTGCGTTTCGTGCACATAACGCTGCTTTTGCACAGTTTTGACGCTAAACGCGCGTTTAGTGCATCAAAACGCCGCTTTTGCAACGAAACGTGCGATTCGTGCACCAAAACGCTGCTTTTGCACAGTTTTGACACTAAACGTGCGTTTCGTGCACCAAAACGCTGTTTTTGCACAGTTTTAAAGCGTAACGTGCGTTTCGTGCACCAAAACGCTGCTTTTGCACAGTTTTGACTCTAAACGTGCGTTTCGCGCACCGAATCGCCGCTTTTGCTCCGTTTTGACGCTAAACGTGCGTTCCGTGCACCAAAACGCTGCTTTTGCACAGATTTGACGCTAAACGTGCGTTTCGTGCACCAAAACGCCGCTTTTGCAACGAAACGTGCGTTTCGTGCACCTAAAGGCTGCTTTTGCTCAGTTTTGATGTTAAACGTGCGTTTCACGCACCAAAACGCTGCTTTTGCACAGTTTTGACGCTAAACTTGCGTTTCGTGCACCAAAACGCCGCTTTTGCAACGAAAGGTGCGATTCGTGCACCAAAACGCTGCTTTTGCACAGTTTTGACACTAAACGTGCGTTTCGTGCACCAAAACGCTGCTTTTGCACAGTTTTGACGCTAAACGTCCGTTTCGTGCACCAAAACGCCGCTTTTGCAACGAAACGTGCGTTTCGTGCACCTAAACGCTGCTTTTGCACAGTTTTAAAGCGTAACGTGCGTTTCGTGCACCAAAACGCTGCTTTTGCACAGTTTTGACGCTAAACGTGCGTTTCGTGCACCAAAACGCTGCTTTTGCGCAGTTTTGACGCTAAACGTGCGTTTCGTGCACCAAAACGCTGCTTTTGCAACGAAACGTGCGTTTCGTGCACCAAAACGCTGCTTTTGCACAGTTTTGATGCTAAACGAGCGTTTCGTGCACCAAATCGCTGCTTTTGCACAGTTTTGACGCTAAACGTGCGTTTCGTGCACCAAAACGCTGCTTCTGCACAGTTTTGATGCTAAACGTGCGTTTCGTGCACCAAAACGAAGCTTTTGCGCAGTTTTGACGCTAAACGTGCGTTTCGTGCACCAAAACGCTGCTTTTGCACAGTTTTGACGCTAAACGTGCGTTTCGTGCGCCAAAACGAAGCTTTTGCGCAGTTTTGACGCTAAACGTGCGTTTCGTGCAAAAAACGCCGCTTTTGCACAGTTTTGACGCTAAACGTGCGCTTCGTGCACCAAAACGATGCTTTTGCACAGTTTTGACGCTAAACGTGCGGTTCGTGCACCAAAACGCAGCTTTTGCACAGTTTTGACGCTAAACGCGCGTTTCGTGCACCAAAACGCTGCTTTTGCACAGCTTTGACGCTAAACGTGCCTTTCGTGCACCAAAACGCCGCTTTTGCAACGAAACGTGCGTTTCGTGCACCAAAACGCTGCTTTTGCACAGTTTTGACGCTAAACGTGCGTTTCGTGCACCAAAACGCCGCTTTTGCACCGCTTTGACGCAAAACGTGCGTTTCGTGCACCAAAACGCCGCTTTTGCAACGAAACGTGCGATTCGTGCACCAAAACGCTGCTTTTGCACAGATTTGACGCTAAACGTGCGTTTCGTGTAAAAAACGCCGCTTTTGCACAGTTTTGACGCTAAACGTACGTTTCGTGCACCAAAACCCCGCTTTTGCAGCGAAACGTGCGATTCGGGCACCAAAACGCTGCTTTTGCACAGTTTTGACGCTAAACGTGCGTTTCGTGCACCAAAACGCTGCTTTTGCACAGTTTTGACGCTAAACGTCCGTTTCGTGCACCAAAACGCCGCTTTTGCAAGGAAACGTGCGTTTCGTGCACATAACGCTGCTTTTGCACAGTTTTGACGCTACACGTACGTTTCGTGCACCAAAACGCCGCCTTTGCACACTTTTGACGCTAAACGTGCGTTTCGTGCACCAAAACGCAGCTTTTGCACAGTTTTGACGCTAAACGTGCGTTTCGTGCACCAAAACGCTGCTTTTGTACAGTTTTGATGCTAAACGAGCGTTTCGTGCACCAAATCGCTGCATTTGCACAGTTTTGACGCTAAACGTGCGTTTCGTGCACCAAAACGCTGCTTTTGCACAGTTTTGATGCTAAACGTGCGTTTCGTGCGCCAAAACGAAGCTTTTGCGCAGTTTTGACGCTAAACGTGCGCTTCGTGCACCAAAACGCTGCTTTTTCAACGAAACGTGCGTTTCGTGCACCAAAACGCTGCTTTTGCACAGTTTTGATGCTAAACGAGCGTTTCGTGCACCAAATCGCTGCATTTGCACAGTTTTGACGCTAAACGTGCGTTTCGTGCAAAAAACGCCGCTTTTGCACAGTTTTGACGCTGAACGTGCGCTTCGTGCACCAAAACGATGCTTTTGCACAGTTTTGACGCTAAACGTGCGTTTCGTGCACAAAAACGCAGCTTTCGAACAGTTTTGACGCTAAACGCGCGTTTCGTGCACCAAAACGCCGCTTTTGCACAGCTTTGACGCTAAACGTGCCTTTCGTGCACCAAAACGCCGCTTTTGCACAGTTTTGACGCTAAACGTGCGTTTCGTGCACCAAAACGCCGCTTTTGCACAGCTTTGCCGCAAAACGTGCGTTCCGTGCACCAAAACGCCGCTTTTGCAACGAAACGTGCGATTCGTGCACCATTACGCTGCTTTTGCAACGAAACGTGCGTTTCGTGCACCAAAACGCTGCTTTTGCACAGTTTTGGTGCTAAACGAGCGTTTCGTGCACCAAATCGCTGCATTTGCACAGTTTTGACGCTAAACGTGCGTTTCGTGCAGCAAAACGCTGCTTTTGCACAGTTTTGATGCTAAACGTGCGTTTCGTGCGCCAAAACGAAGCTTTTGCGCAGTTTTGACGCTAAACGTGCGCTTCGTGCACCAAAACGCTGCTTTTGCACAGTTTTGACGCTAAACGTGCGTTTCGTGCACCAAAACGCCGCTTTTGCACAGCTTTGACGCAAAACGTGCGTTCCGTGCACCAAAACGCCGCTTTTGCAACGAAACGTGCGATTCGTGCACCAAAACGCTGCTTTTGCAACGAAACCTGCGTTTCGTGCACCAAAACGCTGCTTTTGCACAGTTTTGACACTAAACGTGCGTTTCGTGCACCAAAACGCTGCTTTTGCACCGTTTTGACGCTAAACGTGCGTTTCGTGCACCAAAACGCTGCTTTTGCAACGAAACGTGCGTTTCGTGCACCAAAACGCTGCTTTTGCACAGTTTTGATGCTAAACGAGCGTTTCGTGCACCAAATCGCTGCATTTGCACAGTTTTGACGCTAAACGTGCGTTTCGTGCACCAAAACGCTGCTTTTGCACAGTTTTGATGCTAAACGTGCGTTTCGTGCGGCAAAACGAAGCTTTTGCGCAGTTTTGACGCTAAACGTGCGCTTCGTGCACCAAAACGCTGCTTTTGCACAGTTTTGACGCTAAACGTGCGTTTCGTGCACCAAAACGCCGCTTTTGCACAGCTTTGACGCAAAACGTGCGTTCCGTGCACCAAAACGCCGCTTTTGCAACGAAACGTGCGATTCGTGCACCAAAACGCTGCTTTTGCAACGAAACCTGCGTTTCGTGCACCAAAACGCTGCTTCTGCACAGTTTTGACACTAAACGTGCGTTTCGTGCACCAAAACGCTGCTTTTGCACAGTTTTGACGCTAAACGTGCGTTTCGTGCACCAAAACGCTGCTTTTGCAACGAAACGTGCGTTTCGTGCACCAAAACGCTGCTTTTGCACAGTTTTGATGCTAAACGAGCGTTTCGTGCACCAAATCGCTGCTTTTGCACGGTTTTGACACTAAACGTGCGTTTCGTGCACCAAAACGCTGCTTTTGCACAGTTTTGACGCTAAACGTCCGTTTCGTGCACCAAAACGAAGCTTTTGCGCAGTTTTGACGCTAAACGTGCGTTTCGTGGACCAAAACGCCGCTTTTGCAACGAAACGTGCGTTTCGTGCACCAAAAGGCTGCTTTTGCTCAGTTTTGATGCTAAACGTGCGTTTCACGCACCAAAACGCTGCTTTTGCACAGTTTTGATGCTCAACGTGCGATTCGTGCACCAAAACGCTGCTTTTGCACAGTTTTGACACTAAACGCGCGTTTCGTGCACCAAAACGCCGCTTTTGCGCAGTTTTGACGCTAAACGTGCGTTTCGTGCACCAAAACGCTGCTTTTGCACAGTTTTGACGCTAAACGTGCGTTTCGTGCAAAAAACGCCGCTTTTGCACAGTTTTGACGCTAAACGTGCGCTTCGTTCACCAAAACGATGCTTTTGCACAGTTTTGACGCTAAACGTGCGTTTCGTGCACCAAAACGCAGCTTTTGCACAGTTTTGACGCTAAACGCGCGTTTCGTGCACCAAAACGCCGCTTTTGCACAGCTTTGACGCTAAACGTGCCTTTCGTGCACCAAAACGCCGCTTTTGCACAGTTTTGACGCTGAACGTGCGTTTCGTGCACCAAAACGCCGCTTTTGCACAGCTTTGACGCAAAACGTGCGTTTCGTGCACCAAAACGCCGCTTTTGCAACGAAACGTGCGATTCGTGCACCAAAACGCTGCTTTTGCACAGATTTGACGCTAAACGTGCGATTCGTGCACCAAAACGCCGCTTTTGCAACGAAACGTGCGTTTCGTGCACCAAAACGCTGCTTTTGCACAGTTTTGATGCTAAACGAGCGTTTCGTGCACCAAATCGCTGCTTTTGCACGGTTTTGACACTAAACGTGCGTTTCGTGCACCAAAACGCTGCTTTTGCACAGTTTTGACGCTAAACGTCCGTTTCGTGCACCAAAACGCCGCTTTTGCAACGAAACGTGCGTTTCGTGCACATAACGCTGCTCTGGCACAGTTTTGACGCTAAACGTACGGTTCGTGCACCAAAACGCCGCTTTTGCACAGTTTTGACGCTAAACGTGCGGTTCGTGCACCAAAACGCAGCTTTTGCACAGTTTTGACGCTAAACGTGCGTTTCGTGCACCAAAACGCTGCTTTTGCAACGAAACGTGCGTTTCGTGCACCAAAACGCTGCTTTTGCACAGTTTTGACGCTAAACGTGCGTTTCGTGCAAAAAACGCCGCTTTTGCACAGTTTTGACGCTAAACGTGCGCTTCGTGCACCAAAGCGATGCTTTTGCACAGTTCTGACGCTAAACGTGCGTTTCGTGCACCAAAACGCTGCTTTTGCACAGTTTTGACGCTAAACGTGCGTTTCGTGCACCAAAACGCAGCTTTTGCACAGCTTTGACGCAAAACGTGCGTTCCGTGCACCAAAACGCCGCTTTTGCAACGAAACGTGCGATTCGTGCACCAAAACGCTGCTTTTGCAACGAAACCTGCGTTTCGGGCACCAAAACGCTGCTTTTGCACAGTTTTGACACTAAACGTGCGTTTCGTGCACCAAAACGCTGCTTTTCCACAGTTTTGACGCTAAACGTGCGTTTCGTGCACCAAAACGCTGCTTTTGCAACGAAACGTGCGTTTCGTGCACCAAAACGCTGCTTTTGCACAGTTTTGATGCTAAACGAGCGTTTCGTGCACCAAATCGCTGCATTTGCACAGTTTTGACGCTAAACGTGCGTTTCGTGCACCAAAACGCTGCTTTTGCACAGTTTTGATGTTAAACGTGCGTTTCGTGCGGCAAAACGAAGCTTTTGCGCAGTTTTGACGCTAAACGTGCGCTTCGTGCACCAAAACGCTGCTTTTGCACTGTTTTGACGCTAAACGTGCGTTTCGTGCACCAAAACGCTGCTTTTGCACAGTTTTGACGCTATACGTGCGTTTCGTGCCCAAAACGCTGCTTTTGCACAGTTGTGACGCTAAACGTGCGTTTCGTGCACCAAAACGCAGCTTTTGCACAGTTTTGACGCTAAACGTGCGTTGCGTGCACCAAAACGCTGCTTTTGCACAGTTTTAACGCTAAACGTGCGTTTCGTGCACCAAAACGCTGCTTTTGCACAGTTTTGACGCTAAACGTGCGTTTCGTGCACCAAAACGCTGCTTTTGCAACGAAACGTGCGTTTCGTGCACCAAAACGCTGCTTTTGCACAGTTTTGATGCTAAACGAGCGTTTCGTGCACCAAATCGCTGCTTTTGCACGGTTTTGACACTAAACGTGCGTTTCGTGCACCAAAACGCTGCTTTTGCACAGTTTTGACGCTAAACGTCCGTTTCGTGCACCAAAACGCCGCTTTTGCAACGAAACGTGCGTTTCGCGCACATAACGCTGCTCTGGCACAGTTTTGACGCTAAACGTACGGTTCGTGCACCAAAACGCTGCTTTTGCAACGAAACGTGCGTTTCGTGCACCAAAACGCTGCTTTTGCACAGTTTTGACGCTAAACGTGCGTTTCGTGCACCAAAACGCTGCTTTTGCACAGTTTTGACGCTAAACGCGCGTTTCGTACACCAAAACCCTGCTTTTGCACAGTTTTGACGCTAAACGTGCGTTTCGTGCAACAAAACGCTGCTTTTGCACAGTTTTTACGCTAAACGTGCGTTTCGTGCATCAAAACGCTGCTTTTGCACAGTTTTGACGCTTAACGTGCGTTTCGTGCACCAAAACGAAGCTTTTGCACAGTTTTGACGCTAAACGTGCGTTTCGTGCACCAAAACGCTGCTTTTGCACAGTTTTGACGCTCAACGTGCGTTTCGTGCACCAAAACGCTGCTTTTGCACAGTTGTGACGCTAAACGTGCGTTTCGTGCACCAAAACGCTGCTTTTGCACAGTTTTGACGCTAAACGTGCGTTTCGTGCACCAAAACGCTGCTTTTGCAACGAAACGTGCGTTTCGTGCACCAAAACGCTGCTTTTGCACAGTTTTGATGCTAAACGAGCGTTTCGTGCACCAAATCGCTGCTTTTGCACGGTTTTGACACTAAACGTGCGTTTCGTGCACCAAAACGCCGCTTTTGCACAGCTTTGACGCAAAACGTGCGTTTCGTGCACCAAAACGCCGCTTTTGCAACGAAACGTGCGATTCGTGCACCAAAACGCTGCTTTTGCACAGATTTGACGCTAAACGTGCGATTCGTGCACCAAAACGCCGCTCTTGCAACGAAACGTGCGTTTCGTGCACCAAAACGCTGCTTTTGCACAGTTTTGACGCTAAACGTCCGTTTCGTGCACCAAAACGAAGCTTTTGCGCAGTTTTGACGCTAAACGTGCGTTTCGTGCACCAAAACGTCGCTTTTGCAACGAAACGTGCGTTTCGTGCACCTAAACGCTGCTTTTGCACAGTTTTAAAGCGTAACGTGCGTTTCGTGCACCAAAACGCTGCTTTTGCACAGTTTTGACGCTAAACGTGCGTTTCGTGCAGCAAAACGCTGCTTTTGCACAGTTTTGACGCTAAACGTGCGTTTCATGCGCCAAAACGAATCTTTTGCGCAGTTTTGACGCTAAACGTGCGTTTCGTGCAAAAAACGCCGCTTTTGCACAGTTTTGACGCTAAACGTGCGTTTCGTGCACCAAAACGCTGCTTTTGCGCAGTTTTGACGCTAAACGTGCGTTTCTTGCACCAAAACGCTGCTTTTGCACAGTTTTGACGCTAAACGTGCGTTTCGTGCACCAAAACGCTGCTTCTGCACAGTTTTGATGCTAAACGTGCGTTTCGTGCACCAAAACGAAGCTTTTGCGCAGTTTTGACGCTAAACGTGCGTTTCGTGCACCAAAACGCTGCTTTTGCACAGTTTTGACGCTAAACGTGCGTTTCGTGCGCCAAAACGAAGCTTTTGCGCAGTTTTGACGCTAAACGTGCGTTTCGTGCAAAAAACGCCGCTTTTGCACAGTTTTGACGCTAAACGTGCGCTTCGTGCACCAAAACGATGCTTTTGCACAGTTTTGACGCTAAACGTGCGTTTCGTGCACCAAAACGCAGCTTTTGCACAGTTTTGACGCTAAACGCGCGTTTCGTGCACCAAAACGCTGCTTTTGCACAGCTTTGACGCTAAACGTGCCTTTCGTGCACCAAAACGCCGCTTTTGCAACGAAACGTGCGTTTCGTGCACCAAAACGCTGCTTTTGCACAGTTTTGACGCTAAACGTGCGTTTCGTGCACCAAAACGCCGCTTTTGCACAGCTTTGACGCAAAACGTGCGTTTCGTGCACCAAAACGCCGCTTTTGCAACGAAACGTGCGATTCGTGCACCAAAACGCTGCTTTTGCACAGATTTGACGCTAAACGTGCGTTTCGTGTAAAAAACGCCGCTTTTGCACAGTTTTGACGCTAAACGTACGTTTCGTGCACCAAAACCCCGCTTTTGCAGCGAAACGTGCGATTCGGGCACCAAAACGCTGCTTTTGCACAGTTTTGACGCTAAACGTGCGTTTCGTGCACCAAAACGCTGCTTTTGCACAGTTTTGACGCTAAACGTCCGTTTCGTGCACCAAAACGCCGCTTTTGCAAGGAAACGTGCGTTTCGTGCACATAACGCTGCTTTTGCACAGTTTTGACGCTACACGTACGTTTCGTGCACCAAAACGCCGCTTTTGCACACTTTTGACGCTAAACGTGCGTTTCGTGCACCAAAGCGCAGCTTTTGCACAGTTTTGACGCTAAACGTGCGTTTCGTGCGCCAAAACGAAGCTTTTGCGCAGTTTTGACGCTAAACGTGCGTTTCGTGCAAAAAACGCCGCTTTTGCACAGTTTTGACGCTAAACGTGCGCTTCGTGCACCAAAACGATGCTTTTGCACAGTTTTGACGCTAAACGTGCGTTTCGTGCACCAAAACGCAGCTTTTGCACAGTTTTGACGCTAAACGCGCGTTTCGTGCACCAAAACGCTGCTTTTGCACAGCTTTGACGCTAAACGTGCCTTTCGTGCACCAAAACGCCGCTTTTGCAACGAAACGTGCGTTTCGTGCACCAAAACGCTGCTTTTGCACAGTTTTGACGCTAAACGTGCGTTTCGTGCACCAAAACGCCGCTTTTGCACAGCTTTGACGCAAAACGTGCGTTTCGTGCACCAAAACGCCGCTTTTGCAACGAAACGTGCGATTCGTGCACCAAAACGCTGCTTTTGCACAGATTTGACGCTAAACGTGCGTTTCGTGTAAAAAACGCCGCTTTTGCACAGTTTTGACGCTAAACGTACGTTTCGTGCACCAAAACCCCGCTTTTGCAGCGAAACGTGCGATTCGGGCACCAAAACGCTGCTTTTGCACAGTTTTGACGCTAAACGTGCGTTTCGTGCACCAAAACGCTGCTTTTGCACAGTTTTGACGCTAAACGTCCGTTTCGTGCACCAAAACGCCGCTTTTGCAAGGAAACGTGCGTTTCGTGCACATAACGCTGCTTTTGCACAGTTTTGACGCTACACGTACGTTTCGTGCACCAAAACGCCGCTTTTGCACACTTTTGACGCTAAACGTGCGTTTCGTGCACCAAAGCGCAGCTTTTGCACAGTTTTGACGCTAAACGTGCGTTTCGTGCACCAAAACGCTGCTTTTGCACAGTTTTGACACTAAACGTGCGTTTCGTGCACCAAAACGCTGCTTTTGCACAGTTTTGACGCTAAACGTGCGTTTCGTGCACCAAAACGCTGCTTTTGCACAGTTTTGACGCTAAACGTGCGTTTCGTGCGCCAAAACGAAGCTTTTGCGCAGTTTTGACGCTAAACGTGCGTTTCGTGCAAAAAACGCCGCTTTTGCACAGTTTTGACGCTAAATGTGCGCTTCGTGCACCAAAACGATGCTTTTGCACAGTTTTGACGCTAAACGTGCGTTTCGTGCACCAAAACGCAGCTTTTGCACAGTTTTGACGCTAAACGCGCGTTTCGTGCACCAAAACGCTGCTTTTGCACAGCTTTGACGCTAAACGTGCCTTTCGTGCACCAAAACGCCGCTTTTGCAACGAAACGTGCGTTTCGTGCACCAAAACGCTGCTTTTGCACAGTTTTGACGCTAAACGTGCGTTTCGTGCACCAAAACGCCGCTTTTGCACAGCTTTGACGCAAAACGTGCGTTTCGTGCACCAAAACGCCGCTTTTGCAACGAAACGTGCGATTCGTGCACCAAAACGCTGCTTTTGCACAGATTTGACGCTAAACGTGCGTTTCGTGTAAAAAACGCCGCTTTTGCACAGTTTTGACGCTAAACGTACGTTTCGTGCACCAAAACCCCGCTTTTGCAGCGAAACGTGCGATTCGGGCACCAAAACGCTGCTTTTGCACAGTTTTGACGCTAAACGTGCGTTTCGTGCACCAAAACGCTGCTTTTGCACAGTTTTGACGCTAAACGTCCGTTTCGTGCACCAAAACGCCGCTTTTGCAAGGAAACGTGCGTTTCGTGCACATAACGCTGCTTTTGCACAGTTTTGACGCTACACGTACGTTTCGTGCACCAAAACGCCGCTTTTGCACACTTTTGACGCTAAACGTGCGTTTCGTGCACCAAAGCGCAGCTTTTGCACAGTTTTGACGCTAAACGTGCGTTTCGTGCACCAAAACGCAGCTTTTGCACAGTTTTGACGCTAAACGTGCGTTGCGTGCACCAAAACGCTGCTTTTGCAACGAAACGTGCGTTTCGTGCACCAAAACGCTGCTTTTGCACAGTTTTGATGCTAAACGAGCGTTTCGTGCACCAAATCGCTGCATTTGCACAGTTTTGACGCTAAACGTGCGTTTCGTGCAGCAAAACGCTGCTTTTGCACAGTTTTGATGCTAAACGTGCGTTTCGTGCGCCAACACGAAGCTTTTGCGCAGTTTTGACGCTAAACGTGCGCTTCGTGCACCAAAACGCTGCTTTTGCACAGTTTTGAACCTAAACGTGCGTTTCGTTCGCCAAAACGAAGCTTTTGCGCAGTTTTGACGCTAAACGTGCGTTTCGTGCACCGAATCGCCGCTTTTGCTCCGTTTTGACGCTAAACGTGCGTTCCGTGCACCAAAACGCTGCTTTTGCACAGTTTTGACGCTAAACGTGCGTTTCGTGCGCCAAAACGAAGCTTTTGCGCAGTTTTGACGCTAAACGTGCGTTTCGTGCACCAAAACGCTGCTTTTGCACAGTTTTGACCATAAACGTCCGTTTCGTGCACCAAAACGCCGCTTTTGCAACGAAACGTGCGTTTCGTGCACATAACGCTGCTTTTGCACAGTTTTGACGCTAAACGCGCGTTTCGTGCATCAAAACGCCGCTTTTGCAACGAAACGTGCGATTCGTGCACCAAAACGCTGCTTTTGCACAGTTTTGACACTAAACGTGCGTTTCGTGCACCAAAACGCTGCTTTTGCACAGTTTTAAAGCGTAACGTGCGTTTCGTGCACCAAAACGCTGCTTTTGCACAGTTTTGACGCTAAACGTGCGTTTCGCGCACCGAATCGCCGCTTTTGCTCCGTTTTGACGCTAAACGTGCGTTCCGTGCACCAAAACGCTGCTTTTGCACAGATTTGACGCTAAACGTGCGTTTCGTGCACCAAAACGCCGCTTTTGCAACGAAACGTGCGTTTCGTGCACCAAAAGGCTGCTTTTGCTCAGTTTTGATGCTAAACGTGCGTTTCACGCACCAAAACGCTGCTTTTGCACAGTTTTGACGCTAAACTTGCGTTTCGTGCACCAAAACGCCGCTTTTGCAACGAAAGGTGCGATTCGTGCACCAAAACGCTGCTTTTGCACAGTTTTGACACTAAACGTGCGTTTCGTGCACCAAAACGCTGCTTTTGCACAGTTTTGATGCTAAACGAGCGTTTCGTGCACCAAATCGCTGCATTTGCACAGTTTTGACGCTAAACGTGCGTTTCGTGCAGCAAAACGCTGCTTTTGCACAGTTTTGATGCTAAACGTGCGTTTCGTGCGCCAACACGAAGCTTTTGCGCAGTTTTGACGCTAAACGTGCGCTTCATGCACCAAAACGCTGCTTTTGCACAGTTTTGAACCTAAACGTGCGTTTCGTGCAAAAAACGCCGCTTTTGCACAGTTTTGACGCTGAACGTGCGCTTCGTGCACCAAAACGATGCTTTTGCACAGTTTTGACGCTAAACGTGCGTTCCGTGCACCAAAACGCTGCTTTTGCACAGTTTTGACGCTAAGCGTGCGTTTCGTGCACCAAAACGCCGCTTTTGCAACGAAACGTGCGTTTCGCGCACCGAATCGCCGCTTTTGCTCCGTTTTGACGCTAAACGTGCGTTCCGTGCACCAAAACGCTGCTTTTGCACAGTTTTGACGCTAAACGTGCGTTTCGTGCGCCAAAACGAAGCTTTTGCGCAGTTTTGACGCTAAACGTGCGTTTCGTGCACCAAAACGCTGCTTTTGCACAGTTTTGACCATAAACGTCCGTTTCGTGCACCAAAACGCCGCTTTTGCAACGAAACGTGCGTTTCGTGCACATAACGCTGCTTTTGCACAGTTTTGACGCTAAACGCGCGTTTCGTGCATCAAAACGCCGCTTTTGCAACGAAACGTGCGATTCGTGCACCAAAACGCTGCTTTTGCACAGTTTTGACACTAAACGTGCGTTTCGTGCACCAAAACGCTGTTTTTGCACAGTTTTAAAGCGTAACGTGCGTTTCGTGCACCAAAACGCTGCTTTTGCACAGTTTTGACTCTAAACGTGCGTTTCGCGCACCGAATCGCCGCTTTTGCTCCGTTTTGACGCTAAACGTGCGTTCCGTGCACCAAAACGCTGCTTTTGCACAGATTTGACGCTAAACGTGCGTTTCGTGCACCAAAACGCCGCTTTTGCAACGAAACGTGCGTTTCGTGCACCTAAAGGCTGCTTTTGCTCAGTTTTGATGCTAAACGTGCGTTTCACGCACCAAAACGCTGCTTTTGCACAGTTTTGACGCTAAACTTGCGTTTCGTGCACCAAAACGCCGCTTTTGCAACGAAAGGTGCGATTCGTGCACCAAAACGCTGCTTTTGCACAGTTTTGACACTAAACGTGCGTTTCGTGCACCAAAACGCTGCTTTTGCACAGTTTTGACGCTAAACGTCCGTTTCGTGCACCAAAACGCCGCTTTTGCAACGAAACGTGCGTTTCGTGCACCTAAACGCTGCTTTTGCACAGTTTTAAAGCGTAACGTGCGTTTCGTGCACCAAAACGCTGCTTTTGCACAGTTTTGACGCTAAACGTGCGTTTCGTGCACCAAAACGCTGCTTTTGCGCAGTTTTGACGCTAAACGTGCGTTTCGTGCACCAAAACGCTGCTTTTGCAACGAAACGTGCGTTTCGTGCACCAAAACGCTGCTTTTGCACAGTTTTGATGCTAAACGAGCGTTTCGTGCACCAAAACGCTGCTTTTGCGCAGTTTTGACGCTAAACGTGCGTTTCGTGCACCAAAACGCTGCTTTTGCAACGAAACGTGCGTTTCGTGCACCAAAACGCTGCTTTTGCACAGTTTTGATGCTAAACGAGCGTTTCGTGCACCAAATCGCTGCTTTTGCACAGTTTTGACGCTAAACGTGCGTTTCGTGCACCAAAACGCTGCTTCTGCACAGTTTTGATGCTAAACGTGCGTTTCGTGCACCAAAACGAAGCTTTTGCGCAGTTTTGACGCTAAACGTGCGTTTCGTGCACCAAAACGCTGCTTTTGCACAGTTTTGACGCTAAACGTGCGTTTCGTGCGCCAAAACGAAGCTTTTGCGCAGTTTTGACGCTAAACGTGCGTTTCGTGCAAAAAACGCCGCTTTTGCACAGTTTTGACGCTAAACGTGCGCTTCGTGCACCAAAACGATGCTTTTGCACAGTTTTGACGCTAAACGTGCGGTTCGTGCACCAAAACGCAGCTTTTGCACAGTTTTGACGCTAAACGCGCGTTTCGTGCACCAAAACGCTGCTTTTGCACAGCTTTGACGCTAAACGTGCCTTTCGTGCACCAAAACGCCGCTTTTGCAACGAAACGTGCGTTTCGTGCACCAAAACGCTGCTTTTGCACAGTTTTGACGCTAAACGTGCGTTTCGTGCACCAAAACGCCGCTTTTGCACCGCTTTGACGCAAAACGTGCGTTTCGTGCACCAAAACGCCGCTTTTGCAACGAAACGTGCGATTCGTGCACCAAAACGCTGCTTTTGCACAGATTTGACGCTAAACGTGCGTTTCGTGTAAAAAACGCCGCTTTTGCACAGTTTTGACGCTAAACGTACGTTTCGTGCACCAAAACCCCGCTTTTGCAGCGAAACGTGCGATTCGGGCACCAAAACGCTGCTTTTGCACAGTTTTGACGCTAAACGTGCGTTTCGTGCACCAAAACGCTGCTTTTGCACAGTTTTGACGCTAAACGTCCGTTTCGTGCACCAAAACGCCGCTTTTGCAAGGAAACGTGCGTTTCGTGCACATAACGCTGCTTTTGCACAGTTTTGACGCTACACGTACGTTTCGTGCACCAAAACGCCGCCTTTGCACACTTTTGACGCTAAACGTGCGTTTGGTGCACCAAAACGCAGCTTTTGCACAGTTTTGACGCTAAACGTGCGTTTCGTGCACCAAAACGCTGCTTTTGTACAGTTTTGATGCTAAACGAGCGTTTCGTGCACCAAATCGCTGCATTTGCACAGTTTTGACGCTAAACGTGCGTTTCGTGCACCAAAACGCTGCTTTTGCACAGTTTTGATGCTAAACGTGCGTTTCGTGCGCCAAAACGAAGCTTTTGCGCAGTTTTGACGCTAAACGTGCGCTTCGTGCACCAAAACGCTGCTTTTGCAACGAAACGTGCGTTTCGTGCACCAAAACGCTGCTTTTGCACAGTTTTGATGCTAAACGAGCGTTTCGTGCACCAAATCGCTGCATTTGCACAGTTTTGACGCTAAACGTGCGTTTCGTGCAGCAAAACGCTGCTTTTGCACAGTTTTGATGCTAAACGTGCGTTTCGTGCGCCAAAACGTAGCTTTTGCGCAGTTTTGACGCTAAACGTGCGTTTCGTGCACCAAAACGCTGCTTTTGCACAGTTTTGACGCTAAACGTGCGTTTCGTGCACCAAAACGCTGCTTTTGCACAGTTTTGACGCTAAACGTGCGTTTCGTGCGCCAAAACGAAGCTTTTGCGCAGTTTTGACGCTAAACGTGCGTTTCGTGCAAAAAACGCCGCTTTTGCACAGTTTTGACGCTAAACGTGCGCTTCGTGCACCAAAACGATGCTTTTGCACAGTTTTGACGCTAAACGTGCGTTTCGTGCACCAAAACGCAGCTTTTGCACAGTTTTGACGCTAAACGCGCGTTTCGTGCACCAAAACGCTGCTTTTGCACAGCTTTGACGCTAAACGTGCCTTTCGTGCACCAAAACGCCGCTTTTGCAACGAAACGTGCGTTTCGTGCACCAAAACGCTGCTTTTGCACAGTTTTGACGCTAAACGTGCGTTTCGTGCACCAAAACGCCGCTTTTGCACAGCTTTGACGCAAAACGTGCGTTTCGTGCACCAAAACGCCGCTTTTGCAACGAAACGTGCGATTCGTGCACCAAAACGCTGCTTTTGCACAGATTTGACGCTAAACGTGCGTTTCGTGTAAAAAACGCCGCTTTTGCACAGTTTTGACGCTAAACGTACGTTTCGTGCACCAAAACCCCGCTTTTGCAGCGAAACGTGCGATTCGGGCACCAAAACGCTGCTTTTGCACAGTTTTGACGCTAAACGTGCGTTTCGTGCACCAAAACGCTGCTTTTGCACAGTTTTGACGCTAAACGTCCGTTTCGTGCACCAAAACGCCGCTTTTGCAAGGAAACGTGCGTTTCGTGCACATAACGCTGCTTTTGCACAGTTTTGACGCTACACGTACGTTTCGTGCACCAAAACGCCGCTTTTGCACACTTTTGACGCTAAACGTGCGTTTCGTGCACCAAAGCGCAGCTTTTGCACAGTTTTGACGCTAAACGTGCGTTTCGTGCACCAAAACGCAGCTTTTGCACAGTTTTGACGCTAAACGTGCGTTGCGTGCACCAAAACGCTGCTTTTGCAACGAAACGTGCGTTTCGTGCACCAAAACGCTGCTTTTGCACAGTTTTGATGCTAAACGAGCGTTTCGTGCACCAAATCGCTGCATTTGCACAGTTTTGACGCTAAACGTGCGTTTCGTGCAGCAAAACGCTGCTTTTGCACAGTTTTGATGCTAAACGTGCGTTTCGTGCGCCAACACGAAGCTTTTGCGCAGTTTTGACGCTAAACGTGCGCTTCGTGCACCAAAACGCTGCTTTTGCACAGTTTTGAACCTAAACGTGCGTTTCGTTCGCCAAAACGAAGCTTTTGCGCAGTTTTGACGCTAAACGTGCGTTTCGTGCACCGAATCGCCGCTTTTGCTCCGTTTTGACGCTAAACGTGCGTTCCGTGCACCAAAACGCTGCTTTTGCACAGTTTTGACGCTAAACGTGCGTTTCGTGCGCCAAAACGAAGCTTTTGCGCAGTTTTGACGCTAAACGTGCGTTTCGTGCACCAAAACGCTGCTTTTGCACAGTTTTGACCATAAACGTCCGTTTCGTGCACCAAAACGCCGCTTTTGCAACGAAACGTGCGTTTCGTGCACATAACGCTGCTTTTGCACAGTTTTGACGCTAAACGCGCGTTTCGTGCATCAAAACGCCGCTTTTGCAACGAAACGTGCGATTCGTGCACCAAAACGCTGCTTTTGCACAGTTTTGACACTAAACGTGCGTTTCGTGCACCAAAACGCTGCTTTTGCACAGTTTTAAAGCGTAACGTGCGTTTCGTGCACCAAAACGCTGCTTTTGCACAGTTTTGACGCTAAACGTGCGTTTCGCGCACCGAATCGCCGCTTTTGCTCCGTTTTGACGCTAAACGTGCGTTCCGTGCACCAAAACGCTGCTTTTGCACAGATTTGACGCTAAACGTGCGTTTCGTGCACCAAAACGCCGCTTTTGCAACGAAACGTGCGTTTCGTGCACCAAAAGGCTGCTTTTGCTCAGTTTTGATGCTAAACGTGCGTTTCACGCACCAAAACGCTGCTTTTGCACAGTTTTGACGCTAAACTTGCGTTTCGTGCACCAAAACGCCGCTTTTGCAACGAAAGGTGCGATTCGTGCACCAAAACGCTGCTTTTGCACAGTTTTGACACTAAACGTGCGTTTCGTGCACCAAAACGCTGCTTTTGCACAGTTTTGATGCTAAACGAGCGTTTCGTGCACCAAATCGCTGCATTTGCACAGTTTTGACGCTAAACGTGCGTTTCGTGCAGCAAAACGCTGCTTTTGCACAGTTTTGATGCTAAACGTGCGTTTCGTGCGCCAACACGAAGCTTTTGCGCAGTTTTGACGCTAAACGTGCGCTTCATGCACCAAAACGCTGCTTTTGCACAGTTTTGAACCTAAACGTGCGTTTCGTGCAAAAAACGCCGCTTTTGCACAGTTTTGACGCTGAACGTGCGCTTCGTGCACCAAAACGATGCTTTTGCACAGTTTTGACGCTAAACGTGCGTTCCGTGCACCAAAACGCTGCTTTTGCACAGTTTTGACGCTAAGCGTGCGTTTCGTGCACCAAAACGCCGCTTTTGCAACGAAACGTGCGTTTCGCGCACCGAATCGCCGCTTTTTCTCCGTTTTGACGCTAAACGTGCGTTCCGTGCACCAAAACGCTGCTTTTGCACAGTTTTGACGCTAAACGTGCGTTTCGTGCGCCAAAACGAAGCTTTTGCGCAGTTTTGACGCTAAACGTGCGTTTCGTGCACCAAAACGCTGCTTTTGCACAGTTTTGACCATAAACGTCCGTTTCGTGCACCAAAACGCCGCTTTTGCAACGAAACGTGCGTTTCGTGCACATAACGCTGCTTTTGCACAGTTTTGACGCTAAACGCGCGTTTCGTGCATCAAAACGCCGCTTTTGCAACGAAACGTGCGATTCGTGCACCAAAACGCTGCTTTTGCACAGTTTTGACACTAAACGTGCGTTTCGTGCACCAAAACGCTGTTTTTGCACAGTTTTAAAGCGTAACGTGCGTTTCGTGCACCAAAACGCTGCTTTTGCACAGTTTTGACTCTAAACGTGCGTTTCGCGCACCGAATCGCCGCTTTTGCTCCGTTTTGACGCTAAACGTGCGTTCCGTGCACCAAAACGCTGCTTTTGCACAGATTTGACGCTAAACGTGCGTTTCGTGCACCAAAACGCCGCTTTTGCAACGAAACGTGCGTTTCGTGCACCTAAAGGCTGCTTTTGCTCAGTTTTGATGCTAAACGTGCGTTTCACGCACCAAAACGCTGCTTTTGCACAGTTTTGACGCTAAACTTGCGTTTCGTGCACCAAAACGCCGCTTTTGCAACGAAAGGTGCGATTCGTGCACCAAAACGCTGCTTTTGCACAGTTTTGACACTAAACGTGCGTTTCGTGCACCAAAACGCTGCTTTTGCACAGTTTTGACGCTAAACGTCCGTTTCGTGCACCAAAACGCCGCTTTTGCAACGAAACGTGCGTTTCGTGCACCTAAACGCTGCTTTTGCACAGTTTTAAAGCGTAACGTGCGTTTCGTGCACCAAAACGCTGCTTTTGCACAGTTTTGACGCTAAACGTGCGTTTCGTGCACCAAAACGCTGCTTTTGCGCAGTTTTGACGCTAAACGTGCGTTTCGTGCACCAAAACGCTGCTTTTGCAACGAAACGTGCGTTTCGTGCACCAAAACGCTGCTTTTGCACAGTTTTGATGCTAAACGAGCGTTTCGTGCACCAAATCGCTGCTTTTGCACAGTTTTGACGCTAAACGTGCGTTTCGTGCACCAAAACGCTGCTTCTGCACAGTTTTGATGCTAAACGTGCGTTTCGTGCACCAAAACGAAGCTTTTGCGCAGTTTTGACGCTAAACGTGCGTTTCGTGCACCAAAACGCTGCTTTTGCACAGTTTTGACGCTAAACGTGCGTTTCGTGCGCCAAAACGAAGCTTTTGCGCAGTTTTGACGCTAAACGTGCGTTTCGTGCAAAAAACGCCGCTTTTGCACAGTTTTGACGCTAAACGTGCGCTTCGTGCACCAAAACGATGCTTTTGCACAGTTTTGACGCTAAACGTGCGGTTCGTGCACCAAAACGCAGCTTTTGCACAGTTTTGACGCTAAACGCGCGTTTCGTGCACCAAAACGCTGCTTTTGCACAGCTTTGACGCTAAACGTGCCTTTCGTGCACCAAAACGCCGCTTTTGCAACGAAACGTGCGTTTCGTGCACCAAAACGCTGCTTTTGCACAGTTTTGACGCTAAACGTGCGTTTCGTGCACCAAAACGCCGCTTTTGCACCGCTTTGACGCAAAACGTGCGTTTCGTGCACCAAAACGCCGCTTTTGCAACGAAACGTGCGATTCGTGCACCAAAACGCTGCTTTTGCACAGATTTGACGCTAAACGTGCGTTTCGTGTAAAAAACGCCGCTTTTGCACAGTTTTGACGCTAAACGTACGTTTCGTGCACCAAAACCCCGCTTTTGCAGCGAAACGTGCGATTCGGGCACCAAAACGCTGCTTTTGCACAGTTTTGACGCTAAACGTGCGTTTCGTGCACCAAAACGCTGCTTTTGCACAGTTTTGACGCTAAACGTCCGTTTCGTGCACCAAAACGCCGCTTTTGCAAGGAAACGTGCGTTTCGTGCACATAACGCTGCTTTTGCACAGTTTTGACGCTACACGTACGTTTCGTGCACCAAAACGCCGCCTTTGCACACTTTTGACGCTAAACGTGCGTTTGGTGCACCAAAACGCAGCTTTTGCACAGTTTTGACGCTAAACGTGCGTTTCGTGCACCAAAACGCTGCTTTTGTACAGTTTTGATGCTAAACGAGCGTTTCGTGCACCAAATCGCTGCATTTGCACAGTTTTGACGCTAAACGTGCGTTTCGTGCACCAAAACGCTGCTTTTGCACAGTTTTGATGCTAAACGTGCGTTTCGTGCGCCAAAACGAAGCTTTTGCGCAGTTTTGACGCTAAACGTGCGCTTCGTGCACCAAAACGCTGCTTTTGCAACGAAACGTGCGTTTCGTGCACCAAAACGCTGCTTTTGCACAGTTTTGATGCTAAACGAGCGTTTCGTGCACCAAATCGCTGCATTTGCACAGTTTTGACGCTAAACGTGCGTTTCGTGCAGCAAAACGCTGCTTTTGCACAGTTTTGATGCTAAACGTGCGTTTCGTGCGCCAAAACGTAGCTTTTGCGCAGTTTTGACGCTAAACGTGCGCTTCGTGCACCAAAACGCTGCTTTTGCACAGTTTTGAACCTAAACGTGCGTTTCGTTCGCCAAAACGAAGCTTTTGCGCAGTTTTGACGCTAAACGTGCGTTTCGTGCACCAAAGCGCTGCTTTTGCACAGTTTTGACGCTAAACGTGCGTTTCGTGCAAAAAACGCCGCTTTTGCACAGTTTTGACGCTGAACGTGCGCTTCGTGCACCAAAACGATGCTTTTGCACAGTTTTGACGCTAAACGTGCGTTTCGTGCACAAAAACGTAGCTTTCGAACAGTTTTGACGCTAAACGCGCGTTTCGTGCACCAAAACGCCGCTTTTGCACAGCTTTGACGCTAAACGTGCCTTTCGTGCACCAAAACGCCGCTTTTGCACAGTTTTGACGCTAAACGTGCGTTTCGTGCACCAAAACGCCGCTTTTGCACAGCTTTGCCGCAAAACGTGCGTTCCGTGCACCAAAACGCCGCTTTTGCAACGAAACGTGCGATTCGTGCACCAAAACGCTGCTTTTGCAACGAAACGTGCGTTTCGTGCAAAAAACGCCGCTTTTGCACAGTTTTGACGCTGAACGTGCGCTTCGTGCACCAAAACGATGCTTTTGCACAGTTTTGACGCTAAACGTGCGTTCCGTGCACCAAAACGCTGCTTTTGCACAGTTTTGACGCTAAGCGTGCGTTTCGTGCACCAAAACGCCGCTTTTGCAACGAAACGTGCGTTTCGCGCACCGAATCGCCGCTTTTGCTCCGTTTTGACGCTAAACGTGCGTTCCGTGCACCAAAACGCTGCTTTTGCACAGTTTTGACGCTGAACGTGCGTTTCGTGCGCCAAAACGAAGCTTTTGCGCAGTTTTGACGCTAAACGTGCGTTTCGTGCACCAAAACGCTGCTTTTGCACAGTTTTGACCATAAACGTCCGTTTCGTGCACCAAAACGCCGCTTTTGCAACGAAACGTGCGTTTCGTGCACATAACGCTGCTTTTGCACAGTTTTGACGCTAAACGCGCGTTTCGTGCATCAAAACGCCGCTTTTGCAACGAAACGTGCGATTCGTGCACCAAAACGCTGCTTTTGCACAGTTTTGACACTAAACGTGCGTTTCGTGCACCAAAACGCTGTTTTTGCACAGTTTTAAAGCGTAACGTGCGTTTCGTGCACCAAAACGCTGCTTTTGCACAGTTTTGACTCTAAACGTGCGTTTCGCGCACCGAATCGCCGCTTTTGCTCCGTTTTGACGCTAAACGTGCGTTCCGTGCACCAAAACGCTGCTTTTGCACAGATTTGACGCTAAACGTGCGTTTCGTGCACCAAAACGCCGCTTTTGCAACGAAACGTGCGTTTCGTGCACCTAAAGGCTGCTTTTGCTCAGTTTTGATGCTAAACGTGCGTTTCACGCACCAAAACGCTGCTTTTGCACAGTTTTGACGCTAAACTTGCGTTTCGTGCACCAAAACGCCGCTTTTGCAACGAAAGGTGCGATTCGTGCACCAAAACGCGGTTTTTCACAGTTTTGACACTAAACGTGCGTTTCGTGCACCAAAACGCTGCTTTTGCACAGTTTTGACGCTAAACGTCCGTTTCGTGCACCAAAACGCCGCTTTTGCAACGAAACGTGCGTTTCGTGCACCTAAACGCTGCTTTTGCACAGTTTTAAAGCGTAACGTGCGTTTCGTGCACCAAAACGCTGCTTTTGCACAGTTTTGACGCTAAACGTGCGTTTCGTGCACCAAAACGCTGCTTTTGCGCAGTTTTGACGCTAAACGTGCGTTTCGTGCACCAAAACGCTGCTTTTGCAACGAAACGTGCGTTTCGTGCACCAAAACGCTGCTTTTGCACAGTTTTGATGCTAAACGAGCGTTTCGTGCACCAAATCGCTGCTTTTGCACAGTTTTGACGCTAAACGTGCGTTTCGTGCACCAAAACGCTGCTTCTGCACAGTTTTGATGCTAAACGTGCGTTTCGTGCACCAAAACGAAGCTTTTGCGCAGTTTTGACGCTAAACGTGCGTTTCGTGCACCAAAACGCTGCTTTTGCACAGTTTTGACGCTAAACGTGCGTTTCGTGCGCCAAAACGAAGCTTTTGCGCAGTTTTGACGCTAAACGTGCGTTTCGTGCAAAAAACGCCGCTTTTGCACAGTTTTGACGCTAAACGTGCGCTTCGTGCACCAAAACGATGCTTTTGCACAGTTTTGACGCTAAACGTGCGGTTCGTGCACCAAAACGCAGCTTCTGCACAGTTTTGACGCTAAACGCGCGTTTCGTGCACCAAAACGCTGCTTTTGCACAGCTTTGACGCTAAACGTGCCTTTCGTGCACCAAAACGCCGCTTTTGCAACGAAACGTGCGTTTCGTGCACCAAAACGCTGCTTTTGCACAGTTTTGACGCTAAACGTGCGTTTCGTGCACCAAAACGCCGCTTTTGCACCGCTTTGACGCAAAACGTGCGTTTCGTGCACCAAAACGCCGCTTTTGCAACGAAACGTGCGATTCGTGCACCAAAACGCTGCTTTTGCACAGATTTGACGCTAAACGTGCGTTTCGTGTAAAAAACGCCGCTTTTGCACAGTTTTGACGCTAAACGTACGTTTCGTGCACCAAAACCCCGCTTTTGCAGCGAAACGTGCGATTCGGGCACCAAAACGCTGCTTTTGCACAGTTTTGACGCTAAACGTGCGTTTCGTGCACCAAAACGCTGCTTTTGCACAGTTTTGACGCTAAACGTCCGTTTCGTGCACCAAAACGCCGCTTTTGCAAGGAAACGTGCGTTTCGTGCACATAACGCTGCTTTTGCACAGTTTTGACGCTACACGTACGTTTCGTGCACCAAAACGCCGCCTTTGCACACTTTTGACGCTAAACGTGCGTTTGGTGCACCAAAACGCAGCTTTTGCACAGTTTTGACGCTAAACGTGCGTTTCGTGCACCAAAACGCTGCTTTTGTACAGTTTTGATGCTAAACGAGCGTTTCGTGCACCAAATCGCTGCATTTGCACAGTTTTGACGCTAAACGTGCGTTTCGTGCACCAAAACGCTGCTTTTGCACAGTTTTGATGCTAAACGTGCGTTTCGTGCGCCAAAACGAAGCTTTTGCGCAGTTTTGACGCTAAACGTGCGCTTCGTGCACCAAAACGCTGCTTTTGCAACGAAACGTGCGTTTCGTGCACCAAAACGCTGCTTTTGCACAGTTTTGATGCTAAACGAGCGTTTCGTGCACCAAATCGCTGCATTTGCACAGTTTTGACGCTAAACGTGCGTTTCGTGCAGCAAAACGCTGCTTTTGCACAGTTTTGATGCTAAACGTGCGTTTCGTGCGCCAAAACGTAGCTTTTGCGCAGTTTTGACGCTAAACGTGCGCTTCGTGCACCAAAACGCTGCTTTTGCACAGTTTTGAACCTAAACGTGCGTTTCGTTCGCCAAAACGAAGCTTTTGCGCAGTTTTGACGCTAAACGTGCGTTTCGTGCACCAAAGCGCTGCTTTTGCACAGTTTTGACGCTAAACGTGCGTTTCGTGCAAAAAACGCCGCTTTTGCACAGTTTTGACGCTGAACGTGCGCTTCGTGCACCAAAACGATGCTTTTGCACAGTTTTGACGCTAAACGTGCGTTTCGTGCACAAAAACGTAGCTTTCGAACAGTTTTGACGCTAAACGCGCGTTTCGTGCACCAAAACGCCGCTTTTGCACAGCTTTGACGCTAAACGTGCCTTTCGTGCACCAAAACGCCGCTTTTGCACAGTTTTGACGCTAAACGTGCGTTTCGTGCACCAAAACGCCGCTTTTGCACAGCTTTGCCGCAAAACGTGCGTTCCGTGCACCAAAACGCCGCTTTTGCAACGAAACGTGCGATTCGTGCACCAAAACGCTGCTTTTGCAACGAAACGTGCGTTTCGTGCAAAAAACGCCGCTTTTGCACAGTTTTGACGCTGAACGTGCGCTTCGTGCACCAAAACGATGCTTTTGCACAGTTTTGACGCTAAACGTGCGTTCCGTGCACCAAAACGCTGCTTTTGCACAGTTTTGACGCTAAGCGTGCGTTTCGTGCACCAAAACGCCGCTTTTGCAACGAAACGTGCGTTTCGCGCACCGAATCGCCGCTTTTGCTCCGTTTTGACGCTAAACGTGCGTTCCGTGCACCAAAACGCTGCTTTTGCACAGTTTTGACGCTAAACGTGCGTTTCGTGCGCCAAAACGAAGCTTTTGCGCAGTTTTGACGCTAAACGTGCGTTTCGTGCACCAAAACGCTGCTTTTGCACAGTTTTGACCATAAACGTCCGTTTCGTGCACCAAAACGCCGCTTTTGCAACGAAACGTGCGTTTCGTGCACATAACGCTGCTTTTGCACAGTTTTGACGCTAAACGCGCGTTTAGTGCACCAAAACGCTGCTTCTGCACAGTTTTGATGCTAAACGTGCGTTTCGTGCACCAAAACGAAGCTTTTGCGCAGTTTTGACGCTAAACGTGCGTTTCGTGCACCAAAACGCTGCTTTTGCACAGTTTTGACGCTAAACGTGCGTTTCGTGCGCCAAAACGAAGCTTTTGCGCAGTTTTGACGCTAAACGTGCGTTTCGTGCAAAAAACGCCGCTTTTGCACAGTTTTGACGCTAAACGTGCGCTTCGTGCACCAAAACGATGCTTTTGCACAGTTTTGACGCTAAACGTGCGGTTCGTGCACCAAAACGCAGCTTCTGCACAGTTTTGACGCTAAACGCGCGTTTCGTGCACCAAAACGCTGCTTTTGCACAGCTTTGACGCTAAACGTGCCTTTCGTGCACCAAAACGCCGCTTTTGCAACGAAACGTGCGTTTCGTGCACCAAAACGCTGCTTTTGCACAGTTTTGACGCTAAACGTGCGTTTCGTGCACCAAAACGCCGCTTTTGCACCGCTTTGACGCAAAACGTGCGTTTCGTGCACCAAAACGCCGCTTTTGCAACGAAACGTGCGATTCGTGCACCAAAACGCTGCTTTTGCACAGATTTGACGCTAAACGTGCGTTTCGTGTAAAAAACGCCGCTTTTGCACAGTTTTGACGCTAAACGTACGTTTCGTGCACCAAAACCCCGCTTTTGCAGCGAAACGTGCGATTCGGGCACCAAAACGCTGCTTTTGCACAGTTTTGACGCTAAACGTGCGTTTCGTGCACCAAAACGCTGCTTTTGCACAGTTTTGACGCTAAACGTCCGTTTCGTGCACCAAAACGCCGCTTTTGCAAGGAAACGTGCGTTTCGTGCACATAACGCTGCTTTTGCACAGTTTTGACGCTACACGTACGTTTCGTGCACCAAAACGCCGCCTTTGCACACTTTTGACGCTAAACGTGCGTTTGGTGCACCAAAACGCAGCTTTTGCACAGTTTTGACGCTAAACGTGCGTTTCGTGCACCAAAACGCTGCTTTTGTACAGTTTTGATGCTAAACGAGCGTTTCGTGCACCAAATCGCTGCATTTGCACAGTTTTGACGCTAAACGTGCGTTTCGTGCACCAAAACGCTGCTTTTGCACAGTTTTGATGCTAAACGTGCGTTTCGTGCGCCAAAACGAAGCTTTTGCGCAGTTTTGACGCTAAACGTGCGCTTCGTGCACCAAAACGCTGCTTTTGCAACGAAACGTGCGTTTCGTGCACCAAAACGCTGCTTTTGCACAGTTTTGATGCTAAACGAGCGTTTCGTGCACCAAATCGCTGCATTTGCACAGTTTTGACGCTAAACGTGCGTTTCGTGCAGCAAAACGCTGCTTTTGCACAGTTTTGATGCTAAACGTGCGTTTCGTGCGCCAAAACGTAGCTTTTGCGCAGTTTTGACGCTAAACGTGCGCTTCGTGCACCAAAACGCTGCTTTTGCACAGTTTTGAACCTAAACGTGCGTTTCGTTCGCCAAAACGAAGCTTTTGCGCAGTTTTGACGCTAAACGTGCGTTTCGTGCACCAAAGCGCTGCTTTTGCACAGTTTTGACGCTAAACGTGCGTTTCGTGCAAAAAACGCCGCTTTTGCACAGTTTTGACGCTGAACGTGCGCTTCGTGCACCAAAACGATGCTTTTGCACAGTTTTGACGCTAAACGTGCGTTTCGTGCACAAAAACGTAGCTTTCGAACAGTTTTGACGCTAAACGCGCGTTTCGTGCACCAAAACGCCGCTTTTGCACAGCTTTGACGCTAAACGTGCCTTTCGTGCACCAAAACGCCGCTTTTGCACAGTTTTGACGCTAAACGTGCGTTTCGTGCACCAAAACGCCGCTTTTGCACAGCTTTGCCGCAAAACGTGCGTTCCGTGCACCAAAACGCCGCTTTTGCAACGAAACGTGCGATTCGTGCACCAAAACGCTGCTTTTGCAACGAAACGTGCGTTTCGTGCAAAAAACGCCGCTTTTGCACAGTTTTGACGCTGAACGTGCGCTTCGTGCACCAAAACGATGCTTTTGCACAGTTTTGACGCTAAACGTGCGTTCCGTGCACCAAAACGCTGCTTTTGCACAGTTTTGACGCTAAGCGTGCGTTTCGTGCACCAAAACGCCGCTTTTGCAACGAAACGTGCGTTTCGCGCACCGAATCGCCGCTTTTGCTCCGTTTTGACGCTAAACGTGCGTTCCGTGCACCAAAACGCTGCTTTTGCACAGTTTTGACGCTAAACGTGCGTTTCGTGCGCCAAAACGAAGCTTTTGCGCAGTTTTGACGCTAAACGTGCGTTTCGTGCACCAAAACGCTGCTTTTGCACAGTTTTGACCATAAACGTCCGTTTCGTGCACCAAAACGCCGCTTTTGCAACGAAACGTGCGTTTCGTGCACATAACGCTGCTTTTGCACAGTTTTGACGCTAAACGCGCGTTTAGTGCATCAAAACGCCGCTTTTGCAACGAAACGTGCGATTCGTGCACCAAAACGCTGCTTTTGCACAGTTTTGACACTAAACGTGCGTTTCGTGCACCAAAACGCTGTTTTTGCACAGTTTTAAAGCGTAACGTGCGTTTCGTGCACCAAAACGCTGCTTTTGCACAGTTTTGACTCTAAACGTGCGTTTCGCGCACCGAATCGCCGCTTTTGCTCCGTTTTGACGCTAAACGTGCGTTCCGTGCACCAAAACGCTGCTTTTGCACAGATTTGACGCTAAACGTGCGTTTCGTGCACCAAAACGCCGCTTTTGCAACGAAACGTGCGTTTCGTGCACCTAAAGGCTGCTTTTGCTCAGTTTTGATGCTAAACGTGCGTTTCACGCACCAAAACGCTGCTTTTGCACAGTTTTGACGCTAAACTTGCGTTTCGTGCACCAAAACGCCGCTTTTGCAACGAAAGGTGCGATTCGTGCACCAAAACGCTGCTTTTGCACAGTTTTGACACTAAACGTGCGTTTCGTGCACCAAAACGCTGCTTTTGCACAGTTTTGACGCTAAACGTCCGTTTCGTGCACCAAAACGCCGCTTTTGCAACGAAACGTGCGTTTCGTGCACCTAAACGCTGCTTTTGCACAGTTTTAAAGCGTAACGTGCGTTTCGTGCACCAAAACGCTGCTTTTGCACAGTTTTGACGCTAAACGTGCGTTTCGTGCACCAAAACGCTGCTTTTGCGCAGTTTTGACGCTAAACGTGCGTTTCGTGCACCAAAACGCTGCTTTTGCAACGAAACGTGCGTTTCGTGCACCAAAACGCTGCTTTTGCACAGTTTTGATGCTAAACGAGCGTTTCGTGCACCAAATCGCTGCTTTTGCACAGTTTTGACGCTAAACGTGCGTTTCGTGCACCAAAACGCTGCTTCTGCACAGTTTTGATGCTAAACGTGCGTTTCGTGCACCAAAACGAAGCTTTTGCGCAGTTTTGACGCTAAACGTGCGTTTCGTGCACCAAAACGCTGCTTTTGCACAGTTTTGACGCTAAACGTGCGTTTCGTGCGCCAAAACGAAGCTTTTGCGCAGTTTTGACGCTAAACGTGCGTTTCGTGCAAAAAACGCCGCTTTTGCACAGTTTTGACGCTAAACGTGCGCTTCGTGCACCAAAACGATGCTTTTGCACAGTTTTGACGCTAAACGTGCGGTTCGTGCACCAAAACGCAGCTTTTGCACAGTTTTGACGCTAAACGCGCGTTTCGTGCACCAAAACGCTGCTTTTGCACAGCTTTGACGCTAAACGTGCCTTTCGTGCACCAAAACGCCGCTTTTGCAACGAAACGTGCGTTTCGTGCACCAAAACGCTGCTTTTGCACAGTTTTGACGCTAAACGTGCGTTTCGTGCACCAAAACGCCGCTTTTGCACCGCTTTGACGCAAAACGTGCGTTTCGTGCACCAAAACGCCGCTTTTGCAACGAAACGTGCGATTCGTGCACCAAAACGCTGCTTTTGCACAGATTTGACGCTAAACGTGCGTTTCGTGTAAAAAACGCCGCTTTTGCACAGTTTTGACGCTAAACGTACGTTTCGTGCACCAAAACCCCGCTTTTGCAGCGAAACGTGCGATTCGGGCACCAAAACGCTGCTTTTGCACAGTTTTGACGCTAAACGTGCGTTTCGTGCACCAAAACGCTGCTTTTGCACAGTTTTGACGCTAAACGTCCGTTTCGTGCACCAAAACGCCGCTTTTGCAAGGAAACGTGCGTTTCGTGCACATAACGCTGCTTTTGCACAGTTTTGACGCTACACGTACGTTTCGTGCACCAAAACGCCGCCTTTGCACACTTTTGACGCTAAACGTGCGTTTCGTGCACCAAAACGCAGCTTTTGCAACGAAACGTGCGTTTCGTGCACCAAAACGCTGCTTTTGCACAGTTTTGATGCTAAACGAGCGTTTCGTGCACCAAATCGCTGCATTTGCACAGTTTTGACGCTAAACGTGCGTTTCGTGCACCAAAACGCTGCTTTTGCACAGTTTTGATGCTAAACGTGCGTTTCGAGCGCCAAAACGAAGCTTTTGCGCAGTTTTGACGCTAAACGTGCGCTTCGTGCACCAAAACGCTGCTTTTGCACAGTTTTGACGCTAAACGTGCGTTTCGTTCGCCAAAACGATGCCTTTGCGCAGTTTTGACGCTAAACGTGCGTTTCGTGCCCCAAAACGCTGTTTTTGCACAGTTTTGACGCTAAACGTGCGTTTCGTGCAAAAAACGCCGCTTTTGCACAGTTTTGACGCTAAACGTGCCTTTCGTGCACCAAAACGCCGCTTTTGCACAGTTTTGACGCTAAACGTGCGTTTCGTGCACCAAAACGCCGCTTTTGCACAGCTTTGACGCAAAACGTGCGTTCCGTGCACCAAAACGCCGCTTTTGCAACGAAACGTGCGATTCGTGCACCAAAACGCTGCTTTTGCAACGAAACGTGCGTTTCGTGCACCAAAACGCTGCTTTTGCACAGTTTTGATGCTAAACGAGCGTTTCGTGCACCAAATCGCTGCATTTGCACAGTTTTGACGCAAAACGTGCGTTTCGTGCAGCAAAACGCTGCTTTTGCACAGTTTTGATGCTAAACGTGCGTTTCGTGCGCCAAAACGAAGCTTTTGCGCAGTTTTGACGCTAAACGTGCGCTTCGTGCACCAAAACGCTGCTTTTGCACAGTTTTGACGCTAAACGTGCGTTTCGTGCACCAAAACGCCGCTTTTGCACAGCTTTGACGCAAAACGTGCGTTCCGTGCACCAAAACGCCGCTTTTGCAACGAAACGTGCGATTCGTGCACCAAAACGCTGCTTTTGCAACGAAACCTGCGTTTCGTGCACCAAAACGCTGCTTTTGCACAGTTTTGACACTAAACGTGCGTTTCGTGCACCAAAACGCTGCTTTTGCACCGTTTTGACGCTAAACGTGCGTTTCGTGCACCAAAACGCTGCTTTTGCAACGAAACGTGCGTTTCGTGCACCAAAACGCTGCTTTTGCACAGTTTTGATGCTAAACGAGCGTTTCGTGCACCAAATCGCTGCATTTGCACAGTTTTGACGCTAAACGTGCGTTTCGTGCACCAAAACGCTGCTTTTGCACAGTTTTGATGCTAAACGTGCGTTTCGTGCGGCAAAACGAAGCTTTTGCGCAGTTTTGACGCTAAACGTGCGCTTCGTGCACCAAAACGCTGCTTTTGCACAGTTTTGACGCTAAACGTGCGTTTCGTGCACCAAAACGCCGCTTTTGCACAGCTTTGACGCAAAACGTGCGTTCCGTGCACCAAAACGCCGCTTTTGCAACGAAACGTGCGATTCGTGCACCAAAACGCTGCTTTTGCAACGAAACCTGCGTTTCGTGCACCAAAACGCTGCTTCTGCACAGTTTTGACCCTAAACGTGCGTTTCGTGCACCAAAACGCTGCTTTTGCACAGTTTTGACGCTAAACGTGCGTTTCGTGCACCAAAACGCTGCTTTTGCAACGAAACGTGCGTTTCGTGCACCAAAACGCTGCTTTTGCACAGTTTTGATGCTAAACGAGCGTTTCGTGCACCAAATCGCTGCTTTTGCACGGTTTTGACACTAAACGTGCGTTTCGTGCACCAAAACGCTGCTTTTGCACAGTTTTGACGCTAAACGTCCGTTTCGTGCACCAAAACGAAGCTTTTGCGCAGTTTTGACGCTAAACGTGCGTTTCGTGGACCAAAACGCCGCTTTTGCAACGAAACGTGCGTTTCGTGCACCAAAAGGCTGCTTTTGCTCAGTTTTGATGCTAAACGTGCGTTTCACGCACCAAAACGCTGCTTTTGCACAGTTTTGATGCTCAACGTGCGATTCGTGCACCAAAACGCTGCTTTTGCACAGTTTTGACACTAAACGCGCGTTTCGTGCACCAAAACGCCGCTTTTGCGCAGTTTTGACGCTAAACGTGCGTTTCGTGCACCAAAACGCTGCTTTTGCACAGTTTTGACGCTAAACGTGCGTTTCGTGCAAAAAACGCCGCTTTTGCACAGTTTTGACGCTAAACGTGCGCTTCGTTCACCAAAACGATGCTTTTGCACAGTTTTGACGCTAAACGTGCGTTTCGTGCACCAAAACGCAGCTTTTGCACAGTTTTGACGCTAAACGCGCGTTTCGTGCACCAAAACGCCGCTTTTGCACAGCTTTGACGCTAAACGTGCCTTTCGTGCACCAAAACGCCGCTTTTGCACAGTTTTGACGCTGAACGTGCGTTTCGTGCACCAAAACGCCGCTTTTGCACAGCTTTGACGCAAAACGTGCGTTTCGTGCACCAAAACGCCGCTTTTGCAACGAAACGTGCGATTCGTGCACCAAAACGCTGCTTTTGCACAGATTTGACGCTAAACGTGCGATTCGTGCACCAAAACGCCGCTTTTGCAACGAAACGTGCGTTTCGTGCACCAAAACGCCGCTTTTGCAACGAAACGTGCGTTTCGTGCACATAACGCTGCTCTGGCACAGTTTTGACGCTAAACGTACGGTTCGTGCACCAAAACGCCGCTTTTGCACAGTTTTGACGCTAAACGTGCGGTTCGTGCACCAAAACGCAGCTTTTGCACAGTTTTGACGCTAAACGTGCGTTTCGTGCACCAAAACGCTGCTTTTGCAACGAAACGTGCGTTTCGTGCACCAAAACGCTGCTTTTGCACAGCTTTGACGCAAAACGTGCGTTCCGTGCACCAAAACGCCGCTTTTGCAACGAAACGTGCGATTCGTGCACCAAAACGCTGCTTTTGCAACGAAACCTGCGTTTCGTGCACCAAAACGCTGCTTTTGCACAGTTTTGACACTAAACGTGCGTTTCGTGCACCAAAACGCTGCTTTTGCACAGTTTTGACGCTAAACGTGCGTTTCGTGCACCAAAACGCTGCTTTTGCAACGAAACGTGCGTTTCGTGCACCAAAACGCTGCTTTTGCACAGTTTTGATGCTAAACGAGCGTTTCGTGCACCAAATCGCTGCATTTGCACAGTTTTGACGCTAAACGTGCGTTTCGTGCACCAAAACGCTGCTTTTGCACAGTTTTGATGTTAAACGTGCGTTTCGTGCGGCAAAACGAAGCTTTTGCGCAGTTTTGACGCTAAACGTGCGCTTCGTGCACCAAAACGCTGCTTTTGCACTGTTTTGACGCTAAACGTGCGTTTCGTGCACCAAAACGCTGCTTTTGCACAGTTTTGACGCTATACGTGCGTTTCGTGCCCAAAACGCTGCTTTTGCACAGTTGTGACGCTAAACGTGCGTTTCGTGCACCAAAACGCAGCTTTTGCACAGTTTTGACGCTAAACGTGCGTTGCGTGCACCAAAACGCTGCTTTTGCACAGTTTTAACGCTAAACGTGCGTTTCGTGCACCAAAACGCTGCTTTTGCACAGTTTTGACGCTAAACGTGCGTTTCGTGCACCAAAACGCTGCTTTTGCAACGAAACGTGCGTTTCGTGCACCAAAACGCTGCTTTTGCACAGTTTTGATGCTAAACGAGCGTTTCGTGCACCAAATCGCTGCTTTTGCACGGTTTTGACACTAAACGTGCGTTTCGTGCACCAAAACGCTGCTTTTGCACAGTTTTGACGCTAAACGTCCGTTTCGTGCACCAAAACGCCGCTTTTGCAACGAAACGTGCGTATCGCGCACATAACGCTGCTCTGGCACAGTTTTGACGCTAAACGTACGGTTCGTGCACCAAAACGCTGCTTTTGCAACGAAACGTGCGTTTCGTGCACCAAAACGCTGCTTTTGCACAGTTTTGACGCTAAACGTGCGTTTCGTGCACCAAAACGCTGCTTTTGCACAGTTTTGACGCTAAACGCGCGTTTCGTACACCAAAACCCTGCTTTTGCACAGTTTTGACGCTAAACGTGCGTTTCGTGCAACAAAACGCTGCTTTTGCACAGTTTTTACGCTAAACGTGCGTTTCGTGCATCAAAACGCTGCTTTTGCACAGTTTTGACGCTTAACGTGCGTTTCGTGCACCAAAACGAAGCTTTTGCACAGTTTTGACGCTAAACGTGCGTTTCGTGCACCAAAACGCTGCTTTTGCACAGTTTTGACGCTCAACGTGCGTTTCGTGCACCAAAACGCTGCTTTTGCACAGTTGTGACGCTAAACGTGCGTTTCGTGCACCAAAACGCTGCTTTTGCACAGTTTTGACGCTAAACGTGCGTTTCGTGCACCAAAACGCTGCTTTTGCAACGAAACGTGCGTTTCGTGCACCAAAACGCTGCTTTTGCACAGTTTTGATGCTAAACGAGCGTTTCGTGCACCAAATCGCTGCTTTTGCACGGTTTTGACACTAAACGTGCGTTTCGTGCACCAAAACGCTGCTTTTGCACAGTTTTGACGCTAAACGTCCGTTTCGTGCACCAAAACGAAGCTTTTGCGCAGTTTTGACGCTAAACGTGCGTTTCGTGGACCAAAACGCCGCTTTTGCAACGAAACGTGCGTTTCGTGCACCAAAAGGCTGCTTTTGCTCAGTTTTGATGCTAAACGTGCGTTTCACGCACCAAAACGCTGCTTTTGCACAGTTTTGATGCTCAACGTGCGATTCGTGCACCAAAACGCTGCTTTTGCACAGTTTTGACACTAAACGCGCGTTTCGTGCACCAAAACGCCGCTTTTGCACAGTTTTGACGCTGAACGTGCGTTTCGTGCACCAAAACGCCGCTTTTGCACAGCTTTGACGCAAAACGTGCGTTTCGTGCACCAAAACGCCGCTTTTGCAACGAAACGTGCGATTCGTGCACCAAAACGCTGCTTTTGCACAGATTTGACGCTAAACGTGCGATTCGTGCACCAAAACGCCGCTTTTGCAACGAAACGTGCGTTTCGTGCACCAAAACGCTGCTTTTGCACAGTTTTGACGCTAAACGTCCGTTTCGTGCACCAAAACGAAGCTTTTGCGCAGTTTTGACGCTAAACGTGCGTTTCGTGCACCAAAACGTCGCTTTTGCAACGAAACGTGCGTTTCGTGCACCTAAACGCTGCTTTTGCACAGTTTTAAAGCGTAACGTGCGTTTCGTGCACCAAAACGCTGCTTTTGCACAGTTTTGACGCTAAACGTGCGTTTCGTGCAGCAAAACGCTGCTTTTGCACAGTTTTGACGCTAAACGTGCGTTTCATGCGCCAAAACGAATCTTTTGCGCAGTTTTGACGCTAAACGTGCGTTTCGTGCAAAAAACGCCGCTTTTGCACAGTTTTGACGCTAAACGTGCGTTTCGTGCACCAAAACGCTGCTTTTGCGCAGTTTTGACGCTAAACGTGCGTTTCTTGCACCAAAACGCTGCTTTTGCACAGTTTTGACGCTAAACGTGCGTTTCGTGCACCAAAACGCTGCTTCTGCACAGTTTTGATGCTAAACGTGCGTTTCGTGCACCAAAACGAAGCTTTTGCGCAGTTTTGACGCTAAACGTGCGTTTCGTGCACCAAAACGCTGCTTTTGCACAGTTTTGACGCTAAACGTGCGTTTCGTGCGCCAAAACGAAGCTTTTGCGCAGTTTTGACGCTAAACGTGCGTTTCGTGCAAAAAACGCCGCTTTTGCACAGTTTTGACGCTAAACGTGCGCTTCGTGCACCAAAACGATGCTTTTGCACAGTTTTGACGCTAAACGTGCGTTTCGTGCACCAAAACGCAGCTTTTGCACAGTTTTGACGCTAAACGCGCGTTTCGTGCACCAAAACGCTGCTTTTGCACAGCTTTGACGCTAAACGTGCCTTTCGTGCACCAAAACGCCGCTTTTGCAACGAAACGTGCGTTTCGTGCACCAAAACGCTGCTTTTGCACAGTTTTGACGCTAAACGTGCGTTTCGTGCACCAAAACGCCGCTTTTGCACAGCTTTGACGCAAAACGTGCGTTTCGTGCACCAAAACGCCGCTTTTGCAACGAAACGTGCGATTCGTGCACCAAAACGCTGCTTTTGCACAGATTTGACGCTAAACGTGCGTTTCGTGTAAAAAACGCCGCTTTTGCACAGTTTTGACGCTAAACGTACGTTTCGTGCACCAAAACCCCGCTTTTGCAGCGAAACGTGCGATTCGGGCACCAAAACGCTGCTTTTGCACAGTTTTGACGCTAAACGTGCGTTTCGTGCACCAAAACGCTGCTTTTGCACAGTTTTGACGCTAAACGTCCGTTTCGTGCACCAAAACGCCGCTTTTGCAAGGAAACGTGCGTTTCGTGCACATAACGCTGCTTTTGCACAGTTTTGACGCTACACGTACGTTTCGTGCACCAAAACGCCGCTTTTGCACACTTTTGACGCTAAACGTGCGTTTCGTGCACCAAAGCGCAGCTTTTGCACAGTTTTGACGCCAAACGTGCGTTTCGTGCGCCAAAACGAAGCTTTTGCGCAGTTTTGACGCTAAACGTGCGTTTCGTGCAAAAAACGCCGCTTTTGCACAGTTTTGACGCTAAACGTGCGCTTCGTGCACCAAAACGATGCTTTTGCACAGTTTTGACGCTAAACGTGCGTTTCGTGCACCAAAACGCAGCTTTTGCACAGTTTTGACGCTAAACGCGCGTTTCGTGCACCAAAACGCTGCTTTTGCACAGCTTTGACGCTAAACGTGCCTTTCGTGCACCAAAACGCCGCTTTTGCAACGAAACGTGCGTTTCGTGCACCAAAACGCTGCTTTTGCACAGTTTTGACGCTAAACGTGCGTTTCGTGCACCAAAACGCCGCTTTTGCACAGCTTTGACGCAAAACGTGCGTTTCGTGCACCAAAACGCCGCTTTTGCAACGAAACGTGCGATTCGTGCACCAAAACGCTGCTTTTGCACAGATTTGACGCTAAACGTGCGTTTCGTGTAAAAAACGCCGCTTTTGCACAGTTTTGACGCTAAACGTACGTTTCGTGCACCAAAACCCCGCTTTTGCAGCGAAACGTGCGATTCGGGCACCAAAACGCTGCTTTTGCACAGTTTTGACGCTAAACGTGCGTTTCGTGCACCAAAACGCTGCTTTTGCACAGTTTTGACGCTAAACGTCCGTTTCGTGCACCAAAACGCCGCTTTTGCAAGGAAACGTGCGTTTCGTGCACATAACGCTGCTTTTGCACAGTTTTGACGCTACACGTACGTTTCGTGCACCAAAACGCCGCTTTTGCACACTTTTGACGCTAAACGTGCGTTTCGTGCACCAAAGCGCAGCTTTTGCACAGTTTTGACGCTAAACGTGCGTTTCGTGCACCAAAACGCTGCTTTTGCACAGTTTTGACACTAAACGTGCGTTTCGTGCACCAAAACGCTGCTTTTGCACAGTTTTGACGCTAAACGTGCGTTTCGTGCACCAAAACGCTGCTTTTGCACAGTTTTGACGCTAAACGTGCGTTTCGTGCGCCAAAACGAAGCTTTTGCGCAGTTTTGACGCTAAACGTGCGTTTCGTGCAAAAAACGCCGCTTTTGCACAGTTTTGACGCTAAACGTGCGCTTCGTGCACCAAAACGATGCTTTTGCACAGTTTTGACGCTAAACGTGCGTTTCGTGCACCAAAACGCAGCTTTTGCACAGTTTTGACGCTAAACGCGCGTTTCGTGCACCAAAACGCTGCTTTTGCACAGCTTTGACGCTAAACGTGCCTTTCGTGCACCAAAACGCCGCTTTTGCAACGAAACGTGCGTTTCGTGCACCAAAACGCTGCTTTTGCACAGATTTGACGCTAAACGTGCGTTTCGTGTAAAAAACGCCGCTTTTGCACAGTTTTGACGCTAAACGTACGTTTCGTGCACCAAAACCCCGCTTTTGCAGCGAAACGTGCGATTCGGGCACCAAAACGCTGCTTTTGCACAGTTTTGACGCTAAACGTGCGTTTCGTGCACCAAAACGCTGCTTTTGCACAGTTTTGACGCTAAACGTCCGTTTCGTGCACCAAAACGCCGCTTTTGCAAGGAAACGTGCGTTTCGTGCACATAACGCTGCTTTTGCACAGTTTTGACGCTACACGTACGTTTCGTGCACCAAAACGCCGCTTTTGCACACTTTTGACGCTAAACGTGCGTTTCGTGCACCAAAGCGCAGCTTTTGCACAGTTTTGACGCTAAACGTGCGTTTCGTGCACCAAAACGCAGCTTTTGCACAGTTTTGACGCTAAACGTGCGTTGCGTGCACCAAAACGCTGCTTTTGCAACGAAACGTGCGTTTCGTGCACCAAAACGCTGCTTTTGCACAGTTTTGATGCTAAACGAGCGTTTCGTGCACCAAATCGCTGCATTTGCACAGTTTTGACGCTAAACGTGCGTTTCGTGCAGCAAAACGCTGCTTTTGCACAGTTTTGATGCTAAACGTGCGTTTCGTGCGCCAACACGAAGCTTTTGCGCAGTTTTGACGCTAAACGTGCGCTTCGTGCACCAAAACGCTGCTTTTGCACAGTTTTGAACCTAAACGTGCGTTTCGTTCGCCAAAACGAAGCTTTTGCGCAGTTTTGACGCTAAACGTGCGTTTCGTGCACCAAAACGCTGCTTTTGCACAGTTTTGACGCTAAACGTGCGTTTCGTGCAAAAAACGCCGCTTTTGCACAGTTTTGACGCTGAACGTGCGCTTCGTGCACCAAAACGATGCTTTTGCACAGTTTTGACGCTAAACGTGCGTTTCGTGCACCAAAACGCTGCTTTTGCACAGTTTTGACGCTAAGCGTGCGTTTCGTGCACCAAAACGCCGCTTTTGCAACGAAACGTGCGTTTCGCGCACCGAATCGCCGCTTTTGCTCCGTTTTGACGCTAAACGTGCGTTCCGTGCACCAAAACGCTGCTTTTGCACAGTTTTGACGCTAAACGTGCGTTTCGTGCGCCAAAACGAAGCTTTTGCGCAGTTTTGACGCTAAACGTGCGTTTCGTGCACCAAAACGCTGCTTTTGCACAGTTTTGACCATAAACGTCCGTTTCGTGCACCAAAACGCCGCTTTTGCAACGAAACGTGCGTTTCGTGCACATAACGCTGCTTTTGCACAGTTTTGACGCTAAACGCGCGTTTCGTGCATCAAAACGCCGCTTTTGCAACGAAACGTGCGATTCGTGCACCAAAACGCTGCTTTTGCACAGTTTTGACACTAAACGTGCGTTTCGTGCACCAAAACGCTGCTTTTGCACAGTTTTAAAGCGTAACGTGCGTTTCGTGCACCAAAACGCTGCTTTTGCACAGTTTTGACGCTAAACGTGCGTTTCGCGCACCGAATCGCCGCTTTTGCTCCGTTTTGACGCTAAACGTGCGTTCCGTGCACCAAAACGCTGCTTTTGCACAGATTTGACGCTAAACGTGCGTTTCGTGCACCAAAACGCCGCTTTTGCAACGAAACGTGCGTTTCGTGCACCAAAAGGCTGCTTTTGCTCAGTTTTGATGCTAAACGTGCGTTTCACGCACCAAAACGCTGCTTTTGCACAGTTTTGACGCTAAACTTGCGTTTCGTGCACCAAAACGCCGCTTTTGCAACGAAAGGTGCGATTCGTGCACCAAAACGCTGCTTTTGCACAGTTTTGACACTAAACGTGCGTTTCGTGCACCAAAACGCTGCTTTTGCACAGTTTTGATGCTAAACGAGCGTTTCGTGCACCAAATCGCTGCATTTGCACAGTTTTGACGCTAAACGTGCGTTTCGTGCAGCAAAACGCTGCTTTTGCACAGTTTTGATGCTAAACGTGCGTTTCGTGCGCCAACACGAAGCTTTTGCGCAGTTTTGACGCTAAACGTGCGCTTCATGCACCAAAACGCTGCTTTTGCACAGTTTTGAACCTAAACGTGCGTTTCGTGCAAAAAACGCCGCTTTTGCACAGTTTTGACGCTGAACGTGCGCTTCGTGCACCAAAACGATGCTTTTGCACAGTTTTGACGCTAAACGTGCGTTCCGTGCACCAAAACGCTGCTTTTGCACAGTTTTGACGCTAAGCGTGCGTTTCGTGCACCAAAACGCCGCTTTTGCAACGAAACGTGCGTTTCGCGCACCGAATCGCCGCTTTTGCTCCGTTTTGACGCTAAACGTGCGTTCCGTGCACCAAAACGCTGCTTTTGCACAGTTTTGACGCTAAACGTGCGTTTCGTGCGCCAAAACGAAGCTTTTGCGCAGTTTTGACGCTAAACGTGCGTTTCGTGCACCAAAACGCTGCTTTTGCACAGTTTTGACCATAAACGTCCGTTTCGTGCACCAAAACGCCGCTTTTGCAACGAAACGTGCGTTTCGTGCACATAACGCTGCTTTTGCACAGTTTTGACGCTAAACGCGCGTTTCGTGCATCAAAACGCCGCTTTTGCAACGAAACGTGCGATTCGTGCACCAAAACGCTGCTTTTGCACAGTTTTGACACTAAACGTGCGTTTCGTGCACCAAAACGCTGTTTTTGCACAGTTTTAAAGCGTAACGTGCGTTTCGTGCACCAAAACGCTGCTTTTGCACAGTTTTGACTCTAAACGTGCGTTTCGCGCACCGAATCGCCGCTTTTGCTCCGTTTTGACGCTAAACGTGCGTTCCGTGCACCAAAACGCTGCTTTTGCACAGATTTGACGCTAAACGTGCGTTTCGTGCACCAAAACGCCGCTTTTGCAACGAAACGTGCGTTTCGTGCACCTAAAGGCTGCTTTTGCTCAGTTTTGATGCTAAACGTGCGTTTCACGCACCAAAACGCTGCTTTTGCACAGTTTTGACGCTAAACTTGCGGTTCGTGCACCAAAACGCAGCTTTTGCACAGTTTTGACGCTAATCGCGCGTTTCGTGCACCAAAACGCTGCTTTTGCACAGCTTTGACGCTAAACGTGCCTTTCGTGCACCAAAACGCCGCTTTTGCAACGAAACGTGCGTTTCGTGCACCAAAACGCTGCTTTTGCACAGTTTTGACGCTAAACGTGCGTTTCGTGCACCAAAACGCCGCTTTTGCACCGCTTTGACGCAAAACGTGCGTTTCGTGCACCAAAACGCCGCTTTTGCAACGAAACGTGCGATTCGTGCACCAAAACGCTGCTTTTGCACAGATTTGACGCTAAACGTGCGTTTCGTGTAAAAAACGCCGCTTTTGCACAGTTTTGACGCTAAACGTACGTTTCGTGCACCAAAACCCCGCTTTTGCAGCGAAACGTGCGATTCGGGCACCAAAACGCTGCTTTTGCACAGTTTTGACGCTAAACGTGCGTTTCGTGCACCAAAACGCTGCTTTTGCACAGTTTTGACGCTAAACGTCCGTTTCGTGCACCAAAACGCCGCTTTTGCAAGGAAACGTGCGTTTCGTGCACATAACGCTGCTTTTGCACAGTTTTGACGCTACACGTACGTTTCGTGCACCAAAACGCCGCCTTTGCACACTTTTGACGCTAAACGTGCGTTTGGTGCACCAAAACGCAGCTTTTGCACAGTTTTGACGCTAAACGTGCGTTTCGTGCACCAAAACGCTGCTTTTGTACAGTTTTGATGCTAAACGAGCGTTTCGTGCACCAAATCGCTGCATTTGCACAGTTTTGACGCTAAACGTGCGTTTCGTGCACCAAAACGCTGCTTTTGCACAGTTTTGATGCTAAACGTGCGTTTCGTGCGCCAAAACGAAGCTTTTGCGCAGTTTTGACGCTAAACGTGCGCTTCGTGCACCAAAACGCTGCTTTTGCAACGAAACGTGCGTTTCGTGCACCAAAACGCTGCTTTTGCACAGTTTTGATGCTAAACGAGCGTTTCGTGCACCAAATCGCTGCATTTGCACAGTTTTGACGCTAAACGTGCGTTTCGTGCAGCAAAACGCTGCTTTTGCACAGTTTTGATGCTAAACGTGCGTTTCGTGCGCCAAAACGTAGCTTTTGCGCAGTTTTGACGCTAAACGTGCGCTTCGTGCACCAAAACGCTGCTTTTGCACAGTTTTGAACCTAAACGTGCGTTTCGTTCGCCAAAACGAAGCTTTTGCGCAGTTTTGACGCTAAACGTGCGTTTCGTGCACCAAAGCGCTGCTTTTGCACAGTTTTGACGCTAAACGTGCGTTTCGTGCAAAAAACGCCGCTTTTGCACAGTTTTGACGCTGAACGTGCGCTTCGTGCACCAAAACGATGCTTTTGCACAGTTTTGACGCTAAACGTGCGTTTCGTGCACAAAAACGCAGCTTTCGAACAGTTTTGACGCTAAACGCGCGTTTCGTGCACCAAAACGCCGCTTTTGCACAGCTTTGACGCTAAACGTGCCTTTCGTGCACCAAAACGCCGCTTTTGCACAGTTTTGACGCTAAACGTGCGTTTCGTGCACCAAAACGCCGCTTTTGCACAGCTTTGCCGCAAAACGTGCGTTCCGTGCACCAAAACGCCGCTTTTGCAACGAAACGTGCGATTCGTGCACCAAAACGCTGCTTTTGCAACGAAACGTGCGTTTCGTGCACCAAAACGCTGCTTTTGCACAGTTTTGGTGCTAAACGAGCGTTTCGTGCACCAAATCGCTGCATTTGCACAGTTTTGACGCTAAACGTGCGTTTCGTGCAGCAAAACGCTGCTTTTGCACAGTTTTGATGCTAAACGTGCGTTTCGTGCGCCAAAACGAAGCTTTTGCGCAGTTTTGACGCTAAACGTGCGCTTCGTGCACCAAAACGCTGCTTTTGCACAGTTTTGACGCTAAACGTGCGTTTCGTGCACCAAAACGCTGCTTTTGCAACGAAACGTGCGTTTCGTGCACCAAAACGCTGCTTTTGCACAGTTTTGATGCTAAACGAGCGTTTCGTGCACCAAATCGCTGCATTTGCACAGTTTTGACGCTAAACGTGCGTTTCGTGCAGCAAAACGCTGCTTTTGCACAGTTTTGATGCTAAACGTGCGTTTCGTGCGCCAAAACGAAGCTTTTGCACAGTTTTGACGCTAAGCGTGCGTTTCGTGCACCAAAACGCCGCTTTTGCAACGAAACGTGCGTTTCGCGCACCGAATCGCCGCTTTTGCTCCGTTTTGACGCTAAACGTGCGTTCCGTGCACCAAAACGCTGCTTTTGCACAGTTTTGACGCTAAACGTGCGTTTCGTGCGCCAAAACGAAGCTTTTGCGCAGTTTTGACGCTAAACGTGCGTTTCGTGCACCAAAACGCTGCTTTTGCACAGTTTTGACCATAAACGTCCGTTTCGTGCACCAAAACGCCGCTTTTGCAACGAAACGTGCGTTTCGTGCACATAACGCTGCTTTTGCACAGTTTTGACGCTAAACGCGCGTTTCGTGCATCAAAACGCCGCTTTTGCAACGAAACGTGCGATTCGTGCACCAAAACGCTGCTTTTGCACAGTTTTGACACTAAACGTGCGTTTCGTGCACCAAAACGCTGCTTTTGCACAGTTTTAAAGCGTAACGTGCGTTTCGTGCACCAAAACGCTGCTTTTGCACAGTTTTGACGCTAAACGTGCGTTTCGCGCACCGAATCGCCGCTTTTGCTCCGTTTTGACGCTAAACGTGCGTTCCGTGCACCAAAACGCTGCTTTTGCACAGATTTGACGCTAAACGTGCGTTTCGTGCACCAAAACGCCGCTTTTGCAACGAAACGTGCGTTTCGTGCACCAAAAGGCTGCTTTTGCTCAGTTTTGATGCTAAACGTGCGTTTCACGCACCAAAACGCTGCTTTTGCACAGTTTTGACGCTAAACTTGCGTTTCGTGCACCAAAACGCCGCTTTTGCAACGAAAGGTGCGATTCGTGCACCAAAACGCTGCTTTTGCACAGTTTTGACACTAAACGTGCGTTTCGTGCACCAAAACGCTGCTTTTGCACAGTTTTGATGCTAAACGAGCGTTTCGTGCACCAAATCGCTGCATTTGCACAGTTTTGACGCTAAACGTGCGTTTCGTGCACCGAATCGCCGCTTTTGCTCCGTTTTGACGCTAAACGTGCGTTCCGTGCACCAAAACGCTGCTTTTGCACAGATTTGACGCTAAACGTGCGTTTCGTGCACCAAAACGCCGCTTTTGCAACGAAACGTGCGTTTCGTGCACCTAAAGGCTGCTTTTGCTCAGTTTTGATGCTAAACGTGCGTTTCACGCACCAAAACGCTGCTTTTGCACAGTTTTGACGCTAAACTTGCGGTTCGTGCACCAAAACGCAGCTTTTGCACAGTTTTGACGCTAAACGCGCGTTTCGTGCACCAAAACGCTGCTTTTGCACAGCTTTGACGCTAAACGTGCCTTTCGTGCACCAAAACGCCGCTTTTGCAACGAAACGTGCGTTTCGTGCACCAAAACGCTGCTTTTGCACAGTTTTGACGCTAAACGTGCGTTTCGTGCACCAAAACGCCGCTTTTGCACCGCTTTGACGCAAAACGTGCGTTTCGTGCACCAAAACGCCGCTTTTGCAACGAAACGTGCGATTCGTGCACCAAAACGCTGCTTTTGCACAGATTTGACGCTAAACGTGCGTTTCGTGTAAAAAACGCCGCTTTTGCACAGTTTTGACGCTAAACGTACGTTTCGTGCACCAAAACCCCGCTTTTGCAGCGAAACGTGCGATTCGGGCACCAAAACGCTGCTTTTGCACAGTTTTGACGCTAAACGTGCGTTTCGTGCACCAAAACGCTGCTTTTGCACAGTTTTGACGCTAAACGTCCGTTTCGTGCACCAAAACGCCGCTTTTGCAAGGAAACGTGCGTTTCGTGCACATAACGCTGCTTTTGCACAGTTTTGACGCTACACGTACGTTTCGTGCACCAAAACGCCGCCTTTGCACACTTTTGACGCTAAACGTGCGTTTGGTGCACCAAAACGCAGCTTTTGCACAGTTTTGACGCTAAACGTGCGTTTCGTGCACCAAAACGCTGCTTTTGTACAGTTTTGATGCTAAACGAGCGTTTCGTGCACCAAATCGCTGCATTTGCACAGTTTTGACGCTAAACGTGCGTTTCGTGCACCAAAACGCTGCTTTTGCACAGTTTTGATGCTAAACGTGCGTTTCGTGCGCCAAAACGAAGCTTTTGCGCAGTTTTGACGCTAAACGTGCGCTTCGTGCACCAAAACGCTGCTTTTGCAACGAAACGTGCGTTTCGTGCACCAAAACGCTGCTTTTGCACAGTTTTGATGCTAAACGAGCGTTTCGTGCACCAAATCGCTGCATTTGCACAGTTTTGACGCTAAACGTGCGTTTCGTGCAGCAAAACGCTGCTTTTGCACAGTTTTGATGCTAAACGTGCGTTTCGTGCGCCAAAACGTAGCTTTTGCGCAGTTTTGACGCTAAACGTGCGCTTCGTGCACCAAAACGCTGCTTTTGCACAGTTTTGAACCTAAACGTGCGTTTCGTTCGCCAAAACGAAGCTTTTGCGCAGTTTTGACGCTAAACGTGCGTTTCGTGCACCAAAGCGCTGCTTTTGCACAGTTTTGACGCTAAACGTGCGTTTCGTGCAAAAAACGCCGCTTTTGCACAGTTTTGACGCTGAACGTGCGCTTCGTGCACCAAAACGATGCTTTTGCACAGTTTTGACGCTAAACGTGCGTTTCGTGCACAAAAACGCAGCTTTCGAACAGTTTTGACGCTAAACGCGCGTTTCGTGCACCAAAACGCCGCTTTTGCACAGCTTTGACGCTAAACGTGCCTTTCGTGCACCAAAACGCCGCTTTTGCACAGTTTTGACGCTAAACGTGCGTTTCGTGCACCAAAACGCCGCTTTTGCACAGCTTTGCCGCAAAACGTGCGTTCCGTGCACCAAAACGCCGCTTTTGCAACGAAACGTGCGATTCGTGCACCAAAACGCTGCTTTTGCAACGAAACGTGCGTTTCGTGCACCAAAACGCTGCTTTTGCACAGTTTTGGTGCTAAACGAGCGTTTCGTGCACCAAATCGCTGCATTTGCACAGTTTTGACGCTAAACGTGCGTTTCGTGCAGCAAAACGCTGCTTTTGCACAGTTTTGATGCTAAACGTGCGTTTCGTGCGCCAAAACGAAGCTTTTGCGCAGTTTTGACGCTAAACGTGCGCTTCGTGCACCAAAACGCTGCTTTTGCACAGTTTTGACGCTAAACGTGCGTTTCGTGCACCAAAACGCTGCTTTTGCAACGAAACGTGCGTTTCGTGCACCAAAACGCTGCTTTTGCACAGTTTTGATGCTAAACGAGCGTTTCGTGCACCAAATCGCTGCATTTGCACAGTTTTGACGCTAAACGTGCGTTTCGTGCACCAAAACGCTGCTTTTGCACAGTTTTGATGCTAAACGTGCGTTTCGAGCGCCAAAACGAAGCTTTTGCGCAGTTTTGACGCTAAACGTGCGCTTCGTGCACCAAAACGCTGCTTTTGCACAGTTTTGACGCTAAACGTGCGTTTCGTTCGGCAAAACGATGCCTTTGCGCAGTTTTGACGCTAAACGTGCGTTTCGTGCCCCAAAACGCTGCTTTTGCACAGTTTTGACGCTAAACGTGCGTTTCGTGCAAAAAACGCCGCTTTTGCACAGTTTTGACGCTAAACGTGCGCTTCGTGCACCAAAACGATGCTTTTGCACAGTTTTGACGCTAAACGTGCGTTTCGTGCACCAAAACGCAGCTTTCGAACAGTTTTGACGCTAAACGCGCGTTTCGTGCACCAAAACGCCGCTTTTGCACAGCTTTGACGCTAAACGTGCCTTTCGTGCACCAAAACGCCGCTTTTGCACAGTTTTGACGCTAAACGTGCGTTTCGTGCACCAAAACGCCGCTTTTGCACAGCTTTGACGCAAAACGTGCGTTCCGTGCACCAAAACGCCGCTTTTGCAACGAAACGTGCGATTCGTGCACCAAAACGCTGCTTTTGCAACGAAACGTGCGTTTCGTGCACCAAAACGCTGCTTTTGCACAGTTTTGATGCTAAACGAGCGTTTCGTGCACCAAATCGCTGCATTTGCACAGTTTTGACGCAAAACGTGCGTTTCGTGCAGCAAAACGCTGCTTTTGCACAGTTTTGATGCTAAACGTGCGTTTCGTGCGCCAAAACGAAGCTTTTGCGCAGTTTTGACGCTAAACGTGCGCTTCGTGCACCAAAACGCTGCTTTTGCACAGTTTTGACGCTAAACGTGCGTTTCGTGCACCAAAACGCCGCTTTTGCACAGCTTTGACGCAAAACGTGCGTTCCGTGCACCAAAACGCCGCTTTTGCAACGAAACGTGCGATTCGTGCACCAAAACGCTGCTTTTGCAACGAAACCTGCGTTTCGTGCACCAAAACGCTGCTTTTGCACAGTTTTGACACTAAACGTGCGTTTCGTGCACCAAAACGCTGCTTTTGCACCGTTTTGACGCTAAACGTGCGTTTCGTGCACCAAAACGCTGCTTTTGCAACGAAACGTGCGTTTCGTGCACCAAAACGCTGCTTTTGCACAGTTTTGATGCTAAACGAGCGTTTCGTGCACCAAATCGCTGCATTTGCACAGTTTTGACGCTAAACGTGCGTTTCGTGCACCAAAACGCTGCTTTTGCACAGTTTTGATGCTAAACGTGCGTTTCGTGCGGCAAAACGAAGCTTTTGCGCAGTTTTGACGCTAAACGTGCGCTTCGTGCACCAAAACGCTGCTTTTGCACAGTTTTGACGCTAAACGTGCGTTTCGTGCACCAAAACGCCGCTTTTGCACAGCTTTGACGCAAAACGTGCGTTCCGTGCACCAAAACGCCGCTTTTGCAACGAAACGTGCGATTCGTGCACCAAAACGCTGCTTTTGCAACGAAACCTGCGTTTCGTGCACCAAAACGCTGCTTCTGCACAGTTTTGACACTAAACGTGCGTTTCGTGCACCAAAACGCTGCTTTTGCACAGTTTTGACGCTAAACGTGCGTTTCGTGCACCAAAACGCTGCTTTTGCAACGAAACGTGCGTTTCGTGCACCAAAACGCTGCTTTTGCACAGTTTTGATGCTAAACGAGCGTTTCGTGCACCAAATCGCTGCTTTTGCACGGTTTTGACACTAAACGTGCGTTTCGTGCACCAAAACGCTGCTTTTGCACAGTTTTGACGCTAAACGTCCGTTTCGTGCACCAAAACGAAGCTTTTGCGCAGTTTTGACGCTAAACGTGCGTTTCGTGGACCAAAACGCCGCTTTTGCAACGAAACGTGCGTTTCGTGCACCAAAAGGCTGCTTTTGCTCAGTTTTGATGCTAAACGTGCGTTTCACGCACCAAAACGCTGCTTTTGCACAGTTTTGATGCTCAACGTGCGATTCGTGCACCAAAACGCTGCTTTTGCACAGTTTTGACACTAAACGCGCGTTTCGTGCACCAAAACGCCGCTTTTGCGCAGTTTTGACGCTAAACGTGCGTTTCGTGCACCAAAACGCTGCTTTTGCACAGTTTTGACGCTAAACGTGCGTTTCGTGCAAAAAACGCCGCTTTTGCACAGTTTTGACGCTAAACGTGCGCTTCGTTCACCAAAACGATGCTTTTGCACAGTTTTGACGCTAAACGTGCGTTTCGTGCACCAAAACGCAGCTTTTGCACAGTTTTGACGCTAAACGCGCGTTTCGTGCACCAAAACGCCGCTTTTGCACAGCTTTGACGCTAAACGTGCCTTTCGTGCACCAAAACGCCGCTTTTGCACAGTTTTGACGCTGAACGTGCGTTTCGTGCACCAAAACGCCGCTTTTGCACAGCTTTGACGCAAAACGTGCGTTTCGTGCACCAAAACGCCGCTTTTGCAACGAAACGTGCGATTCGTGCACCAAAACGCTGCTTTTGCACAGATTTGACGCTAAACGTGCGATTCGTGCACCAAAACGCCGCTTTTGCAACGAAACGTGCGTTTCGTGCACCAAAACGCTGCTTTTGCACAGTTTTGATGCTAAACGAGCGTTTCGTGCACCAAATCGCTGCTTTTGCACGGTTTTGACACTAAACGTGCGTTTCGTGCACCAAAACGCTGCTTTTGCACAGTTTTGACGCTAAACGTCCGTTTCGTGCACCAAAACGCCGCTTTTGCAACGAAACGTGCGTTTCGTGCACATAACGCTGCTCTGGCACAGTTTTGACGCTAAACGTACGGTTCGTGCACCAAAACGCCGCTTTTGCACAGTTTTGACGCTAAACGTGCGGTTCGTGCACCAAAACGCAGCTTTTGCACAGTTTTGACGCTAAACGTGCGTTTCGTGCACCAAAACGCTGCTTTTGCAACGAAACGTGCGTTTCGTGCACCAAAACGCTGCTTTTGCACAGTTTTGACGCTAAACGTGCGTTTCGTGCAAAAAACGCCGCTTTTGCACAGTTTTGACGCTAAACGTGCGCTTCGTGCACCAAAGCGATGCTTTTGCACAGTTTTGACGCTAAACGTGCGTTTCGTGCACCAAAACGCTGCTTTTGCACAGTTTTGACGCTAAACGTGCGTTTCGTGCACCAAAACGCAGCTTTTGCACAGCTTTGACGCAAAACGTGCGTTCCGTGCACCAAAACGCCGCTTTTGCAACGAAACGTGCGATTCGTGCACCAAAACGCTGCTTTTGCAACGAAACCTGCGTTTCGTGCACCAAAACGCTGCTTTTGCACAGTTTTGACACTAAACGTGCGTTTCGTGCACCAAAACGCTGCTTTTGCACAGTTTTGACGCTAAACGTGCGTTTCGTGCACCAAAACGCTGCTTTTGCAACGAAACGTGCGTTTCGTGCACCAAAACGCTGCTTTTGCACAGTTTTGATGCTAAACGAGCGTTTCGTGCACCAAATCGCTGCATTTGCACAGTTTTGACGCTAAACGTGCGTTTCGTGCACCAAAACGCTGCTTTTGCACAGTTTTGATGTTAAACGTGCGTTTCGTGCGGCAAAACGAAGCTTTTGCGCAGTTTTGACGCTAAACGTGCGCTTCGTGCACCAAAACGCTGCTTTTGCACTGTTTTGACGCTAAACGTGCGTTTCGTGCACCAAAACGCTGCTTTTGCACAGTTTTGACGCTATACGTGCGTTTCGTGCCCAAAACGCTGCTTTTGCACAGTTGTGACGCTAAACGTGCGTTTCGTGCACCAAAACGCAGCTTTTGCACAGTTTTGACGCTAAACGTGCGTTGCGTGCACCAAAACGCTGCTTTTGCACAGTTTTAACGCTAAACGTGCGTTTCGTGCACCAAAACGCTGCTTTTGCACAGTTTTGACGCTAAACGTGCGTTTCGTGCACCAAAACGCTGCTTTTGCAACGAAACGTGCGTTTCGTGCACCAAAACGCTGCTTTTGCACAGTTTTGATGCTAAACGAGCGTTTCGTGCACCAAATCGCTGCTTTTGCACGGTTTTGACACTAAACGTGCGTTTCGTGCACCAAAACGCTGCTTTTGCACAGTTTTGACGCTAAACGTCCGTTTCGTGCACCAAAACGCCGCTTTTGCAACGAAACGTGCGTTTCGCGCACATAACGCTGCTCTGGCACAGTTTTGACGCTAAACGTACGGTTCGTGCACCAAAACGCTGCTTTTGCAACGAAACGTGCGTTTCGTGCACCAAAACGCTGCTTTTGCACAGTTTTGACGCTAAACGTGCGTTTCGTGCACCAAAACGCTGCTTTTGCACAGTTTTGACGCTAAACGCGCGTTTCGTACACCAAAACCCTGCTTTTGCACAGTTTTGACGCTAAACGTGCGTTTCGTGCAACAAAACGCTGCTTTTGCACAGTTTTTACGCTAAACGTGCGTTTCGTGCATCAAAACGCTGCTTTTGCACAGTTTTGACGCTTAACGTGCGTTTCGTGCACCAAAACGAAGCTTTTGCACAGTTTTGACGCTAAACGTGCGTTTCGTGCACCAAAACGCTGCTTTTGCACAGTTTTGACGCTCAACGTGCGTTTCGTGCACCAAAACGCTGCTTTTGCACAGTTGTGACGCTAAACGTGCGTTTCGTGCACCAAAACGCTGCTTTTGCACAGTTTTGACGCTAAACGTGCGTTTCGTGCACCAAAACGCTGCTTTTGCAACGAAACGTGCGTTTCGTGCACCAAAACGCTGCTTTTGCACAGTTTTGATGCTAAACGAGCGTTTCGTGCACCAAATCGCTGCTTTTGCACGGTTTTGACACTAAACGTGCGTTTCGTGCACCAAAACGCTGCTTTTGCACAGTTTTGACGCTAAACGTCCGTTTCGTGCACCAAAACGAAGCTTTTGCGCAGTTTTGACGCTAAACGTGCGTTTCGTGGACCAAAACGCCGCTTTTGCAACGAAACGTGCGTTTCGTGCACCAAAAGGCTGCTTTTGCTCAGTTTTGATGCTAAACGTGCGTTTCACGCACCAAAACGCTGCTTTTGCACAGTTTTGCTGCTCAACGTGCGATTCGTGCACCAAAACGCTGCTTTTGCACAGTTTTGACACTAAACGCGCGTTTCGTGCACCAAAACGCCGCTTTTGCGCAGTTTTGACGCTAAACGTGCGTTTCGTGCACCAAAACGCTGCTTTTGCACAGTTTTGACGCTAAACGTGCGTTTCGAGCAAAAAACGCCGCTTTTGCACAGTTTTGACGCTAAACGTGCGCTTCGTTCACCAAAACGATGCTTTTGCACAGTTTTGACGCTAAACGTGCGTTTCGTGCACCAAAACGCAGCTTTTGCACAGTTTTGACGCTAAACGCGCGTTTCGTGCACCAAAACGCCGCTTTTGCACAGCTTTGACGCTAAACGTGCCTTTCGTGCACCAAAACGCCGCTTTTGCACAGTTTTGACGCTGAACGTGCGTTTCGTGCACCAAAACGCCGCTTTTGCACAGCTTTGACGCAAAACGTGCGTTTCGTGCACCAAAACGCCGCTTTTGCAACGAAACGTGCGATTCGTGCACCAAAACGCTGCTTTTGCACAGATTTGACGCTAAACGTGCGATTCGTGCACCAAAACGCCGCTTTTGCAACGAAACGTGCGTTTCGTGCACCAAAACGCTGCTTTTGCACAGTTTTGACGCTAAACGTCCGTTTCGTTCACCAAAACGAAGCTTTTGCGCAGTTTTGACGCTAAACGTGCGTTTCGTGCACCAAAACGTCGCTTTTGCAACGAAACGTGCGTTTCGTGCACCTAAACGCTGCTTTTGCACAGTTTTAAAGCGTAACGTGCGTTTCGTGCACCAAAACGCTGCTTTTGCACAGTTTTGACGCTAAACGTGCGTTTCGTGCAGCAAAACGCTGCTTTTGCACAGTTTTGACGCTAAACGTGCGTTTCATGCGCCAAAACGAATCTTTTGCGCAGTTTTGACGCTAAACGTGCGTTTCGTGCAAAAAACGCCGCTTTTGCACAGTTTTGACGCTAAACGTGCGTTTCGTGCACCAAAACGCTGCTTTTGCGCAGTTTTGACGCTAAACGTGCGTTTCTTGCACCAAAACGCTGCTTTTGCACAGTTTTGACGCTAAACGTGCGTTTCGTGCACCAAAACGCTGCTTCTGCACAGTTTTGATGCTAAACGTGCGTTTCGTGCACCAAAACGCTGCTTTTGCACAGTTTTGACGCTAAACGTGCGTTTCGTGCACCAAAACGCTGCTTTTGCACAGTTTTGACGCTAAACGTCCGTTTCGTGCACCAAAACGCTGCTTTTGCACAGCTTTGACGCTAAACGTGCCTTTCGTGCACCAAAACGCCGCTTTTGCAACGAAACGTGCGTTTCGTGCACCAAAACGCTGCTTTTGCACAGTTTTGACGCTAAACGTGCGTTTCGTGCACCAAAACGCCGCTTTTGCACAGCTTTGACGCAAAACGTGCGTTTCGTGCACCAAAACGCCGCTTTTGCAACGAAACGTGCGATTCGTGCACCAAAACGCTGCTTTTGCACAGATTTGACGCTAAACGTGCGTTTCGTGTAAAAAACGCCGCTTTTGCACAGTTTTGACGCTAAACGTACGTTTCGTGCACCAAAACCCCGCTTTTGCAGCGAAACGTGCGATTCGGGCACCAAAACGCTGCTTTTGCACAGTTTTGACGCTAAACGTGCGTTTCGTGCACCAAAACGCTGCTTTTGCACAGTTTTGACGCTAAACGTCCGTTTCGTGCACCAAAACGCCGCTTTTGCAAGGAAACGTGCGTTTCGTGCACATAACGCTGCTTTTGCACAGTTTTGACGCTACACGTACGTTTCGTGCACCAAAACGCCGCTTTTGCACACTTTTGACGCTAAACGTGCGTTTCGTGCACCAAAGCGCAGCTTTTGCACAGTTTTGACGCTAAACGTGCGTTTCGTGCGCCAAAACGAAGCTTTTGCGCAGTTTTGACGCTAAACGTGCGTTTCGTGCAAAAAACGCCGCTTTTGCACAGTTTTGACGCTAAACGTGCGCTTCGTGCACCAAAACGATGCTTTTGCACAGTTTTGACGCTAAACGTGCGTTTCGTGCACCAAAACGCAGCTTTTGCACAGTTTTGACGCTAAACGCGCGTTTCGTGCACCAAAACGCTGCTTTTGCACAGCTTTGACGCTAAACGTGCCTTTCGTGCACCAAAACGCCGCTTTTGCAACGAAACGTGCGTTTCGTGCACCAAAACGCTGCTTTTGCACAGTTTTGACGCTAAACGTGCGTTTCGTGCACCAAAACGCCGCTTTTGCACAGCTTTGACGCAAAACGTGCGTTTCGTGCACCAAAACGCCGCTTTTGCAACGAAACGTGCGATTCGTGCACCAAAACGCTGCTTTTGCACAGATTTGACGCTAAACGTGCGTTTCGTGTAAAAAACGCCGCTTTTGCACAGTTTTGACGCTAAACGTACGTTTCGTGCACCAAAACCCCGCTTTTGCAGCGAAACGTGCGATTCGGGCACCAAAACGCTGCTTTTGCACAGTTTTGACGCTAAACGTGCGTTTCGTGCACCAAAACGCTGCTTTTGCACAGTTTTGACGCTAAACGTCCGTTTCGTGCACCAAAACGCCGCTTTTGCAAGGAAACGTGCGTTTCGTGCACATAACGCTGCTTTTGCACAGTTTTGACGCTACACGTACGTTTCGTGCACCAAAACGCCGCTTTTGCACACTTTTGACGCTAAACGTGCGTTTCGTGCACCAAAGCGCAGCTTTTGCACAGTTTTGACGCTAAACGTGCGTTTCGTGCACCAAAACGCTGCTTTTGCACAGTTTTGACACTAAACGTGCGTTTCGTGCACCAAAACGCTGCTTTTGCACAGTTTTGACGCTAAACGTGCGTTTCGTGCACCAAAACGCTGCTTTTGCACAGTTTTGACGCTAAACGTGCGTTTCGTGCGCCAAAACGAAGCTTTTGCGCAGTTTTGACGCTAAACGTGCGTTTCGTGCAAAAAACGCCGCTTTTGCACAGTTTTGACGCTAAACGTGCGCTTCGTGCACCAAAACGATGCTTTTGCACAGTTTTGACGCTAAACGTGCGTTTCGTGCACCAAAACGCAGCTTTTGCACAGTTTTGACGCTAAACGCGCGTTTCGTGCACCAAAACGCTGCTTTTGCACAGCTTTGACGCTAAACGTGCCTTTCGTGCACCAAAACGCCGCTTTTGCAACGAAACGTGCGTTTCGTGCACCAAAACGCTGCTTTTGCACAGTTTTGACGCTAAACGTGCGTTTCGTGCACCAAAACGCCGCTTTTGCACAGCTTTGACGCAAAACGTGCGTTTCGTGCACCAAAACGCCGCTTTTGCAACGAAACGTGCGATTCGTGCACCAAAACGCTGCTTTTGCACAGATTTGACGCTAAACGTGCGTTTCGTGTAAAAAACGCCGCTTTTGCACAGTTTTGACGCTAAACGTACGTTTCGTGCACCAAAACCCCGCTTTTGCAGCGAAACGTGCGATTCGGGCACCAAAACGCTGCTTTTGCACAGTTTTGACGCTAAACGTGCGTTTCGTGCACCAAAACGCTGCTTTTGCACAGTTTTGACGCTAAACGTCCGTTTCGTGCACCAAAACGCCGCTTTTGCAAGGAAACGTGCGTTTCGTGCACATAACGCTGCTTTTGCACAGTTTTGACGCTACACGTACGTTTCGTGCACCAAAACGCCGCTTTTGCACACTTTTGACGCTAAACGTGCGTTTCGTGCACCAAAGCGCAGCTTTTGCACAGTTTTGACGCTAAACGTGCGTTTCGTGCACCAAAACGCAGCTTTTGCACAGTTTTGACGCTAAACGTGCGTTGCGTGCACCAAAACGCTGCTTTTGCAACGAAACGTGCGTTTCGTGCACCAAAACGCTGCTTTTGCACAGTTTTGATGCTAAACGAGCGTTTCGTGCACCAAATCGCTGCATTTGCACAGTTTTGACGCTAAACGTGCGTTTCGTGCAGCAAAACGCTGCTTTTGCACAGTTTTGATGCTAAACGTGCGTTTCGTGCGCCAACACGAAGCTTTTGCGCAGTTTTGACGCTAAACGTGCGCTTCGTGCACCAAAACGCTGCTTTTGCACAGTTTTGAACCTAAACGTGCGTTTCGTTCGCCAAAACGAAGCTTTTGCGCAGTTTTGACGCTAAACGTGCGTTTCGTGCACCAAAACGCTGCTTTTGCACAGTTTTGACGCTAAACGTGCGTTTCGTGCAAAAAACGCCGCTTTTGCACAGTTTTGACGCTGAACGTGCGCTTCGTGCACCAAAACGATGCTTTTGCACAGTTTTGACGCTAAACGTGCGTTTCGTGCACCAAAACGCTGCTTTTGCACAGTTTTGACGCTAAGCGTGCGTTTCGTGCACCAAAACGCCGCTTTTGCAACGAAACGTGCGTTTCGCGCACCGAATCGCCGCTTTTGCTCCGTTTTGACGCTAAACGTGCGTTCCGTGCACCAAAACGCTGCTTTTGCACAGTTTTGACGCTAAACGTGCGTTTCGTGCGCCAAAACGAAGCTTTTGCGCAGTTTTGACGCTAAACGTGCGTTTCGTGCACCAAAACGCTGCTTTTGCACAGTTTTGACCATAAACGTCCGTTTCGTGCACCAAAACGCCGCTTTTGCAACGAAACGTGCGTTTCGTGCACATAACGCTGCTTTTGCACAGTTTTGACGCTAAACGCGCGTTTCGTGCATCAAAACGCCGCTTTTGCAACGAAACGTGCGATTCGTGCACCAAAACGCTGCTTTTGCACAGTTTTGACACTAAACGTGCGTTTCGTGCACCAAAACGCTGCTTTTGCACAGTTTTAAAGCGTAACGTGCGTTTCGTGCACCAAAACGCTGCTTTTGCACAGTTTTGACGCTAAACGTGCGTTTCGCGCACCGAATCGCCGCTTTTGCTCCGTTTTGACGCTAAACGTGCGTTCCGTGCACCAAAACGCTGCTTTTGCACAGATTTGACGCTAAACGTGCGTTTCGTGCACCAAAACGCCGCTTTTGCAACGAAACGTGCGTTTCGTGCACCAAAAGGCTGCTTTTGCTCAGTTTTGATGCTAAACGTGCGTTTCACGCACCAAAACGCTGCTTTTGCACAGTTTTGACGCTAAACTTGCGTTTCGTGCACCAAAACGCCGCTTTTGCAACGAAAGGTGCGATTCGTGCACCAAAACGCTGCTTTTGCACAGTTTTGACACTAAACGTGCGTTTCGTGCACCAAAACGCTGCTTTTGCACAGTTTTGACGCTAAACGTCCGTTTCGTGCACCAAAACGCCGCTTTTGCAACGAAACGTGCGTTTGGTGCACCTAAACGCTGCTTTTGCACAGTTTTAAAGCGTAACGTGCGTTTCGTGCAAAAAACGCCGCTTTTGCACAGTTTTGACGCTAAACGTGCGTTTCGTGCACCAAAACGCTGCTTTTGCGCAGTTTTGACGCTAAACGTGCGTTTCGTGCACCAAAACGCTGCTTTTGCACAGTTTTGATGCTAAACGAGCGTTTCGTGCACCAAATCGCTGCTTTTGCACAGTTCTGACGCTAAACGTGCGTTTCGTGCACCAAAACGCTGCTTTTGCACAGTTTTGACGCTAAACGTCCGTTTCGTGCACCAAAACGCCGCTTTTGCAACGAAACGTGCGTTTCGTGCACCTAAACGCTGCTTTTGCACAGTTTTAAAGCGTAACGTGCGTTTCGTGCACCAAAACGCTGCTTTTGCACAGTTTTGACGCTAAACGTGCGTTTCGTGCAGCAAAACGCTGCTTTTGCACAGTTTTGACGCAAAACGTGCGTTTCGTGCACCAAAACGCCGCTTTTGCAACGAAACGTGCGATTCGTGCACCAAAACGCTGCTTTTGCACAGATTTGACGCTAAACGTGCGTTTCGTGTAAAAAACGCCGCTTTTGCACAGTTTTGACGCTAAACGTACGTTTCGTGCACCAAAACCCCGCTTTTGCAGCGAAACGTGCGATTCGGGCACCAAAACGCTGCTTTTGCACAGTTTTGACGCTAAACGTGCGTTTCGTGCACCAAAACGCTGCTTTTGCACAGTTTTGACGCTAAACGTCCGTTTCGTGCACCAAAACGCCGCTTTTGCAAGGAAACGTGCGTTTCGTGCACATAACGCTGCTTTTGCACAGTTTTGACGCTACACGTACGTTTCGTGCACCAAAACGCCGCTTTTGCACACTTTTGTCGCTAAACGTGCGTTTCGTGCACCAAAGCGCAGCTTTTGCACAGTTTTGACGCTAAACGTGCGTTTCGTGCACCAAAACGCAGCTTTTGCACAGTTTTGACGCTAAACGTGCGTTGCGTGCACCAAAACGCTGCTTTTGCAACGAAACGTGCGTTTCGTGCACCAAAACGCTGCTTTTGCACAGTTTTGATGCTAAACGAGCGTTTCGTGCACCAAATCGCTGCATTTGCACAGTTTTGACGCTAAACGTGCGTTTCGTGCAGCAAAACGCTGCTTTTGCACAGTTTTGATGCTAAACGTGCGTTTCGTGCGCCAACACGAAGCTTTTGCGCAGTTTTGACGCTAAACGTGCGCTTCATGCACCAAAACGCTGCTTTTGCACAGTTTTGAACCTAAACGTGCGTTTCGTGCAAAAAACGCCGCTTTTGCACAGTTTTGACGCTGAACGTGCGCTTCGTGCACCAAAACGATGCTTTTGCACAGTTTTGACGCTAAACGTGCGTTCCGTGCACCAAAACGCTGCTTTTGCACAGTTTTGACGCTAAGCGTGCGTTTCGTGCACCAAAACGCCGCTTTTGCAACGAAACGTGCGTTTCGCGCACCGAATCGCCGCTTTTGCTCCGTTTTGACGCTAAACGTGCGTTCCGTGCACCAAAACGCTGCTTTTGCACAGTTTTGACGCTAAACGTGCGTTTCGTGCGCCAAAACGAAGCTTTTGCGCAGTTTTGACGCTAAACGTGCGTTTCGTGCACCAAAACGCTGCTTTTGCACAGTTTTGACCATAAACGTCCGTTTCGTGCACCAAAACGCCGCTTTTGCAACGAAACGTGCGTTTCGTGCACATAACGCTGCTTTTGCACAGTTTTGACGCTAAACGCGCGTTTCGTGCATCAAAACGCCGCTTTTGCAACGAAACGTGCGATTCGTGCACCAAAACGCTGCTTTTGCACAGTTTTGACACTAAACGTGCGTTTCGTGCACCAAAACGCTGTTTTTGCACAGTTTTAAAGCGTAACGTGCGTTTCGTGCACCAAAACGCTGCTTTTGCACAGTTTTGACTCTAAACGTGCGTTTCGCGCACCGAATCGCCGCTTTTGCTCCGTTTTGACGCTAAACGTGCGTTCCGTGCACCAAAACGCTGCTTTTGCACAGATTTGACGCTAAACGTGCGTTTCGTGCACCAAAACGCCGCTTTTGCAACGAAACGTGCGTTTCGTGCACCTAAAGGCTGCTTTTGCTCAGTTTTGATGCTAAACGTGCGTTTCACGCACCAAAACGCTGCTTTTGCACAGTTTTGACGCTAAACTTGCGTTTCGTGCACCAAAACGCCGCTTTTGCAACGAAAGGTGCGATTCGTGCACCAAAACGCTGCTTTTGCACAGTTTTGACACTAAACGTGCGTTTCGTGCACCAAAACGCTGCTTTTGCACAGTTTTGACGCTAAACGTCCGTTTCGTGCACCAAAACGCCGCTTTTGCAACGAAACGTGCGTTTCGTGCACCTAAACGCTGCTTTTGCACAGTTTTAAAGCGTAACGTGCGTTTCGTGCACCAAAACGCTGCTTTTGCACAGTTTTGACGCTAAACGTGCGTTTCGTGCACCAAAACGCTGCTTTTGCGCAGTTTTGACGCTAAACGTGCGTTTCGTGCACCAAAACGCTGCTTTTGCAACGAAACGTGCGTTTCGTGCACCAAAACGCTGCTTTTGCACAGTTTTGATGCTAAACGAGCGTTTCGTGCACCAAATCGCTGCTTTTGCACAGTTTTGACTCTAAACGTGCGTTTCGCGCACCGAATCGCCGCTTTTGCTCCGTTTTGACGCTAAACGTGCGTTCCGTGCACCAAAACGCTGCTTTTGCACAGTTTTGACGCTAAACGTCCGTTTCGTGCACCAAAACGCCGCTTTTGCAACGAAACGTGCGTTTCGTGCACCTAAACGCTGCTTTTGCACAGTTTTAAAGCGTAACGTGCGTTTCGTGCACCAAAACGCTGCTTTTGCACAGTTTTGACGCTAAACGTGCGTTTCGTGCACCAAAACGCTGCTTTTGCACAGTTTTGACCATAAACGTCCGTTTCGTGCACCAAAACGCCGCTTTTGCAACGAAACGTGCGTTTCGTGCACATAACGCTGCTTTTGCACAGTTTTGACGCTAAACGCGCGTTTCGTGCATCAAAACGCCGCTTTTGCAACGAAACGTGCGATTCGTGCACCAAAACGCTGCTTTTGCACAGTTTTGACACTAAACGTGCGTTTCGTGCACCAAAACGCTGTTTTTGCACAGTTTTAAAGCGTAACGTGCGTTTCGTGCACCAAAACGCTGCTTTTGCACAGTTTTGACTCTAAACGTGCGTTTCGCGCACCGAATCGCCGCTTTTGCTCCGTTTTGACGCTAAACGTGCGTTCCGTGCACCAAAACGCTGCTTTTGCACAGATTTGACGCTAAACGTGCGTTTCGTGCACCAAAACGCCGCTTTTGCAACGAAACGTGCGTTTCGTGCACCTAAAGGCTGCTTTTGCTCAGTTTTGATGCTAAACGTGCGTTTCACGCACCAAAACGCTGCTTTTGCACAGTTTTGACGCTAAACTTGCGTTTCGTGCACCAAAACGCCGCTTTTGCAACGAAAGGTGCGATTCGTGCACCAAAACGCTGCTTTTGCACAGTTTTGACACTAAACGTGCGTTTCGTGCACCAAAACGCTGCTTTTGCACAGTTTTGACGCTAAACGTCCGTTTCGTGCACCAAAACGCCGCTTTTGCAACGAAACGTGCGTTTCGTGCACCTAAACGCTGCTTTTGCACAGTTTTAAAGCGTAACGTGCGTTTCGTGCACCAAAACGCTGCTTTTGCACAGTTTTGACGCTAAACGTGCGTTTCGTGCACCAAAACGCTGCTTTTGCGCAGTTTTGACGCTAAACGTGCGTTTCGTGCACCAAAACGCTGCTTTTGCAACGAAACGTGCGTTTCGTGCACCAAAACGCTGCTTTTGCACAGTTTTGATGCTAAACGAGCGTTTCGTGCACCAAATCGCTGCTTTTGCACAGTTTTGACGCTAAACGTGCGTTTCGTGCACCAAAACGCTGCTTCTGCACAGTTTTGATGCTAAACGTGCGTTTCGTGCACCAAAACGAAGCTTTTGCGCAGTTTTGACGCTAAACGTGCGTTTCGTGCACCAAAACGCTGCTTTTGCACAGTTTTGACGCTAAACGTGCGTTTCGTGCGCCAAAACGAAGCTTTTGCGCAGTTTTGACGCTAAACGTGCGTTTCGTGCAAAAAACGCCGCTTTTGCACAGTTTTGACGCTAAACGTGCGCTTCGTGCACCAAAACGATGCTTTTGCACAGTTTTGACGCTAAACGTGCGGTTCGTGCACCAAAACGCAGCTTTTGCACAGTTTTGACGCTAAACGCGCGTTTCGTGCACCAAAACGCTGCTTTTGCACAGCTTTGACGCTAAACGTGCCTTTCGTGAACCAAAACGCCGCTTTTGCAACGAAACGTGCGTTTCATGCACCAAAACGCTGCTTTTGCACAGTTTTGACGCTAAACGTGCGTTTCGTGCACCAAAACGCCGCTTTTGCACCGCTTTGACGCAAAACGTGCGTTTCGTGCACCAAAACGCCGCTTTTGCAACGAAACGTGCGATTCGTGCACCAAAACGCTGCTTTTGCACAGATTTGACGCTAAACGTGCGTTTCGTGTAAAAAACGCCGCTTTTGCACAGTTTTGACGCTAAACGTACGTTTCGTGCACCAAAACGCCGCTTTTGCAAGGAAACGTGCGTTTCGTGCACATAACGCTGCTTTTGCACAGTTTTGACGCTACACGTACGTTTCGTGCACCAAAACGCCGCCTTTGCACACTTTTGACGCTAAACGTGCGTTTCGTGCACCAAAACGCAGCTTTTGCACAGTTTTGACGCTAAACGTGCGTTTCGTGCACCAAAACGCTGCTTTTGTACAGTTTTGATGCTAAACGAGCGTTTCGTGCACCAAATCGCTGCATTTGCACAGTTTTGACGCTAAACGTGCGTTTCGTGCACCAAAACGCTGCTTTTGCACAGTTTTGACGCTAAACGTGCGTTTCGTGCACCAAAACGCCGCTTTTGCACAGCTTTGACGCAAAACGTGCGTTTCGTGCACCAAAACGCCGCTTTTGCAACGAAACGTGCGATTCGTGCACCAAAACGCTGCTTTTGCACAGATTTGACGCTAAACGTGCGTTTCGTGTAAAAAACGCCGCTTTTGCACAGTTTTGACGCTAAACGTACGTTTCGTGCACCAAAACCCCGCTTTTGCAGCGAAACGTGCGATTCGGGCACCAAAACGCTGCTTTTGCACAGTTTTGACGCTAAACGTGCGTTTCGTGCACCAAAACGCTGCTTTTGCACAGTTTTGACGCTAAACGTCCGTTTCGTGCACCAAAACGCCGCTTTTGCAAGGAAACGTGCGTTTCGTGCACATAACGCTGCTTTTGCACAGTTTTGACGCTACACGTACGTTTCGTGCACCAAAACGCCGCTTTTGCACACTTTTGACGCTAAACGTGCGTTTCGTGCACCAAAGCGCAGCTTTTGCACAGTTTTGACGCTAAACGTGCGTTTCGTGCACCAAAACGCTGCTTTTGCACAGTTTTGACACTAAACGTGCGTTTCGTGCACCAAAACGCTGCTTTTGCACAGTTTTGACGCTAAACGTGCGTTTCGTGCACCAAAACGCTGCTTTTGCACAGTTTTGACGCTAAACGTGCGTTTCGTGCGCCAAAACGAAGCTTTTGCGCAGTTTTGACGCTAAACGTGCGTTTCGTGCAAAAAACGCCGCTTTTGCACAGTTTTGACGCTAAACGTGCGCTTCGTGCACCAAAACGATGCTTTTGCACAGTTTTGACGCTAAACGTGCGTTTCGTGCACCAAAACGCAGCTTTTGCACAGTTTTGACGCTAAACGCGCGTTTCGTGCACCAAAACGCTGCTTTTGCACAGCTTTGACGCTAAACGTGCCTTTCGTGCACCAAAACGCCGCTTTTGCAACGAAACGTGCGTTTCGTGCACCAAAACGCTGCTTTTGCACAGTTTTGACGCTAAACGTGCGTTTCGTGCACCAAAACGCCGCTTTTGCACAGCTTTGACGCAAAACGTGCGTTTCGTGCACCAAAACGCCGCTTTTGCAACGAAACGTGCGATTCGTGCACCAAAACGCTGCTTTTGCACAGATTTGACGCTAAACGTGCGTTTCGTGTAAAAAACGCCGCTTTTGCACAGTTTTGACGCTAAACGTACGTTTCGTGCACCAAAACCCCGCTTTTGCAGCGAAACGTGCGATTCGGGCACCAAAACGCTGCTTTTGCACAGTTTTGACGCTAAACGTGCGTTTCGTGCACCAAAACGCTGCTTTTGCACAGTTTTGACGCTAAACGTCCGTTTCGTGCACCAAAACGCCGCTTTTGCAAGGAAACGTGCGTTTCGTGCACATAACGCTGCTTTTGCACAGTTTTGACGCTACACGTACGTTTCGTGCACCAAAACGCCGCTTTTGCACACTTTTGACGCTAAACGTGCGTTTCGTGCACCAAAGCGCAGCTTTTGCACAGTTTTGACGCTAAACGTGCGTTTCGTGCACCAAAACGCAGCTTTTGCACAGTTTTGACGCTAAACGTGCGTTGCGTGCACCAAAACGCTGCTTTTGCAACGAAACGTGCGTTTCGTGCACCAAAACGCTGCTTTTGCACAGTTTTGATGCTAAACGAGCGTTTCGTGCACCAAATCGCTGCATTTGCACAGTTTTGACGCTAAACGTGCGTTTCGTGCAGCAAAACGCTGCTTTTGCACAGTTTTGATGCTAAACGTGCGTTTCGTGCGCCAACACGAAGCTTTTGCGCAGTTTTGACGCTAAACGTGCGCTTCGTGCACCAAAACGCTGCTTTTGCACAGTTTTGAACCTAAACGTGCGTTTCGTTCGCCAAAACGAAGCTTTTGCGCAGTTTTGACGCTAAACGTGCGTTTCGTGCACCAAAACGCTGCTTTTGCACAGTTTTGACGCTAAACGTGCGTTTCGTGCAAAAAACGCCGCTTTTGCACAGTTTTGACGCTGAACGTGCGCTTCGTGCACCAAAACGATGCTTTTGCACAGTTTTGACGCTAAACGTGCGTTTCGTGCACCAAAACGCTGCTTTTGCACAGTTTTGACGCTAAGCGTGCGTTTCGTGCACCAAAACGCCGCTTTTGCAACGAAACGTGCGTTTCGCGCACCGAATCGCCGCTTTTGCTCCGTTTTGACGCTAAACGTGCGTTCCGTGCACCAAAACGCTGCTTTTGCACAGTTTTGACGCTAAACGTGCGTTTCGTGCGCCAAAACGAAGCTTTTGCGCAGTTTTGACGCTAAACGTGCGTTTCGTGCACCAAAACGCTGCTTTTGCACAGTTTTGACCATAAACGTCCGTTTCGTGCACCAAAACGCCGCTTTTGCAACGAAACGTGCGTTTCGTGCACATAACGCTGCTTTTGCACAGTTTTGACGCTAAACGCGCGTTTCGTGCATCAAAACGCCGCTTTTGCAACGAAACGTGCGATTCGTGCACCAAAACGCTGCTTTTGCACAGTTTTGACACTAAACGTGCGTTTCGTGCACCAAAACGCTGCTTTTGCACAGTTTTAAAGCGTAACGTGCGTTTCGTGCACCAAAACGCTGCTTTTGCACAGTTTTGACGCTAAACGTGCGTTTCGCGCACCGAATCGCCGCTTTTGCTCCGTTTTGACGCTAAACGTGCGTTCCGTGCACCAAAACGCTGCTTTTGCACAGATTTGACGCTAAACGTGCGTTTCGTGCACCAAAACGCCGCTTTTGCAACGAAACGTGCGTTTCGTGCACCAAAAGGCTGCTTTTGCTCAGTTTTGATGCTAAACGTGCGTTTCACGCACCAAAACGCTGCTTTTGCACAGTTTTGACGCTAAACTTGCGTTTCGTGCACCAAAACGCCGCTTTTGCAACGAAAGGTGCGATTCGTGCACCAAAACGCTGCTTTTGCACAGTTTTGACACTAAACGTGCGTTTCGTGCACCAAAACGCTGCTTTTGCACAGTTTTGACGCTAAACGTCCGTTTCGTGCACCAAAACGCCGCTTTTGCAACGAAACGTGCGTTTGGTGCACCTAAACGCTGCTTTTGCACAGTTTTAAAGCGTAACGTGCGTTTCGTGCAAAAAACGCCGCTTTTGCACAGTTTTGACGCTAAACGTGCGTTTCGTGCACCAAAACGCTGCTTTTGCGCAGTTTTGACGCTAAACGTGCGTTTCGTGCACCAAAACGCTGCTTTTGCACAGTTTTGATGCTAAACGAGCGTTTCGTGCACCAAATCGCTGCTTTTGCACAGTTCTGACGCTAAACGTGCGTTTCGTGCACCAAAACGCTGCTTTTGCACAGTTTTGACGCTAAACGTCCGTTTCGTGCACCAAAACGCCGCTTTTGCAACGAAACGTGCGTTTCGTGCACCTAAACGCTGCTTTTGCACAGTTTTAAAGCGTAACGTGCGTTTCGTGCACCAAAACGCTGCTTTTGCACAGTTTTGACGCTAAACGTGCGTTTCGTGCAGCAAAACGCTGCTTTTGCACAGTTTTGACGCAAAACGTGCGTTTCGTGCACCAAAACGCCGCTTTTGCAACGAAACGTGCGATTCGTGCACCAAAACGCTGCTTTTGCACAGATTTGACGCTAAACGTGCGTTTCGTGTAAAAAACGCCGCTTTTGCACAGTTTTGACGCTAAACGTACGTTTCGTGCACCAAAACCCCGCTTTTGCAGCGAAACGTGCGATTCGGGCACCAAAACGCTGCTTTTGCACAGTTTTGACGCTAAACGTGCGTTTCGTGCACCAAAACGCTGCTTTTGCACAGTTTTGACGCTAAACGTCCGTTTCGTGCACCAAAACGCCGCTTTTGCAAGGAAACGTGCGTTTCGTGCACATAACGCTGCTTTTGCACAGTTTTGACGCTACACGTACGTTTCGTGCACCAAAACGCCGCTTTTGCACACTTTTGTCGCTAAACGTGCGTTTCGTGCACCAAAGCGCAGCTTTTGCACAGTTTTGACGCTAAACGTGCGTTTCGTGCACCAAAACGCAGCTTTTGCACAGTTTTGACGCTAAACGTGCGTTGCGTGCACCAAAACGCTGCTTTTGCAACGAAACGTGCGTTTCGTGCACCAAAACGCTGCTTTTGCACAGTTTTGATGCTAAACGAGCGTTTCGTGCACCAAATCGCTGCATTTGCACAGTTTTGACGCTAAACGTGCGTTTCGTGCAGCAAAACGCTGCTTTTGCACAGTTTTGATGCTAAACGTGCGTTTCGTGCGCCAACACGAAGCTTTTGCGCAGTTTTGACGCTAAACGTGCGCTTCATGCACCAAAACGCTGCTTTTGCACAGTTTTGAACCTAAACGTGCGTTTCGTGCAAAAAACGCCGCTTTTGCACAGTTTTGACGCTGAACGTGCGCTTCGTGCACCAAAACGATGCTTTTGCACAGTTTTGACGCTAAACGTGCGTTCCGTGCACCAAAACGCTGCTTTTGCACAGTTTTGACGCTAAGCGTGCGTTTCGTGCACCAAAACGCCGCTTTTGCAACGAAACGTGCGTTTCGCGCACCGAATCGCCGCTTTTGCTCCGTTTTGACGCTAAACGTGCGTTCCGTGCACCAAAACGCTGCTTTTGCACAGTTTTGACGCTAAACGTGCGTTTCGTGCGCCAAAACGAAGCTTTTGCGCAGTTTTGACGCTAAACGTGCGTTTCGTGCACCAAAACGCTGCTTTTGCACAGTTTTGACCATAAACGTCCGTTTCGTGCACCAAAACGCCGCTTTTGCAACGAAACGTGCGTTTCGTGCACATAACGCTGCTTTTGCACAGTTTTGACGCTAAACGCGCGTTTCGTGCATCAAAACGCCGCTTTTGCAACGAAACGTGCGATTCGTGCACCAAAACGCTGCTTTTGCACAGTTTTGACACTAAACGTGCGTTTCGTGCACCAAAACGCTGTTTTTGCACAGTTTTAAAGCGTAACGTGCGTTTCGTGCACCAAAACGCTGCTTTTGCACAGTTTTGACTCTAAACGTGCGTTTCGCGCACCGAATCGCCGCTTTTGCTCCGTTTTGACGCTAAACGTGCGTTCCGTGCACCAAAACGCTGCTTTTGCACAGATTTGACGCTAAACGTGCGTTTCGTGCACCAAAACGCCGCTTTTGCAACGAAACGTGCGTTTCGTGCACCTAAAGGCTGCTTTTGCTCAGTTTTGATGCTAAACGTGCGTTTCACGCACCAAAACGCTGCTTTTGCACAGTTTTGACGCTAAACTTGCGTTTCGTGCACCAAAACGCCGCTTTTGCAACGAAAGGTGCGATTCGTGCACCAAAACGCTGCTTTTGCACAGTTTTGACACTAAACGTGCGTTTCGTGCACCAAAACGCTGCTTTTGCACAGTTTTGACGCTAAACGTCCGTTTCGTGCACCAAAACGCCGCTTTTGCAACGAAACGTGCGTTTCGTGCACCTAAACGCTGCTTTTGCACAGTTTTAAAGCGTAACGTGCGTTTCGTGCACCAAAACGCTGCTTTTGCACAGTTTTGACGCTAAACGTGCGTTTCGTGCACCAAAACGCTGCTTTTGCGCAGTTTTGACGCTAAACGTGCGTTTCGTGCACCAAAACGCTGCTTTTGCAACGAAACGTGCGTTTCGTGCACCAAAACGCTGCTTTTGCACAGTTTTGATGCTAAACGAGCGTTTCGTGCACCAAATCGCTGCTTTTGCACAGTTTTGACGCTAAACGTGCGTTTCGTGCACCAAAACGCTGCTTCTGCACAGTTTTGATGCTAAACGTGCGTTTCGTGCACCAAAACGAAGCTTTTGCGCAGTTTTGACGCTAAACGTGCGTTTCGTGCACCAAAACGCTGCTTTTGCACAGTTTTGACGCTAAACGTGCGTTTCGTGCGCCAAAACGAAGCTTTTGCGCAGTTTTGACGCTAAACGTGCGTTTCGTGCAAAAAACGCCGCTTTTGCACAGTTTTGACGCTAAACGTGCGCTTCGTGCACCAAAACGATGCTTTTGCACAGTTTTGACGCTAAACGTGCGGTTCGTGCACCAAAACGCAGCTTTTGCACAGTTTTGACGCTAAACGCGCGTTTCGTGCACCAAAACGCTGCTTTTGCACAGCTTTGACGCTAAACGTGCCTTTCGTGAACCAAAACGCCGCTTTTGCAACGAAACGTGCGTTTCATGCACCAAAACGCTGCTTTTGCACAGTTTTGACGCTAAACGTGCGTTTCGTGCACCAAAACGCCGCTTTTGCACCGCTTTGACGCAAAACGTGCGTTTCGTGCACCAAAACGCCGCTTTTGCAACGAAACGTGCGATTCGTGCACCAAAACGCTGCTTTTGCACAGATTTGACGCTAAACGTGCGTTTCGTGTAAAAAACGCCGCTTTTGCACAGTTTTGACGCTAAACGTACGTTTCGTGCACCAAAACGCCGCTTTTGCAAGGAAACGTGCGTTTCGTGCACATAACGCTGCTTTTGCACAGTTTTGACGCTACACGTACGTTTCGTGCACCAAAACGCCGCCTTTGCACACTTTTGACGCTAAACGTGCGTTTCGTGCACCAAAACGCAGCTTTTGCACAGTTTTGACGCTAAACGTGCGTTTCGTGCACCAAAACGCTGCTTTTGTACAGTTTTGATGCTAAACGAGCGTTTCGTGCACCAAATCGCTGCATTTGCACAGTTTTGACGCTAAACGTGCGTTTCGTGCACCAAAACGCTGCTTTTGCACAGTTTTGATGCTAAACGTGCGTTTCGTGCGCCAAAACGAAGCTTTTGCGCAGTTTTGACGCTAAACGTGCGCTTCGTGCACCAAAACGCTGCTTTTGCAACGAAACGTGCGTTTCGTGCACCAAAACGCTGCTTTTGCACAGTTTTGATGCTAAACGAGCGTTTCGTGCACCAAATCGCTGCTTTTGCATGGTTTTGACACTAAACGTGCGTTTCGTGCACCAAAACGCTGCTTTTGCACAGTTTTGACGCTAAACGTCCGTTTCGTGCACCAAAACGCCGCTTTTGCACAGTTTTGACGCTAAACGTGCGTTTCGTTCGCCAAAACGAAGCCTTTGCGCAGTTTTGACGCTAAACGTGCGTTTCGTGCACCAAAACGCTGCTTTTGCACAGTTTTGACGCTAAACGTGCGTTTCGTGCAAAAAACGCCGCTTTTGCACAGTTTTGACGCAAAACGTGCGTTTCGTGCACCAAAACGCCGCTTTTGCAACGAAACGTGCGATTCGTGCACCAAAACGCTGCTTTTGCACAGATTTGACGCTAAACGTGCGTTTCGTGTAAAAAACGCCGCTTTTGCACAGTTTTGACGCTAAACGTACGTTTCGTGCACCAAAACCCCGCTTTTGCAGCGAAACGTGCGATTCGGGCACCAAAACGCTGCTTTTGCACAGTTTTGACGCTAAACGTGCGTTTCGTGCACCAAAACGCTGCTTTTGCACAGTTTTGACGCTAAACGTCCGTTTCGTGCACCAAAACGCCGCTTTTGCAAGGAAACGTGCGTTTCGTGCACATAACGCTGCTTTTGCACAGTTTTGACGCTACACGTACGTTTCGTGCACCAAAACGCCGCTTTTGCACACTTTTGTCGCTAAACGTGCGTTTCGTGCACCAAAGCGCAGCTTTTGCACAGTTTTGACGCTAAACGTGCGTTTCGTGCACCAAAACGCAGCTTTTGCACAGTTTTGACGCTAAACGTGCGTTGCGTGCACCAAAACGCTGCTTTTGCAACGAAACGTGCGTTTCGTGCACCAAAACGCTGCTTTTGCACAGTTTTGATGCTAAACGAGCGTTTCGTGCACCAAATCGCTGCATTTGCACAGTTTTGACGCTAAACGTGCGTTTCGTGCAGCAAAACGCTGCTTTTGCACAGTTTTGATGCTAAACGTGCGTTTCGTGCGCCAACACGAAGCTTTTGCGCAGTTTTGACGCTAAACGTGCGCTTCATGCACCAAAACGCTGCTTTTGCACAGTTTTGAACCTAAACGTGCGTTTCGTGCAAAAAACGCCGCTTTTGCACAGTTTTGACGCTGAACGTGCGCTTCGTGCACCAAAACGATGCTTTTGCACAGTTTTGACGCTAAACGTGCGTTCCGTGCACCAAAACGCTGCTTTTGCACAGTTTTGACGCTAAGCGTGCGTTTCGTGCACCAAAACGCCGCTTTTGCAACGAAACGTGCGTTTCGCGCACCGAATCGCCGCTTTTGCTCCGTTTTGACGCTAAACGTGCGTTCCGTGCACCAAAACGCTGCTTTTGCACAGTTTTGACGCTAAACGTGCGTTTCGTGCGCCAAAACGAAGCTTTTGCGCAGTTTTGACGCTAAACGTGCGTTTCGTGCACCAAAACGCTGCTTTTGCACAGTTTTGACCATAAACGTCCGTTTCGTGCACCAAAACGCCGCTTTTGCAACGAAACGTGCGTTTCGTGCACATAACGCTGCTTTTGCACAGTTTTGACGCTAAACGCGCGTTTCGTGCATCAAAACGCCGCTTTTGCAACGAAACGTGCGATTCGTGCACCAAAACGCTGCTTTTGCACAGTTTTGACACTAAACGTGCGTTTCGTGCACCAAAACGCTGTTTTTGCACAGTTTTAAAGCGTAACGTGCGTTTCGTGCACCAAAACGCTGCTTTTGCACAGTTTTGACTCTAAACGTGCGTTTCGCGCACCGAATCGCCGCTTTTGCTCCGTTTTGACGCTAAACGTGCGTTCCGTGCACCAAAACGCTGCTTTTGCACAGATTTGACGCTAAACGTGCGTTTCGTGCACCAAAACGCCGCTTTTGCAACGAAACGTGCGTTTCGTGCACCTAAAGGCTGCTTTTGCTCAGTTTTGATGCTAAACGTGCGTTTCACGCACCAAAACGCTGCTTTTGCACAGTTTTGACGCTAAACTTGCGTTTCGTGCACCAAAACGCCGCTTTTGCAACGAAAGGTGCGATTCGTGCACCAAAACGCTGCTTTTGCACAGTTTTGACACTAAACGTGCGTTTCGTGCACCAAAACGCTGCTTTTGCACAGTTTTGACGCTAAACGTCCGTTTCGTGCACCAAAACGCCGCTTTTGCAACGAAACGTGCGTTTCGTGCACCTAAACGCTGCTTTTGCACAGTTTTAAAGCGTAACGTGCGTTTCGTGCACCAAAACGCTGCTTTTGCACAGTTTTGACGCTAAACGTGCGTTTCGTGCACCAAAACGCTGCTTTTGCGCAGTTTTGACGCTAAACGTGCGTTTCGTGCACCAAAACGCTGCTTTTGCAACGAAACGTGCGTTTCGTGCACCAAAACGCTGCTTTTGCACAGTTTTGATGCTAAACGAGCGTTTCGTGCACCAAATCGCTGCTTTTGCACAGTTTTGACGCTAAACGTGCGTTTCGTGCACCAAAACGCTGCTTCTGCACAGTTTTGATGCTAAACGTGCGTTTCGTGCACCAAAACGAAGCTTTTGCGCAGTTTTGACGCTAAACGTGCGTTTCGTGCACCAAAACGCTGCTTTTGCACAGTTTTGACGCTAAACGTGCGTTTCGTGCGCCAAAACGAAGCTTTTGCGCAGTTTTGACGCTAAACGTGCGTTTCGTGCAAAAAACGCCGCTTTTGCACAGTTTTGACGCTAAACGTGCGCTTCGTGCACCAAAACGATGCTTTTGCACAGTTTTGACGCTAAACGTGCGGTTCGTGCACCAAAACGCAGCTTTTGCACAGTTTTGACGCTAAACGCGCGTTTCGTGCACCAAAACGCTGCTTTTGCACAGCTTTGACGCTAAACGTGCCTTTCGTGAACCAAAACGCCGCTTTTGCAACGAAACGTGCGTTTCATGCACCAAAACGCTGCTTTTGCACAGTTTTGACGCTAAACGTGCGTTTCGTGCACCAAAACGCCGCTTTTGCACCGCTTTGACGCAAAACGTGCGTTTCGTGCACCAAAACGCCGCTTTTGCAACGAAACGTGCGATTCGTGCACCAAAACGCTGCTTTTGCACAGATTTGACGCTAAACGTGCGTTTCGTGTAAAAAACGCCGCTTTTGCACAGTTTTGACGCTAAACGTACGTTTCGTGCACCAAAACGCCGCTTTTGCAAGGAAACGTGCGTTTCGTGCACATAACGCTGCTTTTGCACAGTTTTGACGCTACACGTACGTTTCGTGCACCAAAACGCCGCCTTTGCACACTTTTGACGCTAAACGTGCGTTTCGTGCACCAAAACGCAGCTTTTGCACAGTTTTGACGCTAAACGTGCGTTTCGTGCACCAAAACGCTGCTTTTGTACAGTTTTGATGCTAAACGAGCGTTTCGTGCACCAAATCGCTGCATTTGCACAGTTTTGACGCTAAACGTGCGTTTCGTGCACCAAAACGCTGCTTTTGCACAGTTTTGATGCTAAACGTGCGTTTCGTGCGCCAAAACGAAGCTTTTGCGCAGTTTTGACGCTAAACGTGCGCTTCGTGCACCAAAACGCTGCTTTTGCAACGAAACGTGCGTTTCGTGCACCAAAACGCTGCTTTTGCACAGTTTTGATGCTAAACGAGCGTTTCGTGCACCAAATCGCTGCTTTTGCATGGTTTTGACACTAAACGTGCGTTTCGTGCACCAAAACGCTGCTTTTGCACAGTTTTGACGCTAAACGTCCGTTTCGTGCACCAAAACGCCGCTTTTGCACAGTTTTGACGCTAAACGTGCGTTTCGTTCGCCAAAACGAAGCCTTTGCGCAGTTTTGACGCTAAACGTGCGTTTCGTGCACCAAAACGCTGCTTTTGCACAGTTTTGACGCTAAACGTGCGTTTCGTGCAAAAAACGCCGCTTTTGCACAGTTTTGACGCTAAACGTGCGCTTCGTGCACCAAAACGATGCTTTTGCAGCGAAACGTGCGATTCGGGCACCAAAACGCTGCTTTTGCACAGTTTTGACGCTAAACGTGCGTTTCGTGCACCAAAACGCTGCTTTTGCACAGTTTTGACGCTAAACGTCCGTTTCGTGCACCAAAACGCCGCTTTTGCAAGGAAACGTGCGTTTCGTGCACATAACGCTGCTTTTGCACAGTTTTGACGCTACACGTACGTTTCGTGCACCAAAACGCCGCTTTTGCACACTTTTGACGCTAAACGTGCGTTTCGTGCACCAAAACGCAGCTTTTGCACAGTTTTGACGCTAAACGTGCGTTTCGTGCACCAAAACGCAGCTTTTGCACAGTTTTGACGCTAAACGTGCGTTGCGTGCACCAAAACGCTGCTTTTGCAAAGTTTTAACGCTAAACGTGCGTTTCGTGCACCAAAACGCTGCTTTTGCACAGTTTTGACGCTAAACGTGCGTTTCGTGCACCAAAACGCTGCTTTTGCAACGAAACGTGCGTTTCGTGCACCAAAACGCTGCTTTTGCACAGTTTTGATGCTAAACGTGCGTTTCGTGCGCCAAAACGAAGCTTTTGCGCAGTTTTGACGCTAAACGTGCGCTTCGTGCACTAAAACGCTGCTTTTGCACAGTTTTGACGCTAAACGTGCGTCTCGTTCGCCAAAACGAAGCCTTTGCGCAGTTTTGACGCTAAACGTGCGTTTCGTGCACCAAAACGCTGCTTTTGCACAGTTTTGACGCTAAACGTGCGTTTCGTGCAAAAAACGCCGCTTTTGCACAGTTTTGACGCTAAACGTGCGCTTCGTGCACCAAAACGATGCTTTTGCACAGTTTTGACGCTAAACGTGCGTTTCGTGCACCAAAACGCAGCTTTCGCACAGTTTTGACGCTAAACGCGCGTTTCGTGCACCAAACCGCCGCTTTTGCACAGCTTTGACGCTAAACGTGCCTTTCGTGCACCAAAACGCCGCTTTTGCACAGTTTTGACGCTAAACGTGCGTTTCGTGCACCAAAACGCCGCTTTTGCACAGTTTTGACGCTAAACGTGCGTTGCGTGCACCAAAACGCTGCTTTTGCAAAGTTTTAACGCTAAACGTGCGTTTCGTGCACCAAAACGCTGCTTTTGCACAGTTTTGACGCTAAACGTGCGTTTCGTGCAAAAAACGCCGCTTTTGCACAGTTTTGACGCTAAACGTGCGCTTCGTGCACCAAAACGATGCTTTTGCACAGTTTTGACGCTAAACGTGCGTTTCGTGCACCAAAACGCTGCTTTTGCACAGTTTTGACCATAAACGTCCGTTTCGTGCACCAAAACGCCGCTTTTGCAACGAAACGTGCGTTTCGTGCACATAACGCTGCTTTTGCACAGTTTTGACGCTAAACGCGCGTTTCGTGCATCAAAACGCCGCTTTTGCAACGAAACGTGCGATTCGTGCACCAAAACGCTGCTTTTGCACAGTTTTGACACTAAACGTGCGTTTCGTGCACCAAAACGCTGCTTTTGCACAGTTTTGACGCCAAACGTGCGTTTCGTGCACCAAAACGCTGCTTTTGCAACGAAACGTGCGTTTCGTGCACCAAAACGCTGCTTTTGCACAGTTTTGATGCTAAACGAGCGTTTCGTGCACCAAAACGCCGCTTTTGCACACTTTTGACGCTAAACGTGCGTTTCGTGCACCAAAACGCAGCTTTTGCACAGTTTTGACGCTAAACGTGCGTTTCGTGCACCAAAACGCAGCTTTTGCACAGTTTTGACGCTAAACGTGCGTTGCGTGCACCAAAACGCTGCTTTTGCAAAGTTTTAACGCTAAACGTGCGTTTCGTGCACCAAAACGCTGCTTTTGCACAGTTTTGACGCTAAACGTGCGTTTCGTGCACCAAAACGCTGCTTTTGCAACGAAACGTGCGTTTCGTGCACCAAAACGCTGCTTTTGCACAGTTTTGATGCTAAACGAGCGTTTCGTGCACCAAATCGCTGCATTTGCACTGTTTTGACGCTAAACGTGCGTTTCGTGCACCAAAACGCTGCTTTTGCACAGTTTTGATGCTAAACGTGCGTTTCGTGCGCCAAAACGAAGCTTTTGCGCAGTTTTGACGCTAAACGTGCGCTTCGTGCACTAAAACGCTGCTTTTGCACAGTTTTGACGCTAAACGTGCGTTTCGTGCACCAAAACGCAGCTTTTGCACAGTTTTGACGCTAAACGTGCGTTTCGTGCACCAAAACGCAGCTTTTGCACAGTTTTGACGCTAAACGTGCGTTGCGTGCACCAAAACGCTGCTTTTGCAAAGTTTTAACGCTAAACGTGCGTTTCGTGCACCAAAACGCTGCTTTTGCACAGTTTTGACGCTAAACGTGCGTTTCGTGCACCAAAACGCAGCTTTCGCACAGTTTTGACGCTAAACGCGCGTTTCGTGCACCAAAACGCCGCTTTTGCACAGCTTTGACGCAAAACGTGCGTTCCGTGCACCAAAACGCCGCTTTTGCAACGAAACGTGCGATTCGTGCACCAAAACGCTGCTTTTGCAACGAAACGTGCGTTTCGTGCACCAAAACGCTGCTTTTGCACAGTTTTGATGCTAAACGAGCGTTTCGTGCACCAAATCGCTGCATTTGCACAGTTTTGATGCTAAACGTGCGTTTCGTGCGCCAAAACGAAGCTTTTGCGCAGTTTTGACGCTAAACGTGCGCTTCGTGCACCAAAACGCTGCTTTTGCAACGAAACGTGCGTTTCGTGCACCAAAACGCTGCTTTTGCACAGTTTTGATGCTAAACGAGCGTTTCGTGCACCAAATCGCTGCATTTGCACAGTTTTGACGCTAAACGTGCGTTTCGTGCACCAAAACGCTGCTTTTGCACAGTTTTGATGCTAAACGTGCGTTTCGTGCGCCAAAACGAAGCTTTTGCGCAGTTTTGACGCTAAACGTGCGCTTCGTGCACTAAAACGCTGCTTTTGCACAGTTTTGACGCTAAACGTGCGTCTCGTTCGCCAAAACGAAGCCTTTGCGCAGTTTTGACGCTAAACGTGCGTTTCGTGCACCAAAACGCTGCTTTTGCACAGTTTTGACGCTAAACGTGCGTTTCGTGCAAAAAACGCCGCTTTTGCACAGTTTTGACGCTAAACGTGCGCTTCGTGCTCCAAAACGATGCTTTTGCACAGTTTTGACGCTAAACGTGCGTTTCGTGCACCAAAACGCAGCTTTCGCACAGTTTTGACGCTAAACGCGCGTTTCGTGCACCAAAACGCCGCTTTTGCACAGCTTTGACGCAAAACGTGCGTTCCGTGCACCAAAACGCCGCTTTTGCAACGAAACGTGCGATTCGTGCACCAAAACGCTGCTTTTGCAACGAAACGTGCGATTCGGGCACCAAAACGCTGCTTTTGCACAGTTTTGACGCTAAACGTGCGTTTCGTGCGCCAAAACGCTGCTTTTGCACAGTTTTGACGCTAAACGTCCGTTTCGTGCACCAAAACGCCGCTTTTGCAAGGAAACGTGCGTTTCGTGCACATAACGCTGCTTTTGCACAGTTTTGACGCTACACGTACGTTTCGTGCACCAAAACGCCGCTTTTGCACACTTTTGACGCTAAACGTGCGTTTCGTGCACCAAAACGCAGCTTTTGCACAGTTTTGACGCTAAACGTGCGTTTCGTGCACCAAAACGCAGCTTTTGCACAGTTTTGACGCTAAACGTGCGTTTCGTGCACCAAAACGCTGCTTTTGCACAGTTTTGACCATAAACGTCCGTTTCGTGCACCAAAACGCCGCTTTTGCAACGAAACGTGCGTTTCGTGCACATAACGCTGCTTTTGCACAGTTTTGACGCTAAACGCGCGTTTCGTGCATCAAAACGCCGCTTTTGCAACGAAACGTGCGATTCGTGCACCAAAACGCTACTTTTGCACAGTTTTGACACTAAACGTGCGTTTCGTGCACCAAAACGCTGCTTTTGCACAGTTTTGACGCCAAACGTGCGTTTCGTGCACCAAAACGCTGCTTTTGCAACGAAACGTGCGTTTCGTGCACCAAAACGCTGCTTTTGCACAGTTTTGATGCTAAACGAGCGTTTCGTGCACCAAAACGCCGCTTTTGCACACTTTTGACGCTAAACGTGCGTTTCGTGCACCAAAACGCAGCTTTTGCACAGTTTTGACGTTAAACGTGCGTTTCGTGCACCAAAACGCAGCTTTTGCACAGTTTTGACGCTAAACGTGCGTTGCGTGCACCAAAACGCTGCTTTTGCAAAGTTTTAACGCTAAACGTGCGTTTCGTGCACCAAAACGCTGCTTTTGCACAGTTTTGACGCTAAACGTGCGTTTCGTGCACCAAAACGCTGCTTTTGCAACGAAACGTGCGTTTCGTGCACCAAAACGCTGCTTTTGCACAGTTTTGATGCTAAACGAGCGTTTCGTGCACCAAATCGCTGCATTTGCACTGTTTTGACGCTAAACGTGCGTTTCGTGCACCAAAACGCTGCTTTTGCACAGTTTTGATGCTAAACGTGCGTTTCGTGCGCCAAAACGAAGCTTTTGCGCAGTTTTGACGCTAAACGTGCGCTTCGTGCACTAAAACGCTGCTTTTGCACAGTTTTGACGCTAAACGTGCGTTTCGTGCACCAAAACGCAGCTTTTGCACAGTTTTGACGCTAAACGTGCGTTTCGTGCACCAAAACGCAGCTTTTGCACAGTTTTGACGCTAAACGTGCGTTGCGTGCACCAAAACGCTGCTTTTGCAAAGTTTTAACGCTAAACGTGCGTTTCGTGCACCAAAACGCTGCTTTTGCACAGTTTTGACGCTAAACGTGCGTTTCGTGCACCAAAACGCTGCTTTTGCAACGAAACGTGCGTTTCGTGCACCAAAACGCTGCTTTTGCACAGTTTTGATGCTAAACGAGCGTTTCGTGCACCAAATCGCTGCATTTGCACAGTTTTGACGCTAAACGTGCGTTTCGTGCACCAAAACGCTGCTTTTGCACAGTTTTGATGCTAAACGTGCGTTTCGTGCGCCAAAACGAAGCTTTTGCGCAGTTTTGACGCTAAACGTGCGCTTCGTGCACTAAAACGCTGCTTTTGCACAGTTTTGACGCTAAACGTGCGTCTCGTTCGCCAAAACGAAGCCTTTGCGCAGTTTTGACGCTAAACGTGCGTTTCGTGCACCAAAACGCTGCTTTTGCACAGTTTTGACGCTAAACGTGCGTTTCGTGCAAAAAACGCCGCTTTTGCACAGTTTTGACGCTAAACGTGCGCTTCGTGCTCCAAAACGATGCTTTTGCACAGTTTTGACGCTAAACGTGCGTTTCGTGCACCAAAACGCAGCTTTCGCACAGTTTTGACGCTAAACGCGCGTTTCGTGCACCAAAACGCCGCTTTTGCACAGCTTTGACGCAAAACGTGCGTTCCGTGCACCAAAACGCCGCTTTTGCAACGAAACGTGCGATTCGTGCACCAAAACGCTGCTTTTGCAACGAAACGTGCGATTCGGGCACCAAAACGCTGCTTTTGCACAGTTTTGACGCTAAACGTGCGTTTCGTGCACCAAAACGCTGCTTTTGCACAGTTTTGACGCTAAACGTCCGTTTCGTGCACCAAAACGCCGCTTTTGCAAGGAAACGTGCGTTTCGTGCACATAACGCTGCTTTTGCACAGTTTTGACGCTACACGTACGTTTCGTGCACCAAAACGCCGCTTTTGCACACTTTTGACGCTAAACGTGCGTTTCGTGCACCAAAACGCAGCTTTTGCACAGTTTTGACGCTAAACGTGCGTTTCGTGCACCAAAACGCAGCTTTTGCACAGTTTTGACGCTAAACGTGCGTTGCGTGCACCAAAACGCTGCTTTTGCAAAGTTTTAACGCTAAACGTGCGTTTCGTGCACCAAAACGCTGCTTTTGCACAGTTTTGACGCTAAACGTGCGTTTCGTGCACCAAAACGCTGCTTTTGCAACGAAACGTGCGTTTCGTGCACCAAAACGCTGCTTTTGCACAGTTTTGATGCTAAACGTGCGTTTCGTGCGCCAAAACGAAGCTTTTGCGCAGTCTTGACGCTAAACGTGCGCTTCGTGCACTAAAACGCTGCTTTTGCACAGTTTTGACGCTAAACGTGCGTCTCGTTCGCCAAAACGAAGCCTTTGCGCAGTTTTGACGCTAAACGTGCGTTTCGTGCACCAAAACGCTGCTTTTGCACAGTTTTGACGCTAAACGTGCGTTTCGTGCAAAAAACGCCGCTTTTGCACAGTTTTGACGCTAAACGTGCGCTTCGTGCACCAAAACGATGCTTTTGCACAGTTTTGACGCTAAACGTGCGTTTCGTGCACCAAAACGCAGCTTTCGCACAGTTTTGACGCTAAACGCGCGTTTCGTGCACCAAACCGCCGCTTTTGCACAGCTTTGACGCTAAACGTGCCTTTCGTGCACCAAAACGCCGCTTTTGCACAGTTTTGACGCTAAACGTGCGTTTCGTGCACCAAAACGCCGCTTTTGCACAGTTTTGACGCTAAACGTGCGTTGCGTGCACCAAAACGCTGCTTTTGCAAAGTTTTAACGCTAAACGTGCGTTTCGTGCACCAAAACGCTGCTTTTGCACAGTTTTGACGCTAAACGTGCGTTTCGTGCAAAAAACGCCGCTTTTGCACAGTTTTGACGCTAAACGTGCGCTTCGTGCACCAAAACGATGCTTTTGCACAGTTTTGACGCTAAACGTGCGTTTCGTGCACCAAAACGCTGCTTTTGCACAGTTTTGACCATAAACGTCCGTTTCGTGCACCAAAACGCCGCTTTTGCAACGAAACGTGCGTTTCGTGCACATAACGCTGCTTTTGCACAGTTTTGACGCTAAACGCGCGTTTCGTGCATCAAAACGCCGCTTTTGCAACGAAACGTGCGATTCGTGCACCAAAACGCTGCTTTTGCACAGTTTTGACACTAAACGTGCGTTTCGTGCACCAAAACGCTGCTTTTGCACAGTTTTGACGCCAAACGTGCGTTTCGTGCACCAAAACGCTGCTTTTGCAACGAAACGTGCGTTTCGTGCACCAAAACGCTGCTTTTGCACAGTTTTGATGCTAAACGAGCGTTTCGTGCACCAAAACGCCGCTTTTGCACACTTTTGACGCTAAACGTGCGTTTCGTGCACCAAAACGCAGCTTTTGCACAGTTTTGACGCTAAACGTGCGTTTCGTGCACCAAAACGCAGCTTTTGCACAGTTTTGACGCTAAACGTGCGTTGCGTGCACCAAAACGCTGCTTTTGCAAAGTTTTAACGCTAAACGTGCGTTTCGTGCACCAAAACGCTGCTTTTGCACAGTTTTGACGCTAAACGTGCGTTTCGTGCACCAAAACGCTGCTTTTGCAACGAAACGTGCGTTTCGTGCACCAAAACGCTGCTTTTGCACAGTTTTGATGCTAAACGAGCGTTTCGTGCACCAAATCGCTGCATTTGCACTGTTTTGACGCTAAACGTGCGTTTCGTGCACCAAAACGCTGCTTTTGCACAGTTTTGATGCTAAACGTGCGTTTCGTGCGCCAAAACGAAGCTTTTGCGCAGTTTTGACGCTAAACGTGCGCTTCGTGCACTAAAACGCTGCTTTTGCACAGTTTTGACGCTAAACGTGCGTTTCGTGCACCAAAACGCAGCTTTTGCACAGTTTTGACGCTAAACGTGCGTTTCGTGCACCAAAACGCAGCTTTTGCACAGTTTTGACGCTAAACGTGCGTTGCGTGCACCAAAACGCTGCTTTTGCAAAGTTTTAACGCTAAACGTGCGTTTCGTGCACCAAAACGCTGCTTTTGCACAGTTTTGACGCTAAACGTGCGTTTCGTGCACCAAAACGCAGCTTTCGCACAGTTTTGACGCTAAACGCGCGTTTCGTGCACCAAAACGCCGCTTTTGCACAGCTTTGACGCAAAACGTGCGTTCCGTGCACCAAAACGCCGCTTTTGCAACGAAACGTGCGATTCGTGCACCAAAACGCTGCTTTTGCAACGAAACGTGCGTTTCGTGCACCAAAACGCTGCTTTTGCACAGTTTTGATGCTAAACGAGCGTTTCGTGCACCAAATCGCTGCATTTGCACAGTTTTGATGCTAAACGTGCGTTTCGTGCGCCAAAACGAAGCTTTTGCGCAGTTTTGACGCTAAACGTGCGCTTCGTGCACCAAAACGCTGCTTTTGCAACGAAACGTGCGTTTCGTGCACCAAAACGCTGCTTTTGCACAGTTTTGATGCTAAACGAGCGTTTCGTGCACCAAATCGCTGCATTTGCACAGTTTTGACGCTAAACGTGCGTTTCGTGCACCAAAACGCTGCTTTTGCACAGTTTTGATGCTAAACGTGCGTTTCGTGCGCCAAAACGAAGCTTTTGCGCAGTTTTGACGCTAAACGTGCGCTTCGTGCACTAAAACGCTGCTTTTGCACAGTTTTGACGCTAAACGTGCGTCTCGTTCGCCAAAACGAAGCCTTTGCGCAGTTTTGACGCTAAACGTGCGTTTCGTGCACCAAAACGCTGCTTTTGCACAGTTTTGACGCTAAACGTGCGTTTCGTGCAAAAAACGCCGCTTTTGCACAGTTTTGACGCTAAACGTGCGCTTCGTGCTCCAAAACGATGCTTTTGCACAGTTTTGACGCTAAACGTGCGTTTCGTGCACCAAAACGCAGCTTTCGCACAGTTTTGACGCTAAACGCGCGTTTCGTGCACCAAAACGCCGCTTTTGCACAGCTTTGACGCAAAACGTGCGTTCCGTGCACCAAAACGCCGCTTTTGCAACGAAACGTGCGATTCGTGCACCAAAACGCTGCTTTTGCAACGAAACGTGCGATTCGGGCACCAAAACGCTGCTTTTGCACAGTTTTGACGCTAAACGTGCGTTTCGTGCACCAAAACGCTGCTTTTGCACAGTTTTGACGCTAAACGTCCGTTTCGTGCACCAAAACGCCGCTTTTGCAAGGAAACGTGCGTTTCGTGCACATAACGCTGCTTTTGCACAGTTTTGACGCTACACGTACGTTTCGTGCACCAAAACGCCGCTTTTGCACACTTTTGACGCTAAACGTGCGTTTCGTGCACCAAAACGCAGCTTTTGCACAGTTTTGACGCTAAACGTGCGTTTCGTGCACCAAAACGCAGCTTTTGCACAGTTTTGACGCTAAACGTGCGTTGCGTGCACCAAAACGCTGCTTTTGCAAAGTTTTAACGCTAAACGTGCGTTTCGTGCACCAAAACGCTGCTTTTGCACAGTTTTGACGCTAAACGTGCGTTTCGTGCACCAAAACGCTGCTTTTGCAACGAAACGTGCGTTTCGTGCACCAAAACGCTGCTTTTGCACAGTTTTGATGCTAAACGTGCGTTTCGTGCGCCAAAACGAAGCTTTTGCGCAGTCTTGACGCTAAACGTGCGCTTCGTGCACTAAAACGCTGCTTTTGCACAGTTTTGACGCTAAACGTGCGTCTCGTTCGCCAAAACGAAGCCTTTGCGCAGTTTTGACGCTAAACGTGCGTTTCGTGCACCAAAACGCTGCTTTTGCACAGTTTTGACGCTAAACGTGCGTTTCGTGCAAAAAACGCCGCTTTTGCACAGTTTTGACGCTAAACGTGCGCTTCGTGCACCAAAACGATGCTTTTGCACAGTTTTGACGCTAAACGTGCGTTTCGTGCACCAAAACGCAGCTTTCGCACAGTTTTGACGCTAAACGCGCGTTTCGTGCACCAAACCGCCGCTTTTGCACAGCTTTGACGCTAAACGTGCCTTTCGTGCACCAAAACGCCGCTTTTGCACAGTTTTGACGCTAAACGTGCGTTTCGTGCACCAAAACGCCGCTTTTGCACAGTTTTGACGCTAAACGTGCGTTGCGTGCACCAAAACGCTGCTTTTGCAAAGTTTTAACGCTAAACGTGCGTTTCGTGCACCAAAACGCTGCTTTTGCACAGTTTTGACGCTAAACGTGCGTTTCGTGCAAAAAACGCCGCTTTTGCACAGTTTTGACGCTAAACGTGCGCTTCGTGCACCAAAACGATGCTTTTGCACAGTTTTGACGCTAAACGTGCGTTTCGTGCACCAAAACGCTGCTTTTGCACAGTTTTGACCATAAACGTCCGTTTCGTGCACCAAAACGCCGCTTTTGCAACGAAACGTGCGTTTCGTGCACATAACGCTGCTTTTGCACAGTTTTGACGCTAAACGCGCGTTTCGTGCATCAAAACGCCGCTTTTGCAACGAAACGTGCGATTCGTGCACCAAAACGCTGCTTTTGCACAGTTTTGACACTAAACGTGCGTTTCGTGCACCAAAACGCTGCTTTTGCACAGTTTTGACGCCAAACGTGCGTTTCGTGCACCAAAACGCTGCTTTTGCAACGAAACGTGCGTTTCGTGCACCAAAACGCTGCTTTTGCACAGTTTTGATGCTAAACGAGCGTTTCGTGCACCAAAACGCCGCTTTTGCACACTTTTGACGCTAAACGTGCGTTTCGTGCACCAAAACGCAGCTTTTGCACAGTTTTGACGCTAAACGTGCGTTTCGTGCACCAAAACGCAGCTTTTGCACAGTTTTGACGCTAAACGTGCGTTGCGTGCACCAAAACGCTGCTTTTGCAAAGTTTTAACGCTAAACGTGCGTTTCGTGCACCAAAACGCTGCTTTTGCACAGTTTTGACGCTAAACGTGCGTTTCGTGCACCAAAACGCTGCTTTTGCAACGAAACGTGCGTTTCGTGCACCAAAACGCTGCTTTTGCACAGTTTTGATGCTAAACGAGCGTTTCGTGCACCAAATCGCTGCATTTGCACTGTTTTGACGCTAAACGTGCGTTTCGTGCACCAAAACGCTGCTTTTGCACAGTTTTGATGCTAAACGTGCGTTTCGTGCGCCAAAACGAAGCTTTTGCGCAGTTTTGACGCTAAACGTGCGCTTCGTGCACTAAAACGCTGCTTTTGCACAGTTTTGACGCTAAACGTGCGTTTCGTGCACCAAAACGCAGCTTTTGCACAGTTTTGACGCTAAACGTGCGTTTCGTGCACCAAAACGCAGCTTTTGCACAGTTTTGACGCTAAACGTGCGTTGCGTGCACCAAAACGCTGCTTTTGCAAAGTTTTAACGCTAAACGTGCGTTTCGTGCACCAAAACGCTGCTTTTGCACAGTTTTGACGCTAAACGTGCGTTTCGTGCACCAAAACGCAGCTTTCGCACAGTTTTGACGCTAAACGCGCGTTTCGTGCACCAAAACGCCGCTTTTGCACAGCTTTGACGCAAAACGTGCGTTCCGTGCACCAAAACGCCGCTTTTGCAACGAAACGTGCGATTCGTGCACCAAAACGCTGCTTTTGCAACGAAACGTGCGTTTCGTGCACCAAAACGCTGCTTTTGCACAGTTTTGATGCTAAACGAGCGTTTCGTGCACCAAATCGCTGCATTTGCACAGTTTTGATGCTAAACGTGCGTTTCGTGCGCCAAAACGAAGCTTTTGCGCAGTTTTGACGCTAAACGTGCGCTTCGTGCCCCAAAACGCTGCTTTTGCACAGTTTTGAACCTAAACGTGCGTTTCGTTCGCCAAAACGAAGCTTTTGCGCAGTTTTGACGCTAAACGTGCGTTTCGTGCACCAAAACGCTGCTTTTGCACAGTTTTGACGCTAAACGTGCGTTTCGTGCAAAAAACGCCGCTTTTGCAACGAAACGTGCGATTCGTGCACCAAAACGCTGCATTTGCACAGTTTTGACGCTAAACGTGCGTTTCGTGCACCAAAACGCTGCTTTTGCACAGTTTTGATGCTAAACGTGCGTTTCGTGCGCCAAAACGAAGCTTTTGCGCAGTTTTGACGCTAAACGTGCGCTTCGTGCACTAAAACGCTGCTTTTGCACAGTTTTGATGCTAAACGTGCGTTTCGTGCGCCAAAACGAAGCTTTTGCGCAGTTTTGACGCTAAACGTGCGCTTCGTGCACTAAAACGCTGCTTTTGCACAGTTTTGACGCTAAACGTGCGTTTCGTGCACCAAAACGCAGCTTTTGCACAGTTTTGACGCTAAACGTGCGTTTCGTGCACCAAAACGCAGCTTTTGCACAGTTTTGACGCTAAACGTGCGTTGCGTGCACCAAAACGCTGCTTTTGCAAAGTTTTAACGCTAAACGTGCGTTTCGTGCACCAAAACGCTGCTTTTGCACAGTTTTGACGCTAAACGTGCGTTTCGTGCACCAAAACGCTGCTTTTGCAACGAAACGTGCGTTTCGTGCACCAAAACGCTGCTTTTGCACAGTTTTGATGCTAAACGAGCGTTTCGTGCACCAAATCGCTGCATTTGCACAGTTTTGACGCTAAACGTGCGTTTCGTGCACCAAAACGCTGCTTTTGCACAGTTTTGATGCTAAACGTGCGTTTCGTGCGCCAAAACGAAGCTTTTGCGCAGTTTTGACGCTAAACGTGCGCTTCGTGCACTAAAACGCTGCTTTTGCACAGTTTTGACGCTAAACGTGCGTCTCGTTCGCCAAAACGAAGCCTTTGCGCAGTTTTGACGCTAAACGTGCGTTTCGTGCACCAAAACGCTGCTTTTGCACAGTTTTGACGCTAAACGTGCGTTTCGTGCAAAAAACGCCGCTTTTGCACAGTTTTGACGCTAAACGTGCGCTTCGTGCACCAAAACGATGCTTTTGCACAGTTTTGACGCTAAACGTGCGTTTCGTGCACCAAAACGCAGCTTTCGCACAGTTTTGACGCTAAACGCGCGTTTCGTGCACCAAAACGCCGCTTTTGCACAGCTTTGACGCAAAACGTGCGTTCCGTGCACCAAAACGCCGCTTTTGCAACGAAACGTGCGATTCGTGCACCAAAACGCTGCTTTTGCAACGAAACGTGCGTTTCGTGCACCAAAACGCTGCTTTTGCACAGTTTTGATGCTAAACGAGCGTTTCGTGCACCAAATCGCTGCATTTGCACAGTTTTGATGCTAAACGTGCGTTTCGTGCGCCAAAACGAAGCTTTTGCGCAGTTTTGACGCTAAACGTGCGCTTCGTGCACCAAAACGCTGCTTTTGCACAGTTTTGAACCTAAACGTGCGTTTCGTTCGCCAAAACGAAGCTTTTGCGCAGTTTTGACGCTAAACGTGCGTTTCGTGCACCAAAACGCTGCTTTTGCACAGTTTTGACGCTAAACGTGCGTTTCGTGCAAAAAACGCCGCTTTTGCACAGTTTTGACGCTGAAGGTGCGCTTCGTGCACAAAAACGATGCTTTTGCACAGTTTTGACGCTAAACGTGCGTTTCGTGCACCAAAACGCAGCTTACGCACAGTTTTGACGCTAAACGCGCGTTTCGTGCACCAAAACGCCGCTTTGGCACAGCTTTGACGCTAAACATGCGTTTCGTGCACCAAAACGCTGCTTTTGCACAGTTTTGACGCTAAGCGTGCGTTTCGTGCACCAAAACGCCGCTTTTGCAACGAAACGTGCGTTTCGCGCACCGAATCGCCGCTTTTGCTCCGTTTTGGCGCTAAACGTGCGTTCCGTGCACCAAAACGCTGCTTTTGCACAGTTTTGACGCTAAACGTGCGTTTCGTGCGCCAAAACGAAGCTTTTGCGCAGTTTTGACGCTAAACGTGCGTTTCGTGCACCAAAACGCTGCTTTTGCACAGTTTTGACCATAAACGTCCGTTTCGTGCACCAAAACGCCGCTTTTGCAACGAAACGTGCGTTTCGTGCACATAACGCTGCTTTTGCACAGTTTTGACGCTAAACGCGCGTTTCGTGCATCAAAACGCCGCTTTTGCAACGAAACGTGCGATTCGTGCACCAAAACGCTGCTTTTGCACAGTTTTGACACTAAACGTGCGTTTCGTGCACCAAAACGCTGCTTTTGCACAGTTTTGACGCTAAACGTGCGTTTCGTGCACCAAAACGCTGCTTTTGCAACGAAACGTGCGTTTCGTGCACCAAAACGCTGCTTTTGCACAGTTTTGATGCTAAACGAGCGTTTCGTGCACCAAATCGCTGCATTTGCACAGTTTTGCCGCTAAACGTGCGTTTCGTGCACCAAAACGCTGCTTTTGCACAGTTTTGATGCTAAACGTGCGTTTCGTGCGCCAAAGCGAAGGTTTTGCGCAGTTTTGACGCTATACGTGCGCTTCGTGCACCAAAACGCTGCTTTTGCAACGAAACGTGCGTTTCGTGCACCAAAACGCTGCTTTTGCACAGTTTTGATGCTAAACGAGCGTTTCGTGCACCAAATCGCTGCTTTTGCACGGTTTTGACACTAAACGTGCGTTTCGTGCACCAAAACGCTGCTTTTGCACAGTTTTGACGCTAAACGTCCGTTTCGTGCACCAAAACGCCGCTTTTGCAACGAAACGTGCGTTTCGTGCACATAACGCTGCTCTGGCACAGTTTTGACGCTAAACGTACGGTTCGTGCACCAAAACGCCGCTTTTGCACAGTTTTGACGCTAAACGTGCGGTTCGTGCACCAAAACGCAGCTTTTGCACAGTTTTGACGCTAAACGTGCGTTTCGTGCACCAAAACGCTGCTTTTGCAACGAAACGTGCGTTTCGTGCACCAAAACGCTGCTTTTGCACAGTTTTGACGCTAGACGTGCGTTTCGTGCATTAAAACGCTGCTTTTGCACAGTTTTGACGCTTAACGTGCGCTTCGTGCACCAAAACGGAGCTTTTGCACAGTTTTGACGCTAAACGCGCGTTTCGTGCACCAAAACGCCGCTTTTGCACAGCTTTGACGCTAAACGTGCCTTTCGTGCACCAAAACGCCGCTTTTGCAACGAAACGTGCGTTTCGTGCACCAAAACGCTGCTTTTGCACAGTTTTGACGCTAAACGTGCGTTTCGTGCACCAAAACGCCGCTTTTGCACAGCTTTGACGCAAAACGTGCGTTCCGTGCACCAAAACGCCGCTTTTGCAACGAAACGTGCGATTCGTGCACCAAAACGCTGCTTTTGCAACGAAACGTGCGTTTCGTGCACCAAAACGCTGCTTTTGCACAGTTTTGATGCTAAACGAGCGTTTTGTGCACCAAATCGCTGCATTTGCACAGTTTTGACGCTAAACGTGCGTTTCGTGCAGCAAAACGCTGCTTTTGCACAGTTTTGATGCTAAACGTGCGTTTCGTGCGCCAAAACGAAGCTTTTGCGCAGTTTTGACGCTAAACGTGCGCTTCGTGCACCAAAACGCAGCTTTTGCACAGTTTTGACGCTAAACGTGCGTTTCGTGCACCAAAACGCTGCTTTTGCAACGAAACGTGCGTTTCGTGCACCAAAACGCTGCTTCTGTACAGTTTTGACGCTAGACGTGCGTTTCGTGCATTAAAACGCTGCTTTTGCACAGTTTTGACGCTTAACGTGCGCTTCGTGCACCAAAACGGAGCTTTTGCACAGTTTTGACGCTAAACGCGCGTTTCGTGCACCAAAACGCCGCTTTTGCACAGCTTTGACGCTAAACGTGCCTTTCGTGCACCAAAACGCCGCTTTTGCAACGAAACGTGCGTTTCGTGCACCAAAACGCTGCTTTTGCACAGTTTTGACGCTAAACGTGCGTTTCGTGCACCAAAACGCCGCTTTTGCACAGCTCTGACGCAAAACGTGCGTTTCGTGCACCAAAACGCCGCTTTTGCAACGAAACGTGCGTTTCGTGCACCAAAACGCTGCTTTTGCACAGTTTTGACGCTAAACGTGCGTTTCGTGCACCAAAACGCTGCTTTTGCAACGAAACGTGCGTTTCGTGCACCAAAACGCCGCTTTTGCACAGTTTTGACGCTAAACGTGCGTTTCGTGCACCAAAACGCTGCTTTTGCAACGAAACGTGCGATTCGTGCACCAAAACGCTGCTTTTGCACAGATTTGACGCTAAACGTGCGTTTCGTGCACCAAAACGCCGCTTTTGCAACGAAACGTGCGTTTCGTGCACCAAAAGGCTGCTTTTGCTCAGTTTTGATGCTAAACGTGCGTTTCACGCACCAAAACGCTGCTTTTGCACAGTTTTGATGCTCAACGTGCGTTTCGTGCACCAAAACGCTGCTTTTGCACAGTTTTGACGCTAAACTTGCGTTTCGTGCACCAAAACGCCGCTTTTGCAACGAAACGTGCGATTCGTGCACCAAAACGCTGCTTTTGCACAGTTTTGACACTAAACGTGCGTTTCATGCACCAAAACGCTGCTTTTGCACAGTTTTGACGCTAAACGTCCGTTTCGTACACCAAAACGCCGCTTTTGCAACGAAACGTGCGTTTCGCGCACCAAAACGCTGCTTTTGCACAGTTTTGATGCTCAACGTGCGTTTCGTGCACCAAAACGCTGCTTTTGCACAGTTTTGACGCTAAACGTGCGTTTTGTGCACCAAAACGCCGCTTTTGCAACGAAACGTGCGTTTCGTGCACCAAAACGCTGCTTTTGCACAGTTTTGACGCTGAACGTCCGTTGCGTGCACCAAAACGCCGCTTTTGCAACGAAGCGTGCGTTCCGTGCAAAAAACGCCGCTTTTGCAGTTTTGACGCTAAACGTGCGTTTCGAGCACCAAAACGATGCTTTTACACAGTTTTGACGCTAAACGTGCGTTTCGTGCACCAAAACGCCGCTTTTGCAATGAAACCTGCGTTTCGTGCACTAAAACGCTGCTTTTGCACAGTCTTGACGCTAAACGCGCGTTTCGTGCACCAAAACGCCGCTTTTGCGCAGTTTTGACGCTAAACGTGCGTTCCGTGCAAAAAACGCCGCTTTTGCAGTTTTGACGCTAAACGTGCGTTTCGAGCACCAAAACGATGCTTTTACACAGTTTTGACGCTAAACGTGCGTTTCGTGGACCAAAACGCCGCTTTTGCAACGAAACGTGCGTTTCGTGCACCAAAAGGCTGCTTTTGAACAGTTTTGATGCTAAACGTGCGTTTCGTGCACCAAAATGCTGCATTTGCACAGTTCTGACGCTAAACGTGCGTTTCGTGCAACAAAACGCTGCTTTTGCACAGTTTTTACGCTAAACGTGCGTTTCGTGCATCAAAACGCTGCTTTTGCACAGTTTTGACGCTTAACGTGCGTTTCGTGCACCAAAACGAAGCTTCTGCACAGTTGTGACGCTAAACGTGCGTTTCGTGCACCAAAACGCTGCTTTTGCACAGTTTTGACGCTAAACGTGCGTTTCGTGCACCAAAACGCCGCTTTTGCAATGAAACCTGCGTTTCGTGCACTAAATCGCTGCTTTTGCACAGTTTTGACGCTAAACGCGCGTTTCGTGCACCAAAACGCCGCTTTTGCGCAGTTTTGACGCTAAACGTGCGTTTCGTGCACCAAAACGCTGCTTTTGCACAGTTTTGACGCTAAACGTCCGTTTCGTGCACCAAAACGCCGCTTTTGCAACGAAACGTGCGTTTCGTGCATCAAAACGCTGCTTTTGCACAGTTTTGACGCTAAACATGCGTTTCGTGCACCAAAACGCTGCTTTTGCACAGTTTTGACGCTAAACGTGCGTTTCGTGTGCCAAAACGAAGCTTTTGCGCAATTTTGACGCTAAACGTGCGCTTCGTGCACCAAAACGCTGCTTTTGCACAGTTTTGACGCTAAACGTGCGTTTCGTGCACCAAAACGCCGCTTTTGCAACGAAACGTGCGTTTCGTGCACCAAAAGGCTGCTTTTGCACAGTTTTGATGCTAAACGTGCGTTTCGTGCACCAAAACGCTGCATTTGCACAGTTTTGACGCTAAACGTGCGTTTCGTGCACCAAAACGCCGCTTTTGCAACGAAACGTGCGTTTCGTGCACCAAAACGCTGCTTTTGCACAGTTTTGACGCTAAACGTGCGTTTCGTGCACCAAAACGCTACTTTTGCACAGTTTTGACGCTAAACGTGCGTTTCGTGCACCAAAACGCAGCTTTTGCACAGTTTTGACGCTAAACGTGCGTTTCGTGCACCAAAACGCTGCTTTTGCAACGAAACGTGCGTTTCGTGCACCAAAACGCTGCTTTTGCACAGTTTTGACGCTAAACGTGCGTTTCGTGCACCAAAACGCTGCTTTTGCACAGTTTTGACGCTAAACGCGCGTTTCGTGCACCAAAACGCTGCTTTTGCACAGTTCTGACGCTAAACGTGCGTTTCGTGCAACAAAACGCTGCTTTTGCACAGTTTTTACGCTAAACGTGCGTTTCGTGCATCAAAACGCTGCTTTTGCACAGTTTTGACGCTTAACGTGCGTTTCGTGCACCAAAACGAAGCTTTTGCACAGTTTTGACGCTAAACGTGCGTTTCGTGCACCAAAACGCTGCTTTTGCACAGTTTTGACGCTAAACGTCCGTTTCGTACACCAAAACGCCGCTTTTGCAACGAAACGTGCGTTTCGCGCACCAAAACGCTGCTTTTGCACAGTTTTGATGCTCAACGTGCGTTTCGTGCACCAAAACGCTGCTTTTGCACAGTTTTGACGCTAAACGTGCGTTTTGTGCACCAAAACGCCGCTTTTGCAACGAAACGTGCGTTTCGTGCACCAAAACGCTGCTTTTGCACAGTTTTGACGCTGAACGTCCGTTGCGTGCACCAAAACGCCGCTTTTGCAACGAAACGTGCGTTCCGTGCAAAAAACGCCGCTTTTGCAGTTTTGACGCTAAACGTGCGTTTCGAGCACCAAAACGATGCTTTTACACAGTTTTGACGCTAAACGTGCGTTCCGTGCAAAAAACGCCGCTTTTGCAGTTTTGACGCTAAACGTTCGTTTCGAGCACCAAAACGATGCTTTTGCACAGATTTGACGCTAAACGTGCGTTTCGTGCACCAAAACGCCGCTTTTGCAATGAAACCTGCGTTTCGTGCACTAAAACGCTGCTTTTGCACAGTCTTGACGCTAAACGCGCGTTTCGTGCACCAAAACGCCGCTTTTGCGCAGTTTTGACGCTAAACGTACGTTCCGTGCAGAAAACGCCGCTTTTGCAGTTTTGACGCTAAACGTGCGTTTCGAGCACCAAAACGATGCTTTTACACAGTTTTGACGCTAAACGTGCGTTTCGTGGACCAAAACGATGCTTTTGCACAGATTTGACGCTAAACGTGCGTTTCGTGCACCAAAACGCCGCTTTTGCAACGTAACGTGCGTTTCGTGCACCAAAAGGCTGCTTTTGCTCAGTTTTGATGCTAAACGTGCGTTTCACGCACCAAAACGCTGCTTTTGCACAGATTTGACGCTAAACGTGCGTTTCGTGCACCAAAACGCCGCTTTTGCAATGAAACCTGCGTTTCGTGCACTAAAACGCTGCTTTTGCACAGTCTTGACGCTAAACGCGCGTTCCGTGCAAAAAACGCCGCTTTTGCAGTTTTGACGCTAAACGTTCGTTTCGAGCACCAAAACGCTGCTTTTGCACAGTTTTGACGCTAAACGTGCGTTTCGTGCACCAAAACGCCGCTTTTGCAACGAAACGTGCGTTTCGTGCACCAAAAGGCTGCTTTTGCACAGTTTTGATGCTAAACGTGCGTTTCGTGCACCAAAACGCTGCATTTGCACAGTTTTGACGCTAAACGTGCGTTTCGTGCACCAAAACTCCGCTATTGCAACGAAACGTGCGATTCGTGCACCAAAACGCTGCTTTTGCACAGATTTGACGCTAAACGTGCGTTTCGTGCATCAAAACGCCGCTTTTGCAACGAAACGTGCGTTTCGTGCACCAAAAGGCTGCTTTTGCTCAGTTTTGATGCTAAACGTGCGTTTCACGCACCAAAACGCTGCTTTTGCACAGTTTTGACGCTAAACGTCCGTTTCGTGCACCAAAACGCCGCTTTTGCAACGAAACGTGCCTTTCGTGCACCAAAACGCCGCTTTTGCACAGTTTTGACGCTAAACGTGCGATTCGTGCGCCAAAACGAAGCTTTTGCGCAGTTTTGATGCTAAACGTGCGTTTCGTGCAAAAAACTCCGCTTTTGCACAGTTTTGACGCTAAACGTGCGCTTCGTGCACCAAAACGCTGCTTTTGCGCAGTTTTGACGCTAAACGTGCGTTTCGTGCACCAAAACGCTGCTTTTGCACAGTTTTGACGCTAAACGTGCGTTTCGTGCAAAAAACGCCGCTTTTGCACAGTTTTGACGCTAAACGTGCGCTTCGTTCACCAAAACGATGCTTTTGCACAGTTTTGACGCTAAACGTGCGCTTCGTTCACCAAAACGATGCTTTTGCACAGTTTTGACGCTAAACGTGCTTTTCGTGCACCAAAACGCAGCTTTTGCACAGTTTTGACGCTAAACGCGCGTTTCGTGCACCAAAACGCCGCTTTTGCACAGCTTTGACGCTAAACGTGCGTTTCGTGCAAAAAACGCCGCTTTTGCACAGTTTTGACGCTAAACGTGCGCTTCGTGCACCAAAACGCTGCTTTTGCGCAGTTTTGACGCTAAACGTGCGTTTCGTGCACCAAAACGCTGCTTTTGCAACGAAACGTGCGTTTCGTGCACCAAAACGCTGCTTTTGCACAGTTTTGATGCTAAACGAGCGTTTCGTGCACCAAATCGCTGCTTTTGCACAGTTTTGACGCTAAACGTGCGTTTCGTGCACCAAAACGCTGCTTCTGCACAGTTTTGATGCTAAACGTGCGTTTCGTGCGCCAAAATGAAGCTTTTGCACAGTTTTGACGCTAAACGCGCGTTTCGTGCACCAAATCGCTGCTTTTGCACGGTTTTGACACTAAACGTGCGTTTCGTGCACCAAAACGCTGCTTTTGCACAGTTTTGACGCTAAACGTGCGTTTCGTGCACCAAAACGCCGCTTTTGCACAGCTTTGACGCAAAACGTGCGTTTCGTGCACCAAAACGCCGCTTTTGCAACGAAACGTGCGTTTCGTGCACCAAAACGCTGCTTTTGCACAGTTTTGACGCTAAACGTGCGTTTCGTGCACCAAAACGCTGCTTTTGCAACGAAACGTGCGTTTCGTGCACCAAAACGCCGCTTTTGCACAGTTTTGACGCTAAACGTGCGTTTCGTGCACCAAAACGCTGCTTTTGCAACGAAACGTGCGATTCGTGCACCAAAACGCTGCTTTTGCACAGATTTGACGCTAAACGTGCGTTTCGTGCACCAAAACGCCGCTTTTGCAACGAAACGTGCGTTTCGTGCACCAAAAGGCTGCTTTTGCTCAGTTTTGATGCTAAACGTGCGTTTCACGCACCAAAACGCTGCTTTTGCACAGTTTTGATGCTCAACGTGCGTTTCGTGCACCAAAACGCTGCTTTTGCACAGTTTTGACGCTAAACTTGCGTTTCGTGCACCAAAACGCCGCTTTTGCAACGAAACGTGCGATTCGTGCACCAAAACGCTGCTTTTGCACAGTTTTGACACTAAACGTGCGTTTCATGCACCAAAACGCTGCTTTTGCACAGTTTTGACGCTAAACGTCCGTTTCGTACACCAAAACGCCGCTTTTGCAACGAAACGTGCGTTTCGCGCACCAAAACGCTGCTTTTGCACAGTTTTGATGCTCAACGTGCGTTTCGTGCACCAAAACGCTGCTTTTGCACAGTTTTGACGCTAAACGTGCGTTTTGTGCACCAAAACGCCGCTTTTGCAACGAAACGTGCGTTTCGTGCACCAAAACGCTGCTTTTGCACAGTTTTGACGCTGAACGTCCGTTGCGTGCACCAAAACGCCGCTTTTGCAACGAAGCGTGCGTTCCGTGCAAAAAACGCCGCTTTTGCAGTTTTGACGCTAAACGTGCGTTTCGAGCACCAAAACGATGCTTTTACACAGTTTTGACGCTAAACGTGCGTTTCGTGCACCAAAACGCCGCTTTTGCAATGAAACCTGCGTTTCGTGCACTAAAACGCTGCTTTTGCACAGTCTTGACGCTAAACGCGCGTTTCGTGCACCAAAACGCCGCTTTTGCGCAGTTTTGACGCTAAACGTGCGTTCCGTGCAAAAAACGCCGCTTTTGCAGTTTTGACGCTAAACGTGCGTTTCGAGCACCAAAACGATGCTTTTACACAGTTTTGACGCTAAACGTGCGTTTCGTGGACCAAAACGCCGCTTTTGCAACGAAACGTGCGTTTCGTGCACCAAAAGGCTGCTTTTGAACAGTTTTGATGCTAAACGTGCGTTTCGTGCACCAAAATGCTGCATTTGCACAGTTCTGACGCTAAACGTGCGTTTCGTGCAACAAAACGCTGCTTTTGCACAGTTTTTACGCTAAACGTGCGTTTCGTGCATCAAAACGCTGCTTTTGCACAGTTTTGACGCTTAACGTGCGTTTCGTGCACCAAAACGAAGCTTTTGCACAGTTGTGACGCTAAACGTGCGTTTCGTGCACCAAAACGCTGCTTTTGCACAGTTTTGACGCTAAACGTGCGTTTCGTGCACCAAAACGCCGCTTTTGCAATGAAACCTGCGTTTCGTGCACTAAATCGCTGCTTTTGCACAGTTTTGACGCTAAACGCGCGTTTCGTGCACCAAAACGCCGCTTTTGCGCAGTTTTGACGCTAAACGTGCGTTTCGTGCACCAAAACGCTGCTTTTGCACAGTTTTGACGCTAAACGTCCGTTTCGTGCACCAAAACGCCGCTTTTGAAACGAAACGTGCGTTTCGTGCATCAAAACGCTGCTTTTGCACAGTTTTGACGCTAAACATGCGTTTCGTGCACCAAAACGCTGCTTTTGCACAGTTTTGACGCTAAACGTGCGTTTCGTGTGCCAAAACGAAGCTTTTGCGCAATTTTGACGCTAAACGTGCGTTTCGTGCACCAAAACGCTGCTTTTGCACAGTTTTGACGCTAAACGTGCGTTTCGTGCACCAAAACGCCGCTTTTGCAACGAAACGTGCGTTTCGTGCACCAAAAGGCTGCTTTTGCACAGTTTTGATGCTAAACGTGCGTTTCGTGCACCAAAACGCTGCATTTGCACAGTTTTGACGCTAAACGTGCGTTTCGTGCACCAAAACGCCGCTTTTGCAACGAAACGTGCGTTTCGTGCACCAAAACGCTGCTTTTGCACAGTTTTGACGCTAAACGTGCGTTTCGTGCACCAAAACGCTACTTTTGCACAGTTTTGACGCTAAACGTGCGTTTCGTGCACCAAAACGCAGCTTTTGCACAGTTTTGACGCTAAACGTGCGTTTCGTGCACCAAAACGCTGCTTTTGCAACGAAACGTGCGTTTCGTGCACCAAAACGCTGCTTTTGCACAGTTTTGACGCTAAACGTGCGTTTCGTGCACCAAAACGCTGCTTTTGCACAGTTTTGACGCTAAACGCGCGTTTCGTGCACCAAAACGCTGCTTTTGCACAGTTCTGACGCTAAACGTGCGTTTCGTGCAACAAAACGCTGCTTTTGCACAGTTTTTACGCTAAACGTGCGTTTCGTGCATCAAAACGCTGCTTTTGCACAGTTTTGACGCTTAACGTGCGTTTCGTGCACCAAAACGAAGCTTTTGCACAGTTTTGACGCTAAACGTGCGTTTCGTGCACCAAAACGCTGCTTTTGGACAGTTTTGACGCTAAACGTCCGTTTCGTACACCAAAACGCCGCTTTTGCAACGAAACGTGCGTTTCGCGCACCAAAACGCTGCTTTTGCACAGTTTTGATGCTCAACGTGCGTTTCGTGCACCAAAACGCTGCTTTTGCACAGTTTTGACGCTAAACGTGCGTTTTGTGCACCAAAACGCCGCTTTTGCAACGAAACGTGCGTTTCGTGCACCAAAACGCTGCTTTTGCACAGTTTTGACGCTGAACGTCCGTTGCGTGCACCAAAACGCCGCTTTTGCAACGAAACGTGCGTTCCGTGCAAAAAACGCCGCTTTTGCAGTTTTGACGCTAAACGTGCGTTTCGAGCACCAAAACGATGCTTTTACACAGTTTTGACGCTAAACGTGCGTTTCGTGGACCAAAACGATGCTTTTGCACAGATTTGACGCTAAACGTGCGTTTCGTGCACCAAAACGCCGCTTTTGCAACGTAACGTGCGTTTCGTGCACCAAAAGGCTGCTTTTGCTCAGTTTTGATGCTAAACGTGCGTTTCACGCACCAAAACGCTGCTTTTGCACAGATTTGACGCTAAACGTGCGTTTCGTGCACCAAAACGCCGCTTTTGCAATGAAACCTGCGTTTCGTGCACTAAAACGCTGCTTTTGCACAGTCTTGACGCTAAACGCGCGTTCCGTGCAAAAAACGCCGCTTTTGCAGTTTTGACGCTAAACGTTCGTTTCGAGCACCAAAACGCTGCTTTTGCACAGTTTTGACGCTAAACGTGCGTTTCGTGCACCAAAACGCCGCTTTTGCAACGAAACGTGCGTTTCGTGCACCAAAAGGCTGCTTTTGCACAGTTTTGATGCTAAACGTGCGTTTCGTGCACCAAAACGCTGCATTTGCACAGTTTTGACGCTAAACGTGCGTTTCGTGCACCAAAACTCCGCTATTGCAACGAAACGTGCGATTCGTGCACCAAAACGCTGCTTTTGCACAGATTTGACGCTAAACGTGCGTTTCGTGCATCAAAACGCCGCTTTTGCAACGAAACGTGCGTTTCGTGCACCAAAAGGCTGCTTTTGCTCAGTTTTGATGCTAAACGTGCGTTTCACGCACCAAAACGCTGCTTTTGCACAGTTTTGACGCTAAACGTCCGTTTCGTGCACCAAAACGCCGCTTTTGCAACGAAACGTGCCTTTCGTGCACCAAAACGCCGCTTTTGCACAGTTTTGACGCTAAACGTGCGATTCGTGCGCCAAAACGAAGCTTTTGCGCAGTTTTGATGCTAAACGTGCGTTTCGTGCAAAAAACTCCGCTTTTGCACAGTTTTGACGCTAAACGTGCGCTTCGTGCACCAAAACGCTGCTTTTGCGCAGTTTTGACGCTAAACGTGCGTTTCGTGCACCAAAACGCTGCTTTTGCACAGTTTTGACGCTAAACGTGCGTTTCGTGCAAAAAACGCCGCTTTTGCACAGTTTTGACGCTAAACGTGCGCTTCGTTCACCAAAACGATGCTTTTGCACAGTTTTGACGCTAAACGTGCGCTTCGTTCACCAAAACGATGCTTTTGCACAGTTTTGACGCTAAACGTGCTTTTCGTGCACCAAAACGCAGCTTTTGCACAGTTTTGACGCTAAACGCGCGTTTCGTGCACCAAAACGCCGCTTTTGCACAGCTTTGACGCTAAACGTGCGTTTCGTGCAAAAAACGCCGCTTTTGCACAGTTTTGACGCTAAACGTGCGCTTCGTGCACCAAAACGCTGCTTTTGCGCAGTTTTGACGCTAAACGTGCGTTTCGTGCACCAAAACGCTGCTTTTGCAACGAAACGTGCGTTTCGTGCACCAAAACGCTGCTTTTGCACAGTTTTGATGCTAAACGAGCGTTTCGTGCACCAAATCGCTGCTTTTGCACAGTTTTGACGCTAAACGTGCGTTTCGTGCACCAAAACGCTGCTTCTGCACAGTTTTGATGCTAAACGTGCGTTTCGTGCGCCAAAATGAAGCTTTTGCACAGTTTTGACGCTAAACGCGCGTTTCGTGCACCAAATCGCTGCTTTTGCACGGTTTTGACACTAAACGTGCGTTTCGTGCACCAAAACGCTGCTTTTGCACAGTTTTGACGCTAAACGTCCGTTTCGTGCACCAAAACGCCGCTTTTGCAACGAAACGTGCGTTTCGTGCACATAACGCTGCTCTGGCACAGTTTTGACGCTAAACGTACGGTTCGTGCACCAAAACGCCGCTTTTGCACAGTTTTGACGCTAAACGTGCGGTTCGTGCACCAAAACGCAGCTTTTGCACAGTTTTGACGCTAAACGTGCGTTTCGTGCACCAAAACGCTGCTTTTGCAACGAAACGTGCGTTTCGTGCACCAAAACGCTGCTTTTGCACAGTTTTGACGCTAAACGTGCGTTTCGTGCAAAAAACGCCGCTTTTGCACAGTTTTGACGCTAAACGTGCGCTTCGTGCACCAAAACGATGCTTTTGCACAGTTTTGACGCTAAACGTGCGTTTCGTGCACCAAAACGCAGCTTTTGCACAGTTTTGACGCTAAACGCGCGTTTCGTGCACCAAAACGCCGCTTTTGCACAGCTTTGACGCTAAACGTGCCTTTCGTGCACCAAAACGCCGCTTTTGCAACGAAACGTGCGTTTCGTGCACCAAAACGCTGCTTTTGCACAGTTTTGACGCTAAACGTGCGTTTCGTGCACCAAAACGCTGCTTTTGCAACGAAACGTGCGTTTGGTGCGCCAAAACGAAGCTTTTGCGCAGTTTTGACGCTAAACGTGCGTTTCGTGGACCAAAACGCCGCTTTTGCAACGAAACGTGCGTTTCGTGCACCAAAAGGCTGCTTTTGCTCAGTTTTGATGCTAAACGTGCGTTTCACGCACCAAAACGCTGCTTTTGCACAGTTTTGATGCTCAACGTGCGATTCGTGCACCAAAACGCTGCTTTTGCACAGTTTTGACACTAAACGTGCGTTTCGTGCACCAAAACGCTGCTTTTGCACAGTTTTGACGCTAAACGTCCGTTTCGTGCACCAAAACGCCGCTTTTGCAACGAAACGTGCGTTTCACGCACCAAAACGCTGCTCTTGCACAGTTTAGATGCTCAACGTGCGTTTCGTGCACCAAAACGCTGCTTTTGCACAGTTTTGACACTAAACGCGCGTTTCGTGCACCAAAACGCTGCTTTTGCACAGTTTTGACGCTAAACGTCCGTTTCGTGCACCAAAACGCCGCTTTTGCAACGAAACGTGCGTTTCGTGCACCAAAACGCTGCTTTTGCACAGTTTTGACGCTAAACATGCGTTTCGTGCACCAAAACGCTGCTTTTGCACAGTTTTGACGCTAAGCGTGCGTTTCGTGCGCCAAAACGAAGCTTTTGCGCAGTTTTGACGCTAAACGTGCGTTTCGTGCACCAAAACGCTGCTTTTGCACAGTTTTGACACTAAACGTGCGTTTCGTGCACCAAAACGCCGCTTTTGCAACGAAACGTGCGTTTCGTGCACCAAAAGGCTGCTTTTGCACAGTTTTGATGCTAAACGTGCGTTTCACGCACCAAAACGCTGCTTTTGCACAGATTTGACGCTAAACGTGCGTTTCGTGCACCAAAACGCCGCTTTTGCAATGAAACCTGCGTTTCGTGCACTAAAACGCTGCTTTTGCACAGTCTTGACGCTAAACGCGCGTTCCGTGCAAAAAACGCCGCTTTTGCAGTTTTGACGCTAAACGTTCGTTTCGAGCACCAAAACGCTGCTTTTGCACAGTTTTGACGCTAAACGTGCGTTTCGTGCACCAAAACGCCGCTTTTGCAACGAAACGTGCGTTTCGTGCACCAAAAGGCTGCTTTTGCACAGTTTTGATGCTAAACGTGCGTTTCGTGCCCCAAAACGCTGCATTTGCACAGTTTTGACGCTAAACGTGCGTTTCGTGCACCAAAACTCCGCTATTGCAACGAAACGTGCGATTCGTGCACCAAAACGCTGCCTTTGCACAGATTTGACGCTAAACGTGCGTTTCGTGCATCAAAACGCCGCTTTTGCAACGAAACGTGCGTTTCGTGCACCAAAAGGCTGCTTTTGCTCAGTTTTGATGCTAAACGTGCGTTTCACGCACCAAAACGCTGCTTTTGCACAGTTTTGACGCTAAACGTCCGTTTCGTGCACCAAAACGCCGCTTTTGCAACGAAACGTGCCTTTCGTGCACCAAAACGCCGCTTTTGCACAGTTTTGACGCTAAACGTGCGATTCGTGCGCCAAAACGAAGCTTTTGCGCAGTTTTGATGCTAAACGTGCGTTTCGTGCAAAAAACTCCGCTTTTGCACAGTTTTGACGCTAAACGTGCGCTTCGTGCACCAAAACGCTGCTTTTGCGCAGTTTTGACGCTAAACGTGCGTTTCGTGCACCAAAACGCTGCTTTTGCACAGTTTTGACGCTAAACGTGCGTTTCGTGCAAAAAACGCCGCTTTTGCACAGTTTTGACGCTAAACGTGCGCTTCGTTCACCAAAACGATGCTTTTGCACAGTTTTGACGCTAAACGTGCGCTTCGTTCACCAAAACGATGCTTTTGCACAGTTTTGACGCTAAACGTGCTTTTCGTGCACCAAAACGCAGCTTTTGCACAGTTTTGACGCTAAACGCGCGTTTCGTGCACCAAAACGCCGCTTTTGCACAGCTTTGACGCTAAACGTGCGTTTCGTGCAAAAAACGCCGCTTTTGCACAGTTTTGACGCTAAACGTGCGCTTCGTGCACCAAAACGCTGCTTTTGCGCAGTTTTGACGCTAAACGTGCGTTTCGTGCACCAAAACGCTGCTTTTGCAACGAAACGTGCGTTTCGTGCACCAAAACGCTGCTTTTGCACAGTTTTGATGCTAAACGTACGGTTCGTGCACCAAAACGCCGCTTTTGCACAGTTTTGACGCTAAACGTGCGGTTCGTGCACCAAAACGCAGCTTTTGCACAGTTTTGACGCTAAACGTGCGTTTCGTGCACCAAAACGCTGCTTTTGCAACGAAACGTGCGTTTCGTGCACCAAAACGCTGCTTTTGCACAGTTTTGACGCTAAACGTGCGTTTCGTGCAAAAAACGCCGCTTTTGCACAGTTTTGACGCTAAACGTGCGCTTCGTGCACCAAAACGATGCTTTTGCACAGTTTTGACGCTAAACGTGCGTTTCGTGCACCAAAACGCAGCTTTTGCACAGTTTTGACGCTAAACGCGCGTTTCGTGCACCAAAACGCCGCTTTTGCACAGCTTTGACGCTAAACGTGCCTTTCGTGCACCAAAACGCCGCTTTTGCAACGAAACGTGCGTTTCGTGCACCAAAACGCTGCTTTTGCACAGTTTTGACGCTAAACGTGCGTTTCGTGCACCAAAACGCTGCTTTTGCAACGAAACGTGCGTTTGGTGCGCCAAAACGAAGCTTTTGCGCAGTTTTGACGCTAAACGTGCGTTTCGTGGACCAAAACGCCGCTTTTGCAACGAAACGTGCGTTTCGTGCACCAAAAGGCTGCTTTTGCTCAGTTTTGATGCTAAACGTGCGTTTCACGCACCAAAACGCTGCTTTTGCACAGTTTTGATGCTCAACGTGCGATTCGTGCACCAAAACGCTGCTTTTGCACAGTTTTGACACTAAACGTGCGTTTCGTGCACCAAAACGCTGCTTTTGCACAGTTTTGACGCTAAACGTCCGTTTCGTGCACCAAAACGCCGCTTTTGCAACGAAACGTGCGTTTCACGCACCAAAACGCTGCTCTTGCACAGTTTTGATGCTCAACGTGCGTTTCGTGCACCAAAACGCTGCTTTTGCACAGTTTTGACACTAAACGCGCGTTTCGTGCACCAAAACGCTGCTTTTGCACAGTTTTGACGCTAAACGTCCGTTTCGTGCACCAAAACGCCGCTTTTGCAACGAAACGTGCGTTTCGTGCACCAAAACGCTGCTTTTGCACAGTTTTGACGCTAAACATGCGTTTCGTGCACCAAAACGCTGCTTTTGCACAGTTTTGACGCTAAGCGTGCGTTTCGTGCGCCAAAACGAAGCTTTTGCGCAGTTTTGACGCTAAACGTGCGTTTCGTGCACCAAAACGCTGCTTTTGCACAGTTTTGACACTAAACGTGCGTTTCGTGCACCAAAACGCCGCTTTTGCAACGAAACGTGCGTTTCGTGCACCAAAAGGCTGCTTTTGCACAGTTTTGATGCTAAACGTGCGTTTCGTGCACCAAAACGCTGCATTTGCACAGTTTTGACGCTAAACGTGCGTTTCGTGCACCAAAACTCCGCTATTGCAACGAAACGTGCGATTCGTGCACCAAAACGCTGCTTTTGCACAGATTTGACGCTAAACGTGCGTTTCGTGCACCAAAACGCCGCTTTTGCAACGAAACGTGCGTTTCGTGCACCAAAAGGCTGCTTTTGCTCAGTTTTGATGCTAAACGTGCGTTTCACGCACCAAAACGCTGCTTTTGCACAGTTTTGACGCTAAACGTCCGTTTCGTGCACCAAAACGCCGCTTTTTCAACGAAACGTGCGTTTCGTGCACATAACGCTGCTTTTGCACAGTTTTGACGCTAAACGCGCGTTTCGTGCACCAAATCGCTGCTTTTGCACGGTTTTGACACTAAACGTGCGTTTCGTGCACCAAAACGCTGCTTTTGCACAGTTTTGACGCTAAACGTCCGTTTCGTGCACCAAAACGCCGCTTTTGCAACGAAACGTGCGTTTCGTGCACATAACGCTGCTCTGGCACAGTTTTGACGCTAAACGTACGGTTCGTGCACCAAAACGCCGCTTTTGCACAGTTTTGACGCTAAACGTGCGGTTCGTGCACCAAAACGCAGCTTTTGCACAGTTTTGACGCTAAACGTGCGTTTCGTGCACCAAAACGCTGCTTTTGCAACGAAACGTGCGTTTCGTGCACCAAAACGCTGCTTTTGCACAGTTTTGATGCTAAACGAGCGTTTCGTGCACCAAATCGCTGCATTTGCACAGTTTTGACGCTAAACGTGCGTTTCGTGCAGCAAAACGCTGCTTTTGCACAGTTTTGACGCTAAACGCGCGTTTCGTGCACCAAAACGCCGCTTTTGCACAGCTTTGACGCTAAACGTGCGCTTCGTTCACCAAAACGATGCTTTTGCACAGTTTTGACGCTAAACGTGCTTTTCGTGCACCAAAACGCAGCTTTTGCACAGTTTTGACGCTAAACGCGCGTTTCGTGCACCAAAACGCCGCTTTTGCACAGCTTTGACGCTAAACGTGCGTTTCGTGCAAAAAACGCCGCTTTTGCACAGTTTTGACGCTAAACGTGCGCTTCGTGCACCAAAACGCTGCTTTTGCGCAGTTTTGACGCTAAACGTGCGTTTCGTGCACCAAAACGCTGCTTTTGCAACGAAACGTGCGTTTCGTGCACCAAAACGCTGCTTTTGCACAGTTTTGATGCTAAACGTACGGTTCGTGCACCAAAACGCCGCTTTTGCACAGTTTTGACGCTAAACGTGCGGTTCGTGCACCAAAACGCAGCTTTTGCACAGTTTTGACGCTAAACGTGCGTTTCGTGCACCAAAACGCTGCTTTTGCAACGAAACGTGCGTTTCGTGCACCAAAACGCTGCTTTTGCACAGTTTTGACGCTAAACGTGCGTTTCGTGCAAAAAACGCCGCTTTTGCACAGTTTTGACGCTAAACGTGCGCTTCGTGCACCAAAACGATGCTTTTGCACAGTTTTGACGCTAAACGTGCGTTTCGTGCACCAAAACGCAGCTTTTGCACAGTTTTGACGCTAAACGCGCGTTTCGTGCACCAAAACGCCGCTTTTGCACAGCTTTGACGCTAAACGTGCCTTTCGTGCACCAAAACGCCGCTTTTGCAACGAAACGTGCGTTTCGTGCACCAAAACGCTGCTTTTGCACAGTTTTGACGCTAAACGTGCGTTTCGTGCACCAAAACGCTGCTTTTGCAACGAAACGTGCGTTTGGTGCGCCAAAACGAAGCTTTTGCGCAGTTTTGACGCTAAACGTGCGTTTCGTGGACCAAAACGCCGCTTTTGCAACGAAACGTGCGTTTCGTGCACCAAAAGGCTGCTTTTGCTCAGTTTTGATGCTAAACGTGCGTTTCACGCACCAAAACGCTGCTTTTGCACAGTTTTGATGCTCAACGTGCGATTCGTGCACCAAAACGCTGCTTTTGCACAGTTTTGACACTAAACGTGCGTTTCGTGCACCAAAACGCTGCTTTTGCACAGTTTTGACGCTAAACGTCCGTTTCGTGCACCAAAACGCCGCTTTTGCAACGAAACGTGCGTTTCACGCACCAAAACGCTGCTCTTGCACAGTTTTGATGCTCAACGTGCGTTTCGTGCACCAAAACGCTGCTTTTGCACAGTTTTGACACTAAACGCGCGTTTCGTGCACCAAAACGCTGCTTTTGCACAGTTTTGACGCTAAACGTCCGTTTCGTGCACCAAAACGCCGCTTTTGCAACGAAACGTGCGTTTCGTGCACCAAAACGCTGCTTTTGCACAGTTTTGACGCTAAACATGCGTTTCGTGCACCAAAACGCTGCTTTTGCACAGTTTTGACGCTAAGCGTGCGTTTCGTGCGCCAAAACGAAGCTTTTGCGCAGTTTTGACGCTAAACGTGCGTTTCGTGCACCAAAACGCTGCTTTTGCACAGTTTTGACACTAAACGTGCGTTTCGTGCACCAAAACGCCGCTTTTGCAACGAAACGTGCGTTTCGTGCACCAAAAGGCTGCTTTTGCACAGTTTTGATGCTAAACGTGCGTTTCGTGCACCAAAACGCTGCATTTGCACAGTTTTGACGCTAAACGTGCGTTTCGTGCACCAAAACTCCGCTATTGCAACGAAACGTGCGATTCGTGCACCAAAACGCTGCTTTTGCACAGATTTGACGCTAAACGTGCGTTTCGTGCACCAAAACGCCGCTTTTGCAACGAAACGTGCGTTTCGTGCACCAAAAGGCTGCTTTTGCTCAGTTTTGATGCTAAACGTGCGTTTCACGCACCAAAACGCTGCTTTTGCACAGTTTTGACGCTAAACGTCCGTTTCGTGCACCAAAACGCCGCTTTTTCAACGAAACGTGCGTTTCGTGCACATAACGCTGCTTTTGCACAGTTTTGACGCTAAACGCGCGTTTCGTGCACCAAATCGCTGCTTTTGCACGGTTTTGACACTAAACGTGCGTTTCGTGCACCAAAACGCTGCTTTTGCACAGTTTTGACGCTAAACGTCCGTTTCGTGCACCAAAACGCCGCTTTTGCAACGAAACGTGCGTTTCGTGCACATAACGCTGCTCTGGCACAGTTTTGACGCTAAACGTACGGTTCGTGCACCAAAACGCCGCTTTTGCACAGTTTTGACGCTAAACGTGCGGTTCGTGCACCAAAACGCAGCTTTTGCACAGTTTTGACGCTAAACGTGCGTTTCGTGCACCAAAACGCTGCTTTTGCAACGAAACGTGCGTTTCGTGCACCAAAACGCTGCTTTTGCACAGTTTTGATGCTAAACGAGCGTTTCGTGCACCAAATCGCTGCATTTGCACAGTTTTGACGCTAAACGTGCGTTTCGTGCACCAAAACGCTGCTTTTGCACAGTTTTGACGCTAAACGTGCGTTTCGTGCACCAAAACGCTGCTTTTGCACAGTTTTGACGCTAAACGCGCGTTTCGTGCACCAAAACGCTGCTTTTGCACAGTTCTGACGCTAAACGTGCGTTTCGTGCAACAAAACGCTGCTTTTGCACAGTTTTTACGCTAAACGTGCGTTTCGTGCATCAAAACGCTGCTTTTGCACAGTTTTGACGCTTAACGTGCGTTTCGTGCACCAAAACGAAGCTTTTGCACAGTTTTGACGCTAAACGTGCGTTTCGTGCACCAAAACGCTGCTTTTGGACAGTTTTGACGCTAAACGTCCGTTTCGTACACCAAAACGCCGCTTTTGCAACGAAACGTGCGTTTCGCGCACCAAAACGCTGCTTTTGCACAGTTTTGATGCTCAACGTGCGTTTCGTGCACCAAAACGCTGCTTTTGCACAGTTTTGACGCTAAACGTGCGTTTTGTGCACCAAAACGCCGCTTTTGCAACGAAACGTGCGTTTCGTGCACCAAAACGCTGCTTTTGCACAGTTTTGACGCTGAACGTCCGTTGCGTGCACCAAAACGCCGCTTTTGCAACGAAACGTGCGTTCCGTGCAAAAAACGCCGCTTTTGCAGTTTTGACGCTAAACGTGCGTTTCGAGCACCAAAACGATGCTTTTACACAGTTTTGACGCTAAACGTGCGTTTCGTGGACCAAAACGATGCTTTTGCACAGATTTGACGCTAAACGTGCGTTTCGTGCACCAAAACGCCGCTTTTGCAACGTAACGTGCGTTTCGTGCACCAAAAGGCTGCTTTTGCTCAGTTTTGATGCTAAACGTGCGTTTCACGCACCAAAACGCTGCTTTTGCACAGATTTGACGCTAAACGTGCGTTTCGTGCACCAAAACGCCGCTTTTGCAATGAAACCTGCGTTTCGTGCACTAAAACGCTGCTTTTGCACAGTCTTGACGCTAAACGCGCGTTCCGTGCAAAAAACGCCGCTTTTGCAGTTTTGACGCTAAACGTTCGTTTCGAGCACCAAAACGCTGCTTTTGCACAGTTTTGACGCTAAACGTGCGTTTCGTGCACCAAAACGCCGCTTTTGCAACGAAACGTGCGTTTCGTGCACCAAAAGGCTGCTTTTGCACAGTTTTGATGCTAAACGTGCGTTTCGTGCACCAAAACGCTGCATTTGCACAGTTTTGACGCTAAACGTGCGTTTCGTGCACCAAAACTCCGCTATTGCAACGAAACGTGCGATTCGTGCACCAAAACGCTGCTTTTGCACAGATTTGACGCTAAACGTGCGTTTCGTGCATCAAAACGCCGCTTTTGCAACGAAACGTGCGTTTCGTGCACCAAAAGGCTGCTTTTGCTCAGTTTTGATGCTAAACGTGCGTTTCACGCACCAAAACGCTGCTTTTGCACAGTTTTGACGCTAAACGTCCGTTTCGTGCACCAAAACGCCGCTTTTGCAACGAAACGTGCCTTTCGTGCACCAAAACGCCGCTTTTGCACAGTTTTGACGCTAAACGTGCGATTCGTGCGCCAAAACGAAGCTTTTGCGCAGTTTTGATGCTAAACGTGCGTTTCGTGCAAAAAACTCCGCTTTTGCACAGTTTTGACGCTAAACGTGCGCTTCGTGCACCAAAACGCTGCTTTTGCGCAGTTTTGACGCTAAACGTGCGTTTCGTGCACCAAAACGCTGCTTTTGCACAGTTTTGACGCTAAACGTGCGTTTCGTGCAAAAAACGCCGCTTTTGCACAGTTTTGACGCTAAACGTGCGCTTCGTTCACCAAAACGATGCTTTTGCACAGTTTTGACGCTAAACGTGCGCTTCGTTCACCAAAACGATGCTTTTGCACAGTTTTGACGCTAAACGTGCTTTTCGTGCACCAAAACGCAGCTTTTGCACAGTTTTGACGCTAAACGCGCGTTTCGTGCACCAAAACGCCGCTTTTGCACAGCTTTGACGCTAAACGTGCGTTTCGTGCAAAAAACGCCGCTTTTGCACAGTTTTGACGCTAAACGTGCGCTTCGTGCACCAAAACGCTGCTTTTGCGCAGTTTTGACGCTAAACGTGCGTTTCGTGCACCAAAACGCTGCTTTTGCAACGAAACGTGCGTTTCGTGCACCAAAACGCTGCTTTTGCACAGTTTTGATGCTAAACGAGCGTTTCGTGCACCAAATCGCTGCTTTTGCACAGTTTTGACGCTAAACGTGCGTTTCGTGCACCAAAACGCTGCTTCTGCACAGTTTTGATGCTAAACGTGCGTTTCGTGCGCCAAAATGAAGCTTTTGCACAGTTTTGACGCTAAACGCGCGTTTCGTGCACCAAATCGCTGCTTTTGCACGGTTTTGACACTAAACGTGCGTTTCGTGCACCAAAACGCTGCTTTTGCACAGTTTTGACGCTAAACGTCCGTTTCGTGCACCAAAACGCCGCTTTTGCAACGAAACGTGCGTTTCGTGCACATAACGCTGCTCTGGCACAGTTTTGACGCTAAACGTACGGTTCGTGCACCAAAACGCCGCTTTTGCACAGTTTTGACGCTAAACGTGCGGTTCGTGCACCAAAACGCAGCTTTTGCACAGTTTTGACGCTAAACGTGCGTTTCGTGCACCAAAACGCTGCTTTTGCAACGAAACGTGCGTTTCGTGCACCAAAACGCTGCTTTTGCACAGTTTTGACGCTAAACGTGCGTTTCGTGCAAAAAACGCCGCTTTTGCACAGTTTTGACGCTAAACGTGCGCTTCGTGCACCAAAACGATGCTTTTGCACAGTTTTGACGCTAAACGTGCGTTTCGTGCACCAAAACGCAGCTTTTGCACAGTTTTGACGCTAAACGCGCGTTTCGTGCACCAAAACGCCGCTTTTGCACAGCTTTGACGCTAAACGTGCCTTTCGTGCACCAAAACGCCGCTTTTGCAACGAAACGTGCGTTTCGTGCACCAAAACGCTGCTTTTGCACAGTTTTGACGCTAAACGTGCGTTTCGTGCACCAAAACGCTGCTTTTGCAACGAAACGTGCGTTTGGTGCGCCAAAACGAAGCTTTTGCGCAGTTTTGACGCTAAACGTGCGTTTCGTGGACCAAAACGCCGCTTTTGCAACGAAACGTGCGTTTCGTGCACCAAAAGGCTGCTTTTGCTCAGTTTTGATGCTAAACGTGCGTTTCACGCACCAAAACGCTGCTTTTGCACAGTTTTGATGCTCAACGTGCGATTCGTGCACCAAAACGCTGCTTTTGCACAGTTTTGACACTAAACGTGCGTTTCGTGCACCAAAACGCTGCTTTTGCACAGTTTTGACGCTAAACGTCCGTTTCGTGCACCAAAACGCCGCTTTTGCAACGAAACGTGCGTTTCACGCACCAAAACGCTGCTCTTGCACAGTTTAGATGCTCAACGTGCGTTTCGTGCACCAAAACGCTGCTTTTGCACAGTTTTGACACTAAACGCGCGTTTCGTGCACCAAAACGCTGCTTTTGCACAGTTTTGACGCTAAACGTCCGTTTCGTGCACCAAAACGCCGCTTTTGCAACGAAACGTGCGTTTCGTGCACCAAAACGCTGCTTTTGCACAGTTTTGACGCTAAACATGCGTTTCGTGCACCAAAACGCTGCTTTTGCACAGTTTTGACGCTAAGCGTGCGTTTCGTGCGCCAAAACGAAGCTTTTGCGCAGTTTTGACGCTAAACGTGCGTTTCGTGCACCAAAACGCTGCTTTTGCACAGTTTTGACACTAAACGTGCGTTTCGTGCACCAAAACGCCGCTTTTGCAACGAAACGTGCGTTTCGTGCACCAAAAGGCTGCTTTTGCACAGTTTTGATGCTAAACGTGCGTTTCACGCACCAAAACGCTGCTTTTGCACAGATTTGACGCTAAACGTGCGTTTCGTGCACCAAAACGCCGCTTTTGCAATGAAACCTGCGTTTCGTGCACTAAAACGCTGCTTTTGCACAGTCTTGACGCTAAACGCGCGTTCCGTGCAAAAAACGCCGCTTTTGCAGTTTTGACGCTAAACGTTCGTTTCGAGCACCAAAACGCTGCTTTTGCACAGTTTTGACGCTAAACGTGCGTTTCGTGCACCAAAACGCCGCTTTTGCAACGAAACGTGCGTTTCGTGCACCAAAAGGCTGCTTTTGCACAGTTTTGATGCTAAACGTGCGTTTCGTGCCCCAAAACGCTGCATTTGCACAGTTTTGACGCTAAACGTGCGTTTCGTGCACCAAAACTCCGCTATTGCAACGAAACGTGCGATTCGTGCACCAAAACGCTGCCTTTGCACAGATTTGACGCTAAACGTGCGTTTCGTGCATCAAAACGCCGCTTTTGCAACGAAACGTGCGTTTCGTGCACCAAAAGGCTGCTTTTGCTCAGTTTTGATGCTAAACGTGCGTTTCACGCACCAAAACGCTGCTTTTGCACAGTTTTGACGCTAAACGTCCGTTTCGTGCACCAAAACGCCGCTTTTGCAACGAAACGTGCCTTTCGTGCACCAAAACGCCGCTTTTGCACAGTTTTGACGCTAAACGTGCGATTCGTGCGCCAAAACGAAGCTTTTGCGCAGTTTTGATGCTAAACGTGCGTTTCGTGCAAAAAACTCCGCTTTTGCACAGTTTTGACGCTAAACGTGCGCTTCGTGCACCAAAACGCTGCTTTTGCGCAGTTTTGACGCTAAACGTGCGTTTCGTGCACCAAAACGCTGCTTTTGCACAGTTTTGACGCTAAACGTGCGTTTCGTGCAAAAAACGCCGCTTTTGCACAGTTTTGACGCTAAACGTGCGCTTCGTTCACCAAAACGATGCTTTTGCACAGTTTTGACGCTAAACGTGCGCTTCGTTCACCAAAACGATGCTTTTGCACAGTTTTGACGCTAAACGTGCTTTTCGTGCACCAAAACGCAGCTTTTGCACAGTTTTGACGCTAAACGCGCGTTTCGTGCACCAAAACGCCGCTTTTGCACAGCTTTGACGCTAAACGTGCGTTTCGTGCAAAAAACGCCGCTTTTGCACAGTTTTGACGCTAAACGTGCGCTTCGTGCACCAAAACGCTGCTTTTGCGCAGTTTTGACGCTAAACGTGCGTTTCGTGCACCAAAACGCTGCTTTTGCAACGAAACGTGCGTTTCGTGCACCAAAACGCTGCTTTTGCACAGTTTTGATGCTAAACGTACGGTTCGTGCACCAAAACGCCGCTTTTGCACAGTTTTGACGCTAAACGTGCGGTTCGTGCACCAAAACGCAGCTTTTGCACAGTTTTGACGCTAAACGTGCGTTTCGTGCACCAAAACGCTGCTTTTGCAACGAAACGTGCGTTTCGTGCACCAAAACGCTGCTTTTGCACAGTTTTGACGCTAAACGTGCGTTTCGTGCAAAAAACGCCGCTTTTGCACAGTTTTGACGCTAAACGTGCGCTTCGTGCACCAAAACGATGCTTTTGCACAGTTTTGACGCTAAACGTGCGTTTCGTGCACCAAAACGCAGCTTTTGCACAGTTTTGACGCTAAACGCGCGTTTCGTGCACCAAAACGCCGCTTTTGCACAGCTTTGACGCTAAACGTGCCTTTCGTGCACCAAAACGCCGCTTTTGCAACGAAACGTGCGTTTCGTGCACCAAAACGCTGCTTTTGCACAGTTTTGACGCTAAACGTGCGTTTCGTGCACCAAAACGCTGCTTTTGCAACGAAACGTGCGTTTGGTGCGCCAAAACGAAGCTTTTGCGCAGTTTTGACGCTAAACGTGCGTTTCGTGGACCAAAACGCCGCTTTTGCAACGAAACGTGCGTTTCGTGCACCAAAAGGCTGCTTTTGCTCAGTTTTGATGCTAAACGTGCGTTTCACGCACCAAAACGCTGCTTTTGCACAGTTTTGATGCTCAACGTGCGATTCGTGCACCAAAACGCTGCTTTTGCACAGTTTTGACACTAAACGTGCGTTTCGTGCACCAAAACGCTGCTTTTGCACAGTTTTGACGCTAAACGTCCGTTTCGTGCACCAAAACGCCGCTTTTGCAACGAAACGTGCGTTTCACGCACCAAAACGCTGCTCTTGCACAGTTTTGATGCTCAACGTGCGTTTCGTGCACCAAAACGCTGCTTTTGCACAGTTTTGACACTAAACGCGCGTTTCGTGCACCAAAACGCTGCTTTTGCACAGTTTTGACGCTAAACGTCCGTTTCGTGCACCAAAACGCCGCTTTTGCAACGAAACGTGCGTTTCGTGCACCAAAACGCTGCTTTTGCACAGTTTTGACGCTAAACATGCGTTTCGTGCACCAAAACGCTGCTTTTGCACAGTTTTGACGCTAAGCGTGCGTTTCGTGCGCCAAAACGAAGCTTTTGCGCAGTTTTGACGCTAAACGTGCGTTTCGTGCACCAAAACGCTGCTTTTGCACAGTTTTGACACTAAACGTGCGTTTCGTGCACCAAAACGCCGCTTTTGCAACGAAACGTGCGTTTCGTGCACCAAAAGGCTGCTTTTGCACAGTTTTGATGCTAAACGTGCGTTTCGTGCACCAAAACGCTGCATTTGCACAGTTTTGACGCTAAACGTGCGTTTCGTGCACCAAAACTCCGCTATTGCAACGAAACGTGCGATTCGTGCACCAAAACGCTGCTTTTGCACAGATTTGACGCTAAACGTGCGTTTCGTGCACCAAAACGCCGCTTTTGCAACGAAACGTGCGTTTCGTGCACCAAAAGGCTGCTTTTGCTCAGTTTTGATGCTAAACGTGCGTTTCACGCACCAAAACGCTGCTTTTGCACAGTTTTGACGCTAAACGTCCGTTTCGTGCACCAAAACGCCGCTTTTTCAACGAAACGTGCGTTTCGTGCACATAACGCTGCTTTTGCACAGTTTTGACGCTAAACGCGCGTTTCGTGCACCAAATCGCTGCTTTTGCACGGTTTTGACACTAAACGTGCGTTTCGTGCACCAAAACGCTGCTTTTGCACAGTTTTGACGCTAAACGTCCGTTTCGTGCACCAAAACGCCGCTTTTGCAACGAAACGTGCGTTTCGTGCACATAACGCTGCTCTGGCACAGTTTTGACGCTAAACGTACGGTTCGTGCACCAAAACGCCGCTTTTGCACAGTTTTGACGCTAAACGTGCGGTTCGTGCACCAAAACGCAGCTTTTGCACAGTTTTGACGCTAAACGTGCGTTTCGTGCACCAAAACGCTGCTTTTGCAACGAAACGTGCGTTTCGTGCACCAAAACGCTGCTTTTGCACAGTTTTGATGCTAAACGAGCGTTTCGTGCACCAAATCGCTGCATTTGCACAGTTTTGACGCTAAACGTGCGTTTCGTGCAGCAAAACGCTGCTTTTGCACAGTTTTGACGCTAAACGCGCGTTTCGTGCACCAAAACGCCGCTTTTGCACAGCTTTGACGCTAAACGTGCGCTTCGTTCACCAAAACGATGCTTTTGCACAGTTTTGACGCTAAACGTGCTTTTCGTGCACCAAAACGCAGCTTTTGCACAGTTTTGACGCTAAACGCGCGTTTCGTGCACCAAAACGCCGCTTTTGCACAGCTTTGACGCTAAACGTGCGTTTCGTGCAAAAAACGCCGCTTTTGCACAGTTTTGACGCTAAACGTGCGCTTCGTGCACCAAAACGCTGCTTTTGCGCAGTTTTGACGCTAAACGTGCGTTTCGTGCACCAAAACGCTGCTTTTGCAACGAAACGTGCGTTTCGTGCACCAAAACGCTGCTTTTGCACAGTTTTGATGCTAAACGTACGGTTCGTGCACCAAAACGCCGCTTTTGCACAGTTTTGACGCTAAACGTGCGGTTCGTGCACCAAAACGCAGCTTTTGCACAGTTTTGACGCTAAACGTGCGTTTCGTGCACCAAAACGCTGCTTTTGCAACGAAACGTGCGTTTCGTGCACCAAAACGCTGCTTTTGCACAGTTTTGACGCTAAACGTGCGTTTCGTGCAAAAAACGCCGCTTTTGCACAGTTTTGACGCTAAACGTGCGCTTCGTGCACCAAAACGATGCTTTTGCACAGTTTTGACGCTAAACGTGCGTTTCGTGCACCAAAACGCAGCTTTTGCACAGTTTTGACGCTAAACGCGCGTTTCGTGCACCAAAACGCCGCTTTTGCACAGCTTTGACGCTAAACGTGCCTTTCGTGCACCAAAACGCCGCTTTTGCAACGAAACGTGCGTTTCGTGCACCAAAACGCTGCTTTTGCACAGTTTTGACGCTAAACGTGCGTTTCGTGCACCAAAACGCTGCTTTTGCAACGAAACGTGCGTTTGGTGCGCCAAAACGAAGCTTTTGCGCAGTTTTGACGCTAAACGTGCGTTTCGTGGACCAAAACGCCGCTTTTGCAACGAAACGTGCGTTTCGTGCACCAAAAGGCTGCTTTTGCTCAGTTTTGATGCTAAACGTGCGTTTCACGCACCAAAACGCTGCTTTTGCACAGTTTTGATGCTCAACGTGCGATTCGTGCACCAAAACGCTGCTTTTGCACAGTTTTGACACTAAACGTGCGTTTCGTGCACCAAAACGCTGCTTTTGCACAGTTTTGACGCTAAACGTCCGTTTCGTGCACCAAAACGCCGCTTTTGCAACGAAACGTGCGTTTCACGCACCAAAACGCTGCTCTTGCACAGTTTTGATGCTCAACGTGCGTTTCGTGCACCAAAACGCTGCTTTTGCACAGTTTTGACACTAAACGCGCGTTTCGTGCACCAAAACGCTGCTTTTGCACAGTTTTGACGCTAAACGTCCGTTTCGTGCACCAAAACGCCGCTTTTGCAACGAAACGTGCGTTTCGTGCACCAAAACGCTGCTTTTGCACAGTTTTGACGCTAAACATGCGTTTCGTGCACCAAAACGCTGCTTTTGCACAGTTTTGACGCTAAGCGTGCGTTTCGTGCGCCAAAACGAAGCTTTTGCGCAGTTTTGACGCTAAACGTGCGTTTCGTGCACCAAAACGCTGCTTTTGCACAGTTTTGACACTAAACGTGCGTTTCGTGCACCAAAACGCCGCTTTTGCAACGAAACGTGCGTTTCGTGCACCAAAAGGCTGCTTTTGCACAGTTTTGATGCTAAACGTGCGTTTCGTGCACCAAAACGCTGCATTTGCACAGTTTTGACGCTAAACGTGCGTTTCGTGCACCAAAACTCCGCTATTGCAACGAAACGTGCGATTCGTGCACCAAAACGCTGCTTTTGCACAGATTTGACGCTAAACGTGCGTTTCGTGCACCAAAACGCCGCTTTTGCAACGAAACGTGCGTTTCGTGCACCAAAAGGCTGCTTTTGCTCAGTTTTGATGCTAAACGTGCGTTTCACGCACCAAAACGCTGCTTTTGCACAGTTTTGACGCTAAACGTCCGTTTCGTGCACCAAAACGCCGCTTTTTCAACGAAACGTGCGTTTCGTGCACATAACGCTGCTTTTGCACAGTTTTGACGCTAAACGCGCGTTTCGTGCACCAAATCGCTGCTTTTGCACGGTTTTGACACTAAACGTGCGTTTCGTGCACCAAAACGCTGCTTTTGCACAGTTTTGACGCTAAACGTCCGTTTCGTGCACCAAAACGCCGCTTTTGCAACGAAACGTGCGTTTCGTGCACATAACGCTGCTCTGGCACAGTTTTGACGCTAAACGTACGGTTCGTGCACCAAAACGCCGCTTTTGCACAGTTTTGACGCTAAACGTGCGGTTCGTGCACCAAAACGCAGCTTTTGCACAGTTTTGACGCTAAACGTGCGTTTCGTGCACCAAAACGCTGCTTTTGCAACGAAACGTGCGTTTCGTGCACCAAAACGCTGCTTTTGCACAGTTTTGATGCTAAACGAGCGTTTCGTGCACCAAATCGCTGCATTTGCACAGTTTTGACGCTAAACGTGCGTTTCGTGCAGCAAAACGCTGCTTTTGCACAGTTTTGATGCTAAACGTGCGTTTCGTGCGCCAAAACGAAGCTTTTGCGCAGTTTTGACGCTAAACGTGCGCTTCGTGCACCAAAACGCTGCTTTTGCACAGTTTTGAACCTAAAGGTGCGTTTCGTTCGCCAAAACGAAGCTTTTGCGCAGTTTTGACGCTAAACGTGCGTTTCGTGCACCAAAACGCTGCTTTTGCACAGTTTTGACGCTAAACGTGCGTTTCGTGCAAAAAACGCCGCTTTTGCACAGTTTTGACGCTAAACGTGCGCTTCGTTCACCAAAACGCCGCTTTTGCAACGAAACGTGCATTTCGCGCACCGAATCGCCGCTTTTGCTCCGTTTTGACGCTAAACGTGCGTTCCGTGCACCAAAACGCTGCTTTTGCACAGTTTTGACGCTAAACGTGCGTTGCGTGCACCAAAACGCTGCTTTTGCACAGTTTTGACACTAAACGTGCGTTTCGTGCACCAAAACGCTGCTTTTGAACAGTTTTGACGCTAAACGTGCGTTTCGTGCACCAAAACGCTGCTTTTGCAACGAAACGTGCGTTTCGTGCACCAAAACGCTGCTTTTGCACAGTTTTGATGCTAAACGAGCGTTTCCTGCACCAAAACGCTGCTTTTGCACAGTTTTGATGCTAAACGTGCGTTTCGTGCACCAAAACGCTGCTTTTGCACAGTTTTGATGCTAAACGTGCGTTTCGTGCACCAAAACGCTGCTTTTGCACAGTTTTGACGCTAAACGTGCGTTTCGTGCACCAAAACGCCGCTTTGGCACAGCTTTGACGCTAAACGAGCGTTTCGTGCACCAAAACGCCGCTTTTGCAACGAAACGTGCGATTCGTGCACCAAAACGCTGCTTTTGCACAGATTTGACGCTAAACGTGCGTTTCGTGCACCAAAACGCCGCTTTTGAAACGAAACGTGCGTTTCGTGCACCAAAACGCTGCTTCTGCACACTTTTGATGCTAAACGTGCGTTTCGTGCACCAAAACGCCGTTTTTGCACAGTTTTGACGCTAAACGTGCGTTTCGTGCACCAAAACGCCGCTTTTGCAACGAAACGTGCGATTCGTGCACCAAAACGCTGCTTTTGCACAGTTTTGCCGCTAAACGTGCGTTTCGTGCACAAAACGCTGTTTTTGCACAGTTTTGATGCTAAACGTGCGTTTCGTGCACCAAAACGCTGCTTTTGCAACGAAGCGTGCGGTTCGCGCACCAAAACGCTGCTTTTGCGCAGTTTTGAAGCTAAACGTGCGTTTCGTGCACCAAAACGCTGCTGCTGCACAGTTTTGACGCTAAACGTGCGTTTCGTGCACCAAAACGCTGCTTTTGCACAGTCTTGACGCTAAACGTGCGTTTCGTGCACCAAAACGCTGCTTTTGCACAGTTTTGACGCTAAACGTGCGTTTCGTGCACCAAAACGCCGCTTTTGCAACGAAACGTGCGATTCGTGCCCCAAAACGCTGCTTTTGCACAGTTTTGACGTTAAACGTGCGTTTCGTGCACCAAAACGCTGCTTTTGCACAGTTTTGACGCTAAACGTCCGTTTCGTGCACCAAAACGCCGCTTTTGCAACGAAACGTGCGTTTCGTGCGCATAATGCTGCTTTTGCACAGTTTTGACGCTAAACGTACGTTTCGTGCACCAAAACGCCGCTTTTGCACAGTTTTGACGCTAAACGTGCGTTTCTTGGCACAAAACGCAGCTTTTGCACAGTTTTGACGCTAAACGTGCGTTTCGTGCACCAAAACGCTGCTTTTGCACAGTTTTGACGCTAAACGTGCGTTTCGTGCACCAAAACGTTGCTTTTGCACAGTCTTGACGCTAAACGTGCGTTTCGTGTAAAAAACGCCGCTTTTGCACAGTTTTGACGCTAAACGTACGTTTCGTGCACCAAAACCCCGCTTTTGCAGCGAAACGTGCGATTCGGGCACCAAAACGCTGCTTTTGCACAGTTTTGACGCTAAACGCGCGTTTCGTGCACCAAAACGCCGCTTTTGCGCAGTTTTGACGCTAAACGTGCGTTTCGTGCACCAAAACGCTGCTTTTGCACAGTTTTGACGCTAAACGTGCGTTTCGTGCAAAAAACGCCGCTTTTGCACAGTTTTGACGCTAAACGTGCGCTTCGTGCACCACAACGCCGCTTTTGCACAGCTTTGACGCTAAACGTGCCTTTCGTGCACCAAAACGCCGCTTTTGCACAGTTTTGACGCTGAACGTGCGTTTCGTGCGCCAAAACGAAGCTTTTGCACAGTTTTGACGCTAAACGTGCGTTTCGTGCGCCAAAACGAAGCTTTTGCGCAGTTTTGACGCTAAACGTGCGCTTCGTGCACCAAAACGATGCTTTTGCACAGTTTTGAGGCTAAACGTGCGTTGCGTGCACCAAAACGCCGCTTTTGCGCAGTTTTGACGCTAAACGTGCGTTTCGTGCAACAAAACGCCGCTTTTGCACAGCTTTTACGCTAAACGTGCGTTTCGTGCATCAAAACGCTGCTTTTGCACAGTTTTGACGCTTAACGTGCGTTTCGTGCACCAAAACGAAGCTTTTGCGCAGTTTTGACGCTAAACGTGCGTTTCGTGCGCCAAAACGAAGCTTTTGCGCAGTTTTGACGCTAAACGTGCGTTTCGTGCACCAAAACGCTGCTTTTGCACAGTTTTGACCATAAACGTCCGTTTCGTGCACCAAAACGCCGCTTTTGCAACGAAACGTGCGTTTCGTGCACATAACGCTGCTTTTGCACAGTTTTGACGCTAAACGTGCGTTTCGTGCATCAAAACGCCGCTTTTGCAACGAAACGTGCGATTCGTGCACCAAAACGCTGCTTTTGCACAGTTTTGACACTAAACGTGCGTTTCGTGCACCAAAACGCTGCTTTTGAACAGTTTTGACGCTAAACGTGCGTTTCGTGCACCAAAACGCTGCTTTTGCAACGAAACGTGCGTTTCGTGCACCAAAACGTTGCTTTTGCACAGTTTTGATGCTAAACGTGCGTTTCGTACACCAAAACGCCGCTTTTGCGCAGTTTTGACGCTAAACGTGCGTTTCGTGCAACAAAACGCCGCTTTTGCACAGCTTTTACGCTAAACGTGCGTTTCGTGCATCAAAACGCTGCTTTTGCACAGTTTTGACGCTTAACGTGCGTTTCGTGCACCAAAACGAAGCTTTTGCACAGTTTTGACGCTAAACGTGCGTTTCGTGCACCAAAACGCTGCTTTTGCGCAGTTTTGACGCTAAACGTGCGTTTCGTGCACCAAAACGCTGCTTTTGTAACGAAACGTGCGTTTCGTGCACCAAAACGCTGCTTTTGCACAGTTTTGATGCTAAACGTGCGTTTCGTGCACCAAATCGCTGCTTTTGCACAGTTTTGACGCTAAACGTCCGTTTCGTGCACCAAAACGCTGCTTTTGCACAGTTTTGACGCTAAACGTGCGTTTCGTGCACCAAAACGCCGCTTTTGCAAAGAAACGTGCGTTTCGCGCACCGAATCGCCGCTTTTGCAGCGAAACATGCGTTTCGTGCACTAAAACGCTGCTTTTGCACAGTTTTGATGCTAAACGTGCGTTTCGTGCACCAAAACGCTGCTGCTGCACAGTTTTGACGCTAAACGTGCGTTTCGTGCACCAAAACGCTGCTTTTGCACAGTCTTGACGCTAAACGTGCGTTTCGTGCACCAAAACGCTGCTTTTGCACAGTTTTGACGCTAAACGTGCGTTTCGTGCACCAAAACGCCGCTTTTGCAACGAAACGTGCGATTCGTGCCCCAAAACGCTGCTTTTGCACAGTTTTGACGTTAAACGTGCGTTTCGTGCACCAAAACGCTGCTTTTGCACAGTTTTGACGCTAAACGTCCGTTTCGTGCACCAAAACGCCGCTTTTGCAACGAAACGTGCGTTTCGTGCGCATAATGCTGCTTTTGCACAGTTTTGACGCTAAACGTACGTTTCGTGCACCAAAACGCCGCTTTTGCACAGTTTTGACGCTAAACGTGCGTTTCTTGGCACAAAACGCAGCTTTTGCACAGTTTTGACGCTAAACGTGCGTTTCGTGCACCAAAACGCTGCTTTTGCACAGTTTTGACGCTAAACGTGCGTTTCGTGCACCAAAACGTTGCTTTTGCACAGTCTTGACGCTAAACGTGCGTTTCGTGTAAAAAACGCCGCTTTTGCACAGTTTTGACGCTAAACGTACGTTTCGTGCACCAAAACCCCGCTTTTGCAGCGAAACGTGCGATTCGGGCACCAAAACGCTGCTTTTGCACAGTTTTGACGCTAAACGCGCGTTTCGTGCACCAAAACGCCGCTTTTGCGCAGTTTTGACGCTAAACGTGCGTTTCGTGCACCAAAACGCTGCTTTTGCACAGTTTTGACGCTAAACGTGCGTTTCGTGCAAAAAACGCCGCTTTTGCACAGTTTTGACGCTAAACGTGCGCTTCGTGCACCACAACGCCGCTTTTGCACAGCTTTGACGCTAAACGTGCCTTTCGTGCACCAAAACGCCGCTTTTGCACAGTTTTGACGCTGAACGTGCGTTTCGTGCGCCAAAACGAAGCTTTTGCACAGTTTTGACGCTAAACGTGCGTTTCGTGCGCCAAAACGAAGCTTTTGCGCAGTTTTGACGCTAAACGTGCGCTTCGTGCACCAAAACGATGCTTTTGCACAGTTTTGAGGCTAAACGTGCGTTGCGTGCACCAAAACGCCGCTTTTGCGCAGTTTTGACGCTAAACGTGCGTTTCGTGCAACAAAACGCCGCTTTTGCACAGCTTTTACGCTAAACGTGCGTTTCGTGCATCAAAACGCTGCTTTTGCACAGTTTTGACGCTTAACGTGCGTTTCGTGCACCAAAACGAAGCTTTTGCGCAGTTTTGACGCTAAACGTGCGTTTCGTGCGCCAAAACGAAGCTTTTGCGCAGTTTTGACGCTAAACGTGCGTTTCGTGCACCAAAACGCTGCTTTTGCACAGTTTTGACCATAAACGTCCGTTTCGTGCACCAAAACGCCGCTTTTGCAACGAAACGTGCGTTTCGTGCACATAACGCTGCTTTTGCACAGTTTTGACGCTAAACGTGCGTTTCGTGCATCAAAACGCCGCTTTTGCAACGAAACGTGCGATTCGTGCACCAAAACGCTGCTTTTGCACAGTTTTGACACTAAACGTGCGTTTCGTGCACCAAAACGCTGCTTTTGAACAGTTTTGACGCTAAACGTGCGTTTCGTGCACCAAAACGCTGCTTTTGCAACGAAACGTGCGTTTCGTGCACCAAAACGTTGCTTTTGCACAGTTTTGATGCTAAACGTGCGTTTCGTACACCAAAACGCCGCTTTTGCGCAGTTTTGACGCTAAACGTGCGTTTCGTGCAACAAAACGCCGCTTTTGCACAGCTTTTACGCTAAACGTGCGTTTCGTGCATCAAAACGCTGCTTTTGCACAGTTTTGACGCTTAACGTGCGTTTCGTGCACCAAAACGAAGCTTTTGCACAGTTTTGACGCTAAACGTGCGTTTCGTGCACCAAAACGCTGCTTTTGCGCAGTTTTGACGCTAAACGTGCGTTTCGTGCACCAAAACGCTGCTTTTGTAACGAAACGTGCGTTTCGTGCACCAAAACGCTGCTTTTGCACAGTTTTGATGCTAAACGTGCGTTTCGTGCACCAAATCGCTGCTTTTGCACAGTTTTGACGCTAAACGTCCGTTTCGTGCACCAAAACGCTGCTTTTGCACAGTTTTGACGCTAAACGTGCGTTTCGTGCACCAAAACGCCGCTTTTGCAAAGAAACGTGCGTTTCGCGCACCGAATCGCCGCTTTTGCAGCGAAACATGCGTTTCGTGCACTAAAACGCTGCTTTTGCACAGTTTTGATGCTAAACGTGCTTTTCGTGCACCAAAACGCTCCTTTTACACAGTTTTGACGCTAAACGTGCGTTTCGTGCACCAAAACGCTGTTTTTGCACAGTTTTGACGCTAAACGTGCGTTTCGTGCACCAAAACGCTGCTTTTGCACAGTTTTGACGCTAAACGTGCGTTTCGTGCACGAAAACGCTGCTCTTGCACAGATTTGACGCTGAACGTGTGTTTCGTGCACTAAAACGCCGCTTTTGCAAAGAAACGTGCGTTTCGCGCACCGAATCGCCGCTTTTGCAGCGAAACGTGCGTTTCGTGCACTAAAACGCTGCTTTTGCACAGTTTTGATGCTAAACGTGCTTTTCGTGCACCAAAACGCTGCTTTTACACAGTTTTGACGCTAAACGTGCGTTTCATGCACCAAAACGCTGCTCTTGCACAGATTTGACGCTGAACGTGTATTTCGTGCACTAAAACGCCGCTTTTGCAAAGAAACGTGCGTTTCGCGCACCGAATCGCCGCTTTTGCAGCGAAACGTGCGTTTCGTGCACTAAAACGCTGCTTTTGCACAGTTTTGATGCTAAACGTGCGTTTCGTGCACCAAAACGCTGCTTTTGCGCAGTTTTGACGCTAAAAGTGCGTTTCGTGCACCAAAACGCTGCTTTTGCAACGAAACGTGCGTTTCGTGCACCAAAACGCAGCTTTTGCACAGTTTTGACGCTAAACGCGCGTTTCGTGCACCAAATCGCTGCTTTTGCACAGTTTTGACGCTAAACGTGCGTTTCGTGCACCAAAACGCTGCTTCTGCACAGTTTTGATGCTAAACGTGCGTTTCGTGCGCCAAAACGAAGCTTTTGCACAGTTTTGAGGCTAAACGTGCGTTTCGTGCACGAAAACGCTGCTCCTGCACAGATTTGACGCTGAACGTGTGTTTCGTGCACTAAAACGGCGCTTTTGCAAAGAAACGTGCGTTTCGCGCACCGAATCGCCGCTTTTGCAGCGAAACGTGCGTTTCGTGCACTAAAACGCTGCTTTTGCACAGTTTTGATGCTAAACGTGCTTTTCGTGCACCAAAACGCTGTTTTTGCACAGTTTTGACGCTAAACGTGCGTTTCGTGCACCAAAACGCTGCTTTTGCACAGTTTTGACGCTAAACGTGCGTTTCGTGCACGAAAACGCTGCTCTTGCACAGATTTGACGCTGAACGTGTGTTTCGTGCACTAAAACGCCGCTTTTGCAAAGAAACGTGCGTTTCGCGCACCGAATCGCCGCTTTTGCAGCGAAACGTGCGTTTCGTGCACTAAAACGCTGCTTTTGCACAGTTTTGATGCTAAACGTGCTTTTCGTGCACCAAAACGCTGCTTTTACACAGTTTTGACGCTAAACGTGCGTTTCATGCACCAAAACGCTGCTCTTGCACAGATTTGACGCTGAACGTGTGTTTCGTGCACTAAAACGCCGCTTTTGCAAAGAAACGTGCGTTTCGCGCACCGAATCGCCGCTTTTGCAGCGAAACGTGCGTTTCGTGCACTAAAACGCTGCTTTTGCACAGTTTTGATGCTAAACGTGCTTTTCGTGCATCAAAACGCAGCTTTTGCACAGTTTTGACGCTAAACGCGCGTTTCGTGCACCACAACGCCGCTTTTGCACAGCTTTGACGCTAATCGTGCCTTTCGTGCACCAAAACGCCGCTTTTGCACAGTTTTGACGCTGAACGTGCGTTTCGTGCGCCAAAACGAAGCTTTTGCACAGTTTTGACGCTAAACGTGCGTTTCGTGCACCAAAACGCAGCTTTTGCACTGTTTTGACGCTAAACGCGCGTTTCGTGCACCAAAACGCTGCTTTTGCACAGCTTTGACGCTAAACGTGCCTTTCGTGCACCAAAACGCCGCTTTTGCACAGTTTTGACGCTAAACGTGCGTTTCGTGCACCAAAACGCTGCTTTTGCGCAGTTTTGACGCTAAACGTGCGTTTCGTGCACCAAAACGCTGCTTTTGCAACGAAACGTGCGTTTCGTGCACCAAAACGCAGCTTTTGCACAGTTTTGACGCTAAACGCGCGTTTCGTGCACCAAATCGCTGCTTTTGCACAGTTTTGACGCTAAACGTGCGTTTCGTGCACCAAAACGCTGCTTCTGCACAGTTTTGATGCTAAACGTGCGTTTCGTGCGCCAAAACGAAGCTTTTGCACAGTTTTGAGGCTAAACGTGCGTTTCGTGCACGAAAACGCTGCTCCTGCACAGATTTGACGCTGAACGTGTGTTTCGTGCACTAAAACGCCGCTTTTGCAAAGAAACGTGCGTTTCGCGCACCGAATCGCCGCTTTTGCAGCGAAACGTGCGTTTCGTGCACTAAAACGCTGCTTTTGCACAGTTTTGATGCTAAACGTGCTTTTCGTGCACCAAAACGCTGCTTTTACACAGTTTTGACGCTAAACGTGCGTTTCGTGCACCAAAACGCTGCTCTTGCACACATTTGACGCTGAACGTGTGTTTCGTGCACTAAAACGCCGCTTTTGCAAAGAAACGTGCGTTTCGCGCACCGAATCGCCGCTTTTGCAGCGAAACGTGCGTTTCGTGCACTAAAACGCTGCTTTTGCACAGTTTTGATGCTAAACGTGCTTTTCGTGCACCAAAACGCTGCTTTTACACAGTTTTGACGCTAAACGTGCGTTTCATGCACCAAAACGCTGCTCTTGCACAGATTTGACGCTGAACGTGTGTTTCGTGCACTAAAACGCCGCTTTTGCAAAGAAACGTGCGTTTCGCGCACCGAATCGCCGCTTTTGCAGCGAAACGTGCGTTTCGTGCACTAAAACGCTGCTTTTGCACAGTTTTGATGCTAAACGTGCTTTTCGTGCATCAAAACGCAGCTTTTGCACAGTTTTGACGCTAAACGCGCGTTTCGTGCACCACAACGCCGCTTTTGCACAGCTTTGACGCTAATCGTGCCTTTCGTGCACCAAAACGCCGCTTTTGCACAGTTTTGACGCTGAACGTGCGTTTCGTGCGCCAAAACGAAGCTTTTGCACAGTTTTGACGCTAAACGTGCGTTTCGTGCACCAAAACGCTGCTTCTGCACAGTTTTGATGCTAAACGTGCGTTTCGTGCGCCAAAACGAAGCTTTTGCACAGTTTTGAGGCTTAACGTGCGTTTCGTGCACGAAAACGCTGCTCCTGCACAGATTTGACGCTGAACGTGTGTTTCGTGCACTAAAACGCCGCTTTTGCAAAGAAACGTGCGTTTCGCGCACCGAATCGCCGCTTTTGCAGCGAAACGTGCGTTTCGTGCACTAAAACGCTGCTTTTGCACAGTTTTGATGCTAAACGTGCTTTTCGTGCACCAAAACGCTGCTTTTACACAGTTTTGACGCTAAACGTGCGTTTCGTGCACCAAAACGCTGCTCTTGCACACATTTGACGCTGAACGTGTGTTTCGTGCACTAAAACGCCGCTTTTGCAAAGAAACGTGCGTTTCGCGCACCGAATCGCCGCTTTTGCAGCGAAACGTGCGTTTCGTGCACTAAAACGCTGCTTTTGCACAGTTTTGATGCTAAACGTGCTTTTCGTGCACCAAAACGCTGCTTTTACACAGTTTTGACGCTAAACGTGCGTTTCGTGCACCAAAACGCTGCTCTTGCACAGATTTGACGCTGAACGTGTGTTTCGTGCACTAAAACGCCGCTTTTGCAAAGAAACGTGCGTTTCGCGCACCGAATCGCCGCTTTTGCAGCGAAACGTGCGTTTCGTGCACTAAAACGCTGCTTTTGCACAGTTTTGATGCTAAACGTGCTTTTCGTGCACCAAAACGCTGCTTTTACACAGTTTTGACGCTAAACGTGCGTTTCGTGCACCAAAACGCTGCTTTTGCACAGTTTTGACGCTAAACGTGCGTTTCGTGCACCAAAACGCTGCTCTTGCACAGATTTGACGCTGAACGTGTGTTTCGTGCACTAAAACGCCGCTTTTGCAAAGAAACGTGCGTTTCGCGCACCGAATCGCCGCTTTTGCAGCGAAACGTGCGTTTCGTGCACTAAAACGCTGCTTTTGCACAGTTTTGATGCTAAACGTGCTTTTCGTGCACCAAAACGCTGCTTTTACACAGTTTTGACGCTAAACGTGCGTTTCGTGCACCAAAACGCTGCTTTTGCACAGTTTTGACGCTAAACGTGCGTTTCGTGCACCAAAACGCAGCTTTCGCACAGTTTTGACGCTAAACGCGCGTTTCGTGCACCAAAACGCCGCTTTTGCACAGCTTTGACGCAAAACGTGCGTTCCGTGCACCAAAACGCCGCTTTTGCAACGAAACGTGCGATTCGTGCACCAAAACGCTGCTTTTGCAACGAAACGTGCGTTTCGTGCACCAAAACGCTGCTTTTGCACAGTTTTGATGCTAAACGAGCGTTTCGTGCACCAAATCGCTGCATTTGCACAGTTTTGATGCTAAACGTGCGTTTCGTGCGCCAAAACGAAGCTTTTGCGCAGTTTTGACGCTAAACGTGCGCTTCGTGCACCAAAACGCTGCTTTTGCACAGTTTTGAACCTAAACGTGCGTTTCGTTCGCCAAAACGAAGCTTTTGCGCAGTTTTGACGCTAAACGTGCGTTTCGTGCACCAAAACGCTGCTTTTGCACAGTTTTGACGCTAAACGTGCGTTTCGTGCAAAAAACGCCGCTTTTGCACAGTTTTGACGCTGAAGGTGCGCTTCGTGCACAAAAACGATGCTTTTGCACAGTTTTGACGCTAAACGTGCGTTTCGTGCACCAAAACGCAGCTTACGCACAGTTTTGACGCTAAACGCGCGTTTCGTGCACCAAAACGCCGCTTTGGCACAGCTTTGACGCTAAACATGCGTTTCGTGCACCAAAACGCTGCTTTTGCACAGTTTTGACGCTAAGCGTGCGTTTCGTGCACCAAAACGCCGCTTTTGCAACGAAACGTGCGTTTCGCGCACCGAATCGCCGCTTTTGCTCCGTTTTGGCGCTAAACGTGCGTTCCGTGCACCAAAACGCTGCTTTTGCACAGTTTTGACGCTAAACGTGCGTTTCGTGCGCCAAAACGAAGCTTTTGCGCAGTTTTGACGCTAAACGTGCGTTTCGTGCACCAAAACGCTGCTTTTGCACAGTTTTGACCATAAACGTCCGTTTCGTGCACCAAAACGCCGCTTTTGCAACGAAACGTGCGTTTCGTGCACATAACGCTGCTTTTGCACAGTTTTGACGCTAAACGCGCGTTTCGTGCATCAAAACGCCGCTTTTGCAACGAAACGTGCGATTCGTGCACCAAAACGCTGCTTTTGCACAGTTTTGACACTAAACGTGCGTTTCGTGCACCAAAACGCTGCTTTTGCACAGTTTTGACGCTAAACGTGCGTTTCGTGCACCAAAACGCTGCTTTTGCAACGAAACGTGCGTTTCGTGCACCAAAACGCTGCTTTTGCACAGTTTTGATGCTAAACGAGCGTTTCGTGCACCAAATCGCTGCATTTGCACAGTTTTGCCGCTAAACGTGCGTTTCGTGCACCAAAACGCTGCTTTTGCACAGTTTTGATGCTAAACGTGCGTTTCGTGCACCAAAACGCTGCTTTTGCACAGTTTTGACCATAAACGTCCGTTTCGTGCACCAAAACGCCGCTTTTGCAACGAAACGTGCGTTTCGTGCACATAACGCTGCTCTGGCACAGTTTTGACGCTAAACGTACGGTTCGTGCACCAAAACGCCGCTTTTGCACAGTTTTGACGCTAAACGTGCGGTTCGTGCACCAAAACGCTGCTTTTGCACAGTTTTGACCATAAACGTCCGTTTCGTGCACCAAAACGCCGCTTTTGCAACGAAACGTGCGTTTCGTGCACATAACGCTGCTTTTGCACAGTTTTGACGCTAAACGCGCGTTTCGTGCATCAAAACGCCGCTTTTGCAACGAAACGTGCGATTCGTGCACCAAAACGCTGCTTTTGCACAGTTTTGACACTAAACGTGCGTTTCGTGCACCAAAACGCTGCTTTTGCACAGTTTTGACGCTAAACGTGCGTTTCGTGCACCAAAACGCTGCTTTTGCAACGAAACGTGCGTTTCGTGCACCAAAACGCTGCTTTTGCACAGTTTTGATGCTAAACGAGCGTTTCGTGCACCAAATCGCTGCATTTGCACAGTTTTGCCGCTAAACGTGCGTTTCGTGCACCAAAACGCTGCTTTTGCACAGTTTTGATGCTAAACGTGCGTTTCGTGCGCCAAAACGAAGGTTTTGCGCAGTTTTGACGCTAAACGTGCGCTTCGTGCACCAAAACGCTGCTTTTGCAACGAAACGTGCGTTTCGTGCACCAAAACGCTGCTTTTGCACAGTTTTGATGCTAAACGAGCGTTTCGTGCACCAAATCGCTGCTTTTGCACGGTTTTAACACTAAACGTGCGTTTCGTGCACCAAAACGCTGCTTTTGCACAGTTTTGACGCTAAACGTCCGTTTCGTGCACCAAAACGCCGCTTTTGCAACGAAACGTGCGTTTCGTGCACATAACGCTGCTCTGGCACAGTTTTGACGCTAAACGTACGGTTCGTGCACCAAAACGCCGCTTTTGCACAGTTTTGACGCTAAACGTGCGGTTCGTGCACCAAAACGCAGCTTTTGCACAGTTTTGACGCTAAACGTGCGTTTCGTGCACCAAAACGCTGCTTTTGCAACGAAACGTGCGTTTCGTGCACCAAAACGCTGCTTTTGCACAGTTTTGACGCTAGACGTGCGTTTCGTGCATTAAAACGCTGCTTTTGCACAGTTTTGACGCTTAACGTGCGCTTCGTGCACCAAAACGGAGCTTTTGCACAGTTTTGACGCTAAACGCGCGTTTCGTGCACCAAAACGCCGCTTTTGCACAGCTTTGACGCTAAACGTGCCTTTCGTGCACCAAAACGCCGCTTTTGCAACGAAACGTGCGTTTCGTGCACCAAAACGCTGCTTTTGCACAGTTTTGACGCTAAACGTGCGTTTCGTGCACCAAAACGCCGCTTTTGCACAGCTTTGACGCAAAACGTGCGTTCCGTGCACCAAAACGCCGCTTTTGCAACGAAACGTGCGATTCGTGCACCAAAACGCTGCTTTTGCAACGAAACGTGCGTTTCGTGCACCAAAACGCTGCTTTTGCACAGTTTTGATGCTAAACGAGCGTTTCGTGCACCAAATCGCTGCATTTGCACAGTTTTGACGCCAAACGTGCGTTTCGTGCAGCAAAACGCTGCTTTTGCACAGTTTTGATGCTAAACGTGCGTTTCGTGCGCCAAAACGAAGCTTTTGCGCAGTTTTGACGCTAAACGTGCGCTTCGTGCACCAAAACGCAGCTTTTGCACAGTTTTGACGCTAAACGTGCGTTTCGTGCACCAAAACGCTGCTTTTGCAACGAAACGTGCGTTTCGTGCACCAAAACGCTGCTTTTGCACAGTTTTGACGCTAGACGTGCGTTTCGTGCATTAAAACGCTGCTTTTGCACAGTTTTGACGCTTAACGTGCGCTTCGTGCACCAAAACGGAGCTTTTGCACAGTTTTGACGCTAAACGCGCGTTTCGTGCACCAAAACGCCGCTTTTGCACAGCTTTGACGCTAAACGTGCCTTTCGTGCACCAAAACGCCGCTTTTGCAACGAAACGTGCGTTTCGTGCACCAAAACGCTGCTTTTGCACAGTTTTGACGCTAAACGTGCGTTTCGTGCACCAAAACGCCGCTTTTGCACAGCTTTGACGCAAAACGTGCGTTTCGTGCACCAAAACGCCGCTTTTGCAACGAAACGTGCGTTTCGTGCACCAAAACGCTGCTTTTGCACAGATTTGACGCTAAACGTGCGTTTCGTGCACCAAAACGCCGCTTTTGCAACGAAACGTGCGTTTCGTGCACCAAAACGCTGCTTTTGCACAGATTTGACGCTAAACGTGCGTTTCGTGCACCAAAACGCCGCTTTTGCAACGAAACGTGCGTTTCGTGCACCAAAAGGCTGCTTTTGCTCAGTTTTGATGCTAAACGTGCGTTTCACGCACCAAAACGCTGCTTTTGCACAGTTTTGATGCTCAACGTGCGTTTCGTGCACCAAAACGCAGCTTTTGCACAGTTTTGACGCTAAACGCGCGTTTCGTGCACCAAATCGCTGCTTTTGCACAGTTTTGACGCTAAACGTGCGTTTCGTGCACCAAAACGCTGCTTCTGCACAGTTTTGATGCTAAACGTGCGTTTCGTGCGCCAAAACGAAGCTTTTGCACAGTTTTGAGGCTAAACGTGCGTTTCGTGCACGAAAACGCTGCTCCTGCACAGATTTGACGCTGAACGTGTGTTTCGTGCACTAAAACGCCGCTTTTGCAAAGAAACGTGCGTTTCGCGCACCGAATCGCCGCTTTTGCAGCGAAACGTGCGTTTCGTGCACTAAAACGCTGCTTTTGCACAGTTTTGATGCTAAACGTGCTTTTCGTGCACCAAAACGCTGCTTTTACACAGTTTTGACGCTAAACGTGCGTTTCGTGCACCAAAACGCTGCTCTTGCACACATTTGACGCTGAACGTGTGTTTCGTGCACTAAAACGCCGCTTTTGCAAAGAAACGTGCGTTTCGCGCACCGAATCGCCGCTTTTGCAGCGAAACGTGCGTTTCGTGCACTAAAACGCTGCTTTTGCACAGTTTTGATGCTAAACGTGCTTTTCGTGCACCAAAACGCTGCTTTTACACAGTTTTGACGCTAAACGTGCGTTTCATGCACCAAAACGCTGCTCTTGCACAGATTTGACGCTGAACGTGTGTTTCGTGCACTAAAACGCCGCTTTTGCAAAGAAACGTGCGTTTCGCGCACCGAATCGCCGCTTTTGCAGCGAAACGTGCGTTTCGTGCACTAAAACGCTGCTTTTGCACAGTTTTGATGCTAAACGTGCTTTTCGTGCATCAAAACGCAGCTTTTGCACAGTTTTGACGCTAAACGCGCGTTTCGTGCACCACAACGCCGCTTTTGCACAGCTTTGACGCTAATCGTGCCTTTCGTGCACCAAAACGCCGCTTTTGCACAGTTTTGACGCTGAACGTGCGTTTCGTGCGCCAAAACGAAGCTTTTGCACAGTTTTGACGCTAAACGTGCGTTTCGTGCACCAAAACGCTGCTTCTGCACAGTTTTGATGCTAAACGTGCGTTTCGTGCGCCAAAACGAAGCTTTTGCACAGTTTTGAGGCTTAACGTGCGTTTCGTGCACGAAAACGCTGCTCCTGCACAGATTTGACGCTGAACGTGTGTTTCGTGCACTAAAACGCCGCTTTTGCAAAGAAACGTGCGTTTCGCGCACCGAATCGCCGCTTTTGCAGCGAAACGTGCGTTTCGTGCACTAAAACGCTGCTTTTGCACAGTTTTGATGCTAAACGTGCTTTTCGTGCACCAAAACGCTGCTTTTACACAGTTTTGACGCTAAACGTGCGTTTCGTGCACCAAAACGCTGCTCTTGCACACATTTGACGCTGAACGTGTGTTTCGTGCACTAAAACGCCGCTTTTGCAAAGAAACGTGCGTTTCGCGCACCGAATCGCCGCTTTTGCAGCGAAACGTGCGTTTCGTGCACTAAAACGCTGCTTTTGCACAGTTTTGATGCTAAACGTGCTTTTCGTGCACCAAAACGCTGCTTTTACACAGTTTTGACGCTAAACGTGCGTTTCGTGCACCAAAACGCTGCTCTTGCACAGATTTGACGCTGAACGTGTGTTTCGTGCACTAAAACGCCGCTTTTGCAAAGAAACGTGCGTTTCGCGCACCGAATCGCCGCTTTTGCAGCGAAACGTGCGTTTCGTGCACTAAAACGCTGCTTTTGCACAGTTTTGATGCTAAACGTGCTTTTCGTGCACCAAAACGCTGCTTTTACACAGTTTTGACGCTAAACGTGCGTTTCGTGCACCAAAACGCTGCTTTTGCACAGTTTTGACGCTAAACGTGCGTTTCGTGCACCAAAACGCTGCTCTTGCACAGATTTGACGCTGAACGTGTGTTTCGTGCACCAAAACGCCGCTTTTGCAACGAAACGTGCGATTCGTGCACCAAAACGCTGCTTTTGCAACGAAACGTGCGTTTCGTGCACCAAAACGCTGCTTTTGCACAGTTTTGATGCTAAACGAGCGTTTCGTGCACCAAATCGCTGCATTTGCACAGTTTTGATGCTAAACGTGCGTTTCGTGCGCCAAAACGAAGCTTTTGCGCAGTTTTGACGCTAAACGTGCGCTTCGTGCACCAAAACGCTGCTTTTGCACAGTTTTGAACCTAAACGTGCGTTTCGTTCGCCAAAACGAAGCTTTTGCGCAGTTTTGACGCTAAACGTGCGTTTCGTGCACCAAAACGCTGCTTTTGCACAGTTTTGACGCTAAACGTGCGTTTCGTGCAAAAAACGCCGCTTTTGCACAGTTTTGACGCTGAAGGTGCGCTTCGTGCACAAAAACGATGCTTTTGCACAGTTTTGACGCTAAACGTGCGTTTCGTGCACCAAAACGCAGCTTACGCACAGTTTTGACGCTAAACGCGCGTTTCGTGCACCAAAACGCCGCTTTGGCACAGCTTTGACGCTAAACATGCGTTTCGTGCACCAAAACGCTGCTTTTGCACAGTTTTGACGCTAAGCGTGCGTTTCGTGCACCAAAACGCCGCTTTTGCAACGAAACGTGCGTTTCGCGCACCGAATCGCCGCTTTTGCTCCGTTTTGGCGCTAAACGTGCGTTCCGTGCACCAAAACGCTGCTTTTGCACAGTTTTGACGCTAAACGTGCGTTTCGTGCGCCAAAACGAAGCTTTTGCGCAGTTTTGACGCTAAACGTGCGTTTCGTGCACCAAAACGCTGCTTTTGCACAGTTTTGACCATAAACGTCCGTTTCGTGCACCAAAACGCCGCTTTTGCAACGAAACGTGCGTTTCGTGCACATAACGCTGCTTTTGCACAGTTTTGACGCTAAACGCGCGTTTCGTGCATCAAAACGCCGCTTTTGCAACGAAACGTGCGATTCGTGCACCAAAACGCTGCTTTTGCACAGTTTTGACACTAAACGTGCGTTTCGTGCACCAAAACGCTGCTTTTGCACAGTTTTGACGCTAAACGTGCGTTTCGTGCACCAAAACGCTGCTTTTGCAACGAAACGTGCGTTTCGTGCACCAAAACGCTGCTTTTGCACAGTTTTGATGCTAAACGAGCGTTTCGTGCACCAAATCGCTGCATTTGCACAGTTTTGCCGCTAAACGTGCGTTTCGTGCACCAAAACGCTGCTTTTGCACAGTTTTGATGCTAAACGTGCGTTTCGTGCACCAAAACGCTGCTTTTGCACAGTTTTGACCATAAACGTCCGTTTCGTGCACCAAAACGCCGCTTTTGCAACGAAACGTGCGTTTCGTGCACATAACGCTGCTCTGGCACAGTTTTGACGCTAAACGTACGGTTCGTGCACCAAAACGCCGCTTTTGCACAGTTTTGACGCTAAACGTGCGGTTCGTGCACCAAAACGCTGCTTTTGCACAGTTTTGACCATAAACGTCCGTTTCGTGCACCAAAACGCCGCTTTTGCAACGAAACGTGCGTTTCGTGCACATAACGCTGCTTTTGCACAGTTTTGACGCTAAACGCGCGTTTCGTGCATCAAAACGCCGCTTTTGCAACGAAACGTGCGATTCGTGCACCAAAACGCTGCTTTTGCACAGTTTTGACACTAAACGTGCGTTTCGTGCACCAAAACGCTGCTTTTGCACAGTTTTGACGCTAAACGTGCGTTTCGTGCACCAAAACGCTGCTTTTGCAACGAAACGTGCGTTTCGTGCACCAAAACGCTGCTTTTGCACAGTTTTGATGCTAAACGAGCGTTTCGTGCACCAAATCGCTGCATTTGCACAGTTTTGCCGCTAAACGTGCGTTTCGTGCACCAAAACGCTGCTTTTGCACAGTTTTGATGCTAAACGTGCGTTTCGTGCGCCAAAACGAAGGTTTTGCGCAGTTTTGACGCTAAACGTGCGCTTCGTGCACCAAAACGCTGCTTTTGCAACGAAACGTGCGTTTCGTGCACCAAAACGCTGCTTTTGCACAGTTTTGATGCTAAACGAGCGTTTCGTGCACCAAATCGCTGCTTTTGCACGGTTTTAACACTAAACGTGCGTTTCGTGCACCAAAACGCTGCTTTTGCACAGTTTTGACGCTAAACGTCCGTTTCGTGCACCAAAACGCCGCTTTTGCAACGAAACGTGCGTTTCGTGCACATAACGCTGCTCTGGCACAGTTTTGACGCTAAACGTACGGTTCGTGCACCAAAACGCCGCTTTTGCACAGTTTTGACGCTAAACGTGCGGTTCGTGCACCAAAACGCAGCTTTTGCACAGTTTTGACGCTAAACGTGCGTTTCGTGCACCAAAACGCTGCTTTTGCAACGAAACGTGCGTTTCGTGCACCAAAACGCTGCTTTTGCACAGTTTTGACGCTAGACGTGCGTTTCGTGCATTAAAACGCTGCTTTTGCACAGTTTTGACGCTTAACGTGCGCTTCGTGCACCAAAACGGAGCTTTTGCACAGTTTTGACGCTAAACGCGCGTTTCGTGCACCAAAACGCCGCTTTTGCACAGCTTTGACGCTAAACGTGCCTTTCGTGCACCAAAACGCCGCTTTTGCAACGAAACGTGCGTTTCGTGCACCAAAACGCTGCTTTTGCACAGTTTTGACGCTAAACGTGCGTTTCGTGCACCAAAACGCCGCTTTTGCACAGCTTTGACGCAAAACGTGCGTTCCGTGCACCAAAACGCCGCTTTTGCAACGAAACGTGCGATTCGTGCACCAAAACGCTGCTTTTGCAACGAAACGTGCGTTTCGTGCACCAAAACGCTGCTTTTGCACAGTTTTGATGCTAAACGAGCGTTTCGTGCACCAAATCGCTGCATTTGCACAGTTTTGACGCCAAACGTGCGTTTCGTGCAGCAAAACGCTGCTTTTGCACAGTTTTGATGCTAAACGTGCGTTTCGTGCGCCAAAACGAAGCTTTTGCGCAGTTTTGACGCTAAACGTGCGCTTCGTGCACCAAAACGCAGCTTTTGCACAGTTTTGACGCTAAACGTGCGTTTCGTGCACCAAAACGCTGCTTTTGCAACGAAACGTGCGTTTCGTGCACCAAAACGCTGCTTTTGCACAGTTTTGACGCTAGACGTGCGTTTCGTGCATTAAAACGCTGCTTTTGCACAGTTTTGACGCTTAACGTGCGCTTCGTGCACCAAAACGGAGCTTTTGCACAGTTTTGACGCTAAACGCGCGTTTCGTGCACCAAAACGCCGCTTTTGCACAGCTTTGACGCTAAACGTGCCTTTCGTGCACCAAAACGCCGCTTTTGCAACGAAACGTGCGTTTCGTGCACCAAAACGCTGCTTTTGCACAGTTTTGACGCTAAACGTGCGTTTCGTGCACCAAAACGCCGCTTTTGCACAGCTTTGACGCAAAACGTGCGTTTCGTGCACCAAAACGCCGCTTTTGCAACGAAACGTGCGTTTCGTGCACCAAAACGCTGCTTTTGCACAGTTTTGACGCTAAACGTGCGTTTCGTGCACCAAAACGCTGCTTTTGCAACGAAACGTGCGTTTCGTGCACCAAAACGCCGCTTTTGCACAGTTTTGACGCTAAACGTGCGTTTCGTGCACCAAAACGCTGCTTTTGCAACGAAACGTGCGATTCGTGCACCAAAACGCTGCTTTTGCACAGATTTGACGCTAAACGTGCGTTTCGTGCACCAAAACGCCGCTTTTGCAACGAAACGTGCGTTTCGTGCACCAAAAGGCTGCTTTTGCTCAGTTTTGATGCTAAACGTGCGTTTCACGCACCAAAACGCTGCTTTTGCACAGTTTTGATGCTCAACGTGCGTTTCGTGCACCAAAACGCTGCTTTTGCACAGTTTTGACGCTAAACTTGCGTTTCGTGCACCAAAACGCCGCTTTTGCAACGAAACGTGCGATTCGTGCACCAAAACGCTGCTTTTGCACAGTTTTGACACTAAACGTGCGTTTCATGCACCAAAACGCTGCTTTTGCACAGTTTTGACGCTAAACGTGCGTTTTGTGCACCAAAACGCCGCTTTTGCAACGAAACGTGCGTTTCGTGCACCAAAACGCTGCTTTTGCACAGTTTTGACGCTGAACGTCCGTTGCGTGCACCAAAACGCCGCTTTTGCAACGAAGCGTGCGTTCCGTGCAAAAAACGCCGCTTTTGCAGTTTTGACGCTAAACGTGCGTTTCGAGCACCAAAACGATGCTTTTACACAGTTTTGACGCTAAACGTGCGTTTCGTGCACCAAAACGCCGCTTTTGCAATGAAACCTGCGTTTCGTGCACTAAAACGCTGCTTTTGCACAGTCTTGACGCTAAACGCGCGTTTCGTGCACCAAAACGCCGCTTTTGCGCAGTTTTGACGCTAAACGTGCGTTCCGTGCAAAAAACGCCGCTTTTGCAGTTTTGACGCTAAACGTGCGTTTCGAGCACCAAAACGATGCTTTTACACAGTTTTGACGCTAAACGTGCGTTTCGTGGACCAAAACGCCGCTTTTGCAACGAAACGTGCGTTTCGTGCACCAAAAGGCTGCTTTTGAATAGTTTTGATGCTAAACGTGCGTTTCGTGCACCAAAATGCTGCATTTGCACAGTTCTGACGCTAAACGTGCGTTTCGTGCAACAAAACGCTGCTTTTGCACAGTTTTTACGCTAAACGTGCGTTTCGTGCATCAAAACGCTGCTTTTGCACAGTTTTGACGCTTAACGTGCGTTTCGTGCACCAAAACGAAGCTTTTGCACAGTTGTGACGCTAAACGTGCGTTTCGTGCACCAAAACGCTGCTTTTGCACAGTTTTGACGCTAAACGTGCGTTTCGTGCACCAAAACGCCGCTTTTGCAATGAAACCTGCGTTTCGTGCACTAAATCGCTGCTTTTGCACAGTTTTGACGCTAAACGCGCGTTTCGTGCACCAAAACGCCGCTTTTGCGCAGTTTTGACGCTAAACGTGCGTTTCGTGCACCAAAACGCTGCTTTTGCACAGTTTTGACGCTAAACGTCCGTTTCGTGCACCAAAACGCCGCTTTTGCAACGAAACGTGCGTTTCGTGCATCAAAACGCTGCTTTTGCACAGTTTTGACGCTAAACATGCGTTTCGTGCACCAAAACGCTGCTTTTGCACAGTTTTGACGCTAAACGTGCGTTTCGTGTGCCAAAACGAAGCTTTTGCGCAATTTTGACGCTAAACGTGCGTTTCGTGCACCAAAACGCTGCTTTTGCACAGTTTTGACGCTAAACGTGCGTTTCGTGCACCAAAACGCCGCTTTTGCAACGAAACGTGCGTTTCGTGCACCAAAAGGCTGCTTTTGCACAGTTTTGATGCTAAACGTGCGTTTCGTGCACCAAAACGCTGCATTTGCACAGTTTTGACGCTAAACGTGCGTTTCGTGCACCAAAACGCTGCTTTTGCACAGTTTTGACGCTAAACGTGCGTTTCGTGCACCAAAACGCTACTTTTGCACAGTTTTGACGCTAAACGTGCGTTTCGTGCACCAAAACGCAGCTTTTGCACAGTTTTGACGCTAAACGTGCGTTTCGTGCACCAAAACGCTGCTTTTGCAACGAAACGTGCGTTTCGTGCACCAAAACGCTGCTTTTGCACAGTTTTGACGCTAAACGTGCGTTTCGTGCACCAAAACGCTGCTTTTGCACAGTTTTGACGCTAAACGCGCGTTTCGTGCACCAAAACGCTGCTTTTGCACAGTTCTGACGCTAAACGTGCGTTTCGTGCAACAAAACGCTGCTTTTGCACAGTTTTTACGCTAAACGTGCGTTTCGTGCATCAAAACGCTGCTTTTGCACAGTTTTGACGCTTAACGTGCGTTTCGTGCACCAAAACGAAGCTTTTGCACAGTTTTGACGCTAAACGTGCGTTTCGTGCACCAAAACGCTGCTTTTGCACAGTTTTGACGCTAAACGTCCGTTTCGTACACCAAAACGCCGCTTTTGCAACGAAACGTGCGTTTCGCGCACCAAAACGCTGCTTTTGCACAGTTTTGATGCTCAACGTGCGTTTCGTGCACCAAAACGCTGCTTTTGCACAGTTTTGACGCTAAACGTGCGTTTTGTGCACCAAAACGCCGCTTTTGCAACGAAACGTGCGTTTCGTGCACCAAAACGCTGCTTTTGCACAGTTTTGACGCTGAACGTCCGTTGCGTGCACCAAAACGCCGCTTTTGCAACGAAACGTGCGTTCCGTGCAAAAAACGCCGCTTTTGCAGTTTTGACGCTAAACGTGCGTTTCGAGCACCAAAACGATGCTTTTACACAGTTTTGACGCTAAACGTGCGTTCCGTGCAAAAAACGCCGCTTTTGCAGTTTTGACGCTAAACGTTCGTTTCGAGCACCAAAACGATGCTTTTGCACAGATTTGACGCTAAACGTGCGTTTCGTGCACCAAAACGCCGCTTTTGCAATGAAACCTGCGTTTCGTGCACTAAAACGCTGCTTTTGCACAGTCTTGACGCTAAACGCGCGTTTCGTGCACCAAAACGCCGCTTTTGCGCAGTTTTGACGCTAAACGTACGTTCCGTGCAGAAAACGCCGCTTTTGCAGTTTTGACGCTAAACGTGCGTTTCGAGCACCAAAACGATGCTTTTACACAGTTTTGACGCTAAACGTGCGTTTCGTGGACCAAAACGATGCTTTTGCACAGATTTGACGCTAAACGTGCGTTTCGTGCACCAAAACGCCGCTTTTGCAACGTAACGTGCGTTTCGTGCACCAAAAGGCTGCTTTTGCTCAGTTTTGATGCTAAACGTGCGTTTCACGCACCAAAACGCTGCTTTTGCACAGATTTGACGCTAAACGTGCGTTTCGTGCACCAAAACGCCGCTTTTGCAATGAAACCTGCGTTTCGTGCACTAAAACGCTGCTTTTGCACAGTCTTGACGCTAAACGCGCGTTCCGTGCAAAAAACGCCGCTTTTGCAGTTTTGACGCTAAACGTTCGTTTCGAGCACCAAAACGCTGCTTTTGCACAGTTTTGACGCTAAACGTGCGTTTCGTGCACCAAAACGCCGCTTTTGCAACGAAACGTGCGTTTCGTGCACCAAAAGGCTGCTTTTGCACAGTTTTGATGCTAAACGTGCGTTTCGTGCACCAAAACGCTGCATTTGCACAGTTTTGACGCTAAACGTGCGTTTCGTGCACCAAAACTCCGCTATTGCAACGAAACGTGCGATTCGTGCACCAAAACGCTGCTTTTGCACAGATTTGACGCTAAACGTGCGTTTCGTGCATCAAAACGCCGCTTTTGCAACGAAACGTGCGTTTCGTGCACCAAAAGGCTGCTTTTGCTCAGTTTTGATGCTAAACGTGCGTTTCACGCACCAAAACGCTGCTTTTGCACAGTTTTGACGCTAAACGTCCGTTTCGTGCACCAAAACGCCGCTTTTGCAACGAAACGTGCCTTTCGTGCACCAAAACGCCGCTTTTGCACAGTTTTGACGCTAAACGTGCGATTCGTGCGCCAAAACGAAGCTTTTGCGCAGTTTTGATGCTAAACGTGCGTTTCGTGCAAAAAACTCCGCTTTTGCACAGTTTTGACGCTAAACGTGCGCTTCGTGCACCAAAACGCTGCTTTTGCGCAGTTTTGACGCTAAACGTGCGTTTCGTGCACCAAAACGCTGCTTTTGCACAGTTTTGACGCTAAACGTGCGTTTCGTGCAAAAAACGCCGCTTTTGCACAGTTTTGACGCTAAACGTGCGCTTCGTTCACCAAAACGATGCTTTTGCACAGTTTTGACGCTAAACGTGCGCTTCGTTCACCAAAACGATGCTTTTGCACAGTTTTGACGCTAAACGTGCTTTTCGTGCACCAAAACGCAGCTTTTGCACAGTTTTGACGCTAAACGCGCGTTTCGTGCACCAAAACGCCGCTTTTGCACAGCTTTGACGCTAAACGTGCGTTTCGTGCAAAAAACGCCGCTTTTGCACAGTTTTGACGCTAAACGTGCGCTTCGTGCACCAAAACGCTGCTTTTGCGCAGTTTTGACGCTAAACGTGCGTTTCGTGCACCAAAATGCTGCTTTTGCAACGAAACGTGCGTTTCGTGCACCAAAACGCTGCTTTTGCACAGTTTTGATGCTAAACGTACGGTTCGTGCACCAAAACGCCGCTTTTGCACAGTTTTGACGCTAAACGTGCGGTTCGTGCACCAAAACGCAGCTTTTGCACAGTTTTGACGCTAAACGTGCGTTTCGTGCACCAAAACGCTGCTTTTGCAACGAAACGTGCGTTTCGTGCACCAAAACGCTGCTTTTGCACAGTTTTGACGCTAAACGTGCGTTTCGTGCAAAAAACGCCGCTTTTGCACAGTTTTGACGCTAAACGTGCGCTTCGTGCACCAAAACGATGCTTTTGCACAGTTTTGACGCTAAACGTGCGTTTCGTGCACCAAAACGCAGCTTTTGCACAGTTTTGACGCTAAACGCGCGTTTCGTGCACCAAAACGCCGCTTTTGCACAGCTTTGACGCTAAACGTGCCTTTCGTGCACCAAAACGCCGCTTTTGCAACGAAACGTGCGTTTCGTGCACCAAAACGCTGCTTTTGCACAGTTTTGACGCTAAACGTGCGTTTCGTGCACCAAAACGCTGCTTTTGCAACGAAACGTGCGTTTGGTGCGCCAAAACGAAGCTTTTGCGCAGTTTTGACGCTAAACGTGCGTTTCGTGGACCAAAACGCCGCTTTTGCAACGAAACGTGCGTTTCGTGCACCAAAACGCTGCTTTTGCTCAGTTTTGATGCTAAACGTGCGTTTCACGCACCAAAACGCTGCTTTTGCACAGTTTTGATGCTCAACGTGCGATTCGTGCACCAAAACGCTGCTTTTGCACAGTTTTGACACTAAACGTGCGTTTCGTGCACCAAAACGCTGCTTTTGCACAGTTTTGACGCTAAACGTCCGTTTCGTGCACCAAAACGCCGCTTTTGCAACGAAACGTGCGTTTCACGCACCAAAACGCTGCTCTTGCACAGTTTTGATGCTCAACGTGCGTTTCGTGCACCAAAACGCTGCTTTTGCACAGTTTTGACACTAAACGCGCGTTTCGTGCACCAAAACGCTGCTTTTGCACAGTTTTGACGCTAAACGTCCGTTTCGTGCACCAAAACGCCGCTTTTGCAACGAAACGTGCGTTTCGTGCACCAAAACGCTGCTTTTGCACAGTTTTGACGCTAAACATGCGTTTCGTGCACCAAAACGCTGCTTTTGCACAGTTTTGACGCTAAGCGTGCGTTTCGTGCGCCAAAACGAAGCTTTTGCGCAGTTTTGACGCTAAACGTGCGTTTCGTGCACCAAAACGCTGCTTTTGCACAGTTTTGACACTAAACGTGCGTTTCGTGCACCAAAACGCCGCTTTTGCAACGAAACGTGCGTTTCGTGCACCAAAAGGCTGCTTTTGCACAGTTTTGATGCTAAACGTGCGTTTCGTGCACCAAAACGCTGCATTTGCACAGTTTTGACGCTAAACGTGCGTTTCGTGCACCAAAACTCCGCTATTGCAACGAAACGTGCGATTCGTGCACCAAAACGCTGCTTTTGCACAGATTTGACGCTAAACGTGCGTTTCGTGCATCAAAACGCCGCTTTTGCAACGAAACGTGCGTTTCGTGCACCAAAAGGCTGCTTTTGCTCAGTTTTGATGCTAAACGTGCGTTTCACGCACCAAAACGCTGCTTTTGCACAGTTTTGACGCTAAACGTCCGTTTCGTGCACCAAAACGCCGCTTTTGCAACGAAACGTGCGTTTCGTGCACATAACGCTGCTTTTGCACAGTTTTGACGCTAAACGCGCGTTTCGTGCACCAAATCGCTGCTTTTGCACGGTTTTGACACTAAACGTGCGTTTCGTGCACCAAAACGCTGCTTTTGCACAGTTTTGACGCTAAACGTCCGTTTCGTGCACCAAAACGCCGCTTTTGCAACGAAACGTGCGTTTCGTGCACATAACGCTGCTCTGGCACAGTTTTGACGCTAAACGTACGGTTCGTGCACCAAAACGCCGCTTTTGCACAGTTTTGACGCTAAACGTGCGGTTCGTGCACCAAAACGCAGCTTTTGCACAGTTTTGACGCTAAACGTCCGTTTCGTGCACCAAAACGCCGCTTTTGCAACGAAACGTGCGTTTCGTGCACCAAAACGCTGCTTTTGCACAGTTTTGACGCTAAACATGCGTTTCGTGCACCAAAACGCTGCTTTTGCACAGTTTTGACGCTAAGCGTGCGTTTCGTGCGCCAAAACGAAGCTTTTGCGCAGTTTTGACGCTAAACGTGCGTTTCGTGCACCAAAACGCTGCTTTTGCACAGTTTTGACACTAAACGTGCGTTTCGTGCACCAAAACGCCGCTTTTGCAACGAAACGTGCGTTTCGTGCACCAAAAGGCTGCTTTTGCACAGTTTTGATGCTAAACGTGCGTTTCGTGCACCAAAACGCTGCATTTGCACAGTTTTGACGCTAAACGTGCGTTTCGTGCACCAAAACTCCGCTATTGCAACGAAACGTGCGATTCGTGCACCAAAACGCTGCTTTTGCACAGATTTGACGCTAAACGTGCGTTTCGTGCATCAAAACGCCGCTTTTGCAACGAAACGTGCGTTTCGTGCACCAAAAGGCTGCTTTTGCTCAGTTTTGATGCTAAACGTGCGTTTCACGCACCAAAACGCTGCTTTTGCACAGTTTTGACGCTAAACGTCCGTTTCGTGCACCAAAACGCCGCTTTTGCAACGAAACGTGCGTTTCGTGCACATAACGCTGCTTTTGCACAGTTTTGACGCTAAACGCGCGTTTCGTGCACCAAATCGCTGCTTTTGCACGGTTTTGACACTAAACGTGCGTTTCGTGCACCAAAACGCTGCTTTTGCACAGTTTTGACGCTAAACGTCCGTTTCGTGCACCAAAACGCCGCTTTTGCAACGAAACGTGCGTTTCGTGCACATAACGCTGCTCTGGCACAGTTTTGACGCTAAACGTACGGTTCGTGCACCAAAACGCCGCTTTTGCACAGTTTTGACGCTAAACGTGCGGTTCGTGCACCAAAACGCAGCTTTTGCACAGTTTTGACGCTAAACGTGCGTTTCGTGCACCAAAACGCTGCTTTTGCAACGAAACGTGCGTTTCGTGCACCAAAACGCTGCTTTTGCACAGTTTTGATGCTAAACGAGCGTTTCGTGCACCAAATCGCTGCATTTGCACAGTTTTGACGCTAAACGTGCGTTTCGTGCAGCAAAACGCTGCTTTTGCACAGTTTTGATGCTAAACGTGCGTTTCGTGCGCCAAAACGAAGCTTTTGCGCAGTTTTGACGCTAAACGTGCGCTTCGTGCACCAAAACGCTGCTTTTGCACAGTTTTGAACCTAAAGGTGCGTTTCGTTCGCCAAAACGAAGCTTTTGCGCAGTTTTGACGCTAAACGTGCGTTTCGTGCACCAAAACGCTGCTTTTGCACAGTTTTGACGCTAAACGTGCGTTTCGTGCAAAAAACGCCGCTTTTGCACAGTTTTGACGCTAAACGTGCGCTTCGTTCACCAAAACGCCGCTTTTGCAACGAAACGTGCATTTCGCGCACCGAATCGCCGCTTTTGCTCCGTTTTGACGCTAAACGTGCGTTCCGTGCACCAAAACGCTGCTTTTGCACAGTTTTGACGCTAAACGTGCGTTTCGTGCACCAAAACGCTGCTTTTGCACAGTTTTGACCATAAACGTCCGTTTCGTGCACCAAAACGCCGCTTTTGCAACGAAACGTGCGTTTCGTGCACATAACCCTGCTTTTGCACAGTTTTGACGCTAAACGTGCGTTTCGTGCATCAAAACGCCGCTTTTGCAACGAAACGTGCGATTCGTGCACCAAAACGCTGCTTTTGCACAGTTTTGACACTAAACGTGCGTTTCGTGCACCAAAACGCTGCTTTTGAACAGTTTTGACGCTAAACGTGCGTTTCGTGCACCAAAACGCTGCTTTTGCAACGAAACGTGCGTTTCGTGCACCAAAACGTTGCTTTTGCACAGTTTTGATGCTAAACGTGCGTTTCGTACACCAAAACGCCGCTTTTGCGCAGTTTTGACGCTAAACGTGCGTTTCGTGCAACAAAACGCCGCTTTTGCACAGCTTTTACGCTAAACGTGCGTTTCGTACACCAAAACGCCGCTTTTGCGCAGTTTTGACGCTAAACGTGCGTTTCGTGCAACAAAACGCCGCTTTTGCACAGCTTTTACGCTAAACGTGCGTTTCGTGCATCAAAACGCTGCTTTTGCACAGTTTTGACGCTTAACGTGCGTTTCGTGCACCAAAACGAAGCTTTTGCACAGTTTTGACGCTAAACGTGCGTTTCGTGCACCAAAACGCTGCTTTTGCACAGTTTTGACGCTAAACGTGCGTTTCGTGCACCAAAACGCCGCTTTTGCAAGGAAACGTGCGTTTCGTGCACATAACGCTGCTTTTGCACAGTTTTGACGCTAAACGTGCGTTTCGTGCACCAAAACGCAGCTTTTGCACAGTTTTGACGCTAAACGTGCGTTGCGTGCACCAAAACGCTGCTTTTGCACAGTTTTGACACTAAACGTGCGTTTCGTGCACCAAAACGCTGCTTTTGAACAGTTTTGACGCTAAACGTGCGTTTCGTGCACCAAAACGCTGCTTTTGCAACGAAACGTGCGTTTCGTGCACCAAAACGCTGCTTTTGCACAGTTTTGATGCTAAACGAGCGTTTCCTGCACCAAATCGCTGCATTTGCACAGTTTTGACGCTAAACGTGCGTTTCGTGCAGCAAAACGCTGCTTTTGCACAGTTTTGACGCTAAACGTGCGTTTCGTGCAAAAAACGCCGCTTTTGCACAGTTTTGACGCTGAACGTGCGTTTCGTGCACCAAAACGCCGCTTTTGCAACGAAACGTGCGTTTCACGCACCAAAACGCTGCTTTTGCACAGTTTTGATGCTAAACGTGCGTTTCGTGCACCAAAACGCTGCTTTTGCACAGTTTTGATGCTAAACGTGCGTTTCGTGCACCAAAACGCTGCTTTTGCACAGTTTTGACGCTAAACGTGCGTTTCGTGCACCAAAACGCCGCTTTGGCACAGCTTTGACGCTAAACGAGCGTTTCGTGCACCAAAACGCCGCTTTTGCAACGAAACGTGCGATTCGTGCACCAAAACGCTGCTTTTGCACAGATTTGACGCTAAACGTGCGTTTCGTGCACCAAAACGCCGCTTTTGAAACGAAACGTGCGTTTCGTGCACCAAAACGCTGCTTCTGCACACTTTTGATGCTAAACGTGCGTTTCGTGCACCAAAACGCCGTTTTTGCACAGTTTTGACGCTAAACGTGCGTTTCGTGCACCAAAACGCCGCTTTTGCAACGAAACGTGCGATTCGTGCACCAAAACGCTGCTTTTGCACAGTTTTGCCGCTAAACGTGCGTTTCGTGCACAAAACGCTGTTTTTGCACAGTTTTGATGCTAAACGTGCGTTTCGTGCACCAAAACGCTGCTTTTGCAACGAAGCGTGCGGTTCGCGCACCAAAACGCTGCTTTTGCGCAGTTTTGAAGCTAAACGTGCGTTTCGTGCACCAAAACGCTGCTGCTGCACAGTTTTGACGCTAAACGTGCGTTTCGTGCACCAAAACGCTGCTTTTGCACAGTCTTGACGCTAAACGTGCGTTTCGTGCACCAAAACGCTGCTTTTGCACAGTTTTGACGCTAAACGTGCGTTTCGTGCACCAAAACGCCGCTTTTGCAACGAAACGTGCGATTCGTGCCCCAAAACGCTGCTTTTGCACAGTTTTGACGTTAAACGTGCGTTTCGTGCACCAAAACGCTGCTTTTGCACAGTTTTGACGCTAAACGTCCGTTTCGTGCACCAAAACGCCGCTTTTGCAACGAAACGTGCGTTTCGTGCGCATAATGCTGCTTTTGCACAGTTTTGACGCTAAACGTACGTTTCGTGCACCAAAACGCCGCTTTTGCACAGTTTTGACGCTAAACGTGCGTTTCTTGGCACAAAACGCAGCTTTTGCACAGTTTTGACGCTAAACGTGCGTTTCGTGCACCAAAACGCTGCTTTTGCACAGTTTTGACGCTAAACGTGCGTTTCGTGCACCAAAACGCTGCTTTTGCACAGTTCTGACGCTAAACGTGCGTTTCGTGCACCAAAACGCCGCTTTCGCAACGAAACGTGCGTTTGGTGCACCAAAACGCCGCTTTTGATGCTAAACGTGCGTTTCGTGCACCAAAACGTTGCTTTTGCACAGTCTTGACGCTAAACGTGCGTTTCGTGTAAAAAACGCCGCTTTTGCACAGTTTTGACGCTAAACGTACGTTTCGTGCACCAAAACCCCGCTTTTGCAGCGAAACGTGCGATTCGGGCACCAAAACGCTGCTTTTGCACAGTTTTGACGCTAAACGCGCGTTTCGTGCACCAAAACGCCGCTTTTGCGCAGTTTTGACGCTAAACGTGCGTTTCGTGCACCAAAACGCTGCTTTTGCACAGTTTTGACGCTAAACGTGCGTTTCGTGCAAAAAACGCCGCTTTTGCACAGTTTTGACGCTAAACGTGCGCTTCGTGCACCACAACGCCGCTTTTGCACAGCTTTGACGCTAAACGTGCCTTTCGTGCACCAAAACGCCGCTTTTGCACAGTTTTGACGCTGAACGTGCGTTTCGTGCGCCAAAACGAAGCTTTTGCACAGTTTTGACGCTAAACGTGCGTTTCGTGCGCCAAAACGAAGCTTTTGCGCAGTTTTGACGCTAAACGTGCGCTTCGTGCACCAAAACGATGCTTTTGCACAGTTTTGAGGCTAAACGTGCGTTGCGTGCACCAAAACGCCGCTTTTGCGCAGTTTTGACGCTAAACGTGCGTTTCGTGCAACAAAACGCCGCTTTTGCACAGCTTTTACGCTAAACGTGCGTTTCGTGCATCAAAACGCTGCTTTTGCACAGTTTTGACGCTTAACGTGCGTTTCGTGCACCAAAACGAAGCCTTTGCGCAGTTTTGACGCTAAACGTGCGTTTCGTGCGCCAAAACGAAGCTTTTGCGCAGTTTTGACGCTAAACGTGCGTTTCGTGCACCAAAACGCTGCTTTTGCACAGTTTTGACCATAAACGTCCGTTTCGTGCACCAAAACGCCGCTTTTGCAACGAAACGTGCGTTTCGTGCACATAACGCTGCTTTTGCACAGTTTTGACGCTAAACGTGCGTTTCGTGCATCAAAACGCCGCTTTTGCAACGAAACGTGCGATTCGTGCACCAAAACGCTGCTTTTGCACAGTTTTGACACTAAACGTGCGTTTCGTGCACCAAAACGCTGCTTTTGAACAGTTTTGACGCTAAACGTGCGTTTCGTGCACCAAAACGCTGCTTTTGCAACGAAACGTGCGTTTCGTGCACCAAAACGTTGCTTTTGCACAGTTTTGATGCTAAACGTGCGTTTCGTACACCAAAACGCCGCTTTTGCGCAGTTTTGACGCTAAACGTGCGTTTCGTGCAACAAAACGCCGCTTTTGCACAGCTTTTACGCTAAACGTGCGTTTCGTGCATCAAAACGCTGCTTTTGCACAGTTTTGACGCTTAACGTGCGTTTCGTGCACCAAAACGAAGCTTTTGCACAGTTTTGACGCTAAACGTGCGTTTCGTGCACCAAAACGCTGCTTTTGCGCAGTTTTGACGCTAAACGTGCGTTTCGTGCACCAAAACGCTGCTTTTGTAACGAAACGTGCGTTTCGTGCACCAAAACGCTGCTTTTGCACAGTTTTAATGCTAAACGTGCGTTTCGTGCACCAAATCGCTGCTTTTGCACAGTTTTGACGCTAAACGTCCGTTTCGTGCACCAAAACGCTGCTTTTGCACAGTTTTGACGCTAAACGTGCGTTTCGTGCACCAAAACGCCGCTTTTGCAAAGAAACGTGCGTTTCGCGCACCGAATCGCCGCTTTTGCAGCGAAACATGCGTTTCGTGCACTAAAACGCTGCTTTTGCACAGTTTTGATGCTAAACGTGCTTTTCGTGCACCAAAACGCTCCTTTTACACAGTTTTGACGCTAAACGTGCGTTTCGTGCACCAAAACGCTGTTTTTGCACAGTTTTGACGCTAAACGTGCGTTTCGTGCACCAAAACGCTGCTTTTGCACAGTTCTGACGCTAAACGTGCGTTTCGTGCACCAAAACGCCGCTTTTGCAAAGAAACGTGCGTTTCGCGCACCGAATCGCCGCTTTTGCAGCGAAACGTGCGTTTCGTGCACTAAAACGCTGCTTTTGCACAGTTTTGATGCTAAACGTGCGTTTCGTGCACCAAAACGCTGCTTTTGCGCAGTTTTGACGCTAAAAGTGCGTTTCGTGCACCAAAACGCTGCTTTTGCAACGAAACGTGCGTTTCGTGCACCAAAACGCAGCTTTTGCACAGTTTTGACGCTAAACGCGCGTTTCGTGCACCAAATCGCTGCTTTTGCACAGTTTTGACGCTAAACGTGCGTTTCGTGCACCAAAACGCTGCTTTTGCACAGTTTTGACGCTAAACGTGCGTTTCGTGCACGAAAACGCTGCTCTTGCACAGATTTGACGCTGAACGTGTGTTTCGTGCACTAAAACGCCGCTTTTGCAAAGAAACGTGCGTTTCGCGCACCGAATCGCCGCTTTTGCAGCGAAACGTGCGTTTCGTGCACTAAAACGCTGCTTTTGCACAGTTTTGATGCTAAACGTGCTTTTCGTGCACCAAAACGCTGCTTTTACACAGTTTTGACGCTAAACGTGCGTTTCATGCACCAAAACGCTGCTCTTGCACAGATTTGACGCTGAACGTGTGTTTCGTGCACTAAAACGCCGCTTTTGCAAAGAAACGTGCGTTTCGCGCACCGAATCGCCGCTTTTGCAGCGAAACGTGCGTTTCGTGCACTGAAACGCTGCTTTTGCACAGTTTTGATGCTAAACGTGCTTTTCGTGCATCAAAACGCAGCTTTTGCACAGTTTTGACGCTAAACGCGCGTTTCGTGCACCACAACGCCGCTTTTGCACAGCTTTGACGCTAATCGTGCCTTTCGTGCACCAAAACGCCGCTTTTGCACAGTTTTGACGCTGAACGTGCGTTTCGTGCGCCAAAACGAAGCTTTTGCACAGTTTTGACGCTAAACGTGCGTTTCGTGCACCAAAACGCAGCTTTTGCACTGTTTTGACGCTAATCGCGCGTTTCGTGCACCAAAACGCTGCTTTTGCACAGCTTTGACGCTAAACGTGCCTTTCGTGCACCAAAACGCCGCTTTTGCACAGTTTTGACGCTAAACGTGCGTTTCGTGCACCAAAACGCTGCTTTTGCGCAGTTTTGACGCTAAACGTGCGTTTCGTGCACCAAAACGCTGCTTTTGCAACGAAACGTGCGTTTCGTGCACCAAAACGCAGCTTTTGCACAGTTTTGACGCTAAACGCGCGTTTCGTGCACCAAATCGCTGCTTTTGCACAGTTTTGACGCTAAACGTGCGTTTCGTGCGCCAAAACGAAGCTTTTGCGCAGTTTTGACGCTAAACGTGCGCTTCGTGCACCAAAACGATGCTTTTGCACAGTTTTGAGGCTAAACGTGCGTTGCGTGCACCAAAACGCCGCTTTTGCGCAGTTTTGACGCTAAACGTGCGTTTCGTGCAACAAAACGCCGCTTTTGCACAGCTTTTACGCTAAACGTGCGTTTCGTGCATCAAAACGCTGCTTTTGCACAGTTTTGACGCTTAACGTGCGTTTCGTGCACCAAAACGAAGCCTTTGCGCAGTTTTGACGCTAAACGTGCGTTTCGTGCGCCAAAACGAAGCTTTTGCGCAGTTTTGACGCTAAACGTGCGTTTCGTGCACCAAAACGCTGCTTTTGCACAGTTTTGACCATAAACGTCCGTTTCGTGCACCAAAACGCCGCTTTTGCAACGAAACGTGCGTTTCGTGCACATAACGCTGCTTTTGCACAGTTTTGACGCTAAACGTGCGTTTCGTGCATCAAAACGCCGCTTTTGCAACGAAACGTGCGATTCGTGCACCAAAACGCTGCTTTTGCACAGTTTTGACACTAAACGTGCGTTTCGTGCACCAAAACGCTGCTTTTGAACAGTTTTGACGCTAAACGTGCGTTTCGTGCACCAAAACGCTGCTTTTGCAACGAAACGTGCGTTTCGTGCACCAAAACGTTGCTTTTGCACAGTTTTGATGCTAAACGTGCGTTTCGTACACCAAAACGCCGCTTTTGCGCAGTTTTGACGCTAAACGTGCGTTTCGTGCAACAAAACGCCGCTTTTGCACAGCTTTTACGCTAAACGTGCGTTTCGTGCATCAAAACGCTGCTTTTGCACAGTTTTGACGCTTAACGTGCGTTTCGTGCACCAAAACGAAGCTTTTGCACAGTTTTGACGCTAAACGTGCGTTTCGTGCACCAAAACGCTGCTTTTGCGCAGTTTTGACGCTAAACGTGCGTTTCGTGCACCAAAACGCTGCTTTTGTAACGAAACGTGCGTTTCGTGCACCAAAACGCTGCTTTTGCACAGTTTTAATGCTAAACGTGCGTTTCGTGCACCAAATCGCTGCTTTTGCACAGTTTTGACGCTAAACGTCCGTTTCGTGCACCAAAACGCTGCTTTTGCACAGTTTTGACGCTAAACGTGCGTTTCGTGCACCAAAACGCCGCTTTTGCAAAGAAACGTGCGTTTCGCGCACCGAATCGCCGCTTTTGCAGCGAAACATGCGTTTCGTGCACTAAAACGCTGCTTTTGCACAGTTTTGATGCTAAACGTGCTTTTCGTGCACCAAAACGCTCCTTTTACACAGTTTTGACGCTAAACGTGCGTTTCGTGCACCAAAACGCTGTTTTTGCACAGTTTTGACGCTAAACGTGCGTTTCGTGCACCAAAACGCTGCTTTTGCACAGTTCTGACGCTAAACGTGCGTTTCGTGCACCAAAACGCCGCTTTTGCAAAGAAACGTGCGTTTCGCGCACCGAATCGCCGCTTTTGCAGCGAAACGTGCGTTTCGTGCACTAAAACGCTGCTTTTGCACAGTTTTGATGCTAAACGTGCGTTTCGTGCACCAAAACGCTGCTTTTGCGCAGTTTTGACGCTAAAAGTGCGTTTCGTGCACCAAAACGCTGCTTTTGCAACGAAACGTGCGTTTCGTGCACCAAAACGCAGCTTTTGCACAGTTTTGACGCTAAACGCGCGTTTCGTGCACCAAATCGCTGCTTTTGCACAGTTTTGACGCTAAACGTGCGTTTCGTGCACCAAAACGCTGCTTTTGCACAGTTTTGACGCTAAACGTGCGTTTCGTGCACGAAAACGCTGCTCTTGCACAGATTTGACGCTGAACGTGTGTTTCGTGCACTAAAACGCCGCTTTTGCAAAGAAACGTGCGTTTCGCGCACCGAATCGCCGCTTTTGCAGCGAAACGTGCGTTTCGTGCACTAAAACGCTGCTTTTGCACAGTTTTGATGCTAAACGTGCTTTTCGTGCACCAAAACGCTGCTTTTACACAGTTTTGACGCTAAACGTGCGTTTCATGCACCAAAACGCTGCTCTTGCACAGATTTGACGCTGAACGTGTGTTTCGTGCACTAAAACGCCGCTTTTGCAAAGAAACGTGCGTTTCGCGCACCGAATCGCCGCTTTTGCAGCGAAACGTGCGTTTCGTGCACTGAAACGCTGCTTTTGCACAGTTTTGATGCTAAACGTGCTTTTCGTGCATCAAAACGCAGCTTTTGCACAGTTTTGACGCTAAACGCGCGTTTCGTGCACCACAACGCCGCTTTTGCACAGCTTTGACGCTAATCGTGCCTTTCGTGCACCAAAACGCCGCTTTTGCACAGTTTTGACGCTGAACGTGCGTTTCGTGCGCCAAAACGAAGCTTTTGCACAGTTTTGACGCTAAACGTGCGTTTCGTGCACCAAAACGCAGCTTTTGCACTGTTTTGACGCTAATCGCGCGTTTCGTGCACCAAAACGCTGCTTTTGCACAGCTTTGACGCTAAACGTGCCTTTCGTGCACCAAAACGCCGCTTTTGCACAGTTTTGACGCTAAACGTGCGTTTCGTGCACCAAAACGCTGCTTTTGCGCAGTTTTGACGCTAAACGTGCGTTTCGTGCACCAAAACGCTGCTTTTGCAACGAAACGTGCGTTTCGTGCACCAAAACGCAGCTTTTGCACAGTTTTGACGCTAAACGCGCGTTTCGTGCACCAAATCGCTGCTTTTGCACAGTTTTGACGCTAAACGTGCGTTTCGTGCACCAAAACGCTGCTTCTGCACAGTTTTGATGCTAAACGTGCGTTTCGTGCGCCAAAACGAAGCTTTTGCACAGTTTTGAGGCTAAACGTGCGTTTCGTGCACGAAAACGCTGCTCCTGCACAGATTTGACGCTGAACGTGTGTTTCGTGCACTAAAACGCCGCTTTTGCAAAGAAACGTGCGTTTCGCGCACCGAATCGCCGCTTTTGCAGCGAAACGTGCGTTTCGTGCACTAAAACGCTGCTTTTGCACAGTTTTGATGCTAAACGTGCTTTTCGTGCACCAAAACGCTGCTTTTACACAGTTTTGACGCTAAACGTGCGTTTCGTGCACCAAAACGCTGCTCTTGCACACATTTGACGCTGAACGTGTGTTTCGTGCACTAAAACGCCGCTTTTGCAAAGAAACGTGCGTTTCGCGCACCGAATCGCCGCTTTTGCAGCGAAACGTGCGTTTCGTGCACTAAAACGCTGCTTTTGCACAGTTTTGATGCTAAACGTGCTTTTCGTGCACCAAAACGCTGCTTTTACACAGTTTTGACGCTAAACGTGCGTTTCGTGCACCAAAACGCTGCTCTTGCACAGATTTGACGCTGAACGTGTGTTTCGTGCACTAAAACGCCGCTTTTGCAAAGAAACGTGCGTTTCGCGCACCGAATCGCCGCTTTTGCAGCGAAACGTGCGTTTCGTGCACTAAAACGCTGCTTTTGCACAGTTTTGATGCTAAACGTGCTTTTCGTGCACCAAAACGCTGCTTTTACACAGTTTTGACGCTAAACGTGCGTTTCGTGCACCAAAACGCTGCTTTTGCACAGTTTTGACGCTAAACGTGCGTTTCGTGCACCAAAACGCTGCTCTTGCACAGATTTGACGCTGAACGTGTGTTTCGTGCACTAAAACGCCGCTTTTGCAAAGAAACGTGCGTTTCGCGCACCGAATCGCCGCTTTTGCAGCGAAACGTGCGTTTCGTGCACTAAAACGCTGCTTTTGCACAGTTTTGATGCTAAACGTGCTTTTCGTGCACCAAAACGCTGCTTTTACACAGTTTTGACGCTAAACGTGCGTTTCGTGCACCAAAACGCTGCTTTTGCACAGTTTTGACGCTAAACGTGCGTTTCGTGCACGAAAACGCTGCTCTTGCACAGATTTGACGCTGAACGTGTGTTTCGTGCACTAAAACGCCGCTTTTGCAAAGAAACGTGCGTTTCGCGCACCGAATCGCCGCTTTTGCAGCGAAACGTGCGTTTTGTGCACTAAAACGCTGCTTTTGCACAGTTTTGATGCTAAACGTGCTTTTCGTGCACCAAAACGCCGCTTTTACACAGTTTTGACGCTAAACGTGCGTTTCGTGCACCAAAACGCTGCTTTTGCACAGTTCTGACGCTAAACGTGCGTTTCGTGCAACAAAACGCTGCTTTTGCACAGTTTTTACGCTAAACGTGCGTTTCGTGCACAAAACGCTACTTTTACACAGTTTTGACGCTTAACGTGCGTTTCGTGCACCAAAACGAAGCTTTTGCACAGTTTTGACGCTAAACGTGCGTTTCGTGCACCAAAACGCTGCTTTTGCACAGTTTTGCAGCGAAACGTGCGTTTCGTGCACTAAAACGCTGCTTCTGCACAGTTTTGATGCTAAACGTGCTTTTCGTGCACCAAAACGCCGCTTTTACACAGTTTTGACGCTAAACGTGCGTTTCGTGCACCAAAACGCTGCTTTTGCACAGTTTTGACGCTAAACGTCAGTTTCGTGCACCAAAACGCCGCTTTTGTAACGAAACGTGCGTTTCGTGCACCAAAACGCTGCTCTTGCACAGATTTGACGCTGAACGTGTGTTTCGTGCACCAAAACGCCGCTTTTGCAACGAAACGGGCGTTTCGTGCACCAAAACGCTGCTTTTGCACAGTTTTGACGCTAAACGTGCGTTTCGTGCACCAAAACGCCGCTTTTATAACGAAACGTGCGTTTCGTGCACCAAAACGCCGCTTTTGATGCTAAACGTACGTTTCGTGCACCAAAACGCTGCTTTTGCACAGTTTTGATGCTAAACGTGCGTTTCGTGCACCAAAACGCTGCTTTTGCACAGTTTTGACGCTAAACATGCGTTTCTTGCACCAAAACGCCGCTTTTGCTACGAAACGTGCGTTTCGCGCACCGAATCGCCGCTTTTGCATCGTTTTTGCAAGAAACGTGCGTTTCGTGCACCAAATCGCTTACTTTGCATAGTTTTGATGCTAAACGTGCGTTTCGTGCACCAAAACGAAGCTTTTGCACAGTTTTGACGCTAAACGTGCGTTTCGTGCACCAAAACGCTGCTTTTGCACAGTTTTGCAGCGAAACGTGCGTTTCGTGCACTAAAACGCTGCTTTTGCACAGTTTTGATGCTAAACGTGCTTTTCGTGCACCAAAACGCTGCTTTTACACAGTTTTGACGCTAAACGTGCGTTTCGTGCACCAAAACGCTGCTTTTGCACAGTTCTGACGCTAAACGTGCGTTTCGTGCACCAAAACGCTGCTTTTGCACAGTTTTGACGCTAAACGTGCGTTTCGTGCACCAAAACGCTGCTTTTGCACAGTTTTGATGCTAAACGTGCGTTTCGTGCACCAAATCGCTGCTTTTGCACAGTTTTCACGCTAAACGTGCGTTTCGTGCACCAAAACGCCGCTTTTGCAACGAAACGAGCGTTTCGTGCACCAAAACGCTGCTTTTGCACAGTTTTGACGCTAAACGTGCGTTTCGTGCACCAAAACGCCGCTTTTGCAACGAAACGTGCGTTTCGTGCACCAAAACGCCGCTTTTGATGCTAAACGTGCGTTTCGTGCACCAAAACGCCGCTTTTGATGCTAAACGTGCGTTTCGTGCACCAAAACGCTGCTTTTGCACAGTTTTGAAGCTAAACATGCGTTTCGTGCACTAAAACGCTGCTTTTGCACAGTTTTGACGCTAAACGTGCCTTTCGTGCACCAAAACGCTGCGTTTACACAGTTTTGACGCTAAACGTGCGTTTCGTGCACCAAAACGCCGCTTTTGCAACAAAACGTGCGTTTCGTGCACCAAAACGCTGCTTTTGCAACGAAACGTGCGTTTCGCGCACCGAATCGCTGCTTTTGCTCCGTTTTGGCAAGAAACGTGCGTTTCGTGCACCAAAACGCTGCTTTTGCACAGTTTTGACGCTAAACGTGCGTTTCATGCACCAAAACGCTGCTCTTGCACAGATTTGACGCTGAACGTGTGTTTCGTGCACTAAAACGCCGCTTTTGCAAAGAAACGTGCGTTTCGCGCACCGAATCGCCGCTTTTGCAGCGAAACGTGCGTTTCGTGCACCAAAACGCTGCTTTTGCACAGTTTTGACGCTTAACGTGCGTTTCGTGCACCAAAACGAAGCTTTTGCACGGTTTTGACGCTAAACGTGCGTTTCGTGCACCAAAACGCTGCTTTTGCACAGTTTTGCAGCGAAACGTGCGTTTCGTGCACTAAAACGCTGCTTTTGCACAGTTTTGATGCTAAACGTGCTTTTCGTGCACCAAAACGCTGCTTTTACACAGTTTTGACGCTAAACGTGCGTTTCGTGCACCAAAACGCTGCTCTTGCACAGATTTGACGCTGAACGTGTGTTTCGTGCACTAAAACGCCGCTTTTGCAAAGAAACGTGCGTTTCGCGCACCGAATCGCCGCTTTTGCAGCGAAACGTGCGTTTCGTGCACTAAAACGCTGCTTTTGCACAGTTTTGATGCTAAACGTGCTTTTCGTGCACCAAAACGCTGCTTTTACACAGTTTTGACGCTAAACGTGCGTTTCGTGCACCAAAACGCTGCTTTTGCACAGTTTTGACGCTAAACGTGCGTTTCGTGCACGAAAACGCTGCTCTTGCACAGATTTGACGCTGAACGTGTGTTTCGTGCACTAAAACGCCGCTTTTGCAAAGAAACGTGCGTTTCGCGCACCGAATCGCCGCTTTTGCAGCGAAACGTGCGTTTCGTGCACTAAAACGCTGCTTTTGCACAGTTTTGATGCTAAACGTGCTTTTCGTGCACCAAAACGCTGCTTTTACACAGTTTTGACGCTAAACGTGCGTTTCATGCACCAAAACGCTGCTCTTGCACAGATTTGACGCTGAACGTGTGTTTCGTGCACTAAAACGCCGCTTTTGCAAAGAAACGTGCGTTTCGCGCACCGAATCGCCGCTTTTGCAGCGAAACGTGCGTTTCGTGCACTAAAACGCTGCTTTTGCACAGTTTTGATGCTAAACGTGCTTTTCGTGCACCAAAACGCCGCTTTTGCACAGTTTTGACGCTAAACGTGCGTTTCTTGTCCCAAAACGCAGCATTTGCACAGTTTTGACGCTAAACGTGCGTTTCGTGCACCAAAACGCTGCTTTTGCACAGTTTTGTCGCTAAACGTGCGTTTCGTGCACCAAAACGCTGCTTTTGCACAGTTCTGACGCTAAACGTGCGTTTCGTGCACCAAAACGCTGCTTTTGCACAGTTTTGACGCTAAACGTGCGTTTCGTGCACCAAAACGTTGCTTTTGCACAGTCTTGACGCTAAACGTGCGTTTCGTGTAAAAAACGCCGCTTTTGCACAGTTTTGACGCTAAACGTGCGTTTCGTGCACAAAACGCTGCTTTTACACAGTTTTGACGCTTAACGTGCGTTTCGTGCACCAAAACGAAGCTTTTGCACAGTTTTGACGCTAAACGTACGTTTCGTGCACCAAAACGCCGATTTTGCACAGTTTTGACGCTTAACGTGCGTTTCTTGGCCCAAAACGCAGCTTTTGCACAGTTTTGACGCTAAACGTGCGTTTCGTGCACCAAAACGCCGCTTTTGATGCTAAACGTGCGTTTCGTGCACCAAAACGCAGCTTTTGCACAGCTTTGATGCTAAACGTGCGTTTCGTGCACCTAAACGCTGCTATTGCACAGTTTTGACGCTAAACGTGCGTTTCGTGCACCAGAACGCTGCTTTTGCACAGTTTTGACGCTAAACGTGCGTTTCGTGCACCAAAACGCCGCTTTTGCAACGAAACGTGCGATTCGTGCACCAAAACGCTGCTTTTGCACAGTTTTGTCGCTAAACGTGCGTTTCGTGCACCAAAACGCTGCTTTTGCACAGTTCTGACGCTAAACGTGCGTTTCTTGTCCCAAAACGTAGCATTTGCACAGTTTTGACGCTAAACGTGCGTTTCGTGCACCAAAACGCTGCTTTTGCACAGTTTTGACGCTAAACGTCCGTTTCGTGCACCAAAACGAAGCTTTTGCAACGAAACGTGCGTTTCGTGCACATAATGCTGCTTTTGCACAGTTTTGACGCTAAACGTACGTTTCGTGCACTAAAACGCCGCTTTTGCACAGTTTTGACGCTAAACGTGCTTTTCGTGCACCAAAACGCCGCTTTTACACAGTTTTGACGCTAAACGTGCGTTTCGTGCACCAAAACGCTTCTTTTGCACAGTTTTAACGCTAAACGTGCGTTTCGTCCACCAAAACGCTGCTTTTGCACAGTTTTGACGCTAAACGTGCGTTTCGTGCACCAAAACGCTGCTTTTGCACAGTTTTGACGCTAAACGTCAGTTTCGTGCACCAAAACGCCGCTTTTGTAACGAAACGTGCGTTTCGTGCACCAAAATGCTGCTTTTGCACAGTTTTAACGCTAAACGTGCGTTTCGTCCACCAAAACGCTGCTTTTGCACAGTTTTGATGCTAAACGTGCGTTTCGTGCACCAAATCGCTGCTTTTGCACAGTTTTGACGCTAAACGTGCGTTTCGTGCACCAAAACGCTGCTTTTGCACAGTTTTGATGCTAAACGTGCGTTTCGTGCACCAAATCGCTGCTTTTGCACAGTTTTGACGCTAAACGTGCGTTTCGTGCACCAAAACGCCGCTTTTGCAACGAAACGTGCGTTTCGTGCACCAAAACGCTGCTTTTGCACAGTTTTGACGCTAAACGTGCGTTTCGTGCACCAAAACGCCGCTTTTGCAACGAAACGTGCGTTTCGTGCACCAAAACGCCGCTTTTGCAACGAAACGTGCGTTTCGTGCACCAAAACGCTGCTTTTGCACAATTTTGACGCTAAACGTGCGTTTCGTGCACCAAAACGCCGCTTTTGCAACGAAACGTGCGTTTCGTGCACCAAAACGCCGCTTTTGATGCTAAACGTGCGTTTCGTGCACCAAAACGCCGCTTTTGATGCTAAACGTGCGTTTCGTGCACCAAAACGCAGCTTTTGCACAGTTATGACGCTAAACGTGCGTTTCTTGCACCAAAACGCCGCTTTTGCTACGAAACGTGCGTTTCGCGCACCGAATCGCCGCTTTTGCATCGTTTTTGCAAGAAACGTGCGTTTCGTGCACCAAATCGCTTACTTTGCATAGTTTTGACGCCAAACGTGCGTTTCGTGCACCAAAACGCTGCTTTTGCACAGTTTTAACGCTAAACGTGCGTTTCGTGCACCAGAACGCTGCTTTTGCACAGTTTTGACGCTAAACGTGCGTTTCGTGCACCAAAACGCCGCTGTTGCAACGAAACGTGCGTTTCGTGCAACAAAACACTGCTTTTGCACAGATTTGACGCTAAGCGTGCGTTTCGTGCACCAAAACGACGCTTTTGCAACGAAACGTGCGTTTCGTGCACCTAAACGCTGCTATTGCACAGTTTTGACGCTAAACGTGCGTTTCGTGCACCAGAACGCTGCTTTTGCACAGTTTTGACGCTAAACGTGCGTTTCGTGCACCAAAACGCCGCTTTTGCAACGAAACGTGCGATTCGTGCACCAAAACGCTGCTTTTGCACAGTTTTAACGTTAAACGTGCGTTTCGTGCACCAAAACGCTGCTTTTGCACAGTTTTGACGCTAAACGTCCGTTTCGTGCACCAAAACGAAGCTTTTGCAACGAAACGTGCGTTTCGTGCACATAATGCTGCTTTTGCACAGTTTTGACGCTAAACGTACGTTTCGTGCACCAAAACGCCGCTTTTGCACAGTTTTGACGCTAAACGTGCGTTTCTTGTCCCAAAACGCAGCATTTGCACAGTTTTGACGCTAAACGTGCGTTTCGTGCACCAAAACGCTGCTTTTGCACAGTTTTGTCGCTAAACGTGCGTTTCGTGCACCAAAACGCTGCTTTTGCACAGTTCTGACGCTAAACGTGCGTTTCGTGCACCAAAACGCTGCTTTTGCACAGTTTTGACGCTAAACGTGCGTTTCGTGCACCAAAACGTTGCTTTTGCACAGTCTTGACGCTAAACGTGCGTTTCGTGTAAAAAACGCCGCTTTTGCACAGTTTTGACGCTAAACGTGCGTTTCGTGCACAAAACGCTGCTTTTACACAGTTTTGACGCTTAACGTGCGTTTCGTGCACCAAAACGAAGCTTTTGCACAGTTTTGACGCTAAACGTACGTTTCGTGCACCAAAACGCCGATTTTGCACAGTTTTGACGCTTAACGTGCATTTCTTGGCCCAAAACGCAGCTTTTGCACAGTTTTGACGCTAAACGTGCGTTTCGTGCACCAAAACGCCGCTTTTGATGCTAAACGTGCGTTTCGTGCACCAAAACGCCGCTTTTGCAATAAAACGTGCGCTTCGTGCACCAAAACGCTGCCTTTGCACAGTTTTGACGCTAAACGTGCGTTTCGTGCACCAAAACGCTGCTTTTGCACAGTTTTGACGCTAAACGTGCGTTTCGTCCACCAAAACGCCGCTTTTGCACAGTTTTGATGCTAAACGTGCGTTTCGTGCGCCAAAACGCCGCTTTTGCAACGAAACGTGCGTTTCGTGCACCATAACGCTGCTTTTGCACAGCTTTGACGCTAAACGTGCGTTTCGTGCACCGAAACGCCGCTTTTGCAACAAAACGTGCGTTTCGTGCACCAAAACGCTGCTTTTGCACAGTTTTGACGCTAAACGTGCGTTTCGTGCACCAAAACGCCGCTTTTGCAACGAAACGTGCGTTTCGTGCACCAAAACGCCGCTTTTGATGCTAAACGTGCGTTTCGTGCACCAAAACGCCGCTTTTGATGCTAAACGTGCGTTTCGTGCACCAAAACGCTGCTTTTGCACAGTTTTGAAGCTAAACATGCGTTTCGTGCACTAAAACGCTGCTTTTGCACAGTTTTGACGCTAAACGTGCCTTTCGTGCACCAAAACGCTGCGTTTACACAGTTTTGACGCTAAACGTGCGTTTCGTGCACCAAAACGCCGCTTTTGCAACAAAACGTGCGTTTCGTGCACCAAAACGCTGCTTTTGCAACGAAACGTGCGTTTCGCGCACCGAATCGCTGCTTTTGCTCCGTTTTGGCAAGAAACGTGCGTTTCGTGCACCAAAACGCTGCTTTTGCACAGTTTTGACGCTAAACGCGCGTTTCGTGCACCAAAACGCTGCTTTTGCACAGTTCTGACGCTAAACGTGCGTTTCTTGTCCCAAAACGTAGCATTTGCACAGTTTTGACGCTAAACGTGCGTTTCGTGCACCAAAACGCTGCTTTTGCACAGTTTTGACGCTAAACGTCCGTTTCGTGCACCAAAACGAAGCTTTTGCAACGAAACGTGCGTTTCGTGCACATAATGCTGCTTTTGCACAGTTTTGACGCTAAACGTACGTTTCGTGCACTAAAACGCCGCTTTTGCACAGTTTTGACGCTAAACGTGCTTTTCGTGCACCAAAACGCCGCTTTTACACAGTTTTGACGCTAAACGTGCGTTTCGTGCACCAAAACGCTTCTTTTGCACAGTTTTAACGCTAAACGTGCGTTTCGTCCACCAAAACGCTGCTTTTGCACAGTTTTGACGCTAAACGTGCGTTTCGTGCACCAAAACGCTGCTTTTGCACAGTTTTGACGCTAAACGTCAGTTTCGTGCACCAAAACGCCGCTTTTGTAACGAAACGTGCGTTTCGTGCACCAAAATGCTGCTTTTGCACAGTTTTAACGCTAAACGTGCGTTTCGTCCACCAAAACGCTGCTTTTGCACAGTTTTGATGCTAAACGTGCGTTTCGTGCACCAAATCGCTGCTTTTGCACAGTTTTGACGCTAAACGTGCGTTTCGTGCACCAAAACGCTGCTTTTGCACAGTTTTGATGCTAAACGTGCGTTTCGTGCACCAAATCGCTGCTTTTGCACAGTTTTGACGCTAAACGTGCGTTTCGTGCACCAAAACGCCGCTTTTGCAACGAAACGTGCGTTTCGTGCACCAAAACGCTGCTTTTGCACAGTTTTGACGCTAAACGTGCGTTTCGTGCACCAAAACGCTGCTTTTGCACAGTTTTGACGCTAAACGTGCGTTTCGTGCACCAAAACGTTGCTTTTGCACAGTTCTGACGCTAAACGTGCGTTTCGTGCACCAAAACGCTGCTTTTGCACAGTTTTTACGCTAAACGTGCGTTTCGTGCACAAAACGCTGCTTTTACACAGTTTTGACGCTTAACGTGCGTTTCGTGCACCAAAACGAAGCTTTTGCACGGTTTTGACGCTAAACGTGCGTTTCGTGCACCAAAACGCTGCTTTTGCACAGTTTTGCAGCGAAACGTGCGTTTCGTGCACTAAAACGCTGCTTTTGCACAGTTTTGATGCTAAACGTGCTTTTCGTGCACCAAAACGCTGCTTTTACACAGTTTTGACGCTAAACGTGCGTTTCGTGCACCAAAACGCTGCTCTTGCACAGATTTGACGCTGAACGTGTGTTTCGTGCACTAAAACGCCGCTTTTGCAAAGAAACGTGCGTTTCGCGCACCGAATCGCCGCTTTTGCAGCGAAACGTGCGTTTCGTGCACTAAAACGCTGCTTTTGCACAGTTTTGATGCTAAACGTGCTTTTCGTGCACCAAAACGCTGCTTTTACACAGTTTTGACGCTAAACGTGCGTTTCATGCACCAAAACGCTGCTCTTGCACAGATTTGACGCTGAACGTGTGTTTCGTGCACTAAAACGCCGCTTTTGCAAAGAAACGTGCGTTTCGCGCACCGAATCGCCGCTTTTGCAGCGAAACGTGCGTTTCGTGCACTAAAACGCTGCTTTTGCACAGTTTTGATGCTAAACGTGCTTTTCGTGCACCAAAACGCTGCTTTTACACAGTTTTGACGCTAAACGTGCGTTTCGTGCACCAAAACGCTGCTTTTGCACAGTTTTGACGCTAAACGTGCGTTTCGTGCACGAAAACGCTGCTCTTGCACAGATTTGACGCTGAACGTGTGTTTCGTGCACTAAAACGCCGCTTTTGCAAAGAAACGTGCGTTTCGCGCACCGAATCGCCGCTTTTGCAGCGAAACGTGCGTTTCGTGCACCAAAACGCCGCTTTTACACAGTTTTGACGCTAAACGTGCGTTTCGTGCACCAAAACGCTGCTTTTGCACAGATTTGACGCTAAACGTCAGTTTCGTGCACCAAAACGCCGCTCTTGTAACGAAACGTGCGTTTCGCGCACATAACGCTGCTTTTGCACAGTTTTGACGCTAAACGTACGTTTCGTGCACCAAAACGCCGCTTTTACACAGTTTTGACGCTAAACGTGCGTTTCGTGCACCAAAACGCTGCTTTTGCACAGTTTTAACGCTAAACGTGCGTTTCGTCCACCAAAACGCTGCTTTTGCACAGTTTTGATGCTAAACGTGCGTTTCGTGCACCAAATCGCTGCTTTTGCACAGTTTTGACGCTAAACGTGCGTTTCGTGCACCAAAACGCTGCTTTTGCACAGTTTTGATGCTAAACGTGCGTTTCCTGCACCAAATCGCTGCTTTTGCACAGTTTTGATGCTAAACGTGCGTTTCGTGCGCCAAAACGCTGCTTTTGCAACGAAGCGTGCGGTTCGCGCACCAAAACGCTGCTTTTGCGCAGTTTTGAAGCTAAACGTGCGTTTCGTGCACCAAAACGCTGCTGCTGCACAGTTTTGACGCTAATCGTGCGTTTCGTGCACCAAAACGCTGCTTTTGCACAGCTTTGACGCTAAACGTGCGTTTCGTGCACCAAAACGCTGCTTTTGCAACGAAGCGTGCGGTTCGCGCACCAAAACGCTGCTTTTGCGCAGATTTGAAGCTAAACGTGCGTTTCGTGCACCAAAACGCTGCTGCTGCACAGTTTTGACGCTAAACGTGCGTTTCGTGCACCAAAACGCCGCGTTTGCATCGAAATGTGCGTTTCGCGCACCGAGTCGCCGCGTTTGCTCCGTTTTGGCAAGAAATGTGCGTTTCGTGCACCGAATCGCTGCTTTTGCTCCGTTTTATCAAGAAACGTGCGTTTCGTGCACCAAAACGCTGCTCTTGCACAGATTTGACGCTGAACGTGTGTTTCGTGCACTAAAACGCCGCTTTTGCAAAGAAACGTGCGTTTCGCGCACCGAATCGCCGCTTTTGCAGCGAAACGTGCGTTTCGTGCACCAAAACGCTGCTTTTACACAGTTTTGACGCTAAACGTGCGTTTCGTGCACCAAAACGCTGCTCTTGCACAGATTTGACGCTGAACGTGTGTTTCGTGCACTAAAACGCCGCTTTTGCAAAGAAACGTGCGTTTCGCGCACCGAATCGCCGCTTTTGCAGCGAAACGTGCGTTTCGTGCACTAAAACGCTGCTTTTGCACAGTTTTGATGCTAAACGTGCTTTTCGTGCACCAAAACGCTGCTTTTACACAGTTTTGACGCTAAACGTGCGTTTCATGCACCAAAACGCTGCTCTTGCACAGATTTGACGCTGAACGTGTGTTTCGTGCACTAAAACGCCGCTTTTGCAAAGAAACGTGCGTTTCGCGCACCGAATCGCCGCTTTTGCAGCGAAACGTGCGTTTCGTGCACTAAAACGCTGCTTTTGCACAGTTTTGATGCTAAACGTGCTTTTCGTGCACCAAAACGCTGCTTTTACACAGTTTTGACGCTAAACGTGCGTTTCGTGCACCAAAACGCTGCTTTTGCACAGTTTTGACGCTAAACGTGCGTTTCGTGCACGAAAACGCTGCTCTTGCACAGATTTGACGCTGAACGTGTGTTTCGTGCACTAAAACGCCGCTTTTGCAAAGAAACGTGCGTTTCGCGCACCGAATCGCCGCTTTTGCAGCGAAACGTGCGTTTCGTGCACCAAAACGCCGCTTTTACACAGTTTTGACGCTAAACGTGCGTTTCGTGCACCAAAACGCTGCTTTTGCACAGATTTGACGCTAAACGTCAGTTTCGTGCACCAAAACGCCGCTCTTGTAACGAAACGTGCGTTTCGCGCACATAACGCTGCTTTTGCACAGTTTTGACGCTAAACGTACGTTTCGTGCACCAAAACGCCGCTTTTACACAGTTTTGACGCTAAACGTGCGTTTCGTGCACCAAAACGCTGCTTTTGCACAGTTTTAACGCTAAACGTGCGTTTCGTCCACCAAAACGCTGCTTTTGCACAGTTTTGATGCTAAACGTGCGTTTCGTGCACCAAATCGCTGCTTTTGCACAGTTTTGACGCTAAACGTGCGTTTCGTGCACCAAAACGCTGCTTTTGCACAGTTTTGATGCTAAACGTGCGTTTCCTGCACCAAATCGCTGCTTTTGCACAGTTTTGATGCTAAACGTGCGTTTCGTGCGCCAAAACGCTGCTTTTGCAACGAAGCGTGCGGTTCGCGCACCAAAACGCTGCTTTTGCGCAGTTTTGAAGCTAAACGTGCGTTTCGTGCACCAAAACGCTGCTGCTGCACAGTTTTGACGCTAATCGTGCGTTTCGTGCACCAAAACGCTGCTTTTGCACAGCTTTGACGCTAAACGTGCGTTTCGTGCACCAAAACGCTGCTTTTGCAACGAAGCGTGCGGTTCGCGCACCAAAACGCTGCTTTTGCGCAGATTTGAAGCTAAACGTGCGTTTCGTGCACCAAAACGCTGCTGCTGCACAGTTTTGACGCTAAACGTGCGTTTCGTGCACCAAAACGCCGCGTTTGCATCGAAATGTGCGTTTCGCGCACCGAGTCGCCGCGTTTGCTCCGTTTTGGCAAGAAATGTGCGTTTCGTGCACCAAATCGCTGCTTTTGCACAGTTTTGACGCTAAACGTGCGTTTCGTGCACCAAAACGCCGCTTTTGCAGCGAAACGTGCGTTTCGTGCAACAAAACGCTGCTTTAGCACAGTTTTGTTGCTAAACGTGCGTTTCGTGCAGCAAAACGCTGCTTTTGCACAGCTTTGACGCTAAACGTGCGTTTCGTGAACCAAAACGCCGCTTTTGCAACGATACGTGCGTTTCGCGCACCGAATCGCCGCTTTTGCTCCGTTTTGGCAAGAAACGTGCGTTTCGTGCACCAAAACGCTGCGTTTACACAGTTTTGACGCTAAACGTGCGTTTCGTGCACCAAAACGCCGCTTTTGCAACAAAACGTGCGTTTCGTGCACCAAAACGCTGCTTTTGCAACGAAACGTGCGTTTCGCGCACCGAATCGCTGCTTTTGCTCCGTTTTATCAAGAAACGTGCGTTTCGTGCACCAAAACGCTGCTCTTGCACAGATTTGACGCTGAACGTGTGTTTCGTGCACTAAAACGCCGCTTTTGCAAAGAAACGTGCGTTTCGCGCACCGAATCGCCGCTTTTGCAGCGAAACGTGCGTTTCGTGCACCAAAACGCCGCTTTTACACAGTTTTGACGCTAAACGTGCGTTTCGTGCACCAAAACGCTGCTTTTGCACAGATTTGACGCTAAACGTCAGTTTCGTGCACCAAAACGCCGCTCTTGTAACGAAACGTGCGTTTCGTGCACATAACGCTGCTTTTGCACAGTTTTGACGCTAAACGTACGTTTCGTGCACCAAAACGCTGCTTTTGCACAGTTGTGACGCTAAACGCGCGTTTCGTGCACCAAAACGCTGCTTTTGCACAGTTTTGACGCTAAACGTGCGTTTCGTGCACTAAAACGCTGCTTTTGCACAGTTTTGATGCTAAACGTGCTTTTCGTGCACCAAAACGCTGCTTTTACACAGTTTTGACGCTAAACGTGCGTTTCATGCACCAAAACGCTGCTCTTGCACAGATTTGACGCTGAACGTGTGTTTCGTGCACTAAAACGCCGCTTTTGCAAAGAAACGTGCGTTTCGCGCACCGAATCGCCGCTTTTGCAGCGAAACGTGCGTTTCGTGCACCAAAACGCTGCTTTTGCACAGTTCTGACGCTAAACGTGCGTTTCGTGCACCAAAACGCTGCTTTTGCACAGTTTTTACGCTAAACGTGCGTTTCGTGCACAAAACGCTGCTTTTGCACAGTTTTGACGCTAAACGTGCGTTTCGTGCACGAAAACGCTGCTCTTGCACAGATTTGACGCTGAACGTGTGTTTCGTGCACTAAAACGCCGCTTTTGCAAAGAAACGTGCGTTTCGCGCACCGAATCGCCGCTTTTGCAGCGAAACGTGCGTTTCGTGCACCAAAACGCCGCTTTTACACAGTTTTGACGCTAAACGTGCGTTTCGTGCACCAAAACGCTGCTTTTGCACAGATTTGACGCTAAACGTCAGTTTCGTGCACCAAAACGCCGCTCTTGTAACGAAACGTGCGTTTCGCGCACATAACGCTGCTTTTGCACAGTTTTGACGCTAAACGTACGTTTCGTGCACCAAAACGCCGCTTTTACACAGTTTTGACGCTAAACGTGCGTTTCGTGCACCAAAACGCTGCTTTTGCACAGTTTTAACGCTAAACGTGCGTTTCGTCCACCAAAACGCTGCTTTTGCACAGTTTTGATGCTAAACGTGCGTTTCGTGCACCAAATCGCTGCTTTTGCACAGTTTTGACGCTAAACGTGCGTTTCGTGCACCAAAACGCTGCTTTTGCACAGTTTTGATGCTAAACGTGCGTTTCCTGCACCAAATCGCTGCTTTTGCACAGTTTTGATGCTAAACGTGCGTTTCGTGCGCCAAAACGCTGCTTTTGCAACGAAGCGTGCGGTTCGCGCACCAAAACGCTGCTTTTGCGCAGTTTTGAAGCTAAACGTGCGTTTCGTGCACCAAAACGCTGCTGCTGCACAGTTTTGACGCTAATCGTGCGTTTCGTGCACTAAAACGCTGCTTTTGCACAGCTTTGACGCTAAACGTGCGTTTCGTGCACCAGAACGCTGCTTTTGCAACGAAGCGTGCGGTTCGCGCACCAAAACGCTGCTTTTGCGCAGATTTGAAGCTAAACGTGCGTTTCGTGCACCAAAACGCTGCTGCTGCACAGTTTTGACGCTAAACGTGCGTTTCGTGCACCAAAACGCCGCGTTTGCATCGAAATGTGCGTTTCGCGCACCGAATCGCCGCGTTTGCTCCGTTTTGGCAAGAAATGTGCGTTTCGTGCACCAAATCGCTGCTTTTGCACAGTTTTGACGCTAAACGTGCGTTTCGTGCACCAAAACGCCGCTTTTGCAGCGAAACGTGCGTTTCGTGCAACAAAACGCTGCTTTAGCACAGTTTTGTTGCTAAACGTGCGTTTCGTGCAGCAAAACGCTGCTTTTGCACAGCTTTGACGCTAAACGTGCGTTTCGTGCACCAAAACGCCGCTTTTGCAACGATACGTGCGTTTCGCGCACCGAATCGCCGCTTTTGCTCCGTTTTGGCAAGAAACGTGCGTTTCGTGCACCAAAACGCTGCGTTTACACAGTTTTGACGCTAAACGTGCGTTTCGTGCACCAAAACGCCGCTTTTGCAACAAAACGTGCGTTTCGTGCACCAAAACGCTGCTTTTGCAACGAAACGTGCGTTTCGCGCACCGAATCGCTGCTTTTGCTCCGTTTTGGCAAGAAACGTGCGTTTCGTGCACCAAAACGCTGCTCTTGCACATATTTGACGCTGAACGTGTGTTTCGTGCACTAAAACGCCGCTTCTGCAAAGAAACGTGCGTTTCGCGCACCGAATCGCCGCTTTTGCAGCGAAACGTGCGTTTCGTGCACCAAAACGCCGCTTTTACACAGTTTTGACGCTAAACGTGCGTTTCGTGCACCAAAACGCTGCTTTTGCACAGATTTGACGCTAAACGTCAGTTTCGTGCACCAAAACGCCGCTCTTGTAACGAAACGTGCGTTTCGTGCACATAACGCTGCTTTTGCACAGTTTTGACGCTAAACGTACGTTTCGTGCACCAAAACGCTGCTTTTGCACAGTTGTGACGCTAAACGCGCGTTTCGTGCACCAAAACGCTGCTTTTGCACAGTTTTGACGCTAAACGTGCGTTTCGTGCACTAAAACGCTGCTTTTGCACAGTTTTGATGCTAAACGTGCTTTTCGTGCACCAAAACGCTGCTTTTACACAGTTTTGACGCTAAACGTGCGTTTCATGCACCAAAACGCTGCTCTTGCACAGATTTGACGCTGAACGTGTGTTTCGTGCACTAAAACGCCGCTTTTGCAAAGAAACGTGCGTTTCGCGCACCGAATCGCCGCTTTTGCAGCGAAACGTGCGTTTCGTGCACCAAAACGCTGCTTTTGCACAGTTCTGACGCTAAACGTGCGTTTCGTGCACCAAAACGCTGCTTTTGCACAGTTTTTACGCTAAACGTGCGTTTCGTGCACAAAACGCTGCTTTTGCACAGTTTTGACGCTAAACGTGCGTTTCGTGCACGAAAACGCTGCTCTTGCACAGATTTGACGCTGAACGTGTGTTTCGTGCACTAAAACGCCGCTTTTGCAAAGAAACGTGCGTTTCGCGCACCGAATCGCCGCTTTTGCAGCGAAACGTGCGTTTCGTGCACTAAAACGCTGCTTTTGCACAGTTTTGATGCTAAACGTGCTTTTCGTGCACCAAAACGCCGCTTTTACACAGCTTTGACGCTAAACGTGCGTTTCGTGCACCAAAACGCTGCTTTTGCACAGTTTTGACGCTAAACGTCAGTTTCGTGCACCAAAACGCCGCTTTTGTAACGAAACGTGCGTTTCGTGCACCAAAACGCTGCTTTTGCACAGTTTTAACGCTAAACGTGCGTTTCGTCCACCAAAACGCTGCTTTTGCACAGTTTTGATGCTAAACGTGCGTTTCGTGCACCAAATCGCTGCTTTTGCACAGTTTTGACGCTAAACGTGCGTTTCGTGCACCAAATCGCTGCTTTTGCACAGATTTGATGCTAAACGTGCGTTTCGTGCACCAAATCGCGGCTTTTGCACAGTTTTGACGCTAAACGTGCGTTTCGTGCACCAAAACGCCGCTTTTGCAACGAAACGTGCGTTTCGTGCACCAAAACGCTGCTTTTGCACAGTTTTGACGCTAAACGTGCGTTTCGTGCACCAAAACGCCGCTTTTGCAACGAAACGTGCGTTTCGTGCACCAAAACGCCGCTTTTGATGCTAAACGTACGTTTCGTGCACCAAAACGCTGCTTTTGCACAGTTTTGATGCTAAACGTGCGTTTCGTGCACCAAAACGCTGCTTTCGCACAGTTTTGACGCTAAACGTGCGTTTCTTGCACCAAAACGCCGCTTTTGCTACGAAACGTGCGTTTCGCGCACCGAATCGCCGCTTTTGCATCGTTTTTGCAAGAAACGTGCGTTTCGTGCACCAAATCGCTTACTTTGCATAGTTTTGATGCTAAACGTGCGTTTCGTGCACCAAAACGAAGCTTTTGCACAGTTTTGACGCTAAACGTGCGTTTCGTGCACCAAAACGCTGCTTTTGCACAGTTTTGCAGCGAAACGTGCGTTTCGTGCACTAAAACGCTGCTTTTGCACAGTTTTGATGCTAAACGTGCTTTTCGTGCACCAAAACGCTGCTTTTACAGTTTTGACGCTAAACGTGCGTTTCGTGCACCAAGACGCTGCTTTTGCACAGTTCTGACGCTAAACGTGCGTTTCGTGCACCAAAACGCTGCTTTTGCACAGTTTTTACGCTAAACGTGCGTTTCGTGCACAAAACGCTGCTTTTACACAGTTTTGACGCTTAACGTGCGTTTCGTGCACCAAAACGAAGCTTTTGCACAGTTTTGACGCTAAACGTGCGTTTCGTGCACAAAACGCTGCTTTTACACAGTTTTGACGCTTAACGTGCGTTTCGTGCACCAAAACGAAGCTTTTGCACAGTTTTGACGCTAAACGTGCGTTTCGTGCACCAAAACGCTGCTTTTACACAGTTTTGACGCTTAACGTGCGTTTCGTGCACCAAAACGAAGCTTTTGCACAGTTTTGACGCTAAACGTGCGTTTCGTGCACCAAAACGCTGCTTTTGCACAGTTTTGCAGCGAAACGTGCGTTTCGTGCACTAAAACGAAGCTTTTGCACAGTTTTGACGCTAAACGTACGTTTCGTGCACCAAAACGCCGATTTTGCACAGTTTTGACGCTTAACGTGCGTTTCGTGCGCCAAAACGCTGCTTTTGCAACGAAGCGTGCGGTTCGCGCACCAAAACGCTGCTTTTGCGCAGTTTTGAAGCTAAACGTGCGTTTCGTGCACCAAAACGCTGCTGCTGCACAGTTTTGACGCTAATCGTGCGTTTCGTGCACCAAAACGCTGCTTTTGCACAGCTTTGACGCTAAACGTGCGTTTCGTGCACCAAAACGCTGCTTTTGCAACGGAGCGTGCGGTTCGCGCACCAAAACGCTGCTTTTGCGCAGATTTGAAGCTAAACGTGCGTTTCGTGCACCAAAACGCTGCTGCTGCACAGTTTTGACGCTAAACGTGCGTTTCGTGCACCAAAACGCCGCGTTTGCATCGAAATGTGCGTTTCGCGCACCGAATCGCCGCGTTTGCTCCGTTTTGGCAAGAAATGTGCGTTTCGTGCACCAAATCGCTGCTTTTGCACAGTTTTGACGCTAAACGTGCGTTTCGTGCACCAAAACGCCGCTTTTGCAGCGAAACGTGCGTTTCGTGCAACAAAACGCTGCTTTAGCACAGTTTTGTTGCTAAACGTGCGTTTCGTGCACCAAAACGCCGCTTTTGCAACAAAACGTGCGTTTCGTGCACCAAAACGCTGCTTTTGCAACGAAACGTGCGTTTCGCGCACCGAATCGCTGCTTTTGCTCCGTTTTGGCAAGAAACGTGCGTTTCGTGCACCAAAACGCTGCTCTTGCACATATTTGACGCTGAACGTGTGTTTCGTGCACTAAAACGCCGCTTCTGCAAAGAAACGTGCGTTTCGCGCACCGAATCGCCGCTTTTGCAGCGAAACGTGCGTTTCGTGCACCAAAACGCCGCTTTTACACAGTTTTGACGCTAAACGTGCGTTTCGTGCACCAAAACGCTGCTTTTGCACAGATTTGACGCTAAACGTCAGTTTCGTGCACCAAAACGCCGCTCTTGTAACGAAACGTGCGTTTCGTGCACATAACGCTGCTTTTGCACAGTTTTGACGCTAAACGTACGTTTCGTGCACCAAAACGCTGCTTTTGCACAGTTGTGACGCTAAACGCGCGTTTCGTGCACCAAAACGCTGCTTTTGCACAGTTTTGACGCTAAACGTGCGTTTCGTGCACTAAAACGCTGCTTTTGCACAGTTTTGATGCTAAACGTGCTTTTCGTGCACCAAAACGCTGCTTTTACACAGTTTTGACGCTAAACGTGCGTTTCATGCACCAAAACGCTGCTCTTGCACAGATTTGACGCTGAACGTGTGTTTCGTGCACTAAAACGCCGCTTTTGCAAAGAAACGTGCGTTTCGCGCACCGAATCGCCGCTTTTGCAGCGAAACGTGCGTTTCGTGCACCAAAACGCTGCTTTTGCACAGTTCTGACGCTAAACGTGCGTTTCGTGCACCAAAACGCTGCTTTTGCACAGTTTTTACGCTAAACGTGCGTTTCGTGCACAAAACGCTGCTTTTGCACAGTTTTGACGCTAAACGTGCGTTTCGTGCACGAAAACGCTGCTCTTGCACAGATTTGACGCTGAACGTGTGTTTCGTGCACTAAAACGCCGCTTTTGCAAAGAAACGTGCGTTTCGCGCACCGAATCGCCGCTTTTGCAGCGAAACGTGCGTTTCGTGCACTAAAACGCTGCTTTTGCACAGTTTTGATGCTAAACGTGCTTTTCGTGCACCAAAACGCCGCTTTTACACAGTTTTGACGCTAAACGTGCGTTTCGTGCACCAAAACGCTGCTTTTGCACAGTTTTGACGCTAAACGTCAGTTTCGTGCACCAAAACGCCGCTTTTGTAACGAAACGTGCGTTTCGTGCACCAAAACGCTGCTTTTGCACAGTTTTAACGCTAAACGTGCGTTTCGTCCACCAAAACGCTGCTTTTGCACAGTTTTGATGCTAAACGTGCGTTTCGTGCACCAAATCGCTGCTTTTGCACAGTTTTGACGCTAAACGTGCGTTTCGTGCACCAAATCGCTGCTTTTGCACAGATTTGATGCTAAACGTGCGTTTCGTGCACCAAATCGCGGCTTTTGCACAGTTTTGACGCTAAACGTGCGTTTCGTGCACCAAAACGCCGCTTTTGCAACGAAACGTGCGTTTCGTGCACCAAAACGCTGCTTTTGCACAGTTTTGACGCTAAACGTGCGTTTCGTGCACCAAAACGCTGCTTTTGCAACGAAACGTGCGTTTCGCGCACCGAATCGCCGCTTTTGCTCCGTTTTGGCAAGAAACGTGCGTTTCGTGCACCAAAACGCTGCTTTTGCACAGTCTTGACGCTAAACGTGCGTTTCGTGCACCAAAACGCTGCTTTTGCACAGTTTTGACGCTAAACGTTCGTTTCGTGCACCAAAACGCCGCTTTTGCAACGAAACGTGCGATTCGTGCACCAAAACGCTGCTTTTGCACAGTTTTAACGTTAAACGTGCGTTTCGTGCACCAAAACGCTGCTTTTGCACAGTTTTGACGCTAAACGTCCGTTTCGTGCACCAAAACGAAGCTTTTGCAACGAAACGTGCGTTTCGTGCACATAATGCTGCTTTTGCACAGTTTTGACGCTAAACGTACGTTTCGTGCACCAAAACGCCGCTTTTGCACAGTTTTGACGCTAAACGTGCGTTTCTTGTCCCAAAACGCAGCATTTGCACAGTTTTGACGCTAAACGTGCGTTTCGTGCACCAAAACGCTGCTTTTGCACAGTTTTGACGCTAAACGTACGTTTCGTGCACCAAAACCCCGCTTTTGCAGCGAAACGTGCGATTCGGGCACCAAAACGCTGCCTTTGCACAGTTTTGACGCTAAACGTGCGTTTCGTGCACCAAAACGCTGCTTTTGCACAGTTTTGACGCTAAACGTGCGTTTCGTTCACCAAAACGCTGCTTTTGCTCCGTTTTGGCAAGAAACGTGCGTTTCGTGCACCAAAACGCTGCTTTTGCACAGCTTTGACGCTAAACGTGCGTTTCGTACACCAAAAGGCTGCTTTTGCACAGTTTTGACGCTAAACGTGCGTTTCGTGCACCAAAACGCCGCTTTTGCAACGAAACGTGGGTTTCGTGCACCAAAACGCTGCTCTTGCACAGTTTTGACGCTAAACGTTCGTTTCGTGCACCAAAACGCCGCTTTTGCAACGAAACGTGCCGTTCGTGCACATAACGCTGCTTTTGCACAGTTTTGTCGCTAAACGTACGTTTCGTGCACCAAAACGCTGCTTTTGCACAGTTTTGACGCTAAACGTGCGTTTTGTGCACCAAAACGCAGCTTTTGCACAGTTTTGACGCTAAACGTGCGTTTCGTTCACCAAAACGCTGCTTTTGCACAGTTTTGACGCTAAACGTCCGTTTCGTGCACCAAAACGAAGCTTTTGCAACGAAACGTGCGTTTCGTGCACATAATGCTGCTTTTGCACAGTTTTGACGCTAAACGTACGTTTCGTGCACCAAAACGCCGCTTTTGCACAGTTTTGACGCTAAACGTGCGTTTCTTGTCCCAAAACGCAGCATTTGCACAGTTTTGACGCTAAACGTGCGTTTCGTGCACCAAAACGCTGCTTTTGCACAGTTTTGACGCTAAACGTACGTTTCGTGCACCAAAACCCCGCTTTTGCAGCGAAACGTGCGATTCGGGCACCAAAACGCTGCCTTTGCACAGTTTTGACGCTAAACGTGCGTTTCGTGCGCCAAAACGCTGCTTTTGCACAGTTTTGTCGCTAAACGTGCGTTTCGTGCACCAAAACGCTGCTTTTGCACAGTTCTGACGCTAAACGTGCGTTTCGTGCACCAAAACGCTGCTTTTGCACAGTTTTGACGCTAAACGTACGTTTCGTGCACCAAAACCCCGCTTTTGCAGCGAAATGTGCGATTCGGGCACCAAAACGCTGCCTTTGCACAGTTTTGACGCTAAACGTGCGTTTCGTGCACCAAAACGCTGCTTTTGCACAGTTTTGACGCTAAACGTGCGTTTCGTCCACCAAAACGCCGCTTTTGCACAGTTTTGACGCTAAACGTGCGTTTCGTCCACCAAAACGCCGCTTTTGCACAGTTTTGATGCTAAACGTGCGTTTCGTGCGCCAAAACGCTGCTTTTGCAACGAAGCGTGCGGTTCGCGCACCAAAACGCTGCTTTTGCGCAGTTTTGAAGCTAAACGTGCGTTTCGTGCACCAAAACGCTGCTGCTGCACAGTTTTGACGCTAATCGTGCGTTTCGTGCACCAAAACGCCGCTTTTGCACAGTTTTGACGCTGAACGTGCGTTTCTTGTCCCAAAACGCAGCATTTGCACAGTTTTGACGCTAAACGTGCGTTTCGTGCACAAAAACGCTGCTTGTGCACAGTTTTGACGCTAAACGTGCGTTTCGTGCACCAAAACGCAGCTTTTGCACAGCTTTGACGCTAAACGTGCGTTTCGTGCACCAAAACGCCGCTTTTGCACAGTTTTGACGCTAAACGTGCGTTTCGTCCACCAAAACGCCGCTTTTGCACAGTTTTGATGCTAAACGTGCGTTTCGTGCGCCAAAACGCTGCTTTTGCAACGAAGCGTGCGGTTCGCGCACCAAAACGCTGCTTTTGCGCAGTTTTGAAGCTAAACGTGCGTTTCGTGCACCAAAACGCTGCTGCTGCACAGTTTTGACGCTAATCGTGCGTTTCGTGCACCAAAACGCCGCTTTTGCACAGTTTTGACGCTGAACGTGCGTTTCTTGTCCCAAAACGCAGCATTTGCACAGTTTTGACGCTAAACGTGCGTTTCGTGCACAAAAACGCTGCTTTTGCACAGTTTTGACGCTAAACGTGCGTTTCGTGCACCAAAACGCAGCTTTTGCACAGCTTTGACGCTAAACGTGCGTTTCGTGCACCAAAACGGCGCTTTTGCAACGAAACGTGCGATCGTGCACCAAAACACTGCTTTTGCACAGATTTGACGCTTAACGTGCGTTTCGTGCACCAAAACGCCGCTTTTGCAACGACACGTGCGTTTCGTGCACCAAAAGGCTGCTTTTGCTCAGTTTTGATGCTAAACGTGCGTTTCGTGCACCAAAACGCCGCTTTTGCAACGAAACGTGCGTTTAGTGCACCAAAACGCTGCTTTTGCACAGTTTTGACGCTAAACGTGCGTTTCGTGCACCGAAACGCCGCTTTTGCAACGAAACGTGCGTTTCGTACACCAAAACGCTGCTTTTGCTCCGTTTTGGCAAGAAACGTGCGATTCGTGCACCAAAACGCCGCTTTTGCACAGCTTTGACGCTAAACGTGCGTTTCGTGCACCAAAACGCCGCTTTTGCAACGAAACGTGCGTTTCGTGCACCAAAACGCTGCTTTTGCACAGTTTTGACGCTAAACGTTCGTTTCGTGCAACAATACGCTGCTTTTGCACAGTTTTGACGCTAAACGTGCGTTTCGTGCACCAAAACGCCGCTTTTGCAACGAAACGTGCCGTTCGTGCACATAACGCTGCTTTTGCGCAGTTTTGACGCTAAACGTACGTTTCGTGCACCAAAACGCTGCTTTTGCACAGTTTTGACGCTAAACGTGCGTTTCGTGCACCAAAACGCCGCTTTTGCAACGAAACGTGCGTTTCGTGCACCAAAACGCTGCTTTTGCACAGTTTTGACGCTAAACGTGCGTTTCGTGCACCGAAACGCCGCTTTTGCAACGAAACGTGCGTTTCGTACACCAAAACGCTGCTTTTGCTCCGTTTTGGCAAGAAACGTGCGATTCGTGCACCAAAACGCCGCTTTTGCACAGCTTTGACGCTAAACGTGCGTTTCGTGCACCAAAACGCCGCTTTTGCAACGAAACGTGCGTTTCGTGCACCAAAACGCCGCTTTTGCAGCGAAACGTGCGTTTCGTGCACCAAAAGGCTGCTTTTGCTCAGTTTTGATGCTAAACGTGCGGTTCGTGCGCCAAAACGAAGCTTTTGCGCAGTTTTGACGCTAAACGTGCGTTTCGTGCACCAAAACGCTGCTTTTGCACAGTTTTGACGCCAAACGTGCGTTTCGTGCATCAAAACGCCGCTTTTGCAAGGTAACGTGCGATTCGTGCACCAACACGCTGCTATTGCACAGTTTTGACGCTAAACGTGCGTTTCGTGCACCAAAACGCCGCTTTTGCACAGTTTTGACGCTAAACATGCGTTTCGTGCACCAAAACGCAGCTTTTGCACAGTTTTGACGCTAAACGTGCGTTTCGTGCACCAAAACGCCGCTTTTGCACAGCGTTTACGCTAAACGTGCGTTTCGTTCACCAAAACGCTGCTTTTGCACAGTCTTGACGCTAAACGTTCGTTTCGTGCACCAAAACGCTGCTTTTGCACAGTTTTGACGCTAAACGTGCGTTTCGTGCACCAAAACGCCGCTTTTGCACAGTTTTGACGCTAAACGTGCGTTTCGTGCACCAAAACGCCGCTTTTGCAACGAAACGTGCGTTACGTGCACCAAAACGCTGCTTTTGCACAGTTTTGACGCTAAACGTGCGTTTCGTGCACCGAAACGCCGCTTTTGCAACGAAACGTGCGTTTCGTACACCAAAACGCTGCTTTTGCTCCGTTTTGGCAAGAAACGTGCGTTTCGTGCACCAAAACGCTGCTTTTGCACAGTTTTGACGCTAAACGTGCGTTTCGTACACCAAAAGGCTGCTTTTGCACAGTTTTGACGCTAAACGTGCGTTTCGTGCACCAAAACGCCGCTTTTGCAACGAAACGTGCGTTTCGTGCACCAAAACGCTGCTTTTGCACAGTTTTAACGCTAAACGTGCGTTTCGTACACCAAAAGGCTGCTTTTGCACAGTTTTGACGCTAAACGTGCGTTTCGTGCACCAAATCGCTGCTCTTGCACAGTTTTGACGCTAAACGTTCGTTTCGTGCACCAAAACGCCGCTTTTGCAACGAAACGTGCCGTTCGTGCACATAACGCTGCTTTTGCACAGTTTTGACGCTAAACGTACGTTTCGTGCACCAAAACGCTGCTTTTGCACAGTTTTGACGCTAAACGTGCGTTTTGTGCACCAAAACGCAGCTTTTGCACAGTGTTGACGCTAAACGTGCGTTTCGTTCACCAAAACGCTGTTTTTGCACAGTTTTAACGCTAAACGTGCGTTTCGTGCACCAAAACGCCGCTTTTGCACAGCTTTGACGCTAAACGTGCGTTTCGTACACCAAAAGGCTGCTTTTGCACAGTTTTGACGCTAAACGTGCGTTTCGTGCACCAAAACGCCGCTTTTGCAACGAAACGTGCGTTTCGTGCACCATAACGCTGCTCTTGCACAGTTTTGACGCTAAACGTCCGTTTCGTGCACTAAAACGCCGCTTTTGCAACGAAACGTGCCGTTCGTGCACATAACGCTGCTTTTGCACAGTTTTGACGCTAAACGTACGTTTCGTGCACCAAAACGCTGCTTTTGCACAGTTTTGACGCTAAACGTGCGTTTTGTGCTCCAAAACGCAGCTTTTGCACAGTTTTGACGCTAACCGTGCGTTTCGTTCACCAAAACGCTGCTTTTGCTCCGTTTTGGCAAGAAACGTGCGTTTCGTGCACCAAAACGCTGCTTTTGCACAGTTTTGACGCTAAACGTGCGTTTCGTACACCAAAAGGCTGCTTTTGCACAGTTTTGATGCTAAACGTGCGTTTCGTGCACCAAAACGCCGCTTTTGCAACGAAACGTGGGCTTCGTGCACCAAAACGCTGCTCTTGCACAGTTTTGACGCTAAACGTTCGTTTCGTGCACCAAAACGCCGCTTTTGCAACGAAACGTGCCGTTCGTGCACATAACGCTGCTTTTGCACAGTTTTGACGCTAAACGTACGTTTCGTGCACCAAAACGCTGCTTTTGCACAGTTTTGACGCTAAACGTGCGTTTTGTGCACCAAAACGCAGCTTTTGCACAGTTTTGACGCTAAACGTGCGTTTCGTTCACCAAAACGCTGCTTTTGCACAGTTTTGACGCTAAACGTGGGTTTCGTGCACCAAAACGCTGCTTTTGCACAGATTTGACGCTAAACGTGCGTTTCGTGCACCAGAACGCTGCTTTTGCACAGTTTTGACGCTAAACGTGCGGTTCGCGCACCAAAACGCTGCTTTTGCACAGTTTTAACGCTAAACGTGCGTTTCGTACACCAAAAGGCTGCTTTTGGACAGTTTTGATGCTAAACGTGCGTTTCGTGCACCAAAACGCCGCTTTTGCAACGAAACGTGCGTTTCGTGCACCAATACGCTGCTTTTGCACAGTTTTGAAGCTAAACGTGCGTTTCGTGCACCAAAACGCTGCTTTTGCACAGTTTTGACGCTAAACGTGCGTTTCGTGCACCAAAACGCCGGTTTTGCAACGAAACGTGCGTTTCGTGCACCAAAAGGCTGCTTTTGCTCAGTTTTGATGCTAAACGTGCGTTTCGTGCACCAAAACGCCGCTTTTGCAACGAAACGTGCGTTTCGTGCACCAAAACGCCGCTTTTGCACAGTTTTGACGCTAAACGTGCGTTTCGTGCACCGAAACGCCGCTTTTGCAACGAAACGTGCGTTTCGTACACCAAAACGCTGCTTTTCCTCCGTTTTGGCAAGAAACGTGCGTTTCGTGCACCAAAAGGCTGCTTTTGCTCAGTTTTGATGCTAAACGTGCGTTTCGTGCACCAAAACGCTGCTTTTGCACAGTTTTGACGCTAAACGTGCGTTTCGTGCATCAAAACGCCGCTTGTGCAAGGAAACGTGCGATTCGTGCACCAACACGCTGCTTTTGCACAGTTTTGACGCTAAACGTGCGTTTCGTGCACCAAAACGCTGCTTTTGCACAGTTTTGACGCTAAACGTGCGTTTCGTGCACCAAAACGCCGCTTTTGCACAGTTTTGACGCTAAACATGCGTTTCGTGCACCAAAACGCAGCTTTTGCACAGTTTTGACGCTAAACGTGCGTTTCGTGCACCAAAACGCTGCTTTTGCACAGTCTTGACGCTAAACGTTCGTTTCGTGCACCAAAACGCTGCTTTTGCACAGTTTTGTCGCTAAACGTGCGTTTCGTGCACCAAAACGCCGCTTTTGCACAGCTTTGACGCTAAACGTGCGTTTCGTGCAACAAAACGCCACTTTTGCAACGAACTGTGCGTTTCGTACACCAAAACGCTACTTTTGCTCCGTTTTGGCAAGAAACGTGCGTTTCGTACACCAAAACGCTGCTTTTGCTCCGCTTTTGCAACGAAACGTGCGTTTCGTGCACCAAAACGCTGCTTTTGCACAGTTTTGACGCTAAACGTGCGATTCGTGCACCAAAACGCCGCTTTTGCACAGCTTTGACGCTAAACGTGCGTTTCGTGCACCGAAACGCCGCTTTTGCAACGAAACGTGCGTTTCGTACACCAAAACGCTGCTTTTCCTCCGTTTTGGCAAGAAACGTGCGTTTCGTGCACCAAAAGGCTGCTTTTGCTCAGTTTTGATGCTAAACTTGCGTTTCGTGCACCAAAACGCTGCTTTTGCACAGTTTTGATGCTAAACGTGCGTTTCGTGCACCAAAACGCCGCTTTTGCAACGAAACGTGCGTTTCGTGCACCAATACGCTGCTTTTGCACAGTTTTGAAGCTAAACGTGCGTTTCGTGCACCAAAACGCTGCTTTTGCACAGTTTTGACGCTAAACGTGCGTTTCGTGCACCAAAACGCCGGTTTTGCAACGAAACGTGCGTTTCGTGCACCAAAACGCCGCTTTTGCACAGTTTTGACGCTAAACGTGCGTTTCGTGCACCGAAACGCCGCTTTTGCAACGAAACGTGCGTTTCGTACACCAAAACGCTGCTTTTCCTCCGTTTTGGCAAGAAACGTGCGTTTCGTGCACCAAAAGGCTGCTTTTGCTCAGTTTTGATGCTAAACGTGCGTTTCGTGCACCAAAACGCTGCTTTTGCACAGTTTTGATGCTAAACGTGCGTTTCGTGCACCAAAACGCCGCTTTTGCAACGAAACGTGCGTTTCGTACACCAAAACGCTGCGTTTGCTCCGTTTTGGCAAGAAACGTGCGTTTCGTGCACCAAATCGCTGCGTTTGCACAAATTTGACGCTAAACGTGCGTTTCGTGCACCAAAACGCCGCTTTTGCAACAAAACGTGCGATTCGTGCACCAGAACGCTGCTTTTGCACAGTTTTAACGCTAAACGTGCGTTTCGTGCACCAAAACGCTGCTTCTGCAACGCAACGTGCGTTTCGCGCACCAAAACGCTGCTTTTGCACAGTTTTGACGCTAAACGTGCGTTTCGTGCATCAAAACGCCGCTTGTGCAAGGAAACGTGCGATTCGTGCACCAACACGCTGCTTTTGCACAGTTTTGACGCTAAACGTGCGTTTCGTGCACCAAAACGCTGCTTTTGCACAGTTTTGACGCTAAACGTGCGTTTCGTGCACCAAAACGCCGCTTTTGCACAGTTTTGACGCTAAACGTGCGTTTCGTGCACCGAAACGCCGCTTTTGCAACGAAACGTGCGTTTCGTACACCAAAACGCTGCTTTTCCTCCGTTTTGGCAAGAAACGTGCGTTTCGTGCACCAAAAGGCTGCTTTTGCTCAGTTTTGATGCTAAACGTGCGTTTCGTGCACCAAAACGCTGCTTTTGCACAGTTTTGATGCTAAACGTGCGTTTCGTGCACCAAAACGCCGCTTTTGCAACGAAACGTGCGTTTCGTACACCAAAACGCTGCGTTTGCTCCGTTTTGGCAAGAAACGTGCGTTTCGTGCACCAAATCGCTGCGTTTGCACAAATTTGACGCTAAACGTGCGTTTCGTGCACCAAAACGCCGCTTTTGCAACAAAACGTGCGATTCGTGCACCAGAACGCTGCTTTTGCACAGTTTTAACGCTAAACGTGCGTTTCGTGCACCAAAACGCTGCTTCTGCAACGCAACGTGCGTTTCGCGCACCAAAACGCTGCTTTTGCACAGTTTTGACGCTAAACGTGCGTTTCGTGCATCAAAACGCCGCTTGTGCAAGGAAACGTGCGATTCGTGCACCAACACGCTGCTTTTGCACAGTTTTGACGCTAAACGTGCGTTTCGTGCACCAAAACGCTGCTTTTGCACAGTTTTGACGCTAAACGTGCGTTTCGTGCACCAAAACGCCGCTTTTGCACAGTTTTGACGCTAAACGTTCGTTTCGTGCAACAATACGCTGCTTTTGCACAGTTTTGAAGCTAAACGTGCGTTTCGTGCACCAAAACGGCGCTTTTGCAACGAAACGTGCGATCGTGCACCAAAACGCTGCTTTTGCACAGATTTGACGCTAAACGTGCGTTTCGTGCACCAAAACGCCGCTTTTGCACAGCTTTGACGCTAAACGTGCGTTTCGTGCACCAAAACGGCGCTTTTGCAACGAAACGTGCGATCGTGCACCAAAACGCTGCTTTTGCACAGATTTGACGCTAAACGTGCGTTTCGTGCACCAAAACGCCGCTTTTGCAACGAAACGTGCGTTTCGTGCACCAAAAGGCTGCTTTTGCTCAGTTTTGATGCTAAACGTGCGTTTCGTGCACCAAAACGCCGCTTTTGCAACGAAACGTGCGTTTCGTGCACCAAAACGCTGCTTTTGCACAGTTTTGACGCTAAACGTGCGTTTCGTGCACCGAAACGCCGCTTTTGCAACGAAACGTGCGTTTCGTACACCAAAACGCCGCTTTTGCAACTAAACGTGCGTTTCGTGCACCAAAACGCTGCTTTTGCACAGTTTTGACGCTAAACGTGCGTTTCGTGCACCAAAACGCAGCTTTTGCACAGCTTTGACGCTAAACGTGCGTTTCGTGCACCAAAACGGCGCTTTTGCAACGAAACGTGCGATCGTGCACCATAACGCTGCTTTTGCACAGATTTGACGCTTAACGTGCGTTTCGTGCACCAAAACGCCGCTTTTGCAACGAAACGTGCGTTTCGTGCACCAAAAGGCTGATTTTGCTCAGTTTTGATGCTAAACGTGCGTTTCGTGCACCAAAACACCGCTTTTGCAACGAAACGTGCGGTTCGTGCACCAAAACGCTGCTTTTGCACAGATTTGACGCTAAACGTGCGTTTCGTGCACCAAAACGCCGCTTTTGCAACGAAACGTGCGTTTCGTGCTCCAAAAGGCTGCTTTTGCTCAGTTTTGACGCTAAACGTGCGTTTCGTGCACCAAAACGCCGCTTTTGCTGCGAAACGTGCGTTCCGCGCACGGAATCGCCGCTTTTCCTCCGTTTTTGCTAGAAACGTGCGTTTCGTGCACCAAATCGCTGCTTTTGCACAGTTTTTACGCTAAACGTGCGTTTCGTGCACCAAAACGCCGGTTTGCAGCGAAACGTGAGTTTGGCGCACCGAATCGCCGCTTAAGCTCCGTTTTGGCAAGAAACGTGCGTTTCGTGCACCAAATCGCTGCTTTTGCACAGTGTTGACGCTAAACGTGCGTTTCGTTCACCAAAACGCTGTTTTTGCACAGTTTTAACGCTAAACGTGCGTTTCGTGCACCAAAACGCCGCTTTTGCACAGCTTTGACGCTAAACGTGCGTTTCGTACACCAAAAGGCTGCTTTTGCACAGTTTTGACGCTAAACGTGCGTTTCGTGCACCAAAACGCCGCTTTTGCAACGAAACGTGCGTTTCGTGCACCATAACGCTGCTCTTGCACAGTGTTGACGCTAAACGTGCGTTTCGTTCACCAAAACGCTGTTTTTGCACAGTTTTAACGCTAAACGTGCGTTTCGTGCACCAAAACGCCGCTTTTGCAACGAAACGTGCCGTTCGTGCACATAACGCTGCTTTTGCACAGTTTTGACGCTAAACGTGCGTTTTGTGCACCAAAACGCAGCTTTTGCACAGTTTTGACGCTAAACGTGCGTTTCGTTCACCAAAACGCTGCTTTTGCTCTGTTTTGGCAAGAAACGTGCGTTTCGTGCACCAAAACGCCCCTTTTGCACAGCTTTGACGCTAAACGTGCGTTTCGTGCACCAAAACGCCGCTTTTGCAACGAAACGTGCGTTTCGTGCACCAAAACGCTGCTTTTGCACAGTTTTGACGCTAAACGTTCGTTTCGTGCAACAATACGCTGCTTTTGCAACGAAACGTGCGTTTAGTGCACCAAAACGCTGCTTTTGCACAGTTTTGACGCTAAACGTGCGTTTCGTGCACCGAAACGCCGCTTTTGCAACGAAACGTGCGTTTCGTACACCAAAACGCTGCTTTTGCTCCGTTTTGGCAAGAAACGTGCGATTGGTGCACCAAAACGCCGCTTTTGCACAGCTTTGACGCTAAACGTGCGTTTCGTGCACCAAAACGCCGCTTTTGCAACGAAACGTGCGTTTCGTGCACCAAAACGCTGCTTTTGCACAGTTTTGACGCTAAACGTTCGTTTCGTGCAACAATACGCTGCTTTTGCACAGTTTTGACGCTAAACGTGCGTTTCGTGCACCAAAACGCCGCTTTTGCAACGAAACGTGCCGTTCGTGCACATAACGCTGCTTTTGCACAGTTTTGACGCTAAACGTACGTTTCGTGCACCAAAACGCTGCTTTTGCACAGTTTTGACGCTAAACGTGCGTTTTGTGCACCAAAACGCAGCATTTGCACAGTTTTGACGCTAAACGTGCGTTTAGTGCACCAAAACGCCGCTTTTGCACAGCTTTGACGCTAAACGTGCGTTTCGTGCGCCAAAACGCCGCTTTTGCAACGAAACGTGCGTTTCGTGCAACAAAACGCTGCTTTTGCACAGTTTTGACGCTAAACGTGCGTTTCGTTCACCAAAACGCTGCTTTTGCACAGTTTTGACGCTAAACGTGGGTTTCGTGCACCAAAACGCTGCTTTTGCACAGATTTGACGCTAAACGTGCGTTTCGTGCACCAGAACGCTGCTTTTGCAACGAAACGTGCGTTTCGTGCACCAAAACGCTGCTTTTGCACAGTTTTGACGCTAAACGTGCGATTCGTGCACCAAAACGCCGCTTTTGCACAGCTTTGACGCTAAACGTGCGTTTCGTGCGCCAAAACGCCGCTTTTGCAACGAAACGTGCGTTTCGTGCAACAAAACGCTGCTTTTGCACAGTTTTGACGCTAAACGTTCGTTTCGTGCACCAATACGCTGCTTTTGCACAGTTTTGAAGCTAAACGTGCGTTTCGTGCACCAAAACGCTGCTTTTGCACAGTTTTGACGCTAAACGTGCGTTTCGTGCACCAAAACGCCGCTTTTGCAACGAAACGTGCGTTTCGTGCACCAAAAGGCTGCTTTTGCTCAGTTTTGATGATAAACGTGCGTTTCGTGCACCAAAACGCCGCTTTTGCACAGTTTTGACGCTAAACGTGCGTTCCGTGCACCGAAACGCCGCTTTTGCAACGAAACGTGCGTTTCGTACACCAAAACGCTGCTTTTCCTCCGTTTTGGCAAGAAACGTGCGTTTCGTGCACCAAAAGGCTGCTTTTGCTCAGTTTTGATGCTAAACGTGCGTTTCGTGCACCAAAACGCTGCTTTTGCACAGTTTTGATGCTAAACGTGCGTTTCGTGCACCAAAACGCCGCTTTTGCAACGAAACGTGCGTTTCGTACACCAAAACGCTGCGTTTGCTCCGTTTTGGCAAGAAACGTGCGTTTCGTGCACCAAATCGCTGCGTTTGCACAAATTTGACGCTAAACGTGCGTTTCGTGCACCAAAACGCCGCTTTTGCAACAAAACGTGCGATTCGTGCACCAGAACGCTGCTTTTGCACAGTTTTAACGCTAAACGTGCGTTTCGTGCACCAAAACGCTGCTTCTGCAACGCAACGTGCGTTTCGCGCACCAAAACGCTGCTTTTGCACAGTTTTGATGCTAAACGTGCGTTTCGTGCACCAAAACGCTGCTTTTGCACAGTTTTGACGCTAAACGTGCGTTTCGTGCGCCAAAACGAAGCTTTTGCGCAGTTTTGACGCTAAACGTGCGTTTCGTGCACCAAAACGCTGCTTTTGCACAGTTTTGACGCTAAACGTGCGTTTCGTGCATCAAAACGCCGCTTGTGCAAGGAAACGTGCGATTCGTGCACCAACACGCTGCTTTTGCACAGTTTTGACGCTAAACGTGCGTTTCGTGCACCAAAACGCTGCTTTTGCACAGTTTTGACGCTAAACGTGCGTTTCGTGCACCAAAACGCCGCTTTTGCACAGTTTTGACGCTAAACATGCGTTTCGTGCACCAAAACGCAGCTTTTGCACAGTTTTGACACTAAACGTGCGTTTCGTGCACCAAAACTCTGCTTTTGCACAGTTTTGACGCTAAACGTGCGTTTCGTGCACCAAAACGCCGCTTTTGCAACGAAACGTGCGTTTCGTGCTCCAAAAGGCTGCTTTTGCTCAGTTTTGACGCTAAACGTGCGTTTCGTGCACCAAAACGCAGCTTTTGCACAGTTTTGACGCTAAACGTGCGTTTCGTGGACCAAAACGCCGCTTTTGCAACGAAACGTGCGTTTCGTGCACCAAAAGGCTGCTTTTGCACAGTTTTGATGCTAAACGTGCGTTTCGTGCACCAAAACGCTGCTTTTGCACAGTTTTGACGCTAAACGTGCGTTTCGTGCACCAAAACGCTGCGTTTACACAGTTTTGACGCTAAACGCGCGTTTCGTGCATCAAAACGCTGCTTTTGCACAGTTTTGACGCTAAACGTGCGTTTCATGCACCAAAACGCTGCTTTTGCTGCGAAAGGTGCGTTTCGTGCATAAAAAGGCTGCTTTTGCACAGTTTTGACGCATAACGTGCGTTTCGTGCACCAAAACGCTGCTTTTGCACAGTTTTGACGCTAAACGTGCGTTTCGTGCGCCAAAACGAAGCTTTTGCGCAGCTTTGACGCTAAACGTGCGTTTCGTGCAACAAAACGCCGCTTTTGCAACGAAACGTGCGGTGCGTGCACCAAAACGCTGCTGTTGCACAGATTTGACGCTAATCGTGCGTTTCGTGCACCAAAACGCCGCTTTTGCAACGAAACGTATGTTTCGTGCACCAAAAGGCTGCTTTTGCTCAGTTTTGATGCTAAACGTGCGTTTCGTGCACCAAAACGCTGCTTTTGCACAGTTTTGATGCTAAACGTGCGTTTCGTGCACCAAAACGCCGCTTTTGCAACGAAACGTGTGTTTCGTACACCAAAACGCTGCTTTTGCTCCGTTGTGGCAAGAAACGTGCGTTTCGTGCACCAAATCGCTGCTTTTGCACAAATTTGACGCTAAACGTGCGTTTCGTGCACCAAAACGCCGCTTTTGCCACGAAACGTGCGTTTCGTGCACCAAAAGGCTGGTTTTGCTCAGTTTTGATGCTAAACGTGCGTTTCGTGCACCAAAACGCTGCTTTTGCACAGTTTTGATGCTAAACGTGCGTTTCGTGCACCAAAACGCCGCTTTTGCAACGAAACGTGCGTTTCGTACACCAAAACGCTGCTTTTGATCCGTTTTGGCAAGAAACGTGCGTTTCGTGCACCAAATCGCTGCTTTTGCACAAATTTGACGCTAAACGTGCGTTTCGTGCACCAAAACGCTGCTTTTGCTCAGTTTTGACGCTTAACGTGCGTTTCGTGCGCCAAAATGAAGCTTTTGCGCAGTTTTGACGCTAAACGTGCGTTTCGTGCAACAAAACGCTGCTTTTGCACAGTTTTGGCTCTAAACGTGCGTTTCGTGCACCAAAACGCTGCTTTTGCACAGTCTTGACGCTAAACGTTCGTATCGTGCACCAAAACGCTGCTTTTGCACAGTTTTGACGCTAAACGTGCGTTTCGTGCACCAAAACGCCGCTTTTGCACAGCTTTGACGCTAAACGTGCGTTTCGTGCACCAAAACACCGCTTTTGCAACGAAACGTGCGGTTCGTGCACCAAAACGCTGCTTTTGCACAGATTTGACGCTAAACGTGCGTTTCGTGCACCAAAACGCCGCTTTTGCAACGAAACGTGCGTTTCGTGCTCCAAAAGGCTGCTTTTGCTCAGTTTTGACGCTAAACGTGCGTTTCGTGCACCAAAACGCCGCTTTTGCTGCGAAACGTGCGTTCCGCGCACAGAATCGCCGCTTTTCCTCCGTTTTTGCTAGAAACGTGCGTTTCGTGCACCAAATCGCTGCTTTTGCACAGTTTTTACGCTAAACGTGCGTTTCGTGCACCAAAACGCCGGTTTGCAGCGAAACGTGAGTTTGGCGCACCGAATCGCCGCTTATGCTCCGTTTTGGCAAGAAACGTGCGTTTCGTGCACCAAAACGCCGCCTTTGCAGCGAAGCGTGCGTTTCGCGCACCGAATCGCCGCTTTTGCTCCGTTTTGGCAAGAAGCGTGCGTTTCGTGCACCAAATCGCTGCTTTTGCACAGTGTTGACGCTAAACGTGCGTTTCGTTCACCAAAACGCTGTTTTTGCACAGTTTTAACGCTAAACGTGCGTTTCGTGCACCAAAACGCCGCTTTTGCACAGCTTTGACGCTAAACGTGCGTTTCGTACACCAAAAGGCTGCTTTTGCACAGTTTTGACGCTAAACGTGCGTTTCGTGCACCAAAACGCCGCTTTTGCAACGAAACGTGCGTTTCGTGCACCATAACGCTGCTCTTGCACAGTTTTGACGCTAAACGTCCGTTTCGTGCACCAAAACGCCGCTTTTGCAACGAAACGTGCCGTTCGTGCACATAACGCTGCTTTTGCACAGTTTTGACGCTAAACGTACGTTTCGTGCACCAAAACGCTGCTTTTGCACAGTTTTGACGCTAAACGTGCGTTTTGTGCACCAAAACGCAGCTTTTGCACAGTTTTGACGCTAAACGTGCGTTTCGTTCACCAAAACGCTGCTTTTGCTCCGTTTTGGCAAGAAACGTGCGTTTCGTGCACCAAAACGCCGCTTTTGCACAGCTTTGACGCTAAACGTGCGTTTCGTGCACCAAAACGCCGCTTTTGCAACGAAACGGCGTTTCGTGCACCAAAACGCTGCTTTTGCACAGTTTTGACGCTAAACGTTCGTTTCGTGCAACAATACGCTGCTTTTGCAACGAAACGTGCGTTTAGTGCACCAAAACGCTGCTTTTGCACAGTTTTGACGCTAAACGTGCGTTTCGTGCACCGAAACGCCGCTTTTGCAACGAAACGTGCGTTTCGTACACCAAAACGCTGCTTTTGCTCCGTTTTGGCAAGAAACGTGCGATTCGTGCACCAAAACGCCGCTTTTGCACAGCTTTGACGCTAAACGTGCGTTTCGTGCACCAAAACGCCGCTTTTGCAACGAAACGTGCGTTTCGTGCACCAAAACGCTGCTTTTGCACAGTTTTGACGCTAAACGTTCGTTTCGTGCAACAATACGCTGCTTTTGCACAGTTTTGACGCTAAACGTGCGTTTCGTGCACCAAAACGCCGCTTTTGCAACGAAACGTGCCGTTCGTGCACATAACGCTGCTTTTGCACAGTTTTGACGCTAAACGTACGTTTCGTGCACCAAAACGCTGCTTTTGCACAGTTTTGACGCTAAACGTGCGTTTTGTGCACCAAAACGCAGCTTTTGCACAGTTTTGACGCTAAACGTGCGTTTCGTTCACCAAAACGCTGCTTTTGCACAGTTTTGACGCTAAACGTGGGTTTCGTGCACCAAAACGCTGCTTTTGCACAGATTTGACGCTAAACGTGCGTTTCGTGCACCAGAACGCTGCTTTTGCACAGTTTTGACGCTAAACGTGCGGTTCGTGCACCAAAACGCTGCTTTTGCACAGTTTTAACGCTAAACGTGCGTTTCGTACACCAAAAGGCTGCTTTTGCGCAGTTTTGATGCTAAACGTGCGTTTCGTGCACCAAAACGCCGCTTTTGCAACGAAACGTGCGTTTCGTGCACCAAAACGCTGCTTTTGCACAGTTTTGACGCTAAACGTGCGATTCGTGCACCAAAACGCCGCTTTTGCACAGCTTTGACGCTAAACGTGCGTTTCGTGCGCCAAAACGCCGCTTTTGCAACGAAACGTGCGTTTCGTGCAACAAAACGCTGCTTTTGCACAGTTTTGACGCTAAACGTTCGTTTCGTGCACCAATACGCTGCTTTTGCACAGTTTTGAAGCTAAACGTGCGTTTCGTGCACCAAAACGCTGCTTTTGCACAGTTTTGACGCTAAACGTGCGTTTCGTGCACCAAAACCCCGCTTTTGCAACGAAACGTGCGATTCGTGCACCAAAACTCTGCTTTTGCACAGTTTTGACGCTAAACGTGCGTTTCGTGCACCAAAACGCCGCTTTTGCACAGCTTTGACGCTAAACGTGCGTTTCGTGCACCAAAACGGCGCTTTTGCAACGAAACGTGCGATCGTGCACCAAAACGCTGCTTTTGCACAGATCTGACGCTAAACGTGCGTTTCGTGCACCAAAACGCCGCTTTTGCAACGAAACGTGCGTTTCGTGCACCAAAAGGCTGCTTTTGCTCAGTTTTGATGCTAAACGTGCGGTTCGTGCACCAAAACGCCGCTTTTGCAACGAAACGTGCGTTTCGTGCACCAAAACGCCGCTTTTGCACAGTTTTGACGCTAAACGTGCGTTTCGTGCACCGAAACGCCGCTTTTGCAACGAAACGTGCGTTTCGTACACCAAAACGCTGCTTTTCCTCCGTTTTGGCAAGAAACGTGCGTTTCGTTCACCAAAAGGCTGCTTTAGCTCAGTTTTGATGCTAAACGTGCGTTTCGTGCACCAAAACGCTGCTTTTGCACAGTTTTGATGCTAAACGTGCGTTTCGTGCACCAAAACGCCGCTTTTGCAACGAAACGTGCGTTTCGTACACCAAAACGCTGCGTTTGCTCCGTTTTGGCAAGAAACGTGCGTTTCGTGCACCAAATCGCTGCGTTTGCACAAATTTGACGCTAAACGTGCGTTTCGTGCACCAAAACGCCGCTTTTGCAACAAAACGTGCGATTCGTGCACCAGAACGCTGCTTTTGCACAGTTTTAACGCTAAACGTGCGTTTCGTGCACCAAAACCCTGCTTCTGCAACGCAACGTGCGTTTCGCGCACCAAAACGCTGCTTTTGCACAGTTTTGATGCTAAACGTGCGTTTCGTGCACCAAAACGCTGCTTTTGCACAGTTTTGACGCTAAACGTGCGTTTCGTGCGCCAAAACGAAGCTTTTGCGCAGTTTTGACGCTAAACGTGCGTTTCGTGCACCAAAACGCTGCTTTTGCACAGTTTTGACGCTAAACGTGCGTTTCGTGCATCAAAACGCCGCTTGTGCAAGGAAACGTGCGATTCGTGCACCAACACGCTGCTTTTGCACAGTTTTGACGCTAAACGTGCGTTTCGTGCACCAAAACGCTGCTTTTGCACAGTTTTGACGCTAAACGTGCGTTTCGTGCACCAAAACGCCGCTTTTGCACAGTTTTGACGCTAAACATGCGTTTCGTGCACCAAAACGCAGCTTTTGCACAGTTTTGACGCTAAACGTGCGTTTCGTGCACCAAAACGCTGCTTTTGCACAGTCTTGACGCTAAACGTGCGTTTCGTGCACCAAAACGCCGCTTTTGCAACGAAACGTGCGTTTCGTGCTCCAAAAGGCTGCTTTTGCTCAGTTTTGACGCTAAACGTGCGTTTCGTGCACCAAAACGCAGCTTTTGCACAGTTTTGACGCTAAACGTGCGTTTCGTGCGCCAAAACGAAGCTTTTGCGCAGTTTTGACGCTAAACGTGCGTTTCGTGCACCAAAACGCTGCTTTTGCACAGTTTTGACGCTAAACGTGCGTTTCGTGCATCAAAACGCCGCTTGTGCAAGGAAACGTGCGATTCGTGCACCAACACGCTGCTTTTGCACAGTTTTGACGCTAAACGTGCGTTTCGTGCACCAAAACGCTGCTTTTGCACAGTTTTGACGCTAAACGTGCGTTTCGTGCACCAAAACGCCGCTTTTGCACAGTTTTGACGCTAAACATGCGTTTCGTGCACCAAAACGCAGCTTTTGCACAGTTTTGACGCTAAACGTGCGTTTCGTGCACCAAAACGCTGCTTTTGCACAGTCTTGACGCTAAACGTGCGTTTCGTGCACCAAAACGCCGCTTTTGCAACGAAACGTGCGTTTCGTGCTCCAAAAGGCTGCTTTTGCTCAGTTTTGACGCTAAACGTGCGTTTCGTGCACCAAAACGCAGCTTTTGCACAGTTTTGACGCTAAACGTGCGTTTCGTGGACCAAAACGCCGCTTTTGCAACGAAACGTGCGTTTCGTGCACCAAAAGGCTGCTTTTGCACAGTTTTGATGCTAAACGTGCGTTTCGTGCACCAAAACGCTGCTTTTGCACAGTTTTGACGCTAAACGTGCGTTTCGTGCACCAAAACGCTGCGTTTACACAGTTTTGACGCTAAACGCGCGTTTCGTGCATCAAAACGCTGCTTTTGCACAGTTTTGACGCTAAACGTGCGTTTCATGCACCAAAACGCTGCTTTTGCTGCGAAAGGTGCGTTTCGTGCATAAAAAGGCTGCTTTTGCACAGTTTTGACGCATAACGTGCGTTTCGTGCACCAAAACGCTGCTTTTGCACAGTTTTGACGCTAAACGTGCGTTTCGTGCGCCAAAACGAAGCTTTTGCGCAGCTTTGACGCTAAACGTGCGTTTCGTGCAACAAAACGCCGCTTTTGCAACGAAACGTGCGGTTCGTGCACCAAAACGCTGCTGTTGCACAGATTTGACGCTAATCGTGCGTTTCGTGCACCAAAACGCCGCTTTTGCAACGAAACGTATGTTTCGTGCACCAAAAGGCTGCTTTTGCTCAGTTTTGATGCTAAACGTGCGTTTCGTGCACCAAAACGCTGCTTTTGCACAGTTTTGATGCTAAACGTGCGTTTCGTGCACCAAAACGCCGCTTTTGCAACGAAACGTGCGTTTCGTACACCAAAACGCTGCGTTTGCTCCGTTTTGGCAAGAAACGTGCGTTTCGTGCACCAAATCGCTGCGTTTGCACAAATTTGACGCTAAACGTGCGTTTCGTGCACCAAAACGCCGCTTTTGCAACAAAACGTGCGATTCGTGCACCAGAACGCTGCTTTTGCACAGTTTTAACGCTAAACGTGCGTTTCGTGCACCAAAACGCTGCTTCTGCAACGCAACGTGCGTTTCGCGCACCAAAACGCTGCTTTTGCACAGTTTTGATGCTAAACGTGCGTTTCGTGCACCAAAACGCTGCTTTTGCACAGTTTTGACGCTAAACGTGCGTTTCGTGCGCCAAAACGAAGCTTTTGCGCAGTTTTGACGCTAAACGTGCGTTTCGTGCACCAAAACGCTGCTTTTGCACAGTTTTGACGCTAAACGTGCGTTTCGTGCATCAAAACGCCGCTTGTGCAAGGAAACGTGCGATTCGTGCACCAACACGCTGCTTTTGCACAGTTTTGACGCTAAACGTGCGTTTCGTGCACCAAAACGCTGCTTTTGCACAGTTTTGACGCTAAACGTGCGTTTCGTGCACCAAAACGCCGCTTTTGCACAGTTTTGACGCTAAACATGCGTTTCGTGCACCAAAACGCAGCTTTTGCACAGTTTTGACGCTAAACGTGCGTTTCGTGCACCAAAACGCTGCTTTTGCACAGTCTTGACGCTAAACGTGCGTTTCGTGCACCAAAACGCCGCTTTTGCAACGAAACGTGCGTTTCGTGCTCCAAAAGGCTGCTTTTGCTCAGTTTTGACGCTAAACGTGCGTTTCGTGCACCAAAACGCAGCTTTTGCACAGTTTTGACGCTAAACGTGCGTTTCGTGCGCCAAAACGAAGCTTTTGCGCAGTTTTGACGCTAAACGTGCGTTTCGTGCACCAAAACGCTGCTTTTGCACAGTTTTGACGCTAAACGTGCGTTTCGTGCATCAAAACGCCGCTTGTGCAAGGAAACGTGCGATTCGTGCACCAACACGCTGCTTTTGCACAGTTTTGACGCTAAACGTGCGTTTCGTGCACCAAAACGCTGCTTTTGCACAATTTTGACGCTAAACGTGCGTTTCGTGCACCAAAACGCCGCTTTTGCACAGTTTTGACGCTAAACATGCGTTTCGTGCACCAAAACGCAGCTTTTGCACAGTTTTGACGCTAAACGTGCGTTTCGTGCACCAAAACGCTGCTTTTGCACAGTCTTGACGCTAAACGTGCGTTTCGTGCACCAAAACGCCGCTTTTGCAACGAAACGTGCGTTTCGTGCTCCAAAAGGCTGCTTTTGCTCAGTTTTGACGCTAAACGTGCGTTTCGTGCACCAAAACGCAGCTTTTGCACAGTTTTGACGCTAAACGTGCGTTTCGTGGACCAAAACGCCGCTTTTGCAACGAAACGTGCGTTTCGTGCACCAAAAGGCTGCTTTTGCACAGTTTTGATGCTAAACGTGCGTTTCGTGCACCAAAACGCTGCTTTTGCACAGTTTTGACGCTAAACGTGCGTTTCGTGCACCAAAACGCTGCGTTTACACAGTTTTGACGCTAAACGCGCGTTTCGTGCATCAAAACGCTGCTTTTGCACAGTTTTGACGCTAAACGTGCGTTTCATGCACCAAAACGCTGCTTTTGCTGCGAAAGGTGCGTTTCGTGCATAAAAAGGCTGCTTTTGCACAGTTTTGACGCATAACGTGCGTTTCGTGCACCAAAACGCTGCTTTTGCACAGTTTTGACGCTAAACGTGCGTTTCGTGCGCCAAAACGAAGCTTTTGCGCAGCTTTGACGCTAAACGTGCGTTTCGTGCAACAAAACGCCGCTTTTGCAACGAAACGTGCGGTTCGTGCACCAAAACGCTGCTGTTGCACAGATTTGACGCTAATCGTGCGTTTCGTGCACCAAAACGCCGCTTTTGCAACGAAACGTATGTTTCGTGCACCAAAAGGCTGCTTTTGCTCAGTTTTGATGCTAAACGTGCGTTTCGTGCACCAAAACGCTGCTTTTGCACAGTTTTGATGCTAAACGTGCGTTTCGTGCACCAAAACGCCGCTTTTGCAACGAAACGTGTGTTTCGTACACCAAAACGCTGCTTTTGCTCCGTTGTGGCAAGAAACGTGCGTTTCGTGCACCAAATCGCTGCTTTTGCACAAATTTGACGCTAAACGTGCGTTTCGTGCACCAAAACGCCGCTTTTGCCACGAAACGTGCGTTTCGTGCACCAAAAGGCTGGTTTTGCTCAGTTTTGATGCTAAACGTGCGTTTCGTGCACCAAAACGCTGCTTTTGCACAGTTTTGATGCTAAACGTGCGTTTCGTGCACCAAAACGCCGCTTTTGCAACGAAACGTGCGTTTCGTACACCAAAACGCTGCTTTTGATCCGTTTTGGCAAGAAACGTGCGTTTCGTGCACCAAATCGCTGCTTTTGCACAAATTTGACGCTAAACGTGCGTTTCGTGCACCAAAACGCTGCTTTTGCTCAGTTTTGACGCTTAACGTGCGTTTCGTGCAACAAAACGCTGCTTTTGCACAGTTTTGGCTCTAAACGTGCGTTTCGTGCACCAAAACGCTGCTTTTGCACAGTTTTGACGCTAAACGTGCGTTTCGTGCACCAAAACGCAGCTTTTGCACAGTTTTGACGCTAAACGTGCGTTTCGTGCGCCAAAACGAAGCTTTTGCGCAGTTTTGACGCTAAACGTGCGTTTCGTGCACCAAAACGCTGCTTTTGCACAGTTTTGACGCTAAACGTGCGTTTCGTGCATCAAAACGCCGCTTGTGCAAGGAAACGTGCGATTCGTGCACCAACACGCTGCTTTTGCACAGTTTTGACGCTAAACGTGCGTTTCGTGCACCAAAACGCTGCTTTTGCACAGTTTTGACGCTAAACGTGCGTTTCGTGCACCAAAACGCCGCTTTTGCACAGTTTTGACGCTAAACATGCGTTTCGTGCACCAAAACGCAGCTTTTGCACAGTTTTGACGCTAAACGTGCGTTTCGTGCACCAAAACGCTGCTTTTGCACAGTCTTGACGCTAAACGTGCGTTTCGTGCACCAAAACGCCGCTTTTGCAACGAAACGTGCGTTTCGTGCTCCAAAAGGCTGCTTTTGCTCAGTTTTGACGCTAAACGTGCGTTTCGTGCACCAAAACGCAGCTTTTGCACAGTTTTGACGCTAAACGTGCGTTTCGTGGACCAAAACGCCGCTTTTGCAACGAAACGTGCGTTTCGTGCACCAAAAGGCTGCTTTTGCACAGTTTTGATGCTAAACGTGCGTTTCGTGCACCAAAACGCTGCTTTTGCACAGTTTTGACGCTAAACGTGCGTTTCGTGCACCAAAACGCTGCGTTTACACAGTTTTGACGCTAAACGCGCGTTTCGTGCATCAAAACGCTGCTTTTGCACAGTTTTGACGCTAAACGTGCGTTTCATGCACCAAAACGCTGCTTTTGCTGCGAAAGGTGCGTTTCGTGCATAAAAAGGCTGCTTTTGCACAGTTTTGACGCATAACGTGCGTTTCGTGCACCAAAACGCTGCTTTTGCACAGTTTTGACGCTAAACGTGCGTTTCGTGCGCCAAAACGAAGCTTTTGCGCAGCTTTGACGCTAAACGTGCGTTTCGTGCAACAAAACGCCGCTTTTGCAACGAAACGTGCGGTTCGTGCACCAAAACGCTGCTGTTGCACAGATTTGACGCTAATCGTGCGTTTCGTGCACCAAAACGCCGCTTTTGCAACGAAACGTATGTTTCGTGCACCAAAAGGCTGCTTTTGCTCAGTTTTGATGCTAAACGTGCGTTTCGTGCACCAAAACGCTGCTTTTGCACAGTTTTGATGCTAAACGTGCGTTTCGTGCACCAAAACGCCGCTTTTGCAACGAAACGTGTGTTTCGTACACCAAAACGCTGCTTTTGCTCCGTTGTGGCAAGAAACGTGCGTTTCGTGCACCAAATCGCTGCTTTTGCACAAATTTGACGCTAAACGTGCGTTTCGTGCACCAAAACGCCGCTTTTGCCACGAAACGTGCGTTTCGTGCACCAAAAGGCTGGTTTTGCTCAGTTTTGATGCTAAACGTGCGTTTCGTGCACCAAAACGCTGCTTTTGCACAGTTTTGATGCTAAACGTGCGTTTCGTGCACCAAAACGCCGCTTTTGCAACGAAACGTGCGTTTCGTACACCAAAACGCTGCTTTTGATCCGTTTTGGCAAGAAACGTGCGTTTCGTGCACCAAATCGCTGCTTTTGCACAAATTTGACGCTAAACGTGCGTTTCGTGCACCAAAACGCTGCTTTTGCTCAGTTTTGACGCTTAACGTGCGTTTCGTGCAACAAAACGCTGCTTTTGCACAGTTTTGGCTCTAAACGTGCGTTTCGTGCACCAAAACGCTGCTTTTGCACAGTTTTGACGCTAAACGTGCGTTTCGTGCACCAAAACGCCGCTTTTGCACAGCTTTGACGCTAAACGTGCGTTTCGTGCACCAAAACACCGCTTTTGCAACGAAACGTGCGGTTCGTGCACCAAAACGCTGCTTTTGCACAGATTTGACGCTAAACGTGCGTTTCGTGCACCAAAACGCCGCTTTTGCAACGAAACGTGCGTTTCGTGCTCCAAAAGGCTGCTTTTGCTCAGTTTTGACGCTAAACGTGCGTTTCGTGCACCAAAACGCCGCTTTTGCTGCGAAACGTGCGTTCCGCGCACAGAATCGCCGCTTTTCCTCCGTTTTTGCTAGAAACGTGCGTTTCGTGCACCAAATCGCTGCTTTTGCACAGTTTTTACGCTAAACGTGCGTTTCGTGCACCAAAACGCCGGTTTGCAGCGAAACGTGAGTTTGGCGCACCGAATCGCCGCTTATGCTCCGTTTTGGCAAGAAACGTGCGTTTCGTGCACCAAAACGCCGCCTTTGCAGCGAAGCGTGCGTTTCGCGCACCGAATCGCCGCTTTTGCTCCGTTTTGGCAAGAAGCGTGCGTTTCGTGCACCGAATCGCCGCTGTTGCAATGTTTTGACGCTAAACGTGCGTTTCGTGCACCAAAACGCCGCTTTTGCAATGAAACGTGCGTTTCGTGCACCAAAACGCCGCTTTTGCAGCGAAACGTGCGTTTCGTGCACCAAAACGCTGCTTTTGCACAGTTTTTACGCTAAACGTGCGTTTCCTGCACCAAAACGCCGCTTTTGCATCGAAACGTGCGTTTCGTGCACCACAATGCTGCTTTTGCACAGTTTTGTTGCTAAACGAGCGTTTCGTGCACCAAAACTCTGCTTTTGCACAGTTTTGATGCTAAACGTGCTTTTCGTGCACCAAAACGCTGCTTTTGCACAGATTTGACGCTTATCGTGCGTTTCGTGCACCAAAACGCCGCTGTTGCAACGAAACGTGCGTTTCGTGCACCAAAAGGCTGGTTTTGCTCAGTTTTGATGCTAAACGTGCGTTTCGTGCACCAAAACGCTGCGTTTGCACAGTTTTGACGCTAAACGTGCGTTTCGTGCACCAAAACGCCGCTTTTGCAACGAAACGTGCGTTTCGTGCACCAAAAGGCTGCTTTTGCTCAGTTTTGATGCTAAACGTGCGTTTCGTGCACCAAAACGCTGCTTTTGCACAGTTTTGATGCTAAACGTGCGTTTCGTGCACCAAAACGCCGCTTTTGCAACGAAACGTGCGTTTCGTACACCAAAACGCTGCGTTTGCTCCGTTTTGGCAAGAAACGTGCGTTTCGTGCACCAAATCGCTGCGTTTGCACAAATTTGACGCTAAACGTGCGTTTCGTGCACCAAAACGCCGCTTTTGCAACAAAACGTGCGATTCGTGCACCAGAACGCTGCTTTTGCACAGTTTTAACGCTAAACGTGCGTTTCGTGCACCAAAACGCTGCTTCTGCAACGCAACGTGCGTTTCGCGCACCAAAACGCTGCTTTTGCACAGTTTTGATGCTAAACGTGCGTTTCGTGCACCAAAACGCTGCTTTTGCACAGTTTTGACGCTAAACGTGCGTTTCGTGCGCCAAAACGAAGCTTTTGCGCAGTTTTGACGCTAAACGTGCGTTTCGTGCACCAAAACGCTGCTTTTGCACAGTTTTGACGCTAAACGTGCGTTTCGTGCATCAAAACGCCGCTTGTGCAAGGAAACGTGCGATTCGTGCACCAACACGCTGCTTTTGCACAGTTTTGACGCTAAACGTGCGTTTCGTGCACCAAAACGCTGCTTTTGCACAGTTTTGACGCTAAACGTGCGTTTCGTGCACCAAAACGCCGCTTTTGCACAGTTTTGACGCTAAACATGCGTTTCGTGCACCAAAACGCAGCTTTTGCACAGTTTTGACGCTAAACGTGCGTTTCGTGCACCAAAACGCTGCTTTTGCACAGTCTTGACGCTAAACGTGCGTTTCGTGCACCAAAACGCCGCTTTTGCAACGAAACGTGCGTTTCGTGCTCCAAAAGGCTGCTTTTGCTCAGTTTTGACGCTAAACGTGCGTTTCGTGCACCAAAACGCAGCTTTTGCACAGTTTTGACGCTAAACGTGCGTTTCGTGGACCAAAACGCCGCTTTTGCAACGAAACGTGCGTTTCGTGCACCAAAAGGCTGCTTTTGCACAGTTTTGATGCTAAACGTGCGTTTCGTGCACCAAAACGCTGCTTTTGCACAGTTTTGACGCTAAACGTGCGTTTCGTGCACCAAAACGCTGCGTTTACACAGTTTTGACGCTAAACGCGCGTTTCGTGCATCAAAACGCTGCTTTTGCACAGTTTTGACGCTAAACGTGCGTTTCATGCACCAAAACGCTGCTTTTGCTGCGAAAGGTGCGTTTCGTGCATAAAAAGGCTGCTTTTGCACAGTTTTGTTGCTAAACGAGCGTTTCGTGCACCAAAACTCTGCTTTTGCACAGTTTTGATGCTAAACGTGCTTTTCGTGCACCAAAACGCTGCTTTTGCACAGATTTGACGCTTATCGTGCGTTTCGTGCACCAAAACGCCGCTGTTGCAACGAAACGTGCGTTTCGTGCACCAAAAGGCTGGTTTTGCTCAGTTTTGATGCTAAACGTGCGTTTCGTGCACCAAAACGCTGCGTTTGCACAGTTTTGACGCTAAACGTGCGTTTCGTGCACCAAAACGCCGCTTTTGCAACGAAACGTGCGTTTCGTGCACCAAAAGGCTGCTTTTGCTCAGTTTTGATGCTAAACGTGCGTTTCGTGCACCAAAACGCTGCTTTTGCACAGTTTTGATGCTAAACGTGCGTTTCGTGCACCAAAACGCCGCTTTTGCAACGAAACGTGCGTTTCGTACACCAAAACGCTGCGTTTGCTCCGTTTTGGCAAGAAACGTGCGTTTCGTGCACCAAATCGCTGCGTTTGCACAAATTTGACGCTAAACGTGCGTTTCGTGCACCAAAACGCCGCTTTTGCAACAAAACGTGCGATTCGTGCACCAGAACGCTGCTTTTGCACAGTTTTAACGCTAAACGTGCGTTTCGTGCACCAAAACGCTGCTTCTGCAACGCAACGTGCGTTTCGCGCACCAAAACGCTGCTTTTGCACAGTTTTGATGCTAAACGTGCGTTTCGTGCACCAAAACGCTGCTTTTGCACAGTTTTGACGCTAAACGTGCGTTTCGTGCGCCAAAACGAAGCTTTTGCGCAGTTTTGACGCTAAACGTGCGTTTCGTGCACCAAAACGCTGCTTTTGCACAGTTTTGACGCTAAACGTGCGTTTCGTGCATCAAAACGCCGCTTGTGCAAGGAAACGTGCGATTCGTGCACCAACACGCTGCTTTTGCACAGTTTTGACGCTAAACGTGCGTTTCGTGCACCAAAACGCTGCTTTTGCACAGTTTTGACGCTAAACGTGCGTTTCGTGCACCAAAACGCCGCTTTTGCACAGTTTTGACGCTAAACATGCGTTTCGTGCACCAAAACGCAGCTTTTGCACAGTTTTGACGCTAAACGTGCGTTTCGTGCACCAAAACGCTGCTTTTGCACAGTCTTGACGCTAAACGTGCGTTTCGTGCACCAAAACGCCGCTTTTGCAACGAAACGTGCGTTTCGTGCTCCAAAAGGCTGCTTTTGCTCAGTTTTGACGCTAAACGTGCGTTTCGTGCACCAAAACGCAGCTTTTGCACAGTTTTGACGCTAAACGTGCGTTTCGTGGACCAAAACGCCGCTTTTGCAACGAAACGTGCGTTTCGTGCACCAAAAGGCTGCTTTTGCACAGTTTTGATGCTAAACGTGCGTTTCGTGCACCAAAACGCTGCTTTTGCACAGTTTTGACGCTAAACGTGCGTTTCGTGCACCAAAACGCTGCGTTTACACAGTTTTGACGCTAAACGCGCGTTTCGTGCATCAAAACGCTGCTTTTGCACAGTTTTGACGCTAAACGTGCGTTTCATGCACCAAAACGCTGCTTTTGCTGCGAAAGGTGCGTTTCGTGCATAAAAAGGCTGCTTTTGCACAGTTTTGACGCATAACGTGCGTTTCGTGCACCAAAACGCTGCTTTTGCACAGTTTTGACGCTAAACGTGCGTTTCGTGCGCCAAAACGAAGCTTTTGCGCAGCTTTGACGCTAAACGTGCGTTTCGTGCAACAAAACGCCGCTTTTGCAACGAAACGTGCGGTTCGTGCACCAAAACGCTGCTGTTGCACAGATTTGACGCTAATCGTGCGTTTCGTGCACCAAAACGCCGCTTTTGCAACGAAACGTATGTTTCGTGCACCAAAAGGCTGCTTTTGCTCAGTTTTGATGCTAAACGTGCGTTTCGTGCACCAAAACGCTGCTTTTGCACAGTTTTGATGCTAAACGTGCGTTTCGTGCACCAAAACGCCGCTTTTGCAACGAAACGTGTGTTTCGTACACCAAAACGCTGCTTTTGCTCCGTTGTGGCAAGAAACGTGCGTTTCGTGCACCAAATCGCTGCTTTTGCACAAATTTGACGCTAAACGTGCGTTTCGTGCACCAAAACGCCGCTTTTGCCACGAAACGTGCGTTTCGTGCACCAAAAGGCTGGTTTTGCTCAGTTTTGATGCTAAACGTGCGTTTCGTGCACCAAAACGCTGCTTTTGCACAGTTTTGATGCTAAACGTGCGTTTCGTGCACCAAAACGCCGCTTTTGCAACGAAACGTGCGTTTCGTACACCAAAACGCAGCTTTTGATCCGTTTTGGCAAGAAACGTGCGTTTCGTGCACCAAATCGCTGCTTTTGCACAAATTTGACGCTAAACGTGCGTTTCGTGCACCAAAACGCTGCTTTTGCTCAGTTTTGACGCTTAACGTGCGTTTCGTGCAACAAAACGCTGCTTTTGCACAGTTTTGGCTCTAAACGTGCGTTTCGTGCACCAAAACGCTGCTTTTGCACAGTCTTGACGCTAAACGTTCGTATCGTGCACCAAAACGCTGCTTTTGCACAGTTTTGACGCTAAACGTGCGTTTCGTGCACCAAAACGCCGCTTTTGCACAGCTTTGACGCTAAACGTGCGTTTCGTGCACCAAAACACCGCTTTTGCAACGAAACGTGCGGTTCGTGCACCAAAACGCTGCTTTTGCACAGATTTGACGCTAAACGTGCGTTTCGTGCACCAAAACGCCGCTTTTGCAACGAAACGTGCGTTTCGTGCTCCAAAAGGCTGCTTTTGCTCAGTTTTGACGCTAAACGTGCGTTTCGTGCACCAAAACGCCGCTTTTGCTGCGAAACGTGCGTTCCGCGCACAGAATCGCCGCTTTTCCTCCGTTTTTGCTAGAAACGTGCGTTTCGTGCACCAAATCGCTGCTTTTGCACAGTTTTTACGCTAAACGTGCGTTTCGTGCACCAAAACGCCGCCTTTGCAGCGAAGCGTGCGTTTCGCGCACCGAATCGCCGCTTTTGCTCCGTTTTGGCAAGAAGCGTGCGTTTCGTGCACCGAATCGCCGCTGTTGCAATGTTTTGACGCTAAACGTGCGTTTCGTGCACCAAAACGCCGCTTTTGCAATGAAACGTGCGTTTCGTGCACCAAAACGCCGCTTTTGCAGCGAAACGTGCGTTTCGTGCACCAAAACGCTGCTTTTGCACAGTTTTTACGCTAAACGTGCGTTTCCTGCACCAAAACGCCGCTTTTGCATCGAAACGTGCGTTTCGTGCACCACAATGCTGCTTTTGCACAGTTTTGTTGCTAAACGAGCGTTTCGTGCACCAAAACTCTGCTTTTGCACAGTTTTGATGCTAAACGTGCTTTTCGTGCACCAAAACGCTGCTTTTGCACAGATTTGACGCTTATCGTGCGTTTCGTGCACCAAAACGCCGCTGTTGCAACGAAACGTGCGTTTCGTGCACCAAAAGGCTGGTTTTGCTCAGTTTTGATGCTAAACGTGCGTTTCGTGCACCAAAACGCTGCGTTTGCACAGTTTTGACGCTAAACGTGCGTTTCGTGCACCAAAACGCCGCTTTTGCAACGAAACGTGCGTTTCGTGCACCAAAAGGCTGCTTTTGCTCAGTTTTGATGCTAAACGTGCGTTTCGTGCACCAAAACGCTGCTTTTGCACAGTTTTGATGCTAAACGTGCGTTTCGTGCACCAAAACGCCGCTTTTGCGACGAAACGAGCGTTTCGTACACCAAAACGCTGCTTTTGCACCGTTTTGGCAAGAAACGTGCGTTTCGTGCACCAAATCGCTGCTTTTGCACAAATTTGACGCTAAACGTGCGTTTCGTGCACCAAAACGCTGCTTTTGCACAGTTTTGACGCTAAACGTGCGTTTCGTGCACCAAAACGCAGCTTTTGCACAGTTTTAACGCTAAGCGTTCGTTTCGTGCACCAAAACGCTGCTTTTGCACAGTTTTGAAGCTAAACGTGCGTTTCGTGCACCAAAACGCTGCTTTTGCATAGATTTGACGCTAAACGTGCGTTTCGTGCACCAAAACGCCGCTTTTGCAACGAAACGTGCGTTTCGCGCACCGAATCGCCGCTTTTGCTCCGTTTTGGCAAGAAACGTGCGTTTCGTGCACCAAAGCGCTGCTTTTGCACTATTTTGACGCTAAACGTGCGTTTCGTGCACCAAAACGCTGCTTTTGCACAGTTTTGACGCTAAACGTGCGTTTCGTGCACTAAAACGCTGCTTTGCACAGTTTTGACGCTAAACGTGCGTTTCGTGCACCAAAACGCTGCGTTTGCACAGTTTTGACGGTAAACGTGCGTTTCGTGCACCAAATCGCTGCTTTTGTACAGTTTTGACGCTAAACGTTCGTTTCGTGCACCAAAACGCTGCTTTTGCACAGTTTTGAAGCTAAACGTGCGTTTCGTGCACCAAAACGCCGCTTTTGCAACGAAACGTGCGTTTCGTGCACTAAAACGCTGCTTTTGCACAGTTTTGACGCTAAACGCGCGTTTCGTGCACCAAAACGCCGCTTTTGCACAGTTTTGACGCTAAACATGCGTTTCGTGCACCAAAAGGCTGCTTTTGCTCAGTTTTGATGCTAAACGTGCGTTTCGTGCACCAAAACGCTGCTTTTGCACAGTTTTGATGCTAAACGTGCGTTTCGTGCACCAAAACGCCACTTTTGCAACGAAACGTGCGTTGCGTACACCAAAACGCTGCTTTTGCTCCGTTTTAGCAAGAAACGTGCGTTTCGTGCACCAAATCGCTGCTTTTGCACAAATTTGACGCTAAACGTGCGTTTCGTGCACCAAAACGCCGCTTTTGCAACGAAACGTGCGTTTCGCGCGCCGAATCGCCGCTTCTGCTTCGTTTTGGCAAGAAACGTGCGTTTCGTGCACCAAATCGCTGCTTTTGCACAAGTTTTGACGCTAAACGTGCGTTTCGTGCACCAAAACGCTGCTTTTGCACAGTTTTGACGCTAAACGTGCGCTTCGTGCACCGAAACGCTGCTTTTGCACAGTTTTGACGCTAAACGTGCGTTACGTGCACCAAAACGCCGCTTTTGCAACGAAACGTGCGTTTCGCGCACCGAATCGCCGCTTTTGCTCCGTTTTGACAAGAAACGTGCGTTTCGTGCACCAAATCGCTGCTTTTGCACAGTTTTGACGCTAAACGTGCGTTTCGCGCAAAAAAACGAAGCTTTTGCGCAGTTTTGACGCTAAACGTGCGTTTCGTGCACCAAAACGCTGCTTTTGCAGCGAAAGGTGCGTTTCGTGCATAAAAAGGCTGCTTTCGCACAGTTTTGACGCTAAACGTGCGTTTCGTGCACCAAAACGCTGCTTTTGCACAGTTTTGAAGCTAAACGTGCGTTTCGTGCACCAAAACGCTGCTTTTGCACAGTTTTGACGCTAAACATGCGTTTAGTGCACCAAAACGCCACTTTTGCAACGAAACGTGCGATTCGTGCACCAAAACGCTGCTTTTGCTCCGTTTTAGCAAGAAACGTGCGTTTCGTGCACCAAATCGCTGCTTTTGCACAAATTTGACGCTAAACGTGCGTTTCGTGCACCAAAACGTCGCATTTGCAACGAAACGCGCGATTCGTGCACCAAAACGCTGTTTTTGCACAGTTTTGACGCTAAACGTGCGCTTTGTGCACCAAAACGATGCTTTTGCACAGTTTTGACGCTAAACGTGCGTTTCGTGCACCAAAACGCAGCTTTTGCACAGTTTTTACGCTAAACGTGCGTTTCGTGGACCAAAACGCCGCTTTTGCTGCGAAACGTGCGTTCCGCGGACAGAATCGCCGCTTTTCCTCCGTTTTTGCTAGAAACGTGCGTTTCGTGCACCAAATCGCTGCTTTTGCACAGTTTGGACGCTAAACGTGCGTTTCGTGCACCAAAACGGCGGTTTGCAGCGAAACGTGAGTTTCGCGCACCGAATCGCCGCTTATGCTCCGTTTTGGCAAGAAACGTGCGTTTCGTGCACCAAAACTCTGCTTTTGCACAGTTTTGATGCTAAACGTGCTTTTCGTGCACCAAAACGCTGCTTTTGCAGCGAAAGGTGCGTTTCGTGCATAAAAAGGCTGCTTTCGCACAGTTTTGACGCTAAACGTGCGTTTCGTGCACCAAAACGCTGCTTTTGCACAGTTTTGACGCTAAACGTGCGTTTAGTGCACCAAAACGCCACTTTTGCAACGAAACGTGCGATTCGTGCACCAAAACGCTGCTTTTGCACAGTTTTGACGCTAAACGCGCGTTTCGTGCACCAAAACGCTGCTTTTGCACAGTTTTGACGCTAAACGTGCGTTTCGTGCACCAAAACGCTGCTTTTGCAGCGAAAGGTGCGTTTCGTGCACCAAAAGGCTGCTTTTGCACAGTTGTGATGCTAAACGTGCGTTTCGTGCACCAAAACGCTGCTTTTGCACAGTTTTGACGCTAAACGTGCGTTTCGTGCACCAAAACGCTGCGTTTACACAGTTTTGACGCTAAACGGTCGTTTCGTGCATCAAATCGCTGCTTTTGCACAGTTTTGACGCTAAACGTGCGTTTCATGCACCAAAACGCTGCTTTTGCAGCGAAAGGTGCGTTTCGTGCATAAAAAGGCTGCTTTTGCACAGTTTTGACGCTAAACGTGCGTTTCGTGCACCAAAACGCTGCTTTTGCACAGTTTTGACGGTAAACGTTCGTTTCGTGCACCAAAACGCTGCTTTTTCACAGTTTTGAAGCTAAACGTGCATTTCGAGCACCAAAACGCTGCTTTAGCACAGCTTTGACGCTAAACGTGCGTTTCGTGGACCAAAACGCCGCTTTTGCAACGAAACGTTCGTTTCGTGCAAAAAATGCCGCTTTTGCACAGTTTTGACGCTAAACGTGCATTTCGAGCACGAAAACGCTGCTTTTGCACAGTTTTTACGCTAAACGTGCGTTTCGTGCACCAAAACGCCGCTTTTGCAGCGAAACGTGCGTTTCGCGTACTGAATCGCCGCTTTTGCTGCGTTTTGGCAAGAAACGTGCGTTTGTTGCACCGAATCGCTGCTTTTGCGCAGTTTTGACGCTAAACGTGCGTTTCGTGCACCAAAACGCTGCGTTTACACAGTTTTGACGCTAAACGGTCGTTTCGTGCATCAAATCGCTGCTTTTGCACAGTTTTGACGCTAAACGTGCGTTTAGTGCACCAAAACGCCACTTTTGCAACGAAACGTGCGATTCGTGCACCAAAACGCTGCTTTTGCACAGTTTTGACGCTAAACGCGCGTTTCGTGCACCAAAACGCTGCTTTTGCACAGTTTTGAAGCTAAACGTGCGTTTCGTGCACCAAAACGCTGCTTTTGCACAGTTTTGACGCTAAACATGCGTTTAGTGCACCAAAACGCCACTTTTGCAACGAAACGTGCGATTCGTGCACCAAAACGCTGCTTTTGCTCCGTTTTAGCAAGAAACGTGCGTTTCGTGCACCAAATCGCTGCTTTTGCACAAATTTGACGCTAAACGTGCGTTTCGTGCACCAAAACGTCGCATTTGCAACGAAACGCGCGATTCGTGCACCAAAACGCTGTTTTTGCACAGTTTTGACGCTAAACGTGCGCTTTGTGCACCAAAACGATGCTTTTGCACAGTTTTGACGCTAAACGTGCGTTTCGTGCACCAAAACGCAGCTTTTGCACAGTTTTTACGCTAAACGTGCGTTTCGTGGACCAAAACGCCGCTTTTGCTGCGAAACGTGCGTTCCGCGCACAGAATCGCCGCTTTTCCTCCGTTTTTGCTAGAAACGTGCGTTTCGTGCACCAAATCGCTGCTTTTGCACAGTTTGGACGCTAAACGTGCGTTTCGTGCACCAAAACGGCGGTTTGCAGCGAAACGTTAGTTTCGCGCACCGAATCGCCGCTTATGCTCCGTTTTGGCAAGAAACGTGCGTTTCGTGCACCAAAACTCTGCTTTTGCACAGTTTTGATGCTAAACGTGCTTTTCGTGCACCAAAACGCTGCTTTTGCAGCGAAAGGTGCGTTTCGTGCATAAAAAGGCTGCTTTCGCACAGTTTTGACGCTAAACGTGCGTTTCGTGCACCAAAACGCTGCTTTTGCACAGTTTTGAAGCTAAACGTGCGTTTCGTGCACCAAAACGCTGCTTTTGCACAGTTTTGACGCTAAACGTGCGTTTAGTGCACCAAAACGCCACTTTTGCAACGAAACGTGCGATTCGTGCACCAAAACGCTGCTTTTGCACAGTTTTGACGCTAAACGCGCGTTTCGTGCACCAAAACGCTGCTTTTGCACAGTTTTGACGCTAAACGTGCGTTTCGTGCACCAAAACGCTGCTTTTGCAGCGAAAGGTGCGTTTCGTGCACCAAAAGGCTGCTTTTGCACAGTTGTGATGCTAAACGTGCGTTTCGTGCACCAAAAGGCTGCTTTTGCACAGTTGTGATGCTAAACGTGCGTTTCGTGCACCAAAACGCTGCTTTTGCACAGTTTTGACGCTAAACGTTCGTTTCGTGCACCAAAACGCTGCTTTTTCACAGTTTTGAAGCTAAACGTGCATTTCGAGCACCAAAACGCTGCTTTAGCACAGCTTTGACGCTAAAAGTGCGTTTCGTGGACCAAAACGCCGCTTTTGCAACGAAACGTTCGTTTCGTGCAAAAAATGCCGCTTTTGCACAGTTTTGACGCTAAACGTGCATTTCGAGCACGAAAACGCTGCTTTTGCACAGTTTTTACGCTAAACGTGCTTTTCGTGCACCAAAACGCTGCTTTTGCAGCGAAAGTTGCGTTTCGTGCATAAAAAGGCTGCTTTCGCGCAGTTTTGACGCTAAACGTGCGTTTCGTGCACCAAAACGCTGCTTTTGCACAGTTTTGAAGCTAAACGTGCGTTTCGTGCACCAAAACGCTGCTTTTGCACAGTTTTGACGCTAAACGTGCGTTTAGTGCACCAAAACGCCACTTTTGCAACGAAACGTGCGATTCGTGCACCAAAACGCTGCTTTTGCACAGTTTTGACGCTAAACGCGCGTTTCGTGCACCAAAACGCTGCTTTTGCACAGTTTTGACGCTAAACGTGCGTTTCGTGCACCAAAACGCTGCTTTTGCAGCGAAAGGTGCGTTTCGTGCACCAAAAGGCTGCTTTTGCACAGTTGTGATGCTAAACGTGCGTTTCGTGCACCAAAACGCTGCTTTTGCACAGTTTTGACGCTAAACGTGCGTTTCGTGCACCAAAACGCTGCGTTTACACAGTTTTGACGCTAAACGGTCGTTTCGTGCATCAAATCGCTGCTTTTGCACAGTTTTGACGCTAAACGTGCGTTTCATGCACCAAAACGCTGCTTTTGCAGCGAAAGGTGCGTTTCGTGCATAAAAAGGCTGCTTTTGCACAGTTTTGACGCTATACGTGCGTTTCGTGCACCAAAACGCTGCTTTTGCACAGTTTTGACGGTAAACGTTCGTTTCGTGCACCAAAACGCTGCTTTTTCACAGTTTTGAAGCTAAACGTGCATTTCGAGCACCAAAACGCTGCTTTAGCACAGCTTTGACGCTAAACGTGCGTTTCGTGGACCAAAACGCCGCTTTTGCAACGAAACGTTCGTTTCGTGCAAAAAATGCCGCTTTTGCACAGTTTTGACGCTAAACGTGCATTTCGAGCACGAAAACGCTGCTTTTGCACAGTTTTTACGCTAAACGTGCGTTTCGTGCACCAAAACGCCGCTTTTGCAGCGAAACGTGCGTTTCGCGTACTGAATCGCCGCTTTTGCTGCGTTTTGGCAAGAAACGTGCGTTTGTTGCACCGAATCGCTGCTTTTGCGCAGTTTTGACGCTAAACGTGCGTTTCGTGCACCAAAACGCTGCGTTTACACAGTTTTGACGCTAAACGGTCGTTTCGTGCATCAAATCGCTGCTTTTGCACAGTTTTGACGCTAAACGTGCGTTTCATGCACCAAAACGCTGCTTTTGCAGCGAAAGGTGCGTTTCGTGCATAAAAAGGCTGCTTTTGCACAGTTTTGACGCTAAACGTGCGTTTCGTGCACCAAAACGCTGCTTTTGCACAGTTTTGACGGTAAACGTTCGTTTCGTGCACCAAAACGCTGCTTTTTCACAGTTTTGAAGCTAAACGTGCATTTCGAGCACCAAAACGCTGCTTTAGCACAGCTTTGACGCTAAACGTGCGTTTCGTGGACCAAAACGCCGCTTTTGCAACGAAACGTTCGTTTCGTGCAAAAAATGCCGCTTTTGCACAGTTTTGACGCTAAACGTGCATTTCGAGCACGAAAACGCTGCTTTTGCACAGTTTTTACGCTAAACGTGCGTTTCGTGCACCAAAACGCCGCTTTTGCAGCGAAACGTGCGTTTCGCGTACTGAATCGCCGCTTTTGCTGCGTTTTGGCAAGAAACGTGCGTTTGTTGCACCGAATCGCTGCTTTTGCGCAGTTTTGACGCTAAACGTGCGTTTCGTGCACCAAAACGCCTCTTTTGCAGGGAAACGTGCGTTTCGCGCACCGAATCGCCGCGTTCGCTCCGTTTTTGCTAGAAACGTGCGTTTCGTGCACCAAATCGCTGCTTTTGCACAGTTTGGACGCTAAACGTGCGTTTCGTGCACCAAAACGCTGCTTTTGCACAGTCTTGACGCTAAACGTTCGTTTCCTGCACCAAAACGCTGCTTTTGCACAGTTTTGACGCTAAACGTGCGTTTCGTGCACCAAAACGCCGCTTTTGCACAGCTTTGACGCTAAACGTGTGTTTCGTGCACCAAAACGCCTCTGTTGCAGGGAAACGTGCGTTTCGCGCACCGAATCGCCGCATTTGCTCCGTTTTGGCAAGAAACGTGCGTTTCGTGCCCCAGATCGCTGGTTCGCACAGTTTTGACGCTAAACGTGCGTTTCGTGCACCAAAACGGCGGTTTGCAGCGAAACGTGAGTTTCGCGCACCGAATCGCCGCTTTTGCTCCGTTTTGGCAAGATACGTGCGTTTCGTGCACCAAAACGTCGCATTTGCAACGAAACGTGCGATTCGTGCACCAAAACGCTGTTTTTGCACAGTTTTGACGGTAAACGTGCATTTCGTGCACCAAAACGCTGCTTTTGCACAGTTTTGATGCTAAACGTGCGTTTCGTGCACCAAAACGCTGCTTTTGCACAGTTTTGACGCTGAACGTCCGTTGCGTGCACCAAAACGCCGCTTTTGCAACGAAACGTGCGTTCCGTGCAAAAAACGCCGCTTTTGCACAGTTTTGACGCTAAACGTGCGTTTCGAGCACCAAAACGATGCTTTTGCACAGTTTTGACACTAAACGTGCGTTTCGTGGACCAAAACGCCGCTTTCGAAACGAAACGTGCGTTTCGTGCACCAAAATGCTGCTTTTGCACAGTTTTGACGCTAAACGTGCGTTTCGTGCACCAAGACGCTGCTTTTGCACAGTTTTGCCGCTAAACGCGCGTTTCGTGCACCAAAACGCTGCTTTTGCACAGTTTTGACGCTAAACGTGCGTTTCGTGCACCAAAACGCCGCTTTTGCAACGAAACGAGCGTTTCGTGCACAAAAACGCCGCTTTTGCACAGTTTTGACGCTAAACGTGCGTTTCGTGCGCCAAAACGCTGCTTTTGCACAGTTTTGAAGCTAAACGTGCGTTTCGTGCACCAAAACGCTGCTTTTGCACAGTTTTGACGGTAAACGTGCGTTTCGAGCACCAAAACGCCGCTTTTGCACAGCTTTGACGCTAAACGTGCGTTTCGTGCACCAAAACACCGCTTTTGCAACGAAACGTGCGTTCCGTGCACCAAATCGCTGCATCTGCACAGTTTTGACGCAAAACGTGCCTTTCGTGCACCAAATCGCTGCTTTTGCACAGTTTTGACGCAAAACGTGCGTTTCGTGCGCCAAAACGCTGCTTTTGCAGCGAAACGTGCGTTTCACGCACCGAATCGCCGCTTTTGCTCCGTTTTGGCGAGAAACGTGCGTTTCGTGCACCAAATCGCTGCTTTTGCACAGTTTTGACGCAAGACGTGCGTTTCGCGCACCAAAACACCGCTTTTGCAACGAAACGTGCGTTTCGTGCACCAAAACGCCGCGTTTGCAACGAAACGAGCGTTTCGTGCACAAAAACGCCGCTTTTGCAGCGAAACGTGCGTTTCGTGCACCAAAACGCTGCTTTTGCACAGTTTTGATGCTAAACGTGCTTTTCGTGCACCAAAACGCTGCTTTTACACAGTTTTGACGCTAAACGTGCGTTGCGTGCACTTAAACGCTGCTTTTGCACAGTTTTGACGCTAAACGTGCGTTTCGTGCACCAAAACGCTGCTTTTGCAACGAAACGTGCGTTTCGTGCACCAAAACGCTGCTTTTGCACAGTTTTGACGCAAAACGTGCGTTTCGTGCACCAAAACGCCGCTTTTGCAACGAAACGTGCGTTTCGTGCACCAAAACGCCGCGTTTGCAACGTACGTGCGTTTCGTGCACCAAATCGCTGCTTTTGCACTGTTTTGACGCAAAACGTGCGTTTCGTGCACCAAAACGCTGCTTTTGCACAGTTTTGACGCTAAACGTGCGTTTCGAGCACCAAAACGCCGCTTTTGCACAGCTTTGACGCTAAACGTGCTTTTCGTGCACCAAAACACCGCTTTTGCAACGAAACGTGCGTTCCGTGCACCAAAACGCCGCGTTTGCAACGTACGTGCGTTTCGTGCACCAAATCGCTGCTTTTGCACAGTTTTGACGCAAAACGTGCGTTTCGTGCACCAAAACGCCGCTTTTGCAACGAAACGTGCGTTTCGTGCACCAAAACGCCGCTTTTGCAACGAAACGTGCGTTTCGTGCACCAAATCGCTGCTTTTGCACAGTTTTGACGCTAAACGCGCGTTTCGTGCGCCAAAACGCCGCTTTTGCAACGAAACGTGCGATTCGTGCACCAAAACGCTGTTTTTGCACAGTTTTGACGGTAAACGTGCATTTCGTGCACCAAAACGCTGCTTTTGCACAGTTTTGATGCTAAACGTGCGTTTCGTGCACCAAAACGCTGCTTTTGCACAGTTTTGACGCTGAACGTCCGTTGCGTGCACCAAAACGCCGCTTTTGCAACGAAACGTGCGTTCCGTGCAAAAAACGCCGCTTTTGCACAGTTTTGACGCTAAACGTGCGTTTCGTGCACCAAAACGCTGCTTTTGCACAGTTTTGACGCTAAACGTGCGTTTCGAGCACCAAAACGCTGCTTTTGCACAGCTTTGACGCTAAACGTGCGTTTCGTGCGCCAAAACGCTGCTTTTGCACAGTTTTGAAGCTAAACGTGCGTTTCGTGCACCAAAACGCTGCTTTTGCACAGTTTTGACGCTAAACGTGCGTTTCGAGCACCAAAACGCCGCTTTTGCACAGCTTTGACGCTAAACGTGCTTTTCGTGCACCAAAACACCGCTTTTGCAACGAAACGTGCGTTCCGTGCACCAAATCGCTGCTTCTGCACAGTTTTGACGCAAAACGTGCCTTTCGTGCACCAAATCGCTGCTTTTGCACAGTTTTGACGCAAAACGTGCGTTTCGTGCGCCAAAACGCTGCTTTTGCAGCGAAACGTGCGTTTCACGCACCGAATCGCCGCTTTTGCTCCGTTTTGGCGAGAAACGTGCGTTTCGTGCACCAAATCGCTGCTTTTGCTCAGTTTTGACGCAAGACGTGCGTTTCGCGCACCAAAACACCGCTTTTGCAACGAAACGTGCGTTTCGTGCACCAAAACGCCGCGTTTGCAACGTACGTGCGTTTCGTGCACCAAATCGCTGCTTTTGCACAGTTTTGACGCAAAACGTGCGTTTCGTGCACCAAAACGCCGCTTTTGCAACGAAACGTGCGTTTCGTGCACCAAAACGCCGCTTTTGCAACGAAACGTGCGTTTCGTGCACCAAATCGCTGCTTTTGCACAGTTTTGACGCTAAACGCGCGTTTCGTGCGCCAAAACGCCGCTTTTGCAACGAAACGTGCGTTTCGTGCACCAAAACGCTGCTTTTGCACAGTTTTGACGCTAAACGTGCGTTTCGTGCACCAAAACGTCCCTTTTGCAACGAAACGTGCGATTCGTGCACCAAAACGCTGCTTTTGCACAGTTTTGACGCTAAACGTGCTTTTCGTGCACCAAAGCGCCCCTTTATCAACGAAACGTGCGATTCGTGCACCAAAACCCTGCTTTTGCACAGATTTGACGCTAAACGTGCGTTTCGTGCACCAAAACGCAGCTTTTGCAACGAAACATGCGCTTCGTGCACCAAAAGCCTGCTTTTGCACAGTTTTGATGCTAAACGTGCGTTTCGTGCACCAAAACGCCGCTTTTGCACAGTTTTGACGCTAAACGTGCGTTTCGTGCACCAAAACGCCTATTTTGCAGCGAATCGTGCGTTTCACGCACCGAATCGCCGCTTTTGCTCCGTTTTGGCGAGAAACGTGCGTTTCGTGCACCAAATCGCTGCTTTTGCACAGTTTTGACGCAAGACGTGCGTTTCGCGCACCAAAACATCGCTTTTGCAACGAAACGTGCGTTTCGTGCACCAAAACGCCGCGTTTGCAACGAAACGAGCGTTTCGTGCACAAAAACGCCGCTTTTGCAGCGAAACGTGCGTTTCGTGCACCAAAACGCTGCTTTTGCACAGTTTTGATGCTAAACGTGCTTTTCGTGCACCAAAACGCTGCTTTTACACAGTTTTGACGCTAAACGTGCGTTGCGTGCACTTAAACGCTGCTCTTGCACAGTTTTGACGCTAAACGTGCGTTTCGTGCACCAAAACGCTGCTTTTGCAACGAAACGTGCGTTTCGTGCACCAAAACGCTGCTTTTGCACAGTTTTGACGCTAAACGTGCGTTTCGTGCGCCAAAACGCTGCTTTTGCACAGTTTTGAAGCTAAACGTGCGTTTCGTGCACCAAAACGCTGCTTTTGCACAGTTTTGACGCTAAACGTGCGTTTCGAGCACCAAAACGCCGCTTTTGCACAGCTTTGACGCTAAACGTGCTTTTCGTGCACCAAAACACCGCTTTTGCAACGAAACGTGCGTTCCGTGCACCAAATCGCTGCTTCTGCACAGTTTTGACGCAAAACGTGCCTTTCGTGCACCAAATCGCTGCTTTTGCACAGTTTTGACGCAAAACGTGCGTTTCGTGCGCCAAAACGCTGCTTTTGCAGCGAAACGTGCGTTTCACGCACCGAATCGCCGCTTTTGCTCCGTTTTGGCGAGAAACGTGCGTTTCGTGCACCAAATCGCTGCTTTTGCTCAGTTTTGACGCAAGACGTGCGTTTCGCGCACCAAAACACCGCTTTTGCAACGAAACGTGCGTTTCGTGCACCAAAACGCCGCGTTTGCAACGTACGTGCGTTTCGTGCACCAAATCGCTGCTTTTGCACAGTTTTGACGCAAAACGTGCGTTTCGTGCACCAAAACGCCGCTTTTGCAACGAAACGTGCGTTTCGTGCACCAAAACGCCGCTTTTGCAACGAAACGTGCGTTTCGTGCACCAAATCGCTGCTTTTGCACAGTTTTGACGCTAAACGCGCGTTTCGTGCGCCAAAACGCCGCTTTTGCAACGAAACGTGCGTTTCGTGCACCAAAACGCTGCTTTTGCACAGTTTTGACGCTAAACGTGCGTTTCGTGCACCAAAACGTCCCTTTTGCAACGAAACGTGCGATTCGGGCACCAAAACGCTGCTTTTGCACAGTTTTGACGCTAAACGTGCTTTTCGTGCACCAAAGCGCCCCTTTATCAACGAAACGTGCGATTCGTGCACCAAAACCCTGCTTTTGCACAGATTTGACGCTAAACGTGCGTTTTGTGCACCAAAACGCCGCTTTTGCAACGAAACATGCGCTTCGTGCACCAAAAGCCTGCTTTTGCACAGTTTTGATGCTAAACGTGCGTTTCGTGCACCAAAACGCCGCTTTTGCACAGTTTTGACGCTAAACGTGCGTTTCGTGCACCAAAACGCCTATTTTGCAGCGAATCGTGCGTTTCACGCACCGAATCGCCGCTTTTGTCACAGTTTTTACGCTAAACGTGCGTTTCGTGCACCAAAACGCTGCTTTTGCACAGATTTGACGCTAAACGTGCGTTTCGTGCACCAAAACGCTGCTTTTGCACAGTTTTGACGCTAAACGTGCGTTTCGTGCACCAAAACGCTGCTTTTGCACAGTTTTGACGTTAAACGTGCGTTTCGTGCACCAAAACGCAGCTTTTGCACAGTTTTGACGCTAAACGTGCGGTTCGCGCAAAAAACGCCGCTTTTGCACAGTTTTGACGCTAAACGTGCGTTTCGAGCACCGATACGCTGCTTTTGCACAGTTTTGACGCTAAACGTGCGTTTCGTGCACCAAAACGCCTCATTTGCAACGAAACGTGCGAATCGTGCACTAAAACGCTGCTTTTGCACAGTTTTGACGATGAACGTCCGTTGCGTGCACCAAAACGCCGCTTTTGCACAGTTTTGACGCTAAACGTGCGTTTCGTGCGCCAAAACGAAGCTTTTGCGCAGTTTTGACGCTAAACGTGCGTTTCGTGCACCAATACGCTGCTTTTGCACAGTTTTGATGCTAAACGTCCGTTTCGTGCACCAAAACGCCGCTTTTGCAACGAAACGTGCGTTTCGTGCACATAACGCTGCTTTTGCACAGTTTTAACGCTAAACGTGCGTTTCGTGCACCAAAACGCTGCTTTTGCACAGTTTTGACGCTAAACGTGCGTTTCGTGCACCAAAACGCTTCTTTTGCAACGAAACGTGCGTTTCGTGCACCAAAACGCTGCTTTTGCACAGTTTTGATGCTAAACGTGCTTTTCGTGCACCAAAACGCTGCTTTTGCACAGTTTTGACGCTAAACGTGCGTTTCGTGCACCAAAACGCTGCTTTTGCAACGAAACGTGCGTTTCGTGCACCAAAACGCTGCTTTTGCACAGTTTTGACGCTAAACGTGCGTTTCGTGCACCAAAACGCTGCTTTTGCACAGTTTTGACGCTAAACGTGCGTTTCGAGCACCAAAACGCCGCTTTTGCACAGCTTTGACGCTAAACGTGCTTTTCGTGCACCAAAACGCCGCTTTTGCAACGAAACGTGCGTTTCGTGTACCAAATCGCTGCTTTTGCACAGTATTGACGCTAAATGTGCGTTTCGTGCGACAAAACGCCGCTTTTGCAGCGAAACGTGCGTTTCGCGCACCGAATCGCCCGTTTTGCTCCGTTTTGGCGAGAAACGTGCGTTTCGTGCACCAAATCGCTGCTTTTGCACAGTTTTGACGCAAAACGTGCGTTTCGTGCACCAAAACGCCGCTTTTGCAACGAAACGTGCGTTTCGTGCACCAAATGGCTGCTTTTGCACAGTTTTGACGCTAAACGTGCGTTTCGTGCGCCAAAACGAAGCTTTTGCGCAGTTTTGACGCTAAACGTGCGTTTCGTGCACCAATACGCTGCTTTTGCACAGTTTTGATGCTAAACGTCCGTTTCGTGCACCAAAACGCCGCTTTTGCAACGAAACGTGCGTTTCGTGCACATAACGCTGCTTTTGCACAGTTTTTACGCTAAACGTGCGTTTCGTGCATCAAAACGCTGCTTTTGCACAGTTTTGACGCTAAACGTGCGTTTCGTGCACCAAAACGCCGCTTTTGCAACGAAACGTGCGTTTCGTGCACCGAATCGCCGCTTTTGCTCCGTTTTGGCGAGAAACGTGCGTTTCGTGCACCAAATCGCTGCTTTTGCACAGTTTTGACGCAAAACGTGCGTTTCGTGCACCAAAACACCGCTTTTGCAACGAAACGTGCGTTTCGTGCACCAAATCGCTGCTTTTGCACAGTTTTGACGCTAAACGTGCGTTTCGTGCACCAAAACGAAGCTTTTGCACAGTTTTGACGCTAAACGTACGTTTCGTGCACCAAAACGCCGCTTTTGCTCAGTTTTGACGCTAAACGTGCGTTTCGTGCTCCAAAACGCTGCTTTTGCACAGTTTTGATGCTAAACGTGCGTTTCGTGCACAGAATCGCCGCTTTTGCTCAGTTTTGGCACATAACGGGCGTTTCGTGCTCAGAATCCCCGCTTTTGATCACGTTTGGCACAAAACGTGCTTTTCGTGCACAGAATCGCCGCTTTTGCTCAGTTTTGGCACATAACGTGCATTTCGTGCTCAGAATCGCCGCTTTTGCTCATGAATGGCACAACACGTGCGTTTCGTGCACAGAATTGCCGCATTTGCTCAGTTTTGGCACAAAACGGGCGTTTCGTGCTCAGAATCGCCGCTTTTGCTCAGTTTTGGCACAAAACGTGCGTTTCAAGCACCGAATTGCTCCTTTTGGCACAAATAGTGCGTTTCGTGAACAGAATCTCCGCTTTTGCGCAGTTTTGGAACATGACGTGCGTTTCGTGCTCAGAATCGCCGCTTTTGCTCATGATTGGCACAAAACGGGCGTTTCGTGCACAGAATCGACGCTTTTGCACAGTTTTGGCACAAAACGTGCATTTCACGCACCGAATTGCTCCTTTTGGCACGAAACGTGCGTTTCGTGCTCAGAATCGCCGCTTTTGCTCATGATTGGAACAAAACGTGCGTTTCGTGCACAGAATTGCCGCATTTGCTCAGTTTTGGCACAAAACGTGCGTTTCCAGCACCGAATTGCTCCTTTTGGCACAAAACGTGCGTTTCGTGCGCAGAATCGCCGGTTTTGCTCAGTTTTGGCACATAACGTGCGTTTCGTGCTCAGAATCCCCGCTTTTGATCACCTTTGGCACAAAACGTGCTTTTCGTGCACAGAATCGCCGCTTTTGCTCAGTTTTGGCACATAACGTGCGTTTCGTGCTCAGAATCCCCGCTGTTGATCACGTTTGGCACAAAACGGGCGTTTCGTGCACAGAATCGCCGCTTTTGCTCAGTTTTGGCACAAAACGTGCGTTTCAAGCATCGAATTGCTCCTTTGGCACAAATCGTGCGTTTCGTGAACAGAATCGCCGCTTTTGCGCAGTTTTGGAACATAACGTGCGTTTCGTGCTCAGAATCGCCGCTTTTGCTCATGATTGGCACAAAACGGGCGTTTCGTGCACAGAATCGACGCTTTTGCACAGTTTTGGCACAAAACGTGCATTTCACGCACCGAATTGCTCCTTTTGGCACAAAACGTGCGTTTCGTGCTCAGAATCGCCGCTTTTGCTCATGATTGGCACAAAACGTGCGTTTCGTGCACAGAATTGCCGCATTTGCTCAGTTTTGGCACAAAACGTGCGTTTCAAGGAGCGAATTGCTCCCTTTGGCACAAGACGGGCGTTTCGTGCACAGAATCGCCGCTTTTGCTCAGTTTTGGCACAAAACGTGCGTTTCAAGCACCGAATTGCTCCTTTTGGCACAAAACGGGCGTTTCGCGCACAGAATCGCCGCTTTTGCTCAGTTTTGGGACAAACCGTGCGATTCACTTACCGAATTAATCGTTCTGGCACAAATCATGCGTTTCGTGCACAGGATCGCCGCTTTTGCGCAGTTTTGGAACATAACCAGCGTTTCATGCTCAGAATCGCCGCTTTTGCTCATGACTGGCACAAAACGGGCGTTTCGTGCACAGAATCGACGCTTTTGTACAGTTTTGGCACAAAACGTGCATTTCACGCACCGAATTGCTCCTTTTGGCACAAAACGTGCGCTTCGTGCACAGAATCGCCGCTTTTGCTCTGTTTTGGGACAAAACGTGCGTTTCACTTACCGAATTAATCCTTCTGGCACAAAACGTGCGTCTCGTACACAGGATCGCCGCTTTTGCAAAGTTTTGGCACATAACTTGCGCTTCGTGCTCAGAATCGCCGCTTTTGCTCATGATTGGCACAAAACGCGCGCTTCGTGCACAGAATCGCCGCTTTTGCTCAGTTTTGGCACAAAACGTGCGTTTCAAGCACCGAATTGCTCCTTTTGGCACAAAACGGGCGTTTAGTGCACAGAATCGCCGCTTTTGCTCAGTTTTGGCACATAACGTGCGTTTCGTGCTCAGAATCCCCGCTTTTGATCACGTTTGGCACAAAACGTGCTTTTCGTGCACAGAATCGCCGCTTTTGCACAGTTTTGGCACATAACGTGCGTTTCGTGCTCAGAATCGCCGCTGTTGCTGTTTTGGCACAAAACGTGCGTTTCGTGCTCAGAATCGCCGCTTTTGCTCAGTTTTGTCACAAAACGTATGTTTCGTGCACAGAATCGCCGATTTTGTTCAGTTTTGGCACAAAACTGGCCTTTCGTGCTCAGAAACGCCGCTTTTGTTCAGTTTTGGCACAAACCGTGCGTTTCAAGCACCGAACTGCTTCTTTTGGCTAAAAACGGGCGTTTCGTGCTCAGAATCGCCGATTTTGCTCATGATTGGCACAAAACGTGCGTTTCGTGCACAGAATTGCCGCTTTTACTCTGTTTTGGGACAAAACGTGCTTTTCACTTACCGAATTAATCCTTCTGGAACAAAACGTGCGTCTCGTACACACGATCGCCGCTTTTGCATAGTTTTGGCACATAACGTGCGCATCGTGCTCAGAATCGCCGCTTTTGCTCATGATTGGCACAAAACGCGAGCTTCGTGCACAGAATCGCCGCTTTTGCTCAGTTTTGGCACATAACGTGCGTTTCAAGCACCGAATTGCTCCTTTTGGCACAAAACGGGCGTTTCGTGCACAGAATCGCCGCTTTTGCTCAGTTTTGGGACAAAACGTGCGATTCACTTACAGAATTAATCGTTCTGGCACAAATCGTGCGTTTCGTACACAGGATCGCCGCTTTTGCGCAGTTTTGGAACATAACGTGCGTTTCGTGCTCAGAATCGCCGCTTTTGCTCATGATTGGCACAAAACGGGCGTTTCGTGCACAGAATCGCCGCTTTTGCTCAGTTTTGGCACATAACGTGCGTTTCAAGCAGCGAATTGCTCCTTTTGGCACAAAACGGGCGTTTCGTGCACAGAATCGCCGCTTTTGCACAGTTTTGGCACATAACGTGCGTTTCGTGCTCAGAATCGCCGCTTTTGCTCATGATTTGCACAAAACGTGCGTTTCGTGCACAGAATTGCCGCTTTTGCTCATGATTGGCACGAAACGTGCGTTTCGTACACAGAATCGCCGCTTTTGCTCAGTTTTGGCACAAAACGTGCGCTTCGTGCACAGAATCGCCGCTTATGCTCAGTTTTGGCACAAAACGTGCGTTTCACTTACCGAATTAATTCTTCTTTCACAAAACGTGCGTTTCGTGGACAGAATCGCCGCTTTTGCTCAGTTTTGGCGCAAAACCCCCGTTTCGTGCACAGAATCGCCACCTTTGCTCATTATTGGCACAAAACGTGCGTTTCACGCACCGAACCGCCGCTTTTGCTCAGTTTTGGCGCAAAACGTGCGTTTCAAGCACCGAATTGCTCCTTTTGGCACAAAACTTGCGTTTCGTGCTCAGAATCGCCGCTTTTGCTCAGTTTTGGCACAAAACGTGCGTTTCGGCACAGAATGGCCGCTGTTCCTCAGTTTTGGCACAAAACGGGCTTTCCGTGCACAGAATCGCTGCTTTTGCTCAGTTTTGGCACATAACGTGCGTTTCGTTCTCAGAATCGCCGCTTTTGCTCAGTTTTGGCACCTAACGTGCGTTTCGTGCTCAGAATCGCCGCTTTTGCTCAGTTTTGGCACATAACGTGCGTTTCGTTCTCAGAATCGCCGCTTTTACTCATGTTTGGCACAAAACGAGCGTTTCGTGCGCAGAATCGCCGCTTTTGCTCTGTTTTGGGACAAAACTTGCTTTTCGTGCTCGGAATCGCCGGTTTTGCTCAGTTTTGGCACAAAACGGGCGTTTCGTGCACAGACTCGCCGCTTTTGCTCAGTTTTGGCACCTAACGTGCGTTTCGTGCTCAGAATCGCAGCTTTTGCTCAGTTTTGGCACATAACGTGCGTTTCAAGCAGCGAGTTGCTCCTTTTGGCACAAAACGGGCGTTTCGTGAAAAAGAATCGCCGCTTTTGCGCAGTTTTGGCACAAAACGTGCGTTTCGGAACAGAATCGCCGCTGTTGCTCAGTTTTGGCACAAAACGTGCGTTTCGTGCTCAGAATCGCCTCTTTTGCTCAGTTTTGGCACATAACATGCGTTTCAAGCAGCGAGTTGCTCCTTTTGGCACAAAACGGGCGTTTCGTGCAAAGAATCGCCGCTTTTGCTCAGTTTTGGCACATAATGTGCGTTTCGTGCTGAGAATCCCCGCTATTGCTCATGATTGGCACAAAACGGGCGTTTCGTGCACAGAATCGCCGCTTTTGCTCAGTTTTGGCACATAACGTGCGTTTCGTTCTCAGAATCGCCGCTTTTACTCATGTTTGGCACAAAACGAGCGTTTCGTGCGCAGAATCGCCGCTTTTGCTCTGTTTTGGGACAAAACTTGCTTTTCGTGCTCGGAATCGCCGGTTTTGCTCAGTTTTGGCACAAAACGGGCGTTTCGTGCACAGACTCGCCGCTTTTGCTCGGTTTTGGCACAAAACGTGCGTTTCGTGCACAGAATCGCCGCTTTTGCTCAGTTTTGGCACCTAACGTGCGTTTCGTGCTCAGAATCGCCGCTTTTGCTCAGTTTTGGCACATAACGTGCGTTTCAAGCAGCGAGTTGCTCCTTTTGGCACAAAACGGGCGTTTCGTGCAAAGAATCGCCGCTTTTGCTCAGTTTTGGCACATAATGTGCGTTTCGTGCTGAGAATCCCCGCTATTGCTCATGATTGGCACAAAACGGGCGTTTCGTGCACAGAATCGCCGCTTTTGCTCAGTTTTGGCACATAACGTGCGTTTCGTTCTCAGAATCGCCGCTTTTACTCATGTTTGGCACAAAACGAGCGTTTCGTGCGCAGAATCGCCGCTTTTGCTCTGTTTTGGGACAAGACTTGCTTTTCGTGCTCGGAATCGCCGGTTTTGCTCAGTTTTGGCACAAAACGGGCGTTTCGTGCACAAACTCGCCGCTTTTGCTCAGTTTTGGCACAAAACGTGCGTTTCGTGCACAGAATCGCCGCTTTTGCTCAGTTTTGGCACCTAACGTGCGTTTCGTGCTCAGAATCGCCGCTTTTGCTCAGTTTTGGCACATAACGTGCGTTTCAAGCAGCGAGTTGCTCCTTTTGGCACAAAACGGGCGTTTCGTGAAAAAGAATCGCCGCTTTTGCGCAGTTTTGGCACAAAACGTGCGTTTCGGAACAGAATCGCCGCTGTTGCTCAGTTTTGGCACAAAACGTGCGTTTCGTGCTCAGAATCGCCTCTTTTGCTCAGTTTTGGCACATAACATGCGTTTCAAGCAGCGAGTTGCTCCTTTTGGCACAAAACGGGCGTTTCGTGCAAAGAATCGCCGCTTTTGCTCAGTTTTGGCACATAATGTGCGTTTCGTGCTGAGAATCCCCGCTATTGCTCATGATTGGCACAAAACGTGCGTTTCGTGCACAGAATCGCCGCTTTTGCTCAGTTTTGGCACAAAACGTGCGCTTCGTGCTGAGAATCGCCGCTTTTGCTCTGTTTTGGGACCAAACGTGCGTTTCACTTACCGAATTAATCCTTCTGGCACAAAACGAGCGTTTCGTGCACAGAATCGCCGCTTTTGCTCAGTTTTGGCACAAAACGTGCGTTTCGTGCACAGACTCGCCGCTTTTGCTCAGTTTTGGCACACAACGTGCGTTGCGTGCACAGAATCGCCGCTTTTGCTCAGTTTTGACACAAAACGTGCGTTTCGTGCACAGAATCGCCGCTTTTGCTCAGTTTTGGCACACAACGTGCGTTTCGTGCTCGGAATCGCCGGTTTTGCTCAGTTTTGGCACAAAACGGGCGTTTCGGGCACAGACTCGCCGCTTTTGCACAGTTTTGGCACAAAACGTGCGTTTCGTGCACAGAATCGCCGCTATTGCTCATGATTGGCACAAAACGTGCATTTCGTGTACAGAATCGCCGCTTTTGCTCAGTTTTGGCAAGAAACGTGCGTTTCAACCAGCGAATTGCTCCTTTTGGCACAAAACGGGCGTTTCGTGCACAGAATCGCCGCTTTTGCACAGTTTTGGCACAAAACGTGCGTTTCGTGCACAGAATCGCCGCTTTTGCTCAGTTTTGGCACAAATCGAGCGTTTCGTGCGCAGAATCGCCGCTTTTGCTCAGTTTTGGCACATAATGTGCGTTTCGTTCTCAGAATCGCCGCTTTTGCTCTGTTTTGGGACCAAACGTGCGTTTCACTTACCGAATTAATCCTTCTGGCACAAAACGAGCGTTTCGTGCACAGAATCGCCGCTTTTGCTCAGTTTTGGCACAAAACGGGCGTTTCGGGCACAGACTCGCCGCTTTTGCTCAGTTTTTGCACAACACGTGTGTTTCGTGCACAGAATCGCCGCTTTTGCTCAGTTTTGACACAAAACGTGCGTTTCGTGCACAGAATCGCCGCTTTTGCTCAGTTTTGGCACACAACGTGCGTTTCGTGCTCAGAATCGCCGCTGTTACTCATGATTGGCACAAAACGTGCATTTCGTGTACAGAATCGCCGCTTTTGCTCAGTTTTGGCAAGAAACGTGCGTTTCAACCAGCGAATTGCTCCTTTTGGCACAAAACGGGCGTTTCGTGCACAGAATCGCCGCTTTTGCACAGTTTTGGCACAAAACGTGCGTTTCGTGCACAGAATCGCCGCTTTTGCTCCGTTTGACACAAAACGTGCGTTTCGTGCTCAGAATCGCCGCTTTTGCTCAGTTTTGGCACAAAACGTGTGCTTCGTGCTGAGAATCGCCGCTTTTGCTCTGTTTTGGGACAAAACGTGCGTTTCACTTACCGAATTAATCCTTCTGGCACAAAACGTGCGTTTCGTGCACAGAATCGCCGCTTTTGCTCAGTTTTGGCACAAAACTTGCTTTTCGTGCTCGGAATCGCCGGTTTTGCTCAGTTTTGGCACAAAACGGGCGTTTCGTGCACAGACTCGCCGCTTTTGCTCAGTTTTGGCACAAAACGTGCGTTTCGGCACAGAATCGCCGCTTTTGCTCATGTTCGGCACAAAACGAGCGTTTCGTGCGCAGAATCGCCGCTTTTGCTCTGTTTTGGGACAAAACGTGCGTTTCACTTACCGAATTAATCCTTCTGGCACAAAACGTGCGTTTCGTGCAAAGAATCGCAGCTTTTGCTCAGTTTTGGTACATAATGTGCGTTTCGTGCTGAGAATCCCCGCTATTGCTCATGATTGGCACAAAACGGGCGTTTCGTGCACAGAATCGCCGCTTTTGCTCAGTTTTGGCACATAACGTGCGTTTCGTTCTCAGAATCGCCGCTTTTGCTCTGTTTTGGGACCAAACGTGCGTTTCACTTACCGAATTAATCCTTCTGGCACAAAACGTGCGTTTCATGCACAGAATCGCCGCTTTTGCTCAGTTTTGGCACAAAACTTACTTTTCGTGCTCGGAATCGCCGCTTTTGCTCAGTTTTGGCACAAAACGTGCGTTTCGTGCACAGAATCGCCGCTTTTGCTCAGTTTTGGCACCTAACGCGCGTTTCGTGCTCAGAATCGCCGCTTTTGCTCAGTTTTGGCACATAACGTGCGTTTCAAGCAGCGAGTTGCTCCTTTTGGCACAAAACGGGCGTTTCGTGAAAAAGAATCGCCGCTTTTGCGCAGTTTTGGCACAAAACGTGCGTTTCGGAACAGAATCGCCGCTGTTGCTCAGTTTTGGCACAAAACGTGCGTTTCGTGCTCAGAATCGCCTCTTTTGCTCAGTTTTGGCACATAACATGCGTTTCAAGCAGCGAGTTGCTCCTTTTGGCACAAAACGGGAGTTTCGTGCAAAGAATCGCCGCTTTTGCTCAGTTTTGGCACATAATGTGCGTTTCGTGCTGAGAATCCCCGCTATTGCTCATGATTGGCACAAAACGGGCGTTTCGTGCACAGAATCGCCGCTTTTGCTCAGTTTTGGCACATAACGTGCGTTTCGTTCTCAGAATCGCTGCTTTTACTCATGTTTGGCACAAAACGAGCGTTTCGTGCGCAGAATCGCCGCTTTTGCTCTGTTTTGGGACAAAACTTGCTTTTCGTGCTCGGAATCGCCGGTTTTGCTCAGTTTTGGCACAAAACGGGCGTTTCGTGCACAGACTCGCCGCTTTTGCTCAGTTTTGGCACAAAACGTGCGTTTCGTGCACAGAATCGCCGCTTTTGCTCAGTTTTGGCACCTAACGTGCGTTTCGTGCTCAGAATCGCCGCTTTTGCTCAGTTTTGGCACATAACGTGCGTTTCAAGCAGCGAGTTGCTCCTTTTGGCACAAAACGGGCGTTTCGTGCTCAGAATCGCCGCTTTTGCTCAGTTTTGGCACATAACGTGCGTTTCAAGCAGCGAGTTGCTCCTTTTGGCACAAAACGGGCGTTTCGTGAAAAAGAATCGCCGCTTTTGCGCAGTTTTGGCACAAAACGTGCGCTTCGTGCTGAGAATCGCCGCTTTTGCTCTGTTTTGGGACCAAACGTGCGTTTCACTTACCGAATTAATCCTTCTGGCACAAAACGAGCGTTTCGTGCACAGAATCGCCGCTTTTGCTCAGTTTTGGCACAAAACGTGCGTTTCGTGCACAGACTCGCCGCTTTTGCTCAGTTTTGGCACACAACGTGCGTTGCGTGCACAGAATCGCCGCTTTTGCTCAGTTTTGACACAAAACGTGCGTTTCGTGCACAGAATCGCCGCTTTTGCTCAGTTTTGGCACACAACGTGCGTTTCGTGCTCGGAATCGCCGGTTTTGCTCAGTTTTGGCACAAAACGGGCGTTTCGGGCACAGACTCGCCGCTTTTGCACAGTTTTGGCACAAAACGTGCGTTTCGTGCACAGAATCGCCGCTATTGCTCATGATTGGCACAAAACGTGCATTTCGTGTACAGAATCGCCGCTTTTGCTCAGTTTTGGCAAGAAACGTGCGTTTCAACCAGCGAATTGCTCCTTTTGGCACAAAACGGGCGTTTCGTGCACAGAATCGCCGCTTTTGCACAGTTTTGGCACAAAACGTGCGTTTCGTGCACAGAATCGCCGCTTTTGCTCAGTTTTGGCACAAATCGAGCGTTTCGTGCGCAGAATCGCCGCTTTTGCTCAGTTTTGGCACATAATGTGCGTTTCGTTCTCAGAATCGCCGCTTTTGCTCTGTTTTGGGACCAAACGTGCGTTTCACTTACCGAATTAATCCTTCTGGCACAAAACGAGCGTTTCGTGCACAGAATCGCCGCTTTTGCTCAGTTTTGGCACAAAACGGGCGTTTCGGGCACAGACTCGCCGCTTTTGCTCAGTTTTTGCACAACACGTGTGTTTCGTGCACAGAATCGCCGCTTTTGCTCAGTTTTGACACAAAACGTGCGTTTCGTGCACAGAATCGCCGCTTTTGCTCAGTTTTGGCACACAACGTGCGTTTCGTGCTCAGAATCGCCGCTGTTACTCATGATTGGCACAAAACGTGCATTTCGTGTACAGAATCGCCGCTTTTGCTCAGTTTTGGCAAGAAACGTGCGTTTCAACCAGCGAATTGCTCCTTTTGGCACAAAACGGGCGTTTCGTGCACAGAATCGCCGCTTTTGCACAGTTTTGGCACAAAACGTGCGTTTCGTGCACAGAATCGCCGCTTTTGCTCCGTTTGACACAAAACGTGCGTTTCGTGCTCAGAATCGCCGCTTTTGCTCAGTTTTGGCACAAAACGTGCGCTTCGTGCTGAGAATCGCCGCTTTTGCTCTGTTTTGGGACAAAACGTGCGTTTCACTTACCGAATTAATCCTTCTGGCACAAAACGTGCGTTTCGTGCACAGAATCGCCGCTTTTGCTCAGTTTTGGCACAAAACTTGCTTTTCGTGCTCGGAATCGCCGGTTTTGCTCAGTTTTGGCACAAAACGGGCGTTTCGTGCACAGACTCGCCGCTTTTGCTCAGTTTTGGCACAAAACGTGCGTTTCGGCACAGAATCGCCGCTTTTGCTCATGTTCGGCACAAAACGAGCGTTTCGTGCGCAGAATCGCCGCTTTTGCTCTGTTTTGGGACAAAACGTGCGTTTCACTTACCGAATTAATCCTTCTGGCACAAAACGTGCGTTTCGTGCAAAGAATCGCAGCTTTTGCTCAGTTTTGGTACATAATGTGCGTTTCGTGCTGAGAATCCCCGCTATTGCTCATGATTGGCACAAAACGGGCGTTTCGTGCACAGAATCGCCGCTTTTGCTCAGTTTTGGCACATAACGTGCGTTTCGTTCTCAGAATCGCCGCTTTTGCTCTGTTTTGGGACCAAACGTGCGTTTCACTTACCGAATTAATCCTTCTGGCACAAAACGTGCGTTTCATGCACAGAATCGCCGCTTTTGCTCAGTTTTGGCACAAAACTTACTTTTCGTGCTCGGAATCGCCGCTTTTGCTCAGTTTTGGCACATAACGTGCGTTTCAAGCAGCGAGTTGCTCCTTTTGGCACAAAACGGGCGTTTCGTGAAAAAGAATCGCCGCTTTTGCGCAGTTTTGGCACAAAACGTGCGTTTCGGAACAGAATCGCCGCTGTTGCTCAGTTTTGGCACAAAACGTGCGTTTCGTGCTCAGAATCGCCTCTTTTGCTCAGTTTTGGCACATAACATGCGTTTCAAGCAGCGAGTTGCTCCTTTTGGCACAAAACGGGCGTTTCGTGCAAAGAATCGCCGCTTTTGCTCAGTTTTGGCACATAATGTGCGTTTCGTGCTGAGAATCCCCGCTATTGCTCATGATTGGCACAAAACGTGCGTTTCGTGCACAGAATCGCCGCTTTTGCTCAGTTTTGGCACAAAACGTGCGCTTCGTGCTGAGAATCGCCGCTTTTGCTCTGTTTTGGGACCAAACGTGCGTTTCACTTACCGAATTAATCCTTCTGGCACAAAACGAGCGTTTCGTGCACAGAATCGCCGCTTTTGCTCAGTTTTGGCACAAAACGTGCGTTTCGTGCACAGACTCGCCGCTTTTGCTCAGTTTTGGCACACAACGTGCGTTGCGTGCACAGAATCGCCGCTTTTGCTCAGTTTTGACACAAAACGTGCGTTTCGTGCACAGAATCGCCGCTTTTGCTCAGTTTTGGCACACAACGTGCGTTTCGTGCTCGGAATCGCCGGTTTTGCTCAGTTTTGGCACAAAACGGGCGTTTCGGGCACAGACTCGCCGCTTTTGCACAGTTTTGGCACAAAACGTGCGTTTCGTGCACAGAATCGCCGCTATTGCTCATGATTGGCACAAAACGTGCATTTCGTGTACAGAATCGCCGCTTTTGCTCAGTTTTGGCAAGAAACGTGCGTTTCAACCAGCGAATTGCTCCTTTTGGCACAAAACGGGCGTTTCGTGCACAGAATCGCCGCTTTTGCACAGTTTTGGCACAAAACGTGCGTTTCGTGCACAGAATCGCCGCTTTTGCTCAGTTTTGGCACAAATCGAGCGTTTCGTGCGCAGAATCGCCGCTTTTGCTCAGTTTTGGCACATAATGTGCGTTTCGTTCTCAGAATCGCCGCTTTTGCTCTGTTTTGGGACCAAACGTGCGTTTCACTTACCGAATTAATCCTTCTGGCACAAAACGAGCGTTTCGTGCACAGAATCGCCGCTTTTGCTCAGTTTTGGCACAAAACGGGCGTTTCGGGCACAGACTCGCCGCTTTTGCTCAGTTTTTGCACAACACGTGTGTTTCGTGCACAGAATCGCCGCTTTTGCTCAGTTTTGACACAAAACGTGCGTTTCGTGCACAGAATCGCCGCTTTTGCTCAGTTTTGGCACACAACGTGCGTTTCGTGCTCAGAATCGCCGCTGTTACTCATGATTGGCACAAAACGTGCATTTCGTGTACAGAATCGCCGCTTTTGCTCAGTTTTGGCAAGAAACGTGCGTTTCAACCAGCGAATTGCTCCTTTTGGCACAAAACGGGCGTTTCGTGCACAGAATCGCCGCTTTTGCACAGTTTTGGCACAAAACGTGCGTTTCGTGCACAGAATCGCCGCTTTTGCTCCGTTTGACACAAAACGTGCGTTTCGTGCTCAGAATCGCCGCTTTTGCTCAGTTTTGGCACAAAACGTGCGCTTCGTGCTGAGAATCGCCGCTTTTGCTCTGTTTTGGGACAAAACGTGCGTTTCACTTACCGAATTAATCCTTCTGGCACAAAACGTGCGTTTCGTGCACAGAATCGCCGCTTTTGCTCAGTTTTGGCACAAAACTTGCTTTTCGTGCTCGGAATCGCCGGTTTTGCTCAGTTTTGGCACAAAACGGGCGTTTCGTGCACAGACTCGCCGCTTTTGCTCAGTTTTGGCACAAAACGTGCGTTTCGGCACAGAATCGCCGCTTTTGCTCATGTTCGGCACAAAACGAGCGTTTCGTGCGCAGAATCGCCGCTTTTGCTCTGTTTTGGGACAAAACGTGCGTTTCACTTACCGAATTAATCCTTCTGGCACAAAACGTGCGTTTCGTGCAAAGAATCGCAGCTTTTGCTCAGTTTTGGTACATAATGTGCGTTTCGTGCTGAGAATCCCCGCTATTGCTCATGATTGGCACAAAACGGGCGTTTCGTGCACAGAATCGCCGCTTTTGCTCAGTTTTGGCACATAACGTGCGTTTCGTTCTCAGAATCGCCGCTTTTGCTCTGTTTTGGGACCAAACGTGCGTTTCACTTACCGAATTAATCCTTCTGGCACAAAACGTGCGTTTCATGCACAGAATCGCCGCTTTTGCTCAGTTTTGGCACAAAACTTACTTTTCGTGCTCGGAATCGCCGCTTTTGCTCAGTTTTGGCACAAAACGTGCGTTTCGTGCACAGAATCGCCGCTTTTGCTCAGTTTTGGCACCTAACGCGCGTTTCGTGCTCAGAATCGCCGCTTTTGCTCAGTTTTGGCACATAACGTGCGTTTCAAGCAGCGAGTTGCTCCTTTTGGCACAAAACGGGCGTTTCGTGAAAAAGAATCGCCGCTTTTGCGCAGTTTTGGCACAAAACGTGCGTTTCGGAACAGAATCGCCGCTGTTGCTCAGTTTTGGCACAAAACGTGCGTTTCGTGCTCAGAATCGCCTCTTTTGCTCAGTTTTGGCACATAACATGCGTTTCAAGCAGCGAGTTGCTCCTTTTGGCACAAAACGGGAGTTTCGTGCAAAGAATCGCCGCTTTTGCTCAGTTTTGGCACATAATGTGCGTTTCGTGCTGAGAATCCCCGCTATTGCTCATGATTGGCACAAAACGGGCGTTTCGTGCACAGAATCGCCGCTTTTGCTCAGTTTTGGCACATAACGTGCGTTTCGTTCTCAGAATCGCTGCTTTTACTCATGTTTGGCACAAAACGAGCGTTTCGTGCGCAGAATCGCCGCTTTTGCTCTGTTTTGGGACAAAACTTGCTTTTCGTGCTCGGAATCGCCGGTTTTGCTCAGTTTTGGCACAAAACGGGCGTTTCGTGCACAGACTCGCCGCTTTTGCTCAGTTTTGGCACAAAACGTGCGTTTCGTGCACAGAATCGCCGCTTTTGCTCAGTTTTGGCACCTAACGTGCGTTTCGTGCTCAGAATCGCCGCTTTTGCTCAGTTTTGGCACATAACGTGCGTTTCAAGCAGCGAGTTGCTCCTTTTGGCACAAAACGGGCGTTTCGTGCAAAGAATCGCCGCTTTTGCTCAGTTTTGGCACATAATGTGCGTTTCGTGCTGAGAATCCCCGCTATTGCTCATGATTGGCACAAAACGGGCGTTTCGTGCACAGAATCGCCGCTCTTGCTCAGTTTTGGCACATAACGTGCGTTTCGTTCTCAGAATCGCCGCTTTTACTCATGTTTGGCACAAAACGAGCGTTTCGTGCGCAGAATCGCCGCTTTTGCTCTGTTTTGGGACAAGACTTGCTTTTCGTGCTCGGAATCGCCGGTTTTGCTCAGTTTTGGCACAAAACGGGCGTTTCGTGCACAGACTCGCCGCTTTTGCTCAGTTTTGGCACAAAACGTGCGTTTCGTGCACAGAATCGCCGCTTTTGCTCAGTTTTGGCACCTAACGTGCGTTTCGTGCTCAGAATCGCCGCTTTTGCTCAGTTTTGGCACATAACGTGCGTTTCAAGCAGCGAGTTGCTCCTTTTGGCACAAAACGGGCGTTTCGTGAAAAAGAATCGCCGCTTTTGCGCAGTTTTGGCACAAAACGTGCGTTTCGGAACAGAATCGCCGCTGTTGCTCAGTTTTGGCACAAAACGTGCGTTTCGTGCTCAGAATCGCCTCTTTTGCTCAGTTTTGGCACATAACATGCGTTTCAAGCAGCGAGTTGCTCCTTTTGGCACAAAACGGGCGTTTCGTGCAAAGAATCGCCGCTTTTGCTCAGTTTTGGCACATAATGTGCGTTTCGTGCTGAGAATCCCCGCTATTGCTCATGATTGGCACAAAACGTGCGTTTCGTGCACAGAATCGCCGCTTTTGCTCAGTTTTGGCACAAAACGTGCGCTTCGTGCTGAGAATCGCCGCTTTTGCTCTGTTTTGGGACCAAACGTGCGTTTCACTTACCGAATTAATCCTTCTGGCACAAAACGAGCGTTTCGTGCACAGAATCGCCGCTTTTGCTCAGTTTTGGCACAAAACGTGCGTTTCGTGCACAGACTCGCCGCTTTTGCTCAGTTTTGGCACACAACGTGCGTTGCGTGCACAGAATCGCCGCTTTTGCTCAGTTTTGACACAAAACGTGCGTTTCGTGCACAGAATCGCCGCTTTTGCTCAGTTTTGGCACACAACGTGCGTTTCGTGCTCAGAATCGCCGCTGTTACTCATGATTGGCACAAAACGTGCATTTCGTGTACAGAATCGCCGCTTTTGCTCAGTTTTGGCAAGAAACGTGCGTTTCAACCAGCGAATTGCTCCTTTTGGCACAAAACGGGCGTTTCGTGCACAGAATCGCCGCTTTTGCACAGTTTTGGCACAAAACGTGCGTTTCGTGCACAGAATCGCCGCTTTTGCTCCGTTTGACACAAAACTTACTTTTCGTGCTCGGAATCGCCGCTTTTGCTCAGTTTTGGCACAAAACGTGCGTTTCGGCACAGAATCGCCGCTTTTGCTCAGTTTTGGCACATAACGAGCGTTTCGTTCTCAGAATCGCCGCTTTTGCTCATGTTCGGCACAAAACGAGCGTTTCGTGCGCAGAATCGCCGCTTTTGCTCTGTTTTGGGACAAAACGTGCGTTTCACTTACCGAATTAATCCTTCTGGCACAAAACGTGCGTTTCGTGCAAAGAATCGCAGCTTTTGCTCAGTTTTGGTACATAATGTGCGTTTCGTGCTGAGAATCCCCGCTATTGCTCATGATTGGCACAAAACGGGCGTTTCGTGCACAGAATCGCCGCTTTTGCTCAGTTTTGGCACATAACGTGCGTTTCGTTCTCAGAATCGCCGCTTTTGCTCTGTTTTGGGACCAAACGTGCGTTTCACTTACCGAATTAATCCTTCTGGCACAAAACGTGCGTTTCATGCACAGAATCGCCGCTTTTGCTCAGTTTTGGCACAAAACTTACTTTTCGTGCTCGGAATCGCCGCTTTTGCTCAGTTTTGGCACAAAACGTGCGTTTCGTGCACAGAATCGCCGCTTTTGCTCAGTTTTGGCACCTAACGTGCGTTTCGTGCTCAGAATCGCCGCTTTTGCTCAGTTTTGGCACATAACGTGCGTTTCAAGCAGCGAGTTGCTCCTTTTGGCACAAAACGGGCGTTTCGTGAAAAAGAATCGCCGCTTTTGCGCAGTTTTGGCACAAAACGTGCGTTTCGGAACAGAATCGCCGCTGTTGCTCAGTTTTGGCACAAAACGTGCGTTTCGTGCTCAGAATCGCCTCTTTTGCTCAGTTTTGGCACATAACATGCGTTTCAAGCAGCGAGTTGCTCCTTTTGGCACAAAACGGGCGTTTCGTGCAAAGAATCGCCGCATTTGCTCAGTTTTGGCACATAATGTGCGTTTCGTGCTGAGAATCCCCGCTATTGCTCATGATTGGCACAAAACGTGCATTTCGTGTACAGAATCGCCGCTTTTGCTCAGTTTTGGCAAGAAACGTGCGTTTCAACCAGCGAATTGCTCCTTTTGGCACAAAACGGGCGTTTCGTGCACAGAATCGCCGCTTTTGCACAGTTTTGGCACAAAACGTGCGTTTCGTGCACAGAATCGCCGCTTTTGCTCAGTTTTGGCACAAATCGAGCGTTTCGTGCGCAGAATCGCCGCTTTTGCTCTGTTTTGGGACAAAACGTGCGTTTCACTTACCGAATTAATCCTTCTGGCACAAAACGTGCGTTTCGTGCACAGGATCGCCGCTTTTGCTCAGTTTTGGCACATAATGTGCGTTTCGTTCTCAGAATCGCCGCTTTTGCTCTGTTTTGGGACCAAACGTGCGTTTCACTTACCGAATTAATCCTTCTGGCACAAAACGAGCGTTTCGTGCACAGAATCGCCGCTTTTGCTCAGTTTTGGCACAAAACTTGCTTTTCGTGCTCGGAATCGCCGGTTTTGCTCAGTTTTGGCACAAAACGGGCGTTTCGGGCACAGACTCGCCGCTTTTGCTCAGTTTTTGCACAACACGTGTGTTTCGTGCACAGAATCGCCGCTTTTGCTCAGTTTTGACACAAAACGTGCGTTTCGTGCACAGAATCGCCGCTTTTGCTCAGTTTTGGCACACAACGTGCGTTTCGTGCTCAGAATCGCCGCTGTTACTCATGATTGGCACAAAACGTGCATTTCGTGTACAGAATCGCCGCTTTTGCTCAGTTTTGGCAGGAAACGTGCGTTTCAACCAGCGAATTGCTCCTTTTGGCACAAAACGGGCGTTTCGTGCACAGAATCGCCGCTTTTGCACAGTTTTGGCACAAAACGTGCGTTTCGTGCACAGAATCGCCGCTTTTGCTCCGTTTGACACAAAACGTGCGTTTCGTGCTCAGAATCGCCGCTTTTGCTCAGTTTTGGCACAAAACGTGCGCTTCGTGCTGAGAATCGCCGCTTTTGCTCTGTTTTGGGACAAAACGTGCGTTTCACTTACCGAATTAATCCTTCTGGCACAAAACGTGCGTTTCGTGCACAGGATCGCCGCTTTTGCTCAGTTTTGGCACATAATGTGCGTTTCGTTCTCAGAATCGCCGCTTTTGCTCTGTTTTGGGACCAAACGTGCGTTTCACTTACCGAATTAATCCTTCTGGCACAAAACGAGCGTTTCGTGCACAGAATCGCCGCTTTTGCTCAGTTTTGGCACAAAACTTGCTTTTCGTGCTCGGAATCGCCGGTTTTGCTCAGTTTTGGCACAAAACGGGCGTTTCGGGCACAGACTCGCCGCTTTTGCTCAGTTTTTGCACAACACGTGTGTTTCGTGCACAGAATCGCCGCTTTTGCTCAGTTTTGACACAAAACGTGCGTTTCGTGCACAGAATCGCCGCTTTTGCTCAGTTTTGGCACACAACGTGCGTTTCGTGCTCAGAATCGCCGCTGTTACTCATGATTGGCACAAAACGTGCATTTCGTGTACAGAATCGCCGCTTTTGCTCAGTTTTGGCAAGAAACGTGCGTTTCAACCAGCGAATTGCTCCTTTTGGCACAAAACGGGCGTTTCGTGCACAGAATCGCCGCTTTTGCACAGTTTTGGCACAAAACGTGCGTTTCGTGCACAGAATCGCCGCTTTTGCTCCGTTTGACACAAAACGTGCGTTTCGTGCTCAGAATCGCCGCTTTTGCTCAGTTTTGGCACAAAACGTGCGCTTCGTGCTGAGAATCGCCGCTTTTGCTCTGTTTTGGGACAAAACGTGCGTTTCACTTACCGAATTAATCCTTCTGGCACAAAACGTGCGTTTCGTGCACAGAATCGCCGCTTTTGCTCAGTTTTGGCACAAAACTTGCTTTTCGTGCTCGGAATCGCCGGTTTTGCTCAGTTTTGGCACAAAACGGGCGTTTCGTGCACAGACTCGCCGCTTTTGCTCAGTTTTGGCACAAAACGTGCGTTTCGGCACAGAATCGCCGCTTTTGCTCATGTTCGGCACAAAACGAGCGTTTCGTGCGCAGAATCGCCGCTTTTGCTCTGTTTTGGGACAAAACGTGCGTTTCACTTACCGAATTAATCGTTCTGGCACAAAACGTGCGTTTCGTGCAAAGAATCGCAGCTTTTGCTCAGTTTTGGTACATAATGTGCGTTTCGTGCTGAGAATCCCCGCTATTGCTCATGATTGGCACAAAACGGGCGTTTCGTGCACAGAATCGCCGCTTTTGCTCAGTTTTGGCACATAACGTGCGTTTCGTTCTCAGAATCGCCGCTTTTGCTCTGTTTTGGGACCAAACGTGCGTTTCACTTACCGAATTAATCCTTCTGGCACAAAACGTGCGTTTCATGCACAGAATCGCCGCTTTTGCTCAGTTTTGGCACAAAACTTACTTTTCGTGCTCGGAATCGCCGCTTTTGCTCAGTTTTGGCACAAAACGTGCGTTTCGTGCACAGAATCGCCGCTTTTGCTCAGTTTTGGCACCTAACGTGCGTTTCGTGCTCAGAATCGCCGCTTTTGCTCAGTTTTGGCACATAACGTGCGTTTCAAGCAGCGAGTTGCTCCTTTTGGCACAAAACGGGCGTTTCGTGAAAAAGAATCGCCGCTTTTGCGCAGTTTTGGCACAAAACGTGCGTTTCGGAACAGAATCGCCGCTGTTGCTCAGTTTTGGCACAAAACGTGCGTTTCGTGCTCAGAATCGCCTCTTTTGCTCAGTTTTGGCACATAACATGCGTTTCAAGCAGCGAGTTGCTCCTTTTGGCACAAAACGGGAGTTTCGTGCAAAGAATCGCCGCTTTTGCTCAGTTTTGGCACATAATGTGCGTTTCGTGCTGAGAATCCCCGCTATTGCTCATGATTGGCACAAAACGGGCGTTTCGTGCACAGAATCGCCGCTTTTGCTCAGTTTTGGCACATAACGTGCGTTTCGTTCTCAGAATCGCCGCTTTTACTCATGTTTGGCACAAAACGAGCGTTTCGTGCGCAGGATCGCCGCTTTTGCTCTGTTTTGGGACAAAACTTGCTTTTCGTGCTCGGAATCGCCGGTTTTGCTCAGTTTTGGCACAAAACGGGCGTTTCGTGCACAGACTCGCCGCTTTTGCTCAGTTTTGGCACAAAACGTGCGTTTCGTGCACAGAATCGCCGCTTTTGCTCAGTTTTGGCACCTAACGTGCGTTTCGTGCTCAGAATCGCCGCTTTTGCTCAGTTTTGGCACATAACGTGCGTTTCAAGCAGCGAGTTGCTCCTTTTGGCACAAAACGGGCGTTTCGTGAAAAAGAATCGCCGCTTTTGCGCAGTTTTGGCACAAAACGTGCGTTTCGGAACAGAATCGCCGCTGTTGCTCAGTTTTGGCACAAAACGTGCGTTTCGTGCTCAGAATCGCCTCTTTTGCTCAGTTTTGGCACATAACATGCGTTTCAAGCAGCGAGTTGCTCCTTTTGGCACAAAACGGGCGTTTCGTGCAAAGAATCGCCGCTTTTGCTCAGTTTTGGCACATAATGTGCGTTTCGTGCTGAGAATCCCCGCTATTGCTCATGATTGGCACAAAACGGGCGTTTCGTGCACAGACTCGCCGCTTTTGCTCAGTTTTGGCACAAAACGTGCGTTTCGTGCACAGAATCGCCGCTTTTGCTCAGTTTTGGCACCTAACGTGCGTTTCGTGCTCAGAATCGCCGCTTTTGCTCAGTTTTGGCACATAACGTGCGTTTCAAGCAGCGAGTTGCTCCTTTTGGCACAAAACGGGCGTTTCGTGAAAAAGAATCGCCGCTTTTGCGCAGTTTTGGCACAAAACGTGCGTTTCGGAACAGAATCGCCGCTGTTGCTCAGTTTTGGCACAAAACGTGCGTTTCGTGCTCAGAATCGCCTCTTTTGCTCAGTTTTGGCACATAACATGCGTTTCAAGCAGCGAGTTGCTCCTTTTGGCACAAAACGGGCGTTTCGTGCAAAGAATCGCCGCTTTTGCTCAGTTTTGGCACATAATGTGCGTTTCGTGCTGAGAATCCCCGCTATTGCTCATGATTGGCACAAAACGGGCGTTTCGTGCACAGAATCGCCGCTTTTGCTCAGTTTTGGCACAAAACGTGCGTTTCGTGCACAGAATCGCCGCTTTTGCTCAGTTTTGGCACCTAACGTGCATTTCGTGCTCAGAATCGCCGCTTTTGCTCAGTTTTGGCACATAACGTGCGTTTCAAGCAGCGAGTTGCTCCTTTTGGCACAAAACGGGCGTTTCGTGAAAAAGAATCGCCGCTTTTGCGCAGTTTTGGCACAAAACGTGCGTTTCGGAACAGAATCGCCGCTGTTGCTCAGTTTTGGCACAAAACGTGCGTTTCGTGCTCAGAATCGCCTCTTTTGCTCAGTTTTGGCAAGAAACGTGCGTTTCAACCAGCGAATTGCTCCTTTTGGCACAAAACGGGCGTTTCGTGCACAGAATCGCCGCTTTTGCACAGTTTTGGCACAAAACGTGCGTTTCGTGCACAGAATCGCCGCTTTTGCTCCGTTTGACACAAAACTTACTTTTCGTGCTCGGAATCGCCGCTTTTGCTCAGTTTTGGCACAAAGCGTGCGTTTCGGCACAGAATCGCAGCTTTTGCTCAGTTTTGGCACAAAACGTGCGATTCGTGCACAGAATCGCCGCTTTTGCTCTGTTTTGGGACAAAACGTGCGTTTCACTTACCGAATTAATCCTTCTGGCACAAAACGTGCGTTTCGGCACAGAATCGCAGCTTTTGCTCAGTTTTGGCACAAAACGTGCGATTCGTGCACAGAATCGCCGCTTTTGCTCTGTTTTGGGACAAAACGTGCGTTTCACTCACCGAATTAATCCTTCTGGCACAAAACGTGCGTTTCGTGCACAGGATCGCCGCTTTTGCTCAGTTTTGGCACAAAACGTGCGTTTCGGCACAGAATCGCCGCTTTTGCTCAGTTTTGGCACAAAACAGGCGATTCGTGCACAGAATCGCCGCTTTTGCTCAGTTTTGGCACAAAACAGGCGATTCGTGCACAGAATCGCCGCTTTTGCTCAGTTTTGGCACATAACGTGCGTTTCAAGCAGCGAGTTGCTCCTTTTGGCACAAAACGGGCGTTTCGTGCAAAGAATCGCCGCTTTTGCTCAGTTTTGGCACATAATGTGCGTTTGGTGCTGAGAATCCCCGCTATTGCTCATGATTGGCACAAAACGGGCGTTTCGTGCACAGAATCGCCGCTTTTGCTCAGTTTTGGCAAGTAACGTGCGTTTCAAGCAGCGAATTGCTCCTTTTGGCACAAAGCGTGCGTTTCAAACAGCGAATTGCTCCTTTTGGCACAAAACTTGCGTTTCGTACTCGGAATCGCCGCTTTTGCTCATGATTGGCACAAAACGGGCTTTTCGTGCACAGAATCGCTGCTTTTGCTCAGTTTTGGCACATAACGTGCGTTTCGTTCTCAGAATCGCCGCTTTTGCTCAGTTTTGGCACCTAACGTGCGTTTCGTGCTCAGAATTGCCGCTTTTGCTCAGTTTTGGCACATAACGTGCGTTTCGTTCTCAGAATCGCCGCTTTTACTCATGTTTGGCACAAAACGAGCGTTTCGTGCGCAGAATCGCCGCTTTTGCTCTGTTTTGGGACAAAACTTGCTTTTCGTGCTCGGAATCGCCGGTTTTGCTCAGTTTTGGCACAAAACGGGCGTTTCGTGCACAGACTCGCCGCTTTTGCTCAGTTTTGGCACCTAACGTGCGTTTCGTGCTCAGAATCGCAGCTTTTGCTCAGTTTTGGCACATAACGTGCGTTTCAAGCAGCGAGTTGCTCCTTTTGGCACAAAACGGGCGTTTCGTGAAAAAGAATCGCCGCTTTTGCGCAGTTTTGGCACAAAACGTGCGTTTCGGAACAGAATCGCCGCTGTTGCTCAGTTTTGGCACAAAACGCGCGTTTCGTGCTCAGAATCGCCTCTTTTGCTCAGTTTTGGCACATAACGTGCGTTTCGTTCTCAGAATCGCCGCTTTTACTCATGTTTGGCACAAAACGAGCGTTTCGTGCGCAGAATCGCCGCTTTTGCTCTGTTTTGGGACAAAACTTGCTTTTCGTGCTCGGAATCGCCGGTTTTGCTCAGTTTTGGCACAAAACGGGCGTTTCGTGCACAGACTCGCCGCTTTTGCTCAGTTTTATCACAAAACGTGCGTTTCGTGCACAGAATCGCCGCTTTTGCTCAGTTTTGGCACCTAACGTGCGTTTCGTGCTCAGAATCGCCGCTTTTGCTCAGTTTTGGCACATAATGTGCGTTTCGTGCTGAGAATCCCCGCTATTGCTCATGATTGGCACAAAACGGGCGTTTCGTGCACAGAATCGCCGCTTTTGCTCAGTTTTGGCGCATAACGTGCGTTTCGTTCTCAGAATCGCCGCTTTTGCTCAGTTTTGGCACAAAACGGGCGTTTCGTGCGCAGAATCGCCGCTTTTGCTCTGTTTTGGGACAAAACGTGCGTTTCACTTACCGAATTAATCCTTCTGGCACAAAACGTGCGTTTCGTGCACAGGATCGCCGCTTTTGCTCAGTTTTGGCACATAATGTGCGTTTCGTTCTCAGAATCGCCGCTTTTACTTATGCTTGGCACAAAACGAGCGTTTCGTGCACAGAATCGCCGCTTTTGCTCAGTTTTTGCACAAAACTTGCTTTTCGTGCTCGGAATCGCCGGTTTTGCTCAGTTTTGTTACAAAACGGGCGTTTCGTGCACAGAGTCGTCGCTTTTGCTCAGTTTTGGCACATAACGAGCGTTTCGTTCTCAAAATCGCCGCTTTTACTCATGCTTGGCACAAAACGGGCGTTTCGTGCACAGAATCGCCGCTTTTGCTCAGTTTTGGCACAAAACGTGTGCTTCGTGCACAGAATCGCCGTTTTTGCTCTGTTTCGGGACAAAACGTGCGGTTCACTTACCGAATTAATCGTTCTGGCACAAAACGTGCGATTCGTGCACAGAATCGCCGCTTTTGCTCAGTTTTGGCACAAAAGGGGCGTTTCGTGCAAAGAATCGCAGCTTTTGCTCAGTTTTGGCACAAAACGTGCGTTTCGGCACAGAATCGCCGCTTTTGCTCAGTTTTGGCACATAACGAGCGTTTCGTTCTCAGAATCGCCGCTTTTACTCATGTTTGGCACAAAACGAGCGCTTCGTGCGCAGAATCGCCGCTTTTGCTCAGTTTTGGCACAAAACGTGCGCTTCGTGCTGAAAATCGCCGCTTTTGCTCTGTTTTGGGACAAAACGTGCGTTTCACTTACCGAATTAATCCTTCTGGCACAAAACGTGCGTTTCGTGCACAGAATCGCCGCTTTTGCTCAGTTTTGGAACAAAACTTGCTTTTCGTACTCGGAATCGCCGCTTTTGCTCAGTTTTGGCACAAAACGTGCGTTTCGGCACAGAATCGCCGCTTTTGCTCAGTTTTGGCACAAAACGTGCGATTCGTGCACAGAATCGCCGCTTTTGTTCAGTTTTGGCACATAACGTGCGTTTCAAGCAGCGAATTGCTCCTTTTGGCACAAAACGGGCGTTTCGTGTACAGAATCGCCGCTTTTGCTCAGTTTTGGCACAAAACGTGTGCTTTGTGCACAGAATCGCCGCTTTTGCTGTTTCGGGACAAAACGTGCGGTTCACTTACCGAGTTAATCGTTCTGGCACAAAACGAGCGATTCGTGCACAGAATTGCCGCTTTTGCTCAGTTTTGGCACAAAACGGGCGTTTCGTGCACACAATCGCGCTTTTGCTCAGTTTTGGCACAAAACGTGCGTTTCGGCACAGAATCGCCGCTTTTGCTCAGTTTTGGCACATAACGTGCGTTTCGTTCTCAGAATCGCCGCTTTTACTCATGTTTGGCACAAAACGAGCGTTTCGTGCACAGAATCGCCGCTTTTGCTCAGTTTTGGCACAAAACGAGCGTTTCGTGCGCAGAATCGCCGCTTTTGCTCAGTTTTGGCACATAACGTGCGTTTCGTTCTCAGAATCGCCGCTTTTGCTCAGTTTTGGCACAAAACGTGCGTTTCGTGCTGAGAATCCCCGCTATTGCTCATGATTGGCACAAAACGGGCGTTTCGTGCGCAGAATCGCCGCTTTTGCTCAGTTTTGGCACATAACGTGCGTTTCGTTCTCAGAATCGCCGCTTTTGCTCAGTTTTGGCACATAAGGTGCGTCTCAAGCAGCGAGTTTCTCCTTTTGGCACAAAACGGGCGTTTCGTGCATAGAATCGCCGCTTTTGCTCAGTTTTGGCACATAACGTGCGTTTCGTTCTCAGAATCGCCGCTTTTACTTATGCTTGGCACAAAACGAGCGTTTCGTGCACAGAATCGCCGCTTTTGCTCAGTTTTTGCACAAAACTTGCTTTTCGTGCTCGGAATCGCCGGTTTTGCTCAGTTTTGTTACAAAACGGGCGTTTCGTGCACAGAGTCGCCGCTTTTGCTCAGTTTTGGCACATAACGAGCGTTTCGTTCTCAGAATCGCCGCTTTTACTCATGTTTGGCACAAAACGAGCGTTTCGTGCGCAGAATCGCCGCTTTTGCTCTGTTTTGGGTCAAAACGTGCGTTTCACTTACCGAATTAATCCTTCTGGCACAAAACGTGCGTTTCGTTCACAGGATCGCCGCTTTTGCTCAGTTTTGGCACAAAACTTGCTTTTCGTGCTCGGAATCGCCGGTTTTGCGCAGTTTTGGCACAAAACGGGCGTTTCGTGCACAGACTCGCCGCTTTTGCTCAGTTTTGGCACAAAACGTGCGTTTCGGCACAGAATCGCCGCTTTTGCTCAGTTTTGGCACATAACGAGCGTTTCGTTCTCAGAATCGCCGCTTTTACTCATGTTTGGCACAAAACGAGCGTTTCGTGCGCAGAATCGCCGCTTTTGCTCTGTTTTGGGACAAAACGTGCGTTTCACTTACCGAATTAATCCTTCTGGCACAAAACGTGCGTTTCGTGCACAGGATCGCCGCTTTTGCTCAGTTTTGGCACATAATGTGCGTTTCGTGCTGAGAATCCCCGCTATTGCTCATGATTGGCACAAAACGGGCGTTTCGTGCACAGAATCGCCGCTTTTGCTCAGTTTTGGCACATAACGTGCGTTTCGTTCTCAGAATCGCCGCTTTTACTCATGTTTGGCACAAAACGAGCGTTTCGTGCGCAGAATCGCCGCTTTTGCTCTGTTTTGGGACAAAACTTGCTTTTCGTGCTCGGAATCGCCGGTTTTGCTCAGTTTTGGCACAAAACGGGCGTTTCGTGCACAGACTCGCCGCTTTTGCTCAGTTTTATCACAAAACGTGCGTTTCGTGCACAGAATCGCCGCTTTTGCTCAGTTTTGGCACCTAACGTGCGTTTCGTGCTCAGAATCGCCGCTTTTGCTCAGTTTTGGAAAATAACGTGCGTTTCAAGCAGCGAGTTGCTCCTTTTGGCACAAAACGGGCGTTTCGTGAAAAAGAATCGCCGCTTTTGCGCAGTTTTGGCACAAAACGTGCGTTTCGGAACAGAATCGCCGCTGTTGCTCAGTTTTGGCACAAAACGTGCGTTTCGTGCTCAGAATCGCCTCTTTTGCTCAGTTTTGGCACATAACATGCGTTTCAAGCAGCGAGTTGCTCCTTTTGGCACAAAACGGGCGTTTCGTGCAAAGAATCGCCGCTTTTGCTCAGTTTTGGCACATAACGTGCGTTTCGTTCTCAGAATCGCCGCTTTTGCTCAGTTTTGGCACAAAACGAGCGTTTCGTGCGCAGAATCGCCGCTTTTGCTCTGTTTTGGGACAAAACTTGCTTTTCGTGCTCGGAATCGCCGGTTTTGCTCAGTTTTGGCACAAAACGGGCGTTTCGTGCACAGACTCGCCGCTTTTGCTCAGTTTTGGCACAAAACGTGCGTTTCGTGCACAGAATCGCCGCTTTTGCTCAGTTTTTGCACCTAACGTGCGATTCGTGCACAGAATTGCCGCTTTTGCTCAGTTTTGGCACAAAACGTGCGTTTCGGCACAGAATCGCCGCTTTTGCTCAGTTTTGGCACCTAACGTGCGTTTCGTGCTCAGAATCGCCGCTTTTGCTCAGTTTTGGAAAATAACGTGCGTTTCAAGCAGCGAGTTGCTCCTTTTGGCACAAAACGGGCGTTTCGTGAAAAAGAATCGCCGCTTTTGCGCAGTTTTGGCACAAAACGTGCGTTTCGGAACAGAATCGCCGCTGTTGCTCAGTTTTGGCACAAAACGTGCGTTTCGTGCTCAGAATCGCCTCTTTTGCTCAGTTTTGGCACATAACATGCGTTTCAAGCAGCGAGTTGCTCCTTTTGGCACAAAACGGGCGTTTCGTGCAAAGAATCGCCGCTTTTGCTCAGTTTTGGCACATAACGTGCGTTTCGTTCTCAGAATCGCCGCTTTTGCTCAGTTTTGGCACAAAACGAGCGTTTCGTGCGCAGAATCGCCGCTTTTGCTCTGTTTTGGGACAAAACTTGCTTTTCGTGCTCGGAATCGCCGGTTTTGCTCAGTTTTGGCACAAAACGGGCGTTTCGTGCACAGACTCGCCGCTTTTGCTCAGTTTTGGCACAAAACGTGCGTTTCGTGCACAGAATCGCCGCTTTTGCTCAGTTTTTGCACCTAACGTGCGATTCGTGCACAGAATTGCCGCTTTTGCTCAGTTTTGGCACAAAACGGGCGTTTCGTGCACACAATCGCGCTTTTGCTCAGTTTTGGCACAAAACGTGCGTTTCGGCACAGAATCGCCGCTTTTGCTCAGTTTTGGCACATAACGTGCGTTTCGTTCTCAGAATCGCCGCTTTTACTCATGTTTGGCACAAAACGAGCGTTTCGTGCACAGAATCGCCGCTTTTGCTCAGTTTTGGCACAAAACGTGCGTTTCGTGCACAGAATCGCCGCTTTTGCTCAGTTTTGGCAAGAAACGTGCGTTTCAAGCAGCGAATTGCTCCTTTTGGCACAAAGCGTGCGTTTCAAACAGCGAATTGCTCCTTTTGGCACAAAACTTGCGTTTCGTGCTCGGAATCGCCGCTTTTGCTCTGTTTTGGGACAAAACGTGCGTTTCACTTACCGAATTAATCGTTCTGGCACAAAACGTGCGTTTCGTCCACAGGATCGCCGCTTTTGCGCAGTTTTGGCGCATAACGTGCGTTTCGTGCTCAGAATGGCCGCTTTTACTCGTGACTGGCACAAGACGGGCGTTTAGTGAACAGAATCGCCGCTTTTGCTCAGTTTTGGCACATAACGTGCGTTTCGTTCTCAGAATCGCCGCTTTTGCTCATATTTGGCACAAAACGTGCGTTTCGTGCACAGAATCGCCGCTTTTGCTCAGTTTTGTCACAAAACGTATGTTTCGTGCACAGAATCGTCGCTTTTGCTCATCATTGGCACAAAACGTGCGTTTCGTTCACAGGATCGCCGCTTTTGCTCAGTTTTGGGACAGAACGTGCGTTTCAAACAGCGAATTGCTCCTTTTGGCACAAAACGGGCGTTTCGTGCACAGAATCGCCGCTTTTGCTCAGTTTTGGCACAGAACGTGCGTTTCAAACAGCAAATTGCTCCTTTTGGCACAAAACGGGCATTTCGTGCACAGAATCGCCGCTTTTGCTCAGTTTTGACACAAAACTTGCGTTTCGTGCTCGGAATCGCCGTTTTTGCTCGGTTTTGGCACAAAACGTGCGCTTCGTGCACAGAATCGCCGCTTTTGCTCTGTTTTGGAACAAAACGTGCGGTTCACTTACCGAATTAATCGTTCTGGCACAAAACGTGCGTTTCGCGCACAGGATCGCCGCTTTTGCTCAGTTTTGGCACATAACGTGCGTTTCGTTCTCAAAATCGCCGCTTTTACTCATGCTTGGCACAAAACGGGCGTTTCGTGCACAGAATCGCCGCTTTTGCTCAGTTTTGGCACAAAACGTGTGCTTCGTGCACAGAATCGGCGTTTTTGCTCTGTTTCGGGACAAAACGTGCGGTTCACTTACCGAATTAATCGTTCTGGCACAAAACGTGCGATTCGTGCACAGAATCGCCGCTTTTGCTCAGTTTTGGCACAAAACGTGCGTTTCGGCACAGAATCACCGCTTTTGCTCAGTTTTGGCACATAACGAGCGTTTCGTTCTCAGAATCGCCGCTTTTACTCATGTTTGGCACAAAACGAGCGTTTCGTGCGCAGAATCGCCGCTTTTGCTCAGTTTTGGCACAAAACGTGCGCTTCGTGCTGAGAATCGCCGCTTTTGCTCTGTTTTGGGACAAAACGTGCGTTTCACTTACCGAATTAATCCTTCTGGCACAAAACGTGCGTTTCGTGCACAGAATCGCCGCTTTTGCTCAGTTTTGGCACAAAACTTGCTTTTCGTGCTCGGAATCGCCGCTTTTGCTCAGTTTTGGCACAAAACGTGCGTTTCGGCACAGAATCGCCGCTTTTGCTCAGTTTTGGCACAAAACGTGCGATTCGTGCACAGAATCGCCGCTTTTGTTCAGTTTTGGCACATAACGTGCGTTTCAAGCAGCGAATTGCTCCTTTTGGCACAAAACGGGCGTTTCGTGTACAGAATCGCCGCTTTTGCTCAGTTTTGGCACAAAACGTGTGCTTCGTGCACAGAATCGCCGCTTTTGCTCTGTTTCGGGACAAAACGTGCGGTTCACTTACCGAGTTAATCGTTCTGGCACAAAACGTGCGATTCGTGCACAGAATTGCCGCTTTTGCTCAGTTTTGGCACAAAACGGGCGTTTCGTGCACACAATCGCGCTTTTGCTCAGTTTTGGCACAAAACGTGCGTTTCGGCACCGAATCGCCGCTTTTGCTCAGTTTTGGCACATAACGTGCGTTTCGTTCTCAGAATCGCCGCTTTTACTCATGTTTGGCACAAAACGAGCGTTTCGTGCACAGGATCGCCGCTTTTGCTCAGTTTTGGCACATAATGTGCGTTTCGTTCTCAGAATCGCCGCTTTTGCTCTGTTTTGGGACCAAACGTGCGTTTCACTTACCGAATTAATCCTTCTGGCACAAAACGTGCGTTTCGTGCACAGAATCGCCGCTTTTGCTCAGTTTTGGCACATAACGTGCGGTTCGTTCTCAGAATCGCCGCTTTTGCTCAGTTTTGGCACAAAACGTGCGTTTCGTGCTGAGAATCCCCGCTATTGCTCATGATTGGCACAGAACGGGCGTTTCGTGCACAGAATCGCCGCTTTTGCTCAGTTTTGGCACAAGACTTGCTTTTCGTGCTCGGAATCGCCGGTTTTGCTCAGTTTTGGCACAAAACGGGCGTTTCGTGCACAGAATCGCCGCTTTTGCTCAGTTTTGGCTAGAAACGTGCGTTTCAAGCAGCGAATTGCTCCTTTTGGCTAGAAACGTGCGTTTCAAGCAGCGAATTGCTCCTTTTGGCACAAAGCGTGCGTTTCAAGCAGCGAATTGCTCCTTTTGGCACAAAACTTGCGTTTCGTGCTCGGAATCGCCGCTTTTGCTCTGTTTTGGGACAAAACGTGCGTTTCACTTACCGAATTAATCGTTCTGGCACAAAACGTGCGTTTCGTGCACAGGATCGCCGCTTTTGCTCAGTTTTGGCAGAGAACGTGCGTTTCATAGAGCGAATTGCTCCTTTTGGCACAAAACGGGCGTTTCGTGCACAGAATCGCCGCGTTTGCTCAGTTTTGGCACAAAACCCGGGTTTCGTGCACACGATCCCGCTTCTGCTCAGTTTTGGCACAAAACGTGCGTTTTACGCACCGGATTGCTCCTTTTGGCTAAAAACGGGCGTTTCGTGCACAGAATCGCCGGTTTTGCTCAGTTTTGGCACAAAACGTGTGTTTCATGCATAGAATCGCTGCTTTTGCTCAGTTTTGGCACAATACGTGCGTTTCGTGCACAGAATCGCCGCTTTTGCTCCGTTTGGCACAAAACGTGCGTTTCGTGCTCAGAATCGCCGCTTTTACTCAGTTTTGGCACAAAACGTGCGCTTCGTGCTGAGAATCGCCGCTTTTGCTCTGTTTTGGGACAAAACGTGCGTTTCACTTACCGAATTAATCCTTCTGGCACAAAACGTGCGTTTCGTGCACAGGATCGCCGCTTTTGCTCAGTTTTGGCACACAACGTGCGTTTCAAACAGCGAATTGCTCCTTTTGGCACAAAACGGGCGTTTCGTGCACAGAATCGCCGCTTTTGCTCAGTTTTGGCACATAACGTGCGTTTCAAACAGCGAATTGCTCCTTTTGGCACAAACCGGGCGTTTCGTGTACAGAATCGCCGCTTTTGCTCAGTTTTGGCACAAAACGTGCGCTTCGTGCACAGAATCGCCGCTTTTGCTCTGTTTCGGGACAAAACGTGCGGTTCACTTACCGAATTAATCGTTCTGGCACAAAACGTGCGATTCATGAACAGAATCGCCGCTTTTGCTCAGTTTTGGCACATAACGTGCGTTTCAAGCAGCGAGTTGCTCCTTTTGGCACAAAACGGGCGTTTCGTGCAAAGAATCGCCGCTTTTGCTCAGTTTTGGCACATAACGTGCGTTTCAAGCAGCGAGTTGCTCCTTTTGGCACAAAGCTTGCGTTTCAAACAGCGAATTGCTCCTTTTGGCACAAAACGTGCGTTTCGTGTACAGGATCGCCGCTTTTGCTCTGTTTTGGGACAAAACGTGCGTTTCACTTACCGAATTAATCCTTCTGGCACAAAACGTGCGTTTCGTGCACAGGATCGCCGCTTTTGCTCAGTTTTGGCACATAATGTGCGTTTCGTTCTCAGAATCGCCGCTTTTGCTCTGTTTTGGGACCAAACGTGCGTTTCACTTACCGAATTAATCCTTCTGGCACAAACGTGGGTTTCGTGCACAGGATTGCCGCTTTTGCTCAGTTTTGGCACAAAACGTGCGTTTCGGCACAGAATCGCCGCTTTTGCTCAGTTTTGGCACAAAACGTGCGATTCGTGCACAGAATCGTCGCTTTTGCTCAGTTTTGGCACATAACGTGCGTTTCAAGCAGCGAGTTGCTCCTTTTGGCACAAAACGGGCGTTTCGTGCAAAGAATCGCCGCTTTTGCTCAGTTTTGGCACATAACGTGCGTTTCAAGCAGCGAGTTGCTCCTTTTGGCACAAAACGGGCGTTTCGTGCAAAGAATCGCCGCTTTTGCTCAGTTTTGGCACATAACGAGCGTTTCGTGCACAGAATCGCCGCTTTTGCTCCGTTTGGCACAAAACGTGCGTTTCGTGCTCGGAATCGCCGTTTTTGCTCGGTTTTGGCACAAAACGTGCGCTTCGTGCACAGAATCGCCGCTTTTGCTCTGTTTTGGGACAAAACGTGCGGTTCACTTACCGAATTAATCGTTCTGGCACAAAACGTGCGTTTCGTGCACAGGATCGCCGCTTTTGCTCAGTTTTGGCACAAAACGTGCGTTTCGTGCACAGAATCGCCGCTTTTGCTCAGTTTTGGCAAGAAACGTGCGTTTCAAGCAGCGAATTGCTCCTTTTGGCACAAAGCTGGCGTTTCAAACAGCGAATTGCTCCTTTTGGCACAGAACTTGCGTTTCGTGCTCGGAATCGCCGCTTTTGCTCTGTTTTGGGACAAAACGTGCGTTTCACTTACCGAATTAATCCTTCTGGCACAAAACGTGCGTTTCGTGCACAGGATCGCCGCTTTTGCTCAGTTTTGGCACATAATGTGCGTTTCGTTCTCAGAATCGCCGCTTTTGCTCTGTTTTGGGACCAAACGTGCGTTTCACTTACCGAATTAATCCTTCTGGCACAAACGTGGGTTTCGTGCACAGGATCGCCGCTTTTGCTCAGTTTTGGCACAAAACGTGCGTTTCGGCACAGAATCGCCGCTTTTGCTCAGTCTTGGCACAAAACGTGCGATTCGTGCACAGGATCGCCGCTTTTGCTCAGTTTTGGCACATAACGTGCGTTTCAAGCAGCGAGTTGCTCCTTTTGGCACAAAACGGGCGTTTCGTGCAAAGAATCGCCGCTTTTGCTCAGTTTTGGCACATAACGTGCGTTTCAAGCAGCGAGTTGCTCCTTTTGGCACAAAACGGGCGTTTCGTGCAAAGAATCGCCGCTTTTGCTCAGTTTTGGCACATAACGAGCGTTTCGTGCACAGAATCGCCGCTTTTGCTCCGTTTGGCACAAAACGTGCGTTTCGTGCTCGGAATCGCCGTTTTTGCTCGGTTTTGGCACAAAACGTGCGCTTCGTGCACAGAATCGCCGCTTTTGCTCTGTTTTGGGACAAAACGTGCGGTTCACTTACCGAATTAATCGTTCTGGCACAAAACGTGCGTTTCGTGCACAGGATCGCCGCTTTTGCTCAGTTTTGGCACAAAACGTGCGTTTCGTGCACAGAATCGCCGCTTTTGCTCAGTTTTGGCAAGAAACGTGCGTTTCAAGCAGCGAATTGCTCCTTTTGGCACAAAGCTGGCGTTTCAAACAGCGAATTGCTCCTTTTGGCACAGAACTTGCGTTTCGTGCTCGGAATCGCCGCTTTTGCTCTGTTTTGGGACAAAACGTGCGTTTCACTTACCGAATTAATCCTTCTGGCACAAAACGTGCGTTTCGTGCACAGGATCGCCGCTTTTGCTCAGTTTTGGCACATAATGTGCGTTTCGTTCTCAGAATCGCCGCTTTTGCTCAGTTTTGGCACAAAACGTGCGTTTCGGCACAGAATCGCCGCTTTTGCTCAGTTTTGGCACAAAACGTGCGATTCGTGCACAGAATCGACGGTTTTGCTCAGTTTTGGCACATAGCGTGCGTTTCAAGCAGCGAGTTGCTCCTTTTGGCACAAAACGGGCGTTTCGTGCAAAGAATCGCCGCTTTTGCTCAGTTTTGGCACATAACGTGCGTTTCAAGCAGCGAGTTGCTCCTTTTGGCACAAAACGGGCGTTTCGTGCAAAGAATCGCCGCTTTTGCTCAGTTTTGGCACATAACGAGCGTTTCGTGCACAGAATCGCCGCTTTTGCTCCGTTTGGCACAAAACGTGCGTTTCGTGCTCGGAATCGCCGTTTTTGCTCGGTTTTGGCACAAAACGTGCGCTTCGTGCACCGAATCGCCGCTTTTGCTCTGTTTTGGGACAAAACGTGCGGTTCACTTACCGAATTAATCGTTCTGGCACAAAACGTGCGTTTCGGCACAGGATCGCCGCTTTTGCTCAGTTTTGGCACAAAACGTGCGTTTCGGCACAGAATCGCCGCTTTTGCTCAGTTTTGGCACATAACGAGCGTTTCGTTCTCAGAATCGCCGCTTTTACTCATGTTTGGCGCAAAACGAGCGTTTCGTGCACAGAATCGCCGCTTTTGCTCCGTTTGGCACAAAACGTGCGTTTCGTGCTCAGAATCGCCGCTTTTGCTCAGTTTTGGCACAAAACGTGCGCTTCGTGCTGAGAATCGCCGCTTTTGCTCTGTTTTGGGACAAAACGTGCGTTTCACTTACCGAATTAATCGTTCTGGCACAAAACGTGCGTTTCGTGCACAGGATCGCCGCTTTTGCTCAGTTTTGGCACATAACGTGCGTTTCAAGCAGCGAGTTGCTCCTTTTGGCACAAAACGGGCGTTTCGTGCAAAGAATCGCCGCTTTTGCTCAGTTTTGGCACATAACGAGCGTTTCGTGCACAGAATCGCCGCTTTTGCTCCGTTTGGCACAAAACGTGCGTTTCGTGCTCGGAATCGCCGTTTTTGCTCGGTTTTGGCACAAAACGTGCGCTTCGTGCACAGAATCGCCGCTTTTGCTCTGTTTTGGGACAAAACGTGCGGTTCACTTACCGAATTAATCGTTCTGGCACAAAACGTGCGTTTCGGCACAGGATCGCCGCTTTTGCTCAGTTTTGGCACAAAACGTGCGTTTCGGCACAGAATCGCCGCTTTTGCTCAGTTTTGGCACATAACGAGCGTTTCGTTCTCAGAATCGCCGCTTTTACTCATGTTTGGCGAAAAACGAGCGTTTCGTGCACAGAATCGCCGCTTTTGCTCCGTTTGGCACAAAACGTGCGTTTCGTGCTCAGAATCGCCGCTTTTGCTCAGTTTTGGCACAAAACGTGCGCTTCGTGCTGAGAATCGCCGCTTTTGCTCTGTTTTGGGACAAATCGTGCGTTTCACTTACCGAATTAATCGTTCTGGCACAAAACGTGCGTTTCGTGCACAGGATCGCCGCTTTTGCTCAGTTTTGGCACAAAACGTGCGTTTCGTGCTCAGAATCGCCGCTTTTGCTCAGTTTTGGCAAGAAACGTGCGTTTCAAGCAGCGAATTGCTCCTTTTGGCACAAAGCTTGCGTTTCAAACAGCGAATTGCTCCTTTTGGCACAGAACTTGCGTTTCGTGCTCGGAATCGCCGCTTTTGCTCTGTTTTGGGACAAAACGTGCGTTTCACTTACCGAATTAATCCTTCTGGCACAAAACGTGCGTTTCGTGCACAGGATCGCCGCTTTTGCTCAGTTTTGGCACATAATGTGCGTTTCGTTCTCAGAATCGCCGCTTTTGCTCTGTTTTGGGACCAAACGTGCGTTTCACTTACCGAATTAATCCTTCTGGCACAAACGTGGGTTTCGTGCACAGGATCGCCGCTTTTGCTCAGTTTTGGCACAAAACGTGCGTTTCGGCACAGAATCGCCGCTTTTGCTCAGTTTTGGCACAAAACGTGCGATTCGTGCACAGAATCGCCGCTTTTGCTCAGTTTTGGCACATAACGTGCGTTTCAAGCAGCGAGTTGCTCCTTTTGGCACAAAACGGGCGTTTCGTGCAAAGAATCGCCGCTTTTGCTCAGTTTTGGCACATAACGTGCGTTTCAAGCAGCGAGTTGCTCCTTTTGGCACAAAACGGGCGTTTCGTGCAAAGAATCGCCGCTTTTGCTCAGTTTTGGCACATAACGAGCGTTTCGTGCACAGAATCGCCGCTTTTGCTCCGTTTGGCACAAAACGTGCGTTTCGTGCTCGGAATCGCCGTTTTTGCTCGGTTTTGGCACAAAACGTGCGCTTCGTGCACAGAATCGCCGCTTTTGCTCTGTTTTGGGACAAAACGTGCGGTTCACTTACCGAATTAATCGTTCTGGCACAAAACGTGCGTTTCGTGCACAGGATCGCCGCTTTTGCTCAGTTTTGGCACATAACGAGCGTTTCGTGCACAGAATCGCCGCTTTTGCTCCGTTTGGCACAAAACGTGCGTTTCGTGCTCGGAATCGCCGTTTTTGCTCGGTTTTGGCACAAAACGTGCGCTTCGTGCACAGAATCGCCGCTTTTGCTCTGTTTTGGGACAAAACGTGCGGTTCACTTACCGAATTAATCGTTCTGGCACAAAACGTGCGTTTCGTGCACAGGATCGCCGCTTTTGCTCAGTTTTGGCACAAAACGTGCGTTTCGTGCACAGAATCGCCGCTTTTGCTCAGTTTTGGCAAGAAACGTGCGTTTCAAGCAGCGAATTGCTCCTTTTGGCACAAAGCTGGCGTTTCAAACAGCGAATTGCTCCTTTTGGCACAGAACTTGCGTTTCGTGCTCGGAATCGCCGCTTTTGCTCTGTTTTGGGACAAAACGTGCGTTTCACTTACCGAATTAATCCTTCTGGCACAAAACGTGCGTTTCGTGCACAGGATCGCCGCTTTTGCTCAGTTTTGGCACATAACGTGCGTTTCAAGCAGCGAGTTGCTCCTTTTGGCACAAAACGGGCGTTTCGTGCAAAGAATCGCCGCTTTTGCTCAGTTTTGGCACATAACGAGCGTTTCGTGCACAGAATCGCCGCTTTTGCTCCGTTTGGCACAAAACGTGCGTTTCGTGCTCGGAATCGCCGTTTTTGCTCGGTTTTGGCACAAAACGTGCGCTTCGTGCACAGAATCGCCGCTTTTGCTCTGTTTTGGGACAAAACGTGCGGTTCACTTACCGAATTAATCGTTCTGGCACAAAACGTGCGTTTCGTGCACAGGATCGCCGCTTTTGCTCAGTTTTGGCACAAAACGTGCGTTTCGTGCACAGAATCGCCGCTTTTGCTCAGTTTTGGCAAGAAACGTGCGTTTCAAGCAGCGAATTGCTCCTTTTGGCACAAAGCTGGCGTTTCAAACAGCGAATTGCTCCTTTTGGCACAGAACTTGCGTTTCGTGCTCGGAATCGCCGCTTTTGCTCTGTTTTGGGACAAAACGTGCGTTTCACTTACCGAATTAATCCTTCTGGCACAAAACGTGCGTTTCGTGCACAGGATCGCCGCTTTTGCTCAGTTTTGGCACATAATGTGCGTTTCGTTCTCAGAATCGCCGCTTTTGCTCAGTTTTGGCACAAAACGTGCGTTTCGGCACAGAATCGCCGCTTTTGCTCAGTTTTGGCACAAAACGTGCGATTCGTGCACAGAATCGACGGTTTTGCTCAGTTTTGGCACATAGCGTGCGTTTCAAGCAGCGAGTTGCTCCTTTTGGCACAAAACGGGCGTTTCGTGCAAAGAATCGCCGCTTTTGCTCAGTTTTGGCACATAACGTGCGTTTCAAGCAGCGAGTTGCTCCTTTTGGCACAAAACGGGCGTTTCGTGCAAAGAATCGCCGCTTTTGCTCAGTTTTGGCACATAACGAGCGTTTCGTGCACAGAATCGCCGCTTTTGCTCCGTTTGGCACAAAACGTGCGTTTCGTGCTCGGAATCGCCGTTTTTGCTCGGTTTTGGCACAAAACGTGCGCTTCGTGCACCGAATCGCCGCTTTTGCTCTGTTTTGGGACAAAACGTGCGGTTCACTTACCGAATTAATCGTTCTGGCACAAAACGTGCGTTTCGGCACAGGATCGCCGCTTTTGCTCAGTTTTGGCACAAAACGTGCGTTTCGGCACAGAATCGCCGCTTTTGCTCAGTTTTGGCACATAACGAGCGTTTCGTTCTCAGAATCGCCGCTTTTACTCATGTTTGGCGCAAAACGAGCGTTTCGTGCACAGAATCGCCGCTTTTGCTCCGTTTGGCACAAAACGTGCGTTTCGTGCTCAGAATCGCCGCTTTTGCTCAGTTTTGGCACAAAACGTGCGCTTCGTGCTGAGAATCGCCGCTTTTGCTCTGTTTTGGGACAAAACGTGCGTTTCACTTACCGAATTAATCGTTCTGGCACAAAACGTGCGTTTCGTGCACAGGATCGCCGCTTTTGCTCAGTTTTGGCACATAACGTGCGTTTCAAGCAGCGAGTTGCTCCTTTTGGCACAAAACGGGCGTTTCGTGCAAAGAATCGCCGCTTTTGCTCAGTTTTGGCACATAACGAGCGTTTCGTGCACAGAATCGCCGCTTTTGCTCCGTTTGGCACAAAACGTGCGTTTCGTGCTCGGAATCGCCGTTTTTGCTCGGTTTTGGCACAAAACGTGCGCTTCGTGCACAGAATCGCCGCTTTTGCTCTGTTTTGGGACAAAACGTGCGGTTCACTTACCGAATTAATCGTTCTGGCACAAAACGTGCGTTTCGGCACAGGATCGCCGCTTTTGCTCAGTTTTGGCACAAAACGTGCGTTTCGGCACAGAATCGCCGCTTTTGCTCAGTTTTGGCACATAACGAGCGTTTCGTTCTCAGAATCGCCGCTTTTACTCATGTTTGGCGAAAAACGAGCGTTTCGTGCACAGAATCGCCGCTTTTGCTCCGTTTGGCACAAAACGTGCGTTTCGTGCTCAGAATCGCCGCTTTTGCTCAGTTTTGGCACAAAACGTGCGCTTCGTGCTGAGAATCGCCGCTTTTGCTCTGTTTTGGGACAAATCGTGCGTTTCACTTACCGAATTAATCGTTCTGGCACAAAACGTGCGTTTCGTGCACAGGATCGCCGCTTTTGCTCAGTTTTGGCACAAAACGTGCGTTTCGTGCTCAGAATCGCCGCTTTTGCTCAGTTTTGGCAAGAAACGTGCGTTTCAAGCAGCGAATTGCTCCTTTTGGCACAAAGCTTGCGTTTCAAACAGCGAATTGCTCCTTTTGGCACAGAACTTGCGTTTCGTGCTCGGAATCGCCGCTTTTGCTCTGTTTTGGGACAAAACGTGCGTTTCACTTACCGAATTAATCCTTCTGGCACAAAACGTGCGTTTCGTGCACAGGATCGCCGCTTTTGCTCAGTTTTGGCACATAATGTGCGTTTCGTTCTCAGAATCGCCGCTTTTGCTCTGTTTTGGGACCAAACGTGCGTTTCACTTACCGAATTAATCCTTCTGGCACAAACGTGGGTTTCGTGCACAGGATCGCCGCTTTTGCTCAGTTTTGGCACAAAACGTGCGTTTCGGCACAGAATCGCCGCTTTTGCTCAGTTTTGGCACAAAACGTGCGATTCGTGCACAGAATCGCCGCTTTTGCTCAGTTTTGGCACATAACGTGCGTTTCAAGCAGCGAGTTGCTCCTTTTGGCACAAAACGGGCGTTTCGTGCAAAGAATCGCCGCTTTTGCTCAGTTTTGGCACATAACGTGCGTTTCAAGCAGCGAGTTGCTCCTTTTGGCACAAAACGGGCGTTTCGTGCAAAGAATCGCCGCTTTTGCTCAGTTTTGGCACATAACGAGCGTTTCGTGCACAGAATCGCCGCTTTTGCTCCGTTTGGCACAAAACGTGCGTTTCGTGCTCGGAATCGCCGTTTTTGCTCGGTTTTGGCACAAAACGTGCGCTTCGTGCACAGAATCGCCGCTTTTGCTCTGTTTTGGGACAAAACGTGCGGTTCACTTACCGAATTAATCGTTCTGGCACAAAACGTGCGTTTCGTGCACAGGATCGCCGCTTTTGCTCAGTTTTGGCACATAACGAGCGTTTCGTGCACAGAATCGCCGCTTTTGCTCCGTTTGGCACAAAACGTGCGTTTCGTGCTCGGAATCGCCGTTTTTGCTCGGTTTTGGCACAAAACGTGCGCTTCGTGCACAGAATCGCCGCTTTTGCTCTGTTTTGGGACAAAACGTGCGGTTCACTTACCGAATTAATCGTTCTGGCACAAAACGTGCGTTTCACGCACCGAATCGCCGCTTTTGCTCCGTTTTGGCGAGAAACGTGCGTTTCGTGCACCAAATCGCTGCTTTTGCACAGTTTTGACGCAAGACGTGCGTTTCGCGCACCAAAACATCGCTTTTGCAACGAAACGTGCGTTTCGTGCACCAAAACGCCGCGTTTGCAACGAAACGAGCGTTTCGTGCACAAAAACGCTGCTTTTGCACAGTTTTGACGCTAAACGTGCGTTTCGTGCGCCAAAACGCCGCTTTTGCACAGCTTTGACGCTAAACGTGCTTTTCGTGCACCAAAACACCGCTTTTGCAACGAAACGTGCGTTCCGTGCACCAAATCGCTGCTTCTGCACAGTTTTGACGCAAAACGTGCCTTTCGTGCACCAAATCGCTGCTTTTGCACAGTTTTGACGCAAAACGTGCGTTTCGTGCGCCAAAACGCTGCTTTTGCAGCGAAACGTGCGTTTCACGCACCGAATCGCCGCTTTTGCTCCGTTTTGGCGAGAAACGTGCGTTTCGTGCACCAAATCGCTGCTTTTGCTCAGTTTTGACGCAAGACGTGCGTTTCGCGCACCAAAACACCGCTTTTGCAACGAAACGTGCGTTTCGTGCACCAAAACGCCGCGTTTGCAACGTACGTGCGTTTCGTGCACCAAATCGCTGCTTTTGCACAGTTTTGACGCAAAACGTGCGTTTCGTGCACCAAAACGCCGCTTTTGCAACGAAACGTGCGTTTCGTGCACCAAAACGCCGCTTTTGCAACGAAACGTGCGTTTCGTGCACCAAATCGCTGCTTTTGCACAGTTTTGACGCTAAACGCGCGTTTCGTGCGCCAAAACGCCGCTTTTGCAACGAAACGTGCGTTTCGTGCACCAAAACGCTGCTTTTGCACAGTTTTGACGCTAAACGTGCGTTTCGTGCACCAAAACGTCCCTTTTGCAACGAAACGTGCGATTCGTGCACCAAAACGCTGCTTTTGCACAGTTTTGACGCTAAACGTGCTTTTCGTGCACCAAAGCGCCCCTTTATCAACGAAACGTGCGATTCGTGCACCAAAACCCTGCTTTTGCACAGATTTGACGCTAAACGTGCGTTTTGTGCACCAAAACGCCGCTTTTGCAACGAAACATGCGCTTCGTGCACCAAAAGCCTGCTTTTGCACAGTTTTGATGCTAAACGTGCGTTTCGTGCACCAAAACGCCGCTTTTGCACAGTTTTGACGCTAAACGTGCGTTTCGTGCACCAAAACGCCTATTTTGCAGCGAATCGTGCGTTTCACGCACCGAATCGCCGCTTTTGTCACAGTTTTTACGCTAAACGTGCGTTTCGTGCACCAAAACGCTGCTTTTGCACAGATTTGACGCTAAACGTGCGTTTCGTGCACCAAAACGCTGCTTTTGCACAGTTTTGACGCTAAACGTGCGTTTCGTGCACCAAAACGCTGCTTTTGCACAGTTTTGACGTTAAACGTGCGTTTCGTGCACCAAAACGCAGCTTTTGCACAGTTTTGACGCTAAACGTGCGGTTCGCGCAAAAAACGCCGCTTTTGCACAGTTTTGACGCTAAACGTGCGTTTCGAGCACCGATACGCTGCTTTTGCACAGTTTTGACGCTAAACGTGCGTTTCGTGCACCAAAACGCCTCATTTGCAACGAAACGTGCGAATCGTGCACTAAAACGCTGCTTTTGCATAGTTTTGACGCTAAACGTGCGTTTCGTGCACCAAAACGCCGCTTTTGCAACGAAACGTGCGTTTCGCGCACCGAGTCGCCGCTTTTGCTCCGTTTTGACACGAAACGTGCGTTTCGTGCACCAAATCGCTGCTTTTGTACAGTTTTGACGCTAAACGTGCGTTTCGTGCACCAAAACGCCGCATTTGCAACGAAACGTGCGATTCGTGCACCAAAACGCTGCTTTTGCACAGTTTTGACGCTAAACGTGCGTTTCGTGCACCAAAACGCTGCTTTTGCACAGTTTTGACGCTAAACGTACGTTTCGTGCACCAAAACGCCGCTTTTGCAACGAAACGTGCGTTTCGCGCACCGAATCGCCGCTTTTGCTCCGTCTTGACAAGAAACGTGCGTTTCGTGCAACAAATCGCTGCTTTTGCACAGTTTTGACGCTTAACGTGCGTTTCGTGCACCCAAACGCTGCTTTTGCACAGTTTTGACGCTAATCGTGTGTTTCGTGCACAAAAACGAAGCTTTTGCGCAGTTTTGACGCTAAACGTGCGTTTCGTGCACCAAAACGCCGCTTTTGCAGCGAAAGGTGCGTTTCGTGCACCAAAACGCTGCTTTTGCACAGTTTTGACGATGAACGTCCGTTGCGTGCACCAAAACGCCGCTTTTGCACAGTTTTGACGCTAAACGTGCGTTTCGTGCGCCAAAACGAAGCTTTTGCGCAGTTTTGACGCTAAACGTGCGTTTCGTGCACCAATACGCTGCTTTTGCACAGTTTTGATGCTAAACGTCCGTTTCGTGCACCAAAACGCCGCTTTTGCAACGAAACGTGCGTTTCGTGCACATAACGCTGCTTTTGCACAGTTTTAACGCTAAACGTGCGTTTCGTGCACCAAAACGCTGCTTTTGCACAGTTTTGACGCTAAACGTGCGTTTCGTGCACCAAAACGCTTCTTTTGCAACGAAACGTGCGTTTCGTGCACCAAAACGCTGCTTTTGCACAGTTTTGATGCTAAACGTGCTTTTCGTGCACCAAAACGCTGCTTTTGCACAGTTTTGACGCTAAACGTGCGTTTCGTGCACCAAAACGCTGCTTTTGCAACGAAACGTGCGTTTCGTGCACCAAAACGCTGCTTTTGCACAGTTTTGACGCTAAACGTGCGTTTCGTGCACCAAAACGCTGCTTTTGCACAGTTTTGACGCTAAACGTGCGTTTCGAGCACCAAAACGCCGCTTTTGCACAGCTTTGACGCTAAACGTGCTTTTCGTGCACCAAAACGCCGCTTTTGCAACGAAACGTGCGTTTCGTGTACCAAATCGCTGCTTTTGCACAGTATTGACGCTAAATGTGCGTTTCGTGCGACAAAACGCCGCTTTTGCAGCGAAACGTGCGTTTCGCGCACCGAATCGCCCGTTTTGCTCCGTTTTGGCGAGAAACGTGCGTTTCGTGCACCAAATCGCTGCTTTTGCACAGTTTTGACGCAAAACGTGCGTTTCGTGCACCAAAACGCCGCTTTTGCAACGAAACGTGCGTTTCGTGCACCAAATGGCTGCTTTTGCACAGTTTTGACGCTAAACGTGCGTTTCGTGCGCCAAAACGAAGCTTTTGCGCAGTTTTGACGCTAAACGTGCGTTTCGTGCACCAATACGCTGCTTTTGCACAGTTTTGATGCTAAACGTCCGTTTCGTGCACCAAAACGCCGCTTTTGCAACGAAACGTGCGTTTCGTGCACATAACGCTGCTTTTGCACAGTTTTTACGCTAAACGTGCGTTTCGTGCATCAAAACGCTGCTTTTGCACAGTTTTGACGCTAAACGTGCGTTTCGTGCACCAAAACGCCGCTTTTGCAACGAAACGTGCGTTTCGTGCACCGAATCGCCGCTTTTGCTCCGTTTTGGCGAGAAACGTGCGTTTCGTGCACCAAATCGCTGCTTTTGCACAGTTTTGACGCAAAACGTGCGTTTCGTGCACCAAAACACCGCTTTTGCAACGAAACGTGCGTTTCGTGCACCAAATCGCTGCTTTTGCACAGTTTTGACGCTAAACGTGCGTTTCGTGCACCAAAACGAAGCTTTTGCACAGTTTTGACGCTAAACGTACGTTTCGTGCACCAAAACGCCGCTTTTGCTCAGTTTTGACGCTAAACGTGCGTTTCGTGCTCCAAAACGCTGCTTTTGCACAGTTTTGATGCTAAACGTGCGTTTCGTGCACAGAATCGCCGCTTTTGCTCAGTTTTGGCACATAACGGGCGTTTCGTGCTCAGAATCCCCGCTTTTGATCACGTTTGGCACAAAACGTGCTTTTCGTGCACAGAATCGCCGCTTTTGCTCAGTTTTGGCACATAACGTGCATTTCGTGCTCAGAATCGCCGCTTTTGCTCATGAATGGCACAACACGTGCGTTTCGTGCACAGAATTGCCGCATTTGCTCAGTTTTGGCACAAAACGGGCGTTTCGTGCTCAGAATCGCCGCTTTTGCTCAGTTTTGGCACAAAACGTGCGTTTCAAGCACCGAATTGCTCCTTTTGGCACAAATAGTGCGTTTCGTGAACAGAATCTCCGCTTTTGCGCAGTTTTGGAACATGACGTGCGTTTCGTGCTCAGAATCGCCGCTTTTGCTCATGATTGGCACAAAACGGGCGTTTCGTGCACAGAATCGACGCTTTTGCACAGTTTTGGCACAAAACGTGCATTTCACGCACCGAATTGCTCCTTTTGGCACGAAACGTGCGTTTCGTGCTCAGAATCGCCGCTTTTGCTCATGATTGGAACAAAACGTGCGTTTCGTGCACAGAATTGCCGCATTTGCTCAGTTTTGGCACAAAACGTGCGTTTCCAGCACCGAATTGCTCCTTTTGGCACAAAACGTGCGTTTCGTGCGCAGAATCGCCGGTTTTGCTCAGTTTTGGCACATAACGTGCGTTTCGTGCTCAGAATCCCCGCTTTTGATCACCTTTGGCACAAAACGTGCTTTTCGTGCACAGAATCGCCGCTTTTGCTCAGTTTTGGCACATAACGTGCGTTTCGTGCTCAGAATCCCCGCTGTTGATCACGTTTGGCACAAAACGGGCGTTTCGTGCACAGAATCGCCGCTTTTGCTCAGTTTTGGCACAAAACGTGCGTTTCAAGCATCGAATTGCTCCTTTGGCACAAATCGTGCGTTTCGTGAACAGAATCGCCGCTTTTGCGCAGTTTTGGAACATAACGTGCGTTTCGTGCTCAGAATCGCCGCTTTTGCTCATGATTGGCACAAAACGGGCGTTTCGTGCACAGAATCGACGCTTTTGCACAGTTTTGGCACAAAACGTGCATTTCACGCACCGAATTGCTCCTTTTGGCACAAAACGTGCGTTTCGTGCTCAGAATCGCCGCTTTTGCTCATGATTGGCACAAAACGTGCGTTTCGTGCACAGAATTGCCGCATTTGCTCAGTTTTGGCACAAAACGTGCGTTTCAAGGAGCGAATTGCTCCCTTTGGCACAAGACGGGCGTTTCGTGCACAGAATCGCCGCTTTTGCTCAGTTTTGGCACAAAACGTGCGTTTCAAGCACCGAATTGCTCCTTTTGGCACAAAACGGGCGTTTCGCGCACAGAATCGCCGCTTTTGCTCAGTTTTGGGACAAACCGTGCGATTCACTTACCGAATTAATCGTTCTGGCACAAATCATGCGTTTCGTGCACAGGATCGCCGCTTTTGCGCAGTTTTGGAACATAACCAGCGTTTCATGCTCAGAATCGCCGCTTTTGCTCATGACTGGCACAAAACGGGCGTTTCGTGCACAGAATCGACGCTTTTGTACAGTTTTGGCACAAAACGTGCATTTCACGCACCGAATTGCTCCTTTTGGCACAAAACGTGCGCTTCGTGCACAGAATCGCCGCTTTTGCTCTGTTTTGGGACAAAACGTGCGTTTCACTTACCGAATTAATCCTTCTGGCACAAAACGTGCGTCTCGTACACAGGATCGCCGCTTTTGCAAAGTTTTGGCACATAACTTGCGCTTCGTGCTCAGAATCGCCGCTTTTGCTCATGATTGGCACAAAACGCGCGCTTCGTGCACAGAATCGCCGCTTTTGCTCAGTTTTGGCACAAAACGTGCGTTTCAAGCACCGAATTGCTCCTTTTGGCACAAAACGGGCGTTTAGTGCACAGAATCGCCGCTTTTGCTCAGTTTTGGCACATAACGTGCGTTTCGTGCTCAGAATCCCCGCTTTTGATCACGTTTGGCACAAAACGTGCTTTTCGTGCACAGAATCGCCGCTTTTGCACAGTTTTGGCACATAACGTGCGTTTCGTGCTCAGAATCGCCGCTGTTGCTGTTTTGGCACAAAACGTGCGTTTCGTGCTCAGAATCGCCGCTTTTGCTCAGTTTTGTCACAAAACGTATGTTTCGTGCACAGAATCGCCGATTTTGTTCAGTTTTGGCACAAAACTGGCCTTTCGTGCTCAGAAACGCCGCTTTTGTTCAGTTTTGGCACAAACCGTGCGTTTCAAGCACCGAACTGCTTCTTTTGGCTAAAAACGGGCGTTTCGTGCTCAGAATCGCCGATTTTGCTCATGATTGGCACAAAACGTGCGTTTCGTGCACAGAATTGCCGCTTTTACTCTGTTTTGGGACAAAACGTGCTTTTCACTTACCGAATTAATCCTTCTGGAACAAAACGTGCGTCTCGTACACACGATCGCCGCTTTTGCATAGTTTTGGCACATAACGTGCGCATCGTGCTCAGAATCGCCGCTTTTGCTCATGATTGGCACAAAACGCGAGCTTCGTGCACAGAATCGCCGCTTTTGCTCAGTTTTGGCACATAACGTGCGTTTCAAGCACCGAATTGCTCCTTTTGGCACAAAACGGGCGTTTCGTGCACAGAATCGCCGCTTTTGCTCAGTTTTGGGACAAAACGTGCGATTCACTTACAGAATTAATCGTTCTGGCACAAATCGTGCGTTTCGTACACAGGATCGCCGCTTTTGCGCAGTTTTGGAACATAACGTGCGTTTCGTGCTCAGAATCGCCGCTTTTGCTCATGATTGGCACAAAACGGGCGTTTCGTGCACAGAATCGCCGCTTTTGCTCAGTTTTGGCACATAACGTGCGTTTCAAGCAGCGAATTGCTCCTTTTGGCACAAAACGGGCGTTTCGTGCACAGAATCGCCGCTTTTGCACAGTTTTGGCACATAACGTGCGTTTCGTGCTCAGAATCGCCGCTTTTGCTCATGATTTGCACAAAACGTGCGTTTCGTGCACAGAATTGCCGCTTTTGCTCATGATTGGCACGAAACGTGCGTTTCGTACACAGAATCGCCGCTTTTGCTCAGTTTTGGCACAAAACGTGCGCTTCGTGCACAGAATCGCCGCTTATGCTCAGTTTTGGCACAAAACGTGCGTTTCACTTACCGAATTAATTCTTCTTTCACAAAACGTGCGTTTCGTGGACAGAATCGCCGCTTTTGCTCAGTTTTGGCGCAAAACCCCCGTTTCGTGCACAGAATCGCCACCTTTGCTCATTATTGGCACAAAACGTGCGTTTCACGCACCGAACCGCCGCTTTTGCTCAGTTTTGGCGCAAAACGTGCGTTTCAAGCACCGAATTGCTCCTTTTGGCACAAAACTTGCGTTTCGTGCTCAGAATCGCCGCTTTTGCTCAGTTTTGGCACAAAACGTGCGTTTCGGCACAGAATGGCCGCTGTTCCTCAGTTTTGGCACAAAACGGGCTTTCCGTGCACAGAATCGCTGCTTTTGCTCAGTTTTGGCACATAACGTGCGTTTCGTTCTCAGAATCGCCGCTTTTGCTCAGTTTTGGCACCTAACGTGCGTTTCGTGCTCAGAATCGCCGCTTTTGCTCAGTTTTGGCACATAACGTGCGTTTCGTTCTCAGAATCGCCGCTTTTACTCATGTTTGGCACAAAACGAGCGTTTCGTGCGCAGAATCGCCGCTTTTGCTCTGTTTTGGGACAAAACTTGCTTTTCGTGCTCGGAATCGCCGGTTTTGCTCAGTTTTGGCACAAAACGGGCGTTTCGTGCACAGACTCGCCGCTTTTGCTCAGTTTTGGCACCTAACGTGCGTTTCGTGCTCAGAATCGCAGCTTTTGCTCAGTTTTGGCACATAACGTGCGTTTCAAGCAGCGAGTTGCTCCTTTTGGCACAAAACGGGCGTTTCGTGAAAAAGAATCGCCGCTTTTGCGCAGTTTTGGCACAAAACGTGCGTTTCGGAACAGAATCGCCGCTGTTGCTCAGTTTTGGCACAAAACGTGCGTTTCGTGCTCAGAATCGCCTCTTTTGCTCAGTTTTGGCACATAACATGCGTTTCAAGCAGCGAGTTGCTCCTTTTGGCACAAAACGGGCGTTTCGTGCAAAGAATCGCCGCTTTTGCTCAGTTTTGGCACATAATGTGCGTTTCGTGCTGAGAATCCCCGCTATTGCTCATGATTGGCACAAAACGGGCGTTTCGTGCACAGAATCGCCGCTTTTGCTCAGTTTTGGCACATAACGTGCGTTTCGCTCTCAGAATCGCCGCTTTTACTCATGTTTGGCACAAAACGAGCGTTTCGTGCGCAGAATCGCCGCTTTTGCTCTGTTTTGGGACAAAACTTGCTTTTCGTGCTCGGAATCGCCGGTTTTGCTCAGTTTTGGCACAAAACGGGCGTTTCGTGCACAGACTCGCCGCTTTTGCTCGGTTTTGGCACAAAACGTGCGTTTCGTGCACAGAATCGCCGCTTTTGCTCAGTTTTGGCACCAAACGTGCGTTTCGTGCTCAGAATCGCCGCTTTTGCTCAGTTTTGGCACATAACGTGCGTTTCAAGCAGCGAGTTGCTCCTTTTGGCACAAAACGGGCGTTTCGTGCAAAGAATCGCCGCTTTTGCTCAGTTTTGGCACATAATGTGCGTTTCGTGCTGAGAATCCCCGCTATTGCTCATGATTGGCACAAAACGGGCGTTTCGTGCACAGAATCGCCGCTTTTGCTCAGTTTTGGCACATAACGTGCGTTTCGTTCTCAGAATCGCCGCTTTTACTCATGTTTGGCACAAAACGAGCGTTTCGTGCGCAGAATCGCCGCTTTTGCTCTGTTTTGGGACAAGACTTGCTTTTCGTGCTCGGAATCGCCGGTTTTGCTCAGTTTTGGCACAAAACGGGCGTTTCGTGCACAAACTCGCCGCTTTTGCTCAGTTTTGGCACAAAACGTGCGTTTCGTGCACAGAATCGCCGCTTTTGCTCAGTTTTGGCACCTAACGTGCGTTTCGTGCTCAGAATCGCCGCTTTTGCTCAGTTTTGGCACATAACGTGCGTTTCAAGCAGCGAGTTGCTCCTTTTGGCACAAAACGGGCGTTTCGTGAAAAAGAATCGCCGCTTTTGCGCAGTTTTGGCACAAAACGTGCGTTTCGGAACAGAATCGCCGCTGTTGCTCAGTTTTGGCACAAAACGTGCGTTTCGTGCTCAGAATCGCCTCTTTTGCTCAGTTTTGGCACATAACATGCGTTTCAAGCAGCGAGTTGCTCCTTTTGGCACAAAACGGGCGTTTCGTGCAAAGAATCGCCGCTTTTGCTCAGTTTTGGCACATAATGTGCGTTTCGTGCTGAGAATCCCCGCTATTGCTCATGATTGGCACAAAACGTGCGTTTCGTGCACAGAATCGCCGCTTTTGCTCAGTTTTGGCACAAAACGTGCGCTTCGTGCTGAGAATCGCCGCTTTTGCTCTGTTTTGGGACCAAACGTGCGTTTCACTTACCGAATTAATCCTTCTGGCACAAAACGAGCGTTTCGTGCACAGAATCGCCGCTTTTGCTCAGTTTTGGCACAAAACGTGCGTTTCGTGCACAGACTCGCCGCTTTTGCTCAGTTTTGGCACACAACGTGCGTTGCGTGCACAGAATCGCCGCTTTTGCTCAGTTTTGACACAAAACGTGCGTTTCGTGCACAGAATCGCCGCTTTTGCTCAGTTTTGGCACACAACGTGCGTTTCGTGCTCGGAATCGCCGGTTTTGCTCAGTTTTGGCACAAAACGGGCGTTTCGGGCACAGACTCGCCGCTTTTGCACAGTTTTGGCACAAAACGTGCGTTTCGTGCACAGAATCGCCGCTATTGCTCATGATTGGCACAAAACGTGCATTTCGTGTACAGAATCGCCGCTTTTGCTCAGTTTTGGCAAGAAACGTGCGTTTCAACCAGCGAATTGCTCCTTTTGGCACAAAACGGGCGTTTCGTGCACAGAATCGCCGCTTTTGCACAGTTTTGGCACAAAACGTGCGTTTCGTGCACAGAATCGCCGCTTTTGCTCAGTTTTGGCACAAATCGAGCGTTTCGTGCGCAGAATCGCCGCTTTTGCTCAGTTTTGGCACATAATGTGCGTTTCGTTCTCAGAATCGCCGCTTTTGCTCTGTTTTGGGACCAAACGTGCGTTTCACTTACCGAATTAATCCTTCTGGCACAAAACGAGCGTTTCGTGCACAGAATCGCCGCTTTTGCTCAGTTTTGGCACAAAACGGGCGTTTCGGGCACAGACTCGCCGCTTTTGCTCAGTTTTTGCACAACACGTGTGTTTCGTGCACAGAATCGCCGCTTTTGCTCAGTTTTGACACAAAACGTGCGTTTCGTGCACAGAATCGCCGCTTTTGCTCAGTTTTGGCACACAACGTGCGTTTCGTGCTCAGAATCGCCGCTGTTACTCATGATTGGCACAAAACGTGCATTTCGTGTACAGAATCGCCGCTTTTGCTCAGTTTTGGCAAGAAACGTGCGTTTCAACCAGCGAATTGCTCCTTTTGGCACAAAACGGGCGTTTCGTGCACAGAATCGCCGCTTTTGCACAGTTTTGGCACAAAACGTGCGTTTCGTGCACAGAATCGCCGCTTTTGCTCCGTTTGACACAAAACGTGCGTTTCGTGCTCAGAATCGCCGCTTTTGCTCAGTTTTGGCACAAAACGTGCGCTTCGTGCTGAGAATCGCCGCTTTTGCTCTGTTTTGGGACAAAACGTGCGTTTCACTTACCGAATTAATCCTTCTGGCACAAAACGTGCGTTTCGTGCACAGAATCGCCGCTTTTGCTCAGTTTTGGCACAAAACTTGCTTTTCGTGCTCGGAATCGCCGGTTTTGCTCAGTTTTGGCACAAAACGGGCGTTTCGTGCACAGACTCGCCGCTTTTGCTCAGTTTTGGCACAAAACGTGCGTTTCGGCACAGAATCGCCGCTTTTGCTCATGTTCGGCACAAAACGAGCGTTTCGTGCGCAGAATCGCCGCTTTTGCTCTGTTTTGGGACAAAACGTGCGTTTCACTTACCGAATTAATCCTTCTGGCACAAAACGTGCGTTTCGTGCAAAGAATCGCAGCTTTTGCTCAGTTTTGGTACATAATGTGCGTTTCGTGCTGAGAATCCCCGCTATTGCTCATGATTGGCACAAAACGGGCGTTTCGTGCACAGAATCGCCGCTTTTGCTCAGTTTTGGCACATAACGTGCGTTTCGTTCTCAGAATCGCCGCTTTTGCTCTGTTTTGGGACCAAACGTGCGTTTCACTTACCGAATTAATCCTTCTGGCACAAAACGTGCGTTTCATGCACAGAATCGCCGCTTTTGCTCAGTTTTGGCACAAAACTTACTTTTCGTGCTCGGAATCGCCGCTTTTGCTCAGTTTTGGCACAAAACGTGCGTTTCGTGCACAGAATCGCCGCTTTTGCTCAGTTTTGGCACCTAACGCGCGTTTCGTGCTCAGAATCGCCGCTTTTGCTCAGTTTTGGCACATAACGTGCGTTTCAAGCAGCGAGTTGCTCCTTTTGGCACAAAACGGGCGTTTCGTGAAAAAGAATCGCCGCTTTTGCGCAGTTTTGGCACAAAACGTGCGTTTCGGAACAGAATCGCCGCTGTTGCTCAGTTTTGGCACAAAACGTGCGTTTCGTGCTCAGAATCGCCTCTTTTGCTCAGTTTTGGCACATAACATGCGTTTCAAGCAGCGAGTTGCTCCTTTTGGCACAAAACGGGAGTTTCGTGCAAAGAATCGCCGCTTTTGCTCAGTTTTGGCACATAATGTGCGTTTCGTGCTGAGAATCCCCGCTATTGCTCATGATTGGCACAAAACGGGCGTTTCGTGCACAGAATCGCCGCTTTTGCTCAGTTTTGGCACATAACGTGCGTTTCGTTCTCAGAATCGCTGCTTTTACTCATGTTTGGCACAAAACGAGCGTTTCGTGCGCAGAATCGCCGCTTTTGCTCTGTTTTGGGACAAAACTTGCTTTTCGTGCTCGGAATCGCCGGTTTTGCTCAGTTTTGGCACAAAACGGGCGTTTCGTGCACAGACTCGCCGCTTTTGCTCAGTTTTGGCACAAAACGTGCGTTTCGTGCACAGAATCGCCGCTTTTGCTCAGTTTTGGCACATAACGTGCGTTTCAAGCAGCGAGTTGCTCCTTTTGGCACAAAACGGGCGTTTCGTGAAAAAGAATCGCCGCTTTTGCGCAGTTTTGGCACAAAACGTGCGCTTCGTGCTGAGAATCGCCGCTTTTGCTCTGTTTTGGGACCAAACGTGCGTTTCACTTACCGAATTAATCCTTCTGGCACAAAACGAGCGTTTCGTGCACAGAATCGCCGCTTTTGCTCAGTTTTGGCACAAAACGTGCGTTTCGTGCACAGACTCGCCGCTTTTGCTCAGTTTTGGCACACAACGTGCGTTGCGTGCACAGAATCGCCGCTTTTGCTCAGTTTTGACACAAAACGTGCGTTTCGTGCACAGAATCGCCGCTTTTGCTCAGTTTTGGCACACAACGTGCGTTTCGTGCTCGGAATCGCCGGTTTTGCTCAGTTTTGGCACAAAACGGGCGTTTCGGGCACAGACTCGCCGCTTTTGCACAGTTTTGGCACAAAACGTGCGTTTCGTGCACAGAATCGCCGCTATTGCTCATGATTGGCACAAAACGTGCATTTCGTGTACAGAATCGCCGCTTTTGCTCAGTTTTGGCAAGAAACGTGCGTTTCAACCAGCGAATTGCTCCTTTTGGCACAAAACGGGCGTTTCGTGCACAGAATCGCCGCTTTTGCACAGTTTTGGCACAAAACGTGCGTTTCGTGCACAGAATCGCCGCTTTTGCTCCGTTTGACACAAAACGTGCGTTTCGTGCTCAGAATCGCCGCTTTTGCTCAGTTTTGGCACAAAACGTGCGCTTCGTGCTGAGAATCGCCGCTTTTGCTCTGTTTTGGGACAAAACGTGCGTTTCACTTACCGAATTAATCCTTCTGGCACAAAACGTGCGTTTCGTGCACAGAATCGCCGCTTTTGCTCAGTTTTGGCACAAAACTTGCTTTTCGTGCTCGGAATCGCCGGTTTTGCTCAGTTTTGGCACAAAACGGGCGTTTCGTGCACAGACTCGCCGCTTTTGCTCAGTTTTGGCACAAAACGTGCGTTTCGGCACAGAATCGCCGCTTTTGCTCATGTTCGGCACAAAACGAGCGTTTCGTGCGCAGAATCGCCGCTTTTGCTCTGTTTTGGGACAAAACGTGCGTTTCACTTACCGAATTAATCCTTCTGGCACAAAACGTGCGTTTCGTGCAAAGAATCGCAGCTTTTGCTCAGTTTTGGTACATAATGTGCGTTTCGTGCTGAGAATCCCCGCTATTGCTCATGATTGGCACAAAACGGGCGTTTCGTGCACAGAATCGCCGCTTTTGCTCAGTTTTGGCACATAACGTGCGTTTCGTTCTCAGAATCGCCGCTTTTGCTCTGTTTTGGGACCAAACGTGCGTTTCACTTACCGAATTAATCCTTCTGGCACAAAACGTGCGTTTCATGCACAGAATCGCCGCTTTTGCTCAGTTTTGGCACAAAACTTACTTTTCGTGCTCGGAATCGCCGCTTTTGCTCAGTTTTGGCACATAACGTGCGTTTCAAGCAGCGAGTTGCTCCTTTTGGCACAAAACGGGCGTTTCGTGAAAAAGAATCGCCGCTTTTGCGCAGTTTTGGCACAAAACGTGCGTTTCGGAACAGAATCGCCGCTGTTGCTCAGTTTTGGCACAAAACGTGCGTTTCGTGCTCAGAATCGCCTCTTTTGCTCAGTTTTGGCACATAACATGCGTTTCAAGCAGCGAGTTGCTCCTTTTGGCACAAAACGGGCGTTTCGTGCAAAGAATCGCCGCTTTTGCTCAGTTTTGGCACATAATGTGCGTTTCGTGCTGAGAATCCCCGCTATTGCTCATGATTGGCACAAAACGTGCGTTTCGTGCACAGAATCGCCGCTTTTGCTCAGTTTTGGCACAAAACGTGCGCTTCGTGCTGAGAATCGCCGCTTTTGCTCTGTTTTGGGACCAAACGTGCGTTTCACTTACCGAATTAATCCTTCTGGCACAAAACGAGCGTTTCGTGCACAGAATCGCCGCTTTTGCTCAGTTTTGGCACAAAACGTGCGTTTCGTGCACAGACTCGCCGCTTTTGCTCAGTTTTGGCACACAACGTGCGTTGCGTGCACAGAATCGCCGCTTTTGCTCAGTTTTGACACAAAACGTGCGTTTCGTGCACAGAATCGCCGCTTTTGCTCAGTTTTGGCACACAACGTGCGTTTCGTGCTCGGAATCGCCGGTTTTGCTCAGTTTTGGCACAAAACGGGCGTTTCGGGCACAGACTCGCCGCTTTTGCACAGTTTTGGCACAAAACGTGCGTTTCGTGCACAGAATCGCCGCTATTGCTCATGATTGGCACAAAACGTGCATTTCGTGTACAGAATCGCCGCTTTTGCTCAGTTTTGGCAAGAAACGTGCGTTTCAACCAGCGAATTGCTCCTTTTGGCACAAAACGGGCGTTTCGTGCACAGAATCGCCGCTTTTGCACAGTTTTGGCACAAAACGTGCGTTTCGTGCACAGAATCGCCGCTTTTGCTCAGTTTTGGCACAAATCGAGCGTTTCGTGCGCAGAATCGCCGCTTTTGCTCAGTTTTGGCACATAATGTGCGTTTCGTTCTCAGAATCGCCGCTTTTGCTCTGTTTTGGGACCAAACGTGCGTTTCACTTACCGAATTAATCCTTCTGGCACAAAACGAGCGTTTCGTGCACAGAATCGCCGCTTTTGCTCAGTTTTGGCACAAAACGGGCGTTTCGGGCACAGACTCGCCGCTTTTGCTCAGTTTTTGCACAACACGTGTGTTTCGTGCACAGAATCGCCGCTTTTGCTCAGTTTTGACACAAAACGTGCGTTTCGTGCACAGAATCGCCGCTTTTGCTCAGTTTTGGCACACAACGTGCGTTTCGTGCTCAGAATCGCCGCTGTTACTCATGATTGGCACAAAACGTGCATTTCGTGTACAGAATCGCCGCTTTTGCTCAGTTTTGGCAAGAAACGTGCGTTTCAACCAGCGAATTGCTCCTTTTGGCACAAAACGGGCGTTTCGTGCACAGAATCGCCGCTTTTGCACAGTTTTGGCACAAAACGTGCGTTTCGTGCACAGAATCGCCGCTTTTGCTCCGTTTGACACAAAACGTGCGTTTCGTGCTCAGAATCGCCGCTTTTGCTCAGTTTTGGCACAAAACGTGCGCTTCGTGCTGAGAATCGCCGCTTTTGCTCTGTTTTGGGACAAAACGTGCGTTTCACTTACCGAATTAATCCTTCTGGCACAAAACGTGCGTTTCGTGCACAGAATCGCCGCTTTTGCTCAGTTTTGGCACAAAACTTGCTTTTCGTGCTCGGAATCGCCGGTTTTGCTCAGTTTTGGCACAAAACGGGCGTTTCGTGCACAGACTCGCCGCTTTTGCTCAGTTTTGGCACAAAACGTGCGTTTCGGCACAGAATCGCCGCTTTTGCTCATGTTCGGCACAAAACGAGCGTTTCGTGCGCAGAATCGCCGCTTTTGCTCTGTTTTGGGACAAAACGTGCGTTTCACTTACCGAATTAATCCTTCTGGCACAAAACGTGCGTTTCGTGCAAAGAATCGCAGCTTTTGCTCAGTTTTGGTACATAATGTGCGTTTCGTGCTGAGAATCCCCGCTATTGCTCATGATTGGCACAAAACGGGCGTTTCGTGCACAGAATCGCCGCTTTTGCTCAGTTTTGGCACATAACGTGCGTTTCGTTCTCAGAATCGCCGCTTTTGCTCTGTTTTGGGACCAAACGTGCGTTTCACTTACCGAATTAATCCTTCTGGCACAAAACGTGCGTTTCATGCACAGAATCGCCGCTTTTGCTCAGTTTTGGCACAAAACTTACTTTTCGTGCTCGGAATCGCCGCTTTTGCTCAGTTTTGGCACAAAACGTGCGTTTCGTGCACAGAATCGCCGCTTTTGCTCAGTTTTGGCACCTAACGCGCGTTTCGTGCTCAGAATCGCCGCTTTTGCTCAGTTTTGGCACATAACGTGCGTTTCAAGCAGCGAGTTGCTCCTTTTGGCACAAAACGGGCGTTTCGTGAAAAAGAATCGCCGCTTTTGCGCAGTTTTGGCACAAAACGTGCGTTTCGGAACAGAATCGCCGCTGTTGCTCAGTTTTGGCACAAAACGTGCGTTTCGTGCTCAGAATCGCCTCTTTTGCTCAGTTTTGGCACATAACATGCGTTTCAAGCAGCGAGTTGCTCCTTTTGGCACAAAACGGGAGTTTCGTGCAAAGAATCGCCGCTTTTGCTCAGTTTTGGCACATAATGTGCGTTTCGTGCTGAGAATCCCCGCTATTGCTCATGATTGGCACAAAACGGGCGTTTCGTGCACAGAATCGCCGCTTTTGCTCAGTTTTGGCACATAACGTGCGTTTCGTTCTCAGAATCGCTGCTTTTACTCATGTTTGGCACAAAACGAGCGTTTCGTGCGCAGAATCGCCGCTTTTGCTCTGTTTTGGGACAAAACTTGCTTTTCGTGCTCGGAATCGCCGGTTTTGCTCAGTTTTGGCACAAAACGGGCGTTTCGTGCACAGACTCGCCGCTTTTGCTCAGTTTTGGCACAAAACGTGCGTTTCGTGCACAGAATCGCCGCTTTTGCTCAGTTTTGGCACCTAACGTGCGTTTCGTGCTCAGAATCGCCGCTTTTGCTCAGTTTTGGCACATAACGTGCGTTTCAAGCAGCGAGTTGCTCCTTTTGGCACAAAACGGGCGTTTCGTGCAAAGAATCGCCGCTTTTGCTCAGTTTTGGCACATAATGTGCGTTTCGTGCTGAGAATCCCCGCTATTGCTCATGATTGGCACAAAACGGGCGTTTCGTGCACAGAATCGCCGCTCTTGCTCAGTTTTGGCACATAACGTGCGTTTCGTTCTCAGAATCGCCGCTTTTACTCATGTTTGGCACAAAACGAGCGTTTCGTGCGCAGAATCGCCGCTTTTGCTCTGTTTTGGGACAAGACTTGCTTTTCGTGCTCGGAATCGCCGGTTTTGCTCAGTTTTGGCACAAAACGGGCGTTTCGTGCACAGACTCGCCGCTTTTGCTCAGTTTTGGCACAAAACGTGCGTTTCGTGCACAGAATCGCCGCTTTTGCTCAGTTTTGGCACCTAACGTGCGTTTCGTGCTCAGAATCGCCGCTTTTGCTCAGTTTTGGCACATAACGTGCGTTTCAAGCAGCGAGTTGCTCCTTTTGGCACAAAACGGGCGTTTCGTGAAAAAGAATCGCCGCTTTTGCGCAGTTTTGGCACAAAACGTGCGTTTCGGAACAGAATCGCCGCTGTTGCTCAGTTTTGGCACAAAACGTGCGTTTCGTGCTCAGAATCGCCTCTTTTGCTCAGTTTTGGCACATAACATGCGTTTCAAGCAGCGAGTTGCTCCTTTTGGCACAAAACGGGCGTTTCGTGCAAAGAATCGCCGCTTTTGCTCAGTTTTGGCACATAATGTGCGTTTCGTGCTGAGAATCCCCGCTATTGCTCATGATTGGCACAAAACGTGCGTTTCGTGCACAGAATCGCCGCTTTTGCTCAGTTTTGGCACAAAACGTGCGCTTCGTGCTGAGAATCGCCGCTTTTGCTCTGTTTTGGGACCAAACGTGCGTTTCACTTACCGAATTAATCCTTCTGGCACAAAACGAGCGTTTCGTGCACAGAATCGCCGCTTTTGCTCAGTTTTGGCACAAAACGTGCGTTTCGTGCACAGACTCGCCGCTTTTGCTCAGTTTTGGCACACAACGTGCGTTGCGTGCACAGAATCGCCGCTTTTGCTCAGTTTTGACACAAAACGTGCGTTTCGTGCACAGAATCGCCGCTTTTGCTCAGTTTTGGCACACAACGTGCGTTTCGTGCTCAGAATCGCCGCTGTTACTCATGATTGGCACAAAACGTGCATTTCGTGTACAGAATCGCCGCTTTTGCTCAGTTTTGGCAAGAAACGTGCGTTTCAACCAGCGAATTGCTCCTTTTGGCACAAAACGGGCGTTTCGTGCACAGAATCGCCGCTTTTGCACAGTTTTGGCACAAAACGTGCGTTTCGTGCACAGAATCGCCGCTTTTGCTCCGTTTGACACAAAACTTACTTTTCGTGCTCGGAATCGCCGCTTTTGCTCAGTTTTGGCACAAAACGTGCGTTTCGGCACAGAATCGCCGCTTTTGCTCAGTTTTGGCACATAACGAGCGTTTCGTTCTCAGAATCGCCGCTTTTGCTCATGTTCGGCACAAAACGAGCGTTTCGTGCGCAGAATCGCCGCTTTTGCTCTGTTTTGGGACAAAACGTGCGTTTCACTTACCGAATTAATCCTTCTGGCACAAAACGTGCGTTTCGTGCAAAGAATCGCAGCTTTTGCTCAGTTTTGGTACATAATGTGCGTTTCGTGCTGAGAATCCCCGCTATTGCTCATGATTGGCACAAAACGGGCGTTTCGTGCACAGAATCGCCGCTTTTGCTCAGTTTTGGCACATAACGTGCGTTTCGTTCTCAGAATCGCCGCTTTTGCTCTGTTTTGGGACCAAACGTGCGTTTCACTTACCGAATTAATCCTTCTGGCACAAAACGTGCGTTTCATGCACAGAATCGCCGCTTTTGCTCAGTTTTGGCACAAAACTTACTTTTCGTGCTCGGAATCGCCGCTTTTGCTCAGTTTTGGCACAAAACGTGCGTTTCGTGCACAGAATCGCCGCTTTTGCTCAGTTTTGGCACCTAACGTGCGTTTCGTGCTCAGAATCGCCGCTTTTGCTCAGTTTTGGCACATAACGTGCGTTTCAAGCAGCGAGTTGCTCCTTTTGGCACAAAACGGGCGTTTCGTGAAAAAGAATCGCCGCTTTTGCGCCGTTTTGGCACAAAACGTGCGTTTCGGAACAGAATCGCCGCTGTTGCTCAGTTTTGGCACAAAACGTGCGTTTCGTGCTCAGAATCGCCTCTTTTGCTCAGTTTTGGCACATAACATGCGTTTCAAGCAGCGAGTTGCTCCTTTTGGCACAAAACGGGCGTTTCGTGCAAAGAATCGCCGCATTTGCTCAGTTTTGGCACATAATGTGCGTTTCGTGCTGAGAATCCCCGCTATTGCTCATGATTGGCACAAAACGTGCATTTCGTGTACAGAATCGCCGCTTTTGCTCAGTTTTGGCAAGAAACGTGCGTTTCAACCAGCGAATTGCTCCTTTTGGCACAAAACGGGCGTTTCGTGCACAGAATCGCCGCTTTTGCACAGTTTTGGCACAAAACGTGCGTTTCGTGCACAGAATCGCCGCTTTTGCTCAGTTTTGGCACAAATCGAGCGTTTCGTGCGCAGAATCGCCGCTTTTGCTCTGTTTTGGGACAAAACGTGCGTTTCACTTACCGAATTAATCCTTCTGGCACAAAACGTGCGTTTCGTGCACAGGATCGCCGCTTTTGCTCAGTTTTGGCACATAATGTGCGTTTCGTTCTCAGAATCGCCGCTTTTGCTCTGTTTTGGGACCAAACGTGCGTTTCACTTACCGAATTAATCCTTCTGGCACAAAACGAGCGTTTCGTGCACAGAATCGCCGCTTTTGCTCAGTTTTGGCACAAAACTTGCTTTTCGTGCTCGGAATCGCCGGTTTTGCTCAGTTTTGGCACAAAACGGGCGTTTCGGGCACAGACTCGCCGCTTTTGCTCAGTTTTTGCACAACACGTGTGTTTCGTGCACAGAATCGCCGCTTTTGCTCAGTTTTGACACAAAACGTGCGTTTCGTGCACAGAATCGCCGCTTTTGCTCAGTTTTGGCACACAACGTGCGTTTCGTGCTCAGAATCGCCGCTGTTACTCATGATTGGCACAAAACGTGCATTTCGTGTACAGAATCGCCGCTTTTGCTCAGTTTTGGCAGGAAACGTGCGTTTCAACCAGCGAATTGCTCCTTTTGGCACAAAACGGGCGTTTCGTGCACAGAATCGCCGCTTTTGCACAGTTTTGGCACAAAACGTGCGTTTCGTGCACAGAATCGCCGCTTTTGCTCCGTTTGACACAAAACGTGCGTTTCGTGCTCAGAATCGCCGCTTTTGCTCAGTTTTGGCACAAAACGTGCGCTTCGTGCTGAGAATCGCCGCTTTTGCTCTGTTTTGGGACAAAACGTGCGTTTCACTTACCGAATTAATCCTTCTGGCACAAAACGTGCGTTTCGTGCACAGGATCGCCGCTTTTGCTCAGTTTTGGCACATAATGTGCGTTTCGTTCTCAGAATCGCCGCTTTTGCTCTGTTTTGGGACCAAACGTGCGTTTCACTTACCGAATTAATCCTTCTGGCACAAAACGAGCGTTTCGTGCACAGAATCGCCGCTTTTGCTCAGTTTTGGCACAAAACTTGCTTTTCGTGCTCGGAATCGCCGGTTTTGCTCAGTTTTGGCACAAAACGGGCGTTTCGGGCACAGACTCGCCGCTTTTGCTCAGTTTTTGCACAACACGTGTGTTTCGTGCACAGAATCGCCGCTTTTGCTCAGTTTTGACACAAAACGTGCGTTTCGTGCACAGAATCGCCGCTTTTGCTCAGTTTTGGCACACAACGTGCGTTTCGTGCTCAGAATCGCCGCTGTTACTCATGATTGGCACAAAACGTGCATTTCGTGTACAGAATCGCCGCTTTTGCTCAGTTTTGGCAAGAAACGTGCGTTTCAACCAGCGAATTGCTCCTTTTGGCACAAAACGGGCGTTTCGTGCACAGAATCGCCGCTTTTGCACAGTTTTGGCACAAAACGTGCGTTTCGTGCACAGAATCGCCGCTTTTGCTCCGTTTGACACAAAACGTGCGTTTCGTGCTCAGAATCGCCGCTTTTGCTCAGTTTTGGCACAAAACGTGCGCTTCGTGCTGAGAATCGCCGCTTTTGCTCTGTTTTGGGACAAAACGTGCGTTTCACTTACCGAATTAATCCTTCTGGCACAAAACGTGCGTTTCGTGCACAGAATCGCCGCTTTTGCTCAGTTTTGGCACAAAACTTGCTTTTCGTGCTCGGAATCGCCGGTTTTGCTCAGTTTTGGCACAAAACGGGCGTTTCGTGCACAGACTCGCCGCTTTTGCTCAGTTTTGGCACAAAACGTGCGTTTCGGCACAGAATCGCCGCTTTTGCTCATGTTCGGCACAAAACGAGCGTTTCGTGCGCAGAATCGCCGCTTTTGCTCTGTTTTGGGACAAAACGTGCGTTTCACTTACCGAATTAATCGTTCTGGCACAAAACGTGCGTTTCGTGCAAAGAATCGCAGCTTTTGCTCAGTTTTGGTACATAATGTGCGTTTCGTGCTGAGAATCCCCGCTATTGCTCATGATTGGCACAAAACGGGCGTTTCGTGCACAGAATCGCCGCTTTTGCTCAGTTTTGGCACATAACGTGCGTTTCGTTCTCAGAATCGCCGCTTTTGCTCTGTTTTGGGACCAAACGTGCGTTTCACTTACCGAATTAATCCTTCTGGCACAAAACGTGCGTTTCATGCACAGAATCGCCGCTTTTGCTCAGTTTTGGCACAAAACTTACTTTTCGTGCTCGGAATCGCCGCTTTTGCTCAGTTTTGGCACAAAACGTGCGTTTCGTGCACAGAATCGCCGCTTTTGCTCAGTTTTGGCACCTAACGTGCGTTTCGTGCTCAGAATCGCCGCTTTTGCTCAGTTTTGGCACATAACGTGCGTTTCAAGCAGCGAGTTGCTCCTTTTGGCACAAAACGGGCGTTTCGTGAAAAAGAATCGCCGCTTTTGCGCAGTTTTGGCACAAAACGTGCGTTTCGGAACAGAATCGCCGCTGTTGCTCAGTTTTGGCACAAAACGTGCGTTTCGTGCTCAGAATCGCCTCTTTTGCTCAGTTTTGGCACATAACATGCGTTTCAAGCAGCGAGTTGCTCCTTTTGGCACAAAACGGGAGTTTCGTGCAAAGAATCGCCGCTTTTGCTCAGTTTTGGCACATAATGTGCGTTTCGTGCTGAGAATCCCCGCTATTGCTCATGATTGGCACAAAACGGGCGTTTCGTGCACAGAATCGCCGCTTTTGCTCAGTTTTGGCACATAACGTGCGTTTCGTTCTCAGAATCGCCGCTTTTACTCATGTTTGGCACAAAACGAGCGTTTCGTGCGCAGGATCGCCGCTTTTGCTCTGTTTTGGGACAAAACTTGCTTTTCGTGCTCGGAATCGCCGGTTTTGCTCAGTTTTGGCACAAAACGGGCGTTTCGTGCACAGACTCGCCGCTTTTGCTCAGTTTTGGCACAAAACGTGCGTTTCGTGCACAGAATCGCCGCTTTTGCTCAGTTTTGGCACCTAACGTGCGTTTCGTGCTCAGAATCGCCGCTTTTGCTCAGTTTTGGCACATAACGTGCGTTTCAAGCAGCGAGTTGCTCCTTTTGGCACAAAACGGGCGTTTCGTGAAAAAGAATCGCCGCTTTTGCGCAGTTTTGGCACAAAACGTGCGTTTCGGAACAGAATCGCCGCTGTTGCTCAGTTTTGGCACAAAACGTGCGTTTCGTGCTCAGAATCGCCTCTTTTGCTCAGTTTTGGCACATAACATGCGTTTCAAGCAGCGAGTTGCTCCTTTTGGCACAAAACGGGCGTTTCGTGCAAAGAATCGCCGCTTTTGCTCAGTTTTGGCACATAATGTGCGTTTCGTGCTGAGAATCCCCGCTATTGCTCATGATTGGCACAAAACGGGCGTTTCGTGCACAGACTCGCCGCTTTTGCTCAGTTTTGGCACAAAACGTGCGTTTCGTGCACAGAATCGCCGCTTTTGCTCAGTTTTGGCACCTAACGTGCGTTTCGTGCTCAGAATCGCCGCTTTTGCTCAGTTTTGGCACATAACGTGCGTTTCAAGCAGCGAGTTGCTCCTTTTGGCACAAAACGGGCGTTTCGTGAAAAAGAATCGCCGCTTTTGCGCAGTTTTGGCACAAAACGTGCGTTTCGGAACAGAATCGCCGCTGTTGCTCAGTTTTGGCACAAAACGTGCGTTTCGTGCTCAGAATCGCCTCTTTTGCTCAGTTTTGGCACATAACATGCGTTTCAAGCAGCGAGTTGCTCCTTTTGGCACAAAACGGGCGTTTCGTGCAAAGAATCGCCGCTTTTGCTCAGTTTTGGCACATAATGTGCGTTTCGTGCTGAGAATCCCCGCTATTGCTCATGATTGGCACAAAACGGGCGTTTCGTGCACAGAATCGCCGCTTTTGCTCAGTTTTGGCACAAAACGTGCGTTTCGTGCACAGAATCGCCGCTTTTGCTCAGTTTTGGCACCTAACGTGCATTTCGTGCTCAGAATCGCCGCTTTTGCTCAGTTTTGGCACATAACGTGCGTTTCAAGCAGCGAGTTGCTCCTTTTGGCACAAAACGGGCGTTTCGTGAAAAAGAATCGCCGCTTTTGCGCAGTTTTGGCACAAAACGTGCGTTTCGGAACAGAATCGCCGCTGTTGCTCAGTTTTGGCACAAAACGTGCGTTTCGTGCTCAGAATCGCCTCTTTTGCTCAGTTTTGGCAAGAAACGTGCGTTTCAACCAGCGAATTGCTCCTTTTGGCACAAAACGGGCGTTTCGTGCACAGAATCGCCGCTTTTGCACAGTTTTGGCACAAAACGTGCGTTTCGTGCACAGAATCGCCGCTTTTGCTCCGTTTGACACAAAACTTACTTTTCGTGCTCGGAATCGCCGCTTTTGCTCAGTTTTGGCACAAAGCGTGCGTTTCGGCACAGAATCGCAGCTTTTGCTCAGTTTTGGCACAAAACGTGCGATTCGTGCACAGAATCGCCGCTTTTGCTCTGTTTTGGGACAAAACGTGCGTTTCACTTACCGAATTAATCCTTCTGGCACAAAACGTGCGTTTCGGCACAGAATCGCAGCTTTTGCTCAGTTTTGGCACAAAACGTGCGATTCGTGCACAGAATCGCCGCTTTTGCTCTGTTTTGGGACAAAACGTGCGTTTCACTTACCGAATTAATCCTTCTGGCACAAAACGTGCGTTTCGTGCACAGGATCGCCGCTTTTGCTCAGTTTTGGCACAAAACGTGCGTTTCGGCACAGAATCGCCGCTTTTGCTCAGTTTTGGCACAAAACAGGCGATTCGTGCACAGAATCGCCGCTTTTGCTCAGTTTTGGCACAAAACAGGCGATTCGTGCACAGAATCGCCGCTTTTGCTCAGTTTTGGCACATAACGTGCGTTTCAAGCAGCGAGTTGCTCCTTTTGGCACAAAACGGGCGTTTCGTGCAAAGAATCGCCGCTTTTGCTCAGTTTTGGCACATAATGTGCGTTTGGTGCTGAGAATCCCCGCTATTGCTCATGATTGGCACAAAACGGGCGTTTCGTGCACAGAATCGCCGCTTTTGCTCAGTTTTGGCAAGTAACGTGCGTTTCAAGCAGCGAATTGCTCCTTTTGGCACAAAGCGTGCGTTTCAAACAGCGAATTGCTCCTTTTGGCACAAAACTTGCGTTTCGTACTCGGAATCGCCGCTTTTGCTCATGATTGGCACAAAACGGGCTTTTCGTGCACAGAATCGCTGCTTTTGCTCAGTTTTGGCACATAACGTGCGTTTCGTTCTCAGAATCGCCGCTTTTGCTCAGTTTTGGCACCTAACGTGCGTTTCGTGCTCAGAATTGCCGCTTTTGCTCAGTTTTGGCACATAACGTGCGTTTCGTTCTCAGAATCGCCGCTTTTACTCATGTTTGGCACAAAACGAGCGTTTCGTGCGCAGAATCGCCGCTTTTGCTCTGTTTTGGGACAAAACTTGCTTTTCGTGCTCGGAATCGCCGGTTTTGCTCAGTTTTGGCACAAAACGGGCGTTTCGTGCACAGACTCGCCGCTTTTGCTCAGTTTTGGCACCTAACGTGCGTTTCGTGCTCAGAATCGCAGCTTTTGCTCAGTTTTGGCACATAACGTGCGTTTCAAGCAGCGAGTTGCTCCTTTTGGCACAAAACGGGCGTTTCGTGAAAAAGAATCGCCGCTTTTGCGCAGTTTTGGCACAAAACGTGCGTTTCGGAACAGAATCGCCGCTGTTGCTCAGTTTTGGCACAAAACGCGCGTTTCGTGCTCAGAATCGCCTCTTTTGCTCAGTTTTGGCACATAACGTGCGTTTCGTTCTCAGAATCGCCGCTTTTACTCATGTTTGGCACAAAACGAGCGTTTCGTGCGCAGAATCGCCGCTTTTGCTCTGTTTTGGGACAAAACTTGCTTTTCGTGCTCGGAATCGCCGGTTTTGCTCAGTTTTGGCACAAGACGGGCGTTTCGTGCACAGACTCGCCGCTTTTGCTCAGTTTTATCACAAAACGTGCGTTTCGTGCACAGAATCGCCGCTTTTGCTCAGTTTTGGCACCTAACGTGCGTTTCGTGCTCAGAATCGCCGCTTTTGCTCAGTTTTGGCACATAATGTGCGTTTCGTGCTGAGAATCCCCGCTATTGCTCATGATTGGCACAAAACGGGCGTTTCGTGCACAGAATCGCCGCTTTTGCTCAGTTTTGGCGCATAACGTGCGTTTCGTTCTCAGAATCGCCGCTTTTGCTCAGTTTTGGCACAAAACGGGCGTTTCGTGCGCAGAATCGCCGCTTTTGCTCTGTTTTGGGACAAAACGTGCGTTTCACTTACCGAATTAATCCTTCTGGCACAAAACGTGCGTTTCGTGCACAGGATCGCCGCTTTTGCTCAGTTTTGGCACATAATGTGCGTTTCGTTCTCAGAATCGCCGCTTTTACTTATGCTTGGCACAAAACGAGCGTTTCGTGCACAGAATCGCCGCTTTTGCTCAGTTTTTGCACAAAACTTGCTTTTCGTGCTCGGAATCGCCGGTTTTGCTCAGTTTTGTTACAAAACGGGCGTTTCGTGCACAGAGTCGTCGCTTTTGCTCAGTTTTGGCACATAACGAGCGTTTCGTTCTCAAAATCGCCGCTTTTACTCATGCTTGGCACAAAACGGGCGTTTCGTGCACAGAATCGCCGCTTTTGCTCAGTTTTGGCACAAAACGTGTGCTTCGTGCACAGAATCGCCGTTTTTGCTCTGTTTCGGGACAAAACGTGCGGTTCACTTACCGAATTAATCGTTCTGGCACAAAACGTGCGATTCGTGCACAGAATCGCCGCTTTTGCTCAGTTTTGGCACAAAAGGGGCGTTTCGTGCAAAGAATCGCAGCTTTTGCTCAGTTTTGGCACAAAACGTGCGTTTCGGCACAGAATCGCCGCTTTTGCTCAGTTTTGGCACATAACGAGCGTTTCGTTCTCAGAATCGCCGCTTTTACTCATGTTTGGCACAAAACGAGCGCTTCGTGCGCAGAATCGCCGCTTTTGCTCAGTTTTGGCACAAAACGTGCGCTTCGTGCTGAAAATCGCCGCTTTTGCTCTGTTTTGGGACAAAACGTGCGTTTCACTTACCGAATTAATCCTTCTGGCACAAAACGTGCGTTTCGTGCACAGAATCGCCGCTTTTGCTCAGTTTTGGAACAAAACTTGCTTTTCGTACTCGGAATCGCCGCTTTTGCTCAGTTTTGGCACAAAACGTGCGTTTCGGCACAGAATCGCCGCTTTTGCTCAGTTTTGGCACAAAACGTGCGATTCGTGCACAGAATCGCCGCTTTTGTTCAGTTTTGGCACATAACGTGCGTTTCAAGCAGCGAATTGCTCCTTTTGGCACAAAACGGGCGTTTCGTGTACAGAATCGCCGCTTTTGCTCAGTTTTGGCACAAAACGTGTGCTTTGTGCACAGAATCGCCGCTTTTGCTGTTTCGGGACAAAACGTGCGGTTCACTTACCGAGTTAATCGTTCTGGCACAAAACGAGCGATTCGTGCACAGAATTGCCGCTTTTGCTCAGTTTTGGCACAAAACGGGCGTTTCGTGCACACAATCGCGCTTTTGCTCAGTTTTGGCACAAAACGTGCGTTTCGGCACAGAATCGCCGCTTTTGCTCAGTTTTGGCACATAACGTGCGTTTCGTTCTCAGAATCGCCGCTTTTACTCATGTTTGGCACAAAACGAGCGTTTCGTGCACAGAATCGCCGCTTTTGCTCAGTTTTGGCACAAAACGAGCGTTTCGTGCGCAGAATCGCCGCTTTTGCTCAGTTTTGGCACATAACGTGCGTTTCGTTCTCAGAATCGCCGCTTTTGCTCAGTTTTGGCACAAAACGTGCGTTTCGTGCTGAGAATCCCCGCTATTGCTCATGATTGGCACAAAACGGGCGTTTCGTGCGCAGAATCGCCGCTTTTGCTCAGTTTTGGCACATAACGTGCGTTTCGTTCTCAGAATCGCCGCTTTTGCTCAGTTTTGGCACATAAGGTGCGTCTCAAGCAGCGAGTTTCTCCTTTTGGCACAAAACGGGCGTTTCGTGCATAGAATCGCCGCTTTTGCTCAGTTTTGGCACATAACGTGCGTTTCGTTCTCAGAATCGCCGCTTTTACTTATGCTTGGCACAAAACGAGCGTTTCGTGCACAGAATCGCCGCTTTTGCTCAGTTTTTGCACAAAACTTGCTTTTCGTGCTCGGAATCGCCGGTTTTGCTCAGTTTTGTTACAAAACGGGCGTTTCGTGCACAGAGTCGCCGCTTTTGCTCAGTTTTGGCACATAACGAGCGTTTCGTTCTCAGAATCGCCGCTTTTACTCATGTTTGGCACAAAACGAGCGTTTCGTGCGCAGAATCGCCGCTTTTGCTCTGTTTTGGGTCAAAACGTGCGTTTCACTTACCGAATTAATCCTTCTGGCACAAAACGTGCGTTTCGTTCACAGGATCGCCGCTTTTGCTCAGTTTTGGCACAAAACTTGCTTTTCGTGCTCGGAATCGCCGGTTTTGCGCAGTTTTGGCACAAAACGGGCGTTTCGTGCACAGACTCGCCGCTTTTGCTCAGTTTTGGCACAAAACGTGCGTTTCGGCACAGAATCGCCGCTTTTGCTCAGTTTTGGCACATAACGAGCGTTTCGTTCTCAGAATCGCCGCTTTTACTCATGTTTGGCACAAAACGAGCGTTTCGTGCGCAGAATCGCCGCTTTTGCTCTGTTTTGGGACAAAACGTGCGTTTCACTTACCGAATTAATCCTTCTGGCACAAAACGTGCGTTTCGTGCACAGGATCGCCGCTTTTGCTCAGTTTTGGCACATAATGTGCGTTTCGTGCTGAGAATCCCCGCTATTGCTCATGATTGGCACAAAACGGGCGTTTCGTGCACAGAATCGCCGCTTTTGCTCAGTTTTGGCACATAACGTGCGTTTCGTTCTCAGAATCGCCGCTTTTACTCATGTTTGGCACAAAACGAGCGTTTCGTGCGCAGAATCGCCGCTTTTGCTCTGTTTTGGGACAAAACTTGCTTTTCGTGCTCGGAATCGCCGGTTTTGCTCAGTTTTGGCACAAAACGGGCGTTTCGTGCACAGACTCGCCGCTTTTGCTCAGTTTTATCACAAAACGTGCGTTTCGTGCACAGAATCGCCGCTTTTGCTCAGTTTTGGCACCTAACGTGCGTTTCGTGCTCAGAATCGCCGCTTTTGCTCAGTTTTGGAAAATAACGTGCGTTTCAAGCAGCGAGTTGCTCCTTTTGGCACAAAACGGGCGTTTCGTGAAAAAGAATCGCCGCTTTTGCGCAGTTTTGGCACAAAACGTGCGTTTCGGAACAGAATCGCCGCTGTTGCTCAGTTTTGGCACAAAACGTGCGTTTCGTGCTCAGAATCGCCTCTTTTGCTCAGTTTTGGCACATAACATGCGTTTCAAGCAGCGAGTTGCTCCTTTTGGCACAAAACGGGCGTTTCGTGCAAAGAATCGCCGCTTTTGCTCAGTTTTGGCACATAACGTGCGTTTCGTTCTCAGAATCGCCGCTTTTGCTCAGTTTTGGCACAAAACGAGCGTTTCGTGCGCAGAATCGCCGCTTTTGCTCTGTTTTGGGACAAAACTTGCTTTTCGTGCTCGGAATCGCCGGTTTTGCTCAGTTTTGGCACAAAACGGGCGTTTCGTGCACAGACTCGCCGCTTTTGCTCAGTTTTGGCACAAAACGTGCGTTTCGTGCACAGAATCGCCGCTTTTGCTCAGTTTTTGCACCTAACGTGCGATTCGTGCACAGAATTGCCGCTTTTGCTCAGTTTTGGCACAAAACGTGCGTTTCGGCACAGAATCGCCGCTTTTGCTCAGTTTTGGCACCTAACGTGCGTTTCGTGCTCAGAATCGCCGCTTTTGCTCAGTTTTGGAAAATAACGTGCGTTTCAAGCAGCGAGTTGCTCCTTTTGGCACAAAACGGGCGTTTCGTGAAAAAGAATCGCCGCTTTTGCGCAGTTTTGGCACAAAACGTGCGTTTCGGAACAGAATCGCCGCTGTTGCTCAGTTTTGGCACAAAACGTGCGTTTCGTGCTCAGAATCGCCTCTTTTGCTCAGTTTTGGCACATAACATGCGTTTCAAGCAGCGAGTTGCTCCTTTTGGCACAAAACGGGCGTTTCGTGCAAAGAATCGCCGCTTTTGCTCAGTTTTGGCACATAACGTGCGTTTCGTTCTCAGAATCGCCGCTTTTGCTCAGTTTTGGCACAAAACGAGCGTTTCGTGCGCAGAATCGCCGCTTTTGCTCTGTTTTGGGACAAAACTTGCTTTTCGTGCTCGGAATCGCCGGTTTTGCTCAGTTTTGGCACAAAACGGGCGTTTCGTGCACAGACTCGCCGCTTTTGCCCAGTTTTGGCACAAAACGTGCGTTTCGTGCACAGAATCGCCGCTTTTGCTCAGTTTTTGCACCTAACGTGCGATTCGTGCACAGAATTGCCGCTTTTGCTCAGTTTTGGCACAAAACGGGCGTTTCGTGCACACAATCGCGCTTTTGCTCAGTTTTGGCACAAAACGTGCGTTTCGGCACAGAATCGCCGCTTTTGCTCAGTTTTGGCACATAACGTGCGTTTCGTTCTCAGAATCGCCGCTTTTACTCATGTTTGGCACAAAACGAGCGTTTCGTGCACAGAATCGCCGCTTTTGCTCAGTTTTGGCACAAAACGTGCGTTTCGTGCACAGAATCGCCGCTTTTGCTCAGTTTTGGCAAGAAACGTGCGTTTCAAGCAGCGAATTGCTCCTTTTGGCACAAAGCGTGCGTTTCAAACAGCGAATTGCTCCTTTTGGCACAAAACTTGCGTTTCGTGCTCGGAATCGCCGCTTTTGCTCTGTTTTGGGACAAAACGTGCGTTTCACTTACCGAATTAATCGTTCTGGCACAAAACGTGCGTTTCGTCCACAGGATCGCCGCTTTTGCGCAGTTTTGGCGCATAACGTGCGTTTCGTGCTCAGAATGGCCGCTTTTACTCGTGACTGGCACAAGACGGGCGTTTAGTGAACAGAATCGCCGCTTTTGCTCAGTTTTGGCACATAACGTGCGTTTCGTTCTCAGAATCGCCGCTTTTGCTCATATTTGGCACAAAACGTGCGTTTCGTGCACAGAATCGCCGCTTTTGCTCAGTTTTGTCACAAAACGTATGTTTCGTGCACAGAATCGTCGCTTTTGCTCATCATTGGCACAAAACGTGCGTTTCGTTCACAGGATCGCCGCTTTTGCTCAGTTTTGGGACAGAACGTGCGTTTCAAACAGCGAATTGCTCCTTTTGGCACAAAACGGGCGTTTCGTGCACAGAATCGCCGCTTTTGCTCAGTTTTGGCACAGAACGTGCGTTTCAAACAGCAAATTGCTCCTTTTGGCACAAAACGGGCATTTCGTGCACAGAATCGCCGCTTTTGCTCAGTTTTGACACAAAACTTGCGTTTCGTGCTCGGAATCGCCGTTTTTGCTCGGTTTTGGCACAAAACGTGCGCTTCGTGCACAGAATCGCCGCTTTTGCTCTGTTTTGGAACAAAACGTGCGGTTCACTTACCGAATTAATCGTTCTGGCACAAAACGTGCGTTTCGCGCACAGGATCGCCGCTTTTGCTCAGTTTTGGCACATAACGTGCGTTTCGTTCTCAAAATCGCCGCTTTTACTCATGCTTGGCACAAAACGGGCGTTTCGTGCACAGAATCGCCGCTTTTGCTCAGTTTTGGCACAAAACGTGTGCTTCGTGCACAGAATCGGCGTTTTTGCTCTGTTTCGGGACAAAACGTGCGGTTCACTTACCGAATTAATCGTTCTGGCACAAAACGTGCGATTCGTGCACAGAATCGCCGCTTTTGCTCAGTTTTGGCACAAAACGTGCGTTTCGGCACAGAATCACCGCTTTTGCTCAGTTTTGGCACATAACGAGCGTTTCGTTCTCAGAATCGCCGCTTTTACTCATGTTTGGCACAAAACGAGCGTTTCGTGCGCAGAATCGCCGCTTTTGCTCAGTTTTGGCACAAAACGTGCGCTTCGTGCTGAGAATCGCCGCTTTTGCTCTGTTTTGGGACAAAACGTGCGTTTCACTTACCGAATTAATCCTTCTGGCACAAAACGTGCGTTTCGTGCACAGAATCGCCGCTTTTGCTCAGTTTTGGCACAAAACTTGCTTTTCGTGCTCGGAATCGCCGCTTTTGCTCAGTTTTGGCACAAAACGTGCGTTTCGGCACAGAATCGCCGCTTTTGCTCAGTTTTGGCACAAAACGTGCGATTCGTGCACAGAATCGCCGCTTTTGTTCAGTTTTGGCACATAACGTGCGTTTCAAGCAGCGAATTGCTCCTTTTGGCACAAAACGGGCGTTTCGTGTACAGAATCGCCGCTTTTGCTCAGTTTTGGCACAAAACGTGTGCTTCGTGCACAGAATCGCCGCTTTTGCTCTGTTTCGGGACAAAACGTGCGGTTCACTTACCGAGTTAATCGTTCTGGCACAAAACGTGCGATTCGTGCACAGAATTGCCGCTTTTGCTCAGTTTTGGCACAAAACGGGCGTTTCGTGCACACAATCGCGCTTTTGCTCAGTTTTGGCACAAAACGTGCGTTTCGGCACCGAATCGCCGCTTTTGCTCAGTTTTGGCACATAACGTGCGTTTCGTTCTCAGAATCGCCGCTTTTACTCATGTTTGGCACAAAACGAGCGTTTCGTGCACAGGATCGCCGCTTTTGCTCAGTTTTGGCACATAATGTGCGTTTCGTTCTCAGAATCGCCGCTTTTGCTCTGTTTTGGGACCAAACGTGCGTTTCACTTACCGAATTAATCCTTCTGGCACAAAACGTGCGTTTCGTGCACAGAATCGCCGCTTTTGCTCAGTTTTGGCACATAACGTGCGGTTCGTTCTCAGAATCGCCGCTTTTGCTCAGTTTTGGCACAAAACGTGCGTTTCGTGCTGAGAATCCCCGCTATTGCTCATGATTGGCACAGAACGGGCGTTTCGTGCACAGAATCGCCGCTTTTGCTCAGTTTTGGCACAAGACTTGCTTTTCGTGCTCGGAATCGCCGGTTTTGCTCAGTTTTGGCACAAAACGGGCGTTTCGTGCACAGAATCGCCGCTTTTGCTCAGTTTTGGCTAGAAACGTGCGTTTCAAGCAGCGAATTGCTCCTTTTGGCTAGAAACGTGCGTTTCAAGCAGCGAATTGCTCCTTTTGGCACAAAGCGTGCGTTTCAAGCAGCGAATTGCTCCTTTTGGCACAAAACTTGCGTTTCGTGCTCGGAATCGCCGCTTTTGCTCTGTTTTGGGACAAAACGTGCGTTTCACTTACCGAATTAATCGTTCTGGCACAAAACGTGCGTTTCGTGCACAGGATCGCCGCTTTTGCTCAGTTTTGGCAGAGAACGTGCGTTTCATAGAGCGAATTGCTCCTTTTGGCACAAAACGGGCGTTTCGTGCACAGAATCGCCGCGTTTGCTCAGTTTTGGCACAAAACCCGGGTTTCGTGCACACGATCCCGCTTCTGCTCAGTTTTGGCACAAAACGTGCGTTTTACGCACCGGATTGCTCCTTTTGGCTAAAAACGGGCGTTTCGTGCACAGAATCGCCGGTTTTGCTCAGTTTTGGCACAAAACGTGTGTTTCATGCATAGAATCGCTGCTTTTGCTCAGTTTTGGCACAATACGTGCGTTTCGTGCACAGAATCGCCGCTTTTGCTCCGTTTGGCACAAAACGTGCGTTTCGTGCTCAGAATCGCCGCTTTTACTCAGTTTTGGCACAAAACGTGCGCTTCGTGCTGAGAATCGCCGCTTTTGCTCTGTTTTGGGACAAAACGTGCGTTTCACTTACCGAATTAATCCTTCTGGCACAAAACGTGCGTTTCGTGCACAGGATCGCCGCTTTTGCTCAGTTTTGGCACACAACGTGCGTTTCAAACAGCGAATTGCTCCTTTTGGCACAAAACGGGCGTTTCGTGCACAGAATCGCCGCTTTTGCTCAGTTTTGGCACATAACGTGCGTTTCAAACAGCGAATTGCTCCTTTTGGCACAAAACGGGCGTTTCGTGTACAGAATCGCCGCTTTTGCTCAGTTTTGGCACAAAACGTGCGCTTCGTGCACAGAATCGCCGCTTTTGCTCTGTTTCGGGACAAAACGTGCGGTTCACTTACCGAATTAATCGTTCTGGCACAAAACGTGCGATTCATGAACAGAATCGCCGCTTTTGCTCAGTTTTGGCACATAACGTGCGTTTCAAGCAGCGAGTTGCTCCTTTTGGCACAAAACGGGCGTTTCGTGCAAAGAATCGCCGCTTTTGCTCAGTTTTGGCACATAACGTGCGTTTCAAGCAGCGAGTTGCTCCTTTTGGCACAAAGCTTGCGTTTCAAACAGCGAATTGCTCCTTTTGGCACAAAACGTGCGTTTCGTGTACAGGATCGCCGCTTTTGCTCTGTTTTGGGACAAAACGTGCGTTTCACTTACCGAATTAATCCTTCTGGCACAAAACGTGCGTTTCGTGCACAGGATCGCCGCTTTTGCTCAGTTTTGGCACATAATGTGCGTTTCGTTCTCAGAATCGCCGCTTTTGCTCTGTTTTGGGACCAAACGTGCGTTTCACTTACCGAATTAATCCTTCTGGCACAAACGTGGGTTTCGTGCACAGGATTGCCGCTTTTGCTCAGTTTTGGCACAAAACGTGCGTTTCGGCACAGAATCGCCGCTTTTGCTCAGTTTTGGCACAAAACGTGCGATTCGTGCACAGAATCGTCGCTTTTGCTCAGTTTTGGCACATAACGTGCGTTTCAAGCAGCGAGTTGCTCCTTTTGGCACAAAACGGGCGTTTCGTGCAAAGAATCGCCGCTTTTGCTCAGTTTTGGCACATAACGTGCGTTTCAAGCAGCGAGTTGCTCCTTTTGGCACAAAACGGGCGTTTCGTGCAAAGAATCGCCGCTTTTGCTCAGTTTTGGCACATAACGAGCGTTTCGTGCACAGAATCGCCGCTTTTGCTCCGTTTGGCACAAAACGTGCGTTTCGTGCTCGGAATCGCCGTTTTTGCTCGGTTTTGGCACAAAACGTGCGCTTCGTGCACAGAATCGCCGCTTTTGCTCTGTTTTGGGACAAAACGTGCGGTTCACTTACCGAATTAATCGTTCTGGCACAAAACGTGCGTTTCGTGCACAGGATCGCCGCTTTTGCTCAGTTTTGGCACAAAACGTGCGTTTCGTGCACAGAATCGCCGCTTTTGCTCAGTTTTGGCAAGAAACGTGCGTTTCAAGCAGCGAATTGCTCCTTTTGGCACAAAGCTGGCGTTTCAAACAGCGAATTGCTCCTTTTGGCACAGAACTTGCGTTTCGTGCTCGGAATCGCCGCTTTTGCTCTGTTTTGGGACAAAACGTGCGTTTCACTTACCGAATTAATCCTTCTGGCACAAAACGTGCGTTTCGTGCACAGGATCGCCGCTTTTGCTCAGTTTTGGCACATAATGTGCGTTTCGTTCTCAGAATCGCCGCTTTTGCTCTGTTTTGGGACCAAACGTGCGTTTCACTTACCGAATTAATCCTTCTGGCACAAACGTGGGTTTCGTGCACAGGATCGCCGCTTTTGCTCAGTTTTGGCACAAAACGTGCGTTTCGGCACAGAATCGCCGCTTTTGCTCAGTCTTGGCACAAAACGTGCGATTCGTGCACAGGATCGCCGCTTTTGCTCAGTTTTGGCACATAACGTGCGTTTCAAGCAGCGAGTTGCTCCTTTTGGCACAAAACGGGCGTTTCGTGCAAAGAATCGCCGCTTTTGCTCAGTTTTGGCACATAACGTGCGTTTCAAGCAGCGAGTTGCTCCTTTTGGCACAAAACGGGCGTTTCGTGCAAAGAATCGCCGCTTTTGCTCAGTTTTGGCACATAACGAGCGTTTCGTGCACAGAATCGCCGCTTTTGCTCCGTTTGGCACAAAACGTGCGTTTCGTGCTCGGAATCGCCGTTTTTGCTCGGTTTTGGCACAAAACGTGCGCTTCGTGCACAGAATCGCCGCTTTTGCTCTGTTTTGGGACAAAACGTGCGGTTCACTTACCGAATTAATCGTTCTGGCACAAAACGTGCGTTTCGTGCACAGGATCGCCGCTTTTGCTCAGTTTTGGCACAAAACGTGCGTTTCGTGCACAGAATCGCCGCTTTTGCTCAGTTTTGGCAAGAAACGTGCGTTTCAAGCAGCGAATTGCTCCTTTTGGCACAAAGCTGGCGTTTCAAACAGCGAATTGCTCCTTTTGGCACAGAACTTGCGTTTCGTGCTCGGAATCGCCGCTTTTGCTCTGTTTTGGGACAAAACGTGCGTTTCACTTACCGAATTAATCCTTCTGGCACAAAACGTGCGTTTCGTGCACAGGATCGCCGCTTTTGCTCAGTTTTGGCACATAATGTGCGTTTCGTTCTCAGAATCGCCGCTTTTGCTCAGTTTTGGCACAAAACGTGCGTTTCGGCACAGAATCGCCGCTTTTACTCAGTTTTGGCACAAAACGTGCGATTCGTGCACAGAATCGACGGTTTTGCTCAGTTTTGGCACATAGCGTGCGTTTCAAGCAGCGAGTTGCTCCTTTTGGCACAAAACGGGCGTTTCGTGCAAAGAATCGCCGCTTTTGCTCAGTTTTGGCACATAACGTGCGTTTCAAGCAGCGAGTTGCTCCTTTTGGCACAAAACGGGCGTTTCGTGCAAAGAATCGCCGCTTTTGCTCAGTTTTGGCACATAACGAGCGTTTCGTGCACAGAATCGCCGCTTTTGCTCCGTTTGGCACAAAACGTGCGTTTCGTGCTCGGAATCGCCGTTTTTGCTCGGTTTTGGCACAAAACGTGCGCTTCGTGCACCGAATCGCCGCTTTTGCTCTGTTTTGGGACAAAACGTGCGGTTCACTTACCGAATTAATCGTTCTGGCACAAAACGTGCGTTTCGGCACAGGATCGCCGCTTTTGCTCAGTTTTGGCACAAAACGTGCGTTTCGGCACAGAATCGCCGCTTTTGCTCAGTTTTGGCACATAACGAGCGTTTCGTTCTCAGAATCGCCGCTTTTACTCATGTTTGGCGCAAAACGAGCGTTTCGTGCACAGAATCGCCGCTTTTGCTCCGTTTGGCACAAAACGTGCGTTTCGTGCTCAGAATCGCCGCTTTTGCTCAGTTTTGGCACAAAACGTGCGCTTCGTGCTGAGAATCGCCGCTTTTGCTCTGTTTTGGGACAAAACGTGCGTTTCACTTACCGAATTAATCGTTCTGGCACAAAACGTGCGTTTCGTGCACAGGATCGCCGCTTTTGCTCAGTTTTGGCACATAACGTGCGTTTCAAGCAGCGAGTTGCTCCTTTTGGCACAAAACGGGCGTTTCGTGCAAAGAATCGCCGCTTTTGCTCAGTTTTGGCACATAACGAGCGTTTCGTGCACAGAATCGCCGCTTTTGCTCCGTTTGGCACAAAACGTGCGTTTCGTGCTCGGAATCGCCGTTTTTGCTCGGTTTTGGCACAAAACGTGCGCTTCGTGCACAGAATCGCCGCTTTTGCTCTGTTTTGGGACAAAACGTGCGGTTCACTTACCGAATTAATCGTTCTGGCACAAAACGTGCGTTTCGGCACAGGATCGCCGCTTTTGCTCAGTTTTGGCACAAAACGTGCGTTTCGGCACAGAATCGCCGCTTTTGCTCAGTTTTGGCACATAACGAGCGTTTCGTTCTCAGAATCGCCGCTTTTACTCATGTTTGGCGAAAAACGAGCGTTTCGTGCACAGAATCGCCGCTTTTGCTCCGTTTGGCACAAAACGTGCGTTTCGTGCTCAGAATCGCCGCTTTTGCTCAGTTTTGGCACAAAACGTGCGCTTCGTGCTGAGAATCGCCGCTTTTGCTCTGTTTTGGGACAAATCGTGCGTTTCACTTACCGAATTAATCGTTCTGGCACAAAACGTGCGTTTCGTGCACAGGATCGCCGCTTTTGCTCAGTTTTGGCACAAAACGTGCGTTTCGTGCTCAGAATCGCCGCTTTTGCTCAGTTTTGGCAAGAAACGTGCGTTTCAAGCAGCGAATTGCTCCTTTTGGCACAAAGCTTGCGTTTCAAACAGCGAATTGCTCCTTTTGGCACAGAACTTGCGTTTCGTGCTCGGAATCGCCGCTTTTGCTCTGTTTTGGGACAAAACGTGCGTTTCACTTACCGAATTAATCCTTCTGGCACAAAACGTGCGTTTCGTGCACAGGATCGCCGCTTTTGCTCAGTTTTGGCACATAATGTGCGTTTCGTTCTCAGAATCGCCGCTTTTGCTCTGTTTTGGGACCAAACGTGCGTTTCACTTACCGAATTAATCCTTCTGGCACAAACGTGGGTTTCGTGCACAGGATCGCCGCTTTTGCTCAGTTTTGGCACAAAACGTGCGTTTCGGCACAGAATCGCCGCTTTTGCTCAGTTTTGGCACAAAACGTGCGATTCGTGCACAGAATCGCCGCTTTTGCTCAGTTTTGGCACATAACGTGCGTTTCAAGCAGCGAGTTGCTCCTTTTGGCACAAAACGGGCGTTTCGTGCAAAGAATCGCCGCTTTTGCTCAGTTTTGGCACATAACGTGCGTTTCAAGCAGCGAGTTGCTCCTTTTGGCACAAAACGGGCGTTTCGTGCAAAGAATCGCCGCTTTTGCTCAGTTTTGGCACATAACGAGCGTTTCGTGCACAGAATCGCCGCTTTTGCTCCGTTTGGCACAAAACGTGCGTTTCGTGCTCGGAATCGCCGTTTTTGCTCGGTTTTGGCACAAAACGTGCGCTTCGTGCACAGAATCGCCGCTTTTGCTCTGTTTTGGGACAAAACGTGCGGTTCACTTACCGAATTAATCGTTCTGGCACAAAACGTGCGTTTCGTGCACAGGATCGCCGCTTTTGCTCAGTTTTGGCACATAACGAGCGTTTCGTGCACAGAATCGCCGCTTTTGCTCCGTTTGGCACAAAACGTGCGTTTCGTGCTCGGAATCGCCGTTTTTGCTCGGTTTTGGCACAAAACGTGCGCTTCGTGCACAGAATCGCCGCTTTTGCTCTGTTTTGGGACAAAACGTGCGGTTCACTTACCGAATTAATCGTTCTGGCACAAAACGTGCGTTTCGTGCACAGGATCGCCGCTTTTGCTCAGTTTTGGCACAAAACGTGCGTTTCGTGCACAGAATCGCCGCTTTTGCTCAGTTTTGGCAAGAAACGTGCGTTTCAAGCAGCGAATTGCTCCTTTTGGCACAAAGCTGGCGTTTCAAACAGCGAATTGCTCCTTTTGGCACAGAACTTGCGTTTCGTGCTCGGAATCGCCGCTTTTGCTCTGTTTTGGGACAAAACGTGCGTTTCACTTACCGAATTAATCCTTCTGGCACAAAACGTGCGTTTCGTGCACAGGATCGCCGCTTTTGCTCAGTTTTGGCACATAATGTGCGTTTCGTTCTCAGAATCGCCGCTTTTGCTCTGTTTTGGGACCAAACGTGCGTTTCACTTACCGAATTAATCCTTCTGGCACAAACGTGGGTTTCGTGCACAGGATCGCCGCTTTTGCTCAGTTTTGGCACAAAACGTGCGTTTCGGCACAGAATCGCCGCTTTTGCTCAGTCTTGGCACAAAACGTGCGATTCGTGCACAGGATCGCCGCTTTTGCTCAGTTTTGGCACATAACGTGCGTTTCAAGCAGCGAGTTGCTCCTTTTGGCACAAAACGGGCGTTTCGTGCAAAGAATCGCCGCTTTTGCTCAGTTTTGGCACATAACGTGCGTTTCAAGCAGCGAGTTGCTCCTTTTGGCACAAAACGGGCGTTTCGTGCAAAGAATCGCCGCTTTTGCTCAGTTTTGGCACATAACGAGCGTTTCGTGCACAGAATCGCCGCTTTTGCTCCGTTTGGCACAAAACGTGCGTTTCGTGCTCGGAATCGCCGTTTTTGCTCGGTTTTGGCACAAAACGTGCGCTTCGTGCACAGAATCGCCGCTTTTGCTCTGTTTTGGGACAAAACGTGCGGTTCACTTACCGAATTAATCGTTCTGGCACAAAACGTGCGTTTCGTGCACAGGATCGCCGCTTTTGCTCAGTTTTGGCACAAAACGTGCGTTTCGTGCACAGAATCGCCGCTTTTGCTCAGTTTTGGCAAGAAACGTGCGTTTCAAGCAGCGAATTGCTCCTTTTGGCACAAAGCTGGCGTTTCAAACAGCGAATTGCTCCTTTTGGCACAGAACTTGCGTTTCGTGCTCGGAATCGCCGCTTTTGCTCTGTTTTGGGACAAAACGTGCGTTTCACTTACCGAATTAATCCTTCTGGCACAAAACGTGCGTTTCGTGCACAGGATCGCCGCTTTTGCTCAGTTTTGGCACATAATGTGCGTTTCGTTCTCAGAATCGCCGCTTTTGCTCAGTTTTGGCACAAAACGTGCGTTTCGGCACAGAATCGCCGCTTTTGCTCAGTTTTGGCACAAAACGTGCGATTCGTGCACAGAATCGACGGTTTTGCTCAGTTTTGGCACATAGCGTGCGTTTCAAGCAGCGAGTTGCTCCTTTTGGCACAAAACGGGCGTTTCGTGCAAAGAATCGCCGCTTTTGCTCAGTTTTGGCACATAACGTGCGTTTCAAGCAGCGAGTTGCTCCTTTTGGCACAAAACGGGCGTTTCGTGCAAAGAATCGCCGCTTTTGCTCAGTTTTGGCACATAACGAGCGTTTCGTGCACAGAATCGCCGCTTTTGCTCCGTTTGGCACAAAACGTGCGTTTCGTGCTCGGAATCGCCGTTTTTGCTCGGTTTTGGCACAAAACGTGCGCTTCGTGCACCGAATCGCAGCTTTTGCTCTGTTTTGGGACAAAACGTGCGGTTCACTTACCGAATTAATCGTTCTGGCACAAAACGTGCGTTTCGGCACAGGATCGCCGCTTTTGCTCAGTTTTGGCACAAAACGTGCGTTTCGGCACAGAATCGCCGCTTTTGCTCAGTTTTGGCACATAACGAGCGTTTCGTTCTCAGAATCGCCGCTTTTACTCATGTTTGGCGCAAAACGAGCGTTTCGTGCACAGAATCGCCGCTTTTGCTCCGTTTGGCACAAAACGTGCGTTTCGTGCTCAGAATCGCCGCTTTTGCTCAGTTTTGGCACAAAACGTGCGCTTCGTGCTGAGAATCGCCGCTTTTGCTCTGTTTTGGGACAAAACGTGCGTTTCACTTACCGAATTAATCGTTCTGGCACAAAACGTGCGTTTCGTGCACAGGATCGCCGCTTTTGCTCAGTTTTGGCACATAACGTGCGTTTCAAGCAGCGAGTTGCTCCTTTTGGCACAAAACGGGCGTTTCGTGCAAAGAATCGCCGCTTTTGCTCAGTTTTGGCACATAACGAGCGTTTCGTGCACAGAATCGCCGCTTTTGCTCCGTTTGGCACAAAACGTGCGTTTCGTGCTCGGAATCGCCGTTTTTGCTCGGTTTTGGCACAAAACGTGCGCTTCGTGCACAGAATCGCCGCTTTTGCTCTGTTTTGGGACAAAACGTGCGGTTCACTTACCGAATTAATCGTTCTGGCACAAAACGTGCGTTTCGGCACAGGATCGCCGCTTTTGCTCAGTTTTGGCACAAAACGTGCGTTTCGGCACAGAATCGCCGCTTTTGCTCAGTTTTGGCACATAACGAGCGTTTCGTTCTCAGAATCGCCGCTTTTACTCATGTTTGGCGAAAAACGAGCGTTTCGTGCACAGAATCGCCGCTTTTGCTCCGTTTGGCACAAAACGTGCGTTTCGTGCTCGGAATCGCCGTTTTTGCTCGGTTTTGGCACAAAACGTGCGCTTCGTGCACAGAATCGCCGCTTTTGCTCTGTTTTGGGACAAAACGTGCGGTTCACTTACCGAATTAATCGTTCTGGCACAAAACGTGCGTTTCGTGCACAGGATCGCCGCTTTTGCTCAGTTTTGGCACAAAACGTGCGTTTCGTGCACAGAATCGCCGCTTTTGCTCAGTTTTGGCAAGAAACGTGCGTTTCAAGCAGCGAATTGCTCCTTTTGGCACAAAGCTGGCGTTTCAAACAGCGAATTGCTCCTTTTGGCACAGAACTTGCGTTTCGTGCTCGGAATCGCCGCTTTTGCTCTGTTTTGGGACAAAACGTGCGTTTCACTTACCGAATTAATCCTTCTGGCACAAAACGTGCGTTTCGTGCACAGGATCGCCGCTTTTGCTCAGTTTTGGCACATAATGTGCGTTTCGTTCTCAGAATCGCCGCTTTTGCTCTGTTTTGGGACCAAACGTGCGTTTCACTTACCGAATTAATCCTTCTGGCACAAACGTGGGTTTCGTGCACAGGATCGCCGCTTTTGCTCAGTTTTGGCACAAAACGTGCGTTTCGGCACAGAATCGCCGCTTTTGCTCAGTCTTGGCACAAAACGTGCGATTCGTGCACAGGATCGCCGCTTTTGCTCAGTTTTGGCACATAACGTGCGTTTCAAGCAGCGAGTTGCTCCTTTTGGCACAAAACGGGCGTTTCGTGCAAAGAATCGCCGCTTTTGCTCAGTTTTGGCACATAACGTGCGTTTCAAGCAGCGAGTTGCTCCTTTTGGCACAAAACGGGCGTTTCGTGCAAAGAATCGCCGCTTTTGCTCAGTTTTGGCACATAACGAGCGTTTCGTGCACAGAATCGCCGCTTTTGCTCCGTTTGGCACAAAACGTGCGTTTCGTGCTCGGAATCGCCGTTTTTGCTCGGTTTTGGCACAAAACGTGCGCTTCGTGCACAGAATCGCCGCTTTTGCTCTGTTTTGGGACAAAACGTGCGGTTCACTTACCGAATTAATCGTTCTGGCACAAAACGTGCGTTTCGTGCACAGGATCGCCGCTTTTGCTCAGTTTTGGCACAAAACGTGCGTTTCGTGCACAGAATCGCCGCTTTTGCTCAGTTTTGGCAAGAAACGTGCGTTTCAAGCAGCGAATTGCTCCTTTTGGCACAAAGCTGGCGTTTCAAACAGCGAATTGCTCCTTTTGGCACAGAACTTGCGTTTCGTGCTCGGAATCGCCGCTTTTGCTCTGTTTTGGGACAAAACGTGCGTTTCACTTACCGAATTAATCCTTCTGGCACAAAACGTGCGTTTCGTGCACAGGATCGCCGCTTTTGCTCAGTTTTGGCACATAATGTGCGTTTCGTTCTCAGAATCGCCGCTTTTGCTCAGTTTTGGCACAAAACGTGCGTTTCGGCACAGAATCGCCGCTTTTGCTCAGTTTTGGCACAAAACGTGCGATTCGTGCACAGAATCGACGGTTTTGCTCAGTTTTGGCACATAGCGTGCGTTTCAAGCAGCGAGTTGCTCCTTTTGGCACAAAACGGGCGTTTCGTGCAAAGAATCGCCGCTTTTGCTCAGTTTTGGCACATAACGTGCGTTTCAAGCAGCGAGTTGCTCCTTTTGGCACAAAACGGGCGTTTCGTGCAAAGAATCGCCGCTTTTGCTCAGTTTTGGCACATAACGAGCGTTTCGTGCACAGAATCGCCGCTTTTGCTCCGTTTGGCACAAAACGTGCGTTTCGTGCTCGGAATCGCCGTTTTTGCTCGGTTTTGGCACAAAACGTGCGCTTCGTGCACCGAATCGCCGCTTTTGCTCTGTTTTGGGACAAAACGTGCGGTTCACTTACCGAATTAATCGTTCTGGCACAAAACGTGCGTTTCGGCACAGGATCGCCGCTTTTGCTCAGTTTTGGCACAAAACGTGCGTTTCGGCACAGAATCGCCGCTTTTGCTCAGTTTTGGCACATAACGAGCGTTTCGTTCTCAGAATCGCCGCTTTTACTCATGTTTGGCGCAAAACGAGCGTTTCGTGCACAGAATCGCCGCTTTTGCTCCGTTTGGCACAAAACGTGCGTTTCGTGCTCAGAATCGCCGCTTTTGCTCAGTTTTGGCACAAAACGTGCGCTTCGTGCTGAGAATCGCCGCTTTTGCTCTGTTTTGGGACAAAACGTGCGTTTCACTTACCGAATTAATCGTTCTGGCACAAAACGTGCGTTTCGTGCACAGGATCGCCGCTTTTGCTCAGTTTTGGCACATAACGTGCGTTTCAAGCAGCGAGTTGCTCCTTTTGGCACAAAACGGGCGTTTCGTGCAAAGAATCGCCGCTTTTGCTCAGTTTTGGCACATAACGAGCGTTTCGTGCACAGAATCGCCGCTTTTGCTCCGTTTGGCACAAAACGTGCGTTTCGTGCTCGGAATCGCCGTTTTTGCTCGGTTTTGGCACAAAACGTGCGCTTCGTGCACAGAATCGCCGCTTTTGCTCTGTTTTGGGACAAAACGTGCGGTTCACTTACCGAATTAATCGTTCTGGCACAAAACGTGCGTTTCGGCACAGGATCGCCGCTTTTGCTCAGTTTTGGCACAAAACGTGCGTTTCGGCACAGAATCGCCGCTTTTGCTCAGTTTTGGCACATAACGAGCGTTTCGTTCTCAGAATCGCCGCTTTTACTCATGTTTGGCGAAAAACGAGCGTTTCGTGCACAGAATCGCCGCTTTTGCTCCGTTTGGCACAAAACGTGCGTTTCGTGCTCAGAATCGCCGCTTTTGCTCAGTTTTGGCACAAAACGTGCGCTTCGTGCTGAGAATCGCCGCTTTTGCTCTGTTTTGGGACAAATCGTGCGTTTCACTTACCGAATTAATCGTTCTGGCACAAAACGTGCGTTTCGTGCACAGGATCGCCGCTTTTGCTCAGTTTTGGCACAAAACGTGCGTTTCGTGCTCAGAATCGCCGCTTTTGCTCAGTTTTGGCAAGAAACGTGCGTTTCAAGCAGCGAATTGCTCCTTTTGGCACAAAGCTTGCGTTTCAAACAGCGAATTGCTCCTTTTGGCACAGAACTTGCGTTTCGTGCTCGGAATCGCCGCTTTTGCTCTGTTTTGGGACAAAACGTGCGTTTCACTTACCGAATTAATCCTTCTGGCACAAAACGTGCGTTTCGTGCACAGGATCGCCGCTTTTGCTCAGTTTTGGCACATAATGTGCGTTTCGTTCTCAGAATCGCCGCTTTTGCTCTGTTTTGGGACCAAACGTGCGTTTCACTTACCGAATTAATCCTTCTGGCACAAACGTGGGTTTCGTGCACAGGATCGCCGCTTTTGCTCAGTTTTGGCACAAAACGTGCGTTTCGGCACAGAATCGCCGCTTTTGCTCAGTTTTGGCACAAAACGTGCGATTCGTGCACAGAATCGCCGCTTTTGCTCAGTTTTGGCACATAACGTGCGTTTCAAGCAGCGAGTTGCTCCTTTTGGCACAAAACGGGCGTTTCGTGCAAAGAATCGCCGCTTTTGCTCAGTTTTGGCACATAACGTGCGTTTCAAGCAGCGAGTTGCTCCTTTTGGCACAAAACGGGCGTTTCGTGCAAAGAATCGCCGCTTTTGCTCAGTTTTGGCACATAACGAGCGTTTCGTGCACAGAATCGCCGCTTTTGCTCCGTTTGGCACAAAACGTGCGTTTCGTGCTCGGAATCGCCGTTTTTGCTCGGTTTTGGCACAAAACGTGCGCTTCGTGCACAGAATCGCCGCTTTTGCTCTGTTTTGGGACAAAACGTGCGGTTCACTTACCGAATTAATCGTTCTGGCACAAAACGTGCGTTTCGTGCACAGGATCGCCGCTTTTGCTCAGTTTTGGCACATAACGAGCGTTTCGTGCACAGAATCGCCGCTTTTGCTCCGTTTGGCACAAAACGTGCGTTTCGTGCTCGGAATCGCCGTTTTTGCTCGGTTTTGGCACAAAACGTGCGCTTCGTGCACAGAATCGCCGCTTTTGCTCTGTTTTGGGACAAAACGTGCGGTTCACTTACCGAATTAATCGTTCTGGCACAAAACGTGCGTTTCGTGCACAGGATCGCCGCTTTTGCTCAGTTTTGGCACAAAACGTGCGTTTCGTGCACAGAATCGCCGCTTTTGCTCAGTTTTGGCAAGAAACGTGCGTTTCAAGCAGCGAATTGCTCCTTTTGGCACAAAGCTGGCGTTTCAAACAGCGAATTGCTCCTTTTGGCACAGAACTTGCGTTTCGTGCTCGGAATCGCCGCTTTTGCTCTGTTTTGGGACAAAACGTGCGTTTCACTTACCGAATTAATCCTTCTGGCACAAAACGTGCGTTTCGTGCACAGGATCGCCGCTTTTGCTCAGTTTTGGCACATAATGTGCGTTTCGTTCTCAGAATCACCGCTTTTGCTCAGTTTTGGCACAAAACGTGCGTTTCGGCACAGAATCGCCGCTTTTGCTCAGTTTTGGCACAAAACGTGCGATTCGTGCACAGAATCGACGGTTTTGCTCAGTTTTGGCACATAGCGTGCGTTTCAAGCAGCGAGTTGCTCCTTTTGGCACAAAACGGGCGTTTCGTGCAAAGAATCGCCGCTTTTGCTCAGTTTTGGCACATAACGTGCGTTTCAAGCAGCGAGTTGCTCCTTTTGGCACAAAACGGGCGTTTCGTGCAAAGAATCGCCGCTTTTGCTCAGTTTTGGCACATAACGAGCGTTTCGTGCACAGAATCGCCGCTTTTGCTCCGTTTGGCACAAAACGTGCGTTTCGTGCTCGGAATCGCCGTTTTTGCTCGGTTTTGGCACAAAACGTGCGCTTCGTGCACCGAATCGCCGCTTTTGCTCTGTTTTGGGACAAAACGTGCGGTTCACTTACCGAATTAATCGTTCTGGCACAAAACGTGCGTTTCGGCACAGGATCGCCGCTTTTGCTCAGTTTTGGCACAAAACATGCGTTTCGGCACAGAATCGCCGCTTTTGCTCAGTTTTGGCACATAACGAGCGTTTCGTTCTCAGAATCGCCGCTTTTACTCATGTTTGGCGCAAAACGAGCGTTTCGTGCACAGAATCGCCGCTTTTGCTCCGTTTGGCACAAAACGTGCGTTTCGTGCTCAGAATCGCCGCTTTTGCTCAGTTTTGGCACAAAACGTGCGCTTCGTGCTGAGAATCGCCGCTTTTGCTCTGTTTTGGGACAAAACGTGCGTTTCACTTACCGAATTAATCGTTCTGGCACAAAACGTGCGTTTCGTGCACAGGATCGCCGCTTTTGCTCAGTTTTGGCACATAACGTGCGTTTCAAGCAGCGAGTTGCTCCTTTTGGCACAAAACGGGCGTTTCGTGCAAAGAATCGCCGCTTTTGCTCAGTTTTGGCACATAACGAGCGTTTCGTGCACAGAATCGCCGCTTTTGCTCCGTTTGGCACAAAACGTGCGTTTCGTGCTCGGAATCGCCGTTTTTGCTCGGTTTTGGCACAAAACGTGCGCTTCGTGCACAGAATCGCCGCTTTTGCTCTGTTTTGGGACAAAACGTGCGGTTCACTTACCGAATTAATCGTTCTGGCACAAAACGTGCGTTTCGGCACAGGATCGCCGCTTTTGCTCAGTTTTGGCACAAAACGTGCGTTTCGGCACAGAATCGCCGCTTTTGCTCAGTTTTGGCACATAACGAGCGTTTCGTTCTCAGAATCGCCGCTTTTACTCATGTTTGGCGAAAAACGAGCGTTTCGTGCACAGAATCGCCGCTTTTGCTCCGTTTGGCACAAAACGTGCGTTTCGTGCTCAGAATCGCCGCTTTTGCTCAGTTTTGGCACAAAACGTGCGCTTCGTGCTGAGAATCGCCGCTTTTGCTCTGTTTTGGGACAAATCGTGCGTTTCACTTACCGAATTAATCGTTCTGGCACAAAACGTGCGTTTCGTGCACAGGATCGCCGCTTTTGCTCAGTTTTGGCACAAAACGTGCGTTTCGTGCTCAGAATCGCCGCTTTTGCTCAGTTTTGGCAAGAAACGTGCGTTTCAAGCAGCGAATTGCTCCTTTTGGCACAAAGCTTGCGTTTCAAACAGCGAATTGCTCCTTTTGGCACAGAACTTGCGTTTCGTGCTCGGAATCGCCGCTTTTGCTCTGTTTTGGGACAAAACGTGCGTTTCACTTACCGAATTAATCCTTCTGGCACAAAACGTGCGTTTCGTGCACAGGATCGCCGCTTTTGCTCAGTTTTGGCACATAATGTGCGTTTCGTTCTCAGAATCGCCGCTTTTGCTCTGTTTTGGGACCAAACGTGCGTTTCACTTACCGAATTAATCCTTCTGGCACAAACGTGGGTTTCGTGCACAGGATCGCCGCTTTTGCTCAGTTTTGGCACAAAACGTGCGTTTCGGCACAGAATCGCCGCTTTTGCTCAGTTTTGGCACAAAACGTGCGATTCGTGCACAGAATCGCCGCTTTTGCTCAGTTTTGGCACATAACGTGCGTTTCAAGCAGCGAGTTGCTCCTTTTGGCACAAAACGGGCGTTTCGTGCAAAGAATCGCCGCTTTTGCTCAGTTTTGGCACATAACGTGCGTTTCAAGCAGCGAGTTGCTCCTTTTGGCACAAAACGGGCGTTTCGTGCAAAGAATCGCCGCTTTTGCTCAGTTTTGGCACATAACGAGCGTTTCGTGCACAGAATCGCCGCTTTTGCTCCGTTTGGCACAAAACGTGCGTTTCGTGCTCGGAATCGCCGTTTTTGCTCGGTTTTGGCACAAAACGTGCGCTTCGTGCACAGAATCGCCGCTTTTGCTCTGTTTTGGGACAAAACGTGCGGTTCACTTACCGAATTAATCGTTCTGGCACAAAACGTGCGTTTCGTGCACAGGATCGCCGCTTTTGCTCAGTTTTGGCACATAACGAGCGTTTCGTGCACAGAATCGCCGCTTTTGCTCCGTTTGGCACAAAACGTGCGTTTCGTGCTCGGAATCGCCGTTTTTGCTCGGTTTTGGCACAAAACGTGCGCTTCGTGCACAGAATCGCCGCTTTTGCTCTGTTTTGGGACAAAACGTGCGGTTCACTTACCGAATTAATCGTTCTGGCACAAAACGTGCGTTTCGTGCACAGGATCGCCGCTTTTGCTCAGTTTTGGCACAAAACGTGCGTTTCGTGCACAGAATCGCCGCTTTTGCTCAGTTTTGGCAAGAAACGTGCGTTTCAAGCAGCGAATTGCTCCTTTTGGCACAAAGCTGGCGTTTCAAACAGCGAATTGCTCCTTTTGGCACAGAACTTGCGTTTCGTGCTCGGAATCGCCGCTTTTGCTCTGTTTTGGGACAAAACGTGCGTTTCACTTACCGAATTAATCCTTCTGGCACAAAACGTGCGTTTCGTGCACAGGATCGCCGCTTTTGCTCAGTTTTGGCACATAATGTGCGTTTCGTTCTCAGAATCGCCGCTTTTGCTCAGTTTTGGCACAAAACGTGCGTTTCAGCACAGAATCGCCGCTTTTGCTCAGTTTTGGCACAAAACGTGCGATTCGTGCACAGAATCGACGGTTTTGCTCAGTTTTGGCACATAGCGTGCGTTTCAAGCAGCGAGTTGCTCCTTTTGGCACAAAACGGGCGTTTCGTGCAAAGAATCGCCGCTTTTGCTCAGTTTTGGCACATAACGTGCGTTTCAAGCAGCGAGTTGCTCCTTTTGGCACAAAACGGGCGTTTCGTGCAAAGAATCGCCGCTTTTGCTCAGTTTTGGCACATAACGAGCGTTTCGTGCACAGAATCGCCGCTTTTGCTCCGTTTGGCACAAAACGTGCGTTTCGTGCTCGGAATCGCCGTTTTTGCTCGGTTTTGGCACAAAACGTGCGCTTCGTGCACCGAATCGCCGCTTTTGCTCTGTTTTGGGACAAAACGTGCGGTTCACTTACCGAATTAATCGTTCTGGCACAAAACGTGCGTTTCGGTACAGGATCGCCGCTTTTGCTCAGTTTTGGCACAAAACGTGCGTTTCGGCACAGAATCGCCGCTTTTGCTCAGTTTTGGCACATAACGAGCGTTTCGTTCTCAGAATCGCCGCTTTTACTCATGTTTGGCGCAAAACGAGCGTTTCGTGCACAGAATCGCCGCTTTTGCTCCGTTTGGCACAAAACGTGCGTTTCGTGCTCGGAATCGCCGTTTTTGCTCGGTTTTGGCACAAAACGTGCGCTTCGTGCACAGAATCGCCGCTTTTGCTCTGTTTTGGGACAAAACGTGCGGTTCACTTACCGAATTAATCGTTCTGGCACAAAACGTGCGTTTCGGCACAGGATCGCCGCTTTTGCTCAGTTTTGGCACAAAACGTGCGTTTCGGCACAGAATCGCCGCTTTTGCTCAGTTTTGGCACATAACGAGCGTTTCGTTCTCAGAATCGCCGCTTTTACTCATGTTTGGCGAAAAACGAGCGTTTCGTGCACAGAATCGCCGCTTTTGCTCCGTTTGGCACAAAACGTGCGTTTCGTGCTCAGAATCGCCGCTTTTGCTCAGTTTTGGCACAAAACGTGCGCTTCGTGCTGAGAATCGCCGCTTTTGCTCTGTTTTGGGACAAATCGTGCGTTTCACTTACCGAATTAATCGTTCTGGCACAAAACGTGCGTTTCGTGCACAGGATCGCCGCTTTTGCTCAGTTTTGGCACAAAACGTGCGTTTCGTGCTCAGAATCGCCGCTTTTGCTCAGTTTTGGCAAGAAACGTGCGTTTCAAGCAGCGAATTGCTCCTTTTGGCACAAAGCTTGCGTTTCAAACAGCGAATTGCTCCTTTTGGCACAGAACTTGCGTTTCGTGCTCGGAATCGCCGCTTTTGCTCTGTTTTGGGACAAAACGTGCGTTTCACTTACCGAATTAATCCTTCTGGCACAAAACGTGCGTTTCGTGCACAGGATCGCCGCTTTTGCTCAGTTTTGGCACATAATGTGCGTTTCGTTCTCAGAATCGCCGCTTTTGCTCTGTTTTGGGACCAAACGTGCGTTTCACTTACCGAATTAATCCTTCTGGCACAAACGTGGGTTTCGTGCACAGGATCGCCGCTTTTGCTCAGTTTTGGCACAAAACGTGCGTTTCGGCACAGAATCGCCGCTTTTGCTCAGTTTTGGCACAAAACGTGCGATTCGTGCACAGAATCGCCGCTTTTGCTCAGTTTTGGCACATAACGTGCGTTTCAAGCAGCGAGTTGCTCCTTTTGGCACAAAACGGGCGTTTCGTGCAAAGAATCGCCGCTTTTGCTCAGTTTTGGCACATAACGTGCGTTTCAAGCAGCGAGTTGCTCCTTTTGGCACAAAACGGGCGTTTCGTGCAAAGAATCGCCGCTTTTGCTCAGTTTTGGCACATAACGAGCGTTTCGTGCACAGAATCGCCGCTTTTGCTCCGTTTGGCACAAAACGTGCGTTTCGTGCTCGGAATCGCCGTTTTTGCTCGGTTTTGGCACAAAACGTGCGCTTCGTGCACAGAATCGCCGCTTTTGCTCTGTTTTGGGACAAAACGTGCGGTTCACTTACCGAATTAATCGTTCTGGCACAAAACGTGCGCTTCGTGCACAGGATCGCCGCTTTTGCTCAGTTTTGGCACAATACGTGCGTTTCGTGCACAGAATCGCCGCTTTTGCTCAGTTTTGGCAAGAAACGTGCGTTTCAAGCAGCGAATTGCTCCTTTTGGCACAAAGCTTGCGTTTCAAACAGCGAATTGCTCCTTTTGGCACAAAACTTGCGTTTCGTGCTCGGAATCGCCGCTTCTGCTCTGTTTTGGGACAAAACGTGCGTTTCACTTACCGAATTAATCCTTCTGGCACAAAACGTGCGTTTCGTGCACAGGATCGCCGCTTTTGCTCAGTTTTGGCACATAATGTGCGTTTCGTTCTCAGAATCGCCGCTTTTGCTCTGTTTTGGGACCAAACGTGCGTTTCACTTACCGAATTAATCCTTCTGGCACAAACGTGGGTTTCGTGCACAGGATCGCCGCTTTTGCTCAGTTTTGGCACAAAACGTGCGTTTCGGCACAGAATCGCCGCTTTTGCTCAGTTTTGGCACAAAACGTGCGTTTCGTGCACAGGATCGCCGCTTTTGCTCAGTTTTGGCACAGAACGTGCGTTTCAAACAGCGAATTGCTCCTTTTGGCACAAAACGGGCGTTTCGTGCACAGAATCGCCGCTTTTGCTCAGTTTTGGCACAAAACTTGCTTTTCGTGCTCGGAATCGCCGGTTTTGCTCAGTTTTGTTACAAAACGAGCGTTTCGTGCGCAGAATCGCCGCTTTTGCTCTGTTTTGGGACAAAACGTGCGTTTCACTTACCGAATTAATCCTTCTGGCACAAAACGAGCGTTTCGTGCACAGAATCGCCGCTTTTGCTCAGTTTTGGCACAAAACCTGCTTTTCGTGCTCGGAATCGCCGGTTTTGCTCAGTTTTGGCACAAAACGGGCGTTTCGGGCACAGACTCGCCGCTTTTGCTCAGTTTTGGCACAAAACGTGTGGTTCGTGCACAGAATCGCCGCATTTGCTCAGTTTTGGCACAAAACGTGCGTTTCGTGCACAGAATCGCCGCTTTTGCTCAGTTTTGGCACACAACGTGCGTTTCGTGCTCAGAATCGCCGCTGTTACTCATGATTGGCACAAACGTGCATTTCGTGTACATAATCGCCGCTTTTGCTCAGTTTTGGCAAGAAACGTGCGTTTCAACCAGCGAATTGCTCCTTTTGGCACAAAACGGGCGTTTCGGGCACAGACTCGCCGCTTTCGCTCTGTTTTGGCACAAAACGTGCGTTTCGTGCACAGAATCGCCGCTTTTGCTCAGTTTTGGCACAAAACGGGCGTTTCGTGCACAGAATCGCCGCTTTTGCTCAGTTTTGGGACAAAACTTGCTTTTCGTGCTCGGAATCGTCGGTTTTGCTCAGTTTTGGCACAAAACGGGCGTTTCGTGCACAGACTCGCCGCTTTTGCTCGGTTTTGTCACAGAACGTGCGTTTCATAGAGCGAATTGCTCCTTTTGGCACAAAACGGGCGTTTCGTGCACAGAATCGCCGCTTTTGCTCCTCTTGGCACAAAACGGGCGTTTGGTGCACAGAATCGCCGCTTTTGCTCAGTTTTGGCACATAACGCACGTTTCGTTTCCAGAATCGCCGCTTTTACTCATGTTAGGCACAAAATGAGCGTTTCGTGCACAGAATCGCCGCTTTTGCTCAGCTTTGGCACAAAACTTGCTTTTCGTGCTCGGAATCGCCGGTTTTGCTCAGTTTTGGCACAAAACGGGCGTTTCAAGCAGCGAGTTGCTCCTTTTGTCACAAAACGGGCGTTTCTTGCTCAGAATCGCCGCTTTTGCTCAGTTTTGTCACAGAACGTGCGTTTCATAGAGCGAATTGCTCCTTTTGGCACAAAGCGGGCGTTTCGTGCACAGAATCGCCGCTTTTGCTCAGTTTTGGCAAGAAACGTGCGTTTCAAGCAGCGAATTGCTTCTTTTGGCACAAAGCGTGCGTTTCAAACAGCGAATTGCTCCTTTTGGCACAAAATTTGCGTTTCGTGCTCGGAAACGCCGCTTTTGCTCTGTTTTGGGGCAAAACGTGCGTTTCACTTACCGAATTAATCGTTCTGGCACAAAACGTGCGTTTCGTGCACAGGACCGCCGCTTTTGCTCAGTTTTGGCACAAAACTTGCTTTTCGTGCTCGGAATCGCCGGTTTTGCTCAGTTTTGGCTAAAAACGGGCGTTTCGTGCACAGACTCGCCGCTTTTGCTCAGTTTTGGCACAAAACGTGTATTTCGTGCACAGAATCACCGCTTTTGCTCAGTTTTATCACAAAACGTGCGTTTCGTGTACAGAATCGCCGCTTTTGCTCAGTTTTGGCACAAAACGGGCGTTTCGTGCACAGACTCGCCGCTTTTGCTCAGTTTTGGCGCAAAACGTGTATTTCGTGCACAGAATCACCGCTTTTGCTCAGTTTTGGCACAAAACGTGCGTTTCGTGCACAGAATCGCCGCTTTTGCTCAGTTTTGGCGCAAAACGTGCGTTTCGTGCTGAGAATCCCCGCTATTGCTCATGATTGGCACAAAACGGGCGTTTCGTGCACAGAATCGCCGCTTTTGCTCAGTTTTGGCACAAAACGTGCGTTTCGTTCTCAGAATCGTCGCTTTTACACATGTTTCGCACAAAACGAGCGTTTCGTGCACAGAATCGCCGCTTTTGCTCAGTTCTGGCACAAAACCCGGGTTTCGTGCACACAATCCCGCTTCTGCTCAGTTTTGGCACAAAACGTGCGTTTCACGCACCGGATTGCTCCTTTTGGCTAAAAACGGGCGTTTCGTGCACAGAATCGCCGGTTTTGCTCAGTTTTGGCACAAAACGTGTGTTTCATGCATAGAATCACCGCTTTTGCTCAGTTTTGGCACAATACGTGCGTTTCGTGCACAGAATCGCCGCTTTTGCTCCTCTGGGCACAAAACGGGCGTTTCGTGCACAGAATCGCCGCTTTTGCTCAGTTTTGGCACAGAACGTTCGTTTCAAACAGCGAATTGCTCCTTTTGGCACAAAACGGGCGTTTCGTGCACAGAATCGACGCGTTTGCTCAGTTTTGGCATAAAACTTGCGTTTCGTGCACGGAATCGCCGTTTTTGCTCGGTTTTGGCACAAAACGAGCGTTTCGTGCACAGAATCGCCGCTTTTGCTCAGTTTTGGCACAAAACGTGTATTTCGTGCACAGAATCACCGCTTTTGCTCAGTTTTGGCACAAAACTTGCGTTTCGTGCTCGGAATCGCCGTTTTTGCTCGGATTTGGCACAAAACGTGCGCTTCGTGCACAGAATCGCCGCTTTTGCTCTGTTTTGGGACAAAACGTGCGGTTCACTTACCGAATTAATCGTTCTGGCACAAAACGTGCGTTTCGTGCACAGGATCGCCGCTTTTGCTCAGTTTTGGCACATAACGTGCGTTTCGTTCTCAGAATCGCCGCTTTTACTCATGCTTGGCACAAAACGAGCGTTTCGTGCACAGAATCGCCGCTTTTGCTCAGTTTTGGCACAAAACTTGCTTTTCGTGCTCGGAATCGCCGGTTTTGCTCAGTTTTGGCACAAAACGGGCGTTTCGGGCACAGACTCGCCGCTTTTGCTCAGTTTTGGCACAAAACGTGTGTTTCGTGCACAGAATCGCCGCTGTTACTCATGATTGGCACAAAACGTGCATTTCGAGTACAGAATCGCCGCTTTTGCTCAGTTTTGGAACGAAACGCGCGTTTCGTGCACAGAATCGCCGCTTTTGCTCAGTTTTGGGACATAACGTGCGTTTCGTGCTCAGAATCGCCGCTTTTGCTCATGTTTGGCGCAAAACGTGCGTTTCGTGCACAGAATCGCCGCTTTTGCTCAGTTTTGGCACAAAACGTGCGTTTCGTGCACACAATCCCGCTTTGGCTCAGTTTTGGCACAAAACGTATGTTTCACGCACCGAATTGCTCCTTTTGGCTAAAAACGGGCGTTTCCTGCACAGAATCGCCGCTATTGCTCATGATTGGCACAAAACGGGCGTTTCGTGCACAGAATCGCCGCTTTTGCTCAGTTTTGGCACATAACGAGCGTTTCGTTCTCAGATTCGCCGCGTTTACTCTTGTTTGGCACAAAACGAGCGTTTCGGCACAGTATCGCCGCTCTTGCCCCAGTTTTGGCGCGTAACGTGCGTTTCAAGCAGCGAGTTGCTGATTTTGGCACAAAACGGGCGTTTCGTGCAAAGAATCGCCGCTTTTGCTCAGTTTTGGCACATAACGTGCGTTTCGGCACAGAATCGCCGGTTTTACTCAGTTTTGGCACAAAACGTGCGTTTCGTGCACAGAATCGCCGCTTTTGCTCAGTTTTGGCACATAACGTGCGTTTCAAGCAGCGAGTTGCTCCTTTTATCACAAAACGGGCGTTTCGTGCAAAGAATCGCCGCTTTTGCTCAGTTTTGGCACATAACGTGCGTTTCGTGCTGAGAATCCCCGCTATTGTTCATGATTGGCACAAAACGAGCGTTTCGTGCACAGAATCGCCGCTTTTGCTCAGTTTTGGCACAAAACGTGTATTTCGTGCACAGAATCACCGCTTTTGCTCAGTTTTGGCACAAAACTTGCGTTTCGTGCTCGGAATCGCCGTTTTTGCTCGGATTTGGCACAAAACGTGCGCTTCGTGCACAGAATCGCCGCTTTTGCTCTGTTTTGGGACAAAACGTGCGGTTCACTTACCGAATTAATCGTTCTGGCACAAAACGTGCGTTTCGTGCACAGGATCGCCGCTTTTGCTCAGTTTTGGCACATAACGTGCGTTTCGTTCTCAGAATCGCCGCTTTTACTCATGCTTGGCACAAAACGAGCGTTTCGTGCACAGAATCGCCGCTTTTGCTCAGTTTTGGCACAAAACTTGCTTTTCGTGCTCGGAATCGCCGGTTTTGCTCAGTTTTGGCACAAAACGGGCGTTTCGGGCACAGACTCGCCGCTTTTGCTCAGTTTTGGCACAAAACGTGTGTTTCGTGCACAGAATCGCCGCTGTTACTCATGATTGGCACAAAACGTGCATTTCGAGTACAGAATCGCCGCTATTGCTCATGATTGGCACAAAACGGGCGTTTCGTGCACAGAATCGCCGCTTTTGCTCAGTTTTGGCACATAACGAGCGTTTCGTTCTCAGATTCGCCGCGTTTACTCTTGTTTGGCACAAAACGAGCGTTTCGGCACAGTATCGCCGCTCTTGCCCCAGTTTTGGCGCGTAACGTGCGTTTCAAGCAGCGAGTTGCTCCTTTTATCACAAAACGGGCGTTTCGTGCAAAGAATCGCCGCTTTTGCTCAGTTTTGGCACATAACGTGCGTTTCGTGCTGAGAATCCCCGCTATTGTTCATGATTGGCACAAAACGGGCGTTTCGTGCACAGAATCGCCGCTTTTGCTCAGTTTTGGCACAAAACGTGCGTTTTGGCACAGAATCGCCGCTTTTGCTCAGTTTTGGCGCATACCGTGCGTTTCGTGCACAGAATCGCCGCTTTTGCTCAGTTTTGGCACAAAACGTGCGTTTCAAGCACCGAATTGCTCCTTTTGGCACAAAACGGGCGTTTCGTGCACAGAATCGCCGCTTTTGCTCATGTTTGGCTCAAAACGAGCGTTTCGTGCACAGAATCGCCGCTGCCGCTCAGTTTTGGAACAAAACGTGCGTTTCAAGAACCGAATTGCTCCTTTTGGCACAAATCGTGCGTTTCGGCACAGAATCGCCGCTGTTGCTCAGTTTTGGCACAAAACGTGCGTTTCGTGCACAGAATCGCCGCTTTTGCTCAGGTTTGGAAAGAAACGTGCGTTTCAAGCAGCCAATTGCTCCTTTTGGCACAAAGCGAGCGTTTCAAGCAGCGAATTGCTCCTTTTGGCGCAAAGCGTGCGCTTCGTGCACAGAATCGCCGCTTTTGCTCAGTTTTGGCACAAAACTTGCGTTTGGTGCTCAGAATCGCCGCTTTTGCTCATGATTGGCACAAAACGAGCGCTTCGTGCATAGAATCGCCGCTTTTGCTCAGTTTTGGCACAAAACGTGCGTTTCAAGCACCGAATTGCTCGTTTTGGCTCAAAACGGGCGTTTCGTGCACAGGATCGCCGCTTTTGCTCCGTATTGGCACAAAACGCGCGTTTCACGCACAGGATCGCCGCTGTTGCTCTGCTCTGGCACATAACGTGCGCTTCGTGCACAGAATCGCCGGTTTTGCTCTGTTTTGGGACAAAACCCGGGTTTCGTGCACACAATCCCGCTTTTGCTCAGTTTTGGCACAAAACGTGCGTTTCAAGCACCGAATTGCTCCTTTTGGCTCAAAACGGGCGTTTCGTGCACAGGATCGCCGCTTTTGCTCAGTTTTGGCACAAAACGTGCGTTTCGGCACAGAATCGCCGCTGTTGCTCAGTTTTGGCACAAAACGTGCGTTTCGTGCACAGAATCCCCGCTTTTGCTCAATTTTGGCACAAAACTTGTGTTTCGTGCTCAGAATCGCCGCTTTTGCTCATGATTGGCACAAAACGGGCGTTTCGTGCACAGAATCGCCGCTTTTGCTCAGTTTTGGCACATAACGTGCGTTTCAAGCAGCGAATTGCTCCTTTTGGCACAAAACGGGCGTTTCGTGCACAGAATCGCCGCTTTTGCTCAGTTTTGGCTCAAAACAGACGTTTCGTGCACAGAATCGCCGCTTTTGCTCATGTTTGGCTCAAAATGAGCGTTTCGTGCACAGAATCGCCGCTGTCGCTCAGTTTTGGAACAAAACGTGCGTTTCAAGAACCGAATCGCTCCTTTTGGCACAAATCGTGCGTTTCGGCACAGAATCGCCGCTGTTGCTCAGTTTTGGCACAAAACGTGCGTTTCGTGCACAGAATCGCCGCTTTTGCTCAGGTTTGGAAAGAAACGTGCGTTTCAAGCAGCGAATTGCTCCTTTTGGCACAAAGCGAGCGTTTCAAGCAGCGAATTGCTCCTTTTGGCGCAAAGCGTGCGCTTCGTGCACAGAATCGCCGCTTTTGCTCAGTTTTGGCACAAAACTTGCGTTTCGTGCTCAGAATCGCCGCTTTTGCTCATGATTGGCACAAAACGAGCGCTTCGTGCATAGAATCGCCGCTTTTGCTCAGTTTTGGCACAAAACGTGCGTTTCAAGCACCGAATTGCTCCTTTTGGCACAAAACGGGCGTTTCGTGCACAGAATCGCCGCTTTTGCTCATGTTTGGCTCAAAACGAGCGTTTCGTGCACAGAATCGCCGCTGCCGCTCAGTTTTGGAACAAAACGTGCGTTTCAAGAACCGAATTGCTCCTTTTGGCACAAATCGTGCGTTTCGGCACAGAATCGCCGCTGTTGCTCAGTTTTGGCACAAAACGTGCGTTTCGTGCACAGAATCGCCGCTTTTGCTCAGGTTTGGAAAGAAACGTGCGTTTCAAGCAGCGAATTGCTCCTTTTGGCACAAAGCGAGCGTTTCAAGCAGCGAATTGCTCCTTTTGGCGCAAAGCGTGCGCTTCGTGCACAGAATCGCCGGTTTTGCTCTGTTTTGGGACAAAACGCGGGTTTCGTGCACACAATCCCGCTTCTGCTCAGTTTTGGCACAAAACGTGCGTTTCAAGCACCGAATTGCTCCTTTTGGCACAAAACGGGCGTTTCGTGCACAGAATCGCCGCTTTTGCTCAGTTTTGGCACCAAACGTGCGTTTCGTGCACAGAATCGCCGCTTTTGCACAGTTCCGGCACAAAACGTGCGTTTCGGCACAGAATCGCCGCTGTCGCTCAGTTTAGGAACAAAACGTGCGTTTCAAGAACCGAATTGCTCCTTTTGGCTCAAAACGGGCGTTTCGTGCACAGAATCGCCGCTTTTGCTAAGTTTTGGCACAAATCGTGCGTTTCGTGCTCAGACTCGCCGTTTTTGCTCAGTTTTGGCACAAAACGAGCGCTTCGTGCGCAGAATCGCCGCTTTTGCTCTGTTTTGGGAAAAAACGTGCGTTTCACTTACCGAATTAATCCTTCTGGCACAAAACGTGCGTTTCGTGCACAGGATCGCCGGTTTTGCTCAGTTTTGGCACAAAATGTGCGTTTCGGCACAGAATCGCCGCTTTTGCTCAGGTTTGGCTCAAAACGTGCGTTTCGTGCACAGCATCGCCGCTTTTGCTCAGTTTTGGCACATAACGTGCGTTTCAAGCAGCGAGTTGCTCCTTTTGGCACAAGACGGGCGTTTCGTGCACAGGATCACCGGTTTTGCTCAGTTTTGGCACAAAACGTGCGTTTCGGCACAGAATCGCCGCTTTTGCTCAGTTTTGGCACATAACGTGCGTTTCGTTCTCAGAATCGCCGCTTTTACTCATGTTCGGCACAAAACGAGCGTTTCGTTCGCAGAATCGCCGCTTTTGCTCTGTTTTGGGACACAACGTGCGTTTCGTGCTAAGAATCCCTGCTATTGCTCATGATTGACCCAAAACGGGCGCTTCGTGCACAGAATCGACGCTTCTGCTCTGTTTGGCACAAAACGTGCGTTACGTGCACAGAATCGCCGCTTTTGCTCAGCTTTGGCGCAAAACTGGCGTTTCGTGTTCAGAATCGCCGTTTTTGCTCAGTTTTGGCAAAAAACGTGCGCTTCGTGCACAGAATCGCCGCTTTTGCACAGTTCCGGCACAAAACGTGCGTTTCGGCACAGAATCGCCGCTGTAGCTCAGTTTTGGAACAAAACGTGCGTTTCAAGAACCGAATTGCTCCTTTTGGCTCAAAACGGGCGTTTCGTGCACAGGATCGCCGCTTTTGCTCCGTATTGTCACAAAACGCGCGTTTCACGCACAAGATCGCCGCTGTTGCTCTGCTCTGGCACAAAACGTGCGTTTCGCGCAAAGTATCGCCGCTTCTGCCCAGTTTTGGCCCAAAACGTGTGTTTCGTGCTCAGAATCGCCGTTTTTGCTCAGTTTTGGCAAAAAACGTGCGCTTCGTGCACAGAATCGCCGCTTTTGCTCAGTTTTGGCAAACAAAGCCGCATTGCACAGTTCCGGCACAAAACGTGCGTATCGGCACAGAATCGCCGCTGTCGCTCAGTTTTGGAACAAAACTTGCGTTTCGTGCTCAGAATCGCCGCTTTTGCTCATGATTGGCACAAAACGGGCGTTTCGTGCACAGAATCGCCGCTTTTGCTCAGTTTTGGCACAAAACGTGCGTTTCGGCGCAGAATCGCCGCTTTTGCTCAGGTTTGGCTCAAAACGTGCGTTTCAAGCAGCGAGTTGCTCCTTTCGGCACAAAACGGGCGCTTTGTGCGCAGAATCGCCGCTTTTGCTCTGTTTTGGGACAAAACGTGCGTTTCACTTACCGAATTAATCCTTCTGGCACAAAACGTGCGTTTCGTGCACAGGATCGGCGGTTTTGCTCAGTTTTGGCACAAAACGTGCGTTTCGGCACAGAATCGCCGCTTTTGCTCAGGTTTGGCTCAAAACGTGCGTTTCGTGCACAGCATCGCCGCTTTTGCTCAGCTTTGGCGCAAAACTGGCGTTTCGTGCTCAGAATCGCCGTTTTTGCTCAGTTTTGGCAAAAAACGTGCGCTTCGTGCACAGAATCGCCGCTTTTGCTCAGTTTTGGCACAAAACGTGCGTATCGTGCTCAGAATCCTCGCTTTTGCTCAGTTTTGGCACAAAACGTGCGTTTCGTGCTCAGAATCGCCGCTTTTGCTCCGTTTTGGCACAAAACGTGTGTCTCGTGCACAGAATCGCCGCTTTTGCTCAGTTTTGGCACAAAACGTGCGTATCGTGCTCAGAATCCTCGCTTTTGCTCAGTTTTGGCACAAAACGTGCGTTTCGTGCTCAGAATCGCCGCTTTTGCTCCGTTTTGGCACAAAACGTGTGTCTCGTGTACAGAATCGCCGGTTGTGCTCAGTTTTGGCACAAAACGTGCGTTTCGGCGCAGAATCGCCGCTTTTGCTCAGGTTTGGCTCAAAACGTGCGTTTCAAGCAGCGAGTTGCTCCTTTCGTCACAAAACGGGCGCTTCGTGCGCAGAATCGCCGCTTTTGCTCTGTTTCGGGACAAAACGTGCGTTTCACTTACCGAATTAATCCTTCTGGCACAAAACGTGCGTTTCGTGCACAGGATCGGCGGTTTTGCTCAGCTTTGGCGCAAAACTGGCGTTTCGTGCTCAGAATCGCCGTTTTTGCTCAGTTTTGGCAAAAAACGTGCGCTTCGTGCACAGAATCGCCGCTATTGCTCAGTTTTGGCACAAAACGTGCGTATCGTGCTCAGAATCCTCGCCTTTGCTCAGTTTTGGCACAAAACGTGCGTTTCGTGCTCAGAATCGCCGCTTTTGCTCATGATTGGCACAAAACGAGCGCTTCGTGCATAGAATCGCCGCTTTTGCTCAGTTTTGGCACAAAACGTGCGTTTCAAGCACCGAATTGCTCGTTTTGGCTCAAAACGGGCGTTTCGTGCACAGGATCGCCGCTTTTTCTCCGTATTGGCACAAAACGCGCGTTTCACGCACAGGATCGCCGCTGTTGCTCTGCTCTGGCACATAACGTGCGCTTCGTGCACAGAATCGCCGGTTTTGCTCTGTTTTGGGACAAAACCCGGGTTTCGTGCACACAATCCCGCTTCTGCTCAGTTTTGGCACAAAACGTGCGTTTCAATCACCGAATTGCTCCTTTTGGCACAAAACGGGCGTTTCGTGCACAGAATCGCCGCTTTTGCTAAGTTTTGGCACAAATCGTGCGTTTCGTGCTCAGACTCGCCGTTTTTGCTCAGTTTTGGCACAAAACGAGCGCTTCGTGCATAGAATCGCCGCTTTTGCTCAGTTTTGGCACAAAACGTGCGTTTCAAGCACCGAATTGCTCCTTTTGGCTCAAAACGGGCGTTTCGTGCACAGGATCGCCGCTTTTGCTCAGTTTTGGCACAAAACGTGCGTTTCGGCACAGAATCGCCGCTGTTGCTCAGTTTTGGCACAAAACGTGCGTTTCGTGCACAGAATCCCCGCTTTTGCTCAATTTTGGCACAAAACTTGTGTTTCGTGCTCAGAATCGCCGCTTTTGCTCATGATTGGCACAAAACGGGCGTTTCGTGCACAGAATCGCCGCTTTTGCTCAGTTTTGGCACATAACGTGCGTTTCAAGCAGCGAATTGCTCCTTTTGGCACAAAACGGGCGTTTCGTGCACAGAATCGCCGCTTTTGCTCAGTTTTGGCTCAAAACAGACGTTTCGTGCACAGAATCGCCGCTTTTGCTCATGTTTGGCTCAAAATGAGCGTTTCGTGCACAGAATCGCCGCGGTCGCTCAGTTTTGGAACAAAACGTGCGTTTCAAGAACCGAATCGCTCCTTTTGGCACAAATCGTGCGTTTCGGCACAGAATCGCCGCTGTTGCTCAGTTTTGGCACAAAACGTGCGTTTCGTGCACAGAATCGCCGCTTTTGCTCAGGTTTGGAAAGAAACGTGCGTTTCAAGCAGCGAATTGCTCCTTTTGGCACAAAGCGAGCGTTTCAAGCAGCGAATTGCTCCTTTTGGCGCAAAGCGTGCGCTTCGTGCACAGAATCGCCGCTTTTGCTCAGTTTTGGCACAAAACTTGCGTTTCGTGCTCAGAATCGCCGCTTTTGCTCATGATTGGCACAAAACGAGCGCTTCGTGCATAGAATCGCCGCTTTTGCTCAGTTTTGGCACAAAACGTGCGTTTCAAGCACCGAATTGCTCCTTTTGGCACAAAACGGGCGTTTCGTGCACAGAATCGCCGCTTTTGCTCATGTTTGGCTCAAAACGAGCGTTTCGTGCACAGAATCGCCGCTGCCGCTCAGTTTTGGAACAAAACGTGCGTTTCAAGAACCGAATTGCTCCTTTTGGCACAAATCGTGCGTTTCGGCACAGAATCGCCGCTGTTGCTCAGTTTTGGCACAAAACGTGCGTTTCGTGCACAGAATCGCCGCTTTTGCTCAGGTTTGGAAAGAAACGTGCGTTTCAAGCAGCGAATTGCTCCTTTTGGCACAAAGCGAGCGTTTCAAGCAGCGAATTGCTCCTTTTGGCGCAAAGCGTGCGCTTCGTGCACAGAATCGCCGGTTTTGCTCTGTTTTGGGACAAAACGCGGGTTTCGTGCACACAATCCCGCTTCTGCTCAGTTTTGGCACAAAACGTGCGTTTCAAGCACCGAATTGCTCCTTTTGGCACAAAACGGGCGTTTCGTGCACAGAATCGCCGCTTTTGCTCAGTTTTGGCACCAAACGTGCGTTTCGTGCACAGAATCGCCGCTTTTGCACAGTTCCGGCACAAAACGTGCGTTTCGGCACAGAATCGCCGCTGTCGCTCAGTTTAGGAACAAAACGTGCGTTTCAAGAACCGAATTGCTCCTTTTGGCTCAAAACGGGCGTTTCGTGCACAGAATCGCCGCTTTTGCTAAGTTTTGGCACAAATCGTGCGTTTCGTGCTCAGACTCGCCGTTTTTGCTCAGTTTTGGCACAAAACGAGCGCTTCGTGCGCAGAATCGCCGCTTTTGCTCTGTTTTGGGAAAAAACGTGCGTTTCACTTACCGAATTAATCCTTCTGGCACAAAACGTGCGTTTCGTGCACAGGATCGCCGGTTTTGCTCAGTTTTGGCACAAAATGTGCGTTTCGGCACAGAATCGCCGCTTTTGCTCAGGTTTGGCTCAAAACGTGCGTTTCGTGCACAGCATCGCCGCTTTTGCTCAGTTTTGGCACATAACGTGCGTTTCAAGCAGCGAGTTGCTCCTTTTGGCACAAGACGGGCGTTTCGTGCACAGGATCACCGGTTTTGCTCAGTTTTGGCACAAAACGTGCGTTTCGGCACAGAATCGCCGCTTTTGCTCAGTTTTGGCACATAACGTGCGTTTCGTTCTCAGAATCGCCGCTTTTACTCATGTTCGGCACAAAACGAGCGTTTCGTTCGCAGAATCGCCGCTTTTGCTCTGTTTTGGGACACAACGTGCGTTTCGTGCTAAGAATCCCTGCTATTGCTCATGATTGACCCAAAACGGGCGCTTCGTGCACAGAATCGACGCTTCTGCTCTGTTTGGCACAAAACGTGCGTTACGTGCACAGAATCGCCGCTTTTGCTCAGCTTTGGCGCAAAACTGGCGTTTCGTGTTCAGAATCGCCGTTTTTGCTCAGTTTTGGCAAAAAACGTGCGCTTCGTGCACAGAATCGCCGCTTTTGCACAGTTCCGGCACAAAACGTGCGTTTCGGCACAGAATCGCCGCTGTAGCTCAGTTTTGGAACAAAACGTGCGTTTCAAGAACCGAATTGCTCCTTTTGGCTCAAAACGGGCGTTTCGTGCACAGGATCGCCGCTTTTGCTCCGTATTGTCACAAAACGCGCGTTTCACGCACAAGATCGCCGCTGTTGCTCTGCTCTGGCACAAAACGTGCGTTTCGCGCAAAGTATCGCCGCTTCTGCCCAGTTTTGGCCCAAAACGTGTGTTTCGTGCTCAGAATCGCCGTTTTTGCTCAGTTTTGGCAAAAAACGTGCGCTTCGTGCACAGAATCGCCGCTTTTGCTCAGTTTTGGCAAACAAAGCCGCATTGCACAGTTCCGGCACAAAACGTGCGTATCGGCACAGAATCGCCGCTGTCGCTCAGTTTTGGAACAAAACTTGCGTTTCGTGCTCAGAATCGCCGCTTTTGCTCATGATTGGCACAAAACGGGCGTTTCGTGCACAGAATCGCCGCTTTTGCTCAGTTTTGGCACAAAACGTGCGTTTCGGCGCAGAATCGCCGCTTTTGCTCAGGTTTGGCTCAAAACGTGCGTTTCAAGCAGCGAGTTGCTCCTTTCGGCACAAAACGGGCGCTTTGTGCGCAGAATCGCCGCTTTTGCTCTGTTTTGGGACAAAACGTGCGTTTCACTTACCGAATTAATCCTTCTGGCACAAAACGTGCGTTTCGTGCACAGGATCGGCGGTTTTGCTCAGTTTTGGCACAAAACGTGCGTTTCGGCACAGAATCGCCGCTTTTGCTCAGGTTTGGCTCAAAACGTGCGTTTCGTGCACAGCATCGCCGCTTTTGCTCAGCTTTGGCGCAAAACTGGCGTTTCGTGCTCAGAATCGCCGTTTTTGCTCAGTTTTGGCAAAAAACGTGCGCTTCGTGCACAGAATCGCCGCTTTTGCTCAGTTTTGGCACAAAACGTGCGTATCGTGCTCAGAATCCTCGCTTTTGCTCAGTTTTGGCACAAAACGTGCGTTTCGTGCTCAGAATCGCCGCTTTTGCTCCGTTTTGGCACAAAACGTGTGTCTCGTGCACAGAATCGCCGCTTTTGCTCAGTTTTGGCACAAAACGTGCGTATCGTGCTCAGAATCCTCGCTTTTGCTCAGTTTTGGCACAAAACGTGCGTTTCGTGCTCAGAATCGCCGCTTTTGCTCCGTTTTGGCACAAAACGTGTGTCTCGTGTACAGAATCGCCGGTTGTGCTCAGTTTTGGCACAAAACGTGCGTTTCGGCGCAGAATCGCCGCTTTTGCTCAGGTTTGGCTCAAAACGTGCGTTTCAAGCAGCGAGTTGCTCCTTTCGTCACAAAACGGGCGCTTCGTGCGCAGAATCGCCGCTTTTGCTCTGTTTCGGGACAAAACGTGCGTTTCACTTACCGAATTAATCCTTCTGGCACAAAACGTGCGTTTCGTGCACAGGATCGGCGGTTTTGCTCAGCTTTGGCGCAAAACTGGCGTTTCGTGCTCAGAATCGCCGTTTTTGCTCAGTTTTGGCAAAAAACGTGCGCTTCGTGCACAGAATCGCCGCTATTGCTCAGTTTTGGCACAAAACGTGCGTATCGTGCTCAGAATCCTCGCCTTTGCTCAGTTTTGGCACAAAACGTGCGTTTCGTGCTCAGAATCGCCGCTTTTGCTCATGATTGGCACAAAACGAGCGCTTCGTGCATAGAATCGCCGCTTTTGCTCAGTTTTGGCACAAAACGTGCGTTTCAAGCACCGAATTGCTCGTTTTGGCTCAAAACGGGCGTTTCGTGCACAGGATCGCCGCTTTTTCTCCGTATTGGCACAAAACGCGCGTTTCACGCACAGGATCGCCGCTGTTGCTCTGCTCTGGCACATAACGTGCGCTTCGTGCACAGAATCGCCGGTTTTGCTCTGTTTTGGGACAAAACCCGGGTTTCGTGCACACAATCCCGCTTCTGCTCAGTTTTGGCACAAAACGTGCGTTTCAATCACCGAATTGCTCCTTTTGGCACAAAACGGGCGTTTCGTGCACAGAATCGCCGCTTTTGCTAAGTTTTGGCACAAATCGTGCGTTTCGTGCTCAGACTCGCCGTTTTTGCTCAGTTTTGGCACAAAACGAGCGCTTCGTGCATAGAATCGCCGCTTTTGCTCAGTTTTGGCACAAAACGTGCGTTTCAAGCACCGAATTGCTCCTTTTGGCTCAAAACGGGCGTTTCGTGCACAGGATCGCCGCTTTTGCTCAGTTTTGGCACAAAACGTGCGTTTCGGCACAGAATCGCCGCTGTTGCTCAGTTTTGGCACAAAACGTGCGTTTCGTGCACAGAATCCCCGCTTTTGCTCAATTTTGGCACAAAACTTGTGTTTCGTGCTCAGAATCGCCGCTTTTGCTCATGATTGGCACAAAACGGGCGTTTCGTGCACAGAATCGCCGCTTTTGCTCAGTTTTGGCACATAACGTGCGTTTCAAGCAGCGAATTACTCCTTTTGGCACAAAACGGGCGTTTCGTGCACAGAATCGCCGCTTTTGCTCAGTTTTGGCTCAAAACAGACGTTTCGTGCACAGAATCGCCGCTTTTGCTCATGTTTGGCTCAAAATGAGCGTTTCGTGCACAGAATCGCCGCTGTCGCTCAGTTTTGGAACAAAACGTGCGTTTCAAGAACCGAACTGCTCCTTTTGGCACAAATCGTGCGTTTCGGCACAGAATCGCCGCTGTTGCTCAGTTTTGGCACAAAACGTGCGTTTCGTGCACAGAATCGCCGCTTTTGCTCAGGTTTGGAAAGAAACGTGCGTTTCAAGCAGCGAATTGCTCCTTTTGGCACAAAGCGAGCGTTTCAAGCAGCGAATTGCTCCTTTTGGCGCAAAGCGTGCGCTTCGTGCACAGAATCGCCGCTTTTGCTCAGTTTTGGCACAAAACTTGCGTTTCGTGCTCAGAATCGCCGCTTTTGCTCATGATTGGCACAAAACGAGCGCTTCGTGCATAGAATCGCCGCTTTTGCTCAGTTTTGGCACAAAACGTGCGTTTCAAGCACCGAATAGCTCGTTTTGGCTCAAAACGGGCGTTTCGTGCACAGGATCGCCGCTTTTGCTCCGTATTGGCACAAAACGCGCGTTTCACGCACAGGATCGCCGCTGTTGCTCTGCTCTGGCACATAACGTGCGCTTCGTGCACAGAATCGCCGCTTTTGCTAAGTTTTGGCACAAATCGTGCGTTTCGTGCTCAGACTCGCCGTTTTTGCTCAGTTTTGGCACAAAACGAGCGCTTCGTGCATGGAATCGCCGCTTTTGCTCAGTTTTGGCACAAAACGTGCGTTTCAAGCACCGAATTGCTCCTTTTGGCTCAAAACGGGCGTTTCGTGCACAGGATCGCCGCTTTTGCTCAGTTTTGGCACAAAACGTGCGTTTCGGCACAGAATCGCCGCTGTTGCTCAGTTTTGGCACAAAACGTGCGTTTCGTGCACAGAATCGCCGCTTTTGCTCAATTTTGACACAAAACTTGTGTTTCGTGCTCAGAATCGCCGCTTTTGCTCATGATTGGCACAAAACGGGCGTTTCGTGCACAGAATCGCCGCTTTTGCTCAGTTTTGGCACATAACGTGCGTTTCAAGCAGCGAATTGCTCCTTTTGGCACAAAACGGGCGTTTCGTGCACAGAATCGCCGCTTTTGCTCAGTTTTGGCTCAAAACAGACGTTTCGTGCACAGAATCGCCGCTTTTGCTCATGTTTGGCTCAAAATGAGCGTTTCGTGCACAGAATCGCCGCTGTCGCTCAGTTTTGGAGCAAAACGTGCGTTTCAAGAACCGAATTGCTCCTTTTGGCACAAATCGTGCGTTTCGGCACAGAATCGCCGCTGTTGCTCAGTTTTGGCACAAAACGTGCGTTTCGTGCACAGAATCGCCGCTTTTGCTCAGGTTTGGAAAGAAACGTGCGTTTCAAGCAGCGAATTGCTCCTTTTGGCACAAAGCGAGCGTTTCAAGCAGCGAATTGCTCCTTTTGGCGCAAAGCGTGCGCTTCGTGCACAGAATCGCCGCTTTTGCTCAGTTTTGGCACAAAACTTGCGTTTCGTGCTCAGAATCGCCGCTTTTGCTCATGATTGGCACAAAACGAGCGCTTCGTGCATAGAATCGCCGCTTTTGCTCAGTTTTGGCACAAAACGTGCGTTTCAAGCACCGAATTGCTCGTTTTGGCTCAAAACGGGCGTTTCGTGCACAGGATCGCCGCTTTTGCTCCGTATTGGCACAAAACGCGCGTTTCACGCACAGGATCGCCGCTGTTGCTCTGCTCTGGCACATAACGTGCGCTTCGTGCACAGAATCGCCGGTTTTGCTCTGTTTTGGGACAAAACCCGGGTTTCGTGCACACAATCCCGCTTCTGCTCAGTTTTGGCACAAAACGTGCGTTTCAATCACCGAATTGCTCCTTTTGGCACAAAACGGGCGTTTCGTGCACAGAATCGCCGCTTTTGCTAAGTTTTGGCACAAATCGTGCGTTTCGTGCTCAGACTCGCCGTTTTTGCTCAGTTTTGGCACAAAACGAGCGCTTCGTGCATAGAATCGCCGCTTATGCTCAGTTTTGGCACAAAACGTGCGTTTCAAGCACCGAATTGCTCGTTTTGGCTCAAAACGGGCGTTTCGTGCACAGGATCGCCGCTTTTTCTCCGTATTGGCACAAAACGCGCGTTTCACGCACAGGATCGCCGCTGTTGCTCTGCTCTGGCACATAACGTGCGCTTCGTGCACAGAATCGCCGGTTTTGCTCTGTTTTGGGACAAAACCCGGGTTTCGTGCACACAATCCCGCTTCTGCTCAGTTTTGGCACAAAACGTGCGTTTCAATCACCGAATTGCTCCTTTTGGCACAAAACGGGCGTTTCGTGCACAGAATCGCCGCTTTTGCTAAGTTTTGGCACAAATCGTGCGTTTCGTGCTCAGACTCGCCGTTTTTGCTCAGTTTTGGCACAAAACGAGCGCTTCGTGCATAGAATCGCCGCTTTTGCTCAGTTTTGGCACAAAACGTGCGTTTCAAGCACCGAATTGCTCCTTTTGGCTCAAAACGGGCGTTTCGTGCACAGGATCGCCGCTTTTGCTCAGTTTTGGCACAAAACGTGCGTTTCGGCACAGAATCGCCGCTGTTGCTCAGTTTTGGCACAAAACGTGCGTTTCGTGCACAGAATCCCCGCTTTTGCTCAATTTTGGCACAAAACTTGTGTTTCGTGCTCAGAATCGCCGCTTTTGCTCATGATTGGCACAAAACGGGCGTTTCGTGCACAGAATCGCCGCTTTTGCTCAGTTTTGGCACATAACGTGCGTTTCAAGCAGCGAATTACTCCTTTTGGCACAAAACGGGCGTTTCGTGCACAGAATCGCCGCTTTTGCTCAGTTTTGGCTCAAAACAGACGTTTCGTGCACAGAATCGCCGCTTTTGCTCATGTTTGGCTCAAAATGAGCGTTTCGTGCACAGAATCGCCGCTGTCGCTCAGTTTTGGAACAAAACGTGCGTTTCAAGAACCGAACTGCTCCTTTTGGCACAAATCGTGCGTTTCGGCACAGAATCGCCGCTGTTGCTCAGTTTTGGCACAAAACGTGCGTTTCGTGCACAGAATCGCCGCTTTTGCTCAGGTTTGGAAAGAAACGTGCGTTTCAAGCAGCGAATTGCTCCTTTTGGCACAAAGCGAGCGTTTCAAGCAGCGAATTGCTCCTTTTGGCGCAAAGCGTGCGCTTCGTGCACAGAATCGCCGCTTTTGCTCAGTTTTGGCACAAAACTTGCGTTTCGTGCTCAGAATCGCCGCTTTTGCTCATGATTGGCACAAAACGAGCGCTTCGTGCATAGAATCGCCGCTTTTGCTCAGTTTTGGCACAAAACGTGCGTTTCAAGCACCGAATAGCTCGTTTTGGCTCAAAACGGGCGATTCGTGCACAGGATCGCCGCTTTTGCTCCGTATTGGCACAAAACGCGCGTTTCACGCACAGGATCGCCGCTGTTGCTCTGCTCTGGCACATAACGTGCGCTTCGTGCACAGAATCGCCGGTTTTGCTCTGTTTTGGGACAAAACCCGGGTTTCGTGCACACATTCCCGCTTCTGCTCAGTTTTGGCACAAAACGTGCGTTTCAATCACCGAATTGCTCCTTTTGGCACAAAACGGGCGTTTCGTGCACAGAATCGCCGCTTTTGCTAAGTTTTGGCACAAATCGTGCGTTTCGTGCTCAGACTCGCCGTTTTTGCTCAGTTTTGGCACAAAACGAGCGCTTCGTGCATGGAATCGCCGCTTTTGCTCAGTTTTGGCACAAAACGTGCGTTTCAAGCACCGAATTGCTCCTTTTGGCTCAAAACGGGCGTTTCGTGCACAGGATCGCCGCTTTTGCTCAGTTTTGGCACAAAACGTGCGTTTCGGCACAGAATCGCCGCTGTTGCTCAGTTTTGGCACAAAACGTGCGTTTCGTGCACAGAATCGCCGCTTTTGCTCAATTTTGGCACAAAACTTGTGTTTCGTGCTCAGAATCGCCGCTTTTGCTCATGATTGGCACAAAACGGGCGTTTCGTGCACAGAATCGCCGCTTTTGCTCAGTTTTGGCACATAACGTGCGTTTCAAGCAGCGAATTGCTCCTTTTGGCACAAAACGGGCGTTTCGTGCACAGAATCGCCGCTTTTGCTCAGTTTTGGCTCAAAACAGACGTTTCGTGCACAGAATCGCCGCTTTTGCTCATGTTTGGCTCAAAATGAGCGTTTCGTGCACAGAATCGCCGCTGTCGCTCAGTTTTGGAGCAAAACGTGCGTTTCAAGAACCGAATTGCTCCTTTTGGCACAAATCGTGCGTTTCGGCACAGAATCGCCGCTGTTGCTCAGTTTTGGCACAAAACGTGCGTTTCGTGCACAGAATCGCCGCTTTTGCTCAGGTTTGGAAAGAAACGTGCGTTTCAAGCAGCGAATTGCTCCTTTTGGCACAAAGCGAGCGTTTCAAGCAGCGAATTGCTCCTTTTGGCGCAAAGCGTGCGCTTCGTGCACAGAATCGCCGCTTTTGCTCAGTTTTGGCACAAAACTTGCGTTTCGTGCTCAGAATCGCCGCTTTTGCTCATGATTGGCACAAAACGAGCGCTTCGTGCATAGAATCGCCGCTTTTGCTCAGTTTTGGCACAAAACGTGCGTTTCAAGCACCGAATTGCTCGTTTTGGCTCAAAACGGGCGTTTCGTGCACAGGATCGCCGCTTTTGCTCCGTATTGGCACAAAACGCGCGTTTCACGCACAGGATCGCCGCTGTTGCTCTGCTCTGGCACATAACGTGCGCTTCGTGCACAGAATCGCCGGTTTTGCTCTGTTTTGGGACAAAACCCGGGTTTCGTGCACACAATCCCGCTTCTGCTCAGTTTTGGCACAAAACGTGCGTTTCAATCACCGAATTGCTCCTTTTGGCACAAAACGGGCGTTTCGTGCACAGAATCGCCGCTTTTGCTAAGTTTTGGCACAAATCGTGCGTTTCGTGCTCAGACTCGCCGTTTTTGCTCAGTTTTGGCACAAAACGAGCGCTTCGTGCATAGAATCGCCGCTTATGCTCAGTTTTGGCACAAAACGTGCGTTTCAAGCACCGAATTGCTCCTTTTGGCTCAAAACGGGCGTTTCGTGCACAGGATCGCCGCTTTTGCTCAGTTTTGGCACAAAACGTGCGTTTCGGCACAGAATCGCCGCTGTTGCTCAGTTTTGGCACAAAACGTGCGTTTCGTGCACAGAATCGCCGCTTTTGCTCAATTTTGGCACAAAACTTGTGTTTCGTGCTCAGAATCGCCGCTTTGCTCATGATTGGCACAAAACGTGCGTTTCGTGCACAGAATCGCCGCTTTTGCTCAGTTTTGGCACATAACGTGCGTTTCAAGCAGCGAATTGCTCCTTTTGGCATAAAACGGGCGTTTCGTGCACAGAATCGCCGCTTTTGCTCAGTTTTGGCTCAAAACAGACGTTTCGTGCACAGAATCGCCGCTTTTGCTCATGTTTGGCTCAAAATGAGCGTTTCGAGCACAGAATCGCCGCTGTCGCTCAGTTTTGGAACAAAACGTGCGTTTCAAGAACCGAATTGCTCCTTTTGGCACAAATCGTGCGTTTCGGCACAGAATCGCCTCTGTTGCTCAGTTTTGGCATAAAACGTGCGTTTCGTGCACAGAATCGCCGCTTTTGCTCAGGTTTGGAAAGAAACGTGCGTTTCAAGCAGCGGATTGCTCCTTTTGGCACAAAGCGAGCGTTTCAAGCAGCGAATTGCTCCTTTTGGCGCAAAGCGTGCGCTTCGTGCACAGAATCGCCGCTTTTGCACAGTTTTGGCACAAAACTTGCGTTTCGTGCTCAGAATCGCCGCTTTTGCTCATGATTGGCACAAAACGAGCGCTTCGTGCATAGAATCGCCGCTTTTGCTCAGTTTTGGCACAAAACGTGCGTTTCAAGCACCGACTTGCTCGTTTTGGCTCAAAACGGGCGTTTCGTGCACAGGATCGCCGCTTTTGCTCCGTATTGGCACAAAACGCGCGTTTCACGCACAGGACCGCCGCTGTTGCTCTGCTCTGGCACATAACGTGCGCTTCGTGCACAGAATCGCCGGTTTTGCTCTGTTTTGGGACAAAACCCGGGTTTCGTGCACACAATCCCGCTTCTGCTCAGTTTTGGCACAAAACGTGCGTTTCAATCACCGAATTGCTCCTTTTGGCACAAAACGGGCGTTTCGTGCACAGAATCGCCGCTTTTGCTAAGTTTTGGCACAAATCGTGCGTTTCGTGCTCAGACTCGCCGTTTTTGCTCAGTTTTGGCACAAAACGAGCGCTTCGTGCATAGAATCGCCGCTTTTGCTCAGTTTTGGCACAAAACGTGCGTTTCAAGCACCGAATTGCTCCTTTTGGCTCAAAACGGGCGTTTCGTGCACAGGATCGCCGCTGTTGCTCAGTTTTGGCACAAAACGTGCGTTTCGTGCACAGAATCGCCGCTTTTGCTCATTATTATCACAAAACGTGCGTTTCGTGCACAGAATCGCCGCTTTTGCTCAGTTTTAGCACATAACGTGCGTCTCGTGCTCAGAGTCGCCGCCGTTACTCATGATTGGCACACAACGTGCGTTTCGTGTACAAAATCGCCGCTTTTGCTCAGTTTTGGCACGAAACGTGCATTTCGTGCTTAGAATCGACGCTTTTGCTCAGTTTTGGCACGAAACGTGCGTTACGTGCACAGAAAGGCCGCTTCTGCGCAGTTTTGGCACAAAACGTGCGCTTCGTGCACAGAATCGACGCTTTTGCTCTGTTTTGGCACAAAACGTGCGTTTCGTGCTCAGAATCGCCGCGTTTGCTCTGTTTTGGGACGAAACGTGCGTTTCACTTACCGAATTAATCCTTCTGGCACAAAACGTGCGTTTCGTGCACAGGCTCGCCGCTTTTGCTCAGTTTTGGCACGAAACGTGCGTTACGTGCACAGAAAGGCCGCTTCTGCGCAGTTTTGGCACAAAACGTGCGCTTCGTGGACAGAATCGCCGCTTCTGCTCAGTTTTGGCCCAAAACGTGCGTTTGACGCACCGAATTGCTCCTTTTGGCTAAACACGGGCGTTTCGTGCACAGAATCGCCGGTTTTGCTCAGTTTTGGCACAAAACGTGTGTTTCATGCATAGAATCGCCGCTATGGCTCAGTTTTAGCACAATACGTGCGTTTCGTGCTCAGAATGGCCGCTTTTGCACAGTTTCGGCACAAAACGTGCGTTTCGGCACAGAATGGCCGCTGTTTCTGAGTTTTGGAACAAAACGTGCGTTTCAAGAACCGAATTGCTCCTTTTGGCACAAAACCGGCGTTTCGTGAAAAGAATCGCCGCTTTTGCTCAGTTTTGGCACATATCGTGCGTTTCGTGCTCAGAATCGCCGCATTTGCTCATTATTATCACAAATCGTGCGGTTCGTGCACAGAATCGCCGCTTTTGCTCAGGTTTGGAAGGAAACGTGCGTTTCAAGCAGCGAATTGCTCCTTTTGGCACAAAGCGAGCGTTTCAAGCAGCAAATTGCTCCTTTTGGCGCAAAGCGTGCGCTTCGTGCACAGAATCGCCGCTTTTGCTCAGTTTTGGCACAAAACTTGCGTTTCGTGCTCAGAATCGCCGCTTTTGCTCTTGATTGGCACAAAACGGGCGTTTCGTGAACAGAATCGCCGCTTTTGCTCAGTTTTAGCACAAAACGTGCGTTTCAAGCACCGAATTGCTCCTTTTGGATCACAACGGGCGTTTCGTGCACAGGATCTCCGCTTTTGCTCAGTTTTGGCACAATACGTGCGCTTCGTGCGCAGAATCGCCGCTTTTGCTCTGTTTTGGGACAAAACGTGCGCTTCACTTACCGAATTAATCCTTCTGGCACAAAACGGGCGTATCGTGCTCAGAATCCTAGCTTTTGCTCAGTTTTGGCACAAAACGTGCGTATCGTGCTCAGAATCGCCGCTTTTGCTCCGTTTTGGCACAAAACGTGTGTCTCGTGCACAGAATCGCCGGTTGTGCCCAGTTTTGGCACAAAACGTGCGTTTCGTGCACAGAATCGCCGCTTCTGCTCAGTTTTGGCACAGAACGTGTGTTTCGTGCTCAGAATCGACGTTTTTGCTCAGTTTTGGCACAAAACGTGCGCTTCTTGCTCAGGATCGCCGCTTTTGCTCAGTTTTGTCACAAAACGTGCGTTTCGGCACGGAATAGCCGCTTTTACTAAGTTTTGGCACAAAACGTGCGTTTCGTGCTCAGAATCGACGTTTTTGCTCAGCTTTGGCACAAAACGTGCGTTTCGTGCACAGAATCGCCGCGTTTGCTCAGTTTTGGCACCAAACTAGCGTTTCGCGCACAGAATCGCCGCTTTTGCACTGTTCCGGCACAAAACGTGCGTTTCGGCACAGAATCGCCGCTGTCGCTCAGTTTTGGAACAAAACGTGCGTTTCAAGAACCGAATTGCTCCTTTTGGCACAAATCGTGCGTTTCGGCACAGAATCGCCGCTGTTGCTCAGTTTTGGCACAAAACGTGCGTTTCAAGCACCGAATTGCTCCTTTTGGCTCAAAACGGGCGTTTCGTGCACAGGATCGCCGCTTTTGCTCCGTATTGTCACAAAACGCGCGTTTCACGCACAGGATCGCCGCTGTTGCTCTGCTCTGGCACATAACGAGCGTTTCGTGCACAGAATCGCCGCTTTTGCTCGGTTTTGGATCAAAAGGTTCGATCCGTGCACAGAACGGCCGCTTCTGCGCAGTTTTGGCACAAAACGTGCGCTTCGTGGACAGAATCGCCGCTTCTGCTCAGTTTTGGCACAAAACTTTTGTTGCGTGCTCAGAATCGCCGCGTTTGCTCTGTTTTGGGACGAAACGTGCATTTCACTTACCGAATTAATCCTTCTGGCACAAAACGTGCGTTTCGTGCACAGAATCGCCGCTTTTGCACAGTTTTGGCACAAAACGTGCGTTTCAAACAGCGAATTGCTCCTTTTGGCACAAAACGGGAGTTTCGTGCACAGAATCGCCGCTTTTGCTCATTATTATCACAAAACGTGCGTTTCGTGCACAAAGTCGCCGCTTCTGCTCAGTTTTGTTACAAAACGTATGTTTCGTGCACAGATTCGCCGCTTTTGCTCAGTTTTGGCACAAAACCCGAGTTTCGCGCACACAATCCCGCTTCTGGTCAGTTTTGGCACAAAACGTGCGCTTCGTACACAGAATCGCCGCTTGTGCTCTTTTTTGGGACAAAACGTGCGCTTCACTTACCGAATTAATCGCTCTGGCACAAAACGTGCGTTTCGTGCACAGGATCGCCGCTTTTGCTCAGTTTTGGCACTGAACGTGCGTTCCGAATTGCTCCTCTTGGCAAAAAACGGGCGTTTCGTGCACAGAATCGCCGCTTTTTCTCAGTTTTGGCACAAAACGAGTGTTTCGTGCACAGAATCGCCGCTTATGCTCAGTTTTTGCACAAAACCCGGGTTTCGCGCACACAATCCCGCTTCTGGTCAGTTTTGGAACAAAACTTTTGTTGCGTGCTCAGAATCGCCGCGTTTGCTCTGTTTTGGGACGAAACGTGCGTTTCACTTACCGAATTAATCCTTCTGGCACAAAACGTGCGTTTCGTGCACAGAATCGCCGCTTTTGCACAGTTTTGGCACAAAACGTGCGTTTCGTGTACATAATCGCCGCTTTTGCTCAGTTTTGGCACGAAACGTGCGGTTCGTGCACAGAATCGCCGCTTTTGCTCATTATTATCACAAATCGTGCGGTTCGTGCACAGAATCGCCGCTTTGGCTCAGTTTTGTCACAAAACGTATGTTTCGTGCACAGAATCGCCGCTTTTACTCAGTTGTGGCACAAATCGTGCGTTTCACGCACCGAATTGCTCCTTTTGGCAAAAAACCGGCGTTTCGTGCACAGAATCGCCGCTTTTGCTCATGTTTTGGCACAATACGTGCGCTTCGTGCGCAGAATCGCCGCTTTTGCTCTGTTTTGGGACAAAACGTGCGTTTCACTTACCGAATTAATCCTTCTGGCACAAAACGTGCGTTTCGTGCTCAGAATCGACGTTTTTGCTCAGCTTTGGCACAAAACGTGCGTTTCGTGCACAGAATCGCCGCGTTTGCTCAGTTTTGGCACCAAACTAGCGTTTCGCGCACAGAATCGCCGCTTTTGCACTGTTCCGGCACAAAACGTGCGTTTTTGCACAGAATCGCCGCTGTCGCTCAGTTTTGGAACAAAACGTGCGTTTCAAGAACCGAATTGCTCCTTTTGGCACAAATCGTGCGTTTCGGCACAGAATCGCCGCTGTTGCTCAGTTTTGGCACAAAACGTGCGTTTCAAGCACTGAATTGCTCCTTTTGGCTCAAAACGGGCGTTTCGTGCACAGGATCGCCGCTTTTGCTCCGTATTGTCACAAAACGCGCGTTTCACGCACAGGATCGCCGCTGTTGCTCTGCTCTGGCACATAACGAGCGTTTCGTGCACAGAATCGCCGCTTTTGCTCGGTTTTGGATCAAAAGGTTCGTTCCGTGCACAGAACGGCCGCTTCTGCGCAGTTTTGGCACAAAACGTGCGCTTCGTGGACAGAATCGCCGCTTCTGCTCAGTTTTGGCCCAAAACGTGTGTTTCGTGCTCAGAATCGCCGTTTTTGCTCAGTTTTGGCACAAAACGTGTGTTTCATGCATAGAATCGCCGCTATGGCTCAGTTTTAGCACAATACGTGCGTTTCGTGCTCAGAATCGCCACTTTTGCTCATTATTGGCGCAAAACGTGCGTTTAATGCACCGAACCGACGCTTTTGCTCAGTTTTGGCACAAAACGTGCGTTTAACGCACCGAACTGACGCTTTTGCTCAGTTTTGGCACAAAACGTGCGTTTCAAGAGCCGAATTGCTCCTTTTGGCACAAAACCGGCGTTTCGTGCAAAGAATCGCCGCTTTTGCTCAGTTTTGGCACATAACGTGCGTTTCGTGCTCAGAATCGCCGCTTTTGCTCATTATTATCACAAATCGTGCGGTTCGTGCACAGAATCGCCGCTTTTGCTCAGGTTTGGAAGGAAACGTGCGTTTCAAGCAGCGAATTGCTCCTTTTGGCACAAAGCGAGCGTTTCAAGCAGCAAATTGCTCCTTTTGGCGCAAAGCGTGCGCTTCGTGCACAGAATCGCCGCTTTTGCTCAGTTTTGGCACAAAACTTGCGTTTCGTGCTCAGAATCGCCGCTTTTGCTCTTGATTGGCACAAAACGGGCGTTTCGTGCACAGAATCGTCGCTTTTGCTCAGTTTTGGCACATAACGTGCGTTTCAAGCAGCGAATTGCTCCTTTTGGCACAAAACGGGCGTTTCGTGCTTAGAATCGCCGCTTTTGCTCAGTTTTGGCGCACAACGTGCGTTTCGTGCACAGAATCGCCGCTTTTGCTCAGTTTTGGAACAAAACGTGCGTTTCAAGCACCGAACTGCTCCTTTTGGCACAAAACGGGCGTTTCGTGCACAGAATCGCCGCTTTTGCGCAGTTTTGGCACATAACGTGCGTTTCGTGCTCAGAATCGCCGTTTTTGCTCAGTTTTGGCAAAAAACGTGCGCTTCGTGCACAGAATCGCCGCTTTTGCTCAGTTTTGGCACAAAACGTGCGTATCGTGCTCAGAATCCTCGCTTTTGCTCAGTTTTGGCACAAAACGTGCGTTTCGTGCTCAGAATCGCCGCTTTTGCTCATTATTATCACAAATCGTGCGGTTCGTGCACAGAATCGCCGCTTTGGCTCAGTTTTGTCACAAAACGTATGTTTCGTGCACAGAATCGCCGCTTTTGCTCAGTTGTGGCACAAAACGTGCGTTTCACGCACCGAATTGCTCCTTTTGGCAAAAAACGTGCGTTCCGAGAACAGAATCGCCGCATGTGCTCAGCTTTGGCACAAAACGTGTGTTTCGTGCACAGAATCGCCGCTTTTGCACTGTTTAGGGACAAAACGTGCGTTTCAAGCACCGAATTGCTCATTTTGGCTCAAAACGGGCGCTTCGTGCACAGAATCGCCGCTTTTGCTCTGTTTTGGGACAAACGGTGCGGTTCACTTACCAAATAAATCCTTCTGGCACAAAACGTGCGTTTCGTGCATAGGATCCCCGCTTTTGCGCAGTTTTGGCACAAAACGTGCGTTTGACGCACCGAATTGCTCCTTTTGGCACAAAACGGGCGTTTCGTGCTTAGAATCGCCGCTTTTGCTCAGTTTTGGCGCACAACGTGCGTTTCGTGCACAGAATCGCCGCTTTTGCTCAGTTTTGGCACAAAACGTGCGTTTCAAGCACCGAACTGCTCCTTTTGGCACAAAACGGGCGTTTCGTGCACAGAATCGCCGCTTTTGCGCAGTTTTGGCACATAACGTGCGTTTCGTGCTCAGAATCGCCGTTTTTGCTCAGTTTTGGCAAAAAACGTGCGCTTCGTGCACAGAATCGCCGCTTTTGCTCAGTTTTGGCACAAAACGTGCGTATCGTGCTCAGAATCCTCGCTTTTGCTCAGTTTTGGCACAAAACGTGCGTTTCGTGCTCAGAATCGCCGCTTTTGCTCATTATTATCACAAATCGTGCGGTTCGTGCACAGAATCGCCGCTTTGGCTCAGTTTTGTCACAAAACGTATGTTTCGTGCACAGAATCGCCGCTTTTGCTCAGTTGTGGCACAAAACGTGCGTTTCACGCACCGAATTGCTCCTTTTGGAAAAAAACGTGCGTTACGAGAACAGAATCGCCGCATGTGCTCAGCTTTGGCACAAAACGTGTGTTTCGTGCACAGAATCGCCGCTTTTGCACTGTTTAGGGACAAAACGTGCGTTTCAAGCACCGAATTGCTCATTTTGGCTCAAAACGGGCGCTTCGTGCACAGAATCGCCGGTTTTGCTCAGTTTTGGCACAAAACGTGCGTTTCGTGCACAGACTGGCCGCTTTTGCTCAGTTTTGTCACAAAACGTCTGTTTCGTGAACAGAATCGCCGCTTTTGCTCAGTTTTAGCACAAAACGTGCGTTTCAAGCACCGAATTGCTCCTTTTGGATCACAACGGGCGTTTCGTGCACAGGATCTCCGCTTTTGCTCAGTTTTGGCACAATACGTGCGCTTCGTGCGCAGAATCGCCGCTTTTGCTCTGTTTTGGGACAAAACGTGCGTTTCACTTACCGAATTAATCCTTCTGGCACAAAACGGGCGTATCGTGCTCAGAATCCTCGCATTTGCTCAGTTCTGGCTCAAAACGTGCGTATCGTGCTCAGAATCGCCGCTTTTGCTCCGTTTTGGCACAAAACGTGTGTCTCGTGCACAGAATCGCCGGTTGTGCCCAGTTTTGGCACAAAACGTGCGTTTCGTGCTCAGAATCGCCGCTTCTGCTCAGTTTTGGCACAGAACGTGTGTTTCGTGCTCAGAATCGACGTTTTTGCTCAGTTTTGGCACAAAACGTGCGCTTCGTGCGCAGGATCGCAACTTTTGCTCAGTTTTGTCACAAAACGTGCGTTTCGGCACAGAATAGCCGCTTTTACTAAGTTTTGGCACAAAACGTGCGTTTCGTGCTCAGAATCGACGTTTTTGCTCAGCTTTGGCACAAAACGTGCGTTTCGTGCACAGAATCGCCGCGTTTGCTCAGTTTTGGCACCAAACTAGCGTTTCGCGCACAGAATCGCCGCTTTTGCACTGTTCCGGCACAAAACGTGCGTTTCGGCACAGAATCGCCGCTGTCGCTCAGTTTTGGAACAAAACGTGCGTTTCAAGAACCGAATTGCTCCTTTTGGCACAAATCGTGCGTTTCGGCACAGAATCGCCGCTGTTGCTCAGTTTTGGCACAAAACGTGCGTTTCAAGCACCGAATTGCCCCTTTTGGCTCAAAACGGGCGTTTCGTGCACAGGATCGCCGCTTTTGCTCCGTATTGTCACAAAACGCGCGTTTCACGCACAGGATCGCCGCTGTTGCTCTGCTCTGGCACATAACGAGCGTTTCGTGCACAGAATCGCCGCTTTTGCTCGGTTTTGGATCAAAAGGTTCGTTCCGTGCACAGAACGGCCGCTTCTGCGCAGTTTTGGCACAAAACGTGCGCTTCGTGGACAGAATCGCCGCTTCTGCTCAGTTTTGGCCCAAAACGTGTGTTTCGTGCTCAGAATCGCCGTTTTTGCTCAGTTTTGGCACATAATGTTTGTTTCGTGCCGAGAATCCCCGCTATTGCTCATGATTGGCACAAAACGGGCGTTTCGCGCACAGAATCGCCGCTTTTGCTCAGTTTTGGCACATAACGTGCGTTTTGTTCTCAGAATCGCCGCTTTTACTCATGTTTGGCACAAAACGAGCGTTTCGTGCGCAGAATCGCCGCTTTTGCTCTGTTTTCGGACAAAACGTGCGTTCCACTTACCGAATTAATCCTTCTGGCACAAAACGTGCGTTTCGTGCACAGAATCGCCGCTTTTGCTCAGTTTTGGCACATAACGTGCGTTTCGTGCACAGAATCGCCGCTTTTGCTCAGTTTTGGCACAAAACCCGGGTTGCGTGCACACAATCCCGCTTCTGCTCAGTTTTGGCACAAAACGTGCATTTCGTGCACAGAATCGCCGCTTTTGCTCAGTTTTGGCACAAAACTTGCGCTTCGTGCTCAGAATCGCCGCTTTTGCTCTGTTTTGGCACAAAACGTGCGGTTCACTTACCGAATTAATCCTTCTTTCACAAAACGTGCGTTTCGTGCGCAGGATCGCCGCTTTTGCTCAGTTTTGGCACAAAACGTGCGTTTCGGCACAGAATCGCCGCTGTTGCTCAGTTTTGGCACAAAACTTGCGCTTCGTGCTCAGAATCGCCGCTTTTGCTCTGTTTTGGCACAAAACGTGCGGTTCACTTACCGAATTAATCCTTCTTTCACAAAACGGGCGTTTCGTGCACAGAATCGCCGCTTTTGCTCATTATTATCACAAAACGTGCGTTTCGTGCACAAAATCGCCGCTTTTGCTCAGTTTTGTTACAATACGTATGTTTCGTGCACAGATTCGCCGCTTATGCTCAGTTTTGGCACAAAGCGTGCGTTTCACGCACCGAATTGCTGCTCTTGGCAAAAAACGGGCGATTCGTGCACAGAATCGCCGCTTTTGCTCAGTTTTGGCACAAAACGAGTGTTTCGTGCACAGAATCGCCGCTTTTGCTCAGTTTTGGCACAAAACCCGGGTTTCGCGCACACAATCCCGCTTCTGGTCTGTTTTGGCACAAAACGTGCGTTTCGTGCACAGAATCGCCGCTTTTGCTCAGTTTTTGCACAAAAAGTGCGTTTCAAGCACCGAATTGCTCCTTTTGGCACAAGACGGGCGTTTCGTGCACAGAATCGCCGCTTTTGCTCAGTTTTGGCACATAACGTACGTTTCGTGCTGAGAATCCCCGCTACTGCTCATGATTGGCACAAAACGGGCGTTTCGTGCACAGACTCGCCGCTTTTGCTCAGTTTTGGCACAAAACGTGTATTTCGTGCACAGAATCACCGCTTTTGCTCAGTTTTGGCACAAAACGTGCGTTTCGTGCACAGAATCGCCGCTTTTGCTCAGTTTTGGCACATAACGTACGTTTCGTGCTGAGAATCCCCGCTACTGCTCATGATTGGCACAAAACGGGCGTTTCGTGCACAGAATCGCCGCTTTTGCTCAGTTTTGGCACATAACGTGCGTTTTGTTCTCAGAATCGCCGCTTTTACTCATGTTTGGCACAAAACGAGCGTTTCGTGCGCAGAATCGCCGCTTTTGCTCTGTTTTCGGACATAACGTGCGTTTCAAGCAGCGAGTTGCTCCTTTTGGCACAAAACGGGCGTTTCGTGCAAAGAATCGCCGCTTTTGCTCAGTTTTGGCACATAATGTTTGTTTCGTGCCGAGAATCCCCGCTATTGCTCATGATTGGCACAAAACGGGCGTTTCGCGCACAGAATCGCCGCTTTTGCTCAGTTTTGGCACATAACGTGCGTTTTGTTCTCAGAATCGCCGCTTTTACTCATGTTTGGCACAAAACGAGCGTTTCGTGCGCAGAATCGCCGCTTTTGCTCTGTTTTCGGACAAAACGTGCGTTCCACTTACCGAATTAATCCTTCTGGCACAAAACGTGCGTTTCGTGCACAGAATCGCCGCTTTTGCTCAGTTTTGGCACATAACGTGCGTTTCGTGCACAGAATCGCCGCTTTTGCTCAGTTTTGGCACAAAACTTGCGCTTCGTGCTCAGAATCGCCGCTTTTGCTCTGTTTTGGCACAAAACGTGCGGTTCACTTACCGAATTAATCCTTCTTTCACAAAACGTGCGTTTCGTGCGCAGGATCGCCGCTTTTGCTCAGTTTTGGCACAAAACGTGCGTTTCGGCACAGAATCGCCGCTGTTGCTCAGTTTTGGCACAAAACGTGCGTTTCGTACACAGAATCGCCGCTTTTGCTCAGTTTTGGCACATAACGTGCGTTTTGTTCTCAGAATCGCCGCTTTTACTCATGTTTGGCACAAAACGAGCGTTTCGTGCGCAGAATCGCCGCTTTTGCTCTGTTTTCGGACATAACGTGCGTTTCAAGCAGCGAGTTGCTCCTTTTGGCACAAAACGGGCGTTTCGTGCAAAGAATCGCCGCTTTTGCTCAGTTTTGGCACATAATGTTTGTTTCGTGCCGAGAATCCCCGCTATTGCTCATGATTGGCACAAAACGGGCGTTTCGCGCACAGAATCGCCGCTTTTGCTCAGTTTTGGCACATAACGTGCGTTTTGTTCTCAGAATCGCCGCTTTTACTCATGTTTGGCACAAAACGAGCGTTTCGTGCGCAGAATCGCCGCTTTTGCTCTGTTTTCGGACAAAACGTGCGTTCCACTTACCGAATTAATCCTTCTGGCACAAAACGTGCGTTTCGTGCACAGAATCGCCGCTTTTGCTCAGTTTTGGCACATAACGTGCGTTTCGTGCACAGAATCGCCGCTTTTGCTCAGTTTTGGCACAAAACTTGCGCTTCGTGCTCAGAATCGCCGCTTTTGCTCTGTTTTGGCACAAAACGTGCGGTTCACTTACCGAATTAATCCTTCTTTCACAAAACGTGCGTTTCGTGCGCAGGATCGCCGCTTTTGCTCAGTTTTGGCACAAAACGTGCGTTTCGGCACAGAATCGCCGCTGTTGCTCAGTTTTGGCACAAAACGTGCGTTTCGTACACAGAATCGCCGCTTTTGCTCAGTTTTGGCAAGAAACGTGCGTTTCAACCAGCGAATTGCTCCTTTTGGCACAAAACGTGCGTTTCGTGCACAGAATCGCCGCTTTTGCTCAGTTTTGGCACAAAACTTGCGTTTCGTGCTCGGAATCGCCGTTTTTGCTCAGTTTTGGCACAAAACGTGCGCTTCGTGCACAGAATCGCCGCTTTTGCTCTGTTTTGGGACAAAACGTGCGTTTCACTTACCGAATTAATCGTTCTGGCACAAAACGTGCGTTTCGTCCACAGGATCGCCGCTTTTGCGCAGTTTTGGCGCATAACGTGCGTTTCGTGCACAGAATGGCCGCTTTTGCTCATGATTGGCACAAGACGGGCGTTTCGTGAACAGAATCGCCGCTTTTGCTCAGTTTTGGCACAAAACTTGCTTTTCGTGCTCGGAATCGCCGGTTTTGCTCAGTTTTGGCACAAAACGGGCGTTTCGTGCACAGACTCGCCGCTTTTGCTCAGTTTTGGCACAAAACGTGTATTTCGTGCACAGAATCACCGCTTTTGCTCAGTTTTGGCACAAAACGTGCGTTTCGTGCACAGAATCGCCGCTTTTGCTCAGTTTTGGCACATAACGTGCGTTTCGTGCTGAGAACCCCCGCTACTGCTCATGATTGGCACAAAACGGGCGTTTCGTGCACAGAATCGCCGCTTTTGCTCAGTTTTGGCACATAACGAGCGTTTCGTGCACAGAATCGCCGCTTTTACTCATGTTTGGCGCAAAACGAGCGTTTCGTGCGCAGAATCGCCGCTTTTGCTCTGTTTTGGGACAAAGCGTGCGTTTCACTTACCGAATTAATCCTTCTGGCAAAAAACGTGCGTTTCGTGCACAGAATCGCCGCTTTTGCTCAGTTTTGGCACAAAACGAGTGTTTCGTGCACAGAATCGCCGCTTTTGCTCAGTTTTGGCACATAACGTACGTTTCGTGCTGAGAATCCCCGCTACTGCTCATGATTGGCACAAAACGGGCGTTTCGTGCACAGAATCGCCGCTTTTGCTCAGTTTTGGCACATAACGAGCGTTTCGTTCTCAGAATCGCCGTTTTTACTCATGTTTGGCACAAAACGAGCGTTTCGTGCGCAGAATCGCCGCTTTTGCACAGTTTTGGCACATAACGTGCGTTTCAAGCAGCGAGTTGCTCCTTTTGGCACAAAACGGGCGTTTCGTGCAAAGAATCGCCGCTTTTGCTCAGTTTTGTTACAATACGTATGTTTCGTGCACAGATTCGCCGCTTATGCTCAGTTTTGGCACAAAGCGTGCGTTTCACGCACCGAATTGCTGCTCTTGGCAAAAAACGGGCGTTTCGTGCACAGAATCGCCGCTTTTGCTCAGTTTTGGCACAAAACGAGTGTTTCGTGCACAGAATCGCCGCTTTTGCTCAGTTTTGGCACATAACGTACGTTTCGTGCTGAGAACCCCCGCTACTGCTCATGATTGGCACAAAACGGGCGTTTCGTGCACAGAATCGCCGCTTTTGCTCAGTTTTGGCACATAACGTGCGTTTCGTGCACAGAATCGCCGCTTTTGCTCAGTTTTGGCACAAAACTTGCGCTTCGTGCTCAGAATCGCCGCTTTTGCTCAGTTTTGGCACAAAACTTGCGCTTCGTGCTCAGAATCGCCGCTTTTGCTCTGTTTTGGCACAAAACGTGCGGTTCACTTACCGAATTAATCCTTCTTTCACAAAACGTGCGTTTCGTGCGCAGGATCGCCGCTTTTGCTCAGTTTTGGCACAAAACGTGCGTTTCGGCACAGAATCGCCGCTGTTGCTCAGTTTTGGCACAAAACGTGCGTTTCGTACACAGAATCGCCGCTTTTGCTCAGTTTTGGCAAGAAACGTGCGTTTCAACCAGCGAATTGCTCCTTTTGGCACAAAACGTGCGTTTCGTGCACAGAATCGCCGCTTTTGCTCAGTTTTTGCACAAAAAGTGCGTTTCAAGCACCGAATTGCTCCTTTTGGCACAAGACGGGCGTTTCGTGCACAGAATCGCCGCTTTTGCTCAGTTTTGGCACATAACGTACGTTTCGTGCTGAGAATCCCCGCTTCTGCTCAGTTTTGGCACAAAACGTGCATTTCGTGCACAGAATCGCCGCTTTTGCTCAGTTTTGGCACAAAACTTGCGCTTCGTGCTCAGAATCGCCGCTTTTGCTCTGTTTTGGCACAAAACGTGCGGTTCACTTACCGAATTAATCCTTCTTTCACAAAACGTGCGTTTCGTGCGCAGGATCGCCGCTTTTGCTCAGTTTTGGCACAAAACGTGCGTTTCGGCACAGAATCGCCGCTGTTGCTCAGTTTTGGCACAAAACGTGCGTTTCGTACACAGAATCGCCGCTTTTGCTCAGTTTTGGCAAGAAACGTGCGTTTCAACCAGCGAATTGCTCCTTTTGGCACAAAACATGCGTTTCGTGCACAGAATCGCCGCTTTTGCTCAGTTTTGGCACAAAACTTGCGTTTCGTGCTCGGAATCGCCGTTTTTGCTCAGTTTTGGCACAAAACGTGCGCTTCGTGCACAGAATCGCCGCTTTTGCTCTGTTTTGGGACAAAACGTGCGTTTCACTTACCGAATTAATCGTTCTGGCACAAAACGTGCGTTTCGTCCACAGGATCGCCGCTTTTGCGCAGTTTTGGCGCATAGCGTGCGTTTCGTGCACAGAATGGCCGCTTTTGCTCATGATTGGCACAAGACGGGCGTTTCGTGAACAGAATCGCCGCTTTTGCTCAGTTTTGGCACAAAACTTGCTTTTCGTGCTCGGAATCGCCGGTTTTGCTCAGTTTTGGCTCAAAACGGGCGTTTCGTGCACAGACTCGCCGCTTTTACTCATGTTTGGCGCAAAACGAGCGTTTCGTGCGCAGAATCGCCGCTTTTGCTCTGTTTTGGGACAAAACGTGCGTTTCACTTACCGAATTAATCCTTCTGGCACAAAACGTGCGTTTCGTGCACAGGATCGCCGCTTTTGCGCAGTTTTGGCACAAAACGTGCGATTCGTGCACAGAATCGCCGCTTTTGCTCAGTTTTGGCACATAACGTGCGTTTCAAGCAGCGAGTTGCTCCTTTTGGTACAAAACGGGCGTTTCGTGCAAAGAATCGCCGCTTTTGCTCAGTTTTGGCACATAATGTGCGTTTCGTGCTGAGAATCCCCGCTATTGCTCATGATTGGCACAAAACGTGCGTTTCGTACACAGAATCGCCGCTTTTGCTCAGTTTTGGCAAGAAACGTGCGTTTCAACCAGCGAATTGCTCCTTTTGGCACAAAACGTGCGTTTCGTGCACAGAATCGCCGCTTTTGCTCAGTTTTGGCACAAAACTTGCGTTTCGTGCTCGGAATCGCCGTTTTTGCTCAGTTTTGGCACAAAACGTGCGCTTCGTGCACAGAATCGCCGCTTTTGCTCTGTTTTGGGACAAAACGTGCGTTTCACTTACCGAATTAATCCTTCTGGCACAAAACGTGCGTTTCGTGCACAGGATCGCCGCTTTTGCTCAGTTTTGGCACAGAACGTGCGTTTCAAACAGCGAATTGCTCCTTTTGGCACAAAACGGGCGTTTCGTGCACAGAATCGCCGCTTTTGCTCATTATTATCACAAAACGTTCGTTTCGTGCACAAAATCGCCGCTTTTGCTCAGTTTTGTTACAAAACGTATGTTTCGTGCACAGATTCGCCGCTTTTGCTCAGTTTTGGCACAAAGCGTGCGTTTCACGCACCGAATTGCTGCTCTTGGCAAAAAACGGGCGTTTCGTGCACAGAATCGCCGCTTTTGCTCAGTTTTGGCACAAAACGAGTGTTTCGTGCACAGAATCGCCGCTTTTGCTCAGTTTTGGCACAAAACCCGGGTTTCGCGCACACAATCCCGGTTCTGGTCTGTTTTGGCACAAAACGTGCGTTTCGTGCACAGAATCGCCGCTTCTGCTCAGTTTTGGCACAAAACGTGCGTTTCACGCACCGAATTGTTCCTTTTGGCTAAACACGGGCGTTTCGTGCACAGAATCGCCGGTTTTGCTCAGTTTTGTGCACAAAACGTGCGCTTCGTGCACAGAGTCGCCGCTTTTGCTCATTTTTGGCTCAAAACGTGCGTTTCGTGCTCAGAATCGTCGCTTTTGCTAATTATTACCACAAAACGTGCGTTACGTGCACAGAATCGCCGCTTTTGCTCAGTTTTGGCACAGAACGTGCGTTTCAAGCAGCGAATTGCTCCTTTTGGCACGAAACGGGAGTTTCGTGCACAGAATCGCCGCTTTTGCTCAGTTTTGGCACAGAACGTGCGTTTCAAACAGCGAATCGCTCCTTTTGGCAAAAAACGGGCGTTTCGTGCACAGAATCGCCGCTTTTTCTCAGTTTTGGCGCATAACGTGCGTTTCGTGCTCAGAATCGCCGCTTTTGCTCATGCTTGGCACAAAACGTGCGTTCCGAGCACAGAATCGCCGCTTGTGCACAGTTTTGGCACAAAACGTGCGTTTCGTGCACAGAATCGCCGCTTTTGCACAGTTTTGGCACAAAACGTGCGTTACGTGCACAGAATTGCCGCTTTTGCTCAGTTTTGGCGAAAAACTGGCGTTTCGTGCTCAGAATCGCCGTTTTTGCTCAGTTTTGGCACAAAACGTGCGCTTCAAGCAGCGAGTTGCTCCTTTCGGCACACAACGGGCGTTTCGTGCAAAGGATCGCCGCTTTTGCTCAGTTTTGGCACAGAACGTGCGTTTCAAACAGAGAATTGCTCCTTTTGGCACAAAACGGCCGTTTCGTGCACAGAATCGCCGCTTTTGCTCATTATTATCACAAAACGTGCGTTTCGTACACAAAATCGCCGCTTTTGCTCAGTTTTGTTACAAAACGTATGTTTCGTGCACAGATTCGCCGCTTTTGCTCAGTTTTGGCACAAAGCGTGCGTTTCACGCACCGAATTGCTGCTCTTGGCAAAAAACGGGCGTTTCGTGCACAGAATCGCCGCTTTTGCTCAGTTTTGGCACAAACCGAGTGTTTCGTGCACAGAATCGCCGCTTTTGCTCAGTTTTGGCACGAAACCCGGGTTTCGCGCACACAATCCCGCATCTGGTCTGTTTTGGCACAAAACGTGCGTTTCGTGCACAGAATCGCCGCCTTTGCTCAGTTTTTGCACAAAAAGTGCGTTTCAAGCACCGAATTGCTCAGTTTTGGCACAAAACGTGCGTTTCGTGCACAGAATCGCCGCTTTTGCTCAGTTTTGCCACAAAACTCGGGTTGCGTGCACACAATCCCGCTTCTGCTCAGTTTTGGCACAAAACTTGCGTTTCGTGCTCAGAATCGCCGCTTTTGCTCATGTTTGGCACAAAACGTGCGTTTCAAACACCGAATTGCTCCTTTTGGCTCAAAACGGGCGTTTCGTGCTCGGAATCGCCGTTTTTGCTCAGTTTTGGCACATAACGTGCGTTTCGTGCTCAGAATCGCCGCTTTTGCTCATGTTTGGCACAAAACGTGCGTTTCGCGCACCGAATTGCTCCTTTTGGCAAAAAACGGGCGTTTCGTGCACAGAATCGCCGCTTTTGCTCAGTTTTGTCACAAAATGTATGTTTCGTGCACAGAATCGCCGCTTTTGCTCAGTTTTGGCACAAAACGTGCGTTTTACGCACCGAATCGCTCCTTTTGGCAAAAAACGGGCGTTTCATGCACAGAATCGCCGCTTTTTCTCAGTTTTGGCGCATAACGTGCGTTTCGTGCTCAGAATCGCCGCTTTTGCTCATGTTTGGCACATAACGTGCGTTCCGAGCACAGAATCGCCGCTTGTGCTCAGTTGTGGCACAAAACGTGCGTTTCGTGCACAGAATCGCCGCTTTTGCTCAGTTTTGGCACAGAACGTGCGTTTCAAACAGCGAATCGCTCCTTTTGGCAAAAAACGGGCGTTTCATGCACAGAATCGCCGCTTTTTCTAAGTTTTGGCGCATAACGTGCGTTTCGTGCTCAGAATCGCCGCTTTTGCTCATGTTCGGCACAAAACGTGCGTTCCGAGCACAGAATCGCCGCTTGTGCACAGTTTTGGCACAAAACGTGCGTTTCGTGCACAGAATCGCCGCTTTTGCACAGTTTTGGCACAAAACGTGCGTTACGTGCACAGAATCGCCGCTTTTGCTCATGTTTGGCACAAAACGTGCGTTCCGAGCACAGAATCGCCGCTTGTGCTCAGTTGTGGCACAAAACGTGCGTTTCGTGCACAGAATCGCCGCTTTTGCTCAGTTTTGGCACAGAACGTGCGTTTCAAACAGCGAATCGCTCCTTTTGGCAAAAAACGGGCGTTTCATGCACAGAATCGCCGCTTTTTCTAAGTTTTGGCGCATAACGTGCGTTTCGTGCTCAGAATCGCCGCTTTTGCTCATGTTCGGCACAAAACGTGCGTTCCGAGCACAGAATCGCCGCTTGTGCACAGTTTTGGCACAAAACGTGCGTTCCGAGCACAGAATCGCCGCTTGTGCTCAGTTTTGTCTCAAAACGTATGTTTCGTGCACAGAATCGCCGCTTTTGCTCAGTTGTGGCACAAAACGTGCGTTTCACGCACCGAATTGCTCCTTTTGGCAAAAAACCGGCGTTTCGTGCACAGAATCGCCGCTTTTGCTCAGTTTCGGCACAAAACGTGCGTTTCGTGCTCAGACTCGCCGCTTTTGCTAATTCTTACCACAAAACGTGCGTTTCGTGCACAGAATCGCCGCTTTTGCTCAGTTTTGTCACAAAACGTATGTTTCGTGCACCGAATCGCCGCTTTTGCTCAGTTTTGGCACAAAACGTGCGTTTCGTGCACAGAATCGCCGCTTTTGCTCAGTTTTGTCACAAAACGTATGTTTCGTGCACACAATCGCCGCTTTTTCTCAGTTTTGGCACAAAACGTGCGCTTCGTGCACAGAATCGCCGCTTTTGCTCTGTTTTGGGACAAAACGTGCGTTTCACGCACCGAATCGCTCCTTTTGGCAAAAAACGGGCGTTTCATGCACAGAATCGCCGCTATTTCTCAGTTTTGGCGCATAACGTGCGTTTCGTGCTCAGAATCGCCGCTTTTGCTCATGTTTGGCACAAAACGTGCGTTCCGAGCACAGAATCGCCGCTTGTGCTCAGTTTTGGCACAAAACGTGCGTTTCGTGCACAGATTCGCCGTTTTTGCTCAGTTTTGGCACAAAACGTGCGCTTCGTGCACAGACTCGCCGCTTTTGCTCATTTTTGGCTCAAAACGTGCGTTTCGTGCTCAGAATCGCCGCTTTTGCTCAGTTCTGTCACAAAACGTATGTTTCGTGCACAGAATCGCCGCTTTTGCTCAGTTTTGGCACAAAACGTGCGTTTCAAGCAGCGAATTGCTCCTTTTGGCACAAAACGGGCGTTTCGTGCACAGAATCGCCGCTTTTGCACAGTTTTGGCACAGAACGTGCGTTTCAAGCAGCGAATTGCTCCTTTTGGCACAAAACGGGCGTTTTGTGCACAGAATCCCCGCTTTTGCTCAGTTTTGGCAAAGAACGTGCGTTTCAAACAGCGAATCGCTCCTTTTGGCAAAAAACGGGCGGTTCGTGCACAGAATCGCCGCTTTTGCTCAGTTTTGGCACAAAACTAGCGTTTCGTGCTGAGAATCCCCGCTACAGCTCATGATTGGCACAAAACGGGCGTTTCGTGCACAGAATCGCCGCTTTTGCTCAGTTTTGGCACATAACGAGCGTTTCGTTCTCAGAATCGCCGCTTTTACTCATGTTTGGCACAAAACGAGCGTTTCGTGCGCAGAATCGCCGCTTTTGCACAGTTTTGGCACATAACGTGCGTTTCAAGCAGCGAGTTGCTCCTTTTGGCACAAAACGGGCGTTTCGTGCAAGGAATCACCGCTTTTGCTCAGTTTTGGCACATGATGTTTGTTTCGTGCCGAGAATCCCCGCTATTGCTCATGATTGGCACAAAACGCGCGTTTCGCGCACAGAATCGCCGCTTTTGCTCAGTTTTGGCACATAACGTGCGTTTTGTTCTCAGAATCGCCGCTTTTACTCATGTTTGGCACAAAACGAGCGTTTCGGGCGCAGAATCGCCGCTTTTGCTCTGTTTTCGGACAAAACGTGCGTTCCACTTACCGAATTAATCCTTCTGGCACAAAACGTGCGTTTCGTGCACAGAATCGCCGCTTTTGCTCAGTTTTGGCACATAACGTGCGTTTCGTGCACAGAATCGCCGCTTTTGCTCAGTTTTGGCACAAAACCCGGGTTTCGTGCACACAATCCCGCTTCTGCTCAGTTTTGGCACAAAACGTGCATTTCGTGCACAGAATCGCCGCTTTTGCTCAGTTTTAGCACAAAACTTGCGCTTCGTGCTCAGAACCGCCGCTTTTGCTCTGTTTTGGCACAAAACGTGCGGTTCACTTACCGAATTAATCCTTCTTTCACAAAACGTGCGTTTCGTGCGCAGGATCGCCGCTTTTGCTCAGTTTTGGCACAAAACGTGCGTTTCGGCACAGAATCGCCGCTGTTGCTCAGTTTTGGCACAAAACGTGCGTTTCGTACACAGAATCGCCGCTTTTGCTCAGTTTTGGCAAGAAACGTGCGTTTCAACCTGCGAATTGCTCCTTTTGGCACAAAACGTGCGTTTCGTGCACAGAATCGCCGCTTTTGCTCAGTTTTGGCACGAAACGTGCGGTTCGTGCACAGAATCGCCGCTTTTGCTCAGTTTTGGCACATAACGTTGCGTTTCGCGCTCAGAATCGCCGCTTTTGCTCATTATTATCACAAATCGTGCGGTTCGTGCACAGAATCGCCGCTTTTGCTCAGTTTTGGCGCAAAACAGGCGTTTCGTGCTCAGAATCGCCGCTTTTGCTCAGTTTTGGCACAAAACTAGCGTTTCGTGCTCAGAATCGCCGCTTTTGCTCAGTTTTGGCACAAAACGTGCTCTTCGTGCTCAGAATCGCCGCTTTTGCTCAGTTTTGGCACAAAACGTGCGTTTCGTGCATAGAATCGCCGCTTTTACTCAGTTTTGGCACAAAACGTGCGTTTCAAATACCGAATTGCTCCTTTTGGCTCAAAACGGGCGTTTCGTCCCCGGAATCGCCGTTTTTGCTCAGTTTTGGCACATAACGTGCGTTTCGTGCACAGAATCGCCGCTTTTGCTCAGTTTTGGCACAAAACGTGCGTTTCACGCACCGAATCGCTCCTTTTGGCAAAAAACGGGCGTTTCATGCACAGAATCGCCGCTATTTCTCAGTTTTGGCGCATAACGTGCGTTTCGTGCTCAGAATCGCCGCTTTTGCTCATGTTTGGCACAAAACGTGCGTTCCGAGCACAGAATCGCCGCTTGTGCTCAGTTTTGGCACAAAACGTGCGTTTCGTGCACAGAATCGCCGTTTTTGCTCAGTTTTGGCACAAAACGTGCGCTTCGTGCACAGACTCGCCGCTTTTGCTCATTTTTGGCTCAAAACGTGCGTTTCGTGCTCAGAATCGCCGCTTTTGCTCAGTTCTGTCACAAAACGTATGTTTCGTGCACAGAATCGCCGCTTTTGCTCAGTTTTGGCACAAAACGTGCGTTTCAAGCAGCGAATTGCTCCTTTTGGCACAAAACGGGCGTTTCGTGCACAGAATCGCCGCTTTTGCACAGTTTTGGCACAGAACGTGCGTTTCAAGCAGCGAATTGCTCCTTTTGGCACAAAACGGGCGTTTTGTGCACAGAATCCCCGCTTTTGCTCAGTTTTGGCAAAGAACGTGCGTTTCAAACAGCGAATCGCTCCTTTTGGCAAAAAACGGGCGGTTCGTGCACAGAATCGCCGCTTTGGCTCAGTTTTGTCACAAAACGTGCGTTTCATGCATAGAATCGCCGCTTTTGCTCAGTTTTGGCACAATACGTGCGTTTCGTGCACAGAATCGCCGCTTTTGCTCAGTTTTGGCACAAAACTAGCGTTTCGTGCTCAGAATCGCCGCTTTTGCTCAGTTTTGGCACAAAACGTGCTCTTCGTGCTCAGAATCGCCGCTTTTGCTCAGTTTTGGCACAAAACGTGCGTTTCGTGCATAGAATCGCCGCTTTTACTCAGTTTTGGCACAAAACGTGCGTTTCAAATACCGAATTGCTCCTTTTGGCTCAAAACGGGCGTTTCGTCCCCGGAATCGCCGTTTTTGCTCAGTTTTGGCACATAACGTGCGTTTCGTGCACAGAATCGCCGCTTTTGCTCAGTTTTGGCACAAAACGTGCGTTTCACGCACCGAATCGCTCCTTTTGGCAAAAAACGGGCGTTTCATGCACAGAATCGCCGCTATTTCTCAGTTTTGGCGCATAACGTGCGTTTCGTGCTCAGAATCGCCGCTTTTGCTCATGTTTGGCACAAAACGTGCGTTCCGAGCACAGAATCGCCGCTTGTGCTCAGTTTTGGCACAAAACGTGCGTTTCGTGCACAGAATCGCCGTTTTTGCTCAGTTTTGGCACAAAACGTGCGCTTCGTGCACAGACTCGCCGCTTTTGCTCATTTTTGGCTCAAAACGTGCGTTTCGTGCTCAGAATCGCCGCTTTTGCTCAGTTCTGTCACAAAACGTATGTTTCGTGCACAGAATCGCCGCTTTTGCTCAGTTTTGGCACAAAACGTGCGTTTCAAGCAGCGAATTGCTCCTTTTGGCACAAAACGGGCGTTTCGTGCACAGAATCGCCGCTTTTGCACAGTTTTGGCACAGAACGTGCGTTTCAAGCAGCGAATTGCTCCTTTTGGCACAAAACGGGCGTTTTGTGCACAGAATCCCCGCTTTTGCTCAGTTTTGGCAAAGAACGTGCGTTTCAAACAGCGAATCGCTCCTTTTGGCAAAAAACGGGCGGTTCGTGCACAGAATCGCCGCTTTGGCTCAGTTTTGTCACAAAACGTGCGTTTCATGCATAGAATCGCCGCTTTTGCTCAGTTTTGGCACAATACGTGCGTTTCGTGCACAGAATCGCCGCTTTTGCTCAGTTTTGGCACAAAACTAGCGTTTCGTGCTCAGAATCGCCGCTTTTGCTCAGTTTTGGCACAAAACGTGCTCTTCGTGCTCAGAATCGCCGCTTTTGCTCAGTTTTGGCACAAAACGTGCGTTTCGTGCATAGAATCGCCGCTTTTACTCAGTTTTGGCACAAAACGTGCGTTTCAAATACCGAATTGCTCCTTTTGGCTCAAAACGGGCGTTTCGTCCCCGGAATCGCCGTTTTTGCTCAGTTTTGGCACATAACGTGCGTTTCGTGCACAGAATCGCCGCTTTTGCTCAGTTTTGGCACAAAACGTGCGTTTCACGCACCGAATCGCTCCTTTTGGCGCATAACGTGCGTTTCGTGCTCAGAATCGCCGCTTTTGCTCATGTTTGGCACAAAACGTGCGTTCCGAGCACAGAATCGCCGCTTGTGCTCAGTTTTGGCACAAAACGTGCGTTTCGTGCACAGAATCGCCGTTTTTGCTCAGTTTTGGCACAAAACGTGCGCTTCGTGCACAGACTCGCCGCTTTTGCTCATTTTTGGCTCAAAACGTGCGTTTCGTGCTCAGAATCGCCGCTTTTGCTCAGTTCTGTCACAAAACGTATGTTTCGTGCACAGAATCGCCGCTTTTGCTCAGTTTTGGCACAAAACGTGCGTTTCAAGCAGCGAATTGCTCCTTGTGGCACAAAACGGGCGTTTCGTGCACAGAATCGCCGCTTTTGCACAGTTTTGGCACAGAACGTGCGTTTCAAGCAGCGAATTGCTCCTTTTGGCACAAAACGGGCGTTTTGTGCACAGAATCCCCGCTTTTGCTCAGTTTTGGCAAAGAACGTGCGTTTCAAACAGCGAATCGCTCCTTTTGGCAAAAAACGAGAGGTTCGTGCACAGAATCGCCGCTTTGGCTCAGTTTTGTCACAAAACGTGCGTTTCATGCACAGAATCGCCGCTTTTGCTCAGTTTTGTCACAAAACGTATGTTTCGTGCACAGAATCGCCGCTTTTGCTAAGTTTTGGCACAAAACGTGCGTTTCGTGCTCGGAATCGCCGTTTTTGCTCAGTTTTGGCACAAAACGTGCGCTTCGTGCACAGAATCGCCGCTTTTGCTCTGTTTTGGGACAAAACGTGCGTTTCACTTACCGAATTATTCGTTCTGGCACAAAACCTGCGTTTCGTCCACAGGATCGCCGCTTTTGCGCAGTTTTGGCGCATAACGTGCGTTTCGTGCACAGAATTGCCGCTTTTGCTCATGATTGGCACAAGACGGGCGTTTCGTGAACAGAATCGCCGCTTTTGCTCAGTTTTGGCACATAACGTTCGTTTCGTGCTGAGAATCCCCGCTACTGGTCATGATTGGCACAAAACGGGCGTTTCGTGCACAGAATCGCCGCTTTTGCTCAGTTTTGGCACATAACGAGCGTTTCGTTCTCAGAATCGCCGCTTTTACTCATGTTTGGCACAAAACGAGCGTTTCGTGCGCAGAATCGCCGCTTTTGCACAGTTTTGGCACATAACGTGCGTTTCAAGCAGCGAGTTGCTCCTTTTGGCACAAAACGGGCGTTTCGTGCAAGGAATCACCGCTTTTGCTCAGTTTTGGCACATAATGTTTGTTTCGTGCCGAGAATCCCCGCTATTGCTCATGATTTTCACAAAACGGGCGTTTCGCGCACAGAATCGCCGCTTTTGCTCAGTTTTGGCACATAACGTGCGTTTTGTTCTCAGAATCGCCGCTTTTACTCATGTTTGGCACAAAACGAGCGTTTCGGGCGCAGAATCGCCGCTTTTGCTCTGTTTTCGGACAAAACGTGCGTTCCACTTACCGAATTAATCCTTCTGGCACAAAACGTGCGTTTCGTGCACAGAATCGCCGCTTTTGCTCAGTTTTGGCACATAACGTGCGTTTCGTGCACAGAATCGCCGCTTTTGCTCAGTTTTGGCACAAAACCCGGGTTTCGTGCACACAATCCCGCTTCTGCTCAGTTTTGGCACAAAACGTGCATTTCGTGCACAGAATCGCCGCTTTTGCTCAGTTTTGGCACGAAACTTGCGCTTCGTGCTCAGAATCGCCGCTTTTGCTCTGTTTTGGCACAAAACGTGCGGTTCACTTACCGAATTAATCCTTCTTTCACAAAACGTGAGTTTCGTGCGCAGGATCGCCGCTTTTGCTCTGTTTTGGCACAAAACGTGCGTTTCACTTACCGAATTAATCGTTCTGGCACAAAACGTGCGTTTCGTCCACAGGATCGCCGCTTTTGCGCAGTTTTGGCGCATAACGTGCGTTTCGTGCACAGAATGGCCGCTTTTGCTCATGATTGGCACAAGACGGGCGTTTCGTGAACAGAATCGTCGCTTTTGCTCAGTTTTGGCACAAAACTTGCTTTTCGTGCTCGGAATCGCCGGTTTTGCTCAGTTTTGGCACAAAACGGGCGTTTCGTGGACAGACTCGCCGCTTTTGCTCAGTTTTGGCACAAAACGTGTATTTCGTGCACAGAATCACCGCTTTTGCTCAGTTTTGGCACAAAACGGGCGTTTCGTGCACAGAATCGCCGCTTTTGCCAGTTTTGGAACAAAACCTGCGTTTCGAGCTCGGAATCGCTGCTTTTGCTCAGTTTTGGCACAAAACGTGCGTTTCAAACACCGAATTGCTCCTTTTGGCTCAAAACGTGCGTTTCGTGCTCGGAATCGCCGTTTTTGCTCAGTTTTGGCACAAAACGGGCGTTTCACGCACCGAATTGCTCCTTTTGGCAAAAAAACGGGCGTTTCGTGCACAGAATCGCCGCTTTCGCTCAGTTTTGGCACAAGACGTGCGTTTCGTGCTCAGAATCGCCGCTTTTGCTCATGTTTGCCACAAAACGTGCGTTTCGCGCACCGAATTGCTCCTTTTGGCAAAAAACGGGCGTTTCGTGCACAGAATCGCCGCTTTTGCTCAGTTTTGTCACAAAATGTATGTTTCGTGCACAGAATCGCCGCTTTTTCTCAGTTTTGGCGCATAACGTGCGTTTCGTGCTCAGAATCGCCGCTTTTGCTCATGTTTGGCACAAAACGTGCGTTCCGAGCACAGAATCGCCGCTTGTGCTCAGTTGTGGCACAAAACGTGCGTTTCGTGCACAGAATCGCCGTTTTTGCTCAGTTTTGGCACAAAACGTGCGCTTCGTGCACAGAGTCGCCGCTTTTGCTCATTTTTGGCTCAAAACGTGCGTTTCGTGCTCAGAATCGTTGCTTTTGCTAATTATTACCACAAAACGTGCGTTACGTGCACAGAATCGCCGCTTTTGCTCAGTTTTGGCACAGAACGTGCGTTTCAAACAGCGAATCGCTCCTTTTGGCAAAAAACGGGCGTTTCATGCACAGAATCGCCGCTTTTTCTAAGTTTTGGCGCATAACGTGCGTTTCGTGCTCAGAATCGCCGCTTTTGCTCATGTTCGGCACAAAACGTGCGTTCCGAGCACAGAATCGCCGCTTGTGCACAGTTTTGGCACAAAACGTGCGTTTCGTGCACAGAATCGCCGCTTTTGCACAGTTTTGGCACAAAACGTGCGTTACGTGCACAGAATCGCCGCTTTTGCTCAGTTTTGGCGCAAAACTGGCGTTTCGTGCTCAGAATCGCCGCTTTTGCTCGTGTTTGGCACAAAACGTGCGTTCCGAGCACAGAATCGCCGCTTGTGCTCAGTTTTGTCTCAAAACGTATGTTTCGTGCACAGAATCGCCGCTTTTGCTCAGTTGTGGCACAAAACGTGCGTTTGACGCACCGAATTGCTCCTTTTGGCAAAAAACCGGCATTTCGTGCACAGAATCGCCGCTTTTGCTCAGTTTCGGCACAAAACGTGCGTTTCGTGCTCAGACTCGCCGCTTTTGCTAATTCTTACCACAAAACGTGCGTTTCGTGCACAGAATCGCCGCTTTTGCTCAGTTTTGTCACAAAACGTATGTTTCGTGCACCGAATCGCCGCTTTTGCTCAGTTTTGGCACAAAACGTGCGTTTCGTGCACAGAATCGCCGCTTTTGCTCAGTTTTGTCACAAAACGTATGTTTCGTGCACACAATCGCCGCTTTTGCTCAGTTTTGGCACAAAACGTGCGCTTCGTGCACAGAATCGCCGCTTTTGCTCTGTTTTGGGACAAAACGTGCGTTTCACTTACCGAATTATTCGTTCTGGCACAAAACCTGCGTTTCGTCCACAGGATCGCCGCTTTTGCGCAGTTTTGGCGCATAACGTGCGTTTCGTGCACAGAATTGCCGCTTTTGCTCATGATTGGCACAAGACGGGCGTTTCGTGAACAGAATCGCCGCTTTTGCTCAGTTTTGGCACAAAACGTGCGTTTCACGCACCGAATCGCTCCTTTTGGCAAAAAACGGGCGTTTCATGCACAGAATCGCCGCTATTTCTCAGTTTTGGCGCATAACGTGCGTTTCGTGCTCAGAATCGCCGCTTTTGCTCATGTTTGGCACAAAACGTGCGTTCCGAGCACAGAATCGCCGCTTGTGCTCAGTTTTGGCACAAAACGTGCGTTTCGTGCACAGAATCGCCGTTTTTGCTCAGTTTTGGCACAAAACGTGCGCTTCGTGCACAGACTCGCCGCTTTTGCTCATTTTTGGCTCAAAACGTGCGTTTCGTGCTCAGAATCGCCGCTTTTGCTCAGTTCTGTCACAAAACGTATGTTTCGTGCACAGAATCGCCGCTTTTGCTCAGTTTTGGCACAAAACGTGCGTTTCAAGCAGCGAATTGCTCCTTTTGGCACAAAACGGGCGTTTCGTGCACAGAATCGCCGCTTTTGCACAGTTTTGGCACAGAACGTGCGTTTCAAGCAGCGAATTGCTCCTTTTGGCACAAAACGGGCGTTTTGTGCACAGAATCCCCGCTTTTGCTCAGTTTTGGCAAAGAACGTGCGTTTCAAACAGCGAATCGCTCCTTTTGGCAAAAAACGGGCGGTTCGTGCACAGAATCGCCGCTTTTGCTCAGTTTTGGCACAAAACTAGCGTTTCGTGCTGAGAATCCCCGCTACAGCTCATGATTGGCACAAAACGGGCGTTTCGTGCACAGAATCGCCGCTTTTGCTCAGTTTTGGCACATAACGAGCGTTTCGTTCTCAGAATCGCCGCTTTTACTCATGTTTGGCACAAAACGAGCGTTTCGTGCGCAGAATCGCCGCTTTTGCACAGTTTTGGCACATAACGTGCGTTTCAAGCAGCGAGTTGCTCCTTTTGGCACAAAACGGGCGTTTCGTGCAAGGAATCACCGCTTTTGCTCAGTTTTGGCACATGATGTTTGTTTCGTGCCGAGAATCCCCGCTATTGCTCATGATTGGCACAAAACGGGCGTTTCGCGCACAGAATCGCCGCTTTTGCTCAGTTTTGGCACATAACGTGCGTTTTGTTCTCAGAATCGCCGCTTTTACTCATGTTTGGCACAAAACGAGCGTTTCGGGCGCAGAATCGCCGCGTTTGCTCTGTTTTCGGACAAAACGTGCGTTCCACTTACCGAATTAATCCTTCTGGCACAAAACGTGCGTTTCGTGCACAGAATCGCCGCTTTTGCTCAGTTTTGGCACATAACGTGCGTTTCGTACACAGAATCGCCGCTTTTGCTCAGTTTTGGCACAAAACCCGGGTTTCGTGCACACAATCCCGCTTCTGCTCAGTTTTGGCACAAAACGTGCATTTCGTGCACAGAATCGCCGCTTTTGCTCAGTTTTAGCACAAAACTTGCGCTTCGTGCTCAGAACCGCCGCTTTTGCTCTGTTTTGGCACAAAACGTGCGGTTCACTTACCGAATTAATCCTTCTTTCACAAAACGTGCGTTTCGTGCGCAGGATCGCCGCTTTTGCTCAGTTTTGGCACAAAACGTGCGTTTCGGCACAGAATCGCCGCTGTTGCTCAGTTTTGGCACAAAACGTGCGTTTCGTACACAGAATCGCCGCTTTTGCTCAGTTTTGGCAAGAAACGTGCGTTTCAACCTGCGAATTGCTCCTTTTGGCACAAAACGTGCGTTTCGTGCACAGAATCGCCGCTTTTGCTCAGTTTTGGCACGAAACGTGCGGTTCGTGCACAGAATCGCCGCTTTTGCTCAGTTTTGGCACATAACGTTGCGTTTCGCGCTCAGAATCGCCGCTTTTGCTCATTATTATCACAAATCGTGCGGTTCGTGCACAGAATCGCCGCTTTTGCTCAGTTTTGGCGCAAAACAGGCGTTTCGTGCTCAGAATCGCCGTTTTTGCCAAGTTTTGGCACAAAACGTTTGCTTCGTGCACAGAGTCGCCGCTTTTGCTCAGTTTTGGCTCAAAACGTGCGTTTCGTGCTCAGAATCGCCGCTTTTGCTCATTATTATCACAAATCGTGCGGTTCGTGCACAGAATCGCCGCTTTGGCTCAGTTTTGTCACAAAACGTGCGTTTCATGCATAGAATCGCCGCTTTTGCTCAGTTTTGGCACAATACGTGCGTTTCGTGCACAGAATCGCCGCTTTTGCTCAGTTTTGGCACAAAACTAGCGTTTCGTGCTCAGAATCGCCGCTTTTGCTCAGTTTTGGCACAAAACGTGCTCTTCGTGCTCAGAATCGCCGCTTTTGCTCAGTTTTGGCACAAAACGTGCGTTTCGTGCATAGAATCGCCGCTTTTACTCAGTTTTGGCACAAAACGTGCGTTTCAAATACCGAATTGCTCCTTTTGGCTCAAAACGGGCGTTTCGTCCCCGGAATCGCCGTTTTTGCTCAGTTTTGGCACATAACGTGCGTTTCGTGCACAGAATCGCCGCTTTTGCTCAGTTTTGGCACAAAACGTGCGTTTCACGCACCGAATCGCTCCTTTTGGCGCATAACGTGCGTTTCGTGCTCAGAATCGCCGCTTTTGCTCATGTTTGGCACAAAACGTGCGTTCCGAGCACAGAATCGCCGCTTGTGCTCAGTTTTGGCACAAAACGTGCGTTTCGTGCACAGAATCGCCGTTTTTGCTCAGTTTTGGCACAAAACGTGCGCTTCGTGCACAGACTCGCCGCTTTTGCTCATTTTTGGCTCAAAACGTGCGTTTCGTGCTCAGAATCGCCGCTTTTGCTCAGTTCTGTCACAAAACGTATGTTTCGTGCACAGAATCGCCGCTTTTGCTCAGTTTTGGCACAAAACGTGCGTTTCAAGCAGCGAATTGCTCCTTGTGGCACAAAACGGGCGTTTCGTGCACAGAATCGCCGCTTTTGCACAGTTTTGGCACAGAACGTGCGTTTCAAGCAGCGAATTGCTCCTTTTGGCACAAAACGGGCGTTTTGTGCACAGAATCCCCGCTTTTGCTCAGTTTTGGCAAAGAACGTGCGTTTCAAACAGCGAATCGCTCCTTTTGGCAAAAAACGAGAGGTTCGTGCACAGAATCGCCGCTTTGGCTCAGTTTTGTCACAAAACGTGCGTTTCATGCACAGAATCGCCGCTTTTGCTCAGTTTTGTCACAAAACGTATGTTTCGTGCACAGAATCGCCGCTTTTGCTAAGTTTTGGCACAAAACGTGCGTTTCGTGCTCGGAATCGCCGTTTTTGCTCAGTTTTGGCACAAAACGTGCGCTTCGTGCACAGAATCGCCGCTTTTGCTCTGTTTTGGGACAAAACGTGCGTTTCACTTACCGAATTATTCGTTCTGGCACAAAACCTGCGTTTCGTCCACAGGATCGCCGCTTTTGCGCAGTTTTGGCGCATAACGTGCGTTTCGTGCACAGAATTGCCGCTTTTGCTCATGATTGGCACAAGACGGGCGTTTCGTGAACAGAATCGCCGCTTTTGCTCAGTTTTGGCACATAACGTTCGTTTCGTGCTGAGAATCCCCGCTACTGGTCATGATTGGCACAAAACGGGCGTTTCGTGCACAGAATCGCCGCTTTTGCTCAGTTTTGGCACATAACGAGCGTTTCGTTCTCAGAATCGCCGCTTTTACTCATGTTTGGCACAAAACGAGCGTTTCGTGCGCAGAATCGCCGCTTTTGCACAGTTTTGGCACATAACGTGCGTTTCAAGCAGCGAGTTGCTCCTTTTGGCACAAAACGGGCGTTTCGTGCAAGGAATCACCGCTTTTGCTCAGTTTTGGCACATAATGTTTGTTTCGTGCCGAGAATCCCCGCTATTGCTCATGATTTTCACAAAACGGGCGTTTCGCGCACAGAATCGCCGCTTTTGCTCAGTTTTGGCACATAACGTGCGTTTTGTTCTCAGAATCGCCGCTTTTACTCATGTTTGGCACAAAACGAGCGTTTCGGGCGCAGAATCGCCGCTTTTGCTCTGTTTTCGGACAAAACGTGCGTTCCACTTACCGAATTAATCCTTCTGGCACAAAACGTGCGTTTCGTGCACAGAATCGCCGCTTTTGCTCAGTTTTGGCACATAACGTGCGTTTCGTGCACAGAATCGCCGCTTTTGCTCAGTTTTGGCACAAAACCCGGGTTTCGTGCACACAATCCCGCTTCTGCTCAGTTTTGGCACAAAACGTGCATTTCGTGCACAGAATCGCCGCTTTTGCTCAGTTTTGGCACGAAACTTGCGCTTCGTGCTCAGAATCGCCGCTTTTGCTCTGTTTTGGCACAAAACGTGCGGTTCACTTACCGAATTAATCCTTCTTTCACAAAACGTGAGTTTCGTGCGCAGGATCGCCGCTTTTGCTCTGTTTTGGCACAAAACGTGCGTTTCACTTACCGAATTAATCGTTCTGGCACAAAACGTGCGTTTCGTCCACAGGATCGCCGCTTTTGCGCAGTTTTGGCGCATAACGTGCGTTTCGTGCACAGAATGGCCGCTTTTGCTCATGATTGGCACAAGACGGGCGTTTCGTGAACAGAATCGTCGCTTTTGCTCAGTTTTGGCACAAAACTTGCTTTTCGTGCTCGGAATCGCCGGTTTTGCTCAGTTTTGGCACAAAACGGGCGTTTCGTGGACAGACTCGCCGCTTTTGCTCAGTTTTGGCACAAAACGTGTATTTCGTGCACAGAATCACCGCTTTTGCTCAGTTTTGGCACAAAACGGGCGTTTCGTGCACAGAATCGCCGCTTTTGCCAGTTTTGGAACAAAACCTGCGTTTCGAGCTCGGAATCGCTGCTTTTGCTCAGTTTTGGCACAAAACGTGCGTTTCAAACACCGAATTGCTCCTTTTGGCTCAAAACGTGCGTTTCGTGCTCGGAATCGCCGTTTTTGCTCAGTTTTGGCACAAAACGGGCGTTTCACGCACCGAATTGCTCCTTTTGGCAAAAAAACGGGCGTTTCGTGCACAGAATCGCCGCTTTCGCTCAGTTTTGGCACAAGACGTGCGTTTCGTGCTCAGAATCGCCGCTTTTGCTCATGTTTGCCACAAAACGTGCGTTTCGCGCACCGAATTGCTCCTTTTGGCAAAAAACGGGCGTTTCGTGCACAGAATCGCCGCTTTTGCTCAGTTTTGTCACAAAATGTATGTTTCGTGCACAGAATCGCCGCTTTTTCTCAGTTTTGGCGCATAACGTGCGTTTCGTGCTCAGAATCGCCGCTTTTGCTCATGTTTGGCACAAAACGTGCGTTCCGAGCACAGAATCGCCGCTTGTGCTCAGTTGTGGCACAAAACGTGCGTTTCGTGCACAGAATCGCCGTTTTTGCTCAGTTTTGGCACAAAACGTGCGCTTCGTGCACAGAGTCGCCGCTTTTGCTCATTTTTGGCTCAAAACGTGCGTTTCGTGCTCAGAATCGTTGCTTTTGCTAATTATTACCACAAAACGTGCGTTACGTGCACAGAATCGCCGCTTTTGCTCAGTTTTGGCACAGAACGTGCGTTTCAAACAGCGAATCGCTCCTTTTGGCAAAAAACGGGCGTTTCATGCACAGAATCGCCGCTTTTTCTAAGTTTTGGCGCATAACGTGCGTTTCGTGCTCAGAATCGCCGCTTTTGCTCATGTTCGGCACAAAACGTGCGTTCCGAGCACAGAATCGCCGCTTGTGCACAGTTTTGGCACAAAACGTGCGTTTCGTGCACAGAATCGCCGCTTTTGCACAGTTTTGGCACAAAACGTGCGTTACGTGCACAGAATCGCCGCTTTTGCTCAGTTTTGGCGCAAAACTGGCGTTTCGTGCTCAGAATCGCCGCTTTTGCTCGTGTTTGGCACAAAACGTGCGTTCCGAGCACAGAATCGCCGCTTGTGCTCAGTTTTGTCTCAAAACGTATGTTTCGTGCACAGAATCGCCGCTTTTGCTCAGTTGTGGCACAAAACGTGCGTTTGACGCACCGAATTGCTCCTTTTGGCAAAAAACCGGCATTTCGTGCACAGAATCGCCGCTTTTGCTCAGTTTCGGCACAAAACGTGCGTTTCGTGCTCAGACTCGCCGCTTTTGCTAATTCTTACCACAAAACGTGCGTTTCGTGCACAGAATCGCCGCTTTTGCTCAGTTTTGTCACAAAACGTATGTTTCGTGCACCGAATCGCCGCTTTTGCTCAGTTTTGGCACAAAACGTGCGTTTCGTGCACAGAATCGCCGCTTTTGCTCAGTTTTGTCACAAAACGTATGTTTCGTGCACACAATCGCCGCTTTTGCTCAGTTTTGGCACAAAACGTGCGCTTCGTGCACAGAATCGCCGCTTTTGCTCTGTTTTGGGACAAAACGTGCGTTTCACTTACCGAATTATTCGTTCTGGCACAAAACCTGCGTTTCGTCCACAGGATCGCCGCTTTTGCGCAGTTTTGGCGCATAACGTGCGTTTCGTGCACAGAATTGCCGCTTTTGCTCATGATTGGCACAAGACGGGCGTTTCGTGAACAGAATCGCCGCTTTTGCTCAGTTTTGGCACAAAACGTGCGTTTCACGCACCGAATCGCTCCTTTTGGCAAAAAACGGGCGTTTCATGCACAGAATCGCCGCTATTTCTCAGTTTTGGCGCATAACGTGCGTTTCGTGCTCAGAATCGCCGCTTTTGCTCATGTTTGGCACAAAACGTGCGTTCCGAGCACAGAATCGCCGCTTGTGCTCAGTTTTGGCACAAAACGTGCGTTTCGTGCACAGAATCGCCGTTTTTGCTCAGTTTTGGCACAAAACGTGCGCTTCGTGCACAGACTCGCCGCTTTTGCTCATTTTTGGCTCAAAACGTGCGTTTCGTGCTCAGAATCGCCGCTTTTGCTCAGTTCTGTCACAAAACGTATGTTTCGTGCACAGAATCGCCGCTTTTGCTCAGTTTTGGCACAAAACGTGCGTTTCAAGCAGCGAATTGCTCCTTTTGGCACAAAACGGGCGTTTCGTGCACAGAATCGCCGCTTTTGCACAGTTTTGGCACAGAACGTGCGTTTCAAGCAGCGAATTGCTCCTTTTGGCACAAAACGGGCGTTTTGTGCACAGAATCCCCGCTTTTGCTCAGTTTTGGCAAAGAACGTGCGTTTCAAACAGCGAATCGCTCCTTTTGGCAAAAAACGGGCGGTTCGTGCACAGAATCGCCGCTTTTGCTCAGTTTTGGCACAAAACTAGCGTTTCGTGCTGAGAATCCCCGCTACAGCTCATGATTGGCACAAAACGGGCGTTTCGTGCACAGAATCGCCGCTTTTGCTCAGTTTTGGCACATAACGAGCGTTTCGTTCTCAGAATCGCCGCTTTTACTCATGTTTGGCACAAAACGAGCGTTTCGTGCGCAGAATCGCCGCTTTTGCACAGTTTTGGCACATAACGTGCGTTTCAAGCAGCGAGTTGCTCCTTTTGGCACAAAACGGGCGTTTCGTGCAAGGAATCACCGCTTTTGCTCAGTTTTGGCACATGATGTTTGTTTCGTGCCGAGAATCCCCGCTATTGCTCATGATTGGCACAAAACGGGCGTTTCGCGCACAGAATCGCCGCTTTTGCTCAGTTTTGGCACATAACGTGCGTTTTGTTCTCAGAATCGCCGCTTTTACTCATGTTTGGCACAAAACGAGCGTTTCGGGCGCAGAATCGCCGCGTTTGCTCTGTTTTCGGACAAAACGTGCGTTCCACTTACCGAATTAATCCTTCTGGCACAAAACGTGCGTTTCGTGCACAGAATCGCCGCTTTTGCTCAGTTTTGGCACATAACGTGCGTTTCGTACACAGAATCGCCGCTTTTGCTCAGTTTTGGCACAAAACCCGGGTTTCGTGCACACAATCCCGCTTCTGCTCAGTTTTGGCACAAAACGTGCATTTCGTGCACAGAATCGCCGCTTTTGCTCAGTTTTAGCACAAAACTTGCGCTTCGTGCTCAGAACCGCCGCTTTTGCTCTGTTTTGGCACAAAACGTGCGGTTCACTTACCGAATTAATCCTTCTTTCACAAAACGTGCGTTTCGTGCGCAGGATCGCCGCTTTTGCTCAGTTTTGGCACAAAACGTGCGTTTCGGCACAGAATCGCCGCTGTTGCTCAGTTTTGGCACAAAACGTGCGTTTCGTACACAGAATCGCCGCTTTTGCTCAGTTTTGGCAAGAAACGTGCGTTTCAACCTGCGAATTGCTCCTTTTGGCACAAAACGTGCGTTTCGTGCACAGAATCGCCGCTTTTGCTCAGTTTTGGCACGAAACGTGCGGTTCGTGCACAGAATCGCCGCTTTTGCTCAGTTTTGGCACATAACGTTGCGTTTCGCGCTCAGAATCGCCGCTTTTGCTCATTATTATCACAAATCGTGCGGTTCGTGCACAGAATCGCCGCTTTTGCTCAGTTTTGGCGCAAAACAGGCGTTTCGTGCTCAGAATCGCCGTTTTTGCCAAGTTTTGGCACAAAACGTTTGCTTCGTGCACAGAGTCGCCGCTTTTGCTCAGTTTTGGCTCAAAACGTGCGTTTCGTGCTCAGAATCGCCGCTTTTGCTCATTATTATCACAAATCGTGCGGTTCGTGCACAGAATCGCCGCTTTGGCTCAGTTTTGTCACAAAACGTGCGTTTCATGCATAGAATCGCCGCTTTTGCTCAGTTTTGGCACAATACGTGCGTTTCGTGCACAGAATCGCCGCTTTTGCTCAGTTTTGGCACAAAACTAGCGTTTCGTGCTCAGAATCGCCGCTTTTGCTCAGTTTTGGCACAAAACGTGCTCTTCGTGCTCAGAATCGCCGCTTTTGCTCAGTTTTGGCACAAAACGTGCGTTTCGTGCATAGAATCGCCGCTTTTACTCAGTTTTGGCACAAAACGTGCGTTTCAAATACCGAATTGCTCCTTTTGGCTCAAAACGGGCGTTTCGTCCCCGGAATCGCCGTTTTTGCTCAGTTTTGGCACATAACGTGCGTTTCGTGCACAGAATCGCCGCTTTTGCTCAGTTTTGGCACAAAACGTGCGTTTCACGCACCGAATCGCTCCTTTTGGCAAAAAACGGGCGTTTCATGCACAGAATCGCCGCTATTTCTCAGTTTTGGCGCATAACGTGCGTTTCGTGCTCAGAATCGCCGCTTTTGCTCATGTTTGGCACAAAACGTGCGTTCCGAGCACAGAATCGCCGCTTTTGCTCAGTTTTGGCGAAAAACTGGCGTTTCGTGCTCAGAATCGCCGTTTTTGCTCAGTTTTGGCACAAAACGTGCGCTTCAAGCAGCGAGTTGCTCCTTTCGGCACACAACGGGCGTTTCGTGCAAATGATCGCCGCTTTTGCTCAGTTTTGGCACAGAACGTGCGTTTCAAACAGAGAATTGCTCCTTTTGGCACAAAACGGCCGTTTCGTGCACAGAATCGCCGCTTTTGCTCATTATTATCACAAAACGTGCGTTTCGTACACAAAATCGCCGCTTTTGCTCAGTTTTGTTACAAAACGTATGTTTCGTGCACAGATTCGCCGCTTTTGCTCAGTTTTGGCACAAAGCGTGCGTTTCACGCACCGAATTGCTGCTCTTGGCAAAAAACGGGCGTTTCGTGCACAGAATCGCCGCTTTTGCTCAGCTTTGGCACAAACCGAGTGTTTCGTGCACAGAATCGCCGCTTTTGCTCAGTTTTGGCACGAAACCCGGGTTTCGCGCACACAATCCCGCATCTGGTCTGTTTTGGCACAAAACGTGCGTTTCGTGCACAGAATCGCCGCCTTTGCTCAGTTTTTGCACAAAAAGTGCGTTTCAAGCACCGAATTGCTCAGTTTTGGCACAAAACGTGCGTTTCGTGCACAGAATCGCCGCTTTTGCTCAGTTTTGCCACAAAACTCGGGTTTCGTGCACACAATCCCGCTTCTGCTCAGTTTTGGCACAAAACGTGCGTTTCACGCACCGAATTGTTCCTTTTGGCTAAACACGGGCGTTTCGTGCACAGAATCGCCGGTTTTGCTCAGTTTTGGCACAAAACGTGCGCTTCGTGCTCAGTATCGCCGCTTTTGCTCAGGTTTGGCACAAAACTTGCGTTTCGTGCTCAGAATCGCCGCTTTTGCTCATGTTTGGCACATAACGTGCGTTTCAAGCAGCGAGTTGCTCCTTTTGGCACAAAACGGGCGTTTCGTGCAAGGAATCACCGCTTTTGCTCAGTTTTGGCACATGATGTTTGTTTCGTGCCGAGAATCCCCGCTATTGCTCATGATTGGCACAAAACGGGCGTTTCGCGCACAGAATCGCCGCTTTTGCTCAGTTTTGGCACATAACGTGCGTTTTGTTCTCAGAATCGCCGCTTTTGCTCAGTTTTGGCACATAACGTGCGTTTTGTTCTCAGAATCGCCGCTTTTGCTCTGTTTTGGCACAAAACGTGCGGTTCACTTACCGAATTAATCCTTCTTTCACAAAACGTGCGTTTCGTGCGCAGGATCGCCGCTTTTGCTCAGTTTTGGCACAAAACGTGCGTTTCGGCACAGAATCGCCGCTGTTGCTCAGTTTTGGCACAAAACGTGCGTTTCGTACACAGAATCGCCGCTTTTGCTCAGTTTTGGCAAGAAACGTGCGTTTCAACCTGCGAATTGCTCCTTTTGGCACAAAACGTGCGTTTCGTGCACAGAATCGCCGCTTTTGCTCAGTTTTGGCACGAAACGTGCGGTTCGTGCACAGAATCGCCGCTTTTGCTCAGTTTTGGCACATAACGTTGCGTTTCGCGCTCAGAATCGCCGCTTTTGCTCATTATTATCACAAATCGTGCGGTTCGTGCACAGAATCGCCGCTTTTGCTCAGTTTTGGCGCAAAACAGGCGTTTCGTGCTCAGAATCGCCGTTTTTGCTAAGTTTTGGCACAAAACGCTTGCTTCGTGCACAGAGTCGCCGCTTTTGCTCAGTTTTGGCTCAAAACGTGCGTTTCGTGCTCAGAATCGCCGCTTTTGCTCATTATTATCACAAATCGTGCGGTTCGTGCACAGAATCGCCGCTTTGGCTCAGTTTTGTCACAAAACGTGCGTTTCATGCATAGAATCGCCGCTTTTGCTCAGTTTTGGCACAATACGTGCGTTTCGTGCACAGAATCGCCGCTTTTGCTCAGTTTTGGCACAAAACTAGCGTTTCGTGCTCAGAATCGCCGCTTTTGCTCAGTTTTGGTACAAAACGTGCTCTTCGTGCTCAGAATCGCCGCTTTTGCTCAGTTTTGGCACAAAACGTGCGTTTCGTGCATAGAATCGCCGCTTTTACTCAGTTTTGGCACAAAACGTGCGTTTCAAATACCGAATTGCTCCTTTTGGCTCAAAACGGGCGTTTCGTCCCCGGAATCGCCGTTTTTGCTCAGTTTTGGCACATAACGTGCGTTTCGTGCACAGAATCGCCGCTTTTGCTCAGTTTTGGCACAAAACGTGCGTTTCACGCACCGAATCGCTCCTTTTGGCAAAAAACGGGCGTTTCATGCACAGAATCGCCGCTATTTCTCAGTTTTGGCGCATAACGTGCGTTTCGTGCTCAGAATCGCCGCTTTTGCTCATGTTTGGCACAAAACGTGCGTTCCGAGCACAGAATCGCCGCTTGTGCTCAGTTTTGGCACAAAACGTGCGTTTCGTGCACAGAATCGCCGTTTTTGCTCAGTTTTGGCACAAAACGTGCGCTTCGTGCACAGACTCGCCGCTTTTGCTCATTTTTGGCTCAAAACGTGCGTTTCGTGCTCAGAATCGCCGCTTTTGCTCAGTTCTGTCACAAAACGTATGTTTCGTGCACAGAATCGCCGCTTTTGCTCAGTTTTGGCACAAAACGTGCGTTTCAAGCAGCGAATTGCTCCTTTTGGCACAAAACGGGCGTTTCGTGCACAGAATCGCCGCTTTTGCACAGTTTTGGCACAGAACGTGCGTTTCAAGCAGCGAATTGCTCCTTTTGGCACAAAACGGGCGTTTTGTGCACAGAATCCCCGCTTTTGCTCAGTTTTGGCAAAGAACGTGCGTTTCAAACAGCGAATCGCTCCTTTTGGCAAAAAACGGGCGGTTCGTGCACAGAATCGCCGCTTTTGCTCAGTTTTGGCACAAAACTAGCGTTTCGTGCTGAGAATCCCCGCTACAGCTCATGATTGGCACAAAACGGGCGTTTCGTGCACAGAATCGCCGCTTTTGCTCAGTTTTGGCACATAACGAGCGTTTCGTTCTCAGAATCGCCGCTTTTACTCATGTTTGGCACAAAACGAGCGTTTCGTGCGCAGAATCGCCGCTTTTGCACAGTTTTGGCACATAACGTGCGTTTCAAGCAGCGAGTTGCTCCTTTTGGCACAAAACGGGCGTTTCGTGCAAGGAATCACCGCTTTTGCTCAGTTTTGGCACATGATGTTTGTTTCGTGCCGAGAATCCCCGCTATTGCTCATGATTGGCACAAAACGGGCGTTTCGCGCACAGAATCGCCGCTTTTGCTCAGTTTTGGCACATAACGTGCGTTTTGTTCTCAGAATCGCCGCTTTTACTCATGTTTGGCACAAAACGAGCGTTTCGGGCGCAGAATCGCCGCGTTTGCTCTGTTTTCGGACAAAACGTGCGTTCCACTTACCGAATTAATCCTTCTGGCACAAAACGTGCGTTTCGTGCACAGAATCGCCGCTTTTGCTCAGTTTTGGCACATAACGTGCGTTTCGTACACAGAATCGCCGCTTTTGCTCAGTTTTGGCACAAAACCCGGGTTTCGTGCACACAATCCCGCTTCTGCTCAGTTTTGGCACAAAACGTGCATTTCGTGCACAGAATCGCCGCTTTTGCTCAGTTTTAGCACAAAACTTGCGCTTCGTGCTCAGAACCGCCGCTTTTGCTCTGTTTTGGCACAAAACGTGCGGTTCACTTACCGAATTAATCCTTCTTTCACAAAACGTGCGTTTCGTGCGCAGGATCGCCGCTTTTGCTCAGTTTTGGCACAAAACGTGCGTTTCGGCACAGAATCGCCGCTGTTGCTCAGTTTTGGCACAAAACGTGCGTTTCGTACACAGAATCGCCGCTTTTGCTCAGTTTTGGCAAGAAACGTGCGTTTCAACCTGCGAATTGCTCCTTTTGGCACAAAACGTGCGTTTCGTGCACAGAATCGCCGCTTTTGCTCAGTTTTGGCACGAAACGTGCGGTTCGTGCACAGAATCGCCGCTTTTGCTCAGTTTTGGCACATAACGTTGCGTTTCGCGCTCAGAATCGCCGCTTTTGCTCATTATTATCACAAATCGTGCGGTTCGTGCACAGAATCGCCGCTTTTGCTCAGTTTTGGCGCAAAACAGGCGTTTCGTGCTCAGAATCGCCGTTTTTGCCAAGTTTTGGCACAAAACGTTTGCTTCGTGCACAGAGTCGCCGCTTTTGCTCAGTTTTGGCTCAAAACGTGCGTTTCGTGCTCAGAATCGCCGCTTTTGCTCATTATTATCACAAATCGTGCGGTTCGTGCACAGAATCGCCGCTTTGGCTCAGTTTTGTCACAAAACGTGCGTTTCATGCATAGAATCGCCGCTTTTGCTCAGTTTTGGCACAATACGTGCGTTTCGTGCACAGAATCGCCGCTTTTGCTCAGTTTTGGCACAAAACTAGCGTTTCGTGCTCAGAATCGCCGCTTTTGCTCAGTTTTGGCACAAAACGTGCTCTTCGTGCTCAGAATCGCCGCTTTTGCTCAGTTTTGGCACAAAACGTGCGTTTCGTGCATAGAATCGCCGCTTTTACTCAGTTTTGGCACAAAACGTGCGTTTCAAATACCGAATTGCTCCTTTTGGCTCAAAACGGGCGTTTCGTCCCCGGAATCGCCGTTTTTGCTCAGTTTTGGCACATAACGTGCGTTTCGTGCACAGAATCGCCGCTTTTGCTCAGTTTTGGCACAAAACGTGCGTTTCACGCACCGAATCGCTCCTTTTGGCAAAAAACGGGCGTTTCATGCACAGAATCGCCGCTATTTCTCAGTTTTGGCGCATAACGTGCGTTTCGTGCTCAGAATCGCCGCTTTTGCTCATGTTTGGCACAAAACGTGCGTTCCGAGCACAGAATCGCCGCTTTTGCTCAGTTTTGGCGAAAAACTGGCGTTTCGTGCTCAGAATCGCCGTTTTTGCTCAGTTTTGGCACAAAACGTGCGCTTCAAGCAGCGAGTTGCTCCTTTCGGCACACAACGGGCGTTTCGTGCAAATGATCGCCGCTTTTGCTCAGTTTTGGCACAGAACGTGCGTTTCAAACAGAGAATTGCTCCTTTTGGCACAAAACGGCCGTTTCGTGCACAGAATCGCCGCTTTTGCTCATTATTATCACAAAACGTGCGTTTCGTACACAAAATCGCCGCTTTTGCTCAGTTTTGTTACAAAACGTATGTTTCGTGCACAGATTCGCCGCTTTTGCTCAGTTTTGGCACAAAGCGTGCGTTTCACGCACCGAATTGCTGCTCTTGGCAAAAAACGGGCGTTTCGTGCACAGAATCGCCGCTTTTGCTCAGCTTTGGCACAAACCGAGTGTTTCGTGCACAGAATCGCCGCTTTTGCTCAGTTTTGGCACGAAACCCGGGTTTCGCGCACACAATCCCGCATCTGGTCTGTTTTGGCACAAAACGTGCGTTTCGTGCACAGAATCGCCGCCTTTGCTCAGTTTTTGCACAAAAAGTGCGTTTCAAGCACCGAATTGCTCAGTTTTGGCACAAAACGTGCGTTTCGTGCACAGAATCGCCGCTTTTGCTCAGTTTTGCCACAAAACTCGGGTTTCGTGCACACAATCCCGCTTCTGCTCAGTTTTGGCACAAAACGTGCGTTTCACGCACCGAATTGTTCCTTTTGGCTAAACACGGGCGTTTCGTGCACAGAATCGCCGGTTTTGCTCAGTTTTGGCACAAAACGTGCGCTTCGTGCTCAGTATCGCCGCTTTTGCTCAGGTTTGGCACAAAACTTGCGTTTCGTGCTCAGAATCGCCGCTTTTGCTCATGTTTGGCACATAACGTGCGTTTCAAGCAGCGAGTTGCTCCTTTTGGCACAAAACGGGCGTTTCGTGCAAGGAATCACCGCTTTTGCTCAGTTTTGGCACATGATGTTTGTTTCGTGCCGAGAATCCCCGCTATTGCTCATGATTGGCACAAAACGGGCGTTTCGCGCACAGAATCGCCGCTTTTGCTCAGTTTTGGCACATAACGTGCGTTTTGTTCTCAGAATCGCCGCTTTTGCTCAGTTTTGGCACATAACGTGCGTTTTGTTCTCAGAATCGCCGCTTTTGCTCTGTTTTGGCACAAAACGTGCGGTTCACTTACCGAATTAATCCTTCTTTCACAAAACGTGCGTTTCGTGCGCAGGATCGCCGCTTTTGCTCAGTTTTGGCACAAAACGTGCGTTTCGGCACAGAATCGCCGCTGTTGCTCAGTTTTGGCACAAAACGTGCGTTTCGTACACAGAATCGCCGCTTTTGCTCAGTTTTGGCAAGAAACGTGCGTTTCAACCTGCGAATTGCTCCTTTTGGCACAAAACGTGCGTTTCGTGCACAGAATCGCCGCTTTTGCTCAGTTTTGGCACGAAACGTGCGGTTCGTGCACAGAATCGCCGCTTTTGCTCAGTTTTGGCACATAACGTTGCGTTTCGCGCTCAGAATCGCCGCTTTTGCTCATTATTATCACAAATCGTGCGGTTCGTGCACAGAATCGCCGCTTTTGCTCAGTTTTGGCGCAAAACAGGCGTTTCGTGCTCAGAATCGCCGTTTTTGCTAAGTTTTGGCACAAAACGCTTGCTTCGTGCACAGAGTCGCCGCTTTTGCTCAGTTTTGGCTCAAAACGTGCGTTTCGTGCTCAGAATCGCCGCTTTTGCTCATTATTATCACAAATCGTGCGGTTCGTGCACAGAATCGCCGCTTTGGCTCAGTTTTGTCACAAAACGTGCGTTTCATGCATAGAATCGCCGCTTTTGCTCAGTTTTGGCACAATACGTGCGTTTCGTGCACAGAATCGCCGCTTTTGCTCAGTTTTGGCACAAAACTAGCGTTTCGTGCTCAGAATCGCCGCTTTTGCTCAGTTTTGGTACAAAACGTGCTCTTCGTGCTCAGAATCGCCGCTTTTGCTCAGTTTTGGCACAAAACGTGCGTTTCGTGCATAGAATCGCCGCTTTTACTCAGTTTTGGCACAAAACGTGCGTTTCAAATACCGAATTGCTCCTTTTGGCTCAAAACGGGCGTTTCGTCCCCGGAATCGCCGTTTTTGCTCAGTTTTGGCACATAACGTGCGTTTCGTGCACAGAATCGCCGCTTTTGCTCAGTTTTGGCACAAAACGTGCGTTTCACGCACCGAATCGCTCCTTTTGGCAAAAAACGGGCGTTTCATGCACAGAATCGCCGCTATTTCTCAGTTTTGGCGCATAACGTGCGTTTCGTGCTCAGAATCGCCGCTTTTGCTCATGTTTGGCACAAAACGTGCGTTCCGAGCACAGAATCGCCGCTTGTGCTCAGTTTTGGCACAAAACGTGCGTTTCGTGCACAGAATCGCCGTTTTTGCTCAGTTTTGGCACAAAACGTGCGCTTCGTGCACAGACTCGCCGCTTTTGCTCATTTTTGGCTCAAAACGTGCGTTTCGTGCTCAGAATCGCCGCTTTTGCTCAGTTCTGTCACAAAACGTATGTTTCGTGCACAGAATCGCCGCTTTTGCTCAGTTTTGGCACAAAACGTGCGTTTCAAGCAGCGAATTGCTCCTTTTGGCACAAAACGGGCGTTTCGTGCACAGAATCGCCGCTTTTGCACAGTTTTGGCACAGAACGTGCGTTTCAAGCAGCGAATTGCTCCTTTTGGCACAAAACGGGCGTTTTGTGCACAGAATCCCCGCTTTTGCTCAGTTTTGGCAAAGAACGTGCGTTTCAAACAGCGAATCGCTCCTTTTGGCAAAAAACGGGCGTTTCATGCACAGAATCGCCGCTTTTTCTCAGTTTTGACGCATAACGTGCGTTTCGTGCTCAGAATCGCCGCTTTTGCTCATGTTTGGCACAAAACGTGCGTTCCGAGCACAGAATCGCCGCTTGTGCACAGTTTTGGCACAAAACGTGCATTTCGTGCACAGAATCGCCGCTTTTGCACAGTTTTTGCACAAAACGTGCGTTACGTGCACAGAATCGCCGCTTTTGCTCAGTTTTGGCGCAAAACTGGCGTTTCGTGCTCAGAATCGCCGTTTTTGCTCAGTTTTGGCACAAAACGGGCGTTTCGTGCAAAGAATCGCCGCTTTTCTCAGTTTTGGCACATAATGTGCGTTTCGTGCTGAGAATCCCCGCTATTGCTCATGATTGGCACAAAAGGGGCGTTTCGTGCACAGAATCGCCGCTTTTGCTCAGTTTTGGCACATAACGTGCGTTTCGTTCTCAGAATCGCCGCTTTTACTCATGTTTGGCTCAAAACGTGCGTTTCGTGCATAGAATCGCCGCTTTTGCACAGTTTTGGCACATAACGTTCGTTTCAAGCAGCGAGTTGCTCCTTTTGGCACAAAACGGGCGTTTCGTGCAAAGAATCGCCGCTTTTGCTCAGTTTTGGCACATAACGTGCGTTTTGTTCTCAGAATCGCCGCTTTTACTCATGTTTGGCACAAAACGAGCGTTTCGTGCGCAGAATCGCCGCTTTTGCTCTGTTTTGGGACAAAACGTGCGTTTCACTTACCGAATTAATCCTTCTGGCACAAAACGTGCGTTTCGTGCTCAGAATCGCCGCTTTTGCTCAGTTTTGGCACAAAACTTTTGTTGCGTGCTCAGAATCGCCGCGTTTGCTCTGTTTTGGGACGAAACGTGCGTTTCACTTACCGAATTAATCCTTCTGGCACAAAACGTGCGTTTTGTGCACAGGCTCGCCGCTTTTGCTCAGTTTTGGCACAGAACGTGCGTTTCGTGCTCAGAATCGCCGTTTTTGCTCAGTTTTGGCACAAAACGTGCGCTTCGTGCACAGAGTCGCCGGTTTTGCTCATTTTTGGCTCAAAACGTGCGTTTCGTGACCAGAATCGCCGCTTTTGCTCATTATTATCGCAAATCGTGCGGTTCGTGCACAGAATCGCCGCTTTTGCTCAGTTATGTCACAAAACGTGTGTTTCGTGCACAGAATCGCCGCTTTTGCTCAGTTGTGGCACAAAACGTGCGTTTCACGCACCGAATTGCTCCTTTTGGCAAAAAACCGGCGTTTCGTGCACAGAATCGCCGCTTTTGCTCAGTTTCGGTACAAAACGTGCGTTTCGTGCTCAGAATCGCCGCTATTGCTAATTATTGCCACAAAACGTGCGTTTCGTGCACAGAATCGCCGCTTTTGCTCAGTTTTGGCACAAAACTTGCGTTTCGTGCTCGGAATCGCCGTTTTTGCTCAGTTTTGGCGCAAAACTGGCGTTTCGTGCTCAGAATCGCCGTTTTTGCTCAGTTTTGGCACAAAACGTGCGCTTCGTGCACAGAGTCGCCGCTTTTGCTCATTTTTGGCTCAAAACGTGCGTTTCGTGCACAGAATCGCCGCTTTTGCTCAGTTTTGGCACAAAACGTGCGTTTCACGCACCGAATCGCTCCTTTTGGCAAAAAACGGGCGTTTCATGCACAGAATCGCCGCTTTTTCTCAGTTTTAGCACAAAATGTGTGTTTCGTGCACAAAATCGCCGCTGTTGCTGTTTTGGCGCAAAACGTGCGTTTCGTGCACAGAATCGCCGCTTTTGCTCAGTTTTGGCACAAAACGTGCGTTTCGTGCTCAGAATCGCCGTTTTTGCTCAGTTTTGACACAAAACGTGCGTTTCGTGCTCAGAATCGCCGCTTTTGCTCATTATTATCACAAAACGTGCGTTTCGGCACAGAATCGCCGCTGTTGCTCAGTTTTGGCACAAAACGTGCATTTCACGCACCGAATTGCTCCTTTTGGCACAAAACGTGCGTTTCGGCACAGAATCGCCGCTGTTGCTCAGTTTTGGCACAGAACGTGCGTTTCGGCACAGAATCGCCGCTGTTGCTCAGTTTTGGCGCAAAACGTGCGTTTCAAGGACCGAATTGCTCCTTTTGGCACAAAACGGGCGATTCGTGCACAGAATCGCTGCTTTTGCTCAGTTTTGGCACAAAACGTGTGTTTCGTACACAGAATCGCCGCTTTTGCTCAGTTTTGCGACAAAAGGTGTGTTTCGTGCACAGAATCGCCGCTTTTGCTCAGTTCTGGCGCAAAACGTGTGTCTCGCGCACAGAGTCGCCGCTTTTGCTCAGTTTTGGCACAAAACGTGCGTTTCGTGCTCAGAATCGCCGCTTTTGCTCATTATTATCACAAAACGTGTGTTTCGTGCACAGAATCGCCGCTTTTGCTCAGGTTTGGCACAAAACGTGCGTTTCGGCACGGAATCGCCGCTGTTGCTCAGTTTTGGCACAAAACGGGCGTTTCACGCACCGAATTGCTCCTTTTGGCAAAAAAACGGGCGTTTCGTGCACAGAATCGCCGCTTTCGCTCAGTTTTGGCACAAGACGTGCGTTTCGTGCACAGAATCGCCGCTTTTGCTCAGTTTTGGCAGAAAACGTGCGTTTCACGCACCGAATTGCTCCTTTTGACACGAAACAGGCGTTTCGTGCACAGAATCGCCGCTTTTGCTCAGTTTTGTCACAAAACGTATGTTTCGTGCACAGACCCGCCGATTTTGCTCAGTTCTGGCACAGAAGGTGCGTTTCGTGCACAGAATCGCCGCTATTGCTCAGTTTTGGCACAAAACGTGCGTTTCGGCACAGAATCGCCGCTGTTGCTCTGTTTTGGCACAAAACGTGCGTTTCGGCACAGAATCGCCGCTTTTGCTCAGTTTTGGTACAAAACTCGCGCTTCACGCACCGAATTGCCCCTTTTGTCACAAAACGGGCGTTTCGTGCACAGAATCGCTGCTTTTGCTCAGTTTTGGCACAAAACGTGTGTTTCGTGCACAGAATCGCCGCTTTTGCTCAGTTTTGGTACAAAACGCGCGCTTCCCGCACCGAATTGCCCCTTTTGTCACAAAACGGGCGTTTCGTGCACAGAATCGCTGTTTTTGCTCAGTTTTGGCACAAAACGTGTGTTTCGTGCACAGAATCGCCGCTGTTGCTGTATTGGCGCAAAACGTGCGTTTCGTGCACAGAATCGCCGCTTTTGCTCAGTTTTGGCACAAAACGTGCGTTTCGGCACAGAATCGCCGCTGTTGCTCAGTTTTGGCACAAAACGTGCGTTTCAAGCACCGAATTGCTCCTTTTGGCACAAAACGTGCGTTTCGTGCACAGATTCGCCGCTTCCGCTCAGTTTTAGCACAAAATGTGTGTTTCGTGAACAAAATCGCCGCTGTTGCTCGGTTTTGGCACAAAACGTGCGTTTCGGCACAGAATCGCCGCTGTTGCTCAGTTTTGGCACAAAACGTGCGTTTCAAGCACCGAATTGCTCCTTTTGGCTCAAAATGGGCGTTTCGTGCACAGAATCGCCGCTTCCGCTCAGTTTTGGCACAAAATGTGTGTTTCGTGCACAAAATCGCCGCTGTTGCTCAGTTTTGGCACAAAACGTGCGTTTCAAGCACCGAATTGCTCCTTTTGGCTCAAAATGGGCGTTTCGTGCACAGAATCGCCGCTTCCGCTCAGTTTTGGCACAAAATGTGTGTTTCGTGCACAAAATCGCCGCTGTTGCTCAGTTTTGGCACAAAACGTGCGTTTCAAGCACCGAATTGCTCCTTTTGGCTCAAAATGGGCGTTTCGTGCACAGAATCGCCGCTTCCGCTCAGTTTTGGCACAAAATGTATGTTTCGTGCTCAGAATCGCCGCTTTTGCTAATTGTTATCAGAAAACGTGCTTTTCGTGCACATAATCTCAACTTTTGCTCAGTTTTGTCACAAAACGTGTGTTTCGTGCGCAGCATCGCCGCTTTTGCTCAGTTTTGGCACAAAACGTGCGTTTCGTGCTCAGAATCGCCGCTTTTGCTAATTGTTATCAGAAAACGTGCTTTTCGTGCACATAATGTCCGCTTTTGCTCAGTTTTGTCACAAAACGTGTGTTTCGTGCGCAGCATCGCCGCTTTTGCTCAGTTTTGGCACAAAACGTGTGTTTCGTGCGCAGCATCGCCACTTTTGCTCAGTTTTGGCACAAAACGAGCGTTTGACGCACCGAATTGCTCCTTTTGGCTCAAAACGGGCGTTTCGGCACAGAATCGCCGCTGTTGCTCAGTTTTGGCACAAAACGTGCGTTTCGTGCTCAGAATCGCCGCTTTTGCTCAGTTTTGGCACAAAACGTGCGTTTCGACACAGTATCGCGGCTGTTGCTCAGTTTTGGCACAAAACGTGCGTTTCAAGCACCGAATTGCTCCTCTTGGCTCAAAATGGGCGTTTCGTGCACAGAATCGCCGTTTCCGCTCAGTTTTGGCACAAAATGTGTGTTTCGTGCACAAAATCGCCGCTGTTGCTGTTTTGGCGCAAAACGTGCGTTTCGTGCACAGAATCGCCGCTTTTGCTCAGTTTGGGCACAAAACGTGCGTTTCGTGCTCAGAATCGCCGTTTTTGCTCAGTTTTGGCACAAAACGTGCGTTACGGCACAGAATCGCCGCTGTTGCTCAGTTTTGGCACAAAGCGTGCGTTTCGTGCACAGAATCGCCGCTTCCGCTCAGTTTTGGCACAAAATGTGTGTTTCGTGCACAGAATCACCGCTGTTGCTCAGTTTTGGCACAAAACGAGCGTTTGACGCACCGAATTGCTCCTTTTGGCTCAAAACGGGCGTTTCGGCACAGAATCGCCGCTGTTGCTCAGTTTTGGCACAAAACATGCGCTTCGGCACAGAATCGCCGCTGTTGCTCAGTTTTGGCACAAGATGTGTGTTTCGTGCACAGAATCGCCGCTTTTGCTCAGTTTTGGCACAAACCGTGCGTTTCGGCACAGTATCGCCGCTGTTGCTCAGTTTTGGGACAAAACGTTCGTTTCGTACACAGAATCGCCGCTTCTGCTCAGTTTTGGCACAAGATGTGTGTTTCGTGCACAATATCGCCGCTGTTGCTGTTTTGGCGCAAAACGTGCGATTCGTGCACAGAATCGCCGCTTTTGCACAGTTTTGGCACAAAGCGTGCGTTTCGGCACGGAATCGCCGCTGTTGCTCAGTTTTGGCACAAAACGTGCATTTCACGCACCGAATTGCTCCTTTTGGCAAAAAACGGGTGTTTCGTGCACAGAATCGCCGCTTTTGCTCAGTTTTGGCACAAAACGTGCGTTTCGGCACAGAATCGCCGCTGTTGCTCAGTTTTGGCACAAAACGAGCGTTTGACGCACCGAATTGCTCCTTTTGGCTCAAAACGGGCGTTTCGGCACAGAATCGCCGCTGTTGCTCAGTTTTGGCACAAAACATGCGCTTCGGCACAGAATCGCCGCTGTTGCTCAGTTTTGGCACAAAACGTGCGTTTCGTGCACAGAATCGCCGCTTTTGCTCAGTTTTGGAACAAACCGTGCGTTTCGGCACAGTATCGCCGCTGTTGCTCAGTTTTGGCACAAAACGTGCGTTTCACGCACCGAATTGCTCCTTTTGGCAAAAAAACGGGCGTTTCGTGCACAGAATCGCCGCTTTCGCTCAGTTTTGACACAAGACGTGCGTTTCGTGCACAGAATCGCCGCTTTTGCTCAGTTTTGGCAGAAAACGTGCGTTTCATGCACCGAATTGCTCCTTTTGGCAAAAAACGGGCGTTTCGTGCACAGAATCGCCGCTTTTGCTCAGTTTTGTCACAAAACGAATGTTTCGTGCACAGAATCGCCGCTTTTGCTCAGTTTTGGCACAAAACGTGCGTTTCGTGCACAGAATCGCCGCTTATGCTCGGTTTTGGGACAAAATGTTCGATTCCTACACAGAATCGCCGCTCCTACTCTGTTTTGGCACAAAATGTGTGTTTCGTGCACAGAATCGCCGCTGTTGCTGTTTTGCCACAAAACGTGCGCTTCGTGCACACAATCGCCACTTTTGCTCAGTTTTGGCACAAAACGTGCGTTTCACGCACCGAATTGCTCCTTTTGACACGAAACAGGCGTTTCGTGCACAGAATCGCCGCTTTTGCTCAGCTTTGGCACAAAACGTGCGTTTCGGCACGGAATCGCAGCTTTTGCTCAGTTTTGGCACAAAACGTGCGTTTCGTGCACAGAATCGCCGATTTTGCTCAGTTTTGGCACAAAACGTGCGTTTCGGCACAGAATCGCCGCTGTTGCTCAGTTTTGGCACAAAACGTGCGTTTCAAGCACCGAATTGCTCCTTTTGGCACAAAACGTGCGTTTCGTGCACAGATTCGCCGCTTCCGCTCAGTTTTAGCACAAAATGTGTGTTTCGTGAACAAAATCGCCGCTGTTGCTCGGTTTTGGCACAAAACGTGCGTTTCGGCACAGAATCGCCGCTGTTGCTCAGTTTTGGCACAAAACGTGCGTTTCAAGCACCGAATTGCTCCTTTTGGCTCAAAATGGGCGTTTCGTGCACAGAATCGCCGCTTCCGCTCAGTTTTGGCACAAAATGTGTGTTTCGTGCACAAAATCGCCGCTGTTGCTCAGTTTTGGCACAAAACGTGCGTTTCAAGCACCAAATTGCTCCTTTTGGCTCAAAATGGGCGTTTCGTGCACAGAATCGCCGCTTCCGCTCAGTTTTGGCACAAAATGTATGTTTCGTGCTCAGAATCGCCGCTTTTGCTAATTGTTATCAGAAAACGTGCTTTTCGTGCACATAATCTCCGCTTTTGCTCAGTTTTGTCACAAAACGTGTGTTTCGTGCGCAGCATCGCCGCTTTTGCTCAGTTTTGGCACAAAACGTGCGTTTCGTGCTCAGAATCGCCGCTTTTGCTAATTGTTATCAGAAAACGTGCTTTTCGTGCACATAATCTCCGCTTTTGCTCAGTTTTGTCACAAAACGTGTGTTTCGTGCGCAGCATCGACGCTATTGCTCAGTTTTGGCACAAAACGTGTGTTTCGTGCGCAGCATCGCCACTTTTGCTCAGTTTTGGCACAAAACGAGCGTTTGACGCACCGAATTGCTCCTTTTGGCTCAAAACGGGCGTTTCGGCACAGAATCGCCGCTGTTGCTCAGTTTTGGCACAAAACGTGCGTTTCGTGCTCAGAATCGCCGCTTTTGCTCAGTTTTGGCACAAAACGTGCGTTTCGGCACAGTATCGCGGCTGTTGCTCAGTTTTGGCACAAAACGTGCGTTTCAAGCACCGAATTGCTCCTCTTGGCTCAAAATGGGCGTTTCGTGCACAGAATCGCCGTTTCCGCTCAGTTTTGGCACAAAATGTGTGTTTCGTGCACAAAATCGCCGCTGTTGCTGTTTTGGCGCAAAACGTGCGTTTCGTGCACAGAATCGCCGCTTTTGCTCAGTTTTGGCACAAAACGTGCGTTTCGTGCTCAGAATCGCCGTTTTTGCTCAGTTTTGGCACAAAACGTGCGTTACGGCACAGAATCGCCGCTGTTGCTCAGTTTTGGCACAAAGCGTGCGTTTCGTGCACAGAATCGCCGCTTCCGCTCAGTTTTGGCACAAAATGTGTGTTTCGTGCACAGAATCGCCGCTGTTGCTCAGTTTTGGCACAAAACGAGCGTTTGACGCACCGAATTGCTCCTTTTGGCTCAAAACGGGCGTTTCGGCACAGAATCGCCGCTGTTGCTCAGTTTTGGCACAAAACATGCGCTTCGGCACAGAATCGCCGCTGTTGCTCAGTTTTGGCACAAGATGTGTGTTTCGTGCACAGAATCGCCGCTTTTGCTCAGTTTTGGCACAAACCGTGCGTTTCGGCACAGTATCGCCGCTGTTGCTCAGTTTTGGGACAAAACGTTCGTTTCGTACACAGAATCGCCGCTTCTGCTCAGTTTTGGCACAAGATGTGTGTTTCGTGCACAATATCGCCGCTGTTGCTGTTTTGGCGCAAAACGTGCGATTCGTGCACAGAATCGCCGCTTTTGCACAGTTTTGGCACAAAGCGTGCGTTTCGGCACGGAATCGCCGCTGTTGCTCAGTTTTGGCACAAAACGTGCATTTCACGCACCGAATTGCTCCTTTTGGCAAAAAACGGGTGTTTCGTGCACAGAATCGCCGCTTTTGCTCAGTTTTGGCACAAAACGTGCGTTTCGGCACAGAATCGCCGCTGTTGCTCAGTTTTGGCACAAAACGAGCGTTTGACGCACCGAATTGCTCCTTTTGGCTCAAAACGGGCGTTTCGGCACAGAATCGCCGCTGTTGCTCAGTGATGGCACAAAACATGCGCTTCGGCACAGAATCGCCGCTGTTGCTCAGTTTTGGCACAAAACGTGCGTTTCGTGCACAGAATCGCCGCTTTTGCTCAGTTTTGGAACAAACCGTGCGTTTCGGCACAGTATCGCCGCTGTTGCTCAGTTTTGGCACAAAACGTGCGTTTCACGCACCGAATTGCTCCTTTTGGCAAAAAAACGGGCGTTTCGTGCACAGAATCGCCGCTTTCGCTCAGTTTTGACACAAGACGTGCGTTTCGTGCACAGAATCGCCGCTTTTGCTCAGTTTTGGCAGAAAACGTGCGTTTCATGCACCGAATTGCTCCTTTTGGCAAAAAACGGGCGTTTCGTGCACAGAATCGCCGCTTTTGCTCAGTTTTGTCACAAAACGAATGTTTCGTGCACAGAATCGCCGCTTTTGCTCAGTTTTGGCACAAAACGTGCGTTTCGTGCACAGAATCGCCGCTTATGCTCGGTTTTGGGACAAAACGTTCGTTTCGTACACAGAATCGCCGCTTCTGCTCAGTTTTGGCACAAGATGTGTGTTTCGTGCACAAAATCGCCGCTGTTGCTGTTTTGGCTCAAAACGGGCGTTTCGGCACAGAATCGCCGCTTTTGCTCATTATTATCACAAAACGTGCGTTTCGTGCTCAGAATTGCCGCTTTTGCTCATTATTATCACAGAACGTGTGTTTCGCGCACAGAATCGCCGCTTTTGCTCAGACTTTGGGACAAAATGTTCGTTTCCTACACAGAATCGCCGCTCCTACTCTGTTTTGGCACAAAATGTGTGTTTCGTGCACAGAATCGCCGCTGTTGCTGTTTTGCCACAAAACGTGCGCTTCGTGCACACAATCGCCACTTTTGCTCAGTTTTGGCACAAAACGTGCGTTTCACGCACCGAATTGCTCCTTTTGACGCGAAACAGGCGTTTCGTGCACAGAATCGCCGCTTTTGCTCAGCTTTGGCACAAAACGTGCGTTTCGGCACGGAATCGCAGCTTTTGCTCAGTTTTGGCACAAAACGTGCGTTTCGTGCACAGAATCGCCGATTTTGCTCAGTTTTGGCACAAAACGTGCGTTTCGGCACAGAATCGCCGCTGTTGCTCAGTTTTGGCACAAAACGTGCGTTTCGGCACAGAATCGCCGCTGTTGCTCAGTTTTGGCGCAAAACGTGCGTTTCAAGCACCGAATTGCTCCTTTTGGCTGAAAATGGGCGTTTCGTGCACAGAATCGCCGCTTCCGCTCAGTTTTGGCGCAAAATGTATGTTTCGTGCACAGAATCGCCGCTGTTGCTGTTTTGCCACAAAACGTGCGCTTCGTGCACACAATCGCCACTTTTGCTCAGTTTTGGCACAAAACGTGCGTTTCACGCACCGAATTGCTCCTTTTGACGCGAAACAGGCGTTTCGTGCACAGAATCGCCGATTTTGCTCAGTTTTGGCACAAAACGTGCGTTTCGGCACAGAATCGCCGCTGTTGCTCAGTTTTGGCACAAAACGTGCGTTTCAAGCACCGAATTGCTCCTTTTGGCACAAAACGTGCGTTTCGTGCACAGATTCGCCGCTTCCGCTCAGTTTTAGCACAAAATGTGTGTTTCGTGAACAAAATCGCCGCTGTTGCTCGGTTTTGGCACAAAACGTGCGTTTCGGCACAGAATCGCCGCTGTTGCTCAGTTTTGGCACAAAACGTGCGTTTCAAGCACCGAATTGCTCCTTTTGGCTCAAAATGGGCGTTTCGTGCACAGAATCGCCGCTTCCGCTCAGTTTTGGCACAAAATGTGTGTTTCGTGCACAAAATCGCCGCTGTTGCTCAGTTTTGGCACAAAACGTGCGTTTCAAGCACCAAATTGCTCCTTTTGGCTCAAAATGGGCGTTTCGTGCACAGAATCGCCGCTTCCGCTCAGTTTTGGCACAAAATGTATGTTTCGTGCTCAGAATCGCCGCTTTTGCTAATTGTTATCAGAAAACGTGCTTTTCGTGCACATAATCTCCGCTTTTGCTCAGTTTTGTCACAAAACGTGTGTTTCGTGCGCAGCATCGCCGCTTTTGCTCAGTTTTGGCACAAAACGTGCGTTTCGTGCACAGAATCGCCGCTTTTGCTAATTGTTATCAGAAAACGTGCTTTTCGTGCACATAATCTCCGCTTTTGCTCAGTTTTGTCACAAAACGTGTGTTTCGTGCGCAGCATCGCCGCTATTGCTCAGTTTTGGCACAAAACGTGTGTTTCGTGCGCAGCATCGCCACTTTTGCTCAGTTTTGGCACAAAACGAGCGTTTGACGCACCGAATTGCTCCTTTTGGCTCAAAACGGGCGTTTCGGCACAGAATCGCCGCTGTTGCTCAGTTTTGGCACAAAACGTGCGTTTCGTGCTCAGAATCGCCGCTTTTGCTCAGTTTTGGCACAAAACGTGCGTTTCGGCACAGTATCGCGGCTGTTGCTCAGTTTTGGCACAAAACGTGCGTTTCAAGCACCGAATTGCTCCTCTTGGCTCAAAATGGGCGTTTCGTGCACAGAATCGCCGTTTCCGCTCAGTTTTGGCACAAAATGTGTGTTTCGTGCACAAAATCGCCGCTGTTGCTGTTTTGGCGCAAAACGTGCGTTTCGTGCACAGAATCGCCGCTTTTGCTCAGTTTTGGCACAAAACGTGCGTTTCGTGCTCAGAATCGCCGTTTTTGCTCAGTTTTGGCACAAAACGTGCGTTACGGCACAGAATCGCCGCTGTTGCTCAGTTTTGGCACAAAGCGTGCGTTTCGTGCACAGAATCGCCGCTTCCGCTCAGTTTTGGCACAAAATGTGTGTTTCGTGCACAGAATCGCCGCTGTTGCTCAGTTTTGGCACAAAACGAGCGTTTGACGCACCGAATTGCTCCTTTTGGCTCAAAACGGGCGTTTCGGCACAGAATCGCCGCTGTTGCTCAGTTTTGGCACAAAACATGCGCTTCGGCACAGAATCGCCGCTGTTGCTCAGTTTTGGCACAAGATGTGTGTTTCGTGCACAGAATCGCCGCTTTTGCTCAGTTTTGGCACAAACCGTGCGTTTCGGCACAGTATCGCCGCTGTTGCTAAGTTTTGGCACAAAACGTGCGTTTCGTGCACAGAATCGCCGCTTTTGCTCAGTTTTGGAACAAACCGTGCGTTTCGGCACAGAATCGCCGCTTCTGCTCAGTTTTGGCACAAGATGTGTGTTTCGTGCACAATATCGCCGCTGTTGCTGTTTTGGCGCAAAACGTGCGATTCGTGCACAGAATCGCCGCTTTTGCACAGTTTTGGCACAAAGCGTGCGTTTCGGCACGGAATCGCCGCTGTTGCTCAGTTTTGGCACAAAACGTGCATTTCACGCACCGAATTGCTCCTTTTGGCAAAAAACGGGTGTTTCGTGCACAGAATCGCCGCTTTTGCTCAGTTTTGGCACAAAACGTGCGTTTCGGCACAGAATCGCCGCTGTTGCTCAGTTTTGGCACAAAACGAGCGTTTGACGCACCGAATTGCTCCTTTTGGCTCAAAACGGGCGTTTCGGCACAGAATCGCCGCTGTTGCTCAGTGATGGCACAAAACATGCGCTTCGGCACAGAATCGCCGCTGTTGCTAAGTTTTGGCACAAAACGTGCGTTTCGTGCACAGAATCGCCGCTTTTGCTCAGTTTTGGAACAAACCGTGCGTTTCGGCACAGTATCGCCGCTGTTGCTCAGTTTTGGCACAAAACGTGCGTTTCACGCACCGAATTGCTCCTTTTGGCAAAAAAACGGGCGTTTCGTGCACAGAATCGCCGCTTTCGCTCAGTTTTGACACAAGACGTGCGTTTCGTGCACAGAATCGCCGCTTTTGCTCAGTTTTGGCAGAAAACGTGCGTTTCATGCACCGAATTGCTCCTTTTGGCAAAAAACGGGCGTTTCGTGCACAGAATCGCCGCTTTTGCTCAGTTTTGTCACAAAACGAATGTTTCGTGCACAGAATCGACGCTTTTGCTCAGTTTTGGCACAAAACGTGCGTTTCGTGCACAGAATCGCCGCTTATGCTCGGTTTTGGGACAAAACGTTCGTTTCGTACACAGAATCGCCGCTTCTGCTCAGTTTTGGCACAAGATGTGTGTTTCGTGCACAAAATCGCCGCTGTTGCTGTTTTGGCTCAAAACGGGCGTTTCGGCACAGAATCGCCGCTTTTGCTCATTATTATCACAAAACGTGCGTTTCGTGCTCAGAATTGCCGCTTTTGCTCATTATTATCACAGAACGTGTGTTTCGCGCACAGAATCGCCGCTTTTGCTCAGACTTTGGGACAAAATGTTCGTTTCCTACACAGAATCGCCGCTCCTACTCTGTTTTGGCACAAAATGTGTGTTTCGTGCACAGAATCGCCGCTGTTGCTGTTTTGCCACAAAACGTGCGCTTCGTGCACACAATCGCCACTTTTGCTCAGTTTTGGCACAAAACGTGCGTTTCACGCACCGAATTGCTCCTTTTGACGCGAAACAGGCGTTTCGTGCACAGAATCGCCGCTTTTGCTCAGCTTTGGCACAAAACGTGCGTTTCGGCACGGAATCGCAGCTTTTGCTCAGTTTTGGCACAAAACGTGCGTTTCGTGCACAGAATCGCCGATTTTGCTCAGTTTTGGCACAAAACGTGCGTTTCGGCACAGAATCGCCGCTGTTGCTCAGTTTTGGCACAAAACGTGCGTTTCGGCACAGAATCGCCGCTGTTGCTCAGTTTTGGCGCAAAACGTGCGTTTCAAGCACCGAATTGCTCCTTTTGGCTGAAAATGGGCGTTTCGTGCACAGAATCGCCGCTTCCGCTCAGTTTTGCCGCAAAATGTATGTTTCGTGCACAGAATCGCCGCTGTTGCTGTTTTGGCACAAAACGTGCGCTTCGTGCACAGAATCGCCGCTTTTGCTCAGTTTTGGGACAAAATGTGCGTTTCACTTACCGAATTAATCCTCCTGGCACAAAACGTGCGTTTCGTGCACAGAATCGCCGCTTTTGCTCAGTTGTGGCACATAACCTGCGTTTCGAGCTCAGAATCGCCGCTTTTACTCATGATTGGCACAAAGCGTGCGTTTCGTGCTCAGAACCGCCGTTTTTGCTCAGTTTTTTCGCAAAACGTGCGCTTCGTTCACAGAATCGCCGCTATTGCTCAGTTTGGCACAAAACGTGCGTTTCGTGCTCAGAATCGCCGTCTTGTTCAGCTTTGATACAAAACGTGCGTTTCGTGCTCAGAATCACCGCTTCTGCTCATTATTATCATAAAACGTGCGTTTCGTGCTCAGAATTGCCGCTTTTGCTCATTATTATCACAGAACGTGTGTTTCGCGCACAGAATCGCCGCTTTTGCTCAGTTTTGGCAAAAAACGTGCGTTTCGGCACAGAATCGCCGCTGTTGCTCGGTTTTGGCACAAAACGGGCGTTTCACGCACCGAATTGCTCCTTTCGGCAAAAAAACGGGCGTTTCGTGCACAGAATCGCAGCTTTCGCTCAGTTTTGACACAAGACGTGCGTTTCGTGCACAGAATCGCCGCTTTTGCTCAGTTTTGGCACAAAACGAGCGTTTGACGCACCGAATTGCTCCTTTTGGCTCAAAACGGGCGTTTCGGCACAGAATCGCCGCTTTTGCTCAGTTTTGGCACAAAACGTGCGTTTCGACACGGAATCGCCGCTTTTGCTAAGTTTTGGCACAAAACGTGCGTTTCGTGCACAGAATCGCCGGTTTTGCTCAGTTTTGGCACAAAACGTGCGTTTCGGCACAGAATCGCCGCTGTTGCTCAGTTTTGGCACAAAACGAGCGTTTGACGCACCGAATTGCTCCTTTTGGCTCAAAACGGGCGTTTCGGCACAGAATCGCCGCTGTTGCTCAGTTTTGGCACAAAACATGCGCTTCGGCACAGAATCGCCGCTGTTGCTCAGTTTTGGCACAAAACGTGCGTTTCGTGCACAGAATCGCCGCTTTTGCTCAGTTTTGGAACAAACCGTGCGTTTCGGCACAGTATCGCCGCTGTTGCTCAGTTTTGGCACAAAACGTGCGTTTCACGCACCGAATTGCTCCTTTTGGCAAACAAACGGGCGTTTCGTGCACAGAATCGCCGCTTTTGCTCAGTTTTGTCACAAAACGAATGTTTCGTGCACAGAATCGCCGCTTTTGCTCAGTTTTGGCACAAAACGTGCGTTTCGTGCACAGAATCGCCGCTTATGCTCGGTTTTGGGACAAAATGTTCGATTCCTACACAGAATCGCCGCTCCTACTCTGTTTTGGCACAAAATGTGTGTTTCGTGCACAGAATCGCCGCTGTTGCTGTTTTGCCACAAAACGTGCGCTTCGTGCACACAATTGCCACTTTTGCTCAGTTTTGGCACAAAACGTGCGTTTCACGCACCGAATTGCTCCTTTTGACACGAAACAGGCGTTTCGTGCACAGAATCGCCGCTTTTGCTCAGCTTTGGCACAAACCGTGCGTTTCGGCACGGAATCGCAGCTTTTGCTCAGTTTTGGCACAAAACGTGCGTTTCGTGCACAGAATCGCCGATTTTGCTCAGTTTTGGCACAAAACGTGCGTTTCGGCACAGAATCGCCGCTTTTGCTCAGCTTTGGCACAAAACGTGCGTTTCGGCACGGAATCGCAGCTTTTGCTCAGTTTTGGCACAAAACGTGCGTTTCGTGCACAGAATCGCCGATTTTGCTCAGTTTTGGCACAAAACGTGCGTTTCGGCACAGAATCGCCGCTGTTGCTCGGTTTTTGCACAAAACGTGCGTTTCGGCACAAAATCGCCGCTGTTGCTCAGTTTTGGCACAAAACGTGCGTTTCAAGCACCGAATTGCTCCTTTTGGCTCAAAATGGGCGTTTCGTGCACAGAATCGCCGCTTCCGCTCAGTTTTGGCACAAAATGTGTGTTTCGTGCACAAAATCGCCGCTGTTGCTCAGTTTTGGCACAAAACGTGCGTTTCAAGCACCGAATTGCTCCTTTTGGCTCAAAATGGGCGTTTCGTGCACAGAATCGCCGCTTCCGCTCAGTTTTGGCACAAAATGTATGTTTCGTGCTCAGAATCGCCGCTTTTGCTAATTGTTATCAGAAAACGTGCTTTTCGTGCACATAATCTCCGCTTTTGCTCAGTTTTGTCACAAAACGTGTGTTTCGTGCGCAGCATCGCCGCTTTTGCTCAGTTTTGGCACAAAACGTGCGTTTCGTGCTCAGAATCGCCGCTTTTGCTAATTGTTATCAGAAAACGTGCTTTTCGTGCACATAATCTCCGCTTTTGCTCAGTTTTGTCACAAAACGTGTGTTTCGTGCGCAGCATCGCCGCTTTTGCTCAGTTTTGGCACAAAACGTGTGTTTCGTGCGCAGCATCGCCACTTTTGCTCAGTTTTGGCACAAAACGAGCGTTTGACGCACCGAATTGCTCCTTTTGGCTCAAAACGGGCGTTTCGGCACAGAATCGCCGCTGTTGCTCAGTTTTGGCACAAAACGTGCGTTTCGTGCTCAGAATCGCCGCTTTTGCTCAGTTTTGGCACAAAACGTGCGTTTCGGCACAGTATCGCGGCTGTTGCTCAGTTTTGGCACAAAACGTGCGTTTCAAGCACCGAATTGCTCCTCTTGGCTCAAAATGGGCGTTTCGTGCACAGAATCGCCGTTTCCGCTCAGTTTTGGCACAAAATGTGTGTTTCGTGCACAAAATCGCCGCTGTTGCTGTTTTGGCGCAAAACGTGCGTTTCGTGCACAGAATCGCCGCTTTTGCTCAGTTTTGGCACAAAACGTGCGTTTCGTGCTCAGAATCGCCGCTGTTGCTCAGTTTTGGCACAAAACGAGCGTTTGACGCACCGAATTGCTCCTTTTGGCTCAAAACGGGCGTTTCGGCACAGAATCGCCGCTGTTGCTCAGTTTTGGCACAAAACATGCGCTTCGGCACAGAATCGCCGCTGTTGCTCAGTTTTGGCACAAGATGTGTGTTTCGTGCACAGAATCGCCGCTTTTGCTCAGTTTTGGCACAAACCGTGCGTTTCGGCACAGTATCGCCGCTGTTGCTCAGTTTTGGGACAAAACGTTCGTTTCGTACACAGAATCGCCGCTTCTGCTCAGTTTTGGCACAAGATGTGTGTTTCGTGCACAATATCGCCGCTGTTGCTGTTTTGGCGCAAAACGTGCGATTCGTGCACAGAATCGCCGCTTTTGCACAGTTTTGGCACAAAGCGTGCGTTTCGGCACGGAATCGCCGCTGTTGCTCAGTTTTGGCACAAAACGTGCATTTCACGCACCGAATTGCTCCTTTTGGCAAAAAACGGGTGTTTCGTGCACAGAATCGCCGCTTTTGCTCAGTTTTGGCACAAAACGTGCGTTTCGGCACAGAATCGCCGCTGTTGCTCAGTTTTGGCACAAAACGAGCGTTTGACGCACCGAATTGCTCCTTTTGGCTCAAAACGGGCGTTTCGGCACAGAATCGCCGCTGTTGCTCAGTTTTGGCACAAAACATGCGCTTCGGCACAGAATCGCCGCTGTTGCTCAGTTTTGGCACAAAACGTGCGTTTCGTGCACAGAATCGCCGCTTTTGCTCAGTTTTGGAACAAACCGTTCGTTTCGGCACAGTATCGCCGCTGTTGCTCAGTTTTGGCACAAAACGTGCGTTTCACGCACCGAATTGCTCCTTTTGGCAAAAAACGGGCGTTTCGTGCACAGAATCGCCGCTTTTGCTCAGTTTTGTCACAAAACGAATGTTTCGTGCACAGAATCGCCGCTTTTGCTCAGTTTTGGCACAAAACGTGCGTTTCGTGCACAGAATCGCCGCTTATGCTCGGTTTTGGGACAAAACGTTCGTTTCGTACACAGAATCGCCGCTTCTGCTCAGTTTTGGCACAAGATGTGTGTTTCGTGCACAAAATCGCCGCTGTTGCTGTTTTGGCTCAAAACGGGCGTTTCGGCACAGAATCGCCGCTTTTGCTCATTATTATCACAAAACGTGCGTTTCGTGCTCAGAATTGCCGCTTTTGCTCATTATTATCACAGAACGTGTGTTTCGCGCACAGAATCGCCGCTTTTGCTCAGACTTTGGGACAAAATGTTCGTTTCCTACACAGAATCGCCGCTCCTACTCTGTTTTGGCACAAAATGTGTGTTTCGTGCACAGAATCGCCGCTGTTGCTGTTTTGCCACAAAACGTGCGCTTCGTGCACACAATCGCCACTTTTGCTCAGTTTTGGCACAAAACGTGCGTTTCACGCACCGAATTGCTCCTTTTGACACGAAACAGGCGTTTCGTGCACAGAATCGCCGCTTTTGCTCAGCTTTGGCACAAAACGTGCGTTTCGGCACGGAATCGCAGCTTTTGCTCAGTTTTGGCACAAAACGTGCGTTTCGTGCACAGAATCGCCGATTTTGCTCAGTTTTGGCACAAAACGTGCGTTTCGGCACAGAATCGCCGCTGTTGCTCAGTTTTGGCACAAAACGTGCGTTTCGGCACAGAATCGCCGCTGTTGCTCAGTTTTGGCGCAAAACGTGCGTTTCAAGCACCGAATTGCTCCTTTTGGCTGAAAATGGGCGTTTCGTGCACAGAATCGCCGCTTCCGCTCAGTTTTGGCGCAAAATGTATGTTTCGTGCACAGAATCGCCGCTGTTGCTGTTTTGAAACAAAACGTGCGCTTCGTGCACAGAATCGCCGCTTTTGCTCAGTTTTGGGACAAAATGTGCGTTTCACTTACCGAATTAATCCTCCTGGCACAAAACGTGCGTTTCGTGCACAGAATCGCCGCTTTTGCTCAGTTGTGGCACATAACCTGCGTTTCGAGCTCAGAATCGCCGCTTTTACTCATGATTGGCACAAAGCGTGCGTTTCGTGCTCAGAACCGCCGTTTTTGCTCAGTTTTTTCGCAAAACGTGCGCTTCGTGCACAGAATCGCCGCTATTGCTCAGTTTGGCACAAAACGTGCGTTTCGTGCTCAGAATCGCCGTCTTGTTCAGCTTTGATACAAAACGTGCGTTTCGTGCTCAGAATCACCGCTTCTGCTCATTATTATCACAAAACGTGCGTTTCGTGCTCAGAATTGCCGCTTTTGCTCATTATTATCACAGAACGTGTGTTTCGCGCACAGAATCGCCGCTTTTGCTCAGTTTTGGCAAAAAACGTGCGTTTCGGCACAGAATCGCCGCTGTTGCTCGGTTTTGGCACAAAACGGGCGTTTCACGCACCGAATTGCTCCTTTCGGCAAAAAAACGGGCGTTTCGTGCACAGAATCGCAGCTTTCGCTCAGTTTTGACACAAGACGTGCGTTTCGTGCACAGAATCGCCGCTTTTGCTCAGTTTTGGCACAAAACGAGCGTTTGACGCACCGAATTGCTCCTTTTGGCTCAAAACGGGCGTTTCGGCACAGAATCGCCGCTTTTGCTCAGTTTTGGCACAAAACGTGCGTTTCGGCACGGAATCGCCGCTTTTGCTAAGTTTTGGCACAAAACGTGCGTTTCGTGCACAGAATCGCCGGTTTTGCTCAGTTTTGGCACAAAACGTGCGTTTCGGCACAGAATCGCCGCTGTTGCTCAGTTTTGGCACAAAACGTGCGTTTCGGCACAGAATCGCCGCTGTTGCTCAGTTTTGGCGCAAAACGTGCGTTTCAAGCACCGAATTGCTCCTTTTGGCTCAAAATGGGCGTTTCGTGCACAGAATCGCCGCTTCCGCTCAGTTTTGGCGCAAAATGTATGTTTCGTGCACAGAATCGCCGCTGTTGCTGTTTTGGCACAAAACGTGCGCTTCGTGCACAGAATCGCCGCTTTTGCTCAGTTTTGGGACAAAAGGTGCGTTTCACTTACCGAATTAATCCTCCTGGCACAAAACGTGCGCTTTGTGCACAGAATCGCCGCTTTTGCTCAGTTTTGGGACAAAAGGTGCGTTTCACTTACCGAATTAATCCTCCTGGCACAAAACGTGCGTTTCGCGCACAGAATCGCCGCTTTTGCTCAGACTTTGGGACAAAATGTTCGTTTCCTCCACAGAATCGCCGCTCCTACTCAGTTTTGGCACAAAATGTGTGTTTCGTGCACAGAATCGCCGCTGTTGCTGTTTTGCCACAAAACGTGCGCTTCGTGCACAGAATCGCCACTTTTGCTCAGTTTTGGCACAAAACGTGCGTTTCACGCACCGAATTGCTCCTTTTGACACGAAACAGGCGTTTCGTGCACAGGATCGCCGCTTTTGCTCAGTTTTGTCACAAAACGTATGTTTCGTGCACAGATTCGCCGCTTTTGCTCAGTTTTGGCACAAAACGTGCGTTTCGGCACGGAATCGCCGCTTCCGCTCAGTTTTGGCACAAAACGTGCGTTTCGGCACAGAATCGCCGCTTTTGCTCAGTTTCGGCACAAAACGTGCGTTTCACGCACCGAATTGCTCCTTTTGGCACAAAACGTGCGTTTCGTGCTCAGAATCGCCGTTATTGCTTAGTTTTGGCGCAAAACGTGCGCTTCGTGCACAGAATCGCCGCTTTTGCTCGGTTTTGGGACAAAACGTCCGTTTCGTGCACAGAATCGCCGCTTTTGCTCAATTTTGGCATAAAACCCGGGTTTCGTGCACACAATCACCGCTGTTGATCAGTTTTGGCACAAAACGTGCGTTTCGTGCACAGAATCGCCGCTTTTGCTCAGTTTTGGTACAAAACGCGCGCTTCACGCACCGAATTTCCCCTTTTGTCACAAAACGGGCGATTCGTGCACAGAATCGCTGCTTTTGCTCAGTTTTGGCACAAAACGTGTGTTTCGTACACAGAATCGCCGCTTTTGCTCAGTTTTGCGACAAAAGGTGTGTTTCGTGCACAGAATCGCCGCTTTTGCTCAGTTCTGGCGCAAAACGTGTGTCTCGCGCACAGAGTCGCCGCTTTTGCTCAGTTTTGGCACAAAACGTGCGTTTCGTGCTCAGAATCGCCGCTTTTGCTCATTATTATCACAAAACGTGTGTTTCGTGCACAGAATCGCCGCTTTTGCTCAGGTTTGGCACAAAACGTGCGTTTCGGCACGGAATCGCCGCTGTTGCTCAGTTTTGGCACAAAACGGGCGTTTCACGCACCGAATTGCTCCTTTTGGCAAAAAAACGGGCGTTTCGTGCACAGAATCGCCGCTTTCGCTCAGTTTTGGCACAAGACGTGCGTTTCGTGCACAGAATCGCCGCTTTTGCTCAGTTTTGGCAGAAAACGTGCGTTTCACGCACCGAATTGCTCCTTTTGTGCAAAAAACGGGCGTTTCGTGCACAGAATCGCCGCTTTTGCTCAGTTTTGTCACAATACGAATGTTTCGTGCACAGAATCGCCGCTTTTACTCAGTTTTGGCACAAAACGTGCGTTTCGTGCACAAAATCGCCGCTTTTGCTCGGTTTTGGGACAAAACGTCCGTTTCGTGCACAGAATCGCCGCTTTTGCTCAGTTTTGGCACAAAACCCGGGTTTCGTGCACACAATCACCGCTGTTGATCAGTTTTGGCACAAAACGTGCGTTTCGTGCACAGAATCGCCGCTTTTGCTCAGTTTTGGTACAAAACGCGCGCTTCACGCACCGAATTGCCCCTTTTGTCACAAAACGGGCGTTTCGTGCACAGAATCGCTGTTTTTGCTCAGTTTTGGCACAGAACGTGTGTTTCGTGCACAGAATCGCCGCTTTTGCTCAGTTTTGCGACAAAAGGTGTGTTTCGTGCACAGAATCGCCGCTTTTGCTCAGTTTTGGCACAAAACGTGCGTTTCGTGCACAAAATCGCCGCTGTTGCTGTTTTGGCACAAAACGTGCATTTCACGCACCGAATTGCTCCTTTTGGCAAAAAAACGGGCGTTTCGTGCACAGAATCGCCGCGTTTGCTTAGTTTTGGCACAAATCGTGTGTTTCGTGCACAGAATCGCCGCTTTTGCTCAGTTTTCGCACAAAACGTGCGTTTCGTGGACAGAATCGCCGCTTTTGCTCGGTATTATGACAAAACTTGCGTTTCGGCACGGAATCGCCGCTGTTGCTCAGTTTTGGCACAAGATGTGTGTTTCGTGCACAAAATCGCCGCTGTTGCTGTTTTGGCGCAAAACGTGCGTTTCAAGCACCGAATTGCTCCTTTTGGCTCAAAATGGGCGTTTCGTGCACAGAATCGCCGCTTCCGCTCAGTTTTGGCGCAAAATGTATGTTTCGTGCACAGAATCGCCGCTGTTGCTGTTTTGGCACAAAACGTGCGCTTCGTGCACAGAATCGCCGCTTTTGCTCAGTTTTGGGACAAAAGGTGCGTTTCACTTACCGAATTAATCCTCCTGGCACAAAACGTGCGTTTCGCGCACAGAATCGCCGCTTTTGCTCAGACTTTGGGACAAAATGTTCGTTTCCTCCACAGAATCGCCGCTCCTACTCAGTTTTGGCACAAAATGTGTGTTTCGTGCACAGAATCGCCGCTGTTGCTGTTTTGCCACAAAACGTGCGCTTCGTGCACAGAATCGCCACTTTTGCTCAGTTTTGGCACAAAACGTGCGTTTCACGCACCGAATTGCTCCTTTTGACACGAAACAGGCGTTTCGTGCACAGGATCGCCGCTTTTGCTCAGTTTTGTCACAAAACGTATGTTTCGTGCACAGATTCGCCGCTTTTGCTCAGTTTTGGCACAAAACGTGCGTTTCGGCACGGAATCGCCGCTTCCGCTCAGTTTTGGCACAAAATGTGTGTTTGGTGCGCACAATCGCCGCTTTTGCTCAGTTTTGGCGCAAAACGTGTGTTTCGCGCACAGAATCGCCGCTTTTGCTCAGTTTTGGCACAAAACGTGCGTTTCGTGCTCAGAATCGCCGCTTTTGCTCATACTTTGGGACAAAATGTTCGTTTCGTACACAGAATCGCCGCTCCTGCTCAGTTTTGGCACAAAACGTGCGTTTCGTGCTCAGAATCGCCGCTTTTGCTCATACTTTGGGACAAAATGTTCGTTTCGTACACAGAATCGCCGCTCCTGCTCAGTTTTGGCACAAAATGTGTGTTTCGTGCACAGAATCGCCGCTGTTGCTGTTTTGCCACAAAACGTGCGCTTCGTGCACAGAATCGCCACTTTTGCTCAGTTTTGGCACAAAACGTGCGTTTCACGCACCGAATTGCTCCTTTTGACACGAAACAGGCGTTTCGTGCACATAATCGCCGCTTTTGCTCAGTTTTGTCACAAAACGTATGTTTCGTGCACAGACCCGCCGATTTTGCTCAGTTCTGGCACAGAAGGTGCGTTTCGTGCACAGAATCGCCACTTTTGCTCAGTTTTGGCACAAAACGTGCGTTTCGGCACAGAATCGCCGCTTTTGCTCAGTTCTGGCGCAAAACGTGTGTCTCGCGCACAGAGTCGCCGCTTTTGCTCAGTTTTGGCACAAAACGTGCGTTTCGTGCTCAGAATCGCCGCTTTTGCTCATTATTATCACAAAACGTGTGTTTCGTGCACAGAATCGCCGCTTTTGCTCAGGTTTGGCACAAAACGTGCGTTTCGGCACGGAATCGCCGCTGTTGCTCAGTTTTGGCACAAAACGGGCGTTTCACGCACCGAATTGCTCCTTTTGGCAAAAAAACGGGCGTTTCGTGCACAGAATCGCCGCTTTCGCTCAGTTTTGGCACAAGACGTGCGTTTCGTGCACAGAATCGCCGCTTTTGCTCAGTTTTGGCAGAAAACGTGCGTTTCACGCACCGAATTGCTCCTTTTGTGCAAAAAACGGGCGTTTCGTGCACAGAATCGCCGCTTTTGCTCAGTTTTGTCACAATACGAATGTTTCGTGCACAGAATCGCCGCTTTTACTCAGTTTTGGCACAAAACGTGCGTTTCGTGCACAAAATCGCCGCTTTTGCTCGGTTTTGGGACAAAACGTCCGTTTCGTGCACAGAATCGCCGCTTTTGCTCAGTTTTGGCACAAAACCCGGGTTTCGTGCACACAATCACCGCTGTTGATCAGTTTTGGCACAAAACGTGCGTTTCGTGCATAGAATCGCCGCTTTTGCTCAGTTTTGGTACAAAACGCGCGCTTCACGCACCGAATTGCCCCTTTTTAACCGACTTCGAAAAGGAGGAGGTTACTCAATTCGATCAGTATATTTTTTTTTTTTTTTTTTTTTTTTTTTTTTTTTTTTTTTATGTATGTCCGCCGATTACGCCGAGATGGCTGGACCAATCGGGATGAAACCTTTTACATCTTGTAGGGTATGACTCCCAGTTGGTCCCGTAAGAAAAACATTTTGCATTTTTTCATTCTTTACCCCTTTTTTATTGCAAAAACACAGTTTTGTACATGCTAGGTTTGGTCACCGATTACGCCGAGATGGATGGACCAATCCGAACAAAACCTTTTTCATCTTGTAGGCTATGACCCCCACTAGAAACGGGATAAAATACATTTTTTATTTTAACATTGGTTACCCTGTTTTATCATGTTTTATAATAAATTACTACAAATCAAAGAGTACCATTTCGTCCGCGTCATGTATGTCCGGCGATTTCTCCGAGATGGATCGACCAATCGGAACGAAATTTTTCGTATTTTGTAGGGTGTGCCCCCCAGTTGGCCCCGTATAAAAAACATTTTGCATTTTATCATCGTGTACCCCTTTTTTATTGCATAGAAGCGTACTGTTTCGTCCACGTCATGTATGGTCACCGATTACTCCATGATGAATTGACCAATCGGATCGAAACTTGTTGGATCTTGTAGGGTATGACTTCCAGTTGGTCTAGCAACAAACATATTATGCATTTTTTCGTCTTTTCCCACGTTTATTGCAAAAACCGTACTATTTCGCGCATAATCGGCTTAATATCGATGAAGCCTAGTATTACATTTTGCGACCGGAGATGTTTCCACGATGTTCCCATTTGCAACATTCCCTCCACTTTCCTACACTTCCCTTCGCACCCCAGCACCTCCCTTCGCTTCCCTGCACTTCCTTATCTTTCCCTTCCAAACCCAACTCGCCCTGCCCCTTCCTTTCCTCCCCTCGCTCCCCTTCCCTTTCATTTCAATCCCTTTCCTTCCCTTCTCTACCTACCCCTGCTGTTCCGTCCATTACTAATTACTACTCTTATTGCAATAATTATGTTTCTAGCGTGACGGCCACATGGCAAGTGGGAAGTGCGAATCAAGCAATATCCTACTTTCCTATATGTTACATCAGACACAGTAAATCCCAGTTGTTACGTGAGATTTGAAAGAATTGTGTATAATTTCGTAAATTTTGTGTGGTTTTACGTATTTTATATAATTGCTTACTATTTATTCCAATACAATATGATTATTAAGGATTTCAGTAGAGGAGTTAGGTATATTGCAGCATTAGTATCCATGTTCATGTCTGAAACAAAAGTACATACATGTTTCTGTAGTATAATCGTAGTGAAAAGAAAAAAGAACACTCGAAGGGACGCACGGAACACACGCCCGCATGACCGACCGCGGGTTGTGTGGCTTTACGTATTTTATATACGTACCTCCACCTGCGTGCGGGCGTGCGTGCGGGCGTGCGGGCGGGCGTGCGTGCGGGCGGGCGGGTCGGCGCGCGGGCGTGCGGGCGTGCGGGCGGGCGTGCGGGCGTGCGGGCGCGCGGGCGGGCGGGCGTGCGTGCGGGCGAGCGTGCGGGCGGGCGGGCGTGCGGGCGGGCGTGCGTGCGGGCGGGCGTGCGGGCGGGCGTGCGTGCGGGCGCGCGGGCGGGCGGGTCGGCGCGCGGGCGTGCGGGCTGGCGGTCGGGCGTGCGGGCGCGCGGGCGGGCGGGCGTGCGTGCGGGCGGGCGGGCGTGCGGGCGGGCGGGCGTGCGGGCGGGCGGGCGTGCGGGCGGGCGGGCGTGCGGGCGTGCGTGCGTGCGGGCGGGCGCGCGGGCGGGCGGGTCGGCGCGCGGGCGGGCGTGCGGGCGTGCGTGCGCGCGGGCGGGCGGCCGTGCGTGCGGGCGGGCGTGCGCGCGGGCGTGCGGGCGTGTGTGTGTTTTTTATCTTTTTACTGCGATGATACTACAGAGACATGTATGTACTTTTGTTTCAGAAATGAACATGAATACTTCCCCTGACAATCGTATGTATACCTTGATTTCATAACGATGAGATATAATATATGAAGAGAGGAACACCGTTATACAGTATGTGTTTATTACTTCGCAGAGAATGCAAAGATCGCCACTAAAAAGAGTGAAATAAAATAATTTTTGGAAAAAAAATATAACCGACTTCGAAATGCACTAAAAAGAATAAAATAATATTTAATTCTCTTCGTGGGTTTCTCTCCAGCTATGTATAACATTTATGACAATATTACATTCCATGTTAGATAAAATGCATATTTTTCGGAGGCGGGCAGGGTCAAAAATTTTCTCAGAATCAAACAATTTTCGTAACTTTCAGTACAGGAAATGTTTAATTGAAAACTGTCTAAACGAAACATGTTGCTGATTGCAATTTGTTTGGGGTATGGCGGGCTTGATAACAGATGAGCGTCAAGAAAAACTCATTGATACGTGACAACGTGGAAGAATGAAACTGTATAGTGGTCAGTTTCGGCGTACAAAATGTTTTTCAATCAAAACTTTCTATATGACAGATGTTGCTGATTATGATTTGATTGAAGGTGGACTTGGCACTGAACGGTCCGAAACAGAAAATGCATTTTTGATCCTGCCCGCCTCCGAAAAATATGCATTTTATCTAACATGGAATGTAATATTGTCATAAATGTTATACATAGCTGGAGAGAAACCCACGAAGAGAATTAAATATTATTTTATTCTTTTTAGTGCATTTCGAAGTCGGTTATATTTTTTTTCCAAAAATTATTTTGTCACAAAACGGGCGTTTCGTGCACAGAATCGCTGTTTTTGCTCAGTTTTGGCACAGAACGTGTGTTTCGTGCACAGAATCGCCGCTTTTGCTCAGTTTTGCGACAAAAGGTGTGTTTCGTGCACAGAATCGCCGCTTTTGCTCAGTTTTGGCACAAAACGTGCGTTTCGTGCACAAAATCGCCGCTGTTGCTGTTTTGGCACAAAACGTGCATTTCACGCACCGAATTGCTCCTTTTGGCAAAAAAACGGGCGTTTCGTGCACAGAATCGCCGCGTTTGCTTAGTTTTGGCACAAATCGTGTGTTTCGTGCACAGAATCGCCGCTTTTGCTCAGTTTTCGCACAAAACGTGCGTTTCGTGGACAGAATCGCCGCTTTTGCTCGGTATTATGACAAAACTTGCGTTTCGGCACGGAATCGCCGCTGTTGCTCAGTTTTGGCACAAGATGTGTGTTTCGTGCACAAAATCGCCGCTGTTGCTGTTTTGGCGCAAAACGTGCGTTTCAAGCACCGAATTGCTCCTTTTGGCTCAAAATGGGCGTTTCGTGCACAGAATCGCCGCTTCCGCTCAGTTTTGGCGCAAAATGTATGTTTCGTGCACAGAATCGCCGCTGTTGCTGTTTTGGCACAAAACGTGCGCTTCGTGCACAGAATCGCCGCTTTTGCTCAGTTTTGGGACAAAAGGTGCGTTTCACTTACCGAATTAATCCTCCTGGCACAAAACGTGCGTTTCGCGCACAGAATCGCCGCTTTTGCTCAGACTTTGGGACAAAATGTTCGTTTCCTCCACAGAATCGCCGCTCCTACTCAGTTTTGGCACAAAATGTGTGTTTCGTGCACAGAATCGCCGCTGTTGCTGTTTTGCCACAAAACGTGCGCTTCGTGCACAGAATCGCCACTTTTGCTCAGTTTTGGCACAAAACGTGCGTTTCACGCACCGAATTGCTCCTTTTGACACGAAACAGGCGTTTCGTGCACAGGATCGCCGCTTTTGCTCAGTTTTGTCACAAAACGTATGTTTCGTGCACAGATTCGCCGCTTTTGCTCAGTTTTGGCACAAAACGTGCGTTTCGGCACGGAATCGCCGCTTCCGCTCAGTTTTGGCACAAAATGTGTGTTTGGTGCGCACAATCGCCGCTTTTGCTCAGTTTTGGCGCAAAACGTGTGTTTCGCGCACAGAATCGCCGCTTTTGCTCAGTTTTGGCACAAAACGTGCGTTTCGTGCTCAGAATCGCCGCTTTTGCTCATACTTTGGGACAAAATGTTCGTTTCGTACACAGAATCGCCGCTCCTGCTCAGTTTTGGCACAAAACGTGCGTTTCGTGCTCAGAATCGCCGCTTTTGCTCATACTTTGGGACAAAATGTTCGTTTCGTACACAGAATCGCCGCTCCTGCTCAGTTTTGGCACAAAATGTGTGTTTCGTGCACAGAATCGCCGCTGTTGCTGTTTTGCCACAAAACGTGCGCTTCGTGCACAGAATCGCCACTTTTGCTCAGTTTTGGCACAAAACGTGCGTTTCACGCACCGAATTGCTCCTTTTGACACGAAACAGGCGTTTCGTGCACATAATCGCCGCTTTTGCTCAGTTTTGTCACAAAACGTATGTTTCGTGCACAGACCCGCCGATTTTGCTCAGTTCTGGCACAGAAGGTGCGTTTCGTGCACAGAATCGCCACTTTTGCTCAGTTTTGGCACAAAACGTGCGTTTCGGCACAGAATCGCCGCTTTTGCTCAGTTCTGGCGCAAAACGTGTGTCTCGCGCACAGAGTCGCCGCTTTTGCTCAGTTTTGGCACAAAACGTGCGTTTCGTGCTCAGAATCGCCGCTTTTGCTCATTATTATCACAAAACGTGTGTTTCGTGCACAGAATCGCCGCTTTTGCTCAGGTTTGGCACAAAACGTGCGTTTCGGCACGGAATCGCCGCTGTTGCTCAGTTTTGGCACAAAACGGGCGTTTCACGCACCGAATTGCTCCTTTTGGCAAAAAAACGGGCGTTTCGTGCACAGAATCGCCGCTTTCGCTCAGTTTTGGCACAAGACGTGCGTTTCGTGCACAGAATCGCCGCTTTTGCTCAGTTTTGGCAGAAAACGTGCGTTTCACGCACCGAATTGCTCCTTTTGTGCAAAAAACGGGCGTTTCGTGCACAGAATCGCCGCTTTTGCTCAGTTTTGTCACAATACGAATGTTTCGTGCACAGAATCGCCGCTTTTACTCAGTTTTGGCACAAAACGTGCGTTTCGTGCACAAAATCGCCGCTTTTGCTCGGTTTTGGGACAAAACGTCCGTTTCGTGCACAGAATCGCCGCTTTTGCTCAGTTTTGGCACAAAACCCGGGTTTCGTGCACACAATCACCGCTGTTGATCAGTTTTGGCACAAAACGTGCGTTTCGTGCACAGAATCGCCGCTTTTGCTCAGTTTTGGTACAAAACGCGCGCTTCACGCACCGAATTGCCCCTTTTGTCACAAAACGGGCGTTTCGTGCACAGAATCGCTGTTTTTGCTCAGTTTTGGCACAGAACGTGTGTTTCGTGCACAGAATCGCCGCTTTTGCTCAGTTTTGCGACAAAAGGTGTGTTTCGTGCACAGAATCGCCGCTTTTGCTCAGTTTTGGCACAAAACGTGCGTTTCGTGCACAAAATCGCCGCTGTTGCTGTTTTCGCACAAAACGTGCATTTCACGCACCGAATTGCTCCTTTTGGCAAAAAAACGGGCGTTTCGTGCACAGAATCGCCGCGTTTGCTTAGTTTTGGCACAAATCGTGTGTTTCGTGCACAGAATCGCCGCTTTTGCTCAGTTTTCGCACAAAACGTGCGTTTCGTGGACAGAATCGCCGCTTTTGCTCGGTATTATGACAAAACTTGCGTTTCGGCACGGAATCGCCGCTGTTGCTCAGTTTTGGCACAAGATGTGTGTTTCGTGCACAAAATCGCCGCTGTTGCTGTTTTGGCGCAAAACGTGCGTTTCGTGCACAGAATCGCCGCTTTTGCTCAGTTTTGGCACGAAGCGTGCGTTTCGGCACGGAATCGCCGCTGTTGCTCAGTTTTGGCACAAAACGTGCATTTCACGCACCGAATTGCTCCTTTTGGCAAAAAACGGGTGTTTCGTGCACAGAATCGCCGCTTTTGCTCAGTTTTGGCACAAAACGTGCGTTCCGGCACAGAATCGCCGCTGTTGCTCAGCTTTGGCACAAAACGTGCGTTTCAAGCACCGAATTGCTCCTTTTGGCGCAAAACGTGCGTTTCGTGCACAGAATCGCCGCTTTTGCTCAGTTTTGGCACAAAACGTGCGTTTCGTGCTCAGAATCGCCGTTTTTGCTCAGTTTTGACACAAAACGTGCGTTTCGTGCTCAGAATCGCCGCTTTTGCTCATTATTATCACAAAACGTGCGTTTCGTGCACAGAATCACCGCTTTTGCTCAGTTTTGGCACAAAACGGGCGTTTCACGCACCGAATTGCTCCTTTCGGCAAAAAAACGGGCGTTTCGTGCACAGAATCGCCGCTTTCGCTCAGTTTTGACACAAGACGTGCGTTTCGTGCACAGAATCGCCGCTTTTGCTCAGCTTTGGCACAAAACGAGCGTTTGACGCACCGAATTGCTCCTTTTGGCTCAAAACGGGCGTTTCGGCACAGAATCGCCGCTTTTGCTCATTATTATCACAAAACGTGCGTTTCGTGCTCACAATTGCCGCTTTTGCTCATTATTATCACAGAACGTGTGTTTCGCGCACAGAATCGCCGCTTTTGCTCAGACTTTGGGACAAAATGTTCGTTTCCTACACAGAATCGCCGCTCCTACTCAGTTTTGGCACAAAATGTGTGTTTCGTGCACAAAATCGCCGCTGTTGCTGTTTTGCCACAAAACGTGCGCTTCGTGCACAGAATCGCCACTTTTGCTCAGTTTTGGCACAAAACGTGCGTTTCACGCACCGAATTGCTCCTTTTGACACGAAACAGGCGTTTCGTGCACAGGATCGCCGCTTTTGCTCAGTTTTGTCACAAAACGTATGTTTCGTGCACAGATTCGCCGCTTTTGCTCAGTTTTGGCACAAAACGTGCGTTTCGGCACGGAATCGCCGCTTCCGCTCAGTTTTGGCACAAAATGTGTGTTTCGTGTACAAAATCGCCGCTGTTGCTGTTTTGGCGCAAAACGTGCGTTTCGTGCACAGAATCGCCGCTTTTGCTCAGTTTTGGCACAAAACGTGTGTTTCGTGCACAGAATCGCCGCTTTCGCTCAGTTTTGCGACAAAAGGTGTGTTTCGTGCGCACAATCGCCGCTTTTGCTCAGTTTTGGCGCAAAACGTGTGTTTCGCGCACAGAATCGCCGCTTTTGCTCAGTTTTGGCACAAAACGTGCGTTTCGTGCTCAGAATCGCCGCTTTTGCTCAGACTTTGGGACAAAATGTTCGTTTCGTACACAGAATCGCCGCTCCAGCTCAGTTTTGGCACAAAATGTGTGTTTCGTGCACAGAATCGCCGCTGTTGCTGTTTTGCCACAAAACGTGCGCTTCGTGCACAGAATCGCCACTTTTGCTCAGTTTTGGCACAAAACGTGCGTTTCACGCACCGAATTGCTCCTTTTGACACGAAACGGGCGTTTCGTGCACATAATCGCCGCTTTTGCTCAGTTTTGTCAGAAAACGTATGTTTCGTGCACAGACCCGCCGATTTTGCTCAGTTCTGGCACAGAAGGTGCGTTTCGGCACGGAATCGCCGCTTCCGCTCAGTTTTGGCACAAAATGTGTGTTTCGTGTACAAAATCGCCGCTGTTGCTCTGTTTTGGCACAAAACGTGCGTTTCGGTACAGAATCGCCGCTTTTGCTCAGTTTTGGCACAAAACGTGCGTTTCACGCACCGAATTGCTCCTTTTGGCACAAAACGTGCGTTTCGTGCTCAGAATCGCCGTTATTGCTTAGTTTTGGCGCAAAACGTGCGCTTCGTGCACAGAATCGCCGCTTTTGCTCGGTTTTGGGACAAAACGTCCGTTTCGTGCACAGAATCGCCGCTTTTGCTCAGTTTTGGCACAAAACCCGGGTTTCGTGCACACAATCACCGCTGTTGATCAGTTTTGGCACAAAACGTGCGTTTCGTGCACAGAATCGCCGCTTTTGCTCAGTTTTGGTACAAAACGCGCGCTTCACGCACCGAATTGCCCCTTTTGTCACAAAACGGGCGTTTCGTGCACAGAATCGCTGCTTTTGCTCAGTTTTGGCACAAAACGTGTGTTTCGTACACAGAATCGCCGCTTTTGCTCAGTTTTGCGACAAAAGGTGTGTTTCGTGCACAGAATCGCCGCTTTTGCTCAGTTTTGGCGCAAAACGTGTGTTTCGCGCACAGAGTCGCCGCTTTTGCTCAGTTTTGGCACAAAACGTGCGTTTCGTGCTCAGAATCGCCGCTTTTGCTCATTATTATCACAAAACGTGTGTTTCGTGCACAGAATCGCCGCTTTTGCTCAGGTTTGGCACAAAACGTGCGTTTCGGCACGGAATCGCCGCTGTTGCTCAGTTTTGGCACAAAACGGGCGTTTCACGCACCGAATTGCTCCTTTTGGCAAAAAAACGGGCGTTTCGTGCACAGAATCGCCGCTTTCGCTCAGTTTTGGCACAAGACGTGCGTTTCGTGCACAGAATCGCCGCTGTTGCTGTTTTGGCACAAAACGTGCATTTCACGCACCGAATTGCTCCTTTTGGCAAGAAACGGGCGTTTCGTGCACAGAATCGCCGCGTTTGCTTAGTTTTGGCACAAATCGTGTGTTTCGTGCACAGAATCGCCGCTTTTGCTCAGTTTTCGCACAAAACGTGCGTTTCGTGGACAGAATCGCCGCTTTTGCTCGGTATTATGACAAAACTTGCGTTTCGGCACGGAATCCCCGCTGTTGCTCAGTTTTGGCACAAAACGGGCGTTTCACGCACCGAATTGCTCCTTTTGGCAAAAAAACGGGCGTTTCGTGCACAGAATCGCCGCTTTCGCTCAGTTTTGACACAAGACGTGCGTTTGGTGCACAGAATCGCCGCTTTTGCTCAGTTTTGGCAGAAAACGTGCGTTTCGTGCACAGAATCGCCGCTTATGCTCGGTTTTGGGACAAAACGTTCGTTTCGTACACAGAATCGCCGCTTCTGCTCAGTTTTGGCACAAGATGTGTGTTTCGTGCACAAAATCGCCGCTGTTGCTGTTTTGGCGCAAAACGTGCGTTTCGTGCACAGAATCGCCGCTTTTGCTCAGTTTTGGCACGAAGCGTGCGTTTCGGCACGGAATCGCCGCTGTTGCTCAGTTTTGGCACAAAACGTGCATTTCACGCACCGAATTGCTCCTTTTGGCAAAAAACGGGTGTTTCGTGCACAGAATCGCCGCTTTTGCTCAGTTTTGGCACAAAACGTGCGTTCCGGCACAGAATCGCCGCTGTTGCTCAGTTTTGGCACAAAACGTGCGTTTCAAGCACCGAATTGCTCCTTTTGGCACAAAACGTGCGTTTCGTGCACAGATTCGCCGCTTCCGCTCAGTTTTAGCACAAAATGTGTGTTTCGTGCACAAAATCGCCGCTGTTGCTCGGTTTTGGCACAAAACGTGCGTTTCGGCACAGAATCGCCGCAGTTGCTCAGTTTTGGCACAAAACGTGCGTTTCAAGCACCGAATTGCTCCTTTTGGCTCAAAATGGGCGTTTCGTGCACAGAATCGCCGCTTCCGCTCAGTTTTGGCACAAAATGTATGTTTCGTGCTCAGAATCGCCGCTTTTGCTAATTGTTATCAGAAAACGTACTTTTCGTGCACAGAATCGCCGCTTTTGCTCAGTTTTGGCACAAAGCGTGCGTTTCGGCACGGAATCGCCGCTGTTGCTCAGTTTTGGCACAAAACGTGCATTTCACGCACCGAATTGCTCCTTTTGGCAAAAAACGGGTGTTTCGTGCACAGAATCGCCGCTTTTGCTCAGTTTTGGCACAAAACGTGCGTTTCGGCACAGAATCGCCGCTGTTGCTCAGTTTTGGCACAAAACGAGCGTTTGACGCACCGAATTGCTCCTTTTGGCTCAAAACGGGCGTTTCGGCACAGAATCGCCGCTGTTGCTCAGTTTTGGCACAAAACATACGCTTCGGCACAGAATCGCCGCTGTTGCTGTTTTGGCACAAAACGTGCGCTTCGTGCACAGAATCGCCGCTTTTGCTCAGTTTTGGGACAAAAGGTGCGTTTCACTTACCGAATTAATCCTCCTGGCACAAAACGTGCGTTTCGCGCACAGAATCGCCGCTTTTGCTCAGACTTTGGGACAAAATGTTCGTTTCCTCCACAGAATCGCCGCTCCTACTCAGTTTTGGCACAAAATGTGTGTTTCGTGCACAGAATCGCCGCTGTTGCTCAGACTTTGGGACAAAATGTTCGTCTCCTCCACAGAATCGCCGCTCCTACTCAGTTTTGGCACAAAATGTGTGTTTCGTGCACAGAATCGCCGCTGTTGCTCAGTTTTGGCACAAAACGAGCGTTTCACTTACCGAATTAATCCTCCTGGCACAAAACGTGCGTTTCGGCACAGAATCGCCGCTGTTGCTCAGTTTTGGCACAAAACGAGCGTTTGACGCACCGAATTGCTCCTTTTGGCACAAAACGTGCGTTTCGTGCTCAGAATCGCCGTTATTGCTTAGTTTTGGGACAAAAGGTGCGTTTCACTTACCGAATTAATCCTCCTGGCACAAAACGTGCGTTTCGCGCACAGAATCGCCGCTTTTGCTCAGACTTTGGGACAAAATGTTCGTTTCCTCCACAGAATCGCCGCTCCTACTCAGTTTTGGCACAAAATGTGTGTTTCGTGCACAGAATCGCCGCTGTTGCTGTTTTGCCACAAAACGTGCGCTTCGTGCACAGAATCGCCACTTTTGCTCAGTTTTGGCACAAAACGTGCGTTTCACGCACCGAATTGCTCCTTTTGACACGAAACAGGCGTTTCGTGCACAGGATCGCCGCTTTTGCTCAGTTTTGTCACAAAACGTATGTTTCGTGCACAGATTCGCCGCTTTTGCTCAGTTTTGGCACAAAACGTGCGTTTCGGCACGGAATCGCCGCTTCCGCTCAGTTTTGGCACAAAATGTGTGTTTCGTGTACAAAATCGCCGCTGTTGCTGTTTTGGCGCAAAACGTGCGTTTCGTGCACAGAATCGCCGCTTTTGCTCAGTTTTGGCACAAAACGTGTGTTTCGTGCTCAGAATCGCCGCTTTCGCTCAGTTTTGCGACAAAAGGTGTGTTTGGTGCGCACAATCGCCGCTTTTGCTCAGTTTTGGCGCAAAACGTGTGCTTCGCGCACAGAATCGCCGCTTTTGCTCAGTTTTGGCACAAAACGTGCGTTTCGTGCTCAGAATCGCCGCTTTTGCTCATACTTTGGGACAAAATGTTCGTTTCGTACACAGAATCGCCGCTCCTGCTCAGTTTTGGCACAAAATGTGTGTTTCGTGCACAGAATCGCCGCTGTTGCTGTTTTGCCACAAAACGTGCGCTTCGTGCACAGAATCGCCACTTTTGCTCAGTTTTGGCACAAAACGTGCGTTTCACGCACCGAATTGCTCCTTTTGACACGAAACAGGCGTTTCGTGCACATAATCGCCGCTTTTGCTCAGTTTTGTCACAAAACGTATGTTTCGTGCACAGACCCGCCGATTTTGCTCAGTTCTGGCACAGAAGGTGCGTTTCGTGCACAGAATCGCCACTTTTGCTCAGTTTTGGCACAAAACGTGCGTTTCGGCACAGAATCGCCGCTGTTGCTCTGTTTTGGCACAAAACGTGCGTTTCGGCACAGAATCGCCGCTTTTGCTCAGTTTTGGCACAAAACGTGCGTTTCACGCACCGAATTGCTCCTTTTGGCACAAAACGTGCGTTTCGTGCTCAGAATCGCCGTTATTGCTTAGTTTTGGCGCAAAACGTGCGCTTCGTGCACAGAATCGCCGCTTTTGCTCGGTTTTGGGACAAAACGTCCGTTTCGTGCACAGAATCGCCGCTTTTGCTCAGTTTTGGCACAAAACCCGGGTTTCGTGCACACAATCACCGCTGTTGATCAGTTTTGGCACAAAACGTGCGTTTCGTGCACAGAATCGCCGCTTTTGCTCAGTTTTGGTACAAAACGCGCGCTTCACGCACCGAATTGCCCCTTTTGTCACAAAACGGGCGTTTCGTGCACAGAATCGCTGCTTTTGCTCAGTTTTGGCACAAAACGTGTGTTTCGTACACAGAATCGCCGCTTTTGCTCAGTTTTGCGACAAAAGGTGTGTTTCGTGCACAGAATCGCCGCTTTTGCTCAGTTTTGGCGAAAAACGTGTGTTTCGCGCACAGAGTCGCCGCTTTTGCTCAGTTTTGGCACAAAACGTGCGTTTCGTGCTCAGAATCGCCGCTTTTGCTCATTATTATCACAAAACGTGTGTTTCGTGCACAGAATCGCCGCTTTTGCTCAGGTTTGGCACAAAACGTGCGTTTCGGCACGGAATCGCCGCTGTTGCTCAGTTTTGGCACAAAACGGGCGTTTCACGCACCGAATTGCTCCTTTTGGCAAAAAAACGGGCGTTTCGTGCACAGAATCGCCGCTTTCGCTCAGTTTTGGCACAAGACGTGCGTTTCGTGCACAGAATCGCCGCTTTTGCTCAGTTTTGGCAGAAAACGTGCGTTTCACGCACCGAATTGCTCCTTTTGTGCAAAAAACGGGCGTTTCTTGCACAGAATCGCCGCTTTTGCTCAGTTTTGTCACAATACGAATGTTTCGTGCACAGAATCGCCGCTTTTACTCAGTTTTGGCACAAAACGTGCGTTTCGTGCACAAAATCGCCGCTTTTGCTCGGTTTTGGGACAAAACGTCCGTTTCGTGCACAGAATCGCCGCTTTTGCTCAGTTTTGGCACAAAACCCGGGTTTCGTGCACACAATCACCGCTGTTGATCAGTTTTGGCACAAAACGTGCGTTTCGTGCACAGAATCGCCGCTTTTGCTCAGTTTTGGTACAAAACGCGCGCTTCACGCACCGAATTGCCCCTTTTGTCACAAAACGGGCGTTTCGTGCACAGAATCGCTGTTTTTGCTCAGTTTTGGCACAGAACGTGTGTTTCGTGCACAGAATCGCCGCTTTTGCTCAGTTTTGCGACAAAAGGTGTGTTTCGTGCACAGAATCGCCGCTTTTGCTCAGTTTTGGCACAAAACGTGCGTTTCGTGCACAAAATCGCCGCTGTTGCTGTTTTGGCACAAAACGTGCATTTCACGCACCGAATTGCTCCTTTTGGCAAGAAACGGGCGTTTCGTGCACAGAATCGCCGCGTTTGCTTAGTTTTGGCACAAATCGTGTGTTTCGTGCACAGAATCGCCGCTTTTGCTCAGTTTTCGCACAAAACGTGCGTTTCGGCACAGAATCGCCGCTGTTGCTCAGTTTTGGCACAAAACGTGCGTTTCGGCACAGAATCGCCGCTGTTGCTCAGTTTTGGCGCAAAACGTGCGTTTCAAGCACCGAATTGCTCCTTTTGTCTGAAAATGGGCGTTTCGTGCACAGAATCGACGCTTCCGCTCAGTTTTGGCGCAAAATGTATGCTTCGTGCACAGAATCGCCGCTGTTGCTGTTTTGGCACAAAACGTGCGCTTCGTGCACAGAATCGCCGCTTTTGCTCAGTTTTGGGACAAAATGTGCGTTTCACTTACCGAATTAATCCTCCTGGCACAAAACGTGCGTTTCGTGCACAGAATCGCCGCTTTTGCTCAGTTGTGGCACATAACCTGCGTTTCGAGCTCAGAATCGCCGCTTTTACTCATGATTGGCACAAAGCGTGCGTTTCGTGCTCAGAACCGCCGTTTTTGCTCAGTTTTTTCGCAAAACGGGCGCTTCGTGCACAGAATCGCCGCTTTTGCTCAGTTTGGCACAAAACGTGCGTTTCGTGCTCAGAATTGCCGTCTTGTTCAGTTTTGATACAAAACGTGCGTTTCGTGCTCAGAATCACCGCTTCTGCTCATTATTATCACAAAACGTGCGTTTCGTGCTCAGAATTGCCGCTTTTGCTCATTATTATCACAGAACGTGTGTTTCGCGCACAGAATCGCCGCTTTTGCTCAGACTTTGGGACAAAATGTTCGTTTCCTACACAGAATCGCCGCTCCTACTCAGTTTTGGCACAAAATGTGTGTTTCGTGCACAAAATCGCCGCTGTTGCTGTTTTGCCACAAAACGTGCGCTTCGTGCACAGAATCGCCACTTTTGCTCAGTTTTGGCACAAAACGTGCGTTTCACGCACCGAATTGCTCCTTTTGACACGAAACAGGCGTTTCGTGCACAGAATCGCCACTTTTGCTCAGTTTTGGCACAAAACGAGCGTTTGACGCACCGAATTGCTCCTTTTGGCTCAAAACGGGCGTTTCGGCACAGAATCGCCGCTGTTGCTCAGTTTTGGCACAAAACATGCGCTTCGGCACAGAATCGCCGCTGTTGCTCAGTTTTCGCACAAAACGTGCGTTTCGTGGACAGAATCGCCGCTTTTGCTCGGTATTATGACAAAACGTGCGTTTCGGCACGGAATCGCCGCTGTTGCTCAGTTTTGGCACAAAACGGGCGTTTCACGCACCGAATTGCTCCTTTTGGCAAAAAAACGGGCGTTTCGTGCACAGAATCGCCGCTTTCGCTCAGTTTTGTCACAAAACGAATGTTTCGTGCACAGAATCGCCGCTTTTGCTCAGTTTTGGCACAAAACGAGCGTTTGACGCACCGAATTGCTCCTTTTGGCTCAAAACGGGCGTTTCGGCACAGAATCGCCGCTGTTGCTCAGTTTTGGCACAAAACATACGCTTCGGCACAGAATCGGCGCTGTTGCTGTTTTGGCACAAAACGTGCGCTTCGTGCACAGAATCGCCGCTTTTGCTCAGTTTTGGGACAAAAGGTGCGTTTCACTTACCGAATTAATCCTCCTGGCACAAAACGTGCGTTTCGCGCACAGAATCGCCGCTTTTGCTCAGACTTTGGGACAAAATGTTCGTTTCCTCCACAGAATCGCCGCTCCTACTCAGTTTTGGCACAAAATGTGTGTTTCGTGCACAGAATCGCCGCTGTTGCTCAGACTTTGGGACAAAATGTTCGTCTCCTCCACAGAATCGCCGCTCCTACTCAGTTTTGGCACAAAATGTGTGTTTCGTGCACAGAATCGCCGCTGTTGCTCAGTTTTGGCACAAAACGAGCGTTTCACTTACCGAATTAATCCTCCTGGCACAAAACGTGCGTTTCGGCACAGAATCGCCGCTGTTGCTCAGTTTTGGCACAAAACGAGCGTTTGACGCACCGAATTGCTCCTTTTGGCACAAAACGTGCGTTTCGTGCTCAGAATCGCCGTTATTGCTTAGTTTTGGGACAAAAGGTGCGTTTCACTTACCGAATTAATCCTCCTGGCACAAAACGTGCGTTTCGCGCACAGAATCGCCGCTTTTGCTCAGACTTTGGGACAAAATGTTCGTTTCCTCCACAGAATCGCCGCTCCTACTCAGTTTTGGCACAAAATGTGTGTTTCGTGCACAGAATCGCCGCTGTTGCTGTTTTGCCACAAAACGTGCGCTTCGTGCACAGAATCGCCACTTTTGCTCAGTTTTGGCACAAAACGTGCGTTTCACGCACCGAATTGCTCCTTTTGACACGAAACAGGCGTTTCGTGCACAGGATCGCCGCTTTTGCTCAGTTTTGTCACAAAACGTATGTTTCGTGCACAGATTCGCCGCTTTTGCTCAGTTTTGGCACAAAACGTGCGTTTCGGCACGGAATCGCCGCTTCCGCTCAGTTTTGGCACAAAATGTGTGTTTCGTGTACAAAATCGCCGCTGTTGCTGTTTTGGCGCAAAACGTGCGTTTCGTGCACAGAATCGCCGCTTTTGCTCAGTTTTGGCACAAAACGTGTGTTTCGTGCTCAGAATCGCCGCTTTCGCTCAGTTTTGCGACAAAAGGTGTGTTTGGTGCGCACAATCGCCGCTTTTGCTCAGTTTTGGCGCAAAACGTGTGCTTCGCGCACAGAATCGCCGCTTTTGCTCAGTTTTGGCACAAAACGTGCGTTTCGTGCTCAGAATCGCCGCTTTTGCTCATACTTTGGGACAAAATGTTCGTTTCGTACACAGAATCGCCGCTCCTGCTCAGTTTTGGCACAAAATGTGTGTTTCGTGCACAGAATCGCCGCTGTTGCTGTTTTGCCACAAAACGTGCGCTTCGTGCACAGAATCGCCACTTTTGCTCAGTTTTGGCACAAAACGTGCGTTTCACGCACCGAATTGCTCCTTTTGACACGAAACAGGCGTTTCGTGCACATAATCGCCGCTTTTGCTCAGTTTTGTCACAAAACGTATGTTTCGTGCACAGACCCGCCGATTTTGCTCAGTTCTGGCACAGAAGGTGCGTTTCGTGCACAGAATCGCCACTTTTGCTCAGTTTTGGCACAAAACGTGCGTTTCGGCACAGAATCGCCGCTGTTGCTCTGTTTTGGCACAAAACGTGCGTTTCGGCACAGAATCGCCGCTTTTGCTCAGTTTTGGCACAAAACGTGCGTTTCACGCACCGAATTGCTCCTTTTGGCACAAAACGTGCGTTTCGTGCTCAGAATCGCCGTTATTGCTTAGTTTTGGCGCAAAACGTGCGCTTCGTGCACAGAATCGCCGCTTTTGCTCGGTTTTGGGACAAAACGTGCGTTTCGTGCACAGAATCGCCGCTTTTGCTCAGTTTTGGTACAAAACGCGCGCTTCACGCACCGAATTGCCCCTTTTGTCACAAAACGGGCGTTTCGTGCACAGAATCGCTGCTTTTGCTCAGTTTTGGCACAAAACGTGTGTTTCGTACACAGAATCGCCGCTTTTGCTCAGTTTTGCGACAAAAGGTGTGTTTCGTGCACAGAATCGCCGCTTTTGCTCAGTTTTGGCGAAAAACGTGTGTTTCGCGCACAGAGTCGCCGCTTTTGCTCAGTTTTGGCACAAAACGTGCGTTTCGTGCTCAGAATCGCCGCTTTTGCTCATTATTATCACAAAACGTGTGTTTCGTGCACAGAATCGCCGCTTTTGCTCAGGTTTGGCACAAAACGTGCGTTTCGGCACGGAATCGCCGCTGTTGCTCAGTTTTGGCACAAAACGGGCGTTTCACGCACCGAATTGCTCCTTTTGGCAAAAAAACGGGCGTTTCGTGCACAGAATCGCCGCTTTCGCTCAGTTTTGGCACAAGACGTGCGTTTCGTGCACAGAATCGCCGCTTTTGCTCAGTTTTGGCAGAAAACGTGCGTTTCACGCACCGAATTGCTCCTTTTGTGCAAAAAACGGGCGTTTCTTGCACAGAATCGCCGCTTTTGCTCAGTTTTGTCACAATACGAATGTTTCGTGCACAGAATCGCCGCTTTTACTCAGTTTTGGCACAAAACGTGCGTTTCGTGCACAAAATCGCCGCTTTTGCTCGGTTTTGGGACAAAACGTCCGTTTCGTGCACAGAATCGCCGCTTTTGCTCAGTTTTGGCACAAAACCCGGGTTTCGTGCACACAATCACCGCTGTTGATCAGTTTTGGCACAAAACGTGCGTTTCGTGCACAGAATCGCCGCTTTTGCTCAGTTTTGGTACAAAACGCGCGCTTCACGCACCGAATTGCCCCTTTTGTCACAAAACGGGCGTTTCGTGCACAGAATCGCTGTTTTTGCTCAGTTTTGGCACAGAACGTGTGTTTCGTGCACAGAATCGCCGCTTTTGCTCAGTTTTGCGACAAAAGGTGTGTTTCGTGCACAGAATCGCCGCTTTTGCTCAGTTTTGGCACAAAACGTGCGTTTCGTGCACAAAATCGCCGCTGTTGCTGTTTTGGCACAAAACGTGCATTTCACGCACCGAATTGCTCCTTTTGGCAAGAAACGGGCGTTTCGTGCACAGAATCGCCGCGTTTGCTTAGTTTTGGCACAAATCGTGTGTTTCGTGCACAGAATCGCCGCTTTTGCTCAGTTTTCGCACAAAACGTGCGTTTCGGCACAGAATCGCCGCTGTTGCTCAGTTTTGGCACAAAACGTGCGTTTCGGCACAGAATCGCCGCTGTTGCTCAGTTTTGGCGCAAAACGTGCGTTTCAAGCACCGAATTGCTCCTTTTGTCTGAAAATGGGCGTTTCGTGCACAGAATCGACGCTTCCGCTCAGTTTTGGCGCAAAATGTATGCTTCGTGCACAGAATCGCCGCTGTTGCTGTTTTGGCACAAAACGTGCGCTTCGTGCACAGAATCGCCGCTTTTGCTCAGTTTTGGGACAAAATGTGCGTTTCACTTACCGAATTAATCCTCCTGGCACAAAACGTGCGTTTCGTGCACAGAATCGCCGCTTTTGCTCAGTTGTGGCACATAACCTGCGTTTCGAGCTCAGAATCGCCGCTTTTACTCATGATTGGCACAAAGCGTGCGTTTCGTGCTCAGAACCGCCGTTTTTGCTCAGTTTTTTCGCAAAACGGGCGCTTCGTGCACAGAATCGCCGCTTTTGCTCAGTTTGGCACAAAACGTGCGTTTCGTGCTCAGAATTGCCGTCTTGTTCAGTTTTGATACAAAACGTGCGTTTCGTGCTCAGAATCACCGCTTCTGCTCATTATTATCACAAAACGTGCGTTTCGTGCTCAGAATTGCCGCTTTTGCTCATTATTATCACAGAACGTGTGTTTCGCGCACAGAATCGCCGCTTTTGCTCAGACTTTGGGACAAAATGTTCGTTTCCTACACAGAATCGCCGCTCCTACTCAGTTTTGGCACAAAATGTGTGTTTCGTGCACAAAATCGCCGCTGTTGCTGTTTTGCCACAAAACGTGCGCTTCGTGCACAGAATCGCCACTTTTGCTCAGTTTTGGCACAAAACGTGCGTTTCACGCACCGAATTGCTCCTTTTGACACGAAACAGGCGTTTCGTGCACAGAATCGCCACTTTTGCTCAGTTTTGGCACAAAACGAGCGTTTGACGCACCGAATTGCTCCTTTTGGCTCAAAACGGGCGTTTCGGCACAGAATCGCCGCTGTTGCTCAGTTTTGGCACAAAACATGCGCTTCGGCACAGAATCGCCGCTGTTGCTCAGTTTTGGCACAAAACATGCGCTTCGGCACAGAATCGCCGCTGTTGCTCAGTTTTCGCACAAAACGTGCGTTTCGTGCACAGTATCGCCGCTGTTGCTCAGTTTTGGCACAAAACGTGCGTTTCAAGCACCGAATAGCTCCTTTTGGCTCAAAATGTGTGTTTCGTGCACAAAATCGCCGCTGTTGCTCAGTTTTGGCACAAAACGTGCGTTTCGGCACAGAATCGCCGCTGTTGCTCAGTTTTGGCACAAAACGGGCGTTTCACGCACCGAATTGCTCCTTTTGGCAAAAAAACGGGCGTTTCGTGCACAGAATCGCCGCTTTCGCTCAGTTTTGACACAAGACGTGCGTTTCGTGCGCAGAATCGCCGCTTTTGCTCAGTTTTGGCAGAAAACGTGCGTTTCACGCACCGAATAGCTCCTTTTGGCAAAAAACGGGCGTTTCGTGCACAGAATCGCCGCTTTTGCTCAGTTTTGTCACAAAACGAATGTTTCGTGCACAGAATCGCCGCTTTTGCTCAGTTTTGGCACAAAACGTGCGTTTCGTGCACAGAATCGCCGCTTATGCTCGGTTTTGGGACAAAACGTCCGTTTCGTACACAGAATCGCCGCTTCTGCTCAGTTTTGGCACAAGATGTGTGTTTCGTGCACAAAATCGCCGCTGTTGCTCAGTTTTGGCACAAAACGTGCGCTTCAAGCACCGAATTGCTCCTTTTGGCACAAAACGTGTGTTTCGTGCACAGATTCGCCGCTTCCGCTCAGTTTTAGCACAAAATGTGTGTTTCGTGCACAAAATCGCCGCGGTTGCTCAGTTTTGGCACAAAACGTGCGTTTCGGCACAGAATCGCCGCTGTTGCTCAGTTTTGGCACAAAACGTGCGTTTCAAGCACCGAATTGCTCCTTTTGGCTCAAAATGGGCGTTTCGTGCACAGAATCGCCGCTTCCGCTCAGTTTTGGCACAAAATGTATGTTTCGTGCTCAGAATCGCCGCTTTTGCTAATTGTTATCAGAAAACGTGCTTTTCGTGCACATAATCTCCGCTTTTGCTCAGTTTTATCACAAAACGTGTGTTTCGTGCGCAGCATCGCCGCTTTTGCTCAGTTTTGGCACAAAACGTGCGTTTCGTGCTCAGAATCGCCGCTTTTGCTAATTGTTATCAGAAAACGTGCTTTTCGTGCACATAATCTCCGCTTTTGCTCAGTTTTGTCACAAAACGTGTGTTTCGTGCGCAGCATCGCCGCTTTTGCTCAGTTTTGGCACAAAACGTGTGTTTCGTGCGCAGCATCGCCACTTTTGCTCAGTTTTGGCACAAAACGAGCGTTTGACGCACCGAATTGCTCCTTTTGGCTCAAAACGGGCGTTTCGGCACAGAATCGCCGCTGTTGCTCAGTTTTGGCACAAAACATGCGCTTCGGCACAGAATCGCCGCTGTTGCTCAGTTTTGGCACAAAACGTGCGTTTCGTGCACAGAATCGCCGCTTTTGCTCAGTTTTGGCACAAAACGTGCGTTTCGGCGTAGTATCGCCGCAGTTGCTCAGTTTTGGCACAAAACGTGCGTTTCAAGCACCGAATTGCTCCTTTTGGCTCAAAATGGGCGTTTCGTGCACAGAATCGCCGCTTCCGCTCAGTTTTGGCACAAAATGTATGTTTCGTGCTCAGAATCGCCGCTTTTGCTAATTGTTATCAGAAAACGTGCTTTTCGTGCACATAATCTCCGCTTTTGCTCAGTTTTATCACAAAACGTGTGTTTCGTGCGCAGCATCGCCGCTTTTGCTCAGTTTTGGCACAAAGCGTGCGTTTCGTGCTCAGAATCGCCGCTTTTGCTAATTGTTATCAGAAAACGTGCTTTTCGTGCACATAATCTCCGCTTTTGCTCAGTTTTGTCACAAAACGTGTGTTTCGTGCGCAGCATCGCCGCTTTTGCTCAGTTTTGGCACAAAACGTGTGTTTCGTGCGCAGCATCGCCACTTTTGCTCAGTTTTGGCACAAAACGAGCGTTTGACGCACCGAATTGCTCCTTTTGGCTCAAAACGGGCGTTTCGGCACAGAATCGCCGCTGTTGCTCAGTTTTGGCACAAAACATGCGCTTCGGCACAGAATCGCCGCTGTTGCTCAGTTTTGGCACAAAACGTGCGTTTCGTGCACAGAATCGCCGCTTTTGCTCAGTTTTGGCACAAAACGTGCGTTTCGGCGCAGTATCGCCGCAGTTGCTCAGTTTTGGCACAAAACGTGCGTTTCAAGCACCGAATTGCTCCTTTTGGCTCAAAATGGGCGTTTCGTGCACAGAATCGCCGCTTCCGCTCAGTTTTGGCACAAAATGTATGTTTCGTGCTCAGAATCGCCGCTTTTGCTAATTGTTATCAGAAAACGTGCTTTTCGTGCACATAATCTCCGCTTTTGCTCAGTTTTGTCACAAAACGTGTGTTTCGTGCGCAGCATCGCCGCTTTTGCTCAGTTTTGGCACAAAACGTGCGTTTCGTGCTCAGAATCGCCGCTTTTGCTAATTGTTATCAGAAAACGTGCTTTTCGTGCACATAATCTCCGCTTTTGCTCAGTTTTGTCACAAAACGTGTGTTTCGTGCGCAGCATCGCCGCTTTTGTTCAGTTTTGGCACAAAACGTGTGTTTCGTGCGCAGCATCGCCACTTTTGCTCAGTTTTGGCACAAAACGAGCGTTTGACGCACCGAATTGCTCCTTTTGGCTCAAAACGGGCGTTTCGGCACAGAATCGCCGCTGTTGCTCAGTTTTGGCACAAAACATGCGCTTCGGCACAGAATCGCCGCTGTTGCTCAGTTTTGGCACAAAACGTGCGTTTCGTGCACAGAATCGCCGCTTTTGCTCAGTTTTGGCACAAAACGTGCGTTTCGGCGCAGTATCGCCGCAGTTGCTCAGTTTTGGCACAAAACGTGCGTTTCAAGCACCGAATTGCTCCTTTTGGCTCAAAATGGGCGTTTCGTGCACAGAATCGCCGCTTCCGCTCAGTTTTGGCACAAAATGTGTGTTTCGTGCACAAAATCGCCGCTGTTGCTGTTTTGGCGCAAAACGTGCGTTTCGTGCACAGAATCGCCGCTTTTGCTCAGCTTTGGCACAAAACGTGCGTTTCGTGCTCAGAATCGCCGTTTTTGCTCAGTTTTGACACAAAACGTGCGTTTCGTGCTCAGTACCGCCGCTTTTGCTCATTATTATCACAAAACGTGCGTTTCGTGCTCAGAATTGCCGCTATTGCTCATTATTATCACAGAACGTGTGTTTCGCGCACAGAATCGCCGCTTTTGCTCTGACTTTGGGACAAAATGTTCGTTTCCTACACAGAATCGCCGCTCCTACTCTGTTTTGGCACAAAATGTGTGTTTCGTGCACAGAATCGCCGCTGTTGCTGTTTTGCCACAAAACGTGCGCTTCGTGCACACAATCGCCACTTTTGCTCAGTTTTGGCACAAAACGTGCGTTTCACGCACCGAATTGCTCCTTTTGACACGAAACAGGCGTTTCGTGCACAGAATCGCCGCTTTTGCTCAGTTTTGTCACAAAACGTATGTTTCGTGCACAGACCCGCCGATTTTGCTCAGTTATGGCACAGAAGGTGCGTTTCGTGCACAGAATCGCCACTTTTGCTCAGTTTTGGCACAAAACGTGCGTTTCGGCACAGAATCGCCGCTGTTGCTCTGTTTTGGCACAAGACGTGCGTTTCGGCACAGAATCGCCGCTTTTGCTCAGTTTTTGCACAAAACGTGCGTTTCACGCACCGAATTGCTCCTTTTGGCACAAAACGTGCGTTTCGTGCTCAGAATCGCCGTTATTGCTTAGTTTTGGCGCAAAACGTGCGCTTCGTGCACAGAATCGCCGCTTTTGCTCGGTTTTGGGACAAAAGGTGTGTTTCGTGCACAGAATCGCCGCTTTTGCTCAGTTTTGGCACAAAACGTGCGTTTCGTGCACAAAATCGCCGCTGTTGCTGTTTTGGCTCAAAACGTGCATTTCACGCACCGAATTGCTCCTTTTGGCAAGAAACGGGCGTTTCGTGCACAGAATCGCCGCGTTTGCACAGTTTTGGCACAAATCGTGTGTTTCGTGCACAGAATCGCCGCTTTTGCTCAATTTTCGCACAAAACGTGCGTTTCGTGGACAGAATCGCCGCTTTTGCTCGGTATTATGACAAAACGTGCGTTTCGGCACGGAATCGCCGCTGTTGCTCAGTTTTGGCACAAAACGGGCGTTTCACGCACCGAATTGCTCCTTTTGGCAAAAAAACGGGCGTTTCGTGCACAGAATCGCCGCTTTCGCTCAGTTTTGCCACAAAACGAATGTTTCGTGCACAGAATCGCCGCTTTTGCTCAGTTTTGGCACAAAACGTGCGTTTCGTGCACAGTATCGCCGCTGTTGCTCAGTTTTGGCACAAAACGTGCGTTTCAAGCACCGAATAGCTCCTTTTGGCTCAAAATGTGTGTTTCGTGCACAAAATCGCCGCTGTTGCTCAGTTTTGGCACAAAACGTGCGTTTCGGCACAGAATCGCCGATTTTGCTCAGTTTTGGCACAAAACGTGCGTTTCGGCACAGAATCGCCGCTGTTGCTCAGTTTTGGCACAAAACGTGCGTTTCGGCACAGAATCGCCGCTGTTGCTCAGTTTTGGCGCAAAACGTGCGTTTCAAGCACCGAATTGCTCCTTTTGGCGGAAAATGGGCGTTTCGTGCACAGAATCGCCGCTTCCGCTCAGTTTTGGCGCAAAATGTATGTTTCGTGCACAGAATCGCCGCTGTTGCTGTTTTGGCACAAAACGTGCGCTTCGTGCACAGAATCGCCGCTTTTGCTCAGTTTTGGGACAAAATGTGCGTTTCACTTACCGAATTAATCCTCCTGGCACAAAACGTGCGTTTCGTGCACAGAACCGCCGCTTTTGCTCAGTTGTGGCACATAACCTGCGTTTCGAGCTCAGAATCGCCGCTTTTACCCATGATTGGCACAAAGCGTGCGTTTCGTGCTCAGAACCGCCGTTTTTGCTCAGTTTTTTCGCAAAACGTGCGCTTCGTGCACAGAATCGCCGCTTTTGCTCAGTTTGGCACAAAACGTGCGTTTCGTGCTCAGAATCGCCGTCTTGTTCAGTTTTGATACAAAACGTGCGTTTCGTGCTCAGAATCACCGCTTCTGCTCATTATTATCACAAAACGTGCGTTTCGTGCTCAGAATTGCCGCTTTTGCTCATTATTATCACAGAACGTGTGTTTCGCGCACAGAATCGCCGCTTTTGCTCAGACTTTGGGACAAAATGTTCGTTTCCTACACAGAATCGCCGCTCCTACTCAGTTTTGGCACAAAATGTGTGTTTCGTGCACAAAATCGCCGCTGTTGCTGTTTTGCCACAAAACGTGCGCTTCGTGCACAGAATCGCCACTTTTGCTCAGTTTTGGCACAAAACGTGCGTTTCACGCACCGAATTGCTCCTTTTGACACGAAACAGGCGTTTCGTGCACAGGATCGCCGCTTTTGCTCAGTTTTGTCACAAAACGTATGTTTCGTGCACAGATTCGCCGCTTTTGCTCAGTTTTGGCACAAAACGTGCGTTTCGGCCCGGAATCGCCGCTTCCGCTCAGTTTTGGCACAAAACGTGCGTTTCGGCACAGAATCGCCGCTGTTGCTCTGTTTTGGCACAAAACGTGCGTTTCGGCACAGAATCGCCGCTTTCGCTCAGTTTTTGCACAAAACGTGCGTTTCACGCACCGAATTGCTCCTTTTGGCGCAAAACGTGTGTTTCGCGCACAGAATCGCCGCTTTTGCTCAGTTTTGGCACAAAACGTGCGTTTCGTGCTCAGAATCGCCGCTTTTGCTCAGACTTTGGGACAAAATGTTCGTTTCGTACACAGAATCGCCGCTCCAGCTCAGTTTTGGCACAAAATGTGTGTTTCGTGCACAGAATCGCCGCTGTTGCTGTTTTGCCACAAAACGTGCGCTTCGTGCACAGAATCGCCACTTTTGCTCAGTTTTGGCACAAAACGTGCGTTTCACGCACCGAATTGCTCCTTTTGGCACAAAACGTGCGTTTCGTGCTCAGAATCGCCGTTATTGCTTAGTTTTGGCGCAAAACGTGCGCTTCGTGCACAGAATCGCCGCTTTTGCTCGGTTTTGGGACAAAACGTCCGTTTCGTGCACAGAATCGCCGCTTTTGCTCAGTTTTGGCACAAAACCCGGGTTTTGTGCACACAATCACCGCTGTTGATCAGTTTTGGCACAAAACGTGCGTTTCGTGCACAGAATCGCCGCTTTTGCTCAGTTTTGGTACAAAACGCGCGCTTCACGCACCGAATTGCCCCTTTTCTCACAAAACGGGCGTTTCGTGCACAGAATCGCTGCTTTTGCTCAGTTTTGGCACAAAACGTGTGTTTCGTACACAGAATCGCCGCTTTTGCTCAGTTTTGCGACAAAAGGTGTGTTTCGTGCACAGAATCGCCGCTTTTGCTCAGTTTTGGCGCAAAACGTGTGTTTCGCGCACAGAGTCGCCGCTTTTGCTCAGTTTTGGCACAAAACGTGTGTTTCGTGCTCAGAATCGCCGCTTTTGCTCATTATTATCACAAAACGTGTGTTTCGTGCACAGAATCGCCGCTTTTGCTCAGGTTTGGCACAAAACGTGCGTTTCGGCACGGAATCGCCGCTGTTGCTCAGTTTTGGCACAAAACGGGCGTTTCACGCACCGAATTGCTCCTTTTGGCAAAAAAACGGGCGTTTCGTGCACAGAATCGCCGCTTTCGCTCAGTTTTGTCACAAAACGAATGTTTCGTGCACAGAATCGCCGCTTTTGCTCAGTTTTGGCACAAAACGTGCGTTTCGTGCACAGTATCGCCGCTGTTGCTCAGTTTTGGCACAAAACGTGCGTTTCAAGCACCGAATAGCTCCTTTTGGCTCAAAATGTGTGTTTCGTGCACAAAATCGCCGCTGTTGCTCAGTTTTGGCACAAAACGTGCGTTTCGGCACAAAATCGCCGCTGTTGCTCAGTTTTGGCACAAAACGGGCGTTTCACGCACCGAATTGCTCCTTTTGGCAAAAAAACGGGCGTTTCGTGCACAGAATCGCCGCTTTCGCTCAGTTTTGACACAAGACGTGCGTTTCGTGCGCAGCATCGCCGCTTTTGCTCAGTTTTGGCACAAAACGTGTGTTTCGTGCGCAGCATCGCCACTTTTGCTCAGTTTTGGCACAAAACGAGCGTTTGACGCACCGAATTGCTCCTTTTGGCTCAAAACGGGCGTTTCGGCACAGAATCGCCGCTGTTGCTCAGTTTTGGCACAAAACATGCGCTTCGGCACAGAATCGCCGCTGTTGCTCAGTTTTGGCACAAAACGTGCGTTTCGTGCACAGAATCGCCGCTTTTGCTCAGTTTTGGCACAAAACGTGCGTTTCGGCACGGAATCGCCGCTGTTGCTCAGTTTTGGCACAAAACGGGCGTTTCACGCACCGAATTGCTCCTTTTGGCAAAAAAACGGGCGTTTCGTGCACAGAATCGCCGCTTTCGCTCAGTTTTGTCACAAAACGAATGTTTCGTGCACAGAATCGCCGCTTTTGCTCAGTTTTGGCACAAAACGTGCGTTTCGTGCACAGTATCGCCGCTGTTGCTCAGTTTTGGCACAAAACGTGCGTTTCGGCACGGAATCGCCGCTTCCGCTCAGTTTTGGCACAAAACGTGCGTTTCGGCACAGAATCGCCGCTGTTGCTCTGTTTTGGCACGAAACGTGCGTTTCGGCACAGAATCGCCGCTTTTGCTCAGTTTTTGCACAAAACGTGCGTTTCACGCACCGAATTGCTCCTTTTGGCGCAAAACGTGTGTTTCGCGCACAGAATCGCCGCTTTTGCTCAGTTTTGGCACAAAACGTGCGTTTCGTGCTCAGAATCGCCGCTTTTGCTCAGACTTTGGGACAAAATGTTCGTTTCGTACACAGAATCGCCGCTCCAGCTCAGTTTTGGCACAAAATGTGTGTTTCGTGTACAGAATCGCCGCTGTTGCTGTTTTGCCACAAAACGTGCGCTTCGTGCACAGAATCGCCACTTTTGCTCAGTTTTGGCACAAAACGTGCGTTTCACGCACCGAATTGCTCCTTTTGACACGAAACAGGCGTTTCGTGCACAGAATCGCCGCTTTTGCTCAGTTTTGTCACAAAACGTATGTTTCGTGCACAGACCCGCCGATTTTGCTCAGTTCTGGCACAAAACGTGCGTTTCGTGCACAGTATCGCCGCTTTTGCTCAGTTTTTGCACAAAACGTGCATTTCACGCACCGAATTGCTCCTTTTGGCGCAAAACGTGTGTTTCGCGCACAGAATCGCCGCTTTTGCTCAGTTTTGGCGCAAAACGTGCGCTTCGTGCACAGAATCGCCGCTTTTGCTCGGTTTTGGGACAAAACGTCCGTTTCGTGCACAGAATCGCCGCTTTTGCTCAGTTTTGGCACAAAACCCGGGTTTCGTGCACACAATCACCGCTGTTGATCAGTTTTGGCACAAAACGTGCGTTTCGTGCACAGAATCGCCGCTTTTGCTCAGTTTTGGTACAAAACGCGCGCTTCATGCACCGAATTGCCCCTTTTCTCACAAAACGGGCGTTTCGTGCACAGAATCGCCGCTTTCGCTCAGTTTTGCCACAAAACGAATGTTTCGTGCACAGAATCGCCGCTTTTGCTCAGTTTTGGCACAAAACGTGCGTTTCGTGCACAGTATCGCCGCTGTTGCTCAGTTTTGGCACAAAACGTGCGTTTCAAGCACCGAATAGCTCCTTTTGGCTCAAAATGTGTGTTTCGTGCACAAAATCGCCGCTGTTGCTCAGTTTTGGCACAAAACGTGCGTTTCGGCACAGAATCGCCGCTGTTGCTCAGTTTTGGCACAAAACGGGCGTTTCACGCACCGAATTGCTCCTTTTGTAGAAAAAACGGGCGTTTCGTGCACAGAATCGCCGCTTTCGCTCAGTTTTGACACAAGACGTGCGTTTCGTGCACAGAATCGCCGCTTTTGCTCAGTTTTGGCAGAAAACGTGCGTTTCACGCACCGAATTGCTCCTTTTGGCAAAAAACGGGCGTTTCGTGCACAGAATCGCCGCTTTTGCTCAGTTTTGTCACAAAACGAATGTTTCGTGCACAGAATCGCCGCTTTTGCTCAGTTTTGGCACAAAACGTGCGTTTCGTGCACAGAATCGCCGCTTATGCTCGGTTTTGGGACAAAATGTGCGTTTCACTTACCGAATTAATCCTCCTGGCACAAAACGTGCGTTTCGTGCACAGAATCGCCGCTTTTGCTCAGTTGTGGCACATAACCTGCGTTTCGAGCTCAGAATCGCCGCTTTTACTCATGATTGGCACAAAGCGTGCGTTTCGTGCTCAGAACCGCCGTTTTTGCTCAGTTTTTTCGCAAAACGTGCGCTTCGTGCACAGAATCGCCGCTTTTGCTCAGTTTGGCACAAAACGTGCGTTTCGTGCTCAGAATCGCCGTCTTGTTCAGTTTTGATACAAAACGTGCGTTTCGTGCTCAGAATCACCGCTTCTGCTCATTATTATCACAAAACGTGCGTTTCGTGCTCAGAATTGCCGCTTTTGCTCATTATTATCACAGAACGTGTGTTTCGCGCACAGAATCGCCGCTTTTGCTCAGACTTTGGGACAAAATGTTCGTTTCCTACACAGAATCGCCGCTCCTACTCAGTTTTGGCACAAAATGTGTGTTTCGTGCACAAAATCGCCGCTGTTGCTGTTTTGCCACAAAACGTGCGCTTCGTGCACAGAATCGCCGCTTTTGCTCAGTTTTGGCACAAAACGTGCGTTTCACGCACCGAATTGCTCCTTTTGACACGAAACAGGCGTTTCGTGCACAGGATCGCCGCTTTTGCTCAGTTTTGTCACAAAACGTATGTTTCGTGCACAGATTCGCCGCTTTTGCTCAGTTTTGGCACAAAACGTGCGTTTCGGCACGGAATCGCCGCTTCCGCTCAGTTTTGGCACAAAACGTGCGTTTCGGCACAGAATCGCCGCTGTTGCTCTGTTTTGGCACAAAACGTGCGTTTCGGCACAGAATCGCCGCTTTTGCTCAGTTTTTGCACAAAACGTGCGTTTCACGCACCGAATTGCTCCTTTTGGCGCAAAACGTGTGTTTCGCGCACAGAATCGCCGCTTTTGCTCAGTTTTGGCACAAAACGTGCGTTTCGTGCTCAGAATCGCCGCTTTTGCTCAGACTTTGGGACAAAATGTTCGTTTCGTACACAGAATCGCCGCTCCAGCTCAGTTTTGGCACAAAATGTGTGTTTCGTGCACAGAATCGCCGCTGTTGCTGTTTTGCCACAAAACGTGCGCTTCGTGCACAGAATCGCCACTTTTGCTCAGTTTTGGCACAAAACGTGCGTTTCACGCACCGAATTGCTCCTTTTGACACGAAACAGGCGTTTCGTGCACAGAATCGCCGCTTTTACTCAGTTTTGTCACAAAACGTATGTTTCGTGCACAGACCCGCCGATTTTGCTCAGTTCTGGCACAGAAGGTGCGTTTCGTGCACAGAATCGCCACTTTTGCTCAGTTTTGGCACAAAACGTGCGTTTCGGCACAGAATCGCCGCTGTTGCTCTGTTTTGGCACAAAACGTGCGTTTCGGCACAGAATCGCCGCTTTTGCTCAGTTTTTGCACAAAACGTGCGTTTCACGCACCGAATTGCTCCTTTTGGCACAAAACGTGCGTTTCGTTTTCAGAATCGCCGTTATTGCTTAGTTTTGGCGCAAAACGTGCGCTTCGTGCACAGAATCGCCGCTTTTGCTCGGTTTTGGGACAAAACGTCCGTTTCGTGCACAGAATCGCCGCTTTTGCTCAGTTTTGGCACAAAACCCGGGTTTCGTGCACACAATCACCGCTGTTGATCAGTTTTGGCACAAAACGTGCGTTTCGTGCACAGAATCGCCGCTTTTGCTCAGTTTTGGTACAAAACGCGCGCTTCACGCACCGAATTGCCCCTTTTCTCACAAAACGGGCGTTTCGTGCACAGAATCGCCGCTTTCGCTCAGTTTTGCCACAAAACGAATGTTTCGTGCACAGAATCGCCGCTTTTGCTCAGTTTTGGCACAAAACGTGCGCTTCGTGCACAGTATCGCCGCTGTTGCTCAGTTTTGGCACAAAACGTGCGTTTCAAGCACCGAATAGCTCCTTTTGGCTCAAAATGTGTGTTTCGTGCACAAAATCGCCGCTGTTGCTCAGTTTTGGCACAAAACGTGCGTTTCGGCACAGAATCGCCGCTGTTGCTCAGTTTTGGCACAAAACGGGCGTTTCACGCACCGAATTGCTCCTTTTGTAAAAAAAAACGGGCGTTTCGTGCACAGAATCGCCGCTTTCGCTCAGTTTTGACACAAGACGTGCGTTTCGTGCGCAGAATCGCCGCTTTTGCTCAGTTTTGGCAGAAAACGTGCGTTTCACGCACCGAATTGCTCCTTTTGGCAAAAAACGGGCGTTTCGTGCACAGAATCGCCGCTTTTGCTCAGTTTTGTCACAAAACGAATGTTTCGTGCACAGAATCGCCGCTTTTGCTCAGTTTTGGCACAAAACGTGCGTTTCGTGCACAGAATCGCCGCTTATGCTCGGTTTTGGGACAAAACGTTCGTTTCGTACACAGAATCGCCGCTTCTGCTCAGTTTTGGCACAAGATGTGTGTTTCGTGCACAAAATCGCCGCTGTTGCTCAGTTTTGGCACAAAACATGCGTTTCGGCACAGAATCGCCGCTGTTGCTCAGTTTTGGCACAAAACGTGCGTTTCGGCACAGAATCGCCGCTGTTGCTCAGTTTTGGCGCAAAACGTGCGTTTCAAGCACCGAATTGCTCCTTTTGGCGGAAAATGGGCGTTTCGTGCACAGAATCGCCGCTTCCGCTCAGTTTTGGCGCAAAATGTATGTTTCGTGCACAGAATCGCCGCTGTTGCTGTTTTGGCACAAAACGTGCGCTTCGTGCACAGAATCGCCGCTTTTGCTCAGTTTTGGGACAAAATGTGCGTTTCACTTACCGAATTAATCTTCCTGGCACAAAACGTGTGTTTCGTGCACAGAATCGCCGCTTTTGCTCAGTTGTGGCACATAACCTGCGTTTCGAGCTCAGAATCGCCGCTTTTACTCATGATTGGCACAAAGCGTGCGTTTCGTGCTCAGAACCGCCGTTTTTGCTCAGTTTTTTCGCAAAACGTGCGCTTCGTGCACAGAATCGCCGCTTTTGCTCAGTTTGGCACAAAACGTGCGTTTCGTGCTCAGAATCGCCGTCTTGTTCAGTTTTGATACAAAACGTGCGTTTCGTGCTCAGAATCACCGCTTCTGCTCATTATTATCACAAAACGTGCGTTTCGTGCTCAGAATTGCCGCTTTTGCTCATTATTATCACAGAACGTGTGTTTCGCGCACAGAATCGCCGCTTTTGCTCAGACTTTGGGACAAAATGTTCGTTTCCTACACAGAATCGCCGCTCCTACTCAGTTTTGGCACAAAATGTGTGTTTCGTGCACAAAATCGCCGCTGTTGCTGTTTTGCCACAAAACGTGCGCTTCGTGCACAGAATCGCCACTTTTGCTCAGTTTTGGCACAAAACGTGCGTTTCACGCACCGAATTGCTCCTTTTGACACGAAACAGGCGTTTCGTGCACAGGATCGCCGCTTTTGCTCAGTTTTGTCACAAAACGTATGTTTCGTGCACAGATTCGCCGCTTTTGCTCAGTTTTGGCACAAAACGTGCGTTTCGGCCCGGAATCGCCGCTTCCGCTCAGTTTTGGCACAAAACGTGCGTTTCGGCACAGAATCGCCGCTGTTGCTCTGTTTTGGCACAAAACGTGCGTTTCGGCACAGAATCGCCGCTTTCGCTCAGTTTTTGCACAAAACGTGCGTTTCACGCACCGAATTGCTCCTTTTGGCGCAAAACGTGTGTTTCGCGCACAGAATCGCCGCTTTTGCTCAGTTTTGGCACAAAACGTGCGTTTCGTGCTCAGAATCGCCGCTTTTGCTCAGACTTTGGGACAAAATGTTCGTTTCGTACACAGAATCGCCGCTCCAGCTCAGTTTTGGCACAAAATGTGTGTTTCGTGCACAGAATCGCCGCTGTTGCTGTTTTGCCACAAAACGTGCGCTTCGTGCACAGAATCGCCACTTTTGCTCAGTTTTGGCACAAAACGTGCGTTTCACGCACCGAATTGCTCCTTTTGACACGAAACAGGCGTTTCGTGCACAGAATCGCCGCTTTTGCTCAGTTTTGTCACAAAACGTATGTTTCGTGCACAGACCCGCCGATTTTGCTCAGTTCTGGCACAGAAGGTGCGTTTCGTGCACAGAATCGCCACTTTTGCTCAGTTTTGGCACAAAACGTGCGTTTCGGCACAGAATCGCCGCTGTTGCTCTGTTTTGGCACAAAACGTGCGTTTCGGCACAGAATCGCCGCTTTTGCTCAGTTTTTGCACAAAACGTGCGTTTCACGCACCGAATTGCTCCTTTTGGCACAAAACGTGCGTTTCGTGCTCAGAATCGCCGTTATTGCTTAGTTTTGGCGCAAAACGTGCGCTTCGTGCACAGAATCGCCGCTTTTGCTCGGTTTTGGGACAAAACGTCCGTTTCGTGCACAGAATCGCCGCTTTTGCTCAGTTTTGGCACAAAACCCGGGTTTCGTGCACACAATCACCGCTGTTGATCAGTTTTGGCACAAAACGTGCGTTTCGTGCACAGAATCGCCGCTTTTGCTCAGTTTTGGTACAAAACGCGCGCTTCACGCACCGAATTGCCCCTTTTCTCACAAAACGGGCGTTTCGTGCACAGAATCGCTGCTTTTGCTCAGTTTTGGCACAAAACGTGTGTTTCGTACACAGAATCGCCGCTTTTGCTCAGTTTTGCGACAAAAGGTGTGTTTCGTGCACAGAATCGCCGCTTTTGCTCAGTTTTGGCGCAAAACGTGTGTTTCGCGCACAGAGTCGCCGCTTTTGCTCAGTTTTGGCACAAAACGTGTGTTTCGTGCTCAGAATCGCCGCTTTTGCTCATTATTATCACAAAACGTGTGTTTCGTGCACAGAATCGCCGCTTTTGCTCAGGTTTGGCACAAAACGTGCGTTTCGGCACGGAATCGCCGCTGTTGCTCAGTTTTGGCACAAAACGGGCGTTTCACGCACCGAATTGCTCCTTTTGGCAAAAAAACGGGCGTTTCGTGCACAGAATCGCCGCTTTCGCTCAGTTTTGTCACAAAACGAATGTTTCGTGCACAGAATCGCCGCTTTTGCTCAGTTTTGGCACAAAACGTGCGTTTCGTGCACAGTATCGCCGCTGTTGCTCAGTTTTGGCACAAAACGTGCGTTTCAAGCACCGAATAGCTCCTTTTGGCTCAAAATGTGTGTTTCGTGCACAAAATCGCCGCTGTTGCTCAGTTTTGGCACAAAACGTGCGTTTCGGCACAAAATCGCCGCTGTTGCTCAGTTTTGGCACAAAACGGGCGTTTCACGCACCGAATTGCTCCTTTTGGCAAAAAAACGGGCGTTTCGTGCACAGAATCGCCGCTTTCGCTCAGTTTTGACACAAGACGTGCGTTTCGTGCGCAGCATCGCCGCTTTTGCTCAGTTTTGGCACAAAACGTGTGTTTCGTGCGCAGCATCGCCACTTTTGCTCAGTTTTGGCACAAAACGAGCGTTTGACGCACCGAATTGCTCCTTTTGGCTCAAAACGGGCGTTTCGGCACAGAATCGCCGCTGTTGCTCAGTTTTGGCACAAAACATGCGCTTCGGCACAGAACCGCCGCTGTTGCTCAGTTTTGGCACAAAACGTGCGTTTCGTGCACAGAATCGCCGCTTTTGCTCAGTTTTGGCACAAAACGTGCGTTTCGGCACGGAATCGCCGCTGTTGCTCAGTTTTGGCACAAAACGGGCGTTTCACGCACCGAATTGCTCCTTTTGGCAAAAAAACGGGCGTTTCGTGCACAGAATCGCCGCTTTCGCTCAGTTTTGTCACAAAACGAATGTTTCGTGCACAGAATCGCCGCTTTTGCTCAGTTTTGGCACAAAACGTGCGTTTCGTGCACAGTATCGCCGCTGTTGCTCAGTTTTGGCACAAAACGTGCGTTTCGGCACGGAATCGCCGCTTCCGCTCAGTTTTGGCACAAAACGTGCGTTTCGGCACAGAATCGCCGCTGTTGCTCTGTTTTGGCACAAAACGTGCGTTTCGGCACAGAATCGCCGCTTTTGCTCAGTTTTTGCACAAAACGTGCGTTTCACGCACCGAATTGCTCCTTTTGGCGCAAAACGTGTGTTTCGCGCACAGAATCGCCGCTTTTGCTCAGTTTTGGCACAAAACGTGCGTTTCGTGCTCAGAATCGCCGCTTTTGCTCAGACTTTGGGACAAAATGTTCGTTTCGTACACAGAATCGCCGCTCCAGCTCAGTTTTGGCACAAAATGTGTGTTTCGTGCACAGAATCGCCGCTGTTGCTATTTTGCCACAAAACGTGCGCTTCGTGCACAGAATCGCCACTTTTGCTCAGTTTTGGCACAAAACGTGCGTTTCACGCACCGAATTGCTCCTTTTGACACGAAACAGGCGTTTCGTGCACAGAATCGCCGCTTTTGCTCAGTTTTGTCACAAAACGTATGTTTCGTGCACAGACCCGCCGATTTTGCTCAGTTCTGGCACAAAACGTGCGTTTCGTGCACAGTATCGCCGCTTTTGCTCAGTTTTTGCACAAAACGTGCGTTTCACGCACCGAATTGCTCCTTTTGGCGCAAAACGTGTGTTTCGCGCACAGAATCGCCGCTTTTGCTCAGTTTTGGCGCAAAACGTGCGCTTCGTGCACAGAATCGCCGCTTTTGCTCGGTTTTGGGACAAAACGTCCGTTTCGTGCACAGAATCGCCGCTTTTGCTCAGTTTTGGCACAAAACCCGGGTTTCGTGCACACAATCACCGCTGTTGATCAGTTTTGGCACAAAACGTGCGTTTCGTGCACAGAATCGCCGCTTTTGCTCAGTTTTGGTACAAAACGCGCGCTTCACGCACCGAATTGCCCCTTTTCTCACAAAACGGGCGTTTCGTGCACAGAATCGCCGCTTTCGCTCAGTTTTGCCACAAAACGAATGTTTCGTGCACAGAATCGCCGCTTTTGCTCAGTTTTGGCACAAAACGTGCGTTTCGTGCACAGTATCGCCGCTGTTGCTCAGTTTTGGCACAAAACGTGCGTTTCAAGCACCGAATAGCTCCTTTTGGCTCAAAATGTGTGTTTCGTGCACAAAATCGCCGCTGTTGCTCAGTTTTGGCGCAAAACGTGCGTTTCGGCGCAGAATCGCCGCTGTTGCTCAGTTTTGGCACAAAACGGGCGTTTCACGCACCGAATTGCTCCTTTTGTAAAAAAAACGGGCGTTTCGTGCACAGAATCGCCGCTTTCGCTCAGTTTTGACACAAGACGTGCGTTTCGTGCACAGAATCGCCGCTTTTGTTCAGTTTTGGCAGAAAACGTGCGTTTCACGCACCGAATTGCTCCTTTTGGCAAAAAACGGGCGTTTCGTGCACAGAATCGCCGCTTTTGCTCAGTTTTGTCACAAAACGAATGTTTCGTGCACAGAATCGCCGCTTTTGCTCAGTTTTGGCACAAAACGTGCGTTTCGTGCACAGAATCGCCGCTTATGCTCGGTTTTGGGACAAAACGTTCGTTTCGTACACAGAATCGCCGCTTCTGCTCAGTTTTGGCACAAGATGTGTGTTTCGTGCACAAAATCGCCGCTGTTGCTCAGTTTTGGCACAAAACGTGCGTTTCGGCACAGAATCGCCGCTGTTGCTCAGTTTTGGCACAAAACGTGCGTTTCGGCACAGAACCGCCGCTTTTGCTCAGTTTTTGCACAAAACGTGCTTTTCACGCACCGAATTGCTCCTTTTGGCACAAAACGTGCGTTTCGTGCTCAGAATCGCCGTTATTGCTTAGTTTTGGCGCAAAACGTGCGCTTCGTGCACAGAATCGCCGCTTTTGCTCGGTTTTGGGACAAAACGTCCGTTTCGTGCACAGAATCGCCGCTTTTGCTCAGTTTTGGCACAAAACCCGGGTTTCGTGCACACAATCACCGCTGTTGATCAGTTTTGGCACAAAACGTGCGTTTCGTGCACAGAATCGCCGCTTTTGCTCAGTTTTGGTACAAAACGCGCGCTTCACGCACCGAATTGCCCCTTTTCTCACAAAACGGGCGTTTCGTGCACAGAATCGCTGCTTTTGCTCAGTTTTGGCACAAAACGTGTGTTTCGTACGCAGAATCGCCGCTTTTGCTCAGTTTTGCGACAAAAGGTGTGTTTCGTGCACAGAATCGCCGCTTTTGCTCAGTTTTGGCGCAAAACGTGTGTTTCGCGCACAGAGTCGCCGCTTTTGCTCAGTTTTGGCACAAAACGTGTGTTTCGTGCTCAGAATCGCCGCTTTTGCTCATTATTATCACAAAACGTGTGTTTCGTGCACATAATCGCCGCTTTTGCTCAGGTTTGGCACAAAACGTGCGTTTCGGCACGGAATCGCCGCTGTTGCTCAGTTTTGGCACAAAACGGGCGTTTCACGCACCGAATTGCTCCTTTTGGCAAAAAAACGGGCGTTTCGTGCACAGAATCGCCGCTTTCGCTCAGTTTTGTCACAAAACGAATGTTTCGTGCACAGAATCGCCGCTTTTGCTCAGTTTTGGCACAAAACGTGCGTTTCGTGCACAGTATCGCCGCTGTTGCTCAGTTTTGGCACAAAACGTGCGTTTCAAGCACCGAATAGCTCCTTTTGGCTCAAAATGTGTGTTTCGTGCACAAAATCGCCGCTGTTGCTCAGTTTTGGCACAAAACGTGCGTTTCGGCACAGAATCGCCACTTTTGCTCAGTTTTGGCACAAAACGAGCGTTTGACGCACCGAATTGCTCCTTTTGGCTCAAAACGGGCGTTTCGGCACAGAATCGCCGCTGTTGCTCAGTTTTGGCACAAAACATGCGCTTCGGCACAGAATCGCCGCTGTTGCTCAGTTTTGGCACAAAACGTGCGTTTCGTGCACAGAATCGCCGCTTTTGCTCAGTTTTGCGACAAAAGGTGTGTTTCGTGCACAGAATCGCCGCTTTTGCTCAGTTTTGGCGCAAAACGTGTGTTTCGCGCACAGAGTCGCCGCTTTTGCTCAGTTTTGGCACAAAACGTGTGTTTCGTGCTCAGAATCGCCGCTTTTGCTCATTATTATAACAAAACGTGTGTTTCGTGCACAGAATCGCCGCTTTTGCTCAGGTTTGGCACAAAACGTGCGTTTCGGCACGGAATCGCCGCTGTTGCTCAGTTTTGGCACAAAACGGGCGTTTCACGCACCGAATTGCTCCTTTGGGCAAAAAAACGGGCGTTTCGTGCACAGAATCGCCGCTTTCGCTCAGTTTTGGCACAAGACGTGCGTTTCGTGCACAGAATCGCCGCTTTTGCTCAGTTTTGGCAGAAAACGTGCGTTTCACGCACCGAATTGCTCCTTTTGTGCAAAAAACGGGCGTTTCGTGCACAGAATCGCCGCTTTTGCTCAGTTTTGTCACAATACGAATGTTTCGTGCACAGAATCGCCGCTTTTACTCAGTTTTGGCACAAAACGTGCGTTTCGTGCACAAAATCGCCGCTTTTGCTCGGTTTTGGGACAAAACGTCCGTTTCGTGCACAGAATCGCCGCTTTTGCTCAGTTTTGGCACAGAACCCGGGTTTCGTGCACACAATCACCGCTGTTGATCAGTTTTGGCACAAAACATGCGTTTCGTGCACAGAATCGCCGCTTTTGCTCAGTTTTGGTCCAAAACGCGCGCTTCACGCACCGAATTGCCCCTTTTGTCACAAAACGGGCGTTTCGTGCACAGAATCGCTGTTTTTGCTCAGTTTTGGCACAAAACGTGTGTTTCGTGCACAGAATCGCCGCTTTTGCTCAGTTTTGCGACAAAAGGTGTGTTTCGTGCACAGAATCGCCGCTTTTGCTCAGTTTTGGCACAAAACGTGCGTTTCGTGCACAAAATCGCCGCTGTTGCTGTTTTGGCTCAAAACGTGCACTTCATGCACCGAATTGCTCCTTTTGGCAAGAAACGGGCGTTTCGTGCACAGAATCGCCGGTTTTGCTCAGTTTTGGCACAAAACGTGCGTTTCGGCACAGAATCGCCGCTGTTGCTCAGTTTTGGCACAAAACGTGCGTTTCGGCACAGAATCGCCGCTGTTGCTCAGTTTTGGCGCAAAACGTGCGTTTCAAGCACCGAATTGCTCCTTTTGGCTCAAAATGGGCGTTTCGTGCACAGAATCGCCGCTTCCGCTCAGTTTTGGCGCAAAATGTGTGTTTCGTGCACAGAATCGCCGCTGTTGCTGTTTTGCCACAAAACGTGCGCTTCGTGCACAGAATCGCCACTTTTGCTCAGTTTTGGCACAAAACGTGCGTTTCACGCACCGAATTGCTCCTTTTGACACGAAACAGGCGTTTCGTGCACAGGATCGCCGCTTTTGCTCAGTTTTGTCACAAAACGTATGTTTCGTGCACAGATTCGCCGCTTTTGCTCAGTTTTGGCACAAAACGTGCGTTTCGGCACGGAATCGCCGCTTCCGCTCAGTTTTGGCACAAAATGTGTGTTTCGTGTACAAAATCGCCGCTGTTGCTGTTTTGGCGCAAAACGTGCGTTTCGTGCACAGACCCGCCGATTTTGCTCAGTTCTGGCACAGAAGGTGCGTTTCGTGCACAGAATCGCCACTTTTGCTCAGTTTAGGCACAAAACGTGCGTTTCGGCACAGAATCGCCGCTGTTGCTCTGTTTTGGCACAAAACGTGCGTTTCGGCACAGAATCGCCGCTTTTGCTCAGTTTTGGCACAAAACCCGGGTTTCGTGCACACAATCACCGCTGTTGATCAGTTTTGGCATAAAACGTGCGTTTCGTGCACAGAATCGCCGCTTTTGCTCAGTTTTGGTACAAAACGCGTGCTGCACGCACCGAATTGCCCCTTTTGTCACAAAACGGGCGTTTCGTGCACAGAATCGCTGCTTTTGCTCAGTTTTGCGACAAAAGGTGTGTTTCGTGCACAGAATCGCCGCTTTTGCTCAGTTTTGGCGCAAAACGTGTGTTTCGCGCACAGAGTCGCCGCTTTTGCTCAGTTTTGGCACAAAACGTGCGTTTCGTGCTCAGAATCGCCGCTTTTGCTCATTATTATCACAAAACGTGTGTTTCGTGCACAGAATCGCCGCTTTTGCTCAGGTTTGGCACAAAACGTGCGTTTCGGCACGGAATCGCCGCTGTTGCTCAGTTTTGGCACAAAACGGGCGTTTCACGCACCGAATTGCTCCTTTTGGCAAAAAAACGGGCGTTTCGTGCACAGAATCGCCGCTTTCGCTCAGTTTTGGCACAAGACGTGCGTTTCGTGCACAGAATCGCCGCTTTTGCTCAGTTTTGGCAGAAAACGTGCGTTTCACGCACCGAATTGCTCCTTTTGTGCAAAAAACGGGCGTTTCGTGCACAGAATCGCCGCTTTTGCTCAGTTTTGTCACAATACGAATGTTTCGTGCACAGAATCGCCGCTTTTACTCAGTTTTGGCACAAAACGTGCGTTTCGTGCACAAAATCGCCGCTTTTGCTCGGTTTTGGGACAAAACGTCCGTTTCGTGCACAGAATCGCCGCTTTTGCTCAGTTTTGGCACAAAACCCGGGTTTCGTACACACAATCACCGCTGTTGATCAGTTTTGGCACAAAACGTGCGTTTCGTGCACAGAATCGCCGCTTTTGCTCAGTTTTGGTACAAAACGCGCGCTTCACGCACCCAATTGCCCCTTTTGTCACAAAACGGGCGTTTCGTGCACAGAATCGCTGTTTTTGCTCAGTTTTGGCACAGAACGTGTGTTTCGTGCACAGAATCGCCGCTTTTGCTCAGTTTTGCGACAAAAGGTGTGTTTCGTGCACAGAATCGCCGCTTTTGCTCAGTTTTGGCACAAAACGTGCGTTTCGTGCACAAAATCGCCGCTGTTGCTGTTTTGGCACAAAACGTGCATTTCACGCACCGAATTGCTCTTTTTGGCAAGAAACGGGCGTTTCGTGCACAGAATCGCCGCGTTTGCTCAGTTTTGGCACAAATCGTGTGTTTCGTGCACAGAATCGCCGCTTTTGCTCAGTTTTCGCACAAAACGTGCGTTTCGTGGACAGAATCGCCGCTTTTGCTCGGTATTATGACAAAACTTGCGTTTCGGCACGGAATCGCCGCTGTTGCTCAGTTTTGGCACAAAACGGGCGTTTCAAGCACCGAATTGCTCCTTTTGGCACAAAACGTGCGTTTCGTGCACAGATTCGCCGCTTCCGCTCAGTTTTAGCACAAAATGTGTGTTTCGTGCACAAAATCGCCGCTGTTGCTCGGTTTTGGCACAAAACGTGCGTTTCGGCACAGAATCGCCGCTGTTGCTCAGTTTTGGCACAAAACGTGCGTTTCAAGCACCGAATTGCTCCTTTTGGCTCAAAATGGGCGTTTCGTGCACAGAATCGCCGCTTCCGCTCAGTTTTGGCACAAAATGTGTGTTTCGTGCACAAAATCGCCGCTGTTGCTCAGTTTTGGCACAAAACGTGCGTTTCAAGCACCGAATTGCTCCTTTTGGCTCAAAATGGTCGTTTCGTGCACAGAATCGCCGCTTCCGCTCAGTTTTGTCACAAAACGAATGTTTCGTGCACAGAATCGCCGCTTTTGCTCAGTTTTGGCACAAAACGTGCGTTTCGTGCACAGAATCGCCGCTTATGCTCGGTTTTGGGACAAAACGTTCGTTTCGTACACAGAATCGCCGCTTCTGCTCAGTTTTGGCACGAGATGTGTGTTTCGTGCACAAAATCGCCGCTGTTGCTGTTTTGGCGCAAAACGTGCGTTTCGTGCACAGAATCGCCGCTTTTGCTCAGTTTTGGCACAAAGCGTGCGTTTCGGCACGGAATCGCCGCTGTTGCTCAGTTTTGGCACAAAACGTGCATTTCACGCACCGAATTGCTCCTTTTGGCAAAAAACGGGTGTTTCGTGCACAGAATCGCCGCTTTTGCTCAGTTTTGGCACAAAACGTGCGTTTCGGCACAGAATCGCCGCTGTTGCTCAGTTTTGGCACAAAACGTGCGTTTCAAGCACCGAATTGCTCCTTTTGGCACAAAACGTGCGTTTCGTGCACAGATTCGCCGCTTCCGCTCAGTTTTAGCACAAAATGTGTGTTTCGTGCACAAAATCGCCGCTGTTGCTCGGTTTTGGCACAAAACGTGCGTTTCGGCACAGAATCGCCGCTGTTGCTCAGTTTTGGCACAAAACGTGCGTTTCAAGCACCGAATTGCTCCTTTTGGCTCAAAATGGGCGTTTCGTGCACAGAATCGCCGCTTCCGCTCAGTTTTGGCACAAAATGTGTGTTTCGTGCACAAAATCGCCGCTGTTGCTCAGTTTTGGCACAAAACGTGCGTTTCAAGCACCGAATTGCTCCTTTTGGCTCAAAATGGTCGTTTCGTGCACAGAATCGCCGCTTCCGCTCAGTTTTGTCACAAAACGAATGTTTCGTGCACAGAATCGCCGCTTTTGCTCAGTTTTGGCACAAAACGTGCGTTTCGTGCACAGAATCGCCGCTTATGCTCGGTTTTGGGACAAAACGTTCGTTTCGTACACAGAATCGCCGCTTCTGCTCAGTTTTGGCACAAGATGTGTGTTTCGTGCACAAAATCGCCGCTGTTGCTGTTTTGGCGCAAAACGTGCGTTTCGTGCACAGAATCGCCGCTTTTGCTCAGTTTTGGCACAAAGCGTGCGTTTCGGCACGGAATCGCCGCTGTTGCTCAGTTTTGGCACAAAACGTGCATTTCACGCACCGAATTGCTCCTTTTGGCAAAAAACGGGTGTTTCGTGCACAGAATCGCCGCTTTTGCTCAGTTTTGGCACAAAACGTGCGTTTCGGCACAGAATCGCCGCTGTTGCTCAGTTTTGGCACAAAACGTGCGTTTCAAGCACCGAATTGCTCCTTTTGGCACAAAACGTGCGTTTCGTGCACAGATTCGCCGCTTCCGCTCAGTTTTAGCACAAAATGTGTGTTTCGTGCACAAAATCGCCGCTGTTGCTCAGTTTTGGCACAAAACGTGCGTTTCGGCACAGAATCGCCGCTGTTGCTCAGTTTTGGCACAAAACGTGCGTTTCAAGCACCGAACTGCTCCTTTTGGCTCAAAATGGGCGTTTCGTGCACAGAATCGCCGCTTCCGCTCAGATTTGGCACAAAATGTATGTTTCGTGCTCAGAATCGCCGCTTTTGCTAATTGTTATCAGAAAACGTGCTTTTCGTGCACATAATCTCCGCTTTTGCTCAGTTTTGTCACAAAACGTGTGTTTCGTGCGCAGCATCGCCGCTTTTGCTCAGTTTTGGCACAAAACGTGCGTTTCGTGCTCAGAATCGCCGCTTTTGCTAATTGTTATCAGAAAACGTGCTTTTCGTGCACATAATCTCCGCTTTTGCTCAGTTTTGTCACAAAACGTGTGTTTCGTGCGCAGCATCGCCGCTTTTGCTCAGTTTTGGCACAAAACGTGCGTTTCGGCACAGAATCGCCACTTTTGCTCAGTTTTGGCACAAAACGAGCGTTTGACGCACCGAATTGCTCCTTTTGGCTCAAAACGGGCGTTTCGGCACAGAATCGCCGCTGTTGCTCAGTTTTGGCACAAAACATGCGCTTCGGCACAGAATCGCCGCTGTTGCTCAGTTTTGGCACAAAACGTGCGTTTCGTGCACAGAATCGCCGCTTTTGCTCAGTTTTGCGACAAAAGGTGTGTTTCGTGCACAGAATCGCCGCTTTTGCTCAGTTTTGGCGCAAAACGTGTGTTTCGCGCACAGAGTCGCCGCTTTTGCTCAGTTTTGGCACAAAACGTGTGTTTCGTGCTCAGAATCGCCGCTTTTGCTCATTATTATAACAAAACGTGTGTTTCGTGCACAGAATCGCCGCTTTTGCTCAGGTTTGGCACAAAACGTGCGTTTCGGCACGGAATCGCCGCTGTTGCTCAGTTTTGGCACAAAACGGGCGTTTCACGCACCGAATTGCTCCTTTTGGCAAAAAAACGGGCGTTTCGTGCACAGAATCGCCGCTTTCGCTCAGTTTTGGCACAAGACGTGCGTTTCGTGCACAGAATCGCCGCTTTTGCTCAGTTTTGGCAGAAAACGTGCGTTTCACGCACCGAATCGCCGCTTTTGCTCAGTTTTGGCACAAAACGTGCGTTTCGGCGCAGTATCGCCGCAGTTGCTCAGTTTTGGCACAAAACGTGCGTTTCAAGCACCGAATTGCTCCTTTTGGCTCAAAATGGGCGTTTCGTGCACAGAATCGCCGCTTCCGCTCAGTTTTGGCACAAAATGTATGTTTCGTGCTCAGAATCGCCGCTTTTGCTAATTGTTATCAGAAAACGACCTTTTCGTGCACATAATCTCCGCTTTTGCTCAGTTTCGTCACAAAACGTGTGTTTCGTGCGCAGCATCGCCGCTTTTGCTCAGTTTTGGCACAAAACGTGCCTTTCGTGCTCAGAATCGCCGCTTTTGCTAATTGTTATCAGAAAACGTGCTTTTCGTGCACATAATCTCCGCTTTTGCTCAGTTTTGTCACAAAACGTGTGTTTCGTGCGCAGCATCGCCGCTTTTGCTCAGTTTTGGCACAAAACGTGTGTTTCGTGCGCAGCATCGCCACTTTTGCTCAGTTTTGGCACAAAACGAGCGTTTGACGCACCGAATTGCTCCTTTTGGCTCAAAACGGGCGTTTCGGCACAGAATCGCCGCTTTTGCTCAGTTTTGGCACAAAACGTGCGTTTCGGCACGGAATCGCCGCTTTTGCTAAGTTTTGGCACAAAACGTGCGTTTCGTGCACAGAATCGCCGCTGTTGCTCAGTTTTGGCACAAAACATGCGTTTCGGCACAGAATCGCCGCTGTTGCTCAGTTTTGGCACAAAACGTGCGTTTCGTGCACAGAATCGCCGCTTTTGCTCAGTTTTGGCACAAAACGTGCGTTTCGGCGCAGTATCGCCGCAGTTGCTCAGTTTTGGCACAAAACGTGCGTTTCAAGCACCGAATTGCTCCTTTTGGCTCAAAATGGGCGTTTCGTGCACAGAATCGCCGCTTTCGCTCAGTTTTGACACAAGACGTGCGTTTCGTGCACAGAATCGCCGCTTTTGCTAATTGTTATCAGAAAACGTGCTTTTCGTGCACATAATCTCCGCTTTTGCTCAGTTTTGTCACAAAACGTGCGTTTCGTGCTCAGAATCGCCGTTTTTGCTCAGTTTTGACACAAAAGGTGCGTTTCGTGCTCAGAACCGCCGCTTTTGCTCATTATTATCACAAAACGTGCGTTTCGTGCACAGAATCACCGCTTTTGCTCAGTTTTGGCACAAAACGTGCGTTACGGCACAGAATCGCCGCTGTTGCTCAGTTTTGGCACAAAGCGTGCGTTTCGTGCACAGAATCGCCGCTTCCGCTCAGTTTTGGCACAAAATGTGTGTTTCGCGCACAATATCGCCGCTGTTGCTCAGTTTTGGCAAAAAACGTGCGTTTCGGCACAGAATCGCCGCTGTTGCTCAGTTTTGGCACAAAACGGACGTTTCACGCACCGAATTGCTCCTTTCGGCAAAAAAACGGGCGTTTCGTGCACAGAATCGCCGCTTTCGCTCAGTTTTGACACAAGACGTGCGTTTCGTGCACAGAATCGCCGCTTTTGCTCAGTTTTGGCACAAAACGAGCGTTTGACGCACCGAATTGCTCCTTTTGGCTCAAAACGGGCGTTTCGGCACAGAATCGCCGCTTTTGCTCAGTTTTGGCACAAAACGTGCGTTTCGGCACGGAATCGCCGCTTTTGCTAAGTTTTGGCACAAAACGTGCGTTTCGTGCACAGAATCGCCGGTTTTGCTCAGTTTTGGCACAAAACGTGCGTTTCGGCACAGAATCGCCGCTGTTGCTCAGTTTTGGCACAAAACGTGCGTTTCGGCACAGAATCGCCGCTGTTGCTCAGTTTTGGCGCAAAACGTGCGTTTCGTGCACAGAATCGCCGCTTTTGCTCAGTTTTGGTACAAAACGCGTGCTGCACGCACCGAATTGCCCCTTTTGTCACAAAACGGGCGTTTCGTGCACAGAATCGCTGCTTTTGCTCAGTTTTGCGACAAAAGGTGTGTTTCGTGCACAGAATCGCCGCTTTTGCTCAGTTTTGGCGCAAAACGTGTGTTTCGCGCACAGAGTCGCCGCTTTTGCTCAGTCTTGGCACAAAACGTGCGTTTCGTGCTCAGAATCGCCGCTTTTGCTCATTATTATCACAAAACGTGTGTTTCGTGCACAGAATCGCCGCTTTTGCTCAGGTTTGGCACAAAACGTGCGTTTCGGCACGGAATCGCCGCTGTTGCTCAGTTTTGGCACAAAACGGGCGTTTCACGCACCGAATTGCTCCTTTTGGCAAAAAAACGGGCGTTTCGTGCACAGAATCGCCGCTTTCGCTCAGTTTTGGCACAAGACGTGCGTTTCGTGCACAGAATCGCCGCTTTTGCTCAGTTTTGGCAGAAAACGTGCGTTTCACGCACCGAATTGCTCCTTTTGTGCAAAAAACGGGCGTTTCGTGCACAGAATCGCCGCTTTTGCTCAGTTTTGTCACAATACGAATGTTTCGTGCACAGAATCGCCGCTTTTACTCAGTTTTGGCACAAAACGTGCGTTTCGTGCACAAAATCGCCGCTTTTGCTCGGTTTTGGGACAAAACGTCCGTTTCGTGCACAGAATCGCCGCTTTTGCTCAGTTTTGGCACAAAACCCGGGTTTCGTACACACAATCACCGCTGTTGATCAGTTTTGGCACAAAACGTGCGTTTCGTGCACAGAATCGCCGCTTTTGCTCAGTTTTGGTACAAAACGCGCGCTTCACGCACCCAATTGCCCCTTTTGTCACAAAACGGGCGTTTCGTGCACAGAATCGCTGTTTTTGCTCAGTTTTCGCACAAAACGTGCGTTTCGTGGACAGAATCGCCGCTTTTGCTCGGTATTATGACAAAACTTGCGTTTCGGCACGGAATCGCCGCTGTTGCTCAGTTTTGGCACAAAACGGGCGTTTCACGCACCGAATTGCTCCTTTTGGCAAAAAAACGGGCGTTTCGTGCACAGAATCGCCGCTTTCGCTCAGTTTTGACACAAGACGTGCGTTTGGTGCACAGAATCGCCGCTGTTGCTCAGTTTTGGCACAAAACGTGCGTTTCAAGCACCGAATTGCTCCTTTTGGCACAAAACGTGCGTTTCGTGCACAGATTCGCCGCTTCCGCTCAGTTTTAGCACAAAATGTGTGTTTCGTGCACAAAATCGCCGCTGTTGCTCGGTTTTGGCACAAAACGTGCGTTTCGGCACAGAATCGCCGCTGTTGCTCAGTTTTGGCACAAAACGTGCGTTTCAAGCACCGAATTGCTCCTTTTGGCTCAAAATGGGCGTTTCGTGCACAGAATCGCCGGTTCCGCTCAGTTTTGGCACAAAATGTGTGTTTCGTGCACAAAATCGCCGCTGTTGCTCAGTTTTGGCACAAAACGTGCGTTTCGGCACGGAATCGCCGCTGTTGCTCAGTTTTGGCACAAAACGTGCGTTTCGGCACGGAATCGCCGCTGTTGCTCAGTTTTGGCACAAAACGTGCATTTCACGCACCGAATTGCTCCTTTTGGCAAAAAACGGGTGTTTCGTGCACAGAATCGCCGCTTTTGCTCAGTTTTGGCACAAAACGTGCGTTTCGGCACAGAATCGCCGCTGTTGCTCAGTTTTGGCACAAAACGTGCGTTTCAAGCACCGAACTGCTCCTTTTGGCTCAAAATGGGCGTTTCGTGCACAGAATCGCCGCTTCCGCTCAGATTTGGCACAAAATGTATGTTTCGTGCTCAGAATCGCCGCTTTTGCTAATTGTTATCAGAAAACGTGCTTTTCGTGCACATAATCTCCGCTTTTGCTCAGTTTTGTCACAAAACGTGTGTTTCGTGCGCAGCATCGCCGCTTTTGCTCAGTTTTGGCACAAAACGTGCGTTTCGTGCTCAGAATCGCCGCTTTTGCTAATTGTTATCAGAAAACGTGCTTTTCGTGCACATAATCTCCGCTTTTGCTCAGTTTTGTCACAAAACGTGTGTTTCGTGCGCAGCATCGCCGCTTTTGCTCAGTTTTGGCACAAAACGAGCGTTTGACGCACCGAATTGCTCCTTTTGGCTCAAAACGGGCGTTTCGGCACAGAATCGCCGCTGTTGCTCAGTTTTGGCACAAAACATGCGCTTCGGCACAGAATCGCCGCTTTTGCTCAGACTTTGGGACAAAATGTTCGTTTCCTACACAGAATCGCCGCTCCTACTCAGTTTTGGCACAAAATGTGTGTTTCGTGCACAGAATCGCCGCTGTTGCTGTTTTGCCACAAAACGTGCGCTTCGTGCACAGAATCGCCACTTTAGCTCAGTTTTGGCACAAAACGTGCGTTTCACGCACCGAATTGCTCCTTTTGACACGAAACAGGCGTTTCGTGAACAGGACCGCCGCTTTTGCTCAGTTTTGTCACAAAACGTATGTTTCGTGCACAGATTCGCCGCTTTTGCTCAGTTTTGGCACAAAACGTGCGTTTCGGCACGGAATCGCCGCTTCCGCTCAGTTTTGGCACAAAATGTGTGTTTCGTGTACAAAATCGCCGCTGATGCTGTTTTGGCGCAAAACGTGCGTTTCGTGCACAGAATCGCCGCTTTTGCTCAGTTTTGGCACAGAACGTGTGTTTCGTGCACAGAATCGCCGCTTTTGCTCAGTTTTGCGACAAAAGGTGTGTTTCGTGCACAGAATCGCCGCTTTTGCTCAGTTTTGGCACAAAACGTGCGTTTCGTGCACAAAATCGCCGCTGTTGCTCAGTTTTGGCACAAAACGGGCGTTTCACGCACCGAATTGCTCCTTTTGGCAAAAAAACGGGCGTTTCGTGCACAGAATCGCCGCTTTCGCTCAGTTTTGACACAAGACGTGCGTTTGGTGCACAGAATCGCCGCTGTTGCTCAGTTTTGGCACAAAACGTGCGTTTCAAGCACCGAATTGCTCCTTTTGGCACAAAACGTGCGTTTCGTGCACAGATTCGCCGCTTCCGCTCAGTTTTAGCACAAAATGTGTGTTTCGTGCACAAAATCGCCGCTGTTGCTCGGTTTTGGCACAAAACGTGCGTTTCGGCACAGAATCGCCGCTGTTGCTCAGTCTTGGCACAAAACGTGCGTTTCAAGCACCGAATTGCTCCTTTTGGCTCAAAATGGGCGTTTCGTGCACAGAATCGCCGCTTCCGCTCAGTTTTGGCACAAAATGTGTGTTTCGTGCACAAAATCGCCGCTGTTGCTCAGTTTTGGCACAAAACGTGCGTTTCAAGCACCGAATTGCTCCTTTTGGCTCAAAATGGGCGTTTCGTGCACAGAATCGCCGCTTCCGCTCAGTTTTGTCACAAAACGAATGTTTCGTGCACAAAATCGCCGCTGTTGCTGTTTTGGCGCAAAACGTGCGTTTCGTGCACAGAATCGCCGCTTTTGCTCAGTTTTGGCACAAAGCGTGCGTTTCGGCACGGAATCGCCGCTGTTGCTCAGTTTTGGCACAAAACGTGCATTTCACGCACCGAATTGCTCCTTTTGGCAAAAAACGGGTGTTTCGTGCACAGAATCGCCGCTTTTGCTCAGTTTTGGCACAAAACGTGCGTTTCGGCACAGAATCGCCGCTGTTGCTCAGTTTTGGCACAAAACGTGCGTTTCAAGCACCGAACTGCTCCTTTTGGCTCAAAATGGGCGTTTCGTGCACAGAATCGCCGCTTCCGCTCAGATTTGGCACAAAATGTATGTTTCGTGCTCAGAATCGCCGCTTTTGCTAATTGTTATCAGAAAACGTGCTTTTCGTGCACATAATCTCCGCTTTTGCTCAGTTTTGTCACAAAACGTGTGTTTCGTGCGCAGCATCGCCGCTTTTGCTCAGTTTTGGCACAAAACGTGCGTTTCGTGCTCAGAATCGCCGCTTTTGCTAATTGTTATCAGAAAACGTGCTTTTCGTGCACATAATCTCCGCTTTTGCTCAGTTTTGTCACAAAACGTGTGTTTCGTGCGCAGCATCGCCGCTTTTGCTCAGTTTTGGCACAAAACGAGCGTTTGACGCACCGAATTGCTCCTTTTGGCTCAAAACGGGCGTTTCGGCACAGAATCGCCGCTGTTGCTCAGTTTTGGCACAAAACATGCGCTTCGGCACAGAATCGCCGCTTTTGCTCAGACTTTGGGACAAAATGTTCGTTTCCTACACAGAATCGCCGCTCCTACTCAGTTTTGGCACAAAATGTGTGTTTCGTGCACAGAATCGCCGCTGTTGCTGTTTTGCCACAAAACGTGCGCTTCGTGCACAGAATCGCCACTTTAGCTCAGTTTTGGCACAAAACGTGCGTTTCACGCACCGAATTGCTCCTTTTGACACGAAACAGGCGTTTCGTGAACAGGACCGCCGCTTTTGCTCAGTTTTGTCACAAAACGTATGTTTCGTGCACAGATTCGCCGCTTTTGCTCAGTTTTGGCACAAAACGTGCGTTTCGGCACGGAATCGCCGCTTCCGCTCAGTTTTGGCACAAAATGTGTGTTTCGTGTACAAAATCGCCGCTGATGCTGTTTTGGCGCAAAACGTGCGTTTCGTGCACAGAATCGCCGCTTTTGCTCAGTTTTGGCACAGAACGTGTGTTTCGTGCACAGAATCGCCGCTTTTGCTCAGTTTTGCGACAAAAGGTGTGTTTCGTGCACAGAATCGCCGCTTTTGCTCAGTTTTGGCACAAAACGTGCGTTTCGTGCACAAAATCGCCGCTGTTGCTCAGTTTTGGCACAAAACGGGCGTTTCACGCACCGAATTGCTCCTTTTGGCAAAAAAACGGGCGTTTCGTGCACAGAATCGCCGCTTTCGCTCAGTTTTGACACAAGACGTGCGTTTGGTGCACAGAATCGCCGCTGTTGCTCAGTTTTGGCACAAAACGTGCGTTTCAAGCACCGAATTGCTCCTTTTGGCACAAAACGTGCGTTTCGTGCACAGATTCGCCGCTTCCGCTCAGTTTTAGCACAAAATGTGTGTTTCGTGCACAAAATCGCCGCTGTTGCTCGGTTTTGGCACAAAACGTGCGTTTCGGCACAGAATCGCCGCTGTTGCTCAGTCTTGGCACAAAACGTGCGTTTCAAGCACCGAATTGCTCCTTTTGGCTCAAAATGGGCGTTTCGTGCACAGAATCGCCGCTTCCGCTCAGTTTTGGCACAAAATGTGTGTTTCGTGCACAAAATCGCCGCTGTTGCTCAGTTTTGGCACAAAACGTGCGTTTCAAGCACCGAATTGCTCCTTTTGGCTCAAAATGGGCGTTTCGTGCACAGAATCGCCGCTTCCGCTCAGTTTTGTCACAAAACGAATGTTTCGTGCACAGAATCGCCGCTTTTGCTCAGTTTTGGCACAAAACGTGCGTTTCGTGCACAGAATCGCCGCTTATGCTCGGTTTTGGGACAAAACTTTCGTTTCGTACACAGAATCGCCGCTTCTGCTCAGTTTTGGCACAAGATGTGTGTTTCGTGCACAAAATCGCCGCTGTTGCTGTTTTGGCGCAAAACGTGCGTTTCGTGCACAGAATCGCCGCTTTTGCTCAGTTTTGGCACAAAGCGTGCGTTTCGGCACGGAATCGCCGCTGTTGCTCAGTTTTGGCACAAAACGTGCATTTCACGCACCGAATTGCTCCTTTTGGCAAAAAACGGGTGTTTCGTGCACAGAATCGCCGCTTTTGCTCAGTTTTGGCACAAAACGTGCGTTTCGGCACAGAATCGCCGCTGTTGCTCAGTTTTGGCACAAAACGTGCGTTTCAAGCACCGAATTGCTCCTTTTGGCACAAAACGTGCGTTTCGTGCACAGATTCGCCGCTTCCGCTCAGTTTTAGCACAAAATGTGTGTTTCGTGCACAAAATCGCCGCTGTTGCTCAGTTTTGGCACAAAACGTGCGTTTCGGCACAGAATCGCCACTGTTGCTCAGTTTTGGCACAAAACGTGCGTTTCAAGCACCGAACTGCTCCTTTTGGCTCAAAATGGGCGTTTCGTGCACAGAATCGCCGCTTCCGCTCAGATTTGGCACAAAATGTATGTTTCGTGCTCAGAATCGCCGCTTTTGCTAATTGTTATCAGAAAACGTGCTTTTCGTGCACATAATCTCCGCTTTTGCTCAGTTTTGTCACAAAACGTGTGTTTCGTGCGCAGCATCGCCGCTTTTGCTCAGTTTTGGCACAAAACGTGCGTTTCGTGCTCAGAATCGCCGCTTTTGCTAATTGTTATCAGAAAACGTGCTTTTCGTGCACATAATCTCCGCTTTTGCTCAGTTTTGTCACAAAACGTGTGTTTCGTGCGCAGCATCGCCGCTTTTGCTCAGTTTTGGCACAAAACGTGTGTTTCGTGCGCAGCATCGCCACTTTTGCTCAGTTTTGGCACAAAACGAGCGTTTGACGCACCGAATTGCTCCTTTTGGCTCAAAACGGGCGTTTCGGCACAGAATCGCCGCTGTTGCTCAGTTTTGGCACAAAACATGCGCTTCGGCACAGAATCGCCGCTTTTGCTCAGACTTTGGGACAAAATGTTCGTTTCCTACACAGAATCGCCGCTCCTACTCAGTTTTGGCACAAAATGTGTGTTTCGTGCACAGAATCGCCGCTGTTGCTGTTTTGCCACAAAACGTGCGCTTCTTGCACAGAATCGCCACTTTTGCTCAGTTTTGGCTCAAAACGTGCGTTTCACGCACCGAATTGCTCCTTTTGACACGAAACAGGCGTTTCGTGAACAGGACCGCCGCTTTTGCTCAGTTTTGTCACAAAACGTATGTTTCGTGCACAGAATCGCCGCTTTTCTCAGTTTTGGCACATAATGTGCGTTTCGTGCTGAGAATCCCCGCTATTGCTCATGATTGGCACAAAAGGGGCGTTTCGTGCACAGAATCGCCGCTTTTGCTCAGTTTTGGCACATAACGTGCGTTTCGTTCTCAGAATCGCCGCTTTTACTCATGTTTGGCTCAAAACGTGCGTTTCGTGCATAGAATCGCCGCTTTTGCACAGTTTTGACACATAACGTTCGTTTCAAGCAGCGAGTTGCTCCTTTTGGCACAAAACGGGCGTTTCGTGCAAAGAATCGCCGCTTTTGCTCAGTTTTGGCACATAACGTGCGTTTTGTTCTCAGAATCGCCGCTTTTACTCATGTTTGGCACAAAACGAGCGTTTCGTGCGCAGAATCGCCGCTTTTGCTCTGTTTTGGGACAAAACGTGCGTTTCACTTACCGAATTAATCCTTCTGGCACAAAACGTGCGTTTCGTGCACAGAATCGCCGCTTTTGCTCAGTTTTGGCACAAAACTTTTGTTGCGTGCTCAGAATCGCCGCGTTTGCTCTGTTTTGGGACGAAACGTGCGTTTCACTTACCGAATTAATCCTTCTGGCACAAAACGTGCGTTTTGTGCACAGGCTCGCCGCTTTTGCTCAGTTTCGGTACAAAACGTGCGTTTCGTGCTCAGAATCGCCGCTATTGCTAATTATTGCCACAAAACGTGCGTTTCGTGCACAGAATCGCCGCTTTTGCTCAGTTTTGGCACAAAACTTGCGTTTCGTGCTCGGAATCGCCGTTTTTGCTCAGTTTTGGCGCAAAACTGGCGTTTCGTGCTCAGAATCGCCGTTTTTGCTCAGTTTTGGCACAAAACGTGCGCTTCGTGCACAGAGTCGCCGCTTTTGCTTATGTTTGGCACAAAACTTGCGTTTCGTGCACAGAATCGCCGCTTTTGCTCATTTTTGTCACAAAACGTATGTTTCGTGCACAGAATCGTCGCTTTTGCTCATCATTGGCACAAAACGTTCGTTTCGTGCACAGAATCGCCGCTTTTGCACAGTTTTGGCACAAAACATGCGTTTCGGAGCAGAATCGCCGCTGTTGCTCTGTTTTGGCACAAAACGTGCATTTCGTGCACAAAATCGCCGCTGTTGCTCGGTTTTGGCACAAAACGTGCGTTTCGGCACAGAATCGTCGCTTTTGCTCATCATTGGCACAAAACGTTCGTTTCGTGCACAGAATCGCCGCTGTTGCTCAGTTTTGGCACAAAACGGGCGTTTCACGCACCGAATTGCTCCTTTTGGCAAAAAAACGGGCGTTTCGTGCACAGAATCGCCGCTTTCGCTCAGTTTTGACACAAGACGTGCGTTTGGTGCACAGAATCGCCGCTGTTGCTCAGTTTTGGCACAAAACGTGCGTTTCAAGCACCGAATTGCTCCTTTTGGCACAAAACGTGCGTTTCGTGCACAGATTCGCCGCTTCCGCTCAGTTTTAGCACAAAATGTGTGTTTCGTGCACAAAATCGCCGCTGTTGCTCGGTTTTGGCACAAAACGTGCGTTTCGGCACAGAATCGCCGCTGTTGCTCAGTCTTGGCACAAAACGTGCGTTTCAAGCACCGAATTGCTCCTTTTGGCTCAAAATGGGCGTTTCGTGCACAGAATCGCCGCTTCCGCTCAGTTTTGGCACAAAATGTGTGTTTCGTGCACAAAATCGCCGCTGTTGCTCAGTTTTGGCACAAAACGTGCGTTTCAAGCACCGAATTGCTCCTTTTGGCTCAAAATGGGCGTTTCGTGCACAGAATCGCCGCTTCCGCTCAGTTTTGTCACAAAACGAATGTTTCGTGCACAGAATCGCCGCTTTTGCTCAGTTTTGGCACAAAACGTGCGTTTCGTGCACAGAATCGCCGCTTATGCTCGGTTTTGGGACAAAACGTTCGTTTCGTACACAGAATCGCCGCTTCTGCTCAGTTTTGGCACAAGATGTGTGTTTCGTGCACAAAATCGCCGCTGTTGCTGTTTTGGCGCAAAACGTGCGTTTCGTGCACAGAATCGCCGCTTTTGCTCAGTTTTGGCACAAAGCGTGCGTTTCGGCACGGAATCGCCGCTGTTGCTCAGTTTTGGCACAAAACGTGCATTTCACGCACCGAATTGCTCCTTTTGGCAAAAAACGGGTGTTTCGTGCACAGAATCGCCGCTTTTGCTCAGTTTTGGCACAAAACGTGCGTTTCGGCACAGAATCGCCGCTGTTGCTCAGTTTTGGCACAAAACGTGCGTTTCAAGCACCGAATTGCTCCTTTTGGCTCAAAACGGGCGTTTCGGCACAGAATCGCCGCTGTTGCTCAGTTTTGGCACAAAACATGCGCTTCGGCACAGAATCGCCGCTTTTGCTCAGACTTTGGGACAAAATGTTCGTTTCCTACACAGAATCGCCGCTCCTACTCAGTTTTGGCACAAAATGTGTGTTTCGTGCACAGAATCGCCGCTGTTGCTGTTTTGCCACAAAACGTGCGCTTCGTGCACAGAATCGCCACTTTTGCTCAGTTTTGGCACAAAACGTGCGTTTCACGCACCGAATTGCTCCTTTTGACACGAAACAGGCGTTTCGTGAACAGGACCGCCGCTTTTGCTCAGTTTTGTCACAAAACGTATGTTTCGTGCACAGATTCGCCGCTTTTGCTCAGTTTTGGCACAAAACGTGCGTTTCGGCACGGAATCGCCGCTTCCGCTCAGTTTTGGCACAAAACGTGCATTTCGTGCACAGAATCGCCGCTTTTGCACAGTTTTTGCACAAAACGTGCGTTACGTGCACAGAATCGCCGCTTTTGCTCAGTTTTGGCGCAAAACTGGCGTTTCGTGCTCAGAATCGCCGTTTTTGCTCAGTTTTGGCACAAAACGTGCGCTTCGTGCACAGGATCGCCGCTTTTGCTCAGTTTTGGCACAAAACGGGCGTTTCGTGCAAAGAATCGCCGCTTTTCTCAGTTTTGGCACATAATGTGCGTTTCGTGCTGAGAATCCCCGCTATTGCTCATGATTGGCACAAAAGGGGCGTTTCGTGCACAGAATCGCCGCTTTTGCTCAGTTTTGGCACATAACGTGCGTTTCGTTCTCAGAATCGCCGCTTTTACTCATGTTTGGCTCAAAACGTGCGTTTCGTGCATAGAATCGCCGCTTTTGCACAGTTTTGGCACATAACGTTCGTTTCAAGCAGCGAGTTGCTCCTTTTGGCACAAAACGGGCGTTTCGTGCAAAGAATCGCCGCTTTTGCTCAGTTTTGGCACATAACGTGCGTTTTGTTCTCAGAATCGCCGCTTTTACTCATGTTTGGCACAAAACGAGCGTTTCGTGCGCAGAATCGCCGCTTTTGCTCTGTTTTGGGACAAAACGTGCGTTTCACTTACCGAATTAATCCTTCTGGCACAAAACGTGCGTTTCGTGCACAGAATCGCCGTTTTTGCTCAGTTTTGGCACAAAACTTTTGTTGCGTGCTCAGAATCGCCGCGTTTGCTCTGTTTTGGGACGAAACGTGCGTTTCACTTACCGAATTAATCCTTCTGGCACAAAACGTGCGTTTTGTGCACAGGCTCGCCGCTTTTGCTCAGTTTCGGTACAAAACGTGCGTTTCGTGCTCAGAATCGCCGCTATTGCTAATTATTGCCACAAAACGTGCGTTTCGTGCACAGAATCGCCGCTTTTGCTCAGTTTTGGCACAAAACTTGCGTTTCGTGCTCGGAATCGCCGTTTTTGCTCAGTTTTGGCGCAAAACTGGCGTTTCGTGCTCAGAATCGCCGTTTTTGCTCAGTTTTGGCACAAAACGTGTGTTTCGTACACAGAATCGCCGCTTTTGCTCAGTTTTGCGACAAAAGGTGTGTTTCGTGCACAGAATCGCCGCTTTTGCTCAGTTCTGGCGCAAAACGTGTGTCTCGCGCACAGAGTCGCCGCTTTTGCTCAGTTTTGGCACAAAACGTGCGTTTCGTGCTCAGAATCGCCGCTTTTGCTCATTATTATCACAAAACGTGTGTTTCGTGCACAGAATCGCCGCTTTTGCTCAGGTTTGGCACAAAACGTGCGTTTCGGCACGGAATCGCCGCTGTTGCTCAGTTTTGGCACAAAACGGGCGTTTCACGCACCGAATTGCTCCTTTTGGCAAAAAAACGGGCGTTTCGTGCACAGAATCGCCGCTTTCGCTCAGTTTTGGCACAAGACGTGCGTTTCGTGCACAGAATCGCCGCTTTTGCTCAGTTTTGGCAGAAAACGTGCGTTTCACGCACCGAATTGCTCCTTTTGACACGAAACAGGCGTTTCGTGCACAGAATCGCCGCTTTTGCTCAGTTTTGTCACAAAACGTATGTTTCGTGCACAGACCCGCCGATTTTGCTCAGTTCTGGCACAGAAGGTGCGTTTCGTGCACAGAATCGCCGCTATTGCTCAGTTTTGGCACAAAACGTGCGTTTCGGCACAGAATCGCCGCTGTTGCTCTGTTTTGGCACAAAACGTGCGTTTCGGCACAGAATCGCCGCTTTTGCTCAGTTTTGGTACAAAACGCGCGCTTCACGCACCGAATTGCCCCTTTTGTCACAAAACGGGCGTTTCGTGCACATAATCTCCGCTTTTGCTCAGTTTTGTCACAAAACGTGTGTTTCGTGCGCAGCATCGCCGCTTTTGCTCAGTTTTGGCACAAAACGAGCGTTTGACGCACCGAATTGCTCCTTTTGGCTCAAAACGGGCGTTTCGGCACAGAATCGCCGCTGTTGCTCAGTTTTGGCACAAAACATGCGCTTCGGCACAGAATCGCCGCTTTTGCTCAGACTTTGGGACAAAATGTTCGTTTCCTACACAGAATCGCCGCTCCTACTCAGTTTTGGCACAAAATGTGTGTTTCGTGCACAGAATCGCCGCTGTTGCTGTTTTGCCACAAAACGTGCGCTTCGTGCACAGAATCGCCACTTTAGCTCAGTTTTGGCACAAAACGTGCGTTTCACGCACCGAATTGCTCCTTTTGACACGAAACAGGCGTTTCGTGAACAGGACCGCCGCTTTTGCTCAGTTTTGTCACAAAACGTATGTTTCGTGCACAGATTCGCCGCTTTTGCTCAGTTTTGGCACAAAACGTGCGTTTCGGCACGGAATCGCCGCTTCCGCTCAGTTTTGGCACAAAATGTGTGTTTCGTGTACAAAATCGCCGCTGATGCTGTTTTGGCGCAAAACGTGCGTTTCGTGCACAGAATCGCCGCTTTTGCTCAGTTTTGGCACAGAACGTGTGTTTCGTGCACAGAATCGCCGCTTTTGCTCAGTTTTGCGACAAAAGGTGTGTTTCGTGCACAGAATCGCCGCTTTTGCTCAGTTTTGGCACAAAACGTGCGTTTCGTGCACAAAATCGCCGCTGTTGCTCAGTTTTGGCACAAAACGGGCGTTTCACGCACCGAATTGCTCCTTTTGGCAAAAAAACGGGCGTTTCGTGCACAGAATCGCCGCTTTCGCTCAGTTTTGACACAAGACGTGCGTTTGGTGCACAGAATCGCCGCTGTTGCTCAGTTTTGGCACAAAACGTGCGTTTCAAGCACCGAATTGCTCCTTTTGGCACAAAACGTGCGTTTCGTGCACAGATTCGCCGCTTCCGCTCAGTTTTAGCACAAAATGTGTGTTTCGTGCACAAAATCGCCGCTGTTGCTCGGTTTTGGCACAAAACGTGCGTTTCGGCACAGAATCGCCGCTGTTGCTCAGTCTTGGCACAAAACGTGCGTTTCAAGCACCGAATTGCTCCTTTTGGCTCAAAATGGGCGTTTCGTGCACAGAATCGCCGCTTCCGCTCAGTTTTGGCACAAAATGTGTGTTTCGTGCACAAAATCGCCGCTGTTGCTCAGTTTTGGCACAAAACGTGCGTTTCAAGCACCGAATTGCTCCTTTTGGCTCAAAATGGGCGTTTCGTGCACAGAATCGCCGCTTCCGCTCAGTTTTGTCACAAAACGAATGTTTCGTGCACAGAATCGCCGCTTTTGCTCAGTTTTGGCACAAAACGTGCGTTTCGTGCACAGAATCGCCGCTTATGCTCGGTTTTGGGACAAAACTTTCGTTTCGTACACAGAATCGCCGCTTCTGCTCAGTTTTGGCACAAGATGTGTGTTTCGTGCACAAAATCGCCGCTGTTGCTGTTTTGGCGCAAAACGTGCGTTTCGTGCACAGAATCGCCGCTTTTGCTCAGTTTTGGCACAAAGCGTGCGTTTCGGCACGGAATCGCCGCTGTTGCTCAGTTTTGGCACAAAACGTGCATTTCACGCACCGAATTGCTCCTTTTGGCAAAAAACGGGTGTTTCGTGCACAGAATCGCCGCTTTTGCTCAGTTTTGGCACAAAACGTGCGTTTCGGCACAGAATCGCCGCTGTTGCTCAGTTTTGGCACAAAACGTGCGTTTCAAGCACCGAATTGCTCCTTTTGGCACAAAACGTGCGTTTCGTGCACAGATTCGCCGCTTCCGCTCAGTTTTAGCACAAAATGTGTGTTTCGTGCACAAAATCGCCGCTGTTGCTCAGTTTTGGCACAAAACGTGCGTTTCGGCACAGAATCGCCGCTGTTGCTCAGTTTTGGCACAAAACGTGCGTTTCAAGCACCGAACTGCTCCTTTTGGCTCAAAATGGGCGTTTCGTGCACAGAATCGCCGCTTCCGCTCAGATTTGGCACAAAATGTATGTTTCGTGCTCAGAATCGCCGCTTTTGCTAATTGTTATCAGAAAACGTGCTTTTCGTGCACATAATCTCCGCTTTTGCTCAGTTTTGTCACAAAACGTGTGTTTCGTGCGCAGCATCGCCGCTTTTGCTCAGTTTTGGCACAAAACGTGCGTTTCGTGCTCAGAATCGCCGCTTTTGCTAATTGTTATCAGAAAACGTGCTTTTCGTGCACATAATCTCCGCTTTTGCTCAGTTTTGTCACAAAACGTGTGTTTCGTGCGCAGCATCGCCGCTTTTGCTCAGTTTTGGCACAAAACGTGTGTTTCGTGCGCAGCATCGCCACTTTTGCTCAGTTTTGGCACAAAACGAGCGTTTGACGCACCGAATTGCTCCTTTTGGCTCAAAACGGGCGTTTCGGCACAGAATCGCCGCTGTTGCTCAGTTTTGGCACAAAACATGCGCTTCGGCACAGAATCGCCGCTTTTGCTCAGACTTTGGGACAAAATGTTCGTTTCCTACACAGAATCGCCGCTCCTACTCAGTTTTGGCACAAAATGTGTGTTTCGTGCACAGAATCGCCGCTGTTGCTGTTTTGCCACAAAACGTGCGCTTCGTGCACAGAATCGCCACTTTTGCTCAGTTTTGGCACAAAACGTGCGTTTCACGCACCGAATTGCTCCTTTTGACACGAAACAGGCGTTTCGTGAACAGGACCGCCGCTTTTGCTCAGTTTTGTCACAAAACGTATGTTTCGTGCACAGAATCGCCGCTTTTCTCAGTTTTGGCACATAATGTGCGTTTCGTGCTGAGAATCCCCGCTATTGCTCATGATTGGCACAAAAGGGGCGTTTCGTGCACAGAATCGCCGCTTTTGCTCAGTTTTGGCACATAACGTGCGTTTCGTTCTCAGAATCGCCGCTTTTACTCATGTTTGGCTCAAAACGTGCGTTTCGTGCATAGAATCGCCGCTTTTGCACAGTTTTGGCACATAACGTTCGTTTCAAGCAGCGAGTTGCTCCTTTTGGCACAAAACGGGCGTTTCGTGCAAAGAATCGCCGCTTTTGCTCAGTTTTGGCACATAACGTGCGTTTTGTTCTCAGAATCGCCGCTTTTACTCATGTTTGGCACAAAACGAGCGTTTCGTGCGCAGAATCGCCGCTTTTGCTCTGTTTTGGGACAAAACGTGCGTTTCACTTACCGAATTAATCCTTCTGGCACAAAACGTGCGTTTCGTGCACAGAATCGCCGCTTTTGCTCAGTTTTGGCACAAAACTTTTGTTGCGTGCTCAGAATCGCCGCGTTTGCTCTGTTTTGGGACGAAACGTGCGTTTCACTTACCGAATTAATCCTTCTGGCACAAAACGTGCGTTTTGTGCACAGGCTCGCCGCTTTTGCTCAGTTTCGGTACAAAACGTGCGTTTCGTGCTCAGAATCGCCGCTATTGCTAATTATTGCCACAAAACGTGCGTTTCGTGCACAGAATCGCCGCTTTTGCTCAGTTTTGGCACAAAACTTGCGTTTCGTGCTCGGAATCGCCGTTTTTGCTCAGTTTTGGCGCAAAACTGGCGTTTCGTGCTCAGAATCGCCGTTTTTGCTCAGTTTTGGCACAAAACGTGCGCTTCGTGCACAGAGTCGCCGCTTTTGCTTATGTTTGGCACAAAACTTGCGTTTCGTGCACAGAATCGCCGCTTTTGCTCATTTTTGTCACAAAACGTATGTTTCGTGCACAGAATCGTCGCTTTTGCTCATCATTGGCACAAAACGTTCGTTTCGTGCACAGAATCGCCGCTTTTGCACAGTTTTGGCACAAAACATGCGTTTCGGAGCAGAATCGCCGCTGTTGCTCTGTTTTGGCACAAAACGTGCGTTTCGTGCACAAAATCGCCGCTGTTGCTCGGTTTTGGCACAAAACGTGCGTTTCGGCACAGAATCGTCGCTTTTGCTCATCATTGGCACAAAACGTTCGTTTCGTGCACAGAATCGCCGCTGTTGCTCAGTTTTGGCACAAAACGGGCGTTTCACGCACCGAATTGCTCCTTTTGGCAAAAAAACGGGCGTTTCGTGCACAGAATCGCCGCTTTCGCTCAGTTTTGACACAAGACGTGCGTTTGGTGCACAGAATCGCCGCTGTTGCTCAGTTTTGGCACAAAACGTGCGTTTCAAGCACCGAATTGCTCCTTTTGGCACAAAACGTGCGTTTCGTGCACAGATTCGCCGCTTCCGCTCAGTTTTAGCACAAAATGTGTGTTTCGTGCACAAAATCGCCGCTGTTGCTCGGTTTTGGCACAAAACGTGCGTTTCGGCACAGAATCGCCGCTGTTGCTCAGTCTTGGCACAAAACGTGCGTTTCAAGCACCGAATTGCTCCTTTTGGCTCAAAATGGGCGTTTCGTGCACAGAATCGCCGCTTCCGCTCAGTTTTGGCACAAAATGTGTGTTTCGTGCACAAAATCGCCGCTGTTGCTCAGTTTTGGCACAAAACGTGCGTTTCAAGCACCGAATTGCTCCTTTTGGCTCAAAATGGGCGTTTCGTGCACAGAATCGCCGCTTCCGCTCAGTTTTGTCACAAAACGAATGTTTCGTGCACAGAATCGCCGCTTTTGCTCAGTTTTGGCACAAAACGTGCGTTTCGTGCACAGAATCGCCGCTTATGCTCGGTTTTGGGACAAAACGTTCGTTTCGTACACAGAATCGCCGCTTCTGCTCAGTTTTGGCACAAGATGTGTGTTTCGTGCACAAAATCGCCGCTGTTGCTGTTTTGGCGCAAAACGTGCGTTTCGTGCACAGAATCGCCGCTTTTGCTCAGTTTTGGCACAAAGCGTGCGTTTCGGCACGGAATCGCCGCTGTTGCTCAGTTTTGGCACAAAACGTGCATTTCACGCACCGAATTGCTCCTTTTGGCAAAAAACGGGTGTTTCGTGCACAGAATCGCCGCTTTTGCTCAGTTTTGGCACAAAACGTGCGTTTCGGCACAGAATCGCCGCTGTTGCTCAGTTTTGGCACAAAACGTGCGTTTCAAGCACCGAATTGCTCCTTTTGGCACAAAACGTGCGTTTCGTGCACAGATTCGCCGCTTCCGCTCAGTTTTAGCACAAAATGTGTGTTTCGTGCACAAAATCGCCGCTGTTGCTCAGTTTTGGCACAAAACGTGCGTTTCGGCACAGAATCGCCGCTGTTGCTCAGTTTTGGCACAAAACGTGCGTTTCAAGCACCGAACTGCTCCTTTTGGCTCAAAATGGGCGTTTCGTGCACAGAATCGCCGCTTCCGCTCAGATTTGGCACAAAATGTATGTTTCGTGCTCAGAATCGCCGCTTTTGCTAATTGTTATCAGAAAACGTGCTTTTCGTGCACATAATCTCCGCTTTTGCTCAGTTTTGTCACAAAACGTGTGTTTCGTGCGCAGCATCGCCGCTTTTGCTCAGTTTTGGCACAAAACGTGCGTTTCGTGCTCAGAATCGCCGCTTTTGCTAATTGTTATCAGAAAACGTGCTTTTCGTGCACATAATCTCCGCTTTTGCTCAGTTTTGTCACAAAACGTGTGTTTCGTGCGCAGCATCGCCGCTTTTGCTCAGTTTTGGCACAAAACGTGTGTTTCGTGCGCAGCATCGCCACTTTTGCTCAGTTTTGGCACAAAACGAGCGTTTGACGCACCGAATTGCTCCTTTTGGCTCAAAACGGGCGTTTCGGCACAGAATCGCCGCTGTTGCTCAGTTTTGGCACAAAACATGCGCTTCGGCACAGAATCGCCGCTTTTGCTCAGACTTTGGGACAAAATGTTCGTTTCCTACACAGAATCGCCGCTCCTACTCTGTTTTGGCACAAAATGTGTGTTTCGTGCACAGAATCGCCGCTGTTGCTGTTTTGCCACAAAACGTGCGCTTCGTGCACACAATCGCCACTTTTGCTCAGTTTTGGCACAAAACGTGCGTTTCACGCACCGAATTGCTCCTTTTGACGCGAAACAGGCGTTTCGTGCACAGAATCGCCGCTTTTGCTCAGCTTTGGCACAAAACGTGCGTTTCGGCACGGAATCGCAGCTTTTGCTCAGTTTTGGCACAAAACGTGCGTTTCGTGCACAGAATCGCCGATTTTGCTCAGTTTTGGCACAAAACGTGCGTTTCGGCACAGAATCGCCGTTGTTGCTCGGTTTTGGCACAAAACGGGCGTTTCACGCACCGAATTGCTCCTTTCGGCAAAACAACGGGCGTTTCGTGCACAGAATCGCAGCTTTCGCTCAGTTTTGACACAAGACGTGCGTTTCGTGCACAGAATCGCCGCTTTTGCTCAGTTTTGGCACAAAACGAGCGTTTGACGCACCGAATTGCTCCTTTTGGCTCAAAACGGGCGTTTCGGCACAGAATCGCCGCTTTTGCTCAGTTTTGGCACAAAACGTGCGTTTCGACACGGAATCGCCGCTTTTGCTAAGTTTTGGCACAAAACGTGCGTTTCGTGCACAGAATCGCCGGTTTTGCTCAGTTTTGGCACAAAACGTGCGTTTCGGCACAGAATCGCCGCTGTTGCTCAGTTTTGGCACAAAACGAGCGTTTGACGCACCGAATTGCTCCTTTTGGCTCAAAACGGGCGTTTCGGCACAGAATCGCCGCTGTTGCTCAGTTTTGGCACAAAACATGCGCTTCGGCACAGAATCGCCGCTGTTGCTCAGTTTTGGCACAAAACGTGCGTTTCGTGCACAGAATCGCCGCTTTTGCTCAGTTTTGGAACAAACCGTGCGTTTCGGCACAGTATCGCCGCTGTTGCTCAGTTTTGGCACAAAACGTGCGTTTCACGCACCGAATTGCTCCTTTTGGCAAACAAACGGGCGTTTCGTGCACAGAATCGCCGCTTTCGCTCAGTTTTGACACAAGACGTGCGTTTCGTGCACAGAATCGCCGCTTTTGCTCAGTTTTGGCAGAAAACGTGCGTTTCATGCACCGAATTGCTCCTTTTGGCAAAAAACGGGCGTTTCGTGCACAGAATCGCCGCTTTTGCTCAGTTTTGTCACAAAACGAATGTTTCGTGCACAGAATCGCCGCTTTTGCTCAGTTTTGGCACAAAACGTGCGTTTCGTGCACAGAATCGCCGCTTATGCTCGGTTTTGGGACAAAATGTTCGATTCCTACACAGAATCGCCGCTCCTACTCTGTTTTGGCACAAAATGTGTGTTTCGTGCACAGAATCGCCGCTGTTGCTGTTTTGCCACAAAACGTGCGCTTCGTGCACACAATCGCCACTTTTGCTCAGTTTTGGCACAAAACGTGCGTTTCACGCACCGAATTGCTCCTTTTGACACGAAACAGGCGTTTCGTGCACAGAATCGCCGCTTTTGCTCAGCTTTGGCACAAAACGTGCGTTTCGGCACGGAATCGCAGCTTTTGCTCAGTTTTGGCACAAAACGTGCGTTTCGTGCACAGAATCGCCGATTTTGCTCAGTTTTGGCACAAAACGTGCGTTTCGGCACAGAATCGCCGCTGTTGCTCAGTTTTGGCACAAAACGTGCGTTTCAAGCACCGAATTGCTCCTTTTGGCACAAAACGTGCGTTTCGTGCACAGATTCGCCGCTTCCGCTCAGTTTTAGCACAAAATGTGTGTTTCGTGAACAAAATCGCCGCTGTTGCTCGGTTTTGGCACAAAACGTGCGTTTCGGCACAGAATCGCCGCTGTTGCTCAGTTTTGGCACAAAACGTGCGTTTCAAGCACCGAATTGCTCCTTTTGGCTCAAAATGGGCGTTTCGTGCACAGAATCGCCGCTTCCGCTCAGTTTTGGCACAAAATGTGTGTTTCGTGCACAAAATCGCCGCTGTTGCTCAGTTTTGGCACAAAACGTGCGTTTCAAGCACCGAATTGCTCCTTTTGGCTCAAAATGGGCGTTTCGTGCACAGAATCGCCGCTTCCGCTCAGTTTTGGCACAAAATGTATGTTTCGTGCTCAGAATCGCCGCTTTTGCTAATTGTTATCAGAAAACGTGCTTTTCGTGCACATAATCTCCGCTTTTGCTCAGTTTTGTCACAAAACGTGTGTTTCGTGCGCAGCATCGCCGCTTTTGCTCAGTTTTGGCACAAAACGTGCGTTTCGTGCTCAGAATCGCCGCTTTTGCTAATTGTTATCAGAAAACGTGCTTTTCGTGCACATAATCTCCGCTTTTGCTCAGTTTTGTCACAAAACGTGTGTTTCGTGCGCAGCATCGCCGCTTTTGCTCAGTTTTGGCACAAAACGTGTGTTTCGTGCGCAGCATCGCCACTTTTGCTCAGTTTTGGCACAAAACGAGCGTTTGACGCACCGAATTGCTCCTTTTGGCTCAAAACGGGCGTTTCGGCACAGAATCGCCGCTGTTGCTCAGTTTTGGCACAAAACGTGCGTTTCGTGCTCAGAATCGCCGCTTTTGCTCAGTTTTGGCACAAAACGTGCGTTTCGGCACAGTATCGCGGCTGTTGCTCAGTTTTGGCACAAAACGTGCGTTTCAAGCACCGAATTGCTCCTCTTGGCTCAAAATGGGCGTTTCGTGCACAGAATCGCCGCTTTTGCTCAGTTTTGTCACAAAACGAATGTTTCGTGCACAGAATCGCCGCTTTTGCTCAGTTTTGGCACAAAACGTGCGTTTCGTGCACAGAATCGCCGCTTATGCTCGGTTTTGGGACAAAACGTTCGTTTCGTACACAGAATCGCCGTTTCCGCTCAGTTTTGGCACAAAATGTGTGTTTCGTGCACAAAATCGCCGCTGTTGCTGTTTTGGCGCAAAACGTGCGTTTCGTGCACAGAATCGCCGCTTTTGCTCAGTTTTGGCACAAAACGTGCGTTTCGTGCTCAGAATCGCCGCTGTTGCTCAGTTTTGGCACAAAACGAGCGTTTGACGCACCGAATTGCTCCTTTTGGCTCAAAACGGGCGTTTCGGCACAGAATCGCCGCTGTTGCTCAGTTTTGGCACAAAACATGCGCTTCGGCACAGAATCGCCGCTGTTGCTCAGTTTTGGCACAAAACGTGCGTTTCGTGCACAGAATCGCCGCTTTTGCTCAGTTTTGGAACAAACCGTGCGTTTCGGCACAGTATCGCCGCTGTTGCTCAGTTTTGGCACAAAACGTGCGTTTCACGCACCGAATTGCTCCTTTTGGCAAAAAACGGGCGTTTCGTGCACAGAATCGCCGCTTTCGCTCAGTTTTGACACAAGACGTGCGTTTCGTGCACAGAATCGCCGCTTTTGCTCAGTTTTGGCAGAAAACGTGCGTTTCATGCACCGAATTGCTCCTTTTGGCAAAAAACGGGCGTTTCGTGCACAGAATCGCCGCTTTTGCTCAGTTTTGTCACAAAACGAATGTTTCGTGCACAGAATCGCCGCTTTTGCTCAGTTTTGGCACAAAACGTGCGTTTCGTGCACAGAATCGCCGCTTATGCTCGGTTTTGGGACAAAACGTTCGTTTCGTACACAGAATCGCCGCTTCTGCTCAGTTTTGGCACAAGATGTGTGTTTCGTGCACAAAATCGCCGCTGTTGCTGTTTTGGCTCAAAACGGGCGTTTCGGCACAGAATCGCCGCTTTTGCTCATTATTATCACAAAACGTGCGTTTCGTGCTCAGAATTGCCGCTTTTGCTCATTATTATCACAGAACGTGTGTTTCGCGCACAGAATCGCCGCTTTTGCTCAGACTTTGGGACAAAATGTTCGTTTCCTACACAGAATCGCCGCTCCTACTCTGTTTTGGCACAAAATGTGTGTTTCGTGCACAGAATCGCCGCTGTTGCTCAGTTTTGGCACAAAACGTGCGTTTCGGCACAGAATCGCCGCTGTTGCTCAGTTTTGGCGCAAAACGTGCGTTTCAAGCACCGAATTGCTCCTTTTGGCTGAAAATGGGCGTTTCGTGCACAGAATCGCCGCTTCCGCTCAGTTTTGGCGCAAAATGTATGTTTCGTGCACAGAATCGCCGCTGTTGCTGTTTTGAAACAAAACGTGCGCTTCGTGCACAGAATCGCCGCTTTTGCTCAGTTTTGGGACAAAATGTGCGTTTCACTTACCGAATTAATCCTCCTGGCACAAAACGTGCGTTTCGTGCACAGAATCGCCGCTTTTGCTCAGTTGTGGCACATAACCTGCGTTTCGAGCTCAGAATCGCCGCTTTTACTCATGATTGGCACAAAGCGTGCGTTTCGTGCTCAGAACCGCCGTTTTTGCTCAGTTTTTTCGCAAAACGTGCGCTTCGTGCACAGAATCGCCGCTATTGCTCAGTTTGGCACAAAACGTGCGTTTCGTGCTCAGAATCGCCGTCTTGTTCAGCTTTGATACAAAACGTGCGTTTCGTGCTCAGAATCACCGCTTCTGCTCATTATTATCACAAAACGTGCGTTTCGTGCTCAGAATTGCCGCTTTTGCTCATTATTATCACAGAACGTGTGTTTCGCGCACAGAATCGCCGCTTTTGCTCAGTTTTGGCAAAAAACGTGCGTTTCGGCACAGAATCGCCGCTGTTGCTCGGTTTTGGCACAAAACGGGCGTTTCACGCACCGAATTGCTCCTTTCGGCAAAAAAACGGGCGTTTCGTGCACAGAATCGCAGCTTTCGCTCAGTTTTGACACAAGACGTGCGTTTCGTGCACAGAATCGCCGCTTTTGCTCAGTTTTGGCACAAAACGAGCGTTTGACGCACCGAATTGCTCCTTTTGGCTCAAAACGGGCGTTTCGGCACAGAATCGCCGCTTTTGCTCAGTTTTGGCACAAAACGTGCGTTTCGGCACGGAATCGCCGCTTTTGCTAAGTTTTGGCACAAAACGTGCGTTTCGTGCACAGAATCGCCGGTTTTGCTCAGTTTTGGCACAAAACGTGCGTTTCGGCACAGAATCGCCGCTGTTGCTCAGTTTTGGCACAAAACGTGCGTTTCGGCACAGAATCGCCGCTGTTGCTCAGTTTTGGCGCAAAACGTGCGTTTCAAGCACCGAATTGCTCCTTTTGGCTCAAAATGGGCGTTTCGTGCACAGAATCGCCGCTTCCGCTCAGTTTTGGCGCAAAATGTATGTTTCGTGCACAGAATCGCCGCTGTTGCTGTTTTGGCACAAAACGTGCGCTTCGTGCACAGAATCGCCGCTTTTGCTCAGTTTTGGGACAAAAGGTGCGTTTCACTTACCGAATTAATCCTCCTGGCACAAAACGTGCGCTTCGTGCACAGAATCGCCGCTTTTGCTCAGTTTTGGGACAAAAGGTGCGTTTCACTTACCGAATTAATCCTCCTGGCACAAAGCGTGCGTTTCGCGCACAGAATCGCCGCTTTTGCTCAGACTTTGGGACAAAATGTTCGTTTCCTCCACAGAATCGCCGCTCCTACTCAGTTTTGGCACAAAATGTGTGTTTCGTGCACAGAATCGCCGCTGTTGCTGTTTTGCCACAAAACGTGCGCTTCGTGCACAGAATCGCCACTTTTGCTCAGTTTTGGCACAAAACGTGCGTTTCACGCACCGAATTGCTCCTTTTGACACGAAACAGGCGTTTCGTGCACAGGATCGCCGCTTTTGCTCAGTTTTGTCACAAAACGTATGTTTCGTGCACAGATTCGCCGCTTTTGCTCAGTTTTGGCACAAAACGTGCGTTTCGGCACGGAATCGCCGCTTCCGCTCAGTTTTGGCACAAAATGTGTGTTTCGTGTACAAAATCGCCGCTGTTGCTGTTTTGGCGCAAAAAGTGCGTTTCGTGCACAGAATCGCCGCTTTTGCTCAGTTTTGGCACAAAACGTGTGTTTCGTGCACAGAATCGCCGCTTTCGCTCAGTTTTGCGACAAAAGGTGTGTTTGGTGCGCACAATCGCCGCTTTTGCTCAGTTTTGGCGCAAAACGTGTGTTTCGCGCACAGAATCGCCGCTTTTGCTCAGTTTTGGCACAAAACGTGCGTTTCGTGCTCAGAATCGCCGCTTTTGCTCATACTTTGGGACAAAATGTTCGTTTCGTACACAGAATCGCCGCTCCTGCTCAGTTTTGGCACAAAATGTGTGTTTCGTGCACAGAATCGCCGCTGTTACTGTTTTGGCGCAAAACGTGCGATTCGTGCACAGAATCGCCGCTTTTGCACAGTTTTGGCACAAAGCGTGCGTTTCGGCACGGAATCGCCGCTGTTGCTCAGTTTTGGCACAAAACGTGCATTTCACGCACCGAATTGCTCCTTTTGGCAAAAAACGGGTGTTTCGTGCACAGAATCGCCGCTTTTGCTCAGTTTTGGCACAAAACGTGCGTTTCGGCACAGAATCGCCGCTGTTGCTCAGTTTTGGCACAAAACGAGCGTTTGACGCACCGAATTGCTCCTTTTGGCTCAAAACGGGCGTTTCGTGCACAGAATCGCCGCTTTTGCTCAGTTTTGTCACAAAACGAATGTTTCGTGCACAGAATCGCCGCTTTTGCTCAGTTTTGGCACAAAACGTGCGTTTCGTGCACAGAATCGCCGCTTATGCTCGGTTTTGGGACAAAACGTTCGTTTCGTACACAGAATCGCCGCTTCTGCTCAGTTTTGGCACAAGATGTGTGTTTCGTGCACAAAATCGCCGCTGTTGCTGTTTTGGCTCAAAACGGGCGTTTCGGCACAGAATCGCCGCTTTTGCTCATTATTATCACAAAACGTGCGTTTCGTGCTCAGAATTGCCGCTTTTGCTCATTATTATCACAGAACGTGTGTTTCGCGCACAGAATCGCCGCTTTTGCTCAGACTTTGGGACAAAATGTTCGTTTCCTACACAGAATCGCCGCTCCTACTCTGTTTTGGCACAAAATGTGTGTTTCGTGCACAGAATCGCCGCTGTTGCTGTTTTGCCACAAAACGTGCGCTTCGTGCACACAATCGCCACTTTTGCTCAGTTTTGGCACAAAACGTGCGTTTCACGCACCGAATTGCTCCTTTTGACACGAAACAGGCGTTTCGTGCACAGAATCGCCGCTTTTGCTCAGCTTTGGCACAAAACGTGCGTTTCGGCACGGAATCGCAGCTTTTGCTCAGTTTTGGCACAAAACGTGCGTTTCGTGCACAGAATCGCCGATTTTGCTCAGTTTTGGCACAAAACGTGCGTTGCGGCACAGAATCGCCGCTGTTGCTCAGTTTTGGCACAAAACGTGCGTTTCGGCACAGAATCGCCGCTGTTGCTCAGTTTTGGCGCAAAACGTGCGTTTCAAGCACCGAATTGCTCCTTTTGGCTGAAAATGGGCGTTTCGTGCACAGAATCGCCGCTTCCGCTCAGTTTTGGCGCAAAATGTATGTTTCGTGCACAGAATCGCCGCTGTTGCTGTTTTGGCACAAAACGTGCGCTTCGTGCACAGAATCGCCGCTTTTGCTCAGTTTTGGGACAAAATGTGCGTTTCACTTACCGAATTAATCCTCCTGGCACAAAACGTGCGTTTCGTGCACAGAATCGCCGCTTTTGCTCAGTTGTGGCACATAACCTGCGTTTCGAGCTCAGAATCGCCGCTTTTACTCATGATTGGCACAAAGCGTGCGTTTCGTGCTCAGAACCGCCGTTTTTGCTCAGTTTTTTCGCAAAACGTGCGCTTCGTGCACAGAATCGCCGCTATTGCTCAGTTTGGCACAAAACGTGCGTTTCGTGCTCAGAATCGCCGTCTTGTTCAGCTTTGATACAAAACGTGCGTTTCGTGCTCAGAATCACCGCTTCTGCTCATTATTATCACAAAACGTGCGTTTCGTGCTCAGAATTGCCGCTTTTGCTCATTATTATCACAGAACGTGTGTTTCGCGCACAGAATCGCCGCTTTTGCTCAGTTTTGGCAAAAAACGTGCGTTTCGGCACAGAATCGCCGCTGTTGCTCGGTTTTGGCACAAAACGGGCGTTTCACGCACCGAATTGCTCCTTTCGGCAAAAAAACGGGCGTTTCGTGCACAGAATCGCAGCTTTCGCTCAGTTTTGACACAAGACGTGCGTTTCGTGCACAGAATCGCCGCTTTTGCTCAGTTTTGGCACAAAACGAGCGTTTGACGCACCGAATTGCTCCTTTTGGCTCAAAACGGGCGTTTCGGCACAGAATCGCCGCTTTTGCTCAGTTTTGGCACAAAACGTGCGTTTCGGCACGGAATCGCCGCTTTTGCTAAGTTTTGGCACAAAACGTGCGTTTCGTGCACAGAATCGCCGGTTTTGCTCAGTTTTGGCACAAAACGTGCGTTTCGGCACAGAATCGCCGCTGTTGCTCAGTTTTGGCACAAGATGTGTGTTTCGTGCACAAAATCGCCGCTGTTGCTGTTTTGGCGCAAAACGTGCGTTTCAAGCACCGAATTGCTCCTTTTGGCTCAAAATGGGCGTTTCGTGCACAGAATCGCCGCTTCCGCTCAGTTTTGGCGCAAAATGTATGTTTCGTGCACAGAATCGCCGCTGTTGCTGTTTTGGCACAAAACGTGCGCTTCGTGCACAGAATCACCACTTTTGCTCAGTTTTGGGACAAAAGGTGCGTTTCACTTACCGAATTAATCCTCCTGGCACAAAACGTGCGTTTCGCGCACAGAATCGCCGCTTTTGCTCAGACTTTGGGACAAAATGTTCGTTTCCTCCACAGAATCGCCGCTCCTACTCAGTTTTGGCACAAAATGTGTGTTTCGTGCACAGAATCGCCGCTGTTGCTGTTTTGCCACAAAACGTGCGCTTCGTGCACAGAATCGCCACTTTTGCTCAGTTTTGGCACAAAACGTGCGTTTCACGCACCGAATTGCTCCTTTTGACACGAAACAGGCGTTTCGTGCACAGGATCGCCGCTTTTGCTCAGTTTTGTCACAAAACGTATGTTTCGTGCACAGATTCGCCGCTTTTGCTCAGTTTTGGCACAAAACGTGCGTTTCGGCACGGAATCGCCGCTTCCGCTCAGTTTTGGCACAAAACGTGCGTTTCGGCACAGAATCGCCGCTTTTGCTCAGTTTTGGCACAAAACGTGCGTTTCACGCACCGAATTGCTCCTTTTGGCACAAAACGTGCGTTTCGTGCTCAGAATCGCCGTTATTGCTTAGTTTTGGCGCAAAACGTGCGCTTCGTGCACAGAATCGCCGCTTTTGCTCGGTTTTGGGACAAAACGTCCGTTTCGTGCACAGAATCGCCGCTTTTGCTCAATTTTGGCATAAAACCCGGGTTTCGTGCACACAATCACCGCTGTTGATCAGTTTTGGCACAAAACGTGCGTTTCGTGCACAGAATCGCCGCTTTTGCTCAGTTTTGGTACAAAACGCGCGCTTCACGCACCGAATTTCCCCTTTTGTCACAAAACGGGCGATTCGTGCACAGAATCGCTGCTTTTGCTCAGTTTTGGCACAAAACGTGTGTTTCGTACACAGAATCGCCGCTTTTGCTCAGTTTTGCGACAAAAGGTGTGTTTCGTGCACAGAATCGCCGCTTTTGCTCAGTTCTGGCGCAAAACGTGTGTCTCGCGCACAGAGTCGCCGCTTTTGCTCAGTTTTGGCACAAAACGTGCGTTTCGTGCTCAGAATCGCCGCTTTTGCTCATTATTATCACAAAACGTGTGTTTCGTGCACAGAATCGCCGCTTTTGCTCAGGTTTGGCACAAAACGTGCGTTTCGGCACGGAATCGCCGCTGTTGCTCAGTTTTGGCACAAAACGGGCGTTTCACGCACCGAATTGCTCCTTTTGGCAAAAAAACGGGCGTTTCGTGCACAGTATCGACGCTTTCGCTCAGTTTTGGCACAAGACGTGCGTTTCGTGCACAGAATCGCCGCTTTTGCTCAGTTTTGGCAGAAAACGTGCGTTTCACGCACCGAATTGCTCCTTTTGTGCAAAAAACGGGCGTTTCGTGCACAGAATCGCCGCTTTTGCTCAGTTTTGTCACAATACGAATGTTTCGTGCACAGAATCGCCGCTTTTACTCAGTTTTGGCACAAAACGTGCGTTTCGTGCACAAAATCGCCGCTTTTGCTCGGTTTTGGGACAAAACGTCCGTTTCGTGCACAGAATCGCCGCTTTTGCTCAGTTTTGGCACAAAACCCGGGTTTCGTGCACACAATCACCGCTGTTGATCAGTTTTGGCACAAAACGTGCGTTTCGTGCACAGAATCGCCGCTTTTGCTCAGTTTTGGTACAAAACGCGCGCTTCACGCACCGAATTGCCCCTTTTGTCACAAAACGGGCGTTTCGTGCACAGAATCGCTGTTTTTGCTCAGTTTTGGCACAGAACGTGTGTTTCGTGCACAGAATCGCCGCTTTTGCTCAGTTTTGCGACAAAAGGTGTGTTTCGTGCACAGAATCGCCGCTTTTGCTCAGTTTTGGCACAAAACGTGCGTTTCGTGCACAAAATCGCCGCTGTTGCTGTTTTGGCACAAAACGTGCATTTCACGCACCGAATGGCTCCTTTTGGCAAAAAAACGGGCGTTTCGTGCACAGAATCGCCGCGTTTGCTTAGTTTTGGCACAAATCGTGTGTTTCGTGCACAGAATCGCCGCTTTTGCTCAGTTTTCGCACAAAACGTGCGTTTCGTGGACAGAATCGCCGCTTTTGCTCGGTATTATGACAAAACTTGCGTTTCGGCACGGAATCGCCGCTGTTGCTCAGTTTTGGCACAAGATGTGTGTTTCGTGCACAAAATCGCCGCTGTTGCTGTTTTGGCGCAAAACGTGCGTTTCAAGCACCGAATTGCTCCTTTTGGCTCAAAATGGGCGTTTCGTGCACAGAATCGCCGCTTCCGCTCAGTTTTGGCGCAAAATGTATGTTTCGTGCACAGAATCGCCGCTGTTGCTGTTTTGGCACAAAACGTGCGCTTCGTGCACAGAATCGCCGCTTTTGCTCAGTTTTGGGACAAAAGGTGCGTTTCACTTACCGAATTAATCCTCCTGGCACAAAACGTGCGTTTCGCGCACAGAATCGCCGCTTTTGCTCAGACTTTGGGACAAAATGTTCGTTTCCTCCACAGAATCGCCGCTCCTACTCAGTTTTGGCACAAAATGTGTGTTTCGTGCACAGAATCGCCGCTGTTGCTGTTTTGCCACAAAACGTGCGCTTCGTGCACAGAATCGCCGCTTTTGCTCAGTTTTGGCACAAAACGAGCGTTTGACGCACCGAATTGCTCCTTTTGGCTCAAAACGGGCGTTTCGGCACAGAATCGCCGCTTTTGCTCAGTTTTGGCACAAAACGTGCGTTTCGGCACGGAATCGCCGCTTTTGCTAAGTTTTGGCACAAAACGTGCGTTTCGTGCACAGAATCGCCGGTTTTGCTCAGTTTTGGGACAAAAGGTGCGTTTCACTTACCGAATTAATCCTCCTGGCACAAAACGTGCGCTTTGTGCACAGAATCGCCGCTTTTGCTCAGTTTTGGGACAAAAGGTGCGTTTCACTTACCGAATTAATCCTCCTGGCACAAAACGTGCGTTTCGCGCACAGAATCGCCGCTTTTGCTCAGACTTTGGGACAAAATGTTCGTTTCCTCCACAGAATCGCCGCTCCTACTCAGTTTTGGCACAAAATGTGTGTTTCGTGCACAGAATCGCCGCTGTTGCTGTTTTGCCACAAAACGTGCGCTTCGTGCACAGAATCGCCACTTTTGCTCAGTTTTGGCACAAAACGTGCGTTTCACGCACCGAATTGCTCCTTTTGACACGAAACAGGCGTTTCGTGCACAGGATCGCCGCTTTTGCTCAGTTTTGTCACAAAACGTATGTTTCGTGCACAGATTCGCCGCTTTTGCTCAGTTTTGGCACAAAACGTGCGTTTCGGCACGGAATCGCCGCTTCCGCTCAGTTTTGGCACAAAACGTGCGTTTCGGCACAGAATCGCCGCTTTTGCTCAGTTTTGGCACAAAACGTGCGTTTCACGCACCGAATTGCTCCTTTTGGCACAAAACGTGCGTTTCGTGCTCAGAATCGCCGTTATTGCTTAGTTTTGGCGCAAAACGTGCGCTTCGTGCACAGAATCGCCGCTTTTGCTCGGTTTTGGGACAAAACGTCCGTTTCGTGCACAGAATCGCCGCTTTTGCTCAATTTTGGCATAAAACCCGGGTTTCGTGCACACAATCACCGCTGTTGATCAGTTTTGGCACAAAACGTGCGTTTCGTGCACAGAATCGCCGCTTTTGCTCAGTTTTGGTACAAAACGCGCGCTTCACGCACCGAATTTCCCCTTTTGTCACAAAACGGGCGATTCGTGCACAGAATCGCTGCTTTTGCTCAGTTTTGGCACAAAACGTGTGTTTCGTACACAGAATCGCCGCTTTTGCTCAGTTTTGCGACAAAAGGTGTGTTTCGTGCACAGAATCGCCGCTTTTGCTCAGTTCTGGCGCAAAACGTGTGTCTCGCGCACAGAGTCGCCGCTTTTGCTCAGTTTTGGCACAAAACGTGCGTTTCGTGCTCAGAATCGCCGCTTTTGCTCATTATTATCACAAAACGTGTGTTTCGTGCACAGAATCGCCGCTTTTGCTCAGGTTTGGCACAAAACGTGCGTTTCGGCACGGAATCGCCGCTGTTGCTCAGTTTTGGCACAAAACGGGCGTTTCACGCACCGAATTGCTCCTTTTGGCAAAAAAACGGGCGTTTCGTGCACAGAATCGCCGCTTTCGCTCAGTTTTGGCACAAGACGTGCGTTTCGTGCACAGAATCGCCGCTTTTGCTCAGTTTTGGCAGAAAACGTGCGTTTCACGCACCGAATTGCTCCTTTTGTGCAAAAAACGGGCGTTTCGTGCACAGAATCGCCGCTTTTGCTCAGTTTTGTCACAATACGAATGTTTCGTGCACAGAATCGCCGCTTTTACTCAGTTTTGGCACAAAACGTGCGTTTCGTGCACAAAATCGCCGCTTTTGCTCGGTTTTGGGACAAAACGTCCGTTTCGTGCACAGAATCGCCGCTTTTGCTCAGTTTTGGCACAAAACCCGGGTTTCGTGCACACAATCACCGCTGTTGATCAGTTTTGGCACAAAACGTGCGTTTCGTGCACAGAATCGCCGCTTTTGCTCAGTTTTGGTACAAAACGCGCGCTTCACGCACCGAATTGCCCCTTTTGTCACAAAACGGGCGTTTCGTGCACAGATTCGCTGTTTTTGCTCAGTTTTGGCACAGAACGTGTGTTTCGTGCACAGAATCGCCGCTTTTGCTCAGTTTTGCGACAAAAGGTGTGTTTCGTGCACAGAATCGCCGCTTTTGCTCAGTTTTGGCACAAAACGTGCGTTTCGTGCACAAAATCGCCGCTGTTGCTGTTTTGGCACAAAACGTGCATTTCACGCACCGAATTGCTCCTTTTGGCAAAAAAACGGGCGTTTCGTGCACAGAATCGCCGCGTTTGCTTAGTTTTGGCACAAATCGTGTGTTTCGTGCACAGAATCGCCGCTTTTGCTCAGTTTTCGCACAAAACGTGCGTTTCGTGGACAGAATCGCCGCTTTTGCTCGGTATTATGACAAAACTTGCGTTTCGGCACGGAATCGCCGCTGTTGCTCAGTTTTGGCACAAGATGTGTGTTTCGTGCACAAAATCGCCGCTGTTGCTGTTTTGGCGCAAAACGTGCGTTTCAAGCACCGAATTGCTCCTTTTGGCTCAAAATGGGCGTTTCGTGCACAGAATCGCCGCTTCCGCTCAGTTTTGGCGCAAAATGTATGTTTCGTGCACAGAATCGCCGCTGTTGCTGTTTTGGCACAAAACGTGCGCTTCGTGCACAGAATCACCGCTTTTGCTCAGTTTTGGGACAAAAGGTGCGTTTCACTTACCGAATTAATCCTCCTGGCACAAAACGTGCGTTTCGCGCACAGAATCGCCGCTTTTGCTCAGACTTTGGGACAAAATGTTCGTTTCCTCCACAGAATCGCCGCTCCTACTCAGTTTTGGCACAAAATGTGTGTTTCGTGCACAGAATCGCCGCTGTTGCTGTTTTGCCACAAAACGTGCGCTTCGTGCACAGAATCGCCACTTTTGCTCAGTTTTGGCACAAAACGTGCGTTTCACGCACCGAATTGCTCCTTTTGACACGAAACAGGCGTTTCGTGCACAGGATCGCCGCTTTTGCTCAGTTTTGTCACAAAACGTATGTTTCGTGCACAGATTCGCCGCTTTTGCTCAGTTTTGGCACAAAACGTGCGTTTCGGCACGGAATCGCCGCTTCCGCTCAGTTTTGGCACAAAATGTGTGTTTGGTGCGCACAATCGCCGCTTTTGCTCAGTTTTGGCGCAAAACGTGTGTTTCGCGCACAGAATCGCCGCTTTTGCTCAGTTTTGGCACAAAACGTGCGTTTCGTGCTCAGAATCGCCGCTTCTGCTCATACTTTGGGACAAAATGTTCGTTTCGTACACAGAATCGCCGCTCCTGCTCAGTTTTGGCACAAAACGTGCGTTTCGTGCTCAGAATCGCCGCTTTTGCTCATACTTTGGGACAAAATGTTCGTTTCGTACACAGAATCGCCGCTCCTGCTCAGTTTTGGCACAAAATGTGTGTTTCGTGCACAGAATCGCCGCTGTTGCTGTTTTGCCACAAAACGTGCGCTTCGTGCACAGAATCGCCACTTTTGCTCAGTTTTGGCACAAAACGTGCGTTTCACGCACCGAATTGCTCCTTTTGACACGAAACAGGCGTTTCGTGCACATAATCGCCGCTTTTGCTCAGTTTTGTCACAAAACGTATGTTTCGTGCACAGACCCGCCGATTTTGCTCAGTTCTGGCACAGAAGGTGCGTTTCGTGCACAGAATCGCCACTTTTGCTCAGTTTTGGCACAAAACGTGCGTTTCGGCACAGAATCGCCGCTTTTGCTCAGTTCTGGCGCAAAACGTGTGTCTCGCGCACAGAGTCGCCGCTTTTGCTCAGTTTTGGCACAAAACGTGCGTTTCGTGCTCAGAATCGCCGCTTTTGCTCATTATTATCACAAAACGTGTGTTTCGTGCACAGAATCGCCGCTTTTGCTCAGGTTTGGCACAAAACGTGCGTTTCGGCACGGAATCGCCGCTGTTGCTCAGTTTTGGCACAAAACGGGCGTTTCACGCACCGAATTGCTCCTTTTGGCAAAAAAACGGGCGTTTCGTGCACAGAATCGCCGCTTTCGCTCAGTTTTGGCACAAGACGTGCGTTTCGTGCACAGAATCGCCGCTTTTGCTCAGTTTTGGCAGAAAACGTGCGTTTCACGCACCGAATTGCTCCTTTTGTGCAAAAAACGGGCGTTTCGTGCACAGAATCGCCGCTTTTGCTCAGTTTTGTCACAATACGAATGTTTCGTGCACAGAATCGCCGCTTTTACTCAGTTTTGGCACAAAACGTGCGTTTCGTGCACAAAATCGCCGCTTTTGCTCGGTTTTGGGACAAAACGTCCGTTTCGTGCACAGAATCGCCGCTTTTGCTCAGTTTTGGCACAAAACCCGGGTTTCGTGCACACAATCACCGCTGTTGATCAGTTTTGGCACAAAACGTGCGTTTCGTGCACAGAATCGCCGCTTTTGCTCAGTTTTGGTACAAAACGCGCGCTTCACGCACCGAATTGCCCCTTTTGTCACAAAACGGGCGTTTCGTGCACAGAATCGCTGTTTTTGCTCAGTTTTGGCACAGAACGTGTGTTTCGTGCACAGAATCGCCGCTTTTGCTCAGTTTTGCGACAAAAGGTGTGTTTCGTGCACAGAATCGCCGCTTTTGCTCAGTTTTGGCACAAAACGTGCGTTTCGTGCACAAAATCGCCGCTGTTGCTGTTTTGGCACAAAACGTGCATTTCACGCACCGAATTGCTCCTTTTGGCAAAAAAACGGGCGTTTCGTGCACAGAATCGCCGCGTTTGCTTAGTTTTGGCACAAATCGTGTGTTTCGTGCACAGAATCGCCGCTTTTGCTCAGTTTTCGCACAAAACGTGCGTTTCGTGGACAGAATCGCCGCTTTTGCTCGGTATTATGACAAAACTTGCGTTTCGGCACGGAATCGCCGCTGTTGCTCAGTTTTGGCACAAGATGTGTGTTTCGTGCACAAAATCGCCGCTGTTGCTGTTTTGGCGCAAAACGTGCGTTTCAAGCACCGAATTGCTCCTTTTGGCTCAAAATGGGCGTTTCGTGCACAGAATCGCCGCCTCCGCTCAGTTTTGGCGCAAAATGTATGTTTCGTGCACAGAATCGCCGCTGTTGCTGTTTTGGCACAAAACGTGCGCTTCGTGCACAGAATCGCCGCTTTTGCTCAGTTTTGGGACAAAAGGTGCGTTTCACTTACCGAATTAATCCTCCTGGCACAAAACGTGCGTTTCGCGCACAGAATCGCCGCTTTTGCTCAGACTTTGGGACAAAATGTTCGTTTCCTCCACAGAATCGCCGCTCCTACTCAGTTTTGGCACAAAATGTGTGTTTCGTGCACAGAATCGCCGCTGTTGCTGTTTTGCCACAAAACGTGCGCTTCGTGCACAGAATCGCCACTTTTGCTCAGTTTTGGCACAAAACGTGCGTTTCACGCACCGAATTGCTCCTTTTGACACGAAACAGGCGTTTCGTGCACAGGATCGCCGCTTTTGCTCAGTTTTGTCACAAAACGTATGTTTCGTGCACAGATTCGCCGCTTTTGCTCAGTTTTGGCACAAAACGTGCGTTTCGGCACGGAATCGCCGCTTCCGCTCAGTTTTGGCACAAAATGTGTGTTTGGTGCGCACAATCGCCGCTTTTGCACAGTTTTGGCGCAAAACGTGTGTTTCGCGCACAGAATCGCCGCTTTTGCTCAGTTTTGGCACAAAACGTGCGTTTCGTGCTCAGAATCGCCGCTTTTGCTCATACTTTGGGACAAAATGTTCGTTTCGTACACAGAATCGCCGCTCCTGCTCAGTTTTGGCACAAAACGTGCGTTTCGTGCTCAGAATCGCCGCTTTTGCTCATACTTTGGGACAAAATGTTCGTTTCGTACACAGAATCGCCGCTCCTGCTCAGTTTTGGCACAAAATGTGTGTTTCGTGCACAGAATCGCCGCTGTTGCTGTTTTGCCACAAAACGTGCGCTTCGTGCACAGAATCGCCACTTTTGCTCAGTTTTGGCACAAAACGTGCGTTTCACGCACCGAATTGCTCCTTTTGACACGAAACAGGCGTTTCGTGCACATAATCGCCGCTTTTGCTCAGTTTTGTCACAAAACGTATGTTTCGTGCACAGACCCGCCGATTTTGCTCAGTTCTGGCACAGAAGGTGCGTTTCGTGCACAGAATCGCCACTTTTGCTCAGTTTTGGCACAAAACGTGCGTTTCGGCACAGAATCGCCGCTTTTGCTCAGTTTTGGCACAAAACGTGTGTCTCGCGCACAGAGTCGCCGCTTTTGCTCAGTTTTGGCACAAAACGTGCGTTTCGTGCTCAGAATCGCCGCTTTTGCTCATTATTATCACAAAACGTGTGTTCCGTGCACAGAATCGCCGCTTTTGCTCAGGTTTGGCACAAAACGTGCGTTTCGGCACGGAATCGCCGCTGTTGCTCAGTTTTGGCACAAAACGGGCGTTTCACGCACCGAATTGCTCCTTTTGGCAAAAAAACGGGCGTTTCGTGCACAGAATCGCCGCTTTCGCTCAGTTTTGGCACAAGACGTGCGTTTCGTGCACAGAATCGCCGCTTTTGCTCAGTTTTGGCAGAAAACGTGCGTTTCACGCACCGAATTGCTCCTTTTGTGCAAAAAACGGGCGTTTCGTGCACAGAATCGCCGCTTTTGCTCAGTTTTGTCACAATACGAATGTTTCGTGCACAGAATCGCCGCTTTTACTCAGTTTTGGCACAAAACGTGCGTTTCGTGCACAAAATCGCCGCTTTTGCTCGGTTTTGGGACAAAACGTCCGTTTCGTGCACAGAATCGCCGCTTTTGCTCAGTTTTGGCACAAAACCCGGGTTTCGTGCACACAATCACCGCTGTTGATCAGTTTTGGCACAAAACGTGCGTTTCGTGCACAGAATCGCCGCTTTTGCTCAGTTTTGGTACAAAACGCGCGCTTCACGCACCGAATTGCCCCTTTTGTCACAAAACGGGCGTTTCGTGCACAGAATCGCTGTTTTTGCTCAGTTTTGGCACAGAACGTGTGTTTCGTGCACAGAATCGCCGCTTTTGCTCAGTTTTGCGACAAAAGGTGTGTTTCGTGCACAGAATCGCCGCTTTTGCTCAGTTTTGGCACAAAACGTGCGTTTCGTGCACAAAATCGCCGCTGTTGCTGTTTTGGCACAAAACGTGCATTTCACGCACCGAATTGCTCCTTTTGGCAAAAAAACGGGCGTTTCGTGCACAGAATCGCCGCGTTTGCTTAGTTTTGGCACAAATCGTGTGTTTCGTGCACAGAATCGCCGCTTTTGCTCAGTTTTCGCACAAAACGTGCGTTTCGTGGACAGAATCGCCGCTTTTGCTCGGTATTATGACAAAACTTGCGTTTCGGCACGGAATCGCCGCTGTTGCTCAGTTTTGGCACAAGATGTGTGTTTCGTGCACAAAATCGCCGCTGTTGCTGTTTTGGCGCAAAACGTGCGTTTCGTGCACAGAATCGCCGCTTTTGCTCAGTTTTGGCACGAAGCGTGCGTTTCGGCACGGAATCGCCGCTGTTGCTCAGTTTTGGCACAAAACGTGCATTTCACGCACCGAATTGCTCCTTTTGGCAAAAAACGGGTGTTTCGTGCACAGAATCGCCGCTTTTGCTCAGTTTTGGCACAAAACGTGCGTTCCGGCACAGAATCGCCGCTGTTGCTCAGCTTTGGCACAAAACGTGCGTTTCAAGCACCGAATTGCTCCTTTTGGCACAAAACGTGCGTTTCGTGCACAGATTCGCCGCTTCCGCTCAGTTTTAGCACAAAATGTGTGTTTCGTGCACAAAATCGCCGCTGTTGCTCGGTTTTGGCACAAAACGTGCGTTTCGGCACAGAATCGCCACTTTTGCTCAGTTTTGGCACAAAACGTGCGTTTCGGCACAGAATCGCCGCTTTTGCTCAGTTCTGGCGCAAAACGTGTGTCTCGCGCACAGAGTCGCCGCTTTTGCTCAGTTTTGGCACAAAACGTACGTTTCGTGCTCAGAATCGCCGCTTTTGCTCATTATTATCACAAAACGTGTGTTTCGTGCACAGAATCGCCGCTTTTGCTCAGGTTTGGCACAAAACGTGCGTTTCGGCACGGAATCGCCGCTGTTGCTCAGTTTTGGCACAAAACGGGCGTTTCACGCACCGAATTGCTCCTTTTGGCAAAAAAACGGGCGTTTCGTGCACAGAATCGCCGCTTTCGCTCAGTTTTGGCACAAGACGTGCGTTTCGTGCACAGAATCGCCGCTTTTGCTCAGTTTTGGCAGAAAACGTGCGTTTCACGCACCGAATTGCTCCTTTTGTGCAAAAAACGGGCGTTTCGTGCACAGAATCGCCGCTTTTGCTCAGTTTTGTCACAATACGAATGTTTCGTGCACAGAATCGCCGCTTTTACTCAGTTTTGGCACAAAACGTGCGTTTCGTGCACAAAATCGCCGCTTTTGCTCGGTTTTGGGACAAAACGTCCGTTTCGTGCACAGAATCGCCGCTTTTGCTCAGTTTTGGCACAAATCCCGGGTTTCGTGCACACAATCACCGCTGTTGATCAGTTTTGGCACAAAACGTGCGTTTCGTGCACAGAATCGCCGCTTTTGCTCAGTTTTGGTACAAAACGCGCGCTTCACGCACCGAATTGCCCCTTTTGTCACAAAACGGGCGTTTCGTGCACAGATTCGCTGTTTTTGCTCAGTTTTGGCACAGAACGTGTGTTTCGTGCACAGAATCGCCGCTTTTGCTCAGTTTTGCGACAAAAGGTGTGTTTCGTGCACAGAATCGCCGCTTTTGCTCAGTTTTGGCACAAAACGTGCGTTTCGTGCACAAAATCGCCGCTGTTGCTGTTTTGGCACAAAACGTGCATTTCACGCACCGAATTGCTCCTTTTGGCAAAAAAACGGGCGTTTCGTGCACAGAATCGCCGCGTTTGCTTAGTTTTGGCACAAATCGTGTGTTTCGTGCACAGAATCGCCGCTTTTGCTCAGTTTTCGCACAAAACGTGCGTTTCGTGGACAGAATCGCCGCTTTTGCTCGGTATTATGACAAAACTTGCGTTTCGGCACGGAATCGCCGCTGTTGCTCAGTTTTGGCACAAGATGTGTGTTTCGTGCACAAAATCGCCGCTGTTGCTGTTTTGGCGCAAAACGTGCGTTTCAAGCACCGAATTGCTCCTTTTGGCTCAAAATGGGCGTTTCGTGCACAGAATCGCCGCTTCCGCTCAGTTTTGGCGCAAAATGTATGTTTCGTGCACAGAATCGCCGCTGTTGCTGTTTTGGCACAAAACGTGCGCTTCGTGCACAGAATCGCCGCTTTTGCTCAGTTTTGGGACAAAAGGTGCGTTTCACTTACCGAATTAATCCTCCTGGCACAAAACGTGCGTTTCGCGCACAGAATCGCCGCTTTTGCTCAGACTTTGGGACAAAATGTTCGTTTCCTCCACAGAATCGCCGCTCCTACTCAGTTTTGGCACAAAATGTGTGTTTCGTGCACAGAATCGCCGCTGTTGCTGTTTTGCCACAAAACGTGCGCTTCGTGCACAGAATCGCCACTTTTGCTCAGTTTTGGCACAAAACGTGCGTTTCACGCACCGAATTGCTCCTTTTGACACGAAACAGGCGTTTCGTGCACAGGATCGCCGCTTTTGCTCAGTTTTGTCACAAAACGTATGTTTCGTGCACAGATTCGCCGCTTTTGCTCAGTTTTGGCACAAAACGTGCGTTTCGGCACGGAATCGCCGCTTCCGCTCAGTTTTGGCACAAAATGTGTGTTTGGTGCGCACAATCGCCGCTTTTGCTCAGTTTTGGCGCAAAACGTGTGTTTCGCGCACAGAATCGCCGCTTTTGCTCAGTTTTGGCACAAAACGTGCGTTTCGTGCTCAGAATCGCCGCTTCTGCTCATACTTTGGGACAAAATGTTCGTTTCGTACACAGAATCGCCGCTCCTGCTCAGTTTTGGCACAAAACGTGCGTTTCGTGCTCAGAATCGCCGCTTTTGCTCATACTTTGGGACAAAATGTTCGTTTCGTACACAGAATCGCCGCTCCTGCTCAGTTTTGGCACAAAATGTGTGTTTCGTGCACAGAATCGCCGCTGTTGCTGTTTTGCCACAAAACGTGCGCTTCGTGCACAGAATCGCCACTTTTGCTCAGTTTTGGCACAAAACGTGCGTTTCACGCACCGAATTGCTCCTTTTGACACGAAACAGGCGTTTCGTGCACATAATCGCCGCTTTTGCTCAGTTTTGTCACAAAACGTATGTTTCGTGCACAGACCCGCCGATTTTGCTCAGTTCTGGCACAGAAGGTGCGTTTCGTGCACAGAATCGCCACTTTTGCTCAGTTTTGGCACAAAACGTGCGTTTCGGCACAGAATCGCCGCTTTTGCTCAGTTCTGGCGCAAAACGTGTGTCTCGCGCACAGAGTCGCCGCTTTTGCTCAGTTTTGGCACAAAACGTGCGTTTCGTGCTCAGAATCGCCGCTTTTGCTCATTATTATCACAAAACGTGTGTTTCGTGCACAGAATCGCCGCTTTTGCTCAGGTTTGGCACAAAACGTGCGTTTCGGCACGGAATCGCCGCTGTTGCTCAGTTTTGGCACAAAACGGGCGTTTCACGCACCGAATTGCTCCTTTTGGCAAAAAAACGGGCGTTTCGTGCACAGAATCGCCGCTTTCGCTCAGTTTTGGCACAAGACGTGCGTTTCGTGCACAGAATCGCCGCTTTTGCTCAGTTTTGGCAGAAAACGTGCGTTTCACGCACCGAATTGCTCCTTTTGTGCAAAAAACGGGCGTTTCGTGCACAGAATCGCCGCTTTTGCTCAGTTTTGTCACAATACGAATGTTTCGTGCACAGAATCGCCGCTTTTACTCAGTTTTGGCACAAAACGTACGTTTCGTGCACAAAATCGCCGCTTTTGCTCGGTTTTGGGACAAAACGTCCGTTTCGTGCACAGAATCGCCGCTTTTGCTCAGTTTTGGCACAAAACCCGGGTTTCGTGCACACAATCACCGCTGTTGATCAGTTTTGGCACAAAACGTGCGTTTCGTGCACAGAATCGCCGCTTTTGCTCAGTTTTGGTACAAAACGCGCGCTTCACGCACCGAATTGCCCCTTTTGTCACAAAACGGGCGTTTCGTGCACAGAATCGCTGTTTTTGCTCAGTTTTGGCACAGAACGTGTGTTTCGTGCACAGAATCGCCGCTTTTGCTCAGTTTTGCGACAAAAGGTGTGTTTCGTGCACAGAATCGCCGCTTTTGCTCAGTTTTGGCACAAAACGTGCGTTTCGTGCACAAAATCGCCGCTGTTGCTGTTTTGGCACAAAACGTGCATTTCACGCACCGAATTGCTCCTTTTGGCAAAAAAACGGGCGTTTCGTGCACAGAATCGCCGCGTTTGCTTAGTTTTGGCACAAATCGTGTGTTTCGTGCACAGAATCGCCGCTTTTGCTCAGTTTTCGCACAAAACGTGCGTTTCGTGGACAGAATCGCCGCTTTTGCTCGGTATTATGACAAAACTTGCGTTTCGGCACGGAATCGCCGCTGTTGCTCAGTTTTGGCACAAGATGTGTGTTTCGTGCACAAAATCGCCGCTGTTGCTGTTTTGGCGCAAAACGTGCGTTTCAAGCACCGAATTGCTCCTTTTGGCTCAAAATGGGCGTTTCGTGCACAGAATCGCCGCCTCCGCTCAGTTTTGGCGCAAAATGTATGTTTCGTGCACAGAATCGCCGCTGTTGCTGTTTTGGCACAAAACGTGCGCTTCGTGCACAGAATCGCCGCTTTTGCTCAGTTTTGGGACAAAAGGTGCGTTTCACTTACCGAATTAATCCTCCTGGCACAAAACGTGCGTTTCGCGCACAGAATCGCCGCTTTTGCTCAGACTTTGGGACAAAATGTTCGTTTCCTCCACAGAATCGCCGCTCCTACTCAGTTTTGGCACAAAATGTGTGTTTCGTGCACAGAATCGCCGCTGTTGCTGTTTTGCCACAAAACGTGCGCTTCGTGCACAGAATCGCCACTTTTGCTCAGTTTTGGCACAAAACGTGCGTTTCACGCACCGAATTGCTCCTTTTGACACGAAACAGGCGTTTCGTGCACAGGATCGCCGCTTTTGCTCAGTTTTGTCACAAAACGTATGTTTCGTGCACAGATTCGCCGCTTTTGCTCAGTTTTGGCACAAAACGTGCGTTTCGGCACGGAATCGCCGCTTCCGCTCAGTTTTGGCACAAAATGTGTGTTTGGTGCGCACAATCGCCGCTTTTGCACAGTTTTGGCGCAAAACGTGTGTTTCGCGCACAGAATCGCCGCTTTTGCTCAGTTTTGGCACAAAACGTGCGTTTCGTGCTCAGAATCGCCGCTTTTGCTCATACTTTGGGACAAAATGTTCGTTTCGTACACAGAATCGCCGCTCCTGCTCAGTTTTGGCACAAAACGTGCGTTTCGTGCTCAGAATCGCCGCTTTTGCTCATACTTTGGGACAAAATGTTCGTTTCGTACACAGAATCGCCGCTCCTGCTCAGTTTTGGCACAAAATGTGTGTTTCGTGCACAGAATCGCCGCTGTTGCTGTTTTGCCACAAAACGTGCGCTTCGTGCACAGAATCGCCACTTTTGCTCAGTTTTGGCACAAAACGTGCGTTTCACGCACCGAATTGCTCCTTTTGACACGAAACAGGCGTTTCGTGCACATAATCGCCGCTTTTGCTCAGTTTTGTCACAAAACGTATGTTTCGTGCACAGACCCGCCGATTTTGCTCAGTTCTGGCACAGAAGGTGCGTTTCGTGCACAGAATCGCCACTTTTGCTCAGTTTTGGCACAAAACGTGCGTTTCGGCACAGAATCGCCGCTTTTGCTCAGTTTTGGCACAAAACGTGTGTCTCGCGCACAGAGTCGCCGCTTTTGCTCAGTTTTGGCACAAAACGTGCGTTTCGTGCTCAGAATCGCCGCTTTTGCTCATTATTATCACAAAACGTGTGTTCCGTGCACAGAATCGCCGCTTTTGCTCAGGTTTGGCACAAAACGTGCGTTTCGGCACGGAATCGCCGCTGTTGCTCAGTTTTGGCACAAAACGGGCGTTTCACGCACCGAATTGCTCCTTTTGGCAAAAAAACGGGCGTTTCGTGCACAGAATCGCCGCTTTCGCTCAGTTTTGGCACAAGACGTGCGTTTCGTGCACAGAATCGCCGCTTTTGCTCAGTTTTGGCAGAAAACGTGCGTTTCACGCACCGAATTGCTCCTTTTGTGCAAAAAACGGGCGTTTCGTGCACAGAATCGCCGCTTTTGCTCAGTTTTGTCACAATACGAATGTTTCGTGCACAGAATCGCCGCTTTTACTCAGTTTTGGCACAAAACGTGCGTTTCGTGCACAAAATCGCCGCTTTTGCTCGGTTTTGGGACAAAACGTCCGTTTCGTGCACAGAATCGCCGCTTTTGCTCAGTTTTGGCACAAAACCCGGGTTTCGTGCACACAATCACCGCTGTTGATCAGTTTTGGCACAAAACGTGCGTTTCGTGCACAGAATCGCCGCTTTTGCTCAGTTTTGGTACAAAACGCGCGCTTCACGCACCGAATTGCCCCTTTTGTCACAAAACGGGCGTTTCGTGCACAGAATCGCTGTTTTTGCTCAGTTTTGGCACAGAACGTGTGTTTCGTGCACAGAATCGCCGCTTTTGCTCAGTTTTGCGACAAAAGGTGTGTTTCGTGCACAGAATCGCCGCTTTTGCTCAGTTTTGGCACAAAACGTGCGTTTCGTGCACAAAATCGCCGCTGTTGCTGTTTTGGCACAAAACGTGCATTTCACGCACCGAATTGCTCCTTTTGGCAAAAAAACGGGCGTTTCGTGCACAGAATCGCCGCGTTTGCTTAGTTTTGGCACAAATCGTGTGTTTCGTGCACAGAATCGCCGCTTTTGCTCAGTTTTCGCACAAAACGTGCGTTTCGTGGACAGAATCGCCGCTTTTGCTCGGTATTATGACAAAACTTGCGTTTCGGCACGGAATCGCCGCTGTTGCTCAGTTTTGGCACAAGATGTGTGTTTCGTGCACAAAATCGCCGCTGTTGCTGTTTTGGCGCAAAACGTGCGTTTCAAGCACCGAATTGCTCCTTTTGGCTCAAAATGGGCGTTTCGTGCACAGAATCGCCGCCTCCGCTCAGTTTTGGCGCAAAATGTATGTTTCGTGCACAGAATCGCCGCTGTTGCTGTTTTGGCACAAAACGTGCGCTTCGTGCACAGAATCGCCGCTTTTGCTCAGTTTTGGGACAAAAGGTGCGTTTCACTTACCGAATTAATCCTCCTGGCACAAAACGTGCGTTTCGCGCACAGAATCGCCGCTTTTGCTCAGACTTTGGGACAAAATGTTCGTTTCCTCCACAGAATCGCCGCTCCTACTCAGTTTTGGCACAAAATGTGTGTTTCGTGCACAGAATCGCCGCTGTTGCTGTTTTGCCACAAAACGTGCGCTTCGTGCACAGAATCGCCACTTTTGCTCAGTTTTGGCACAAAACGTGCGTTTCACGCACCGAATTGCTCCTTTTGACACGAAACAGGCGTTTCGTGCACAGGATCGCCGCTTTTGCTCAGTTTTGTCACAAAACGTATGTTTCGTGCACAGATTCGCCGCTTTTGCTCAGTTTTGGCACAAAACGTGCGTTTCGGCACGGAATCGCCGCTTCCGCTCAGTTTTGGCACAAAATGTGTGTTTGGTGCGCACAATCGCCGCTTTTGCACAGTTTTGGCGCAAAACGTGTGTTTCGCGCACAGAATCGCCGCTTTTGCTCAGTTTTGGCACAAAACGTGCGTTTCGTGCTCAGAATCGCCGCTTTTGCTCATACTTTGGGACAAAATGTTCGTTTCGTACACAGAATCGCCGCTCCTGCTCAGTTTTGGCACAAAACGTGCGTTTCGTGCTCAGAATCGCCGCTTTTGCTCATACTTTGGGACAAAATGTTCGTTTCGTACACAGAATCGCCGCTCCTGCTCAGTTTTGGCACAAAATGTGTGTTTCGTGCACAGAATCGCCGCTGTTGCTGTTTTGCCACAAAACGTGCGCTTCGTGCACAGAATCGCCACTTTTGCTCAGTTTTGGCACAAAACGTGCGTTTCACGCACCGAATTGCTCCTTTTGACACGAAACAGGCGTTTCGTGCACATAATCGCCGCTTTTGCTCAGTTTTGTCACAAAACGTATGTTTCGTGCACAGACCCGCCGATTTTGCTCAGTTCTGGCACAGAAGGTGCGTTTCGTGCACAGAATCGCCACTTTTGCTCAGTTTTGGCACAAAACGTGCGTTTCGGCACAGAATCGCCGCTTTTGCTCAGTTTTGGCACAAAACGTGTGTCTCGCGCACAGAGTCGCCGCTTTTGCTCAGTTTTGGCACAAAACGTGCGTTTCGTGCTCAGAATCGCCGCTTTTGCTCATTATTATCACAAAACGTGTGTTCCGTGCACAGAATCGCCGCTTTTGCTCAGGTTTGGCACAAAACGTGCGTTTCGGCACGGAATCGCCGCTGTTGCTCAGTTTTGGCACAAAACGGGCGTTTCACGCACCGAATTGCTCCTTTTGGCAAAAAAACGGGCGTTTCGTGCACAGAATCGCCGCTTTCGCTCAGTTTTGGCACAAGACGTGCGTTTCGTGCACAGAATCGCCGCTTTTGCTCAGTTTTGGCAGAAAACGTGCGTTTCACGCACCGAATTGCTCCTTTTGTGCAAAAAACGGGCGTTTCGTGCACAGAATCGCCGCTTTTGCTCAGTTTTGTCACAATACGAATGTTTCGTGCACAGAATCGCCGCTTTTACTCAGTTTTGGCACAAAACGTGCGTTTCGTGCACAAAATCGCCGCTTTTGCTCGGTTTTGGGACAAAACGTCCGTTTCGTGCACAGAATCGCCGCTTTTGCTCAGTTTTGGCACAAAACCCGGGTTTCGTGCACACAATCACCGCTGTTGATCAGTTTTGGCACAAAACGTGCGTTTCGTGCACAGAATCGCCGCTTTTGCTCAGTTTTGGTACAAAACGCGCGCTTCACGCACCGAATTGCCCCTTTTGTCACAAAACGGGCGTTTCGTGCACAGAATCGCTGTTTTTGCTCAGTTTTGGCACAGAACGTGTGTTTCGTGCACAGAATCGCCGCTTTTGCTCAGTTTTGCGACAAAAGGTGTGTTTCGTGCACAGAATCGCCGCTTTTGCTCAGTTTTGGCACAAAACGTGCGTTTCGTGCACAAAATCGCCGCTGTTGCTGTTTTGGCACAAAACGTGCATTTCACGCACCGAATTGCTCCTTTTGGCAAAAAAACGGGCGTTTCGTGCACAGAATCGCCGCGTTTGCTTAGTTTTGGCACAAATCGTGTGTTTCGTGCACAGAATCGCCGCTTTTGCTCAGTTTTCGCACAAAACGTGCGTTTCGTGGACAGAATCGCCGCTTTTGCTCGGTATTATGACAAAACTTGCGTTTCGGCACGGAATCGCCGCTGTTGCTCAGTTTTGGCACAAGATGTGTGTTTCGTGCACAAAATCGCCGCTGTTGCTGTTTTGGCGCAAAACGTGCGTTTCGTGCACAGAATCGCCGCTTTTGCTCAGTTTTGGCACGAAGCGTGCGTTTCGGCACGGAATCGCCGCTGTTGCTCAGTTTTGGCACAAAACGTGCATTTCACGCACCGAATTGCTCCTTTTGGCAAAAAACGGGTGTTTCGTGCACAGAATCGCCGCTTTTGCTCAGTTTTGGCACAAAACGTGCGTTCCGGCACAGAATCGCCGCTGTTGCTCAGCTTTGGCACAAAACGTGCGTTTCAAGCACCGAATTGCTCCTTTTGGCACAAAACGTGCGTTTCGTGCACAGATTCGCCGCTTCCGCTCAGTTTTAGCACAAAATGTGTGTTTCGTGCACAAAATCGCCGCTGTTGCTCGGTTTTGGCACAAAACGTGCGTTTCGGCACAGAATCGCCGCAGTTGCTCAGTTTTGGCACAAAACGTGCGTTTCAAGCACCGAATTGTTCCTTTTGGCTCAAAACGTGCGTTTCGTGCACAGATTCGCCGCTTCCGCTCAGTTTTAGCACAAAATGTGTGTTTCGTGCACAAAATCGCCGCTGTTGCTGTTTTGGCGCAAAACGTGCGTTTCGTGCACAGAATCGCCGCTTTTGCTCAGTTTTGGCACAAAACGTGCGTTTCGTGCTCAGAATCGCCGTTTTTGCTCAGTTTTGACACAAAACGTGCGTTTCGTGCTCAGAATCGCCGCTTTTGCTCATTATTATCACAAAACGTGCGTTTCGTGCACAGAATCACCGCTCTTGCTCAGTTTTGGCACAAAACGGGCGTTTCACGCACCGAATTGCTCCTTTCGGCAAAAAAACGGGCGTTTCGTGCACAGAATCGCCGCTTTCGCTCAGTTTTGACACAAGACGTGCGTTTCGTGCACAGAATCGCCGCTTTTGCTCAGCTTTGGCACAAAACGAGCGTTTGACGCACCGAATTGCTCCTTTTGGCTCAAAACGGGCGTTTCGGCACAGAATCGCCGCTTTTGCTCATTATTATCACAAAACGTGCGTTTCGTGCTCACAATTGCCGCTTTTGCTCATTATTATCACAGAACGTGTGTTTCGCGCACAGAATCGCCGCTTTTGCTCAGACTTTGGGACAAAATGTTCGTTTCCTACACAGAATCGCCGCTCCTACTCAGTTTTGGCACAAAATGTGTGTTTCGTGCACAAAATCGCCGCTGTTGCTGTTTTGCCACAAAACGTGCGCTTCGTGCACAGAATCGCCACTTTTGCTCAGTTTTGGCACAAAACGTGCGTTTCACGCACCGAATTGCTCCTTTTGACACGAAACAGGCGTTTCGTGCACAGGATCGCCGCTTTTGCTCAGTTTTGTCACAAAACGTATGTTTCGTGCACAGATTCGCCGCTTTTGCTCAGTTTTGGCACAAAACGTGCGTTTCGGCACGGAATCGCCGCTTCCGCTCAGTTTTGGCACAAAATGTGTGTTTCGTGTACAAAATCGCCGCTGTTGCTGTTTTGGCGCAAAACGTGCGTTTCGTGCACAGAATCGCCGCTTTTGCTCAGTTTTGGCACAAAACGTGTGTTTCGTGCACAGAATCGCCGCTTTCGCTCAGTTTTGCGACAAAAGGTGTGTTTCGTGCGCACAATCGCCGCTTTTGCTCAGTTTTGGCGCAAAACGTGTGTTTCGCGCACAGAATCGCCGCTTTTGCTCAGTTTTGGCACAAAACGTGCGTTTCGTGCTCAGAATCGCCGCTTTTGCTCAGACTTTGGGACAAAATGTTCGTTTCGTACACAGAATCGCCGCTCCAGCTCAGTTTTGGCACAAAATGTGTGTTTCGTGCACAGAATCGCCGCTGTTGCTGTTTTGCCACAAAACGTGCGCTTCGTGCACAGAATCGCCACTTTTGCTCAGTTTGGCACAAAACGTGCGTTTCACGCACCGAATTGCTCCTTTTGACACGAAACAGGCGTTTCGTGCACATAATCGCCGCTTTTGCTCAGTTTTGTCAGAAAACGTATGTTTCGTGCACAGACCCGCCGATTTTGCTCAGTTCTGGCACAGAAGGTGCGTTTCGTGCACAGAATCGCCACTTTTGCTCAGTTTTGGCACAAAACGTGCGTTTCGGCACAGAATCGCCGCTGTTGCTCTGTTTTGGCACAAAACGTGCGTTTCGGTACAGAATCGCCGCTTTTGCTCAGTTTTGGCACAAAACGTGCGTTTCACGCACCGAATTGCTCCTTTTGGCACAAAACGTGCGTTTCGTGCTCAGAATCGCCGTTATTGCTTAGTTTTGGCGCAAAACGTGCGCTTCGTGCACAGAATCGCCGCTTTTGCTCGGTTTTGGGACAAAACGTCCGTTTCGTGCACAGAATCGCCGCTTTTGCTCAGTTTTGGCACAAAACCCGGGTTTCGTGCACACAATCACCGCTGTTGATCAGTTTTGGCACAAAACGTGCGTTTCGTGCACAGAATCGCCGCTTTTGCTCAGTTTTGGTACAAAACGCGCGCTTCACGCACCGAATTGCCCCTTTTGTCACAAAACGGGCGTTTCGTGCACAGAATCGCTGCTTTTGCTCAGTTTTGGCACAAAACGTGTGTTTCGTACACAGAATCGCCGCTTTTGCTCAGTTTTGCGACAAAAGGTGTGTTTCGTGCACAGAATCGCCGCTTTTGCTCAGTTTTGGCGCAAAACGTGTGTTTCGCGCACAGAGTCGCCGCTTTTGCTCAGTTTTGGCACAAAACGTGCGTTTCGTGCTCAGAATCGCCGCTTTTGCTCATTATTATCACAAAACGTGTGTTTCGTGCACAGAATCGCCGCTTTTGCTCAGGTTTGGCACAAAACGTGCGTTTCGGCACGGAATCGCCGCTGTTGCTCAGTTTTGGCACAAAACGGGCGTTTCACGCACCGAATTGCTCCTTTTGGCAAAAAAACGGGCGTTTCGTGCACAGAATCGCCGCTTTCGCTCAGTTTTGGCACAAGACGTGCGTTTCGTGCACAGAATCGCCGCTGTTGCTGTTTTGGCACAAAACGTGCATTTCACGCACCGAATTGCTCCTTTTGGCAAGAAACGGGCGTTTCGTGCACAGAATCGCCGCGTTTGCTTAGTTTTGGCACAAATCGTGTGTTTCGTGCACAGAATCGCCGCTTTTGCTCAGTTTTCGCACAAAACGTGCGTTTCGTGGACAGAATCGCCGCTTTTGCTCGGTATTATGACAAAACTTGCGTTTCGGCACGGAATCCCCGCTGTTGCTCAGTTTTGGCACAAAACGGGCGTTTCACGCACCGAATTGCTCCTTTTGGCAAAAAAACGGGCGTTTCGTGCACAGAATCGCCGCTTTCGCTCAGTTTTGACACAAGACGTGCGTTTGGTGCACAGAATCGCCGCTTTTGCTCAGTTTTGGCAGAAAACGTGCGTTTCGTGCACAGAATCGCCGCTTATGCTCGGTTTTGGGACAAAACGTTCGTTTCGTACACAGAATCGCCGCTTCTGCTCAGTTTTGGCACAAGATGTGTGTTTCGTGCACAAAATCGCCGCTGTTGCTGTTTTGGCGCAAAACGTGCGTTTCGTGCACAGAATCGCCGCTTTTGCTCAGTTTTGGCACGAAGCGTGCGTTTCGGCACGGAATCGCCGCTGTTGCTCAGTTTTGGCACAAAACGTGCATTTCACGCACCGAATTGCTCCTTTTGGCAAAAAACGGGTGTTTCGTGCACAGATTCGCCGCTTTTGCTCAGTTTTGGCACAAAACGTGCGTTTCGGCACGGAATCGCCGCTTCCGCTCAGTTTTGGCACAAAATGTGTGTTTCGTGTACAAAATCGCCGCTGTTGCTGTTTTGGCGCAAAACGTGCGTTTCGTGCACAGAATCGCCGCTTTTGCTCAGTTTTGGCACAAAACGTGTGTTTCGTGCACAGAATCGCCGCTTTCGCTCAGTTTTGCGACAAAAGGTGTGTTTCGTGCGCACAATCGCCGCTTTTGCTCAGTTTTGGCGCAAAACGTGTGTTTCGCGCACAGAATCGCCGCTTTTGCTCAGTTTTGGCACAAAACGTGCGTTTCGTGCTCAGAATCGCCGCTTTTGCTCAGACTTTGGGACAAAATGTTCGTTTCGTACACAGAATCGCCGCTCCAGCTCAGTTTTGGCACAAAATGTGTGTTTCGTGCACAGAATCGCCGCTGTTGCTGTTTTGCCACAAAACGTGCGCTTCGTGCACAGAATCGCCACTTTTGCTCAGTTTGGCACAAAACGTGCGTTTCACGCACCGAATTGCTCCTTTTGACACGAAACAGGCGTTTCGTGCACATAATCGCCGCTTTTGCTCAGTTTTGTCAGAAAACGTATGTTTCGTGCACAGACCCGCCGATTTTGCTCAGTTCTGGCACAGAAGGTGCGTTTCGTGCACAGAATCGCCACTTTTGCTCAGTTTTGGCACAAAACGTGCGTTTCGGCACAGAATCGCCGCTGTTGCTCTGTTTTGGCACAAAACGTGCGTTTCGGTACAGAATCGCCGCTTTTGCTCAGTTTTGGCACAAAACGTGCGTTTCACGCACCGAATTGCTCCTTTTGGCACAAAACGTGCGTTTCGTGCTCAGAATCGCCGTTATTGCTTAGTTTTGGCGCAAAACGTGCGCTTCGTGCACAGAATCGCCGCTTTTGCTCGGTTTTGGGACAAAACGTCCGTTTCGTGCACAGAATCGCCGCTTTTGCTCAGTTTTGGCACAAAACCCGGGTTTCGTGCACACAATCACCGCTGTTGATCAGTTTTGGCACAAAACGTGCGTTTCGTGCACAGAATCGCCGCTTTTGCTCAGTTTTGGTACAAAACGCGCGCTTCACGCACCGAATTGCCCCTTTTGTCACAAAACGGGCGTTTCGTGCACAGAATCGCTGCTTTTGCTCAGTTTTGGCACAAAACGTGTGTTTCGTACACAGAATCGCCGCTTTTGCTCAGTTTTGCGACAAAAGGTGTGTTTCGTGCACAGAATCGCCGCTTTTGCTCAGTTTTGGCGCAAAACGTGTGTTTCGCGCACAGAGTCGCCGCTTTTGCTCAGTTTTGGCACAAAACGTGCGTTTCGTGCTCAGAATCGCCGCTTTTGCTCATTATTATCACAAAACGTGTGTTTCGTGCACAGAATCGCCGCTTTTGCTCAGGTTTGGCACAAAACGTGCGTTTCGGCACGGAATCGCCGCTGTTGCTCAGTTTTGGCACAAAACGGGCGTTTCACGCACCGAATTGCTCCTTTTGGCAAAAAAACGGGCGTTTCGTGCACAGAATCGCCGCTTTCGCTCAGTTTTGGCACAAGACGTGCGTTTCGTGCACAGAATCGCCGCTGTTGCTGTTTTGGCACAAAACGTGCATTTCACGCACCGAATTGCTCCTTTTGGCAAGAAACGGGCGTTTCGTGCACAGAATCGCCGCGTTTGCTTAGTTTTGGCACAAATCGTGTGTTTCGTGCACAGAATCGCCGCTTTTGCTCAGTTTTCGCACAAAACGTGCGTTTCGTGGACAGAATCGCCGCTTTTGCTCGGTATTATGACAAAACTTGCGTTTCGGCACGGAATCCCCGCTGTTGCTCAGTTTTGGCACAAAACGGGCGTTTCACGCACCGAATTGCTCCTTTTGGCAAAAAAACGGGCGTTTCGTGCACAGAATCGCCGCTTTCGCTCAGTTTTGACACAAGACGTGCGTTTGGTGCACAGAATCGCCGCTTTTGCTCAGTTTTGGCAGAAAACGTGCGTTTCGTGCACAGAATCGCCGCTTATGCTCGGTTTTGGGACAAAACGTTCGTTTCGTACACAGAATCGCCGCTTCTGCTCAGTTTTGGCACAAGATGTGTGTTTCGTGCACAAAATCGCCGCTGTTGCTGTTTTGGCGCAAAACGTGCGTTTCGTGCACAGAATCGCCGCTTTTGCTCAGTTTTGGCACGAAGCGTGCGTTTCGGCACGGAATCGCCGCTGTTGCTCAGTTTTGGCACAAAACGTGCATTTCACGCACCGAATTGCACCTTTTGGCAAAAAACGGGTGTTTCGTGCACAGAATCGCCGCTTTTGCTCAGTTTTGGCACAAAACGTGCGTTCCGGCACAGAATCGCCGCTGTTGCTCAGTTTTGGCACAAAACGTGCGTTTCAAGCACCGAATTGCTCCTTTTGGCACAAAACGTGCGTTTCGTGCACAGATTCGCCGCTTCCGCTCAGTTTTAGCACAAAATGTGTGTTTCGTGCACAAAATCGCCGCTGTTGCTCGGTTTTGGCACAAAACGTGCGTTTCGGCACAGAATCGCCGCAGTTGCTCAGTTTTGGCACAAAACGTGCGTTTCAAGCACCGAATTGCTCCTTTTGGCTCAAAATGGGCGTTTCGTGCACAGAATCGCCGCTTCCGCTCAGTTTTGGCACAAAATGTATGTTTCGTGCTCAGAATCGCCGCTTTTGCTAATTGTTATCAGAAAACGTACTTTTCGTGCACAGAATCGCCGCTTTTGCTCAGTTTTGGCACAAAGCGTGCGTTTCGGCACGGAATCGCCGCTGTTGCTCAGTTTTGGCACAAAACGTGCATTTCACGCACCGAATTGCTCCTTTTGGCAAAAAACGGGTGTTTCGTGCACAGAATCGCCGCTTTTGCTCAGTTTTGGCACAAAACGTGCGTTTCGGCACAGAATCGCCGCTGTTGCTCAGTTTTGGCACAAAACGAGCGTTTGACGCACCGAATTGCTCCTTTTGGCTCAAAACGGGCGTTTCGGCACAGAATCGCCGCTGTTGCTCAGTTTTGGCACAAAACATACGCTTCGGCACAGAATCGCCGCTGTTGCTGTTTTGGCACAAAACGTGCGCTTCGTGCACAGAATCGCCGCTTTTGCTCAGTTTTGGGACAAAAGGTGCGTTTCACTTACCGAATTAATCCTCCTGGCACAAAACGTGCGTTTCGCGCACAGAATCGCCGCTTTTGCTCAGACTTTGGGACAAAATGTTCGTTTCCTCCACAGAATCGCCGCTCCTACTCAGTTTTGGCACAAAATGTGTGTTTCGTGCACAGAATCGCCGCTGTTGCTCAGACTTTGGGACAAAATGTTCGTCTCCTCCACAGAATCGCCGCTCCTACTCAGTTTTGGCACAAAATGTGTGTTTCGTGCACAGAATCGCCGCTGTTGCTCAGTTTTGGCACAAAACGAGCGTTTCACTTACCGAATTAATCCTCCTGGCACAAAACGTGCGTTTCGGCACAGAATCGCCGCTGTTGCTCAGTTTTGGCACAAAACGAGCGTTTGACGCACCGAATTGCTCCTTTTGGCACAAAACGTGCGTTTCGTGCTCAGAATCGCCGTTATTGCTTAGTTTTGGGACAAAAGGTGCGTTTCACTTACCGAATTAATCCTCCTGGCACAAAACGTGCGTTTCGCGCACAGAATCGCCGCTTTTGCTCAGACTTTGGGACAAAATGTTCGTTTCCTCCACAGAATCGCCGCTCCTACTCAGTTTTGACACAAAATGTGTGTTTCGTGCACAGAATCGCCGCTGTTGCTGTTTTGCCACAAAACGTGCGCTTCGTGCACAGAATCGCCACTTTTGCTCAGTTTTGGCACAAAACGTGCGTTTCACGCACCGAATTGCTCCTTTTGACACGAAACAGGCGTTTCGTGCACAGGATCGCCGCTTTTGCTCAGTTTTGTCACAAAACGTATGTTTCGTGCACAGATTCGCCGCTTTTGCTCAGTTTTGGCACAAAACGTGCGTTTCGTACACAGAATCGCCGCTTCTGCTCAGTTTTGGCACAAAATGTGTGTTTCGTGCACAGAATCGCCGCTGTTGCTGTTTTGCCACAAAACGTGCGCTTCGTGCACAGAATCGCCACTTTTGCTCAGTTTTGGCACAAAACGTGCGTTTCACGCACCGAATTGCTCCTTTTGACACGAAACAGGCGTTTCGTGCACATAATCGCCGCTTTTGCTCAGTTTTGTCACAAAACGTATGTTTCGTGCACAGACCCGCCGATTTTGCTCAGTTCTGGCACAGAAGGTGCGTTTCGTGCACAGAATCGCCACTTTTGCTCAGTTTTGGCACAAAACGTGCGTTTCGGCACAGAATCGCCGCTGTTGCTCTGTTTTGGCACAAAACGTGCGTTTCGGTACAGAATCGCCGCTTTTGCTCAGTTTTGGCACAAAACGTGCGTTTCACGCACCGAATTGCTCCTTTTGGCACAAAACGTGCGTTTCGTGCTCAGAATCGCCGTTATTGCTTAGTTTTGGCGCAAAACGTGCGCTTCGTGCACAGAATCGCCGCTTTTGCTCGGTTTTGGGACAAAACGTCCGTTTCGTGCACAGAATCGCCGCTTTTGCTCAGTTTTGGCACAAAACCCGGGTTTCGTGCACACAATCACCGCTGTTGATCAGTTTTGGCACAAAACGTGCGTTTCGTGCACAGAATCGCCGCTTTTGCTCAGTTTTGGTACAAAACGCGCGCTTCACGCACCGAATTGCCCCTTTTGTCACAAAACGGGCGTTTCGTGCACAGAATCGCTGCTTTTGCTCAGTTTTGGCACAAAACGTGTGTTTCGTACACAGAATCGCCGCTTTTGCTCAGTTTTGCGACAAAAGGTGTGTTTCGTGCACAGAATCGCCGCTTTTGCTCAGTTTTGGCGCAAAACGTGTGTTCCGCGCACAGAGTCGCCGCTTTTGCTCAGTTTTGGCACAAAACGTGCGTTTCGTGCTCAGAATCGCCGCTTTTGCTCATTATTATCACAAAACGTGTGTTTCGTGCACAGAATCGCCGCTTTTGCTCAGGTTTGGCACAAAACGTGCGTTTCGGCACGGAATCGCCGCTGTTGCTCAGTTTTGGCACAAAACGGGCGTTTCACGCACCGAATTGCTCCTTTTGGCAAAAAAACGGGCGTTTCGTGCACAGAATCGCCGCTTTCGCTCAGTTTTGGCACAAGACGTGCGTTTCGTGCACAGAATCGCCGCTGTTGCTGTTTTGGCACAAAACGTGCATTTCACGCACCGAATTGCTCCTTTTGGCAAGAAACGGGCGTTTCGTGCACAGAATCGCCGCGTTTGCTTAGTTTTGGCACAAATCGTGTGTTTCGTGCACAGAATCGCCGCTTTTGCTCAGTTTTCGCACAAAACGTGCGTTTCGTGGACAGAATCGCCGCTTTTGCTCGGTATTATGACAAAACTTGCGTTTCGGCACGGAATCCCCGCTGTTGCTCAGTTTTGGCACAAAACGGGCGTTTCACGCACCGAATTGCTCCTTTTGGCAAAAAAACGGGCGTTTCGTGCACAGAATCGCCGCTTTCGCTCAGTTTTGACACAAGACGTGCGTTTGGTGCACAGAATCGCCGCTTTTGCTCAGTTTTGGCAGAAAACGTGCGTTTCGTGCACAGAATCGCCGCTTATGCTCGGTTTTGGGACAAAACGTTCGTTTCGTACACAGAATCGCCGCTTCTGCTCAGTTTTGGCACAAGATGTGTGTTTCGTGCACAAAATCGCCGCTGTTGCTGTTTTGGCGCAAAACGTGCGTTTCGTGCACAGAATCGCCGCTTTTGCTCAGTTTTGGCACGAAGCGTGCGTTTCGGCACGGAATCGCCGCTGTTGCTCAGTTTTGGCACAAAACGTGCATTTCACGCACCGAATTGCACCTTTTGGCAAAAAACGGGTGTTTCGTGCACAGAATCGCCGCTTTTGCTCAGTTTTGGCACAAAACGTGCGTTCCGGCACAGAATCGCCGCTGTTGCTCAGTTTTGGCACAAAACGTGCGTTTCAAGCACCGAATTGCTCCTTTTGGCACAAAACGTGCGTTTCGTGCACAGATTCGCCGCTTCCGCTCAGTTTTAGCACAAAATGTGTGTTTCGTGCACAAAATCGCCGCTGTTGCTCGGTTTTGGCACAAAACGTGCGTTTCGGCACAGAATCGCCGCAGTTGCTCAGTTTTGGCACAAAACGTGCGTTTCAAGCACCGAATTGCTCCTTTTGGCTCAAAATGGGCGTTTCGTGCACAGAATCGCCGCTTCCGCTCAGTTTTGGCACAAAATGTATGTTTCGTGCTCAGAATCGCCGCTTTTGCTAATTGTTATCAGAAAACGTACTTTTCGTGCACAGAATCGCCGCTTTTGCTCAGTTTTGGCACAAAGCGTGCGTTTCGGCACGGAATCGCCGCTGTTGCTCAGTTTTGGCACAAAACGTGCATTTCACGCACCGAATTGCTCCTTTTGGCAAAAAACGGGTGTTTCGTGCACAGAATCGCCGCTTTTGCTCAGTTTTGGCACAAAACGTGCGTTTCGGCACAGAATCGCCGCTGTTGCTCAGTTTTGGCACAAAACGAGCGTTTGACGCACCGAATTGCTCCTTTTGGCTCAAAACGGGCGTTTCGGCACAGAATCGCCGCTGTTGCTCAGTTTTGGCACAAAACATACGCTTCGGCACAGAATCGCCGCTGTTGCTGTTTTGGCACAAAACGTGCGCTTCGTGCACAGAATCGCCGCTTTTGCTCAGTTTTGGGACAAAAGGTGCGTTTCACTTACCGAATTAATCCTCCTGGCACAAAACGTGCGTTTCGCGCACAGAATCGCCGCTTTTGCTCAGACTTTGGGACAAAATGTTCGTTTCCTCCACAGAATCGCCGCTCCTACTCAGTTTTGGCACAAAATGTGTGTTTCGTGCACAGAATCGCCGCTGTTGCTCAGACTTTGGGACAAAATGTTCGTCTCCTCCACAGAATCGCCGCTCCTACTCAGTTTTGGCACAAAATGTGTGTTTCGTGCACAGAATCGCCGCTGTTGCTCAGTTTTGGCACAAAACGAGCGTTTCACTTACCGAATTAATCCTCCTGGCACAAAACGTGCGTTTCGGCACAGAATCGCCGCTGTTGCTCAGTTTTGGCACAAAACGAGCGTTTGACGCACCGAATTGCTCCTTTTAGCACAAAACGTGCGTTTCGTGCTCAGAATCGCCGTTATTGCTTAGTTTTGGGACAAAAGGTGCGTTTCACTTACCGAATTAATCCTCCTGGCACAAAACGTGCGTTTCGCGCACAGAATCGCCGCTTTTGCTCAGACTTTGGGACAAAATGTTCGTTTCCTCCACAGAATCGCCGCTCCTACTCAGTTTTGACACAAAATGTGTGTTTCGTGCACAGAATCGCCGCTGTTGCTGTTTTGCCACAAAACGTGCGCTTCGTGCACAGAATCGCCACTTTTGCTCAGTTTTGGCACAAAACGTGCGTTTCACGCACCGAATTGCTCCTTTTGACACGAAACAGGCGTTTCGTGCACAGGATCGCCGCTTTTGCTCAGTTTTGTCACAAAACGTATGTTTCGTGCACAGATTCGCCGCTTTTGCTCAGTTTTGGCACAAAACGTGCGTTTCGTACACAGAATCGCCGCTTCTGCTCAGTTTTGGCACAAAATGTGTGTTTCGTGCACAGAATCGCCGCTGTTGCTGTTTTGCCACAAAACGTGCGCTTCGTGCACAGAATCGCCACTTTTGCTCAGTTTTGGCACAAAACGTGCGTTTCACGCACCGAATTGCTCCTTTTGACACGAAACAGGCGTTTCGTGCACATAATCGCCGCTTTTGCTCAGTTTTGTCACAAAACGTATGTTTCGTGCACAGACCCGCCGATTTTGCTCAGTTCTGGCACAGAAGGTGCGTTTCGTGCACAGAATCGCCACTTTTGCTCAGTTTTGGCACAAAACGTGCGTTTCGGCACAGAATCGCCGCTGTTGCTCTGTTTTGGCACAAAACGTGCGTTTCGGCACAGAATCGCCGCTTTTGCTCAGTTTTGGCACAAAACGTGCGTTTCACGCACCGAATTGCTCCTTTTGGCACAAAACGTGCGTTTCGTGCTCAGAATCGCCGTTATTGCTTAGTTTTGGCGCAAAACGTGCGCTTCGTGCACAGAATCGCCGCTTTTGCTCGGTTTTGGGACAAAACGTCCGTTTCGTGCACAGAATCGCCGCTTTTGCTCAGTTTTGGCACAAAACCCGGGTTTCGTGCACACAATCACCGCTGTTGATCAGTTTTGGCACAAAACGTGCGTTTCGTGCACAGAATCGCCGCTTTTGCTCAGTTTTGGTACAAAACGCGCGCTTCACGCACCGAATTGCCCCTTTTGTCACAAAACGGGCGTTTCGTGCACAGAATCGCTGCTTTTGCTCAGTTTTGGCACAAAACGTGTGTTTCGTACACAGAATCGCCGCTTTTGCTCAGTTTTGCGACAAAAGGTGTGTTTCGTGCACAGAATCGCCGCTTTTGCTCAGTTTTGGCGCAAAACGTGTGTTTCGCGCACAGAGTCGCCGCTTTTGCTCAGTTTTGGCACAAAACGTGCGTTTCGTGCTCAGAATCGCCGCTTTTGCTCATTATTATCACAAAACGTGTGTTTCGTGCACAGAATCGCCGCTTTTGCTCAGGTTTGGCACAAAACGTGCGTTTCGGCACGGAATCGCCGCTGTTGCTCAGTTTTGGCACAAAACGGGCGTTTCACGCACCGAATTGCTCCTTTTGGCAAAAAAACGGGCGTTTCGTGCACAGAATCGCCGCTTTCGCTCAGTTTTGGCACAAGACGTGCGTTTCGTGCACAGAATCGCCGCTTTTGCTCAGTTTTGGCAGAAAACGTGCGTTTCACGCACCGAATTGCTCCTTTTGTGCAAAAAACGGGCGTTTCTTGCACAGAATCGCCGCTTTTGCTCAGTTTTGTCACAATACGAATGTTTCGTGCACAGAATCGCCGCTTTTACTCAGTTTTGGCACAAAACGTGCGTTTCGTGCACAAAATCGCCGCTTTTGCTCGGTTTTGGGACAAAACGTCCGTTTCGTGCACAGAATCGCCGCTTTTGCTCAGTTTTGGCACAAAACCCGGGTTTCGTGCACACAATCACCGCTGTTGATCAGTTTTGGCACAAAACGTGCGTTTCGTGCACAGAATCGCCGCTTTTGCTCAGTTTTGGTACAAAACGCGCGCTTCACGCACCGAATTGCCCCTTTTGTCACAAAACGGGCGTTTCGTGCACAGAATCGCTGTTTTTGCTCAGTTTTGGCACAGAACGTGTGTTTCGTGCACAGAATCGCCGCTTTTGCTCAGTTTTGCGACAAAAGGTGTGTTTCGTGCACAGAATCGCCGCTTTTGCTCAGTTTTGGCACAAAACGTGCGTTTCGTGCACAAAATCGCCGCTGTTGCTGTATTGGCACAAAACGTGCATTTCACGCACCGAATTGCTCCTTTTGGCAAGAAACGGGCGTTTCGTGCACAGAATCGCCGCGTTTGCTTAGTTTTGGCACAAATCGTGTGTTTCGTGCACAGAATCGCCGCTTTTGCTCAGTTTTCGCACAAAACGTGCGTTTCGGCACAGAATCGCCGCTGTTGCTCAGTTTTGGCACAAAACGTGCGTTTCGGCACAGAATCGCCGCTGTTGCTCAGTTTTGGCGCAAAACGTGCGTTTCAAGCACCGAATTGCTCCTTTTGTCTGAAAATGGGCGTTTCGTGCACAGAATCGACGCTTCCGCTCAGTTTTGGCGCAAAATGTATGCTTCGTGCACAGAATCGCCGCTGTTGCTGTTTTGGCACAAAACGTGCGCTTCGTGCACAGAATCGCCGCTTTTGCTCAGTTTTGGGACAAAATGTGCGTTTCACTTACCGAATTAATCCTCCTGGCACAAAACGTGCGTTTCGTGCACAGAATCGCCGCTTTTGCTCAGTTGTGGCACATAACCTGCGTTTCGAGCTCAGAATCGCCGCTTTTACTCATGATTGGCACAAAGCGTGCGTTTCGTGCTCAGAACCGCCGTTTTTGCTCAGTTTTTTCGCAAAACGGGCGCTTCGTGCACAGAATCGCCGCTTTTGCTCAGTTTGGCACAAAACGTGCGTTTCGTGCTCAGAATTGCCGTCTTGTTCAGTTTTGATACAAAACGTGCGTTTCGTGCTCAGAATCACCGCTTCTGCTCATTATTATCACAAAACGTGCGTTTCGTGCTCAGAATTGCCGCTTTTGCTCATTATTATCACAGAACGTGTGTTTCGCGCACAGAATCGCCGCTTTTGCTCAGACTTTGGGACAAAATGTTCGTTTCCTACACAGAATCGCCGCTCCTACTCAGTTTTGGCACAAAATGTGTGCTTCGTGCACAAAATCGCCGCTGTTGCTGTTTTGCCACAAAACGTGCGCTTCGTGCACAGAATCGCCACTTTTGCTCAGTTTTGGCACAAAACGTGCGTTTCACGCACCGAATTGCTCCTTTTGACACGAAACAGGCGTTTCGTGCACAGAATCGCCACTTTTGCTCAGTTTTGGCACAAAACGAGCGTTTGACGCACCGAATTGCTCCTTTTGGCTCAAAACGGGCGTTTCGGCACAGAATCGCCGCTGTTGCTCAGTTTTGGCACAAAACATGCGCTTCGGCACAGAATCGCCGCTGTTGCTCAGTTTTCGCACAAAACGTGCGTTTCGTGGACAGAATCGCCGCTTTTGCTCGGTATTATGACAAAACGTGCGTTTCGGCACGGAATCGCCGCTGTTGCTCAGTTTTGGCACAAAACGGGCGTTTCACGCACCGAATTGCTCCTTTTGGCAAAAAAACGGGCGTTTCGTGCACAGAATCGCCGCTTTCGCTCAGTTTTGTCACAAAACGAATGTTTCGTGCACAGAATCGCCGCTTTTGCTCAGTTTTGGCACAAAACGTGCGTTTCGTGCACAGTATCGCCGCTGTTGCTCAGTTTTGGCACAAAACGTGCGTTTCAAGCACCGAATAGCTCCTTTTGGCTCAAAATGTGTGTTTCGTGCACAAAATCGCCGCTGTTGCTCAGTTTTGGCACAAAACGTGCGTTTCGGCACAGAATCGCCGCTGTTGCTCAGTTTTGGCACAAAACGGGCGTTTCACGCACCGAATTGCTCCTTTTGGCAAAAAAACGGGCGTTTCGTGCACAGAATCGCCGCTTTCGCTCAGTTTTGACACAAGACGTGCGTTTCGTGCGCAGAATCGCCGCTTTTGCTCAGTTTTGGCAGAAAACGTGCGTTTCACGCACCGAATAGCTCCTTTTGGCAAAAAACGGGCGTTTCGTGCACATAATCGCCGCTTTTGCTCAGTTTTGTCACAAAACGAATGTTTCGTGCACAGAATCGCCGCTTTTGCTCAGTTTTGGCACAAAACGTGCGTTTCGTGCACAGAATCGCCGCTTATGCTCGGTTTTGGGACAAAACGTCCGTTTCGTACGCAGAATCGCCGCTTCTGCTCAGTTTTGGCACAAGATGTGTGTTTCGTGCACAAAATCGCCGCTGTTGCTCAGTTTTGGCACAAAACGTGCGCTTCAAGCACCGAATTGCTCCTTTTGGCACAAAACGTGCGTTTCGTGCACAGATTCGCCGCTTCCGCTCAGTTTTAGCACAAAATGTGTGTTTCGTGCACAAAATCGCCGCGGTTGCTCAGTTTTGGCACAAAACGTGCGTTTCGGCACAGAATCGCCGCTGTTGCTCAGTTTTGGCACAAAACGTGCGTTTCAAGCACCGAATTGCTCCTTTTGGCTCAAAATGGGCGTTTCGTGCACAGAATCGCCGCTTCCGCTCAGTTTTGGCACAAAATGTATGTTTCGTGCTCAGAATCGCCGCTTTTGCTAATTGTTATCAGAAAACGTGCTTTTCGTGCACATAATCTCCGCTTTTGCTCAGTTTTATCACAAAACGTGTGTTTCGTGCGCAGCATCGCCGCTTTTGCTCAGTTTTGGCACAAAACGTGCGTTTCGTGCTCAGAATCGCCGCTTTTGCTAATTGTTATCAGAAAACGTGCTTTTCGTGCACATAATCTCCGCTTTTGCTCAGTTTTGTCACAAAACGTGTGTTTCGTGCGCAGCATCGCCGCTTTTGCTCAGTTTTGGCACAAAACGTGTGTTTCGTGCGCAGCATCGCCACTTTTGCTCAGTTTTGGCACAAAACGAGCGTTTGACGCACCGAATTGCTCCTTTTGGCTCAAAACGGGCGTTTCGGCACAGAATCGCCGCTGTTGCTCAGTTTTGGCACAAAACATGCGCTTCGGCACAGAATCGCCGCTGTTGCTCAGTTTTGGCACAAAACGTGCGTTTCGTGCACAGAATCGCCGCTTTTGCTCAGTTTTGGCACAAAACGTGCGTTTCGGCGTAGTATCGCCGCAGTTGCTCAGTTTTGGCACAAAACGTGCGTTTCAAGCACCGAATTGCTCCTTTTGGCTCAAAATGGGCGTTTCGTGCACAGAATCGCCGCTTCCGCTCAGTTTTGGCACAAAATGTATGTTTCGTGCTCAGAATCGCCGCTTTTGCTAATTGTTATCAGAAAACGTGCTTTTCGTGCACATAATCTCCGCTTTTGCTCAGTTTTATCACAAAACGTGTGTTTCGTGCGCAGCATCGCCGCTTTTGCTCAGTTTTGGCACAAAGCGTGCGTTTCGTGCTCAGAATCGCCGCTTTTGCTAATTGTTATCAGAAAACGTGCTTTTCGTGCACATAATCTCCGCTTTTGCTCAGTTTTGTCACAAAACGTGTGTTTCGTGCGCAGCATCGCCGCTTTTGCTCAGTTTTGGCACAAAACGTGTGTTTCGTGCGCAGCATCGCCACTTTTGCTCAGTTTTGGCACAAAACGAGCGTTTGACGCACCGAATTGCTCCTTTTGGCTCAAAACGGGCGTTTCGGCACAGAATCGCCGCTGTTGCTCAGTTTTGGCACAAAACATGCGCTTCGGCACAGAATCGCCGCTGTTGCTCAGTTTTGGCACAAAACGTGCGTTTCGTGCACAGAATCGCCGCTTTTGCTCAGTTTTGGCACAAAACGTGCGTTTCGGCGCAGTATCGCCGCAGTTGCTCAGTTTTGGCACAAAACGTGCGTTTCAAGCACCGAATTGCTCCTTTTGGCTCAAAATGGGCGTTTCGTGCACAGAATCGCCGCTTCCGCTCAGTTTTGGCACAAAATGTATGTTTCGTGCTCAGAATCGCCGCTTTTGCTAATTGTTATCAGAAAACGTGCTTTTCGTGCACATAATCTCCGCTTTTGCTCAGTTTTGTCACAAAACGTGTGTTTCGTGCGCAGCATCGCCGCTTTTGCTCAGTTTTGGCACAAAACGTGCGTTTCGTGCTCAGAATCGCCGCTTTTGCTAATTGTTATCAGAAAACGTGCTTTTCGTGCACATAATCTCCGCTTTTGCTCAGTTTTGTCACAAAACGTGTGTTTCGTGCGCAGCATCGCCGCTTTTGTTCAGTTTTGGCACAAAACGTGTGTTTCGTGCGCAGCATCGCCACTTTTGCTCAGTTTTGGCACAAAACGAGCGTTTGACGCACCGAATTGCTCCTTTTGGCTCAAAACGGGCGTTTCGGCACAGAATCGCCGCTGTTGCTCAGTTTTGGCACAAAACATGCGCTTCGGCACAGAATCGCCGCTGTTGCTCAGTTTTGGCACAAAACGTGCGTTTCGTGCACAGAATCGCCGCTTTTGCTCAGTTTTGGCACAAAACGTGCGTTTCGGCGCAGTATCGCCGCAGTTGCTCAGTTTTGGCACAAAACGTGCGTTTCAAGCACCGAATTGCTCCTTTTGGCTCAAAATGGGCGTTTCGTGCACAGAATCGCCGCTTCCGCTCAGTTTTGGCACAAAATGTGTGTTTCGTGCACAAAATCGCCGCTGTTGCTGTTTTGGCGCAAAACGTGCGTTTCGTGCACAGAATCGCCGCTTTTGCTCAGCTTTGGCACAAAACGTGCGTTTCGTGCTCAGAATCGCCGTTTTTGCTCAGTTTTGACACAAAACGTGCGTTTCGTGCTCAGTACCGCCGCTTTTGCTCATTATTATCACAAAACGTGCGTTTCGTGCTCAGAATTGCCGCTATTGCTCATTATTATCACAGAACGTGTGTTTCGCGCACAGAATCGCCGCTTTTGCTCTGACTTTGGGACAAAATGTTCGTTTCCTACACAGAATCGCCGCTCCTACTCTGTTTTGGCACAAAATGTGTGTTTCGTGCACAGAATCGCCGCTGTTGCTGTTTTGCCACAAAACGTGCGCTTCGTGCACACAATCGCCACTTTTGCTCAGTTTTGGCACAAAACGTGCGTTTCACGCACCGAATTGCTCCTTTTGACACGAAACAGGCGTTTCGTGCACAGAATCGCCGCTTTTGCTCAGCTTTGGCACAAAACGTGCGTTTCGGCACGGAATCGCAGTTTTTGCTCAGTTTTGGCACAAAACGTGCGTTTCGTGCACAGAATCGCCGCTTTTGCTCAGTTTGGCACAAAACGTGCGTTTCGTGCTCAGAATCGCCGTCTTGTTCAGTTTTGATACAAAACGTGCGTTTCGTGCTCAGAATCACCGCTTCTGCTCATTATTATCACAAAACGTGCGTTTCGTGCTCAGAATTGCCGCTTTTGCTCATTATTATCACAGAACGTGTGTTTCGCGCACAGAATCGCCGCTTTTGCTCAGACTTTGGGACAAAATGTTCGTTTCCTACACAGAATCGCCGCTCCTACTCAGTTTTGGCACAAAATGTGTGTTTCGTGCACAAAATCGCCGCTGTTGCTGTTTTGCCACAAAACGTGCGCTTCGTGCACAGAATCGCCACTTTTGCTCAGTTTTGGCACAAAACGTGCGTTTCACGCACCGAATTGCTCCTTTTGACACGAAACAGGCGTTTCGTGCACAGGATCGCCGCTTTTGCTCAGTTTTGTCACAAAACGTATGTTTCGTGCACAGATTCGCCGCTTTTGCTCAGTTTTGGCACAAAACGTGCGTTTCGGCACGGAATCGCCGCTTCCGCTCAGTTTAGGCACAAAATGTGTGCTTCGTGTACAAAATCGCCGCTGTTGCTGTTTTGGCGCAAAACGTGCGTTTCGTGCACAGAATCGCCGCTTTTGCTCAGTTTTGGCACAAAACGTGTGTTTCGTGCACAGAATCGCCGCTTTCGCTCAGTTTTGCGACAAAAGGTGTGTTTCGTGCGCACAATCGCCGCTTTTGCTCAGTTTTGGCGCAAAACGTGTGTTTCGCGCACAGAATCGCCGCTTTTGCTCAGTTTTGGCACAAAACGTGCGTTTCGTGCTCAGAATCGCCGCTTTTGCTCAGACTTTGGGACAAAATGTTCGTTTCGTACACAGAATCGCCGCTCCAGCTCAGTTTTGGCACAAAATGTGTGTTTCGTGCACAGAATCGCCGCTGTTGCTGTTTTGCCACAAAACGTGCGCTTCGTGCACAGAATCGCCACTTTTGCTCAGTTTTGGCACAAAACGTGCGTTTCACGCACCGAATTGCTCCTTTTGACACGAAACAGGCGTTTCGTGCACAGAATCGCCGCTTTTGCTCAGTTTTGTCACAAAACGTATGTTTCGTGCACAGACCCGCCGATTTTGCTCAGTTATGGCACAGAAGGTGCGTTTCGTGCACAGAATCGCCACTTTTGCTCAGTTTTGGCACAAAACGTGCGTTTCGGCACAGAATCGCCGCTGTTGCTCTGTTTTGGCACAAGACGTGCGTTTCGGCACAGAATCGCCGCTTTTGCTCAGTTTTTGCACAAAACGTGCGTTTCACGCACCGAATTGCTCCTTTTGGCACAAAACGTGCGTTTCGTGCTCAGAATCGCCGTTATTGCTTAGTTTTGGCGCAAAACGTGCGCTTCGTGCACAGAATCGCCGCTTTTGCTCGGTTTTGGGACAAAAGGTGTGTTTCGTGCACAGAATCGCCGCTTTTGCTCAGTTTTGGCACAAAACGTGCGTTTCGTGCACAAAATCGCCGCTGTTGCTGTTTTGGCTCAAAACGTGCATTTCACGCACCGAATTGCTCCTTTTGGCAAGAAACGGGCGTTTCGTGCACAGAATCGCCGCGTTTGCTCAGTTTTGGCACAAATCGTGTGTTTCGTGCACAGAATCGCCGCTTTTGCTCAATTTTCGCACAAAACGTGCGTTTCGTGGACAGAATCGCCGCTTTTGCTCGGTATTATGACAAAACGTGCGTTTCGGCACGGAATCGCCGCTGTTGCTCAGTTTTGGCACAAAACGGGCGTTTCACGCACCGAATTGCTCCTTTTGGCAAAAAAACGGGCGTTTCGTGCACAGAATCGCCGCTTTCGCTCAGTTTTGCCACAAAACGAATGTTTCGTGCACAGAATCGCCGCTTTTGCTCAGTTTTGGCACAAAACGTGCGTTTCGGCGCAGTATCGCCGCAGTTGCTCAGTTTTGGCACAAAACGTGCGTTTCAAGCACCGAATTGCTCCTTTTGGCTCAAAATGGGCGTTTCGTGCACAGAATCGCCGCTTCCGCTCAGTTTTGGCACAAAATGTATGTTTCGTGCTCAGAATCGCCGCTTTTGCTAATTGTTATCAGAAAACGTGCTTTTCGTGCACATAATCTCCGCTTTTGCTCAGTTTTGTCACAAAACGTGTGTTTCGTGCGCAGCATCGCCGCTTTTGCTCAGTTTTGGCACAAAACGTGCGTTTCGTGCTCAGAATCGCCGCTTTTGCTAATTGTTATCAGAAAACGTGCTTTTCGTGCACATAATCTCCGCTTTTGCTCAGTTTTGTAACAAAACGTGTGTTTCGTGCGCAGCATCGCCGCTTTTGTTCAGTTTTGGCACAAAACGTGTGTTTCGTGCGCAGCATCGCCACTTTTGCTCAGTTTTGGCACAAAACGAGCGTTTGACGCACCGAATTGCTCCTTTTGGCTCAAAACGGGCGTTTCGGCACAGAATCGCCGCTGTTGCTCAGTTTTGGCACAAAACGTGCGTTTCGTGCACAGAATCGCCGCTTTTGCTCAGTTTTGGCACAAAACGTGCGTTTCGGCGCAGTATCGCCGCAGTTGCTCAGTTTTGGCACAAAACGTGCGTTTCAAGCACCGAATTGCTCCTTTTGGCTCAAAATGGGCGTTTCGTGCACAGAATCGCCGCTTCCGCTCAGTTTTGGCACAAAATGTGTGTTTCGTGCACAAAATCGCCGCTGTTGCTGTTTTGGCGCAAAACGTGCGTTTCGTGCACAGAATCGCCGCTTTTGCTCAGCTTTGGCACAAAACGTGCGTTTCGTGCTCAGAATCGCCGTTTTTGCTCAGTTTTGACACAAAACGTGCGTTTCGTGCTCAGTACCGCCGCTTTTGCTCATTATTATCACAAAACGTGCGTTTCGTGCTCAGAATTGCCGCTATTGCTCATTATTATCACAGAACGTGTGTTTCGCGCACAGAATCGCCGCTTTTGCTCTGACTTTGGGACAAAATGTTCGTTTCCTACACAGAATCGCCGCTCCTACTCTGTTTTGGCACAAAATGTGTGTTTCGTGCACAGAATCGCCGCTGTTGCTGTTTTGCCACAAAACGTGCGCTTCGTGCACACAATCGCCACTTTTGCTCAGTTTTGGCACAAAACGTGCGTTTCACGCACCGAATTGCTCCTTTTGACACGAAACAGGCGTTTCGTGCACACAATCGCCGCTTTTGCTCAGCTTTGGCACAAAACGTGCGTTTCGGCACGGAATCGCAGTTTTTGCTCAGTTTTGGCACAAAACGTGCGTTTCGTGCACAGAATCGCCGCTTTTGCTCAGTTTGGCACAAAACGTGCGTTTCGTGCTCAGAATCGCCGTCTTGTTCAGTTTTGATACAAAACGTGCGTTTCGTGCTCAGAATCACCGCTTCTGCTCATTATTATCACAAAACGTGCGTTTCGTGCTCAGAATTGCCGCTTTTGCTCATTATTATCACAGAACGTGTGTTTCGCGCACAGAATCGCCGCTTTTGCTCAGACTTTGGGACAAAATGTTCGTTTCCTACACAGAATCGCCGCTCCTACTCAGTTTTGGCACAAAATGTGTGTTTCGTGCACAAAATCGCCGCTGTTGCTGTTTTGCCACAAAACGTGCGCTTCGTGCACAGAATCGCCACTTTTGCTCAGTTTTGGCACAAAACGTGCGTTTCACGCACCGAATTGCTCCTTTTGACACGAAACAGGCGTTTCGTGCACAGGATCGCCGCTTTTGCTCAGTTTTGTCACAAAACGTATGTTTCGTGCACAGATTCGCCGCTTTTGCTCAGTTTTGGCACAAAACGTGCGTTTCGGCACGGAATCGCCGCTTCCGCTCAGTTTAGGCACAAAATGTGTGCTTCGTGTACAAAATCGCCGCTGTTGCTGTTTTGGCGCAAAACGTGCGTTTCGTGCACAGAATCGCCGCTTTTGCTCAGTTTTGGCACAAAACGTGTGTTTCGTGCACAGAATCGCCGCTTTCGCTCAGTTTTGCGACAAAAGGTGTGTTTCGTGCGCACAATCGCCGCTTTTGCTCAGTTTTGGCGCAAAACGTGTGTTTCGCGCACAGAATCGCCGCTTTTGCTCAGTTTTGGCACAAAACGTGCGTTTCGTGCTCAGAATCGCCGCTTTTGCTCAGACTTTGGGACAAAATGTTCGTTTCGTACACAGAATCGCCGCTCCAGCTCAGTTTTGGCACAAAATGTGTGTTTCGTGCACAGAATCGCCGCTGTTGCTGTTTTGCCACAAAACGTGCGCTTCGTGCACAGAATCGCCACTTTTGCTCAGTTTTGGCACAAAACGTGCGTTTCACGCACCGAATTGCTCCTTTTGACACGAAACAGGCGTTTCGTGCACAGAATCGCCGCTTTTGCTCAGTTTTGTCACAAAACGTATGTTTCGTGCACAGACCCGCCGATTTTGCTCAGTTATGGCACAGAAGGTGCGTTTCGTGCACAGAATCGCCACTTTTGCTCAGTTTTGGCACAAAACGTGCGTTTCGGCACAGAATCGCCGCTGTTGCTCTGTTTTGGCACAAGACGTGCGTTTCGGCACAGAATCGCCGCTTTTGCTCAGTTTTTGCACAAAACGTGCGTTTCACGCACCGAATTGCTCCTTTTGGCACAAAACGTGCGTTTCGTGCTCAGAATCGCCGTTATTGCTTAGTTTTGGCGCAAAACGTGCGCTTCGTGCACAGAATCGCCGCTTTTGCTCGGTTTTGGGACAAAAGGTGTGTTTCGTGCACAGAATCGCCGCTTTTGCTCAGTTTTGGCACAAAACGTGCGTTTCGTGCACAAAATCGCCGCTGTTGCTGTTTTGGCTCAAAACGTGCATTTCACGCACCGAATTGCTCCTTTTGGCAAGAAACGGGCGTTTCGTCCACAGAATCGCCGCGTTTGCTCAGTTTTGGCACAAATCGTGTGTTTCGTGCACAAAATCGCCGCGGTTGCTCAGTTTTGGCACAAAACGTGCGTTTCGGCACAGAATCGCCGCTGTTGCTCAGTTTTGGCACAAAACGTGCGTTTCAAGCACCGAATTGCTCCTTTTGGCTCAAAATGGGCGTTTCGTGCACAGAATCGCCGCTTCCGCTCAGTTTTGGCACAAAATGTATGTTTCGTGCTCAGAATCGCCGCTTTTGCTAATTGTTATCAGAAAACGTGCTTTTCGTGCACATAATCTCCGCTTTTGCTCAGTTTTATCACAAAACGTGTGTTTCGTGCGCAGCATCGCCGCTTTTGCTCAGTTTTGGCACAAAACGTGCGTTTCGTGCTCAGAATCGCCGCTTTTGCTAATTGTTATCAGAAAACGTGCTTTTCGTGCACATAATCTCCGCTTTTGCTCAGTTTTGTCACAAAACGTGTGTTTCGTGCGCAGCATCGCCGCTTTTGCTCAGTTTTGGCACAAAACGTGTGTTTCGTGCGCAGCATCGCCACTTTTGCTCAGTTTTGGCACAAAACGAGCGTTTGACGCACCGAATTGCTCCTTTTGGCTCAAAACGGGCGTTTCGGCACAGAATCGCCGCTGTTGCTCAGTTTTGGCACAAAACATGCGCTTCGGCACAGAATCGCCGCTGTTGCTCAGTTTTGGCACAAAACGTGCGTTTCGTGCACAGAATCGCCGCTTTTGCTCAGTTTTGGCACAAAACGTGCGTTTCGGCGTAGTATCGCCGCAGTTGCTCAGTTTTGGCACAAAACGTGCGTTTCAAGCACCGAATTGCTCCTTTTGGCTCAAAATGGGCGTTTCGTGCACAGAATCGCCGCTTCCGCTCAGTTTTGGCACAAAATGTATGTTTCGTGCTCAGAATCGCCGCTTTTGCTAATTGTTATCAGAAAACGTGCTTTTCGTGCACATAATCTCCGCTTTTGCTCAGTTTTATCACAAAACGTGTGTTTCGTGCGCAGCATCGCCGCTTTTGCTCAGTTTTGGCACAAAGCGTGCGTTTCGTGCTCAGAATCGCCGCTTTTGCTAATTGTTATCAGAAAACGTGCTTTTCGTGCACATAATCTCCGCTTTTGCTCAGTTTTGTCACAAAACGTGTGTTTCGTGCGCAGCATCGCCGCTTTTGCTCAGTTTTGGCACAAAACGTGTGTTTCGTGCGCAGCATCGCCACTTTTGCTCAGTTTTGGCACAAAACGAGCGTTTGACGCACCGAATTGCTCCTTTTGGCTCAAAACGGGCGTTTCGGCACAGAATCGCCGCTGTTGCTCAGTTTTGGCACAAAACATGCGCTTCGGCACAGAATCGCCGCTGTTGCTCAGTTTTGGCACAAAACGTGCGTTTCGTGCACAGAATCGCCGCTTTTGCTCAGTTTTGGCACAAAACGTGCGTTTCGGCGCAGTATCGCCGCAGTTGCTCAGTTTTGGCACAAAACGTGCGTTTCAAGCACCGAATTGCTCCTTTTGGCTCAAAATGGGCGTTTCGTGCACAGAATCGCCGCTTCCGCTCAGTTTTGGCACAAAATGTATGTTTCGTGCTCAGAATCGCCGCTTTTGCTAATTGTTATCAGAAAACGTGCTTTTCGTGCACATAATCTCCGCTTTTGCTCAGTTTTGTCACAAAACGTGTGTTTCGTGCGCAGCATCGCCGCTTTTGCTCAGTTTTGGCACAAAACGTGCGTTTCGTGCTCAGAATCGCCGCTTTTGCTAATTGTTATCAGAAAACGTGCTTTTCGTGCACATAATCTCCGCTTTTGCTCAGTTTTGTCACAAAACGTGTGTTTCGTGCGCAGCATCGCCGCTTTTGTTCAGTTTTGGCACAAAACGTGTGTTTCGTGCGCAGCATCGCCACTTTTGCTCAGTTTTGGCACAAAACGAGCGTTTGACGCACCGAATTGCTCCTTTTGGCTCAAAACGGGCGTTTCGGCACAGAATCGCCGCTGTTGCTCAGTTTTGGCACAAAACATGCGCTTCGGCACAGAATCGCCGCTGTTGCTCAGTTTTGGCACAAAACGTGCGTTTCGTGCACAGAATCGCCGCTTTTGCTCAGTTTTGGCACAAAACGTGCGTTTCGGCGCAGTATCGCCGCAGTTGCTCAGTTTTGGCACAAAACGTGCGTTTCAAGCACCGAATTGCTCCTTTTGGCTCAAAATGGGCGTTTCGTGCACAGAATCGCCGCTTCCGCTCAGTTTTGGCACAAAATGTGTGTTTCGTGCACAAAATCGCCGCTGTTGCTGTTTTGGCGCAAAACGTGCGTTTCGTGCACAGAATCGCCGCTTTTGCTCAGCTTTGGCACAAAACGTGCGTTTCGTGCTCAGAATCGCCGTTTTTGCTCAGTTTTGACACAAAACGTGCGTTTCGTGCTCAGTACCGCCGCTTTTGCTCATTATTATCACAAAACGTGCGTTTCGTGCTCAGAATTGCCGCTATTGCTCATTATTATCACAGAACGTGTGTTTCGCGCACAGAATCGCCGCTTTTGCTCTGACTTTGGGACAAAATGTTCGTTTCCTACACAGAATCGCCGCTCCTACTCTGTTTTGGCACAAAATGTGTGTTTCGTGCACAGAATCGCCGCTGTTGCTGTTTTGCCACAAAACGTGCGCTTCGTGCACACAATCGCCACTTTTGCTCAGTTTTGGCACAAAACGTGCGTTTCACGCACCGAATTGCTCCTTTTGACACGAAACAGGCGTTTCGTGCACACAATCGCCGCTTTTGCTCAGCTTTGGCACAAAACGTGCGTTTCGGCACGGAATCGCAGCTTTTGCTCAGTTTTGGCACAAAACGTGCGTTTCGTGCACAGAATCGCCGCTTTTGCTCAGTTTGGCACAAAACGTGCGTTTCGTGCTCAGAATCGCCGTCTTGTTCAGTTTTGATACAAAACGTGCGTTTCGTGCTCAGAATCACCGCTTCTGCTCATTATTATCACAAAACGTGCGTTTCGTGCTCAGAATTGCCGCTTTTGCTCATTATTATCACAGAACGTGTGTTTCGCGCACAGAATCGCCGCTTTTGCTCAGACTTTGGGACAAAATGTTCGTTTCCTACACAGAATCGCCGCTCCTACTCAGTTTTGGCACAAAATGTGTGTTTCGTGCACAAAATCGCCGCTGTTGCTGTTTTGCCACAAAACGTGCGCTTCGTGCACAGAATCGCCACTTTTGCTCAGTTTTGGCACAAAACGTGCGTTTCACGCACCGAATTGCTCCTTTTGACACGAAACAGGCGTTTCGTGCACAGGATCGCCGCTTTTGCTCAGTTTTGTCACAAAACGTATGTTTCGTGCACAGATTCGCCGCTTTTGCTCAGTTTTGGCACAAAACGTGCGTTTCGGCACGGAATCGCCGCTTCCGCTCAGTTTATGCACAAAATGTGTGCTTCGTGTACAAAATCGCCGCTGTTGCTGTTTTGGCGCAAAACGTGCGTTTCGTGCACAGAATCGCCGCTTTTGCTCAGTTTTGGCACAAAACGTGTGTTTCGTGCACAGAATCGCCGCTTTCGCTCAGTTTTGCGACAAAAGGTGTGTTTCGTGCGCACAATCGCCGCTTTTGCTCAGTTTTGGCGCAAAACGTGTGTTTCGCGCACAGAATCGCCGCTTTTGCTCAGTTTTGGCACAAAACGTGCGTTTCGTGCTCAGAATCGCCGCTTTTGCTCAGACTTTGGGACAAAATGTTCGTTTCGTACACAGAATCGCCGCTCCAGCTCAGTTTTGGCACAAAATGTGTGTTTCGTGCACAGAATCGCCGCTGTTGCTGTTTTGCCACAAAACGTGCGCTTCGTGCACAGAATCGCCACTTTTGCTCAGTTTTGGCACAAAACGTGCGTTTCACGCACCGAATTGCTCCTTTTGACACGAAACAGGCGTTTCGTGCACAGAATCGCCGCTTTTGCTCAGTTTTGTCACAAAACGTATGTTTCGTGCACAGACCCGCCGATTTTGCTCAGTTATGGCACAGAAGGTGCGTTTCGTGCACAGAATCGCCACTTTTGCTCAGTTTTGGCACAAAACGTGCGTTTCGGCACAGAATCGCCGCTGTTGCTCTGTTTTGGCACAAGACGTGCGTTTCGTGCTCAGAATCGCCGTTATTGCTTAGTTTTGGCGCAAAACGTGCGCTTCGTGCACAGAATCGCCGCTTTTGCTCGGTTTTGGGACAAAAGGTGTGTTTCGTGCACAGAATCGCCGCTTTTGCTCAGTTTTGGCACAAAACGTGCGTTTCGTGCACAAAATCGCCGCTGTTGCTGTTTTGGCTCAAAACGTGCATTTCACGCACCGAATTGCTCCTTTTGGCAAGAAACGGGCGTTTCGTCCACAGAATCGCCGCGTTTGCTCAGTTTTGGCACAAATCGTGTGTTTCGTGCACAGAATCGCCGCTTTTGCTCAATTTTCGCACAAAACGTGCGTTTCGTGGACAGAATCGCCGCTTTTGCTCGGTATTATGACAAAACGTGCGTTTCGGCACGGAATCGCCGCTGTTGCTCAGTTTTGGCACAAAACGGGCGTTTCACGCACCGAATTGCTCCTTTTGGCAAAAAAACGGGCGTTTCGTGCACAGAATCGCCGCTTTCGCTCAGTTTTGCCACAAAACGAATGTTTCGTGCACAGAATCGCCGCTTTTGCTCAGTTTTGGCACAAAACGTGCGTTTCGTGCACAGTATCGCCGCTGTTGCTCAGTTTTGGCACAAAACGTGCGTTTCAAGCACCGAATAGCTCCTTTTGGCTCAAAATGTGTGTTTCGTGCACAAAATCGCCGCTGTTGCTCAGTTTTGGCACAAAACGTGCGTTTCGGCACAGAATCGCCGCTGTTGCTCAGTTTTGGCACAAAACGGGCGTTTCACGCACCGAATTGCTCCTTTTGGCAAAAAAACGGGCGTTTCGTGCACAGAATCGCCGCTTTCGCTCAGTTTAGACACAAGACATGCGTTTCGTGCGCAGAATCGCCGCTTTTGCTCAGTTTTGGCAGAAAACGTGCGTTTCACGCACCGAATTGCTCCTTTTGGCAAAAAACGGGCGTTTCGTGCACAGAATCGCCGCTTTTGCTCAGTTTTGTCAGAAAACGAATGTTTCGTGCACAGAATCGCCGCTTTTGCTCAGTTTTGGCACAAAACGTGCGTTTCGTGCACAGAATCGCCGCTTATGCTCGGTTTTGGGACAAAACGTTCGTTTCATACACAGAATCGCCGCTTCTGCTCAGTTTTGGCACAAGATGTGTGTTTCGTGCACAAAATCGCCGCTGTTGCTCAGTTTTGGCACAAAACGTGCGCTTCATGCACACAATCGCCACTTTTGCTCAGTTTTGGCACAAAACGTGCGTTTCACGCACCGAATTGCTCCTTTTGACACGAAACAGGCGTTTCGTGCACAGAATCGCCGCTTTTGCTCAGCTTTGGCACAAAACGTGCGTTTCGGCACGGAATCGCAGCTTTTGCTCAGTTTTGGCACAAAACGTGCGTTTCGTGCACAGAATCGCCGATTTTGCTCAGTTTTGGCACAAAACGTGCGTTTCGGCACAGAATCGCCGCTGTTGCTCAGTTTTGGCACAAAACGTGCGTTTCGGCACAGAATCGCCGCTGTTGCTCAGTTTTGGCGCAAGACGTGCGTTTCAAGCACCGAATTGCTCCTTTTGGCGGAAAATGGGCGTTTCGTGCACAGAATCGCCGCTTCCGCTCAGTTTTGGCGCAAAATGTATGTTTCGTGCACAGAATCGCCGCTGTTGCTGTTTTGGCACAAAACGTGCGCTTCGTGCACAGAATCGCCGCTTTTGCTCAGTTTTGGGACAAAATGTGCGTTTCACTTACCGAATTAATCCTCCTGGCACAAAACGTGCGTTTCGTGCACAGAACCGCCGCTTTTGCTCAGTTGTGGCACATAACCTGCGTTTCGAGCTCAGAATCGCCGCTTTTACCCATGATTGGCACAAAGCGTGCGTTTCGTGCTCAGAACCGCCGTTTTTGCTCAGTTTTTTCGCAAAACGTGCGCTTCGTGCACAGAATCGCCGCTTTTGCTCAGTTTGGCACAAAACGTGCGTTTCGTGCTCAGAATCGCCGTCTTGTTCAGTTTTGATACAAAACGTGCGTTTCGTGCTCAGAATCACCGCTTCTACTCATTATTATCACAAAACGTGCGTTTCGTGCTCAGAATTGCCGCTTTTGCTCATTATTATCACAGAACGTGTGTTTCGCGCACAGAATCGCCGCTTTTGCTCAGACTTTGGGACAAAATGTTCGTTTCCTACACAGAATCGCCGCTCCTACTCAGTTTTGGCACAAAATGTGTGTTTCGTGCACAAAATCGCCGCTGTTGCTGTTTTGCCACAAAACGTGCGCTTCGTGCACAGAATCGCCACTTTTGCTCAGTTTTGGCACAAAACGTGCGTTTCACGCACCGAATTGCTCCTTTTGACACGAAACAGGCGTTTCGTGCACAGGATCGCCGCTTTTGCTCAGTTTTGTCACAAAACGTATGTTTCGTGCACAGATTCGCCGCTTTTGCTCAGTTTTGGCACAAAACGTGCGTTTCGGCCCGGAATCGCCGCTTCCGCTCAGTTTTGGCACAAAACGTGCGTTTCGGCACAGAATCGCCGCTGTTGCTCTGTTTTGGCACAAAACGTGCGTTTCGGCACAGAATCGCCGCTTTCGCTCAGTTTTTGCACAAAACGTGCGTTTCACGCACCGAATTGCTCCTTTTGGCGCAAAACGTGTGTTTCGCGCACAGAATCGCCGCTTTTGCTCAGTTTTGGCACAAAACGTGCGTTTCGTGCTCAGAATCGCCGCTTTTGCTCAGACTTTGGGACAAAATGTTCGTTTCGTACACAGAATCGCCGCTCCAGCTCAGTTTTGGCACAAAATGTGTGTTTCGTGCACAGAATCGCCGCTGTTGCTGTTTTGCCACAAAACGTGCGCTTCGTGCACAGAATCGCCACTTTTGCTCAGTTTTGGCACAAAACGTGCGTTTCACGCACCGAATTGCTCCTTTTGACACGAAACAGGCGTTTCGTGCACAGAATCGCCGCTTTTGCTCAGTTTTGTCACAAAACGTATGTTTCGTGCACAGACCCGCCGATTTTGCTCAGTTCTGGCACAGAAGGTGCGTTTCGTGCACAGAATCGCCACTTTTGCTCAGTTTTGGCACAAAACGTGCGTTTCGGCACAGAATCGCCGCTGTTGCTCTGTTTTGGCACAAAACGTGCGTTTCGGCACAGAATCGCCGCTTTTGCTCAGTTTTTGCACAAAACGTGCGTTTCACGCACCGAATTGCTCCTTTTGGCACAAAACGTGCGTTTCGTGCTCAGAATCGCCGTTATTGCTTAGTTTTGGCGCAAAACGTGCGCTTCGTGCACAGAATCGCCGCTTTTGCTCGGTTTTGTGACAAAACGTCCGTTTCGTGCACAGAATCGCCGCTTTTGCTCAGTTTTGGCACAAAACCCGGGTTTCGTGCACACAATCACCGCTGTTGATCAGTTTTGGCACAAAACGTGCGTTTCGTGCACAGAATCGCCGCTTTTGCTCAGTTTTGGTACAAAACGCGCGCTTCACGCACCGAATTGCCCCTTTTCTCACAAAACGGGCGTTTCGTGCACAGAATCGCTGCTTTTGCTCAGTTTTGGCACAAAACGTGTGTTTCGTACACAGAATCGCCGCTTTTGCTCAGTTTTGCGACAAAAGGTGTGTTTCGTGCACAAAATCGCCGCTGTTGCTCAGTTTTGGCACAAAACGTGCGTTTCGGCACAAAATCGCCGCTGTTGCTCAGTTTTGGCACAAAACGGGCGTTTCACGCACCGAATTGCTCCTTTTGGCAAAAAAACGGGCGTTTCGTGCACAGAATCGCCGCTTTCGCTCAGTTTTGACACAAGACGTGCGTTTCGTGCGCAGCATCGCCGCTTTTGCTCAGTTTTGGCACAAAACGTGTGTTTCGTGCGCAGCATCGCCACTTTTGCTCAGTTTTGGCACAAAACGAGCGTTTGACGCACCGAATTGCTCCTTTTGGCTCAAAACGGGCGTTTCGGCACAGAATCGCCGCTGTTGCTCAGTTTTGGCACAAAACATGCGCTTCGGCACAGAATCGCCGCTGTTGCTCAGTTTTGGCACAAAACGTGCGTTTCGTGCACAGAATCGCCGCTTTTGCTCAGTTTTGGCACAAAACGTGCGTTTCGGCACGGAATCGCCGCTGTTGCTCAGTTTTGGCACAAAACGGGCGTTTCACGCACCGAATTGCTCCTTTTGGCAAAAAAACGGGCGTTTCGTGCACAGAATCGCCGCTTTCGCTCAGTTTTGTCACAAAACGAATGTTTCGTGCACAGAATCGCCGCTTTTGCTCAGTTTTGGCACAAAACGTGCGTTTCGTGCACAGTATCGCCGCTGTTGCTCAGTTTTGGCACAAAACGTGCGTTTCGGCACGGAATCGCCGCTTCCGCTCAGTTTTGGCACAAAACGTGCGTTTCGGCACAGAATCGCCGCTGTTGCTCTGTTTTGGCACAAAACGTGCGTTTCGGCACAGAATCGCCGCTTTTGCTCAGTTTTTGCACAAAACGTGCGTTTCACGCACCGAATTGCTCCTTTTGGCGCAAAACGTGTGTTTCGCGCACAGAATCGCCGCTTTTGCTCAGTTTTGGCACAAAACGTGCGTTTCGTGCTCAGAATCGCCGCTTTTGCTCAGACTTTGGGACAAAATGTTCGTTTCGTACACAGAATCGCCGCTCCAGCTCAGTTTTGGCACAAAATGTGTGTTTCGTGCACAGAATCGCCGCTGTTGCTGTTTTGCCACAAAACGTGCGCTTCGTGCACAGAATCGCCACTTTTGCTCAGTTTTGGCACAAAACGTGCGTTTCACGCACCGAATTGCTCCTTTTGACACGAAACAGGCGTTTCGTGCACAGAATCGCCGCTTTTGCTCAGTTTTGTCACAAAACGTATGTTTCGTGCACAGACCCGCCGATTTTGCTCAGTTCTGGCACAAAACGTGCGTTTCGTGCACAGTATCGCCGCTTTTGCTCAGTTTTTGCACAAAACGTGCGTTTCACGCACCGAATTGCTCCTTTTGGCGCAAAACGTGTGTTTCGCGCACAGAATCGCCGCTTTTGCTCAGTTTTGGCGCAAAACGTGCGCTTCGTGCACAGAATCGCCGCTTTTGCTCGGTTTTGGGACAAAACGTCCGTTTCGTGCACAGAATCGCCGCTTTTGCTCAGTTTTGGCACAAAACCCGGGTTTCGTGCACACAATCACCGCTGTTGATCAGTTTTGGCACAAAACGTGCGTTTCGTGCACAGAATCGCCGCTTTTGCTCAGTTTTGGTACAAAACGCGCGCTTCACGCACCGAATTGCCCCTTTTCTCACAAAACGGGCGTTTCGTGCACAGAATCGCCGCTTTCGCTCAGTTTTGCCACAAAACGAATGTTTCGTGCACAGAATCGCCGCTTTTGCTCAGTTTTGGCACAAAACGTGCGTTTCGTGCACAGTATCGCCGCTGTTGCTCAGTTTTGGCACAAAACGTGCGTTTCAAGCACCGAATAGCTCCTTTTGGCTCAAAATGTGTGTTTCGTGCACAAAATCGCCGCTGTTGCTCAGTTTTGGCACAAAACGTGCGTTTCGGCACAGAATCGCCGCTGTTGCTCAGTTTTGGCACAAAACGGGCGTTTCACGCACCGAATTGCTCCTTTTGTAAAAAAAACGGGCGTTTCGTGCACAGAATCGCCGCTTTCGCTCAGTTTTGACACAAGACGTGCGTTTCGTGCACAGAATCGCCGCTTTTGCTCAGTTTTGGTAGAAAACGTGCGTTTCACGCACCGAATTGCTCCTTTTGGCAAAAAACGGGCGTTTCGTGCACAGAATCGCCGCTTTTGCTCAGTTTTGTCACAAAACGAATGTTTCGTGCACAGAATCGCCGCTTTTGCTCAGTTTTGGCACAAAACGTGCGTTTCGTGCACAGAATCGCCGCTTATGCTCGGTTTTGGGACAAAACGTTCGTTTCGTACACAGAATCGCCGCTTCTGCTCAGTTTTGGCACAAGATGTGTGTTTCGTGCACAAAATCGCCGCTGTTGCTCAGTTTTGGCACAAAACGTGCGTTTCGGCACAGAATCGCCGCTGTTGCTCAGTTTTGGCACAAAACGTGCGTTTCGGCACAGAATCGCCGCTGTTGCTCAGTTTTGGCGCAAAACGTGCGTTTCAAGCACCGAATTGCTCCTTTTGGCGGAAAATGGGCGTTTCGTGCACAGAATCGCCGCTTCCGCTCAGTTTTGGCGCAAAATGTATGTTTCGTGCACAGAATCGCCGCTGTTGCTGTTTTGGCACAAAACGTGCGCTTCGTGCACAGAATCGCCGCTTTTGCTCAGTGTTGGGACAAAATGTGCGTTTCACTTACCGAATTAATCCTCCTGGCACAAAACGTGCGTTTCATGCACAGAATCGCCGCTTTTGCTCAGTTGTGGCACATAACCTGCGTTTCGAGCTCAGAATCGCCGCTTTTACTCATGATTGGCACAAAGCGTGCGTTTCGTGCTCAGAACCGCCGTTTTTGCTCAGTTTTTTCGCAAAACGTGCGCTTCGTGCACAGAATCGCCGCTTTTGCTCAGTTTGGCACAAAACGTGCGTTTCGTGCTCAGAATCGCCGTCTTGTTCAGTTTTGATACAAAACGTGCGTTTCGTGCTCAGAATCACCGCTTCTGCTCATTATTATCACAAAACGTGCGTTTCGTGCTCAGAATTGCCGCTTTTGCTCATTATTATCACAGAACGTGTGTTTCGCGCACAGAATCGCCGCTTTTGCTCAGACTTTGGGACAAAATGTTCGTTTCCTACACAGAATCGCCGCTCCTACTCAGTTTTGGCACAAAATGTGTGTTTCGTGCACAAAATCGCCGCTGTTGCTGTTTTGCCACAAAACGTGCGCTTCGTGCACAGAATCGCCGCTTTTGCTCAGTTTTGGCACAAAACGTGCGTTTCACGCACCGAATTGCTCCTTTTGACACGAAACAGGCGTTTCGTGCACAGGATCGCCGCTTTTGCTCAGTTTTGTCACAAAACGTATGTTTCGTGCACAGATTCGCCGCTTTTGCTCAGTTTTGGCACAAAACGTGCGTTTCGGCACGGAATCGCCGCTTCCGCTCAGTTTTGGCACAAAACGTGCGTTTCGGCACAGAATCGCCGCTGTTGCTCTGTTTTGGCACAAAACGTGCGTTTCGGCACAGAATCGCCGCTTTTGCTCAGTTTTTGCACAAAACGTGCGTTTCACGCACCGAATTGCTCCTTTTGGCGCAAAACGTGTGTTTCGCGCACAGAATCGCCGCTTTTGCTCAGTTTTGGCACAAAACGTGCGTTTCGTGCTCAGAATCGCCGCTTTTGCTCAGACTTTGGGACAAAATGTTCGTTTCGTACACAGAATCGCCGCTCCAGCTCAGTTTTGGTACAAAATGTGTGTTTCGTGCACAGAATCGCCGCTGTTGCTGTTTTGCCACAAAACGTGCGCTTCGTGCACAGAATCGCCGCTTTTGCTCAGTTTTGGCACAAAACGTGCGTTTCACGCACCGAATTGCTCCTTTTGACACGAAACAGGCGTTTCGTGCACAGAATCGCCGCTTTTGCTCAGTTTTGTCACAAAACGTATGTTTCGTGCACAGACCCGCCGATTTTGCTCAGTTCTGGCACAGAAGGTGCGTTTCGTGCACAGAATCGCCACTTTTGCTCAGTTTTGGCACAAAACGTGCGTTTCGGCACAGAATCGCCGCTGTTGCTCTGTTTTGGCACAAAACGTGCGTTTCGGCACAGAATCGCCGCTTTTGCTCAGTTTTTGCACAAAACGTGCGTTTCACGCACCGAATTGCTCCTTTTGGCACAAAACGTGCGTTTCGTGCTCAGAATCGCCGTTATTGCTTAGTTTTGGCGCAAAACGTGCGCTTCGTGCACAGAATCGCCGCTTTTGCTCGGTTTTGGGACAAAACGTCCGTTTCGTGCACAGAATCGCCGCTTTTGCTCAGTTTTGGCACAAAACCCGGGTTTCGTGCACACAATCACCGCTGTTGATCAGTTTTGGCACAAAACGTGCGTTTCGTGCACAGAATCGCCGCTTTTGCTCAGTTTTGGTACAAAACGCGCGCTTCACGCACCGAATTGCCCCTTTTCTCACAAAACGGGCGTTTCGTGCACAGAATCGCCGCTTTCGCTCAGTTTTGCCACAAAACGAATGTTTCGTGCACAGAATCGCCGCTTTTGCTCAGTTTTGGCACAAAACGTGCGCTTCGTGCACAGTATCGCCGCTGTTGCTCAGTTTTGGCACAAAACGTGCGATTCAAGCACCGAATAGCTCCTTTTGGCTCAAAATGTGTGTTTCGTGCACAAAATCGCCGCTGTTGCTCAGTTTTGGCACAAAACGTGCGTTTCGGCACAGAATCGCCGCTGTTGCTCAGTTTTGGCACAAAACGGGCGTTTCACGCACCGAATTGCTCCTTTTGTAAAAAAAACGGGCGTTTCGTGCACAGAATCGCCGCTTTCGCTCAGTTTTGACACAAGACGTGCGTTTCGTGCGCAGAATCGCCGCTTTTGCTCAGTTTTGGCAGAAAACGTGCGTTTCACGCACCGAATTGCTCCTTTTGGCAAAAAACGGGCGTTTCGTGCACAGAATCGCCGCTTTTGCTCAGTTTTGTCACAAAACGAATGTTTCGTGCACAGAATCGCCGCCTTTGCTCAGTTTTGGCACAAAACGTGCGTTTCGTGCACAGAATCGCCGCTTATGCTCGGTTTTGGGACAAAACGTTCGTTTCGTACACAGAATCGCCGCTTCTGCTCAGTTTTGGCACAAGATGTGTGTTTCGTGCACAAAATCGCCGCTGTTGCTCAGTTTTGGCACAAAACGTGCGTTTCGGCACAGAATCGCCGCTGTTGCTCAGTTTTGGCACAAAACGTGCGTTTCGGCACAGAATCGCCGCTGTTGCTCAGTTTTGGCGCAAAACGTGCGTTTCAAGCACCGAATTGCTCCTTTTGGCGGAAAATGGGCGTTTCGTGCACAGAATCGCCGCTTCCGCTCAGTTTTGGCGCAAAATGTATGTTTCGTGCACAGAATCGCCGCTGTTGCTGTTTTGGCACAAAACGTGCGCTTCGTGCACAGAATCGCCGCTTTTGCTCAGTTTTGGGACAAAATGTGCGTTTCACTTACCGAATTAATCCTCCTGGCACAAAACGTGCGTTTCGTGCACAGAATCGCCGCTTTTGCTCAGTTGTGGCACATAACCTGCGTTTCGAGCTCAGAATCGCCGCTTTTACTCATGATTGGCACAAAGCGTGCGTTTCGTGCTCAGAACCGCCGTTTTTGCTCAGTTTTTTCGCAAAACGTGCGCTTCGTGCACAGAATCGCCGCTTTTGCTCAGTTTGGCACAAAACGTGCGTTTCGTGCTCAGAATCGCCGTCTTGTTCAGTTTTGATACAAAACGTGCGTTTCGTGCTCAGAATCACCGCTTCTGCTCATTATTATCACAAAACGTGCGTTTCGTGCTCAGAATTGCCGCTTTTGCTCATTATTATCACAGAACGTGTGTTTCGCGCACAGAATCGCCGCTTTTGCTCAGACTTTGGGACAAAATGTTCGTTTCCTACACAGAATCGCCGCTCCTACTCAGTTTTGGCACAAAATGTGTGTTTCGTGCACAAAATCGCCGCTGTTGCTGTTTTGCCACAAAACGTGCGCTTCGTGCACAGAATCGCCACTTTTGCTCAGCTTTGGCACAAAACGTGCGTTTCACGCACCGAATTGCTCCTTTTGGCACAAAACGTGCGTTTCGTGCTCAGAATCGCCGTTATTGCTTAGTTTTGGCGCAAAACGTGCGCTTCGTGCACAGAATCGCCGCTTTTGCTCGGTTTTGGGACAAAACGTCCGTTTCGTGCACAGAATCGCCGCTTTTGCTCAGTTTTGGCACAAAACCCGGGTTTCGTGCACACAATCACCGCTGTTGATCAGTTTTGGCACAAAACGTGCGTTTCGTGCACAGAATCGCCGCTTTTGCTCAGTTTTGGTACAAAACGCGCGCTTCACGCACCGAATTGCCCCTTTTCTCACAAAACGGGCGTTTCGTGCACAGAATCGCTGCTTTTGCTCAGTTTTGGCACAAAACGTGTGTTTCGTACGCAGAATCGCCGCTTTTGCTCAGTTTTGCGACAAAAGGTGTGTTTCGTGCACAGAATCGCCGCTTTTGCTCAGTTTTGGCGCAAAACGTGTGTTTCGTGCGCAGCATCGCCGCTTTTGCTCAGTTTTGGCTCAAAACGGGCGTTTCGGCACAGAATCGCCGCTGTTGCTCAGTTTTGGCACAAAACATGCGCTTCGGCACAGAATCGCCGCTGTTGCTCAGTTGTGGCACAAAACGTGCGTTTCGTGCACAGAATCGCCGCTTTTGCTCAGTTTTGGCACAAAACGTGCGTTTCGGCGCAGTATCGCCGCAGTTGCTCAGTTTTGGCACAAAACGTGCGTTTCAAGCACCGAATTGCTCCTTTTGGCTCAAAATGGGCGTTTCGTGCACAGAATCGCCGCTTCCGCTCAGTTTTGGCACAAAATGTATGTTTCGTGCTCAGAATCGCCGCTTTTGCTAATTGTTATCAGAAAACGTGCTTTTCGTGCACATAATCTCCGCTTTTGCTCAGTTTTGTCACAAAACGTGTGTTTCGTGCGCAGCATCGCCGCTTTTGCTCAGTTTTGGCACAAAACGTGCGTTTCGTGCTCAGAATCGCCGCTTTTGCTAATTGTTATCAGAAAACGTGCTTTTCGTGCACATAATCTCCGCTTTTGCTCAGTTTTGTCACAAAACGTGTGTTTCGTGCGCAGCATCGCCGCTTTTGTTCAGTTTTGGCACAAAACGTGTGTTTCGTGCGCAGCATCGCCACTTTTGCTCAGTTTTGGCACAAAACGAGCGTTTGACGCACCGAATTGCTCCTTTTGGCTCAAAACGGGCGTTTCGGCACAGAATCGCCGCTGTTGCTCAGTTTTGGCACAAAACATGCGCTTCGGCACAGAATCGCCGCTGTTGCTCAGTTTTGGCACAAAACGTGCGTTTCGTGCACAGAATCGCCGCTTTTGCTCAGTTTTGGCACAAAACGTGCGTTTCGGCGCAGTATCGCCGCAGTTGCTCAGTTTTGGCACAAAACGTGCGTTTCAAGCACCGAATTGCTCCTTTTGGCTCAAAATGGGCGTTTCGTGCACAGAATCGCCGCTTCCGCTCAGTTTTGGCACAAAATGTGTGTTTCGTGCACAAAATCGCCGCTGTTGCTGTTTTGGCGCAAAACGTGCGTTTCGTGCACAGAATCGCCGCTTTTGCTCAGCTTTGGCACAAAACGTGCGTTTCGTGCTCAGAATCGCCGTTTTTGCTCAGTTTTGACACAAAACGTGCGTTTCGTGCTCAGTACCGCCGCTTTTGCTCATTATTATCACAAAACGTGCGTTTCGTGCTCAGAATTGCCGCTATTGCTCATTATTATCACAGAACGTGTGTTTCGCGCACAGAATCGCCGCTTTTGCTCTGACTTTGGGACAAAATGTTCGTTTCCTACACAGAATCGCCGCTCCTACTCTGTTTTGGCACAAAATGTGTGTTTCGTGCACAGAATCGCCGCTGTTGCTGTTTTGCCACAAAACGTGCGCTTCGTGCACACAATCGCCACTTTTGCTCAGTTTTGGCACAAAACGTGCGTTTCACGCACCGAATTGCTCCTTTTGACACGAAACAGGCGTTTCGTGCACAGAATCGCCGCTTTTGCTCAGCTTTGGCACAAAACGTGCGTTTCGGCACGGAATCGCAGCTTTTGCTCAGTTTTGGCACAAAACGTGCGTTTCGTGCACAGAATCGCCGCTTTTGCTCAGTTTGGCACAAAACGTGCGTTTCGTGCTCAGAATCGCCGTCTTGTTCAGTTTTGATACAAAACGTGCGTTTCGTGCTCAGAATCACCGCTTCTGCTCATTATTATCACAAAACGTGCGTTTCGTGCTCAGAATTGCCGCTTTTGCTCATTATTATCACAGAACGTGTGTTTCGCGCACAGAATCGCCGCTTTTGCTCAGACTTTGGGACAAAATGTTCGTTTCCTACACAGAATCGCCGCTCCTACTCAGTTTTGGCACAAAATGTGTGTTTCGTGCACAAAATCGCCGCTGTTGCTGTTTTGCCACAAAACGTGCGCTTCGTGCACAGAATCGCCACTTTTGCTCAGTTTTGGCACAAAACGTGCGTTTCACGCACCGAATTGCTCCTTTTGACACGAAACAGGCGTTTCGTGCACAGGATCGCCGCTTTTGCTCAGTTTTGTCACAAAACGTATGTTTCGTGCACAGATTCGCCGCTTTTGCTCAGTTTTGGCACAAAACGTGCGTTTCGGCCCGGAATCGCCGCTTCCGCTCAGTTTTGGCACAAAACGTGCGTTTCGGCACAGAATCGCCGCTTTCGCTCAGTTTTTGCACAAAACGTGCGTTTCACGCACCGAATTGCTCCTTTTGGCGCAAAACGTGTGTTTCGCGCACAGAATCGCCGCTTTTGCTCAGTTTTGGCACAAAACGTGCGTTTCGTGCTCAGAATCGCCGCTTTTGCTCAGACTTTGGGACAAAATGTTCGTTTCGTACACAGAATCGCCGCTCCAGCTCAGTTTTGGCACAAAATGTGTGTTTCGTGCACAGAATCGCCGCTGTTGCTGTTTTGCCACAAAACGTGCGCTTCGTGCACAGAATCGCCACTTTTGCTCAGTTTTGGCACAAAACGTGCGTTTCACGCACCGAATTGCTCCTTTTGACACGAAACAGGCGTTTCGTGCACAGAATCGCCGCTTTTGCTCAGTTTTGTCACAAAACGTATGTTTCGTGCACAGACCCGCCGATTTTGCTCAGTTCTGGCACAGAAGGTGCGTTTCGTGCACAGAATCGCCACTTTTGCTCAGTTTTGGCACAAAACGTGCGTTTCGGCACAGAATCGCCGCTGTTGCTCTGTTTTGGCACAAAACGTGCGTTTCGGCACAGAATCGCCGCTTTTGCTCAGTTTTTGCACAAAACGTGCGTTTCACGCACCGAATTGCTCCTTTTGGCACAAAACGTGCGTTTCGTGCTCAGAATCGCCGTTATTGCTTAGTTTTGGCGCAAAACGTGCGCTTCGTGCACAGAATCGCCGCTTTTGCTCGGTTTTGGGACAAAACGTCCGTTTCGTGCACAGAATCGCCGCTTTTGCTCAGTTTTGGCACAAAACCCGGGTTTCGTGCACACAATCACCGCTGTTGATCAGTTTTGGCACAAAACGTGCGTTTCGTGCACAGAATCGCCGCTTTTGCTCAGTTTTGGTACAAAACGCGCGCTTCACGCACCGAATTGCCCCTTTTCTCACAAAACGGGCGTTTCGTGCACAGAATCGCTGCTTTTGCTCAGTTTTGGCACAAAACGTGTGTTTCGTACACAGAATCGCCGCTTTTGCTCAGTTTTGCGACAAAAGGTGTGTTTCGTGCACAGAATCGCCGCTTTTGCTCAGTTTTGGCGCAAAACGTGTGTTTCGCGCACAGAGTCGCCGCTTTTGCTCAGTTTTGGCACAAAACGTGTGTTTCGTGCTCAGAATCGCCGCTTTTGCTCATTATTATCACAAAACGTGTGTTTCGTGCACAGAATCGCCGCTTTTGCTCAGGTTTGGCACAAAACGTGCGTTTCGGCACGGAATCGCCGCTGTTGCTCAGTTTTGGCACAAAACGGGCGTTTCACGCACCGAATTGCTCCTTTTGGCAAAAAAACGGGCGTTTCGTGCACAGAATCGCCGCTTTCGCTCAGTTTTGTCACAAAACGAATGTTTCGTGCACAGAATCGCCGCTTTTGCTCAGTTTTGGCACAAAACGTGCGTTTCGTGCACAGTATCGCCGCTGTTGCTCAGTTTTGGCACAAAACGTGCGTTTCAAGCACCGAATAGCTCCTTTTGGCTCAAAATGTGTGTTTCGTGCACAAAATCGCCGCTGTTGCTCAGTTTTGGCACAAAACGTGCGTTTCGGCACAAAATCGCCGCTGTTGCTCAGTTTTGGCACAAAACGGGCGTTTCACGCACCGAATTGCTCCTTTTGGCAAAAAAACGGGCGTTTCGTGCACAGAATCGCCGCTTTCGCTCAGTTTTGACACAAGACGTGCGTTTCGTGCGCAGCATTGCCGCTTTTGCTCAGTTTTGGCACAAAACGTGTGTTTCGTGCGCAGCATCGCCACTTTTGCTCAGTTTTGGCACAAAACGAGCGTTTGACGCACCGAATTGCTCCTTTTGGCTCAAAACGGGCGTTTCGGCACAGAATCGCCGCTGTTGCTCAGTTTTGGCACAAAACATGCGCTTCGGCACAGAATCGCCGCTGTTGCTCAGTTTTGGCACAAAACGTGCGTTTCGTGCACAGAATCGCCGCTTTTGCTCAGTTTTGGCACAAAACGTGCGTTTCGGCACGGAATCGCCGCTGTTGCTCAGTTTTGGCACAAAACGGGCGTTTCACGCACCGAATTGCTCCTTTTGGCAAAAAAACGGGCGTTTCGTGCACAGAATCGCCGCTTTCGCTCAGTTTTGTCACAAAACGAATGTTTCGTGCACAGAATCGCCGCTTTTGCTCAGTTTTGGCACAAAACGTGCGTTTCGTGCACAGTATCGCCGCTGTTGCTCAGTTTTGGCACAAAACGTGCGTTTCGGCACGGAATCGCCGCTTCCGCTCAGTTTTGGCACAAAACGTGCGTTTCGGCACAGAATCGCCGCTGTTGCTCTGTTTTGGCACAAAACGTGCGTTTCGGCACAGAATCGCCGCTTTTGCTCAGTTTTTGCACAAAACGTGCGTTTCACGCACCGAATTGCTCCTTTTGGCGCAAAACGTGTGTTTCGCGCACAGAATCGCCGCTTTTGCTCAGTTTTGGCACAAAACGTGCGTTTCGTGCTCAGAATCGCCGCTTTTGCTCAGACTTTGGGACAAAATGTTCGTTTCGTACACAGAATCGCCGCTCCAGCTCAGTTTTGGCACAAAATGTGTGTTTCGTGCACAGAATCGCCGCTGTTGCTGTTTTGCCACAAAACGTGCGCTTCGTGCACAGAATCGCCACTTTTGCTCAGTTTTGGCACAAAACGTGCGTTTCACGCACCGAATTGCTCCTTTTGACACGAAACAGGCGTTTCGTGCACAGAATCGCCGCTTTTGCTCAGTTTTGTCACAAATCGTATGTTTCGTGCACAGACCCGCCGATTTTGCTCAGTTCTGGCACAAAACGTGCGTTTCGTGCACAGTATCGCCGCTTTTGCTCAGTTTTTGCACAAAACGTGCGTTTCACGCACCGAATTGCTCCTTTTGGCGCAAAACGTGTGTTTCGCGCACAGAATCGCCGCTTTTGCTCAGTTTTGGCGCAAAACGTGACCTTCGTGCACAGAATCGCCGCTTTTGCTCGGTTTTGGGACAAAACGTCCGTTTCGTGCACAGAATCGCCGCTTTTGCTCAGTTTTGGCACAAAACCCGGGTTTCGTGCACACAATCACCGCTGTTGATCAGTTTTGGCACAAAACGTGCGTTTCGTGCACAGAATCGCCGCTTTTGCTCAGTTTTGGTACAAAACGCGCGCTTCACGCACCGAATTGCCCCTTTTCTCACAAAACGGGCGTTTCGTGCACAGAATCGCCGCTTTCGCTCAGTTTTGCCACAAAACGAATGTTTCGTGCACAGAATCGCCGCTTTTGCTCAGTTTTGGCACAAAACGTGCGTTTCGTGCACAGTATCGCCGCTGTTGCTCAGTTTTGGCACAAAACGTGCGTTTCAAGCACCGAATAGCTCCTTTTGTAAAAAAAACGGGCGTTTCGTGCACAGAATCGCCGCTTTCGCTCAGTTTTGACACAAGACGTGCGTTTCGTGCACAGAATCGCCGCTTTTGCTCAGTTTTGGCAGAAAACGTGCGTTTCACGCACCGAATTGCTCCTTTTGGCAAAAAACGGGCGTTTCGTGCACAGAATCGCCGCTTTTGCTCAGTTTTGTCACAAAACGAATGTTTCGTGCACAGAATCGCCGCTTTTGCTCAGTTTTGGCACAAAACGTGCGTTACGTGCACAGAATCGCCGCTTATGCTCGGTTTTGGGACAAAACGTTCGTTTCGTACACAGAATCGCCGCTTCTGCTCAGTTTTGGCACAAGATGTGTGTTTCGTGCACAAAATCGCCGCTGTTGCTCAGTTTTGGCACAAAACGTGCGTTTCGGCACAGAATCGCCGCTGTTGCTCAGTTTTGGCACAAAACGTGCGTTTCGGCACAGAATCGCCGCTGTTGCTCAGTTTTGGCGCAAAACGTGCGTTTCAAGCACCGAATTGCTCCTTTTGGCGGAAAATGGGCGTTTCGTGCACAGAATCGCCGCTTCCGCTCAGTTTTGGCGCAAAATGTATGTTTCGTGCACAGAATCGCCGCTGTTGCTGTTTTGGCACAAAACGTGCGCTTCGTGCACAGAATCGCCGCTTTTGCTCAGTTTTCGGACAAAATGTGCGTTTCACTTACCGAATTAATCCTCCTGGCACAAAACGTGCGTTTCGTGCACAGAATCGCCGCTTTTGCTCAGTTGTGGCACATAACCTGCGTTTCGAGCTCAGAATCGCCGCTTTTACTCATGATTGGCACAAAGCGTGCGTTTCGTGCTCAGAACCGCCGTTTTTGCTCAGTTTTTTCGCAAAACGTGCGCTTCGTGCACAGAATCGCCGCTTTTGCTCAGTTTGGCACAAAACGTGCGTTTCGTGCTCAGAATCGCCGTCTTGTTCAGTTTTGATACAAAACGTGCGTTTCGTGCTCAGAATCACCGCTTCTGCTCATTATTATCACAAAACGTGCGTTTCGTGCTCAGAATTGCCGCTTTTGCTCATTATTATCACAGAACGTGTGTTTCGCGCACAGAATCGCCGCTTTTGCTCAGACTTTGGGACAAAATGTTCGTTTCCTACACAGAATCGCCGCTCCTACTCAGTTTTGGCACAAAATGTGTGTTTCGTGCACAAAATCGCCGCTGTTGCTGTTTTGCCACAAAACGTGCGCTTCGTGCACAGAATCGCCACTTTTGCTCAGCTTTGGCACAAAACGTGCGTTTCACGCACCGAATTGCTCCTTTTGACACGAAACAGGCGTTTCGTGCACAGGATCGCCGCTTTTGCTCAGTTTTGTCACAAAACGTATGTTTCGTGCACAGATTTGCCGCTTTTGCTCAGTTTTGGCACAAAACGTGCGTTTCGGCACGGAATCGCCGATTTTGCTCAGTTCTGGCACAGAAGGTGCGTTTCGTGCACAGAATCGCCACCTTTGCTCAGTTTTGGCACAAAACGTGCGTTTCGGCACAGAATCGCCGCTGTTGCTCTGTTTTGGCACAAAACGTGCGTTTCGGCACAGAATCGCCGCTTTTGCTCAGTTTTTGCACAAAACGTGCTTTTCACGCACCGAATTGCTCCTTTTGGCACAAAACGTGCGTTTCGTGCTCAGAATCGCCGTTATTGCTTAGTTTTGGCGCAAAACGTGCGCTTCGTGCACAGAATCGCCGCTTTTGCTCGGTTTTGGGACAAAACGTCCGTTTCGTGCACAGAATCGCCGCTTTTGCTCAGTTTTGGCACAAAACCCGGGTTTCGTGCACACAATCACCGCTGTTGATCAGTTTTGGCACAAAACGTGCGTTTCGTGCACAGAATCGCCGCTTTTGCTCAGTTTTGGTACAAAACGCGCGCTTCACGCACCGAATTGCCCCTTTTCTCACAAAACGGGCGTTTCGTGCACAGAATCGCTGCTTTTGCTCAGTTTTGGCACAAAACGTGTGTTTCGTACGCAGAATCGCCGCTTTTGCTCAGTTTTGCGACAAAAGGTGTGTTTCGTGCACAGAATCGCCGCTTTTGCTCAGTTTTGGCGCAAAACGTGTGTTTCGCGCACAGAGTCGCCGCTTTTGCTCAGTTTTGGCACAAAACGTGTGTTTCGTGCTCAGAATCGCCGCTTTTGCTCATTATTATCACAAAACGTGTGTTTCGTGCACATAATCGCCGCTTTTGCTCAGGTTTGGCACAAAACGTGCGTTTCGGCACGGAATCGCCGCTGTTGCTCAGTTTTGGCACAAAACGGGCGTTTCACGCACCGAATTGCTCCTTTTGGCAAAAAAACGGGCGTTTCGTGCACAGAATCGCCGCTTTCGCTCAGTTTTGTCACAAAACGAATGTTTCGTGCACAGAATCGCCGCTTTTGCTCAGTTTTGGCACAAAACGTGCGTTACGTGCACAGTATCGCCGCTGTTGCTCAGTTTTGGCACAAAACGTGCGTTTCAAGCACCGAATAGCTCCTTTTGGCTCAAAATGTGTGTTTCGTGCACAAAATCGCCGCTGTTGCTCAGTTTTGGCACAAAACGTGCGTTTCGGCACAGAATCGCCACTTTTGCTCAGTTTTGGCACAAAACGAGCGTTTGACGCACCGAATTGCTCCTTTTGGCTCAAAACGGGCGTTTCGGCACAGAATCGCCGCTGTTGCTCAGTTTTGGCACAAAACATGCGCTTCGGCACAGAATCGCCGCTGTTGCTCAGTTTTGGCACAAAACGTGCGTTTCGTGCACAGAATCGCCGCTTTTGCTCAGTTTTGCGACAAAAGGTGTGTTTCGTGCACAGAATCGCCGCTTTTGCTCAGTTTTGGCGCAAAACGTGTGTTTCGCGCACAGAGTCGCCGCTTTTGCTCAGTTTTGGCACAAAACGTGTGTTTCGTGCTCAGAATCGCCGCTTTTGCTCATTATTATAACAAAACGTGTGTTTCGTGCACAGAATCGCCGCTTTTGCTCAGGTTTGGCACAAAACGTGCGTTTCGGCACGGAATCGCCGCTGTTGCTCAGTTTTGGCACAAAACGGGCGTTTCACGCACCGAATTGCTCCTTTGGGCAAAAAAACGGGCGTTTCGTGCACAGAATCGCCGCTTTCGCTCAGTTTTGGCACAAGACGTGCGTTTCGTGCACAGAATCGCCGCTTTTGCTCAGTTTTGGCAGAAAACGTGCGTTTCACGCACCGAATTGCTCCTTTTGTGCAAAAAACGGGCGTTTCGTGCACAGAATCGCCGCTTTTGCTCAGTTTTGTCACAATACGAATGTTTCGTGCACAGAATCGCCGCTTTTACTCAGTTTTGGCACAAAACGTGCGTTTCGTGCACAAAATCGCCGCTTTTGCTCGGTTTTGGGACAAAACGTCCGTTTCGTGCACAGAATCGCCGCTTTTGCTCAGTTTTGGCACAGAACCCGGGTTTCGTGCACACAATCACCGCTGTTGATCAGTTTTGGCACAAAACATGCGTTTCGTGCACAGAATCGCCGCTTTTGCTCAGTTTTGGTCCAAAACGCGCGCTTCACGCACCGAATTGCCCCTTTTGTCACAAAACGGGCGTTTCGTGCACAGAATCGCTGTTTTTGCTCAGTTTTGGCACAAAACGTGTGTTTCGTGCACAGAATCGCCGGTTTTGCTCAGTTTTGCGACAAAAGGTGTGTTTCGTGCACAGAATCGCCGCTTTTGCTCAGTTTTGGCACAAAACGTGCGTTTCGTGCACAAAATCGCCGCTGTTGCTGTTTTGGCTCAAAACGTGCACTTCATGCACCGAATTGCTCCTTTTGGCAAGAAACGGGCGTTTCGTGCACAGAATCGCCGGTTTTGCTCAGTTTTGGCACAAAACGTGCGTTTCGGCACAGAATCGCCGCTGTTGCTCAGTTTTGGCACAAAACGTGCGTTTCGGCACAGAATCGCCGCTGTTGCTCAGTTTTGGCGCAAAACGTGCGTTTCAAGCACCGAATTGCTCCTTTTGGCTCAAAATGGGCGTTTCGTGCACAGAATCGCCGCTTCCGCTCAGTTTTGGCGCAAAATGTGTGTTTCGTGCACAGAATCGCCGCTGTTGCTGTTTTGCCACAAAACGTGCGCTTCGTGCACAGAATCGCCACTTTTGCTCAGTTTTGGCACAAAACGTGCGTTTCACGCACCGAATTGCTCCTTTTGACACGAAACAGGCGTTTCGTGCACAGGATCGCCGCTTTTGCTCAGTTTTGTCACAAAACGTATGTTTCGTGCACAGATTCGCCGCTTTTGCTCAGTTTTGGCACAAAACGTGCGTTTCGGCACGGAATCGCCGCTTCCGCTCAGTTTTGGCACAAAATGTGTGTTTCGTGTACAAAATCGCCGCTGTTGCTGTTTTGGCGCAAAACGTGCGTTTCGTGCACAGACCCGCCGATTTTGCTCAGTTCTGGCACAGAAGGTGCGTTTCGTGCACAGAATCGCCACTTTTGCTCAGTTTAGGCACAAAACGTGCGTTTCGGCACAGAATCGCCGCTGTTGCTCTGTTTTGGCACAAAACGTGCGTTTCGGCACAGAATCGCCGCTTTTGCTCAGTTTTGGCACAAAACCCGGGTTTCGTGCACACAATCACCGCTGTTGATCAGTTTTGGCATAAAACGTGCGTTTCGTGCACAGAATCGCCGCTTTTGCTCAGTTTTGGTACAAAACGCGTGCTGCACGCACCGAATTGCCCCTTTTGTCACAAAACGGGCGTTTCGTGCACAGAATCGCTGCTTTTGCTCAGTTTTGCGACAAAAGGTGTGTTTCGTGCACAGAATCGCCGCTTTTGCTCAGTTTTGGCGCAAAACGTGTGTTTCGCGCACAGAGTCGCCGCTTTTGCTCAGTTTTGGCACAAAACGTGCGTTTCGTGCTCAGAATCGCCGCTTTTGCTCATTATTATCACAAAACGTGTGTTTCGTGCACAGAATCGCCGCTTTTGCTCAGGTTTGGCACAAAACGTGCGTTTCGGCACGGAATCGCCGCTGTTGCTCAGTTTTGGCACAAAACGGGCGTTTCACGCACCGAATTGCTCCTTTTGGCAAAAAAACGGGCGTTTCGTGCACAGAATCGCCGCTTTCGCTCAGTTTTGGCACAAGACGTGCGTTTCGTGCACAGAATCGCCGCTTTTGCTCAGTTTTGGCAGAAAACGTGCGTTTCACGCACCGAATTGCTCCTTTTGTGCAAAAAACGGGCGTTTCGTGCACAGAATCGCCGCTTTTGCTCAGTTTTGTCACAATACGAATGTTTCGTGCACAGAATCGCCGCTTTTACTCAGTTTTGGCACAAAACGTGCGTTTCGTGCACAAAATCGCCGCTTTTGCTCGGTTTTGGGACAAAACGTCCGTTTCGTGCACAGAATCGCCGCTTTTGCTCAGTTTTGGCACAAAACCCGGGTTTCGTACACACAATCACCGCTGTTGATCAGTTTTGGCACAAAACGTGCGTTTCGTGCACAGAATCGCCGCTTTTGCTCAGTTTTGGTACAAAACGCGCGCTTCACGCACCCAATTGCCCCTTTTGTCACAAAACGGGCGTTTCGTGCACAGAATCGCTGTTTTTGCTCAGTTTTGGCACAGAACGTGTGTTTCGTGCACAGAATCGCCGCTTTTGCTCAGTTTTGCGACAAAAGGTGTGTTTCGTGCACAGAATCGCCGCTTTTGCTCAGTTTTGGCACAAAACGTGCGTTTCGTGCACAAAATCGCCGCTGTTGCTGTTTTGGCACAAAACGTGCATTTCACGCACCGAATTGCTCTTTTTGGCAAGAAACGGGCGTTTCGTGCACAGAATCGCCGCGTTTGCTCAGTTTTGGCACAAATCGTGTGTTTCGTGCACAGAATCGCCGCTTTTGCTCAGTTTTCGCACAAAACGTGCGTTTCGTGGACAGAATCGCCGCTTTTGCTCGGTATTATGACAAAACTTGCGTTTCGGCACGGAATCGCCGCTGTTGCTCAGTTTTGGCACAAAACGGGCGTTTCACGCACCGAATTGCTCCTTTTGGCAAAAAAACGGGCGTTTCGTGCACAGAATCGCCGCTTTCGCTCAGTTTTGACACAAGACGTGCGTTTGGTGCACAGAATCGCCGCTGTTGCTCAGTTTTGGCACAAAACGTGCGTTTCAAGCACCGAATTGCTCCTTTTGGCACAAAACGTGCGTTTCGTGCACAGATTCGCCGCTTCCGCTCAGTTTTAGCACAAAATGTGTGTTTCGTGCACAAAATCGCCGCTGTTGCTCGGTTTTGGCACAAAACGTGCGTTTCGGCACAGAATCGCCGCTGTTGCTCAGTTTTGGCACAAAACGTGCGTTTCAAGCACCGAATTGCTCCTTTTGGCTCAAAATGGGCGTTTCGTGCACAGAATCGCCGCTTCCGCTCAGTTTTGGCACAAAATGTGTGTTTCGTGCACAAAATCGCCGCTGTTGCTCAGTTTTGGCACAAAACGTGCGTTTCAAGCACCGAATTGCTCCTTTTGGCTCAAAATGGTCGTTTCGTGCACAGAATCGCCGCTTCCGCTCAGTTTTGTCACAAAACGAATGTTTCGTGCACAGAATCGCCGCTTTTGCTCAGTTTTGGCACAAAACGTGCGTTTCGTGCACAGAATCGCCGCTTATGCTCGGTTTTGGGACAAAACGTTCGTTTCGTACACAGAATCGCCGCTTCTGCTCAGTTTTGGCACAAGATGTGTGTTTCGTGCACAAAATCGCCGCTGTTGCTGTTTTGGCGCAAAACGTGCGTTTCGTGCACAGAATCGCCGCTTTTGCTCAGTTTTGGCACAAAGCGTGCGTTTCGGCACGGAATCGCCGCTGTTGCTCAGTTTTGGCACAAAACGTGCATTTCACGCACCGAATTGCTCCTTTTGGCAAAAAACGGGTGTTTCGTGCACAGAATCGCCGCTTTTGCTCAGTTTTGGCACAAAACGTGCGTTTCGGCACAGAATCGCCGCTGTTGCTCAGTTTTGGCACAAAACGTGCGTTTCAAGCACCGAATTGCTCCTTTTGGCACAAAACGTGCGTTTCGTGCACAGATTCGCCGCTTCCGCTCAGTTTTAGCACAAAATGTGTGTTTCGTGCACAAAATCGCCGCTGTTGCTCGGTTTTGGCACAAAACGTGCGTTTCGGCACAGAATCGCCGCTGTTGCTCAGTTTTGGCACAAAACGTGCGTTTCAAGCACCGAATTGCTCCTTTTGGCTCAAAATGGGCGTTTCGTGCACAGAATCGCCGCTTCCGCTCAGTTTTGGCACAAAATGTGTGTTTCGTGCACAAAATCGCCGCTGTTGCTCAGTTTTGGCACAAAACGTGCGTTTCAAGCACCGAATTGCTCCTTTTGGCTCAAAATGGTCGTTTCGTGCACAGAATCGCCGCTTCCGCTCAGTTTTGTCACAAAACGAATGTTTCGTGCACAGAATCGCCGCTTTTGCTCAGTTTTGGCACAAAACGTGCGTTTCGTGCACAGAATCGCCGCTTATGCTCGGTTTTGGGACAAAACGTTCGTTTCGTACACAGAATCGCCGCTTCTGCTCAGTTTTGGCACAAGATGTGTGTTTCGTGCACAAAATCGCCGCTGTTGCTGTTTTGGCGCAAAACGTGCGTTTCGTGCACAGAATCGCCGCTTTTGCTCAGTTTTGGCACAAAGCGTGCGTTTCGGCACGGAATCGCCGCTGTTGCTCAGTTTTGGCACAAAACGTGCATTTCACGCACCGAATTGCTCCTTTTGGCAAAAAACGGGTGTTTCGTGCACAGAATCGCCGCTTTTGCTCAGTTTTGGCACAAAACGTGCGTTTCGGCAGAGAATCGCCGCTGTTGCTCAGTTTTGGCACAAAACGTGCGTTTCAAGCACCGAATTGCTCCTTTTGGCACAAAACGTGCGTTTCGTGCACAGATTCGCCGCTTCCGCTCAGTTTTAGCACAAAATGTGTGTTTCGTGCACAAAATCGCCGCTGTTGCTCGGTTTTGGCACAAAACGTGCGTTTCGGCACAGAATCGCCGCTGTTGCTCAGTTTTGGCACAAAACGTGCGTTTCAAGCACCGAATTGCTCCTTTTGGCTCAAAATGGGCGTTTCGTGCACAGAATCGCCGCTTCCGCTCAGTTTTGGCACAAAATGTGTGTTTCGTGCACAAAATCGCCGCTGTTGCTCAGTTTTGGCACAAAACGTGCGTTTCAAGCACCGAATTGCTCCTTTTGGCTCAAAATGGTCGTTTCGTGCACAGAATCGCCGCTTCCGCTCAGTTTTGTCACAAAACGAATGTTTCGTGCACAGAATCGCCGCTTTTGCTCAGTTTTGGCACAAAACGTGCGTTTCGTGCACAGAATCGCCGCTTATGCTCGGTTTTGGGACAAAACGTTCGTTTCGTACACAGAATCGCCGCTTCTGCTCAGTTTTGGCACAAGATGTGTGTTTCGTGCACAAAATCGCCGCTGTTGCTGTTTTGGCGCAAAACGTGCGTTTCGTGCACAGAATCGCCGCTTTTGCTCAGTTTTGGCACAAAGCGTGCGTTTCGGCACGGAATCGCCGCTGTTGCTCAGTTTTGGCACAAAACGTGCATTTCACGCACCGAATTGCTCCTTTTGGCAAAAAACGGGTGTTTCGTGCACAGAATCGCCGCTTTTGCTCAGTTTTGGCACAAAACGTGCGTTTCGGCACAGAATCGCCGCTGTTGCTCAGTTTTGGCACAAAACGTGCGTTTCAAGCACCGAATTGCTCCTTTTGGCACAAAACGTGCGTTTCGTGCACAGATTCGCCGCTTCCGCTCAGTTTTAGCACAAAATGTGTGTTTCGTGCACAAAATCGCCGCTGTTGCTCAGTTTTGGCACAAAACGTGCGTTTCGGCACAGAATCGCCGCTGTTGCTCAGTTTTGGCACAAAACGTGCGTTTCAAGCACCGAACTGCTCCTTTTGGCTCAAAATGGGCGTTTCGTGCACAGAATCGCCGCTTCCGCTCAGATTTGGCACAAAATGTATGTTTCGTGCTCAGAATCGCCGCTTTTGCTAATTGTTATCAGAAAACGTGCTTTTCGTGCACATAATCTCCGCTTTTGCTCAGTTTTGTCACAAAACGTGTGTTTCGTGCGCAGCATCGCCGCTTTTGCTCAGTTTTGGCACAAAGCGTGCGTTTCGGCACGGAATCGCCGCTGTTGCTCAGTTTTGGCACAAAACGTGCATTTCACGCACCGAATTGCTCCTTTTGGCAAAAAACGGGTGTTTCGTGCACAGAATCGCCGCTTTTGCTCAGTTTTGGCACAAAACGTGCGTTTCGGCACAGAATCGCCGCTGTTGCTCAGTTTTGGCACAAAACGTGCGTTTCAAGCACCGAATTGCTCCTTTTGGCACAAAACGTGCGTTTCGTGCACAGATTCGCCGCTTCCGCTCAGTTTTAGCACAAAATGTGTGTTTCGTGCACAAAATCGCCGCTGTTGCTCAGTTTTGGCACAAAACGTGCGTTTCAAGCACCGAATTGCTCCTTTTGGCTCAAAATGGTCGTTTCGTGCACAGAATCGCCGCTTCCGCTCAGTTTTGTCACAAAACGAATGTTTCGTGCACAGAATCGCCGCTTTTGCTCAGTTTTGGCACAAAACGTGCGTTTCGTGCACAGAATCGCCGCTTATGCTCGGTTTTGGGACAAAACGTTCGTTTCGTACACAGAATCGCCGCTTCTGCTCAGTTTTGGCACAAGATGTGTGTTTCGTGCACAAAATCGCCGCTGTTGCTGTTTTGGCGCAAAACGTGCGTTTCGTGCACAGAATCGCCGCTTTTGCTCAGTTTTGGCACAAAGCGTGCGTTTCGGCACGGAATCGCCGCTGTTGCTCAGTTTTGGCACAAAACGTGCATTTCACGCACCGAATTGCTCCTTTTGGCAAAAAACGGGTGTTTCGTGCACAGAATCGCCGCTTTTGCTCAGTTTTGGCACAAAACGTGCGTTTCGGCACAGAATCGCCGCTGTTGCTCAGTTTTGGCACAAAACGTGCGTTTCAAGCACCGAATTGCTCCTTTTGGCACAAAACGTGCGTTTCGTGCACAGATTCGCCGCTTCCGCTCAGTTTTAGCACAAAATGTGTGTTTCGTGCACAAAATCGCCGCTGTTGCTCAGTTTTGGCACAAAACGTGCGTTTCGGCACAGAATCGCCGCTGTTGCTCAGTTTTGGCACAAAACGTGCGTTTCAAGCACCGAACTGCTCCTTTTGGCTCAAAATGGGCGTTTCGTGCACAGAATCGCCGCTTCCGCTCAGATTTGGCACAAAATGTATGTTTCGTGCTCAGAATCGCCGCTTTTGCTAATTGTTATCAGAAAACGTGCTTTTCGTGCACATAATCTCCGCTTTTGCTCAGTTTTGTCACAAAACGTGTGTTTCGTGCGCAGCATCGCCGCTTTTGCTCAGTTTTGGCACAAAACGTGCGTTTCGTGCTCAGAATCGCCGCTTTTGCTAATTGTTATCAGAAAACGTGCTTTTCGTGCACATAATCTCCGCTTTTGCTCAGTTTTGTCACAAAACGTGTGTTTCGTGCGCAGCATCGCCGCTTTTGCTCAGTTTTGGCACAAAACGTGTGTTTCGTGCGCAGCATCGCCACTTTTGCTCAGTTTTGGCACAAAACGAGCGTTTGACGCACCGAATTGCTCCTTTTGGCTCAAAACGGGCGTTTCGGCACAGAATCGCCGCTGTTGCTCAGTTTTGGCACAAAACATGCGCTTCGGCACAGAATCGCCGCTTTTGCTCAGACTTTGGGACAAAATGTTCGTTTCCTACACAGAATCGCCGCTCCTACTCAGTTTTGGCACAAAATGTGTGTTTCGTGCACAGAATCGCCGCTGTTGCTGTTTTGCCACAAAACGTGCCCTTCGTGCACAGAATCGCCACTTTTGCTCAGTTTTGGCACAAAACGTGCGTTTCACGCACCGAATTGCTCCTTTTGACACGAAACAGGCGTTTCGTGAACAGGACCGCCGCTTTTGCTCAGTTTTGTCACAAAACGTATGTTTCGTGCACAGATTCGCCGCTTTTGCTCAGTTTTGGCACAAAACGTGCGTTTCGGCACCGAATCGCCGCTTCCGCTCAGTTTTGGCACAAAATGTGTGTTTCGTGTACAAAATCGCCGCTGATGCTGTTTTGGCGCAAAACGTGCGTTTCGTGCTCAGAATCGCCGCTTTTGCTCATTATTATCACAAAACGTGTGTTTCGTGCACAGAATCGCCGCTTTTGCTCAGGTTTGGCACAAAACGTGCGTTTCGGCACGGAATCGCCGCTGTTGCTCAGTTTTGGCACAAAACGGGCGTTTCACGCACCGAATTGCTCCTTTTGTGCAAAAAACGGGCGTTTCGTGCACAGAATCGCCGCTTTTGCTCAGTTTTGTCACAATACGAATGTTTCGTGCACAGAATCGCCGCTTTTACTCAGTTTTGGCACAAAACGTGCGTTTCGTGCACAAAATCGCCGCTTTTGCTCGGTTTTGGGACAAAACGTCCGTTTCGTGCACAGAATCGCCGCTTTTGCTCAGTTTTGGCACAGAACCCGGGTTTCGTGCACACAATCACCGCTGTTGATCAGTTTTGGCACAAAACGTGCGTTTCGTGCACAGAATCGCCGCTTTTGCTCAGTTTTGGTCCAAAACGCGCGCTTCACGCACCGAATTGCCCCTTTTGTCACAAAACGGGCGTTTCGTGCACAGAATCGCTGTTTTTGCTCAGTTTTGGCACAAAACGTGTGTTTCGTGCACAGAATCGCCGCTTTTGCTCAGTTTTGCGACAAAAGGTGTGTTTCGTGCACAGAATCGCCGCTTTTGCTCAGTTTTGGCACAAAACGTGCGTTTCGTGCACAAAATCGCCGCTGTTGCTGTTTTGGCTCAAAACGTGCACTTCATGCACCGAATTGCTCCTTTTGGCAAGAAACGGGCGTTTCGTGCACAGAATCGCCGCGTTTGCTCAGTTTTGGCACAAATCGTGTGTTTCGTGCACAGAATCGCCGCTTTTGCTCAGTTTTCGCACAAAACGTGCGTTTCGTGGACAGCATCGCCGCTTTTGCTCGGTATTATGACAAAACGTGCGTTTCGGCACGGAATCGCCGCTGTTGCTCAGTTTTGGCACAAAACGGGCGTTTCACGCACCGAATTGCTCCTTTTGGCAAAAAAACGGGCGTTTCGTGCACAGAATCGCCGCTTTCGCTCAGTTTTGTCACAAAACGAATGTTTCGTGCACAGAATCGCCGCTTTTGCTCAGTTTTGGCACAAAACGTGCGTTTCGTGCACAGTATCGCCGCTGTTGCTCAGTTTTGGCACAAAACGTGCGTTTCAAGCACCGAATAGCTCCTTTTGGCTCAAAATGTGTGTTTCGTGCACAAAATCGCCGCTGTTGCTCAGTTTTGGCACAAAACGTGCGTTTCGGCACAGAATCGCCACTTTTGCTCAGTTTTGGCACAAAACGAGCGTTTGACGCACCGAATTGCTCCTTTTGGCTCAAAACGGGCGTTTCGGCACAGAATCGCCGCTGTTGCTCAGTTTTGGCACAAAACATGCGCTTCGGCACAGAATCGCCGCTGTTGCTCAGTTTTGGCACAAAACGTGCGTTTCGTGCGCAGAATCGCCGCTTTTGCTCAGTTTTGGCACAAAACGTGTGTTTCGTGCTCAGAATCGCCGCTTTTGCTCATTATTATAACAAAACGTGTGTTTCGTGCACAGAATCGCCGCTTTTGCTCAGGTTTGGCACAAAACGTGCGTTTCGGCACGGAATCGCCGCTGTTGCTCAGTTTTGGCACAAAACGGGCGTTTCACGCACCGAATTGCTCCTTTTGGCAAAAAAACGGGCGTTTCGTGCACAGAATCGCCGCTTTCGCTCAGTTTTGGCACAAGACGTGCGTTTCGTGCACAGAATCGCCGCTTTTGCTCAGTTTTGGCAGAAAACGTGCGTTTCACGCACCGAATTGCTCCTTTTGTGCAAAAAACGGGCGTTTCGTGCACGGAATCGCCGCTTTTGCTCAGTTTTGTCACAATACGAATGTTTCGTGCACAGAATCGCCGCTTTTACTCAGTTTTGGCACAAAACGTGCGTTTCGTGCACAAAATCGCCGCTTGTGCTCGGTTTTGGGACAAAACGTCCGTTTCGTGCACAGAATCGCCGCTTTTGCTCAGTTTTGGCACAGAACCCGGGTTTCGTGCACACAATCACCGCTGTTGATCAGTTTTGGCACAAAACGTGCGTTTCGTGCACAGAATCGCCGCTTTTGCTCAGTTTTGGTACAAAACGCGCGCTTCACGCACCCAATTGCCCCTTTTGTCACAAAACGGGCGTTTCGTGCACAGAATCGCTGTTTTTGCTCAGTTTTGGCACAGAACGTGTGTTTCGTGCACAGAATCGCCGCTTTTGCTCAGTTTTGCGACAAAAGGTGTGTTTCGTGCACAGAATCGCCGCTTTTGCTCAGTTTTGGCACAAAACGTGCGTTTCGTGCACAAAATCGCCGCTGTTGCTGTTTTGGCACAAAACGTGCATTTCACGCACCGAATTGCTCTTTTTGGCAAGAAACGGGCGTTTCGTGCACAGAATCGCCGCGTTTGCTCAGTTTTGGCACAAATCGTGTGTTTCGTGCACAGAATCGCCGCTTTTGCTCAGTTTTGGCACAAAACGTGCGTTTCGGCACAGAATCGCCGCTGTTGCTCAGTTTTGGCACAAAACGTGCGTTTCAAGCACCGAACTGCTCCTTTTGGCTCAAAATGGGCGTTTCGTGCACAGAATCGCCGCTTCCGCTCAGATTTGGCACAAAATGTATGTTTCGTGCTCAGAATCGCCGCTTTTGCTAATTGTTATCAGAAAACGTGCTTTTCGTGCACATAATCTCCGCTTTTGCTCAGTTTTGTCACAAAACGTGTGTTTCGTGCGCAGCATCGCCGCTTTTGCTCAGTTTTGGCACAAAACGTGCGTTTCGTGCTCAGAATCGCCGCTTTTGCTAATTGTTATCAGAAAACGTGCTTTTCGTGCACATAATCTCCGCTTTTGCTCAGTTTTGTCACAAAACGTGTGTTTCGTGCGCAGCATCGCCGCTTTTGCTCAGTTTTGGCACAAAACGAGCGTTTGACGCACCGAATTGCTCCTTTTGGCTCAAAACGGGCGTTTCGGCACAGAATCGCCGCTGTTGCTCAGTTTTGGCACAAAACATGCGCTTCGGCACAGAATCGCCGCTTTTGCTCAGACTTTGGGACAAAATGTTCGTTTCCTACACAGAATCGCCGCTCCTACTCAGTTTTGGCACAAAATGTGTGTTTCGTGCACAGAATCGCCGCTGTTGCTGTTTTGCCACAAAACGTGCGCTTCGTGCACAGAATCGCCACTTTAGCTCAGTTTTGGCACAAAACGTGCGTTTCACGCACCGAATTGCTCCTTTTGACACGAAACAGGCGTTTCGTGAACAGGACCGCCGCTTTTGCTCAGTTTTGTCACAAAACGTATGTTTCGTGCACAGATTCGCCGCTTTTGCTCAGTTTTGGCACAAAACGTGCGTTTCGGCACAGAATCGCCGCTGTTGCTCAGTTTTGGCACAAAACGTGCGTTTCAAGCACCGAATTGCTCCTTTTGGCTCAAAATGGGCGTTTCGTGCACAGAATCGCCGCTTTCGCTCAGTTTTGACACAAGACGTGCGTTTGGTGCACAGAATCGCCGCTGTTGCTCAGTTTTGGCACAAAACGTGCGTTTCAAGCACCGAATTGCTCCTTTTGGCACAAAACGTGCGTTTCGTGCACAGATTCGCCGCTTCCGCTCAGTTTTAGCACAAAATGTGTGTTTCGTGCACAAAATCGCCGCTGTTGCTAATTGTTATCAGAAAACGTGCTTTTCGTGCACATAATCTCCGCTTTTGCTCAGTTTTGTCACAAAACGTGTGTTTCGTGCGCAGCATCGCCGCTTTTGCTCAGTTTTGGCACAAAACGTGCGTTTCGTGCTCAGAATCGCCGCTTTTGCTAATTGTTATCAGAAAACGTGCTTTTCGTGCACATAATCTCCGCTTTTGCTCAGTTTTGTCACAAAACGTGTGTTTCGTGCGCAGCATCGCCGCTTTTGCTCAGTTTTGGCACAAAACGAGCGTTTGACGCACCGAATTGCTCCTTTTGGCTCAAAACGGGCGTTTCGGCACAGAATCGCCGCTGTTGCTCAGTTTTGGCACAAAACATGCGCTTCGGCACAGAATCGCCGCTTTTGCTCAGACTTTGGGACAAAATGTTCGTTTCCTACACAGAATCGCCGCTCCTACTCAGTTTTGGCACAAAATGTGTGTTTCGTGCACAGAATCGCCGCTGTTGCTGTTTTGCCACAAAACGTGCGCTTCGTGCACAGAATCGCCACTTTTGCTCAGTTTTGGCACAAAACGTGCGTTTCACGCACCGAATTGCTCCTTTTGACACGAAACAGGCGTTTCGTGAACAGGACCGCCGCTTTTGCTCAGTTTTGTCACAAAACGTATGTTTCGTGCACAGATTCGCCGCTTTTGCTCAGTTTTGGCACAAAACGTGCGTTTCGGCACGGAATCGCCGCTTCCGCTCAGTTTTGGCACAAAATGTGTGTTTCGTGTACAAAATCGCCGCTGATGCTGTTTTGGCGCAAAACGTGCGTTTCGTGCACAGAATCGCCGCTTTTGCTCAGTTTTGGCACAAAACGTGTGTTTCGTGCACAGAATCGCCGCTGTTGCTCAGTTTTGGCACAAAAAGGGCGTTTCACGCACCGAATTGCTCCTTTTGTGCAAAAAACGGGCGTTTCGTGCACAGAATCGCCGCTTTTGCTCAGTTTTGGCACAAAACGTGCGTTTCGTGCACAAAATCGCCGCTGTTGCTGTTTTGGCTCAAAACGTGCACTTCATGCACCGAATTGCTCCTTTTGGCAAGAAACGGGCGTTTCGTGCACAGAATCGCCGCGTTTGCTCAGTTTTGGCACAAATCGTGTGTTTCGTGCACAGAATCGCCGCTTTTGCTCAGTTTTCGCACAAAACGTGCGTTTCGTGGACAGAATCGCCGCTTTTGCTCGGTATTATGACAAAACGTGCGTTTCGGCACGGAATCGCCGCTGTTGCTCAGTTTTGGCACAAAACGGGCGTTTCACGCACCGAATTGCTCCTTTTGGCAAAAAAACGGGCGTTTCGTGCACAGAATCGCCGCTTTCGCTCAGTTTTGTCACAAAACGAATGTTTCGTGCACAGAATCGCCGCTTTTGCTCAGATTTGGCACAAAACGTGCGTTTCGTGCACAGTATCGCCGCTGTTGCTCAGTTTTGGCACAAAACGTGCGTTTCAAGCACCGAATAGCTCCTTTTGGCTCAAAATGTGTGTTTCGTGCACAAAGTCGCCGCTGTTGCTCAGTTTTGGCACAAAATGTGCGTTTCGGCACAGAATCGCCACTTTTGCTCAGTTTTGGCACAAAACGAGCGTTTGACGCACCGAATTGCTCCTTTTGGCTCAAAACGGGCGTTTCGGCACAGAATCGCCGCTGTTGCTCAGTTTTGGCACAAAACATGCGCTTCGGCACAGAATCGCCGCTGTTGCTCAGTTTTGGCACAAAACGTGCGTTTCGTGCACAGAATCGCCGCTTTTGCTCAGTTTTGGCACAAAACGTGCGTTTCGGCGCAGTATCGCCGCAGTTGCTCAGTTTTGGCACAAAACGTGCGTTTCAAGCACCGAATTGCTCCTTTTGGCTCAAAATGGGCGTTTCGTGCACAGAATCGCCGCTTCCGCTCAGTTTTGGCACAAAATGTATGTTTCGTGCTCAGAATCGCCGCTTTTGCTAATTGTTATCAGAAAACGACCTTTTCGTGCACATAATCTCCGCTTTTGCTCAGTTTCGTCACAAAACGTGTGTTTCGTGCGCAGCATCGCCGCTTTTGCTCAGTTTTGGCACAAAACGTGCGTTTCGTGCTCAGAATCGCCGCTTTTGCTAATTGTTATCAGAAAACGTGCTTTTCGTGCACATAATCGCCGCTGTTGCTCAGTTTTGGCACAAAACGTGCGTTTCGTGCACAGAATCGCCGCTTTTGCTCAGTTTTGGCACAAAACGTGCGTTTCGGCGCAGTATCGCCGCAGTTGCTCAGTTTTGGCACAAAACGTGCGTTTCAAACACCGAATTGCTGCTTTTGGCTCAAAATGGGCGTTTCGTGCACAGAATCGCCGCTTCCGCTCAGTTTTGGCACAAAGCGTGCGTTTCGTGCACAGAATCGCCGCTTCCGCTCAGTTTTGGCACAAAATGTGTGTTTCGTGCACAAAATCGCCGCTGTTGCTCAGTTTTGGCAAAAAACGTGCGTTTCGGCACAGAATCGCCGCTGTTGCTCAGTTTTGGCACAAAACGGGCGTTTCACGCACCGAATTGCTCCTTTCGGCAAAAAAACGGGCGTTTCGTGCACAGAATCGCCGCTTTCGCTCAGTTTTGACACAAGACGTGCGTTTCGTGCACAGAATCGCCGCTTTTGCTCAGTTTTGGCACAAAACGAGCGTTTGACGCACCGAATTGCTCCTTTTGGCTCAAAACGGGCGTTTCGGCACAGAATCGCCGCTTTTGCTCAGTTTTGGCACAAAACGTGCGTTTCGGCACGGAATCGCCGCTTTTGCTAAGTTTTGGCACAAAACGTGCGTTTCGTGCACAGAATCGCCGCTGCTGCTCAGTTTTGGCACAAAACATGCGTTTCGGCACAGAATCGCCGCTGTTGCTCAGTTTTGGTACAAAACGTGCGTTTCGTGCACAGAATCGCCGCTTTCGCTCAGTTTTGACACAAGACGTGCGTTTCGTGCACAGAATCGCCGCTTTTGCTAATTGTTATCAGAAAACGTGCTTTTCGTGCACATAATCTCCGCTTTTGCTCAGTTTCGTCACAAAACGTGTGTTTCGTGCTCAGAATCGCCGTTTTTGCTCAGTTTTGACACAAAACGTGCGTTTCGTGCTCAGAACCGCCGCTTTTGCTCATTATTATCACAAAACGTGCGTTTCGTGCACAGAATCACCGCTTTTGCTCAGTTTTGGCACAAAACGTGCGTTACGGCACAGAATCGCCGCTGTTGCTCAGTTTTGGCACAAAGCGTGCGTTTCGTGCACAGAATCGCCGCTTCCGCTCAGTTTTGGCACAAAATGTGTGTTTCGTGCACAAAATCGCCGCTGTTGCTCAGTTTTGGCAAAAAACGTGCGTTTCGGCACAGAATCGCCGCTGTTGCTCAGTTTTGGCACAAAACGGGCGTTTCACGCACCGAATTGCTCCTTTCGGCAAAAAAACGGGCGTTTCGTGCACAGAATCGCCGCTTTCGCTCAGTTTTGACACAAGTCGTGCGTTTCGTGCACAGAATCGCCGCTTTTGCTCAGTTTTGGCACAAAACGAGCGTTTGACGCACCGAATTGCTCCTTTTGGCTCAAAACGGGCGTTCCGGCACAGAATCGCCGCTTTTGCTCAGTTTTGGCACAAAACGTGCGTTTCGGCACGGAATCGCCGCTTTTGCTAAGTTTTGGCACAAAACGTGCGTTTCGTGCACAGAATCGCCGGTTTTGCTCAGTTTTGGCACAAGACGTGCGTTTCGGCACAGAATCGCCGCTGTTGCTCAGTTTTGGCACAAAACGTGCGTTTCGGCACAGAATCGCCGCTGTTGCTCAGTTTTGGCGCAAAACGTGCGTTTCAAGCACCGAATTGCTCCTTTTGGCTCAAAATGGGCGTTTCGGCACAGAATCGCCGCTTTTGCTCAGTTTTGGCACAAAACGTGCGTTTCGGCACGGAATCGCCGCTTTTGCTAAGTTTTGGCACAAAACGTGCGTTTCGTGCACAGAATCGCCGCTGTTGCTCAGTTTTGGCACAAAACATGCGTTTCGGCACAGAATCGCCGCTGTTGCTCAGTTTTGGTACAAAACGTGCGTTTCGTGCACAGAATCGCCGCTTTCGCTCAGTTTTGACACAAGACGTGCGTTTCGTGCACAGAATCGCCGCTTTTGCTAATTGTTATCAGAAAACGTGCTTTTCGTGCACATAATCTCCGCTTTTGCTCAGTTTCGTCACAAAACGTGTGTTTCGTGCTCAGAATCGCCGTTTTTGCTCAGTTTTGACACAAAACGTGCGTTTCGTGCTCAGAACCGCCGCTTTTGCTCATTATTATCACAAAACGTGCGTTTCGTGCACAGAATCACCGCTTTTGCTCAGTTTTGGCACAAAACGTGCGTTACGGCACAGAATCGCCGCTGTTGCTCAGTTTTGGCACAAAGCGTGCGTTTCGTGCACAGAATCGCCGCTTCCGCTCAGTTTTGGCACAAAATGTGTGTTTCGTGCACAAAATCGCCGCTGTTGCTCAGTTTTGGCAAAAAACGTGCGTTTCGGCACAGAATCGCCGCTGTTGCTCAGTTTTGGCACAAAACGGGCGTTTCACGCACCGAATTGCTCCTTTCGGCAAAAAAACGGGCGTTTCGTGCACAGAATCGCCGCTTTCGCTCAGTTTTGACACAAGTCGTGCGTTTCGTGCACAGAATCGCCGCTTTTGCTCAGTTTTGGCACAAAACGAGCGTTTGACGCACCGAATTGCTCCTTTTGGCTCAAAACGGGCGTTCCGGCACAGAATCGCCGCTTTTGCTCAGTTTTGGCACAAAACGTGCGTTTCGGCACGGAATCGCCGCTTTTGCTAAGTTTTGGCACAAAACGTGCGTTTCGTGCACAGAATCGCCGGTTTTGCTCAGTTTTGGCACAAGACGTGCGTTTCGGCACAGAATCGCCGCTGTTGCTCAGTTTTGGCACAAAACGTGCGTTTCGGCACAGAATCGCCGCTGTTGCTCAGTTTTGGCGCAAAACGTGCGTTTCAAGCACCGAATTGCTCCTTTTGGCTCAAAATGGGCGTTTCGTGCACAGAATCGCCGCTTCCGCTCAGTTTTGGCGCAAAATGTATGTTTCGTGCACAGAATCGCCGCTGTTGCTGTTTTGGCACAAAACGTGCGCTTCGTGCACAGAATCGCCGCTTTTGCTCAGTTTTGGGACAAAAGGTGCGTTTCACTTACCGAATTAATCCTCCTGGCACAAAACGTGCGTTTCGCGCACAGAATCGCCGCTTTTGCTCAGACTTTGGGACAAAATGTTCGTTTCCTCCACAGAATCGCCTCTCCTACTCAGTTTTGGCACAGAATGTGTGTTTCGTGCACAGAATCGCCGCTGTTGCTGTTTTGCCACAAAACGTGCGCTTCGTGCACAGAATCGCCACTTTTGCTCAGTTTTGGCACAAAACGTGCGTTTCACGCACCGAATTGCTCCTTTTGACACGAAACAGGCGTTTCGTGCACAGGATCGCCGCTTTTGCTCAGTTTTGTCACAAAACGTATGTTTCGTGCACAGATTCGCCGCTTTTGCTCAGTTTTGGCACAAAACGTGCGTTTCGGCACGGAATCGCCGCTTCCGCTCAGTTTTGGCACAAAATGTGTGTTTCGTGTACAAAATCGCCGCTGTTGCTGTTTTGGCGCAAAACGTGCGTTTCGTGCACAGACCCGCCGATTTTGCTCAGTTCTGGCACAGAAGGTGCGTTTCGTGCACAGAATCGCCACTTTTGCTCAGTTTAGGCACAAAACGTGCGTTTCGGCACAGAATCGCCGCTGTTGCTCTGTTTTGGCACAAAACGTGCGTTTCGGCACAGAATCGCCGCTTTTGCTCAGTTTTGGCACAAAACGTGCGTTTCACGCACCGAATTGCTCCTTTTGGCACAAAACGTGCGTTTCGTGCTCAGAATCGCCGTTATTGCTTAGTTTTGGCGCAAAACGTGCGCTTCGTGCACAGAATCGCCGCTTTTGCTCGGTTTTGGGACAAAACGTCCGTTTCGTGCACAGAATCGCCGCTTTTGCTCAGTTTTGGCACAAAACCCGGGTTTCGTGCACACAATCACCGCTGTTGATCAGTTTTGGCACAAAACGTGCGTTTCGTGCACAGAATCGCCGCTTTTGCTCAGTTTTGGTACAAAACGCGCGCTTCACGCACCCAATTGCCCCTTTTGTCACAAAACGGGCGTTTCGTGCACAGAATCGCTGTTTTTGCTCAGTTTTGGCACAGAACGTGTGTTTCGTGCACAGAATCGCCGCTTTTGCTCAGTTTTGCGACAAAAGGTGTGTTTCGTGCACAGAATCGCCGCTTTTGCTCAGTTTTGGCACAAAACGTGCGTTTCGTGGACAGAATCGCCGCTTTTGCTCGGTATTATGACAAAACGTGCGTTTCGGCACGGAATCGCCGCTGTTGCTCAGTTTTGGCACAAAACGGGCGTTTCACGCACCGAATTGCTCCTTTTGGCAAAAAAACGGGCGTTTCGTGCACAGAATCGCCGCTTTCGCTCAGTTTTGTCACAAAACGAATGTTTCGTGCACAGAATCGCCGCTTTTGCTCAGATTTGGCACAAAACGTGCGTTTCGTGCACAGTATCGCCGCTGTTGCTCAGTTTTGGCACAAAACGTGCGTTTCAAGCACCGAATAGCTCCTTTTGGCTCAAAATGTGTGTTTCGTGCACAAAGTCGCCGCTGTTGCTCAGTTTTGGCACAAAATGTGCGTTTCGGCACAGAATCGCCACTTTTGCTCAGTTTTGGCACAAAACGAGCGTTTGACGCACCGAATTGCTCCTTTTGGCTCAAAACGGGCGTTTCGGCACAGAATCGCCGCTGTTGCTCAGTTTTGGCACAAAACATGCGCTTCGGCACAGAATCGCCGCTGTTGCTCAGTTTTGGCACAAAACGTGCGTTTCGTGCACAGAATCGCCGCTTTTGCTCAGTTTTGGCACAAAACGTGCGTTTCGGCGCAGTATCGCCGCAGTTGCTCAGTTTTGGCACAAAACGTGCGTTTCAAGCACCGAATATCTCCTTTTGGCTCAAAATGGGCGTTTCGTGCACAGAATCGCCGCTTCCGCTCAGTTTTGGCACAAAATGTATGTTTCGTGCTCAGAATCGCCGCTTTTGCTAATTGTTATCAGAAAACGACCTTTTCGTGCACATAATCTCCGCTTTTGCTCAGTTTCGTCACAAAACGTGTGTTTCGTGCGCAGCATCGCCGCTTTTGCTCAGTTTTGGCACAAAACGTGCGTTTCGGCACAGAATCGCCGCTGTTGCTCAGTTTTGGCACAAAACGTGCGTTTCAAGCACCGAATTGCTCCTTTTGGCTCAAAATGGGCGTTTCGTGCACAGAATCGCCGCTTCCGCTCAGTTTTGGCACAAAATGTGTGTTTCGTGCACAAAATCGCCGCTGTTGCTCAGTTTTGGCAAAAAACGTGCGTTTCGGCACAGAATCGCCGCTGTTGCTCAGTTTTGGCACAAAACGGGCGTTTCACGCACCGAATTGCTCCTTTCGGCAAAAAAACGGGCGTTTCGTGCACAGAATCGCCGCTTTCGCTCAGTTTTGACACAAGACGTGCGTTTCGTGCACAGAATCGCCGCTTTTGCTCAGTTTTGGCACAAAACGAGCGTTTGACGCACCGAATTGCTCCTTTTGGCTCAAAACGGGCGTTTCGGCACAGAATCGCCGCTTTTGCTCAGTTTTGGCACAAAACGTGCGTTTCGGCACGGAATCGCCGCTTTTGCTAAGTTTTGGCACAAAACGTGCGTTTCGTGCACAGAATCGCCGCTGTTGCTCAGTTTTGGCACAAAACATGCGTTTCGGCACAGAATCGCCGCTGTTGCTCAGTTTTGGCACAAAACGTGCGTTTCGTGCACAGAATCGCCGCTTTCGCTCAGTTTTGACACAAGACGTGCGTTTCGTGCACAGAATCGCCGCTTTTGCTAATTGTTATCAGAAAACGTGCTTTTCGTGCACATAATCTCCGCTTTTGCTCAGTTTTGTCACAAAACGTGCGTTTCGTGCTCAGAATCGCCGTTTTTGCTCAGTTTTGACACAAAACGTGCGTTTCGTGCTCAGAACCGCCGCTTTTGCTCATTATTATCACAAAACGTGCGTTTCGTGCACAGAATCACCGCTTTTGCTCAGTTTTGGCACAAAACGTGCGTTACGGCACAGAATCGCCGCTGTTGCTCAGTTTTGGCACAAAGCGTGCGTTTCGTGCACAGAATCGCCGCTTCCGCTCAGTTTTGGCACAAAATGTGTGTTTCGTGCACAAAATCGCCGCTGTTGCTCAGTTTTGGCAAAAAACGTGCGTTTCGGCACAGAATCGCCGCTGTTGCTCAGTTTTGGCACAAAACGGGCGTTTCACGCACCGAATTGCTCCTTTCGGCAAAAAAACGGGCGTTTCGTGCACAGAATCGCCGCTTTCGCTCAGTTTTGACACAAGTCGTGCGTTTCGTGCACAGAATCGCCGCTTTTGCTCAGTTTTGGCACAAAACGAGCGTTTGACGCACCGAATTGCTCCTTTTGGCTCAAAACGGGCGTTTCGGCACAGAATCGCCGCTTTTGCTCAGTTTTGGCACAAAACGTGCGTTTCGGCACGGAATCGCCGCTTTTGCTAAGTTTTGGCACAAAACGTGCGTTTCGTGCACAGAATCGCCGGTTTTGCTCAGTTTTGGCACAAAACGTGCGTTTCGGCACAGAATCGCCGCTGTTGCTCAGTTTTGGCACAAAACGTGCGTTTCGGCACAGAATCGCCGCTGTTGCTCAGTTTTGGCGCAAAACGTGCGTTTCAAGCACCGAATTGCTCCTTTTGGCTCAAAATGGGCGTTTCGTGCACAGAATCGCCGCTTCCGCTCAGTTTTGGCGCAAAATGTATGTTTCGTGCACAGAATCGCCGCTGTTGCTGTTTTGGCACAAAACGTGCGCTTCGTGCACAGAATCGCCGCTTTTGCTCAGTTTTGGGACAAAAGGTGCGTTTCACTTACCGAATTAATCCTCCTGGCACAAAACGTGCGTTTCGCGCACAGAATCGCCGCTTTTGCTCAGACTTTGGGACAAAATGTTCGTTTCCTCCACAGAATCGCCTCTCCTACTCAGTTTTGGCACAAAATGTGTGTTTCGTGCACAGAATCGTCGCTGTTGCTGTTTTGCCACAAAACGTGCGCTTCGTGCACAGAATCGCCACTTTTGCTCAGTTTTGGCACAAAACGTGCGTTTCACGCACCGAATTGCTCCTTTTGACACGAAACAGGCGTTTCGTGCACAGGATCGCCGCTTTTGCTCAGTTTTGTCACAAAACGTATGTTTCGTGCACAGATTCGCCGCTTTTGCTCAGTTTTGGCACAAAACGTTGTTAAGAATATCGCGCCTTCTCCCTTGAAAGTATAACGGCCACTGTATACAATACGAAATTCCGCGAGCCGTTTCGTGTCTAAGTAACAGTCGTTTGAAAGCATTTGAACAGTGAGCACGTAACCGAAGACTGCTAGAAACAGAGAGAGAGAGAGAGAAAGAGAGAGTATATAAAAAGTGTCACGTCGTTAACTTTTAATTGAACAAATAAAACTTTAAATATAAGTTCAAGTTTTTGTCGATTAAACCTAAAACCCATAACAGGTTATGGGCCCAGATCTTATTTAAGTGAAAAGTGATTGCAATTAGTTAAGACGTGCACTGTGAATTATTTTCTTTTGGAACTGTGAATGGACGGCAAGAGCACTGGAAACTCCGAAGGTTCTGAGTCTGCACCTAACACTGAAGACGAGTTTTTCGATTCAAAAGAAGACATTCTGGAAAGTTCGACTATGTCTGAACAGTGGAAATTTTATCAAATTCACAGATTTAATGGAGAAAACTTTCATCTCTGGCGTCGTCAGATGGAAATATACATGACAGAAAATAAACTAAAGCCATACATTCTTGGTACGAACGCAAGACCACAAGAAAATCCTGGAGCATGGGACGCAAAGGATGCAGAAGCTCAAGCCTTTCTAATGCGCGGACTTGAGCTGGATCAATTGAAGTACTTAACCGACTGCAGTACAGCAGCGGAGATGTGGTCACGCCTGAAAACAGTTCACTCTGAAAAATCAGACCAATCTCTACAGGTGCTCTTAGATAAATTCATCAACTGTAAGATGGAAAAGGATGAAAAAGTGGCTGACTACATTGCTAGAATAGTTTCTCTCACCCAACGTCTAAAGGACATGGATATGGAGCAGAAGACTCAGGTAATCATTGCTAAAATTCTCGGAAGCCTACCACGGAAATTCGACAACGTAAGAACGGCCTGGTATGCTGTCCCGACGACCGATCAAACAATGGAAAAACTGACCGATCACCTTGTAAACGAAGAGACTCTCATGAACATCAGAACGTCAACAAACGAAGTCGAGGCCGCCGAAGAAGCCTTTGTAGCGAGAGGTAAACATATAACGGGTGATAGGAATTCAAGTAAGTTTGAAAATGCTTTCTATAGTAAATTCAATAACTCTAAAAGAAATGTGAAATGTAATTACTGTGACAAATATGGGCATTTCGCGAGAGAATGTCGTAAGAAAAATTACGATCGTCAAAATTCGGCTAAAAGTCATACGTACGTAGCTCAAGCCTCGAATAATGCATGCAGCTGCTCTCACGCTAATTATTCTGATAATGCAGAACTCTTTGTTGCTGAAAAACAAGTTAAATGTAAAATCGAACAACGCGACTATTGGTTTGCTGATTCAGGAGCAACTGAGCATATGACTTTTAGGCGAAATTGGCTGACTAATTTTTCACCGTTATCAGAAAATTCGTATCAAGTTAAAGTAGGTAACGGAAATCTCATTAAAGCAGTGGGGAAAGGAGACGTTAATGTACAAGTAGAATTATCGGGAAAAACGCGAAGCACATACACGATAAAAGATGTGCTGTACGTACCGGAAATAAAAAGGAATCTTATCTCTATTGCGAGATGTTCAGAGAAGGGCTTTCAAGTAATTTTTGATGCAGATAGTAAAACTGTACGGTTCATGAAACAAGGAGAACTTGTAGTAACAGGCACTAAAGAAAATAATATGTATCGTCTAAACTGTATAACAAACAGAAGTGAGCCGGTTATCGAATCAAACGTTGCTATCAGTTCCACCTTGATGGACTGGCACCAACGCCTAGGTCATCCGAATTTCAGAACCTTGAGAAATATGCAAAAACTGTCAGCAGTCGATGACTTGCACATTAGTAATTTAACAGATGAAAACCCCTTCTGCGAACCCTGCGTAATGGCTAAACAGCATAGGAATAGTTTTCCGAAAAATCAAGCAAATCGCTCTAAAACGCCGGGCGAAATTTTCCACGTCGACCTTTGCGGAAAAATGTCAGAAGGTTCTTTAGGGGGTGCGCAGTATTTTATGCTTTTGAAAGACGACTATACGAGATACTGTTTTGTATATTTGCTTAGAGATAAAACTGACGTTTTGCAAAATTTAAAGAAGTTTTATACTGAAGTCAAATCACAAGGATATGATATCAAAAGATTAAGATCAGATTGTGGCCTAGAATTTTGTAACTCCGAAGTTAAAGCTTTTCTTTTGTCCAAAAACATAAAGCATGAAACCACAACCCCTAGAGCACCTGAACAAAATGGGTTTATCGAACGTCAAAATAGGACTGTCGTCGAATCAGCTAAAGCCATGTTAGCCGGAAAAAAATTGCCCACTCATCTATGGGGTGAAGCCGTAGTTACGGCTGTTTATTTAAAAAATCGAACTGCATCGGAAACACTAAATTATGCAACCCCGTTTGAAAAATGGTTCGGTTCAAAGCCGTCGGTTAAACACATTAGAATTTTTGGTAGTGAGTGTTACGTGCACATTCCCAAAGAATTACGTACTAAATGGGAATATAATTCTATGAAATGTATACTAGTCGGCTACAATGATGATAATAAAGCGTACAGAGTATACGATCCCTCAAAGGGAAAATTGTATATTAGACGCGATGTAATATTCAATGAAACGGGTAATACTGTTAATACTGTTCTAGAATCACAAAATGCCGATAATTCTAAATTAGATTGTAAAACCGAGGATCTCAACTCAGAGAGAGACGAAATCTTTAATAAACAAACGAACTACAAAAATCCAAGGCTCCCCATACCGCGAGATCCGTATCCACTAAGGAAAAATTCGAGATCGCAGGACGTCAAGGACGAAGAAGTAAACTTTGCTGAAGCTTTCTATGCAACCGTAGAACCGGAGTCTCTTGAAGATGCTTTAGCATCGAACGAATCAAATCAATGGCTAAACGCGATCAAAGAAGAACTTAATGCATTAGAGAAGAATAATACTTGGATTTTGGTAGTACGACCAAAGGATAAAAACGTGATAAAGAATAAGTGGGTTTTTAAAAGAAAATACAAAACAACTGGCGAGGTAGACAAATTTAAAGCTCGACTCGTTGTAAAAGGCTGTTCACAGAAAGAAGGAATTGATTATAAAGAAACCTTCGCACCAGTTGCTCGGTATGAATCTATTCGTTTAATTTTGTCAATCGCGGCTGCTAAAAACATGCGAATCTACCAATTTGACGTAAAGACAGCCTTCTTACATGGCGACTTAGATGAACACATATACATGGAGCAACCTTATGGTTTTGAATACGATAAAACATCTGTCTGTCTGTTAAAACGCAGCCTTTACGGCTTAAAACAGGCACCGCGGCAATGGAATTTGAAAATTGTTAATTTCTTAACAAAACGCAACTTTATAATGACACATTCAGATCCATGTGTATTTGTTTATAAAGACGACGAACTAAATATAAAAATATATGTTGCCATTTACGTAGATGATGGACTAATATGTGGAAATAACATGCAGTTTATTTCGAACATATTAGAAGAACTGAAAGGAAAATTTGAAATAGTTTACGATGATGCTCAATGCTTTGTAGGATTACAGATAGAAAGAAACCGAGAGAACACAAAACTAAAAATCCATCAAGAAGCCTACGCCAAAAAAATTCTTGAAAAATTCAATCATGTGCAGTGCTCGCCAGCCCTTACTCCCATAGATGCGAGTAAACTAATTTTCGAATCTAACACCGATCAGAGTATGAACAAAGTGTTTCCATATCGCGAGGCTATAGGCTCCTTGATGTTTTTGACAGTTGTCAGCAGACCAGACTTAGCTTATGCAATAGGAATACTAAGTAGGTTTATGCAAAATCCCTCCCACGTTCACTGGATCGCAATAAAACGCGTGCTGAGATATGTCAAAGCTACACTGTCGTACGGAATAACATATGGATTGAACACGAATAAAATTGAAATTTCCGCTTGCTGTGATGCCGATTGGGCTAATGATCCGCTTTCAAGACAAAGTATAACAGGTTGGGTTATAATGTGTAATCAAGGACCAATCGCGTGGAGTTCCAAGAAACAATCTCTTGTCGCGACGTCCACAACAGAAGCAGAGTTTATTGCTCTTTGTACGGTTTCAAAAGAAGTGGTTTGGCTTCGACAATTCCTACGTGAATTGAATTTCGTTCAAATGAACCCTACAACAGTCTACTCAGATAATCAAAGAGCAATAAGCATAATTCTAAACCCCTATTGTGCAAAACGAACCAAGCACATTGACGTGAAATACTTTTACACCTGCGAAAAACAAAAGGAAAAGGAAATTGATGTAACTTATCTACCGTCTACTGATCAACCAGCGGATATGTTAACCAAAGCGCTACCCAAAGACAAACTACAAAACTTCGTTAAAATGCTCGGCATATATTAGATCTTTAAGATGAGAATGCGAGAGAGAGTGTTAAGAATACCGCGCCTTCTCCCTTGAAAGTATAACGGCCACTGTATACAATACGAAATTCCGCGAGCCGTTTCGTGTCTAAGTAACAGTCGTTTGAAAGCATTTGAACAGTGAGCACGTAACCGAAGACTGCTAGAAACAGAGAGAGAGAGAGAGAAAGAGAGAGTATATAAAAAGTGTCACGTCGTTAACTTTTAATTGAACAAATAAAACTTTAAATATAAGTTCAAGTTTTTGTCGATTAAACCTAAAACCCATAACAGTGCGTTTCGGCACGGAATCGCCGCTTCCGCTCAGTTTTGGCACAAAATGTGTGTTTCGTGTACAAAATCGCCGCTGTTGCTGTTTTGGCGCAAAACGTGCGTTTCGTGCACAGACCCGCCGATTTTGCTCAGTTCTGGCACAGAAGGTGCGTTTCGTGCACAGAATCGCCACTTTTGCTCAGTTTAGGCACAAAACGTGCGTTTCGGCACAGAATCGCCGCTGTTGCTCTGTTTTGGCACAAAACGTGCGTTTCGGCACAGAATCGCCGCTTTTGCTCAGTTTTGGCACAAAACGTGCGTTTCACGCACCGAATTGCTCCTTTTGGCACAAAACGTGCGTTTCGTGCTCAGAATCGCCGTTATTGCTTAGTTTTGGCGCAAAACGTGCGCTTCGTGCACAGAATCGCCGCTTTTGCTCGGTTTTGGGACAAAACGTCCGTTTCGTGCACAGAATCGCCGCTTTTGCTCAGTTTTGGCACAAAACCCGGGTTTCGTGCACACAATCACCGCTGTTGATCAGTTTTGGCACAAAACGTGCGTTTCGTGCACAGAATCGCCGCTTTTGCTCAGTTTTGGTACAAAACCCGGGTTTCGTACACACAATCACCGCTGTTGATCAGTTTTGGCACAAAACGTGCGTTTCGTGCACAGAATCGCCGCTTTTGCTCAGTTTTGGTACAAAACGCGCGCTTCACGCACCCAATTGCCCCTTTTGTCACAAAACGGGCGTTTCGTGCACAGAATCGCTGTTTTTGCTCAGTTTTGGCACAGAACGTGTGTTTCGTGCACAGAATCGCCGCTTTTGCTCAGTTTTGCGACAAAAGGTGTGTTTCGTGCACAGAATCGCCGCTTTTGCTCAGTTTTGGCACAAAACGTGCGTTTCGTGGACAGAATCGCCGCTTTTGCTCGGTATTATGACAAAACTTGCGTTTCGGCACGGAATCGCCGCTGTTGCTCAGTTTTGGCACAAAACGGGCGTTTCACGCACCGAATTGCTCCTTTTGGCAAAAAAACGGGCGTTTCGTGCACAGAATCGCCGCTTTCGCTCAGTTTTGACACAAGACGTGCGTTTGGTGCACAGAATCGCCGCTGTTGCTCAGTTTTGGCACAAAACGTGCGGTTCAAGCACCGAATTGCTCCTTTTGGCACAAAACGTGCGTTTCGTGCACAGATTCGCCGCTTCCGCTCAGTTTTAGCACAAAATGTGTGTTTCGTGCACAAAATCGCCGCTGTTGCTCGGTTTTGGCACAAAACGTGCGTTTCGGCACAGAATCGCCGCTGTTGCTCAGTTTTGGCACAAAACGTGCGTTTCAAGCACCGAATTGCTCCTTTTGGCTCAAAATGGGCGTTTCGTGCACAGAATCGCCGCTTCCGCTCAGTTTTGGCACAAAATGTGTGTTTCGTGCACAAAATCGCCGCTGTTGCTCAGTTTTGGCACAAAACGTGCGTTTCAAGCACCGAATTGCTCCTTTTGGCTCAAAAAAAATTTTTTGAAAAAAAAAAATACAACCGACTTCGAAAGGCACTAAAAAGGACGAAATAATTTAAATCTATATTTCGTAGACGGCGCAAAATTAAAAATTGTGTAAATGAAGGATGTTGTTAATGTCAAAATATGTAAAAGGATTAAAGAATTTTGACAATTTCCAATGTAGGAAATTTTTAATTTTGCGCCGTCTCCGAAATATAGATTTAAATTATTTCGTCCTTTTTAGTGCCTTTCGAAGTCGGTTGTATTTTTTTTTTTCAAAAAATTTTTTTATTTCACATTTTTTAGTGGCGATAGGAGCATTCCTTGAAAAGTTCAACAAAGGGATAGGAAGAGAAGGGCAGGGAAGGGCAGGGTAGTGAAGGGAAGGGCAGGGAATGTTGCAAATGGGATCATCGTGGAAACATCTTCGGCCGCAAAATGTAATACTAGGCTTCATCGATATCAGGCCGAATATACGTGAAATAGCACGTTTTTTGCGATAAAAGCGGAAAAAATGTAGAAATCCGAACCGGGTTTTTTTACGGGACCAACTGTTGGTCATACTCTATAAGATGCTAAAGGTTTCGTTCCGATTGGTCCATCCATCTCGGAGTAATCGATGACCATACACAACGCGGACGAAATCGTACGCTTTTTTGCAATAAAAAGGTGGCAAGCGGTGGTGAAATGCAAAATTTTTTTTTTACGGGACCAACTGGGAGTCATACCCTACAAGATGCAACAGGTTTCGTTCCGATTGGTCCATCCATCTCGGCGTAATCGGGGCACATACATAAAAAAAAAAAAAAAAAAAATATATATATACATGTCGAATTGAGTAACCTCCTTTTTCGAAGTCGGTTAAAAATGGGCGTTTCGTGCACAGAATCGCCGCTTCCGCTCAGTTTTGTCACAAAACGAATGTTTCGTGCACAGAATCGCCGCTTTTGCTCAGTTTTGGCACAAAACGTGCGTTTCGTGCACAGAATCGCCGCTTATGCTCGGTTTTGGGACAAAACGTTCGTTTCGTACACAGAATCGCCGCTTCTGCTCAGTTTTGGCACAAGATGTGTGTTTCGTGCACAAAATCGCCGCTGCTGCTGTTTTGGCGCAAAACGTGCGTTTCGTGCACAGAATCGCCGCTTTTGCTCAGTTTTGGCACAAAGCGTGCGTTTCGGCACGGAATCGCCGCTGTTGCTCAGTTTTGGCACAAAACGTGCATTTCACGCACCGAATTGCTCCTTTTGGCAAAAAACGGGTGTTTCGTGCACAGAATCGCCGCTTTTGCTCAGTTTTGGCACAAAACGTGCGTTTCGGCACAGAATCGCCGCTGTTGCTCAGTTTCGGCACAAAACGTGCGTTTCAAGCACCGAATTGCTCCTTTTGGCACAAAACGTGCGTTTCGTGCACAGATTCGCCGCTTCCGCTCAGTTTTAGCACAAAATGTGTGTTTCGTGCACAAAATCGCCGCTGTTGCTCAGTTTTGGCACAAAACGTGCGTTTCGGCACAGAATCGCCGCTGTTGCTCAGTTTTGGCACAAAACGTGCGTTTCAAGCACCGAACTGCTCCTTTTGGCTCAAAATGGGCGTTTCGTGCACAGAATCGCCGCTTCCGCTCAGATTTGGCACAAAATGTATGTTTCGTGCTCAGAATCGCCGCTTTTGCTAATTGTTATCAGAAAACGTGCTTTTCGTGCACATAATCTCCGCTTTTGCTCAGTTTTGTCACAAAACGTGTGTTTCGTGCGCAGCATCGCCGCTTTTGCTCAGTTTTGGCACAAAACGTGCGTTTCGTGCTCAGAATCGCCGCTTTTGCTAATTGTTATCAGAAAACGTGCTTTTCGTGCACATAATCTCCGCTTTTGCTCAGTTTTGTCACAAAACGTGTGTTTCGTGCGCAGCATCGCCGCTTTTGCTCAGTTTTGGCACAAAACGTGTGTTTCGTGCGCAGCATCGCCACTTTTGCTCAGTTTTGGCACAAAACGAGCGTTTGACGCACCGAATTGCTCCTTTTGGCTCAAAACGGGCGTTTCGTGCACAGAATCGCTGCTTTTGCTCAGTGTTGGCACAAAACGTGTGTTTCGTACACAGAATCGCCGCTTTTACTCAGTTTTGCGACAAAAGGTGTGTTTCGCGCACAGAGTCGCCGCTTTTGCTCAGTTTTGGCACAAAACGTGCGTTTCGTGCTCAGAATCGCCGCTTTTGCTCATTATTATCACAAAACGTGTGTTTCGTGCACAGAATCGCCGCTTTTCCTCAGGTTTGGCACAAAACGTGCGTTTCGGCACGGAATCGCCGCTGTTGCTCAGTTTTGGCACAAAACGGGCGTTTGACGCACCGAATTGCTCCTTTTGGCTCAAAACGGGCGTTTCGGCACAGAATCGCCGCTGTTGCTCAGTTTTGGCACAAAACATGCGCTTCGGCACAGAATCGCCGCTGTTGCTCAGTTTTGGCACAAAACGTGCGTTTCGTGCACAGAATCGCCGCTTCTGCTCAGTTTTGGCACAAAACGTGCGTTTCGGCGCAGTATCGCCGCAGTTGCTCAGTTTTGGCACAAAACGTGTGTTTCAAGCACCGAATTGCTCCTTTTGGCTCAAAATGGGCGTTTCGTGCACAGAATCGCCGCTTCCGCTCAGTTTTGGCACAAAATGTGTGTTTCGTGCACAAAATCGCCGCTGTTGCTGTTTTGGCGCAAAACGTGCGTTTCGTGCACAGAATCGCCGCTTTTGCTCAGTTTTGGCACAAAACGTGCGTTTCGTGCTCAGAATCGCCGTTTTTGCTCAGTTTTGACACAAAACGTGCGTTTCGTGCTCAGAATCGTCGCTTTTGCTCATTATTATCACAAAACGTGCGTTTCGTGCACAGAATCACCGCTTTTGCTCAGTTTTGGCACAAAACGTGCGTTACGGCACAGAATCGCCGCTGTTGCTCAGTTTTGGCACAAAGCGTGCGTTTCGTGCACAGAATCGCCGCTTCCGCTCAGTTTTGGCACAAAATGTGTGATTCGTGCACAAAATCGCCGCTGTTGCTCAGTTTTGGCGCAAAACGTGCGTTTCAAGCACCGAATTGCTCCTTTTGGCTCAAAATGGGCGTTTCGTGCACAGAATCGCCGCTTCCGCTCAGTTTTGGCGCAAAATGAATGTTTCGTGCACAGAATCGCCGCTGTTGCTGTTTTGGCACAAAACGTGCGCTTCGTGCACAGAATCGCCGCTTTTGCTCAGTTTTGGGACAAAAGGTGCGTTTCACTTACCGAATTAATCCTCCTGGCACAAAACGTGCGTTTCGTGCACAGAATCGCCGCTTTTGCTCAGTTGTGGCACATAACCTGCGTTTCGAGCTCAGAATCGCCGCTTTTACTCATGATTGGCACAAAGCGTGCGTTTCGTGCTCAGAACCGCCGTTTTTGCTCAGTTTTTTCGCAAAACGTGCGCTTCGTGCACAGAATCGCCGCTTTTGCTCAGTTTGGCACAAAACGTGCGTTTCGTGCTCAGAATCGCCGTCTTGTTCAGTTTTGATACAAAACGTGCGTTTCGTGCTCAGAATCACCGCTTCTGCTCATTATTATCACAAAACGTGCGTTTCGTGCTCAGAATTGCCGCTTTTGCGCATTATTATCACAGAACGTGTGTTTCGCGCACAGAATCGCCGCTTTTGCTCAGACTTTGGGACAAAATGTTCGTTTCCTGCACAGAATCGCCGCTCCTACTCAGTTTTGGCACAAAGTGTGTGTTTCGTGCACAGAATCGCCGCTGTTGCTGTTTTGCCACAAAACGTGCGCTTCGTGCACAGAATCGCCACTTTTGCTCAGTTTTGGCACAAAACGTGCGTTTCACGCACCGAATTGCTCCTTTTGACACGAAACAGGCGTTTCGTGCACAGAATCGCCACTTTTGCTCAGTTTTGTCACAAAACGTATGTTTCGTGCACAGACCCGCCGATTTTGCTCAGTTCTGGCACAGAAGGTGCGTTTCGTGCACAGAATCGCCACTTTTGCTCAGTTCTGGCACAAAACGTGCGTTTCGTGCTCAGAATCGCCGCTTTTGCTCATTATTATCACAAAACGTGTGTTTCGTGCACAGAATCGCCGCTTTTGCTCAGACTTTGGGACAAAATGTTCGTTTCCTGCACAGAATCGCCGCTCCTACTCAGTTTTGGCACAAAATGTGTGTTTCGTGCACAGAATCGCCGCTGTTGCTGTTTTGCCACAAAACGTGCGCTTCGTGCACAGAATCGCCACTTTTGCTCAGTTTTGGCACAAAACGTGCGTTTCACGCACCGAATTGCTCCTTTTGACACGAAACAGGCGTTTCGTGCACAGGATCGCCGCTTTTGCTCAGTTTTGTCACAAAACGTATGTTTCGTGCACAGATTCGCCGCTTTTGCTCAGTTTTGGCACAAAACGTGCGTTTCGGCACGGAATCGCCGCTTCCGCTCAGTTTTGGCACAAAATGTGTGTTTCGTGTACAAAATCGCCGCTGATGCTGTTTTGGCGCAAAACGTGAGTTTCGTGCACAGAATCGCCGCTTTTGCTCAGTTTTGGCACAAAACGTGTGTTTCGTGCACAGAATCGCCGCTTTCGCTCAGTTTTGCGACAAAAGGTGTGTTTCGTGCGCACAATCGCCGCTTTTGCTCAGTTTTGGCGCAAAACGTGTGTTTCGCGCACAGAATCGCCGCTTTTGCTCAGTTTTGGCACAAAACGTGCGTTTCGTGCTCAGAATCGCCGCTTTTGCTCATACTTTGGGACAAAATGTTCGTTTCGTACACAGAATCGCCGCTCCTGCTCAGATTTGGCACAAAGTGTGTGTTTCGTGCACAGAATCGCCGCTGTTGCTGTTTTGCCACAAAACGTGCGCTTCGTGCACAGAATCGCCACTTTTGCTCAGTTTTGGCACAAAACGTGCGTTTCACGCACCGAATTGCTCCTTTTGACACGAAACAGGCGTTTCGTGCACAGAATCGCCACTTTTGCTCAGTTTTGTCACAAAACGTATGTTTCGTGCACAGACCCGCCGATTTTGCTCAGTTCTGGCACAGAAGGTGCGTTTCGTGCACAGAATCGCCACTTTTGCTCAGTTCTGGCACAAAACGTGCGTTTCGTGCTCAGAATCGCCGCTTTTGCTCATTATTATCACAAAACGTGTGTTTCGTGCACAGAATCGCCGCTTTTCCTCAGGTTTGGCACAAAACGTGCGTTTCGGCACGGAATCGCCGCTGTTGCTCAGTTTTGGCACAAAACGGGCGTTTCACGCACCGAATTGCTCCTTTTGGCAAAAAAACGGGCGTTTCGTGCACAGAATCGCCGCTTTCGCTCAGTTTTGGCACAAGACGTGCGTTTCGTGCACAGAATCGCCGCTTTTGCTCAGTTTTGGCAGAAAACGTGCGTTTCACGCACCGAATTGCTCCTTTTGTGCAAAAAACGGGCGTTTCGTGCACAGAATCGCCGCTTTTGCTCAGTTTTGTCACAATACGAATGTTTCGTGCACAGAATCGCCGCTTTTACTCAGTTTTGGCACAAAACGTGTGTTTCGTGCACAAAATCGCCGCTTTTGCTCGGTTTTGGGACAAAACGTCCGTTTCGTGCACAGAATCGCCGCTTTTGCTCAGTTTTGGCACAAAACCCGGGTTTCGTGCACACAATCACCGCTGTTGATCAGTTTTGGCACAAAACATGCGTTTCGTGCACAGAATCGCCGCTTTTGCTCAGTTTTGGTACAAAACGCGCGCTTCACGCACCGAATTGCCCCTTTTGTCACAAAACGGGCGTTTCGTGCACAGAATCGCTGTTTTTGCTCAGTTTTGGCACAAAACGTGTGTTTCGTGCACAGAATCGCCGCTTTTGCTCAGTTTTGCGACAAAAGGTGTGTTTCGTGCACAGAATCGCCGCTTTTGCTCAGTTTTGGCACAAAACGTGCGTTTCGTGCACAAAATCGCCGCTGTTGCTGTTTTGGCACAAAACGTGCATTTCACGCACCGAATTGCTCCTTTTGGCAAGAAACGGACGTTTCGTGCACAGAATCGCCGCGTTTGCTCAGTTTTGGCACAAATCGTGTGTTTCGTGCACAGAATCGCCGCTTTTGCTCAGTTTTCGCACAAAACGTGCGTTTCGTGGACAGAATCGCCGCTTTTGCTCGGTATTATGACAAAACTTGCGTTTCGGCACGGAATCGCCGCTGTTGCTCAGTTTTGGCACAAAACGGGCGTTTCACGCACCGAATTGCTCCTTTTGGCACAAAACGTGCGTTTCGGCACAGAATCGCCGCTGTTGCTCAGCTTTGGCACAAAACGTGCGTTTCAAGCACCGAATTGCTCCTTTTGGCACAAAACGTGCGTTTCGTGCACAGATTCGCCGCTTCCGCTCAGTTTTAGCACAAAATGTGTGTTTCGTGCTCAAAATCGCCGCTGTTGCTCGGTTTTGGCACAAAACGTGCGTTTCGGCACAGAATCGCCGCTGTTGCTCAGTTTTGGCACAAAACGTGCGTTTCAAGCACCGAATTGCTCCTTTTGGCTCAAAATGGGCGTTTCGTGCACAGAATCGCCGCTTCCGCTCAGTTTTGGCACAAAATGTGTGTTTCGTGCACAAAATCGCCGCTGTTGCTCAGTTTTGGCACAAAACGTGCGTTTCAAGCACCGAATTGCTCCTTTTGGCTCAAAATGGGCGTTTCGTGCACAGAATCGCCGCTTCCGCTCAGTTTTGGCACAAAATGTATGTTTCGTGCTCAGAATCGCCGCTTTTGCTAATTGTTATCAGAAAACGTGCTTTTCGTGCACATAATCTCCGCTTTTGCTCAGTTTTGTCACAAAACGTGTGTTTCGTGCGCAGCATCGCCGCTTTTGCTCAGTTTTGGCACAAAACGTGCGTTTCGTGCTCAGAATCGCCGCTTTTGCTAATTGTTATCAGAAAACGTGCTTTTCGTGCACATAATCTCCGCTTTTGCTCAGTTTTGTCACAAAACGTGTGTTTCGTGCGCAGCATCGCCGCTTTTGCTCAGTTTTGGCACAAAACGTGTGTTTCGTGCGCAGCATCGCCACTTTTGCTCAGTTTTGGCACAAAACGAGCGTTTGACGCACCGAATTGCTCCTTTTGGCTCAAAACGGGCGTTTCGGCACAGAATCGCCGCTGTTGCTCAGTTTTGGCACAAAACATGCGCTTCGGCACAGAATCGCCGCTTTTGCTCAGTTTTGTCACAAAACGTGCGTTTCGTGCACAGAATCGCCGCTTTTGCTCAGTTTTGGCACAAAACGTGCGTTTCGTGCACAGAATCGCCGCTTATGCTCGGTTTTGGGACAAAACGTTCGTTTCGTACACAGAATCGCCGCTTATGCTCGGTTTTGGGACAAAACGTTCGTTTCGTACACAGAATCGCCGCTTCTGCTCAGTTTTGGCACAAGATGTGTGTTTCGTGCACAAAATCGCCGCTGTTGCTGTTTTGGCGCAAAACGTGCGTTTCACGCACAGAATCGCCGCTTTTGCTCAGTTTTGGCACAAAGCGTGCGTTTCGGCACGGAATCGCCGCTGTTGCTCAGTTTTGGCACAAAACGTGCATTTCACGCACCGAATTGCTCCTTTTGGCAAAAAACGGGTGTTTCGTGCACAGAATCGCCGCTTTTGCTCAGTTTTGGCACAAAACGTGCGTTTCGGCACAGAATCGCCGCTGTTGCTCAGTTTTGGCACAAAACGTGCGTTTCAAGCACCGAATTGCTCCTTTTGGCACAAAACGTGCGTTTCGTGCACAGATTCGCCGCTTCCGCTCAGTTTTAGCACAAAATGTGTGTTTCGTGCGCAAAATCGCCGCTGTTGCTCGGTTTTGGCACAAAACGTGCGTTTCGGCACAGAATCGCCGCTGTTGCTCAGTTTTGGCACAAAACGTGCGTTTCGAGTTCAGAATCGCCGCTTTTGCTCAGACTTTGGGACAAAATGTTCGTTTCCTACACAGAATCGCCGCTCCTACTCAGTTTTGGCACAAAATGTGTTTCGTGCACAGAATCGCCGCTGTTGCTGTTTTGCCACAAAACGTGCGCTTCGTGCACAGAATCGCCACTTTTGCTCAGTTGTGGCACATAACCTGCGTTTCGAGTTCAGAATCGCCGCTTTTGCTCAGACTTTGGGACAAAATGTTCGTTTCCTACACAGAATCGCCGCTCCTACTCAGTTTTGGCACAAAATGTGTGTTTCGTGCACAGAATCGCCGCTGTTGCTGTTTTGCCACAAAACGTGCGCTTCGTGCACAGAATCGCCACTTTTGCTCAGTTTTGGCACAAAACGTGCGTTTCACGCACCGAATTGCTCCTTTTGACACGAAACAGGCGTTTCGTGCACAGGATCGCCGCTTTTGCTCAGTTTTGTCACAAAACGTATGTTTCGTGCACAGACCCGCCGATTTTGCTCAGTTCTGGCACAGAAGGTGCGTTTCGTGCACAGAATCGCCGCTTTTGCTCAGTTTTGGCACAAAACGTGCGTTTCGGCACAGAATCGCCGCTTTTGCTCGGTTTTGGGACAAAACGTCCGTTTCGTGCACAGAATCGCCGCTTTTGCTCAGTTTTGGCACAAAACCCGGGTTTCGTGCACACAATCACCGCTGTTGATCAGTTTTGGCACAAAACGTGCGTTTCGTGCACAGAATCGCCGCTTTTGCTCAGTTTTGGTACAAAACGCGCGCTTCACGCACCGAATTGCCCCTTTTGGCACAAGATGTGTGTTTCGTGCACAAAATCGCCGCTGTTGCTGTTTTGGCGCAAAACGTGCGTTTCGTGCACAGAATCGCCGCTTTTGCTCAGTTTTGGCACAAAGCGTGCGTTTCGGCACGGAATCGCCGCTGTTGCTCAGTTTTGGCACAAAACGTGCATTTCACGCACCGAATTGCTCCTTTTGGCAAAAAACGGGTGTTTCGTGCACAGAATCGCCGCTTTTGCTGTTTTGCCACAAAAGGTGCGCTTCGTGCACAAAATCGCCGCATTTGCCCAGTTGTGGCACAAAAGGATGCGTTTAACGCACCGAATTGCTCCTTTAGGCAAAAAACGGGCGTTTCGTGCACAAAATCGCCGCTTTTGCTCAGTTTTGGCACAAAACGTGCGTTTCGTGCTCAGAATCGCCGTTTTTGTTCAGTTTTGATACAAAACGTGCGTTTCGTGCTCAGAATCGCCGCTTTTGCTCACTATTATCACAAAACGTCCGTTTCGTGCACAGAATCGCCGTTTCTGCTCAGTTTTGGCACAAAATGTGTGTTTCGTGCACAGAATCGCCGCTTTTGCTCAGTTTTGGCACAAAAGGTGCGTTTCAAGCACCGAATCGCTCCTTCGGCTCAAAACGGGCGTTTCGTGCACAGAATCGCCGCTTTTGCTCAGTTTTGGCACAAAACCCGGGTTTCGTGCACACAATCCCCGCTGTTGCTCGGTTTTGGCACAAAACGTGCGTTTCGTGCACAGAATCGCCGCTTTTGCTCAGTTTTAGCACAAAACGTGCGTTTCGTACACAGAATCGCCGCTTTTACTCAGTTTGGCACATGACGTGTGTTTCGTGCGCAGCATCGCCGCTTTTGCTCAGTTTTGGCACAAAACGTGTGTTTCGTGCGCAGCATCGCCGCTTTTGCTCAGTTTTGGCACAAAACGTGCGTTTCGTGCGCAGCATCCCCACTTTTGCTCAGTTTTGGCACAAAACGAGCGTTTCACGCACCGAATTGCTCCTTTTGGCACGAAGCAGGCGTTTCGTGCACAGAATCGCCGCTTTTGCCCAGTTTTGGCACAAAACGTGCGCTTCACGCACCGAATTGCTCCTTTCGGCAAAAAACGGGCGTTTCGTGCACAGAATCGCCGCTTTTGCTCAGTTTTAGCACAAAACGTGCGTTTCGTACACAGAGTCGCCGCTTTTACTCAGTTTTGGCACATGACGTGCGCTACGTGCACAGAATCGCCGCTTTTGCTCAGTTTTGGCACAAAACGTGCGTTTCGGCACAGAATCGCCGCTGTTGCTCAGTTTTGTAACAGAACGTGCGTTTCAAGCACCGAATTGCTCCTTTTGGCACAAAACGGCCGGTTCGTACACAGAATCGCCGCTTTTGCTCAGTTTTGGCTCATAACGTGCGTTTCGGAACAAAATCGCCGCTCCTGCTCAGTTTTGGCACAAGACGTGCGTTTCGTGCACAGAATCGCCGCTTTTGCTCGGTTTTGGCTCATAACGTGCGTTTCGTGATCAGAATCGCCGCTTTTGCTCACGGTTGGCACAAAACGTGCGTTTTGTGCTCAGAACCGCCGCTTTTGCTCCTTATTAACACAAAACGTGCGTTTCGTGCAAAGAATCGCCGCTTTTGCTCAGTTTTGGCACAAGACGTGCGTTTCGTGTGCAGAATCGCCACTTTTGCTCAGTTTTGGCACAAAAGGTGCGTTTCACTTACCGAATTAATCCTCCTGGCACAAAACGTGCGTTTAGTGCAGAGAATCGCCGCTTTTGCTTAGTTTTGGCACAAAACCCGGGTTTTGTGCACACAGTCCCCGCTTTTGCTCAGTTTTGGCACAAAACGTGTGTTTCGTGCACAGAATCGCCGCTTTTATTCAGTTTTGGCACAAAACGTGCGTTTCGTGCTCAGAATCGTGCGGAATCGTACAAGTCCCTGCCGCGTATGTCTTCGGTCTCGTCGAGCGTTCATATTCCAGCCGCGTATTGCTTTGGTCTCGTGGAGCGTACAAGTTCTAGCCGCGTATTGCTTCGGTCTCGTCGAGCGTACAGGTTCCAGTCACGTATTGCTTCGGTCTCGTCGAACGTACAATTTCCAGCGGCGTATTACTTCGGTTTAGCTATGCGTACAAGTTCCAGTGGCGTGTTGCTTCGGTCTCGTTACGCGTCCAAGTTCCAGGTACGTATTGCTTCGGTCTCGTTTAGTGTACAAGTTCCAGCCGCGTGTTGCTACGATCTCGTTTAGTGTACAAGTTCCAGCCGCGTATTGCTTCGGCCTCGCTATGCGTACAAGTTTCAGCCACGTGTTGCTTCTGTCTCGCTGTGCGTACTAGTTCCAGCCGCGTATTGCTTCGGTCTCATTATGCGTACAAGTTCCAGCCGTGTTTTACGTCGGTATCGTTATGCGTACAAGTTGCAGCCGCGTGTTGCTACGGTCTCGTCGAGCGTACAAGTTTCAGCCGCGTATTGCTTCGGTCTCGTCGAGCGTATAAGATCCAGCGGCGTATTGCGTCGGCCTCGCTATGCGTACAAGTTTCAGCCACGTGTTGTTACGGTCTCGTTATGCGCACAAGTTCCAACCGCGTATTGACTCGGTCTCGTTATGCGTACAAGTTGCAGCCGCGTTCTGCTACGATCTCGTTATGCGAATAAGTTCCAGGTACGTATTGCTTCGGTCTCAATATGCGTAAAAGTTTCAGCCACGTGTTGCTTCTGTCTCGCTGTGCGTACTAGTTCCAGCCGCGTATTGCTTCGGTCTCATTATGCGTACAAGTTCCAGCCGCGTTTTACGTCGGTATCGCTATGCGTTCAAGTTCCAGGTACGTATTGCTTCGGTCTCGTCGAGCGTGCAAGATCCAGCTGCGTATTGCTTCGGTCTCAATATGCGTACAAACTCCAGCCGCGTATTGCTTCGGTCTCGTCGAGCGTACAAGCTCCAGCCGCGTATTGCTTCGGTCTCGTCGAGCGTACAAGTTCTAGCGGCGTATTGCTTCTGTCTCGCTATGCGTACAAGACCCAGCCGCATATTGCTACGGCCTCGTTATGCGTACAAGTTCCAGGTACGTAATGCTTCGGTCTCGTCGAGCGTACATGTTCCAGCGGCGTATTGCTACGGTCTCGCTATGCGTACAAGTTCCAGCCGCGTGTTGCTACGGTCTCGTTATGCGTACAAGTTCCAGCCGCGTATTGCTTCGGTCTCGTTATGCGTACAAGTTCCAGCCGCGTGTTGCTTCGGTCTCGTCGAGCGTGCACGTTCCAGCCGCGTGTTGCTGCGATCTCGTTATGCGTGCAAGTTCCAGGTACGTATTGCTTCGGTCTCGCCGAGCGTGCAAGTTCCAGCTGCGTATTGCTTCAGTCTCGTTATGCGTACAAGCTCCAGCCGCGTATTGCTTCGGTCTCGTCGAGCGTACAAGTTCCAGCCGCGTATTGCTTCGCTCTCGTCGAGCGTACAAGTTCCAACGGCGTATTGCTTCGGTCTCGCTATGCTTACAAGTCCCAGCCGCATATTGCTTCGGTCTCGTCGATCGCACAAGTTCCAACCGCGTATTGACTCGGTCTCGTTATGCGTACATGTTCCAGCGCGTGTTGCTACGGTCTAGTTATGCGTACAAGTTCCAGGTACGTATTGCTTCGGTCTCGTCGAGCGTACAAGTTCCAGCCGCGTGTTGCTGCGATCTCGTTATGCGTGCAAGTTCCAGGTACGTATTGCTTCGGTCTCGCCGAGCGTGCAAGTTCCAGCTGCGTATTGCTTCAGTCTCGTTATGCGTACAAGCTCCAGCCGCGTATTGCTTCGGTCTCGTCGAGCGTACAAGTTCCAGCCGCGTATTGCTTCGCTCTCGTCGAGCGTACAAGTTCCAACGGCGTATTGCTTCGGTCTCGCTATGCTTACAAGTCCCAGCCGCATATTGCTTCGGTCTCGTCGATCGCACAAGTTCCAACCGCGTATTGACTCGGTCTCGTTATGCGTACAAGTTGCAGCCGCGTTCTGCTACGGTCTCGTTATGCGAATAAGTTCCAGGTACGTATTGCTTCGGTCTCGTTTAGTGTACAAGTTCCAGCCGCGTATTGCTTTGGTCTCGTTATGCGTACAAGCTCCAGGTACGCATTGCTTCGGTCTCGCCGAATGCGTGCAAGTTCCAGCTGCGTATTGCTTCAGTCTCATTATGCATACAAGCTCCAGCCGCGTATTGCTTCGGTCTCGTCGAGCGTACAAGATCCAACTGCGTATTGCTTCGGTCTCGTCGAGCGTACAAGTTCCAGCCGCGTGTTGCTACGATCTCGTTATGCATAACGGTTCCAGGTACGTATCGCTTCGGTCTCGTTATGCGTACAAGTTCCAGCCGCGTGTTGCTTCGGTCTCGTCGAGCGTGCACGTTCCAGCCGCGTGTTGCTGCGATCTCGTTATGCGTGCAAGTTCCAGCGGCGTATTGCTTCGGCCTCGCTATGCGAACAAGTTCCAGCCGCGTGTTGCTACGATCTCGTTAAGCGTACAAGGTCCAGGTACGTATTGCTTCGGCCTCGTTGAGCGAACATGTTCCAGCGGCGTGTTGCTGCGGTCTCGCTATGCGTACAAGTTCCAGCCGCGTGTTGCTACGATTTCGTTATGCGTACCGGTTCCAGGTATGTATTGCTTCGGTCTCGTTGAGCGTACAAGTTCCACCCGCATATTTTTTTTTTTTTTTTTGAAATCTCATATGAGATTTATTAAAACAATATTGCAAGCATTACACAGTGTTACATAGTATTACAAAGAAAAGAAAACAGCGACGGGAAAGAAAGAGGAAAAAAGAAAAAGAAAAAATTGCGCCCGCGCGCATATTTCTAAATAGGGGCAGATCAAAAAATCAAACCACCGTTCCTCTTAAATATGCACATTGCAGCTGTTTAGAAAGGTCAGAATAAAGTGACATGCTTTAATGTTAGGTGTAGCTATTAACAAAGAGATGTCTAATGGTTACTGAAAATTTAGCTTGCGCAGATTATAAATCAGTTTAGCTCTTTGAGTATTGTACAAATTGCATTGCCAAAGGACATGGTTAAGGGTTTCGTCTTCAAGGTTACATTTACACGTAGGATTATTTATAATACCAATACGAGCGAGGGAAGCAGCCAGATGGTAATGATCAGCTCTACTTCTATTTACAGATACAATAAACTGACGGGTCAATTTCTTGTTCCAAAACCAAGGGGAGCGACTATTATTATAATAGTTCTGAAAATAAAATTTACCTTTATGTAACCCTTGATCTTTAATTATTTTGGAAGTATAAGAGAATGCTTTTCTTTTTAAACACATCTGTTAGATCAGTAAATGGTATTTTTCGAATGAGTGAAGAGCAGGAAACAGTAGCACCTTTCGCTAGACGATCAGCCTCATCATTACCCACGATCCCGGATTGAGACGGAATCCAATAAAATTTAATAAGGTTGTTAGGATTCTCATGGAGGAATTGGTTATACTTCTTTTTTATATCAAGTATATAACTGTTAATCCTGATATCGAATTTAGTGGACCGAATACATTGCAGGGCACTCAGAGAGTCCGAGAGGATGAGAAAGTTTTCGCCGCCCTTACTCAACGCAATGTCGAGAGCATCACTTAAGGCGATACACTCAGAAGTGAACACTGAGGCGTTATGATAAATACTTCTAGATGTACGAATATTCAAATCAGGACAAAAGCAAGCAGAACCAACATAACTGGAACCTGAGGATTTACTGCCGTCAGTGAATATAGAATAGGCGGCGGAGATCCTTGCCAGTCTTTCGAAACACAGGTTAGGATCCTCTCTCCTCCCAGGAGCTGAACAAAATGCATAATCAAATGGGATTGAGGTAACCATCGTATTGAAATCGTGACAAAAGATATTGAAGTGACTGCGTGAGTCTATTTTTTTTTAGAGTAATTGCTAAAGAAACAGATGCATTCATTTATTATACCGACTGCGGAGGAAATTTAATTTTTGACTGTATTGTAATAGGATCTAATTGCATTGAGACAGAGAGAGTCACTATTTGATTGAATTTTGGCAAGGAAGCAATTGCACAAAAACTTGGCGCGTTCCTTCAAAAGAGGGAGCCCGGATTCAGCCAACATAATGTTTGTAGGAGAGCTTCTACGATAACCAAGGGCTAGTCTTATAATGTTACAAGTGTGGCCGGATCAGAGCCCCACCATGTACCACGTAAGAATTTGATTATGTTGAGAGAATATGTACATTTTTTAACAACACTATCAATTTGAGGAATAAAAGACATTTTGTAATCAAACACTATGCCCAGAAAGCGAACTGATGCACTGGATTTAATAAAAAGGTCACCAATTCTGATCGCAACAGAGCCTGGAACAATTTTTTTCTGATTGAAATGTAAAAGAACAGTTTTGCTGTTTTTTATTACATTCAACCCACCACTGAAGCCTGTTTTTGATTAATCTCTCAAAGAGCTTGCAAAAGCAGGAAGTAAGAGAAATAGGTCGAAGACCCATACCATCAGATTTACTGATAAAGTGAATGAAGGAATACTTCCAACTTAATGGATAATCATTGACCCTGTACATTTTGTTAAAAATATCAAGAAGAAGAATTTTATAGCTATCGGGAAGTTTCTTAATTATATCATAATCAATGCCATCAATTCCGGGAGCAGATTTGGCCTTTTTAGAATCCAGAGCAGTATTAAACTCTGAAGGGCTAAACTGCGAGTCAAGAAACGAGTTTTGTTGACCTGAAGGTAGCCAGCGAGTATCCGAAGGAGCCCAAGAGGGACTTATTTTGTTCAAGGCATGCTCCATTTTGTTTATATCTTGTGAGTTACTAGAAGAATTTTGAGAAGTTATTTTAGTCCAGCTATTTTTGAAAATTTTACACATATTCCAAACGTATTTAGGATTAGTTCGAAGGTTAATACTCTCGGCCAATAGTTTGAAACACTCCCTTTTCTTTTTTTTTTGAATGTTTTGGTAGCTACAGCGCACATTTTTTTGTAGTTAACTAGATCTTCTAGATTAAGAGTATACTCCCATTTTTTAAAGGCTGCTCTACGGAGTCTTTTAATTCGATTGCACTCTGCGTCCCACCAGGGAACTGGGTTGAGTATTCCGCGAAAAGGACCACATTTTTTAGGAGGAGTACAACATTTGACTGCTTCCACTACTGTATGAAAAAAGGAATTATACTTAGAGCTAGGTGATAATTGCACAAATTCCGAAGAAAGAAAATGAGAGTAGGAGTTTTCCAATTTTTCACCGAACTTAGCCCAGTCTGTGCGAATAGATTTGAGCTTAAAGGATTTTTTGTTATAAAGATGTCTATCTACACTGACATTCACATAAATTGGAAAGTGGTCAGAACCCCAGGTCTCATCACATACCTTAACTTCAATTTTGTCAGAGAAGTTAGTAGAAGAGAAAATGAGATCTATATTAGATTTTAGAGAGCGATTAATATCAATATGAGAACTTGAATTACCATTATGTAAAAATAAGTTGTTAAATTCGGCAGCAATTTCCAATCTCGGCCCGTTACTATCAGTGTATCGACAATTCCAATTTTTATTGTGAGCATTAAAATCACCTAATAGTATACAGTTATTGTTTTTGTTAACATTTGAAAGAATACAATTCCAGTGATCCTGAGAAAGAATGAGCCCTGGAGTTCTGTAACAAATTATTAAGTCCAATGAAGAAGCGAAATTTAAGATGCGAATGCCGCAAACCTCAACGGAATGATTCGGAGTTTTTAAATAATCTATTTCCGAAAAAGCGAGACTGTTTCGGACAGCAACTAATATTCCTCCACCTCTAGAGTGGTTTCTGTCCTTTCTAAGTATCCGGAAACCGGGAAAGTTAATCCTGTTCGCAGGAGTGAGCCAAGATTCAACACAAATAAATATATCGACATTGAAGAGTAATGTCCGGATTTCAGGAGCTCTTCGCAGGATGATTCTGGCATTCCAGAAAAGAATATTAAGCGGCTTGTTGTCCATTTCCTTTCCTGAAATGGATTGTGAACACCATGAAGGTGCAGATGAAGAGGTAGATTTATGTTTCTTGAATATCCATCGAACATGAATCGGTGCTTGAACCATCATCCAGATCAGAACTCAAGGTCGAATTCGTAATTTTCTTAATGATCCTGATGATGCGGCTTTTTAAGCTTCGTTCAGAGACAAGATCCTTTATATCTGACAGCATGGCGGTAAAGGCAGGAATATCTTTTGTAAATCTCAGAACATTTTCCAAAAGTTTTGGATTGTCATAGGAAGTATGTAGAAAGTCAATGGTACTGTTGAAATTAGGAGGGTATTTGTGAGAGTTCAATGAAACTAATTCTCGGGCCGGCTGCAACTGGGTTAATAGATCTTGGGTCGAGCTTTCAGATTTTTGAGACCTTTTGAGTTTTTTGTTGCCTTTTTAATTTTGGTAGGAGCGATATTTTCGAGCCTGCATTCTGGACCGTTTATCGGTTCGGTAACAGATGAGCCAGACAGTGGCCTTTTGGCAGCTGAAGGTGGCGGCATGAGGAGCTGAGCATTGTCTGACTAAAGTACGGGATTCTTATCTACAGACACAGTTGAGATGGAGTTGAGAGCTGTGTCTTCATCACATGATAGAATTTCCGCACAATTGACTTCATTTGTCTCAGACGGTAAATCTGATGAACACTGAGGAGCGGAGATAGAATTTTTACAGAATTTGGCTACGTGGCCTTCCTCTTTACACAGGAAACAAGAAAGTTTTTCGGTGGATAGATATATCCAGTAGTTGATGTTGTCGTAATTGATCTGCAACATATTGGGGAGATTTGTAACATCGTCCGGATGAATGAACACTTGCCTTCGGAAGCTCAAAACGTGTGCAAAACTAGGGTCGTTGATGCCGGCTCTGATGAAAGTAATTTGGGAAGACAGTCGTATATTACTCTTGACAAGTTCCTCTTGAACAATATGGTGAGGAATAATGGGACACACGTTTGAGAGAATAATACGTTTGGCCTTTGAAATAAGAGGACGAATTTCCAGAATATGTTGACCAATAGCGACCTTCTTGTGGAAGTGAGTAAGTTTGTCTGCGATGTCCTTACTACTCAAGTATAAACAGACACGGCCATGGGATATTCTTGAAACAAACCTAATGTTCTTCGGATCGATAATTTTCCCAATTGCCAGAGTATAGTCTTGAATCGATATACCTTCAACAGAGTCAAGGACGATTGTCTGTTCCCTAGTGGGGAACTGCGTTTGCTGAGCCATTTGAGCATAAGACATCGTGGAAGAAGCTTTCTGAATCGACGTATTCATTATGTTTAAGGATTATTTAACGATATACTTTTAAGAAGCAAGTGCCCCTGTTAGCAGAAACACAAGCAACGAGCCGCAAATGCGGTAAGAGGAAGAAAAAAAAAAGAAAACTAAGTCACAATAGTTTCCCATCTATAAACTTCGGCGAGAAGGTAACAAAAACACTACGAGTCTGACAGCAACACACACGCCAGCACGAAAGAGCAAACACGTCCATTCGCATTGATGGCTCGCGGCGAACTCCAACGAGACCGAAGAAATACGAGGCTGAAACTTGTACACTGAACGAGACCGAAGCAATACGTTCCTGGAACTTGTCCACTCAACGAGACCGAAGCAATACGTACCTGGAACTTGTACGCATAACGAGACCGTAGAAACACGCGGCTGCAAATTGTACGCTCGACGAGACCGAAGCAATACGCGGCTGGAACTTGTACGCTCGACGAGACCGAAGCAACACGCCGCTGGAACTTGTACGCTCGACGAGACCGAAGCAATACGCGGCTGGAGCTAGTACGCTCGACGAGACCGAAGCAATACGTACCCGTAACTTGTACGCTAATCGGGACCGATGCAATATGAGGCTGCAACTTGTACGCATAACGAGACCGAAGCAATACGCGGCTGGAGCTTGTGCTCTAAACGAGACCGAAGCAATACGTACCTGGAACTTGTACGCATAGCGAGACCGAAGCAATACGCTGCTGGAACCTGTACGCATAACGAGACCGAAGCAACACGCGGCTGGAACTTGTACGCTCGACCAGACCGAAGCAATACGAGGCTGGAACATGTACGCTCGACGAGACCGAAGCAATACGTACCTGGAACTTGTACGCATAACTAGACCGTAGCAACACGCGCTGGAACATGTACGCACAACGAGACCGAAGCAATACGCCGCTGGAACTTGTACGCTCAACGAGGCCGAAGCAATTCGTACCTGGAACTTGCACGCATAACGAGACCGTAGCAACACGCGGCTACCACTTGTACGCATAACTAGACCGGGGCTATACGCGGGTGGAACTAATACGCTCGACGAGACCGAAGCAATATACGGCTGGAACTTGTACGCATAGAGAGACCGGAGCAATACGCCGCTGCAACTTGTACGCTCGACGAGACCGTACCAATACGCGGCTGGAATTTGTATGCATAACGAGACCGAAGCAGTACGCAGCTGGAACTTGTACGATCGACGAGACCGAAGCAATACGTACCTGGAACTTGTACCCTCGACGAGACCCAAGTAATACGCGGCTGGAACTTGTCGACTAAACGAGACCGAAGCAATACGTACCTGGAACTTGTACGCATAACGAGACCGTAGCAATACGCGGCTGGAACTTGTACGCATAACGAGATCGAAGCAACACGCCGCTGGAACTTGTACGCTCGACGAGACCGAAGCAATACGCGGCTGGAGCTAGTACGCTCGACCAGACCGAAGCAATACGAGGCTGGAACATGTACGCTCGACGAGACCGAAGCAATACGTACCTGGAACTTGTACGCATAACTAGACCGTAGCAACACGCGCTGGAACATGTACGCACAACGAGCCCGTAGCAATACGCCGCTGGAACTTGTACGCTCCACGAGACCGAAGCAATTCGCGGTTGGACATAGTACGCATAGCGAGACCGAAGCAATACGCAGCTGGAACTTGTACGCTCGACGAGACCGAAGCAATTCGTACCTGGAACTTGCACGCATAACGAGACCGTAGCAACACGCGGCTACCACTTGTACGCATAACTAGACCGGGGCTATACGCGGGTGGAACTAATACGCTCGACGAGACCGAAGCAATATACGGCTGGAACTTGTACGCATAACTAGACCGTAGCAACACGCGCTGGAACATGTACGCACAACGAGACCGAAGCAATACGCCGCTGGAACTTGTACGCTCCACGAGACGGAAGCAATTCGCGGTTGGAAACAGTACGCATAACGAGACCGTAGCAATACGCGGCTGGAACTTGTACGCTCCACGAGACGGAAGCAATTCGCGGTTGGAAACAGTACGCATAACGAGACCGTAGCAATACGCGGCTGGAACTTGTACGCATAACGAGATCGAAGCAATATGCGGCAGGAACTTGTACGCTTGACGAGACCGAAGCAATATGTGGCTGAAACTTGTACGCATAGCGGGACCGAAGCAATACGCCGCGGGTACTTGTACGCTCGATGAGACCGAAGCAATACGCGGCTGGATATTGTACGTATGCGCGGTCAAAGCAATACGCGGCAGGATCTTGTACGCTTATGGAGGCCGGAGCAATACGTACCGGGAACTTGTACGCATAACGAGACCGAAGCAATACGCAGCTGGAACTTGTACACTAAACGAGACGGAAGCAATACGTACCTGGAACTTGTACGCACAACGAGTCCGAAGCAATACGTACCTGGAACTTGTACGCATAACGAGACCGTAGCAACACGCGGCTGGAACTTGTACGCGCAACGAGACCGAAGCAATACGCTGCTGGAACTTGTACGCTCGACGAGACCGATGCAACGCGTACCTGGAAATTGTACGCATAACGAGACCGAAGAAATACGCAGCTGGAACTTGAACGCTCGACGAGACCGAAGCAATACGTACCTGGAACTTGTACACCAAGCGAGACCGAAGCAATACGCGGCTGGAACTTGTACGCATAGCGAGACCGAAGCAATTCGCGGTTGGAAATAGTACGCATAGCGAGACCGAAGCAATTCGCAGCTGGAACTTGTACGCTCGACGAGACCGAAGCAGTACGTACCTGGAACTTGTACCCTCGGCGAGACCCAAGTAATACGCGGCTGGAACTTGTCGACTAAACGAGACCGAAGCAATACGTACCTGGAACTTGTACGCACAACGAGATCGTAGCAACACGCGGCTGGAAATTGTACGCATAGCGAGAGCGAAGCAGTAGGCGGCTGGAACTTGTAGACTAAACAAGACCGAAGCAGTATGTACCTGGAACTTGTACGCATATCGAGACCGAAGCAATACGCAGCTGGAACATGTACGCATATCGAGACCGAAGTAATACGCGGCTGGAACTTGTACGCCCGACGAGACTGAAGCAATATGCGGCTGGAACCTGTACACTAAACGGGACCGAAGCTGTGACGACCGGTCGCCATGACAACCGTCGTCACCGCGTACCGTCGTCACCGCGTACCATTGTCACCGCGCACCATTGTCACCGCGCACCAGCACCGCGCACCGTCACCGCGCACCACCCGCGAGCACCGTCGCACGCACCGGCGCCACGCGGCGCAAGAGCAATTTATGAAGCAATCGATCACCGGATCGATGAGTTGGCTCGGGGCTTCGGCCCCGACCGGACCTCCTCGGAGGTCCTCTCCAAGGCAGCCGGCTCGCCTAGCCCGCGGACAATGCCCGGTCTAGGCGATCCTGGAGGCCGGCGTCGTTGCGAAGGACATGGCCTCGCAACGGGGCTGGCTACGCCAACCCACGCGCCGACCGTGCTGCGAAGGACATGGCTGCGCAGGACGGCCAGCCAGGCCGCGGCAACCGGTCCATCGGCTCGAGACCCTCGAGCGACGCCCCCCCCCCCCCCCCACCCGCCGGCGACCGGCGTGACGAGGCAGCAGCGTTACACAGCAATACGCGGCTGGAACTTGTTCGCATAACGAGACCGAAATAATACGCAGCTGGAACATGTACGCATATCGAGACCGAAGCAACACGCGGCTGGAACTTTTACGCTCGACGAGACCGAAGCAATACATGGCTGGAAGTTGTACGCTAAGCGAGACCGAAGCAACACGTACCTGGAATTTGTACGCATAACGAGACCGTGGCAACCGGTGGCTGGAACTTGTACGCTTATGGAGGCCGAAGCAATACGTACGTGGAGCTTGTACTCATAACGAGACCGTAGCAACACGCGGCTGAAACTGGTACGATCGACGAGACCGAAGCAATATGCGGCTGGAACTTGAACGCATAGCGAGACCGAAGCAATAAGCCGCTGGAACTTGTACGTTCGACGAGCGCTGATGGCCGGGGGGAAATGTTGGCGAATTCTCCTTTGAACACGCGCGGCCATTAGTGTTCGTAGCGAAAATAGTTCGCCGGTGCGTCGTTGCAGATAGCGGCAGCACCTCCCGGACACGCATGGCTACGATCGCGCCATAAGCGAGAAGAAATCGGTACACGTGCACCGGCCACGCGGTGCCGGTACGACGCCATTATCGCACTATCGTTCACGTCGTATACGCCTTAACACGTGCTTTTCACGCTCGTTTCCTTTCATCTTTATTAGTATCTCAGACCACGCGTAGAAGTTAGTAAGGTGTTCGCGCATGAAGTGCAGTGCCCTGTTCACTCCATTAGTGTGTTAATTTTCTTTAATTACTCTCGTTAGCTATAATTTAAGATAAGTTTCGCGTGTATATACTCGTCCGCTCTGTGTTAGACCTAAGTGTAAATAATTCTGTAAATAGTTCTGTAAATATAATAATCTCGTGACCGTCCAACAAAGGTGTCGTGTCTCTTCCTTTTCCGCCCGCTCTGTCCACGCAAAATCGCGAACATTTGGTCCTTCGAGCCGGATAGTGACACGCCCTTGCCGTGACGGTTTGAAAAACGCCGTTATACCGTTAACCGACAATTTGAGTGACGTCAGCACCATGGTGTGTTTGTGTTTCGTGAACTCGCAGACTCAGTGGTGTTTGATTCGAACGTTGACACGTCCGTGCGTGCGTGAAACTCGTTTAATTTAAACGATGACTTTTCAACGCGTACGTGAACCTCGAGCTGCAGTGAGACAGTGACCCTCGCGAAATTTACGATGCCGAAATCGCGAGATTCCTCGCCCTCTTCGCAGGCGGATTCCGCGCCTGCGGACAAATCGGAAGGACTCGACACCGTCGCGCCTCCGCGTCTAGCTATGCCGGAAGAGAACACGCAGCCTTCGCAGGTGGCTCGCCCACGCTCGCCCGCTCGACTCTCCTCCGAGCTACAGGTCCGCGCAAGAGATCAGGAGGATATGCCGGACCACTCAACGCTGCAAACTTTGCAGTGAGCAACACCACTCAATGCTTCATGGCGCCGACCTAAGCCACGTGGTGGTGCCTGGCCATCGACTGTCCACGCAGCCTACGCAGGGCCTTTCGCAACCCTCGACATCGACCACGCGTCACACCGGCTCAACCGCTTCCGATTGAAGGGTCGGCGCAGTCGTCGAAGACAACGCAGTTCACGCAGCTCACGCTTCTAGACCACGCACGGACGCCCACGCTTCCAAGCAACGTACGGACCACGCAACGAGACCACGCAGAACACGGACAACACTTCTAGCAACAGCACTCGCCCGAGTGCACACCGACCTCGCAGTTCAGCAGGTGAGAATCTTGGTCGATTCAGGCTCTGAAATCTCACTTGTTTCAGAATCTCTAGTATCGCAGCTTCAATTGAAACGAACACGCTACACCTTGGATGTCCACGGAGTTGGTGGAGCAAAGACTTCGCAGTCGAACGGAGTGGTCAATATTACCCTCCATTCCAATTACCGGCCTCTCTCAGTCGCCATTCAAGCTCACGTGCTTCCACGGGTGACAACGTGTCTACCATCGACGCCACCAACTCTCGCAACACCGCCCTCGCATCTGGATAAACTGAATCTCGCAGACCCACAGTTTCTGGTCTCCAGACCAGTGGACATCATTCTTGGAGCTGACGCTTACGGACAGATCATCAAGCCAAACATCATTCGTCATCCGTCAACGCAGCTGGTCGCGCAACTGTCTATCTTTGGCTGGCTCGTGATCGGCCCCATCGAGGGCCCTCCTACTCCACGCAGAACCGTTCATCAGGTTACGGTCAATAATACCAATCGCCAACTGGACGAGTTTCTCAGCCGATTTTGGACGCAAGAGGAGCCACCACAGGATACGACGCCGTTGCTCACGCCAGACGAACAGGAGTGTGAGGAACACTTCAAGACCACGCATTCAATGGACTCGACAGGAAGATACATCGTGCGGTTGCCGCTCAAACTACATCCTCGAGCGTTAGGCAATTCCTATCAAACAGCACACGCCTGTCTTCAGCGAATTCTCAGACGTCTCAGCAAGGACGACCAGTACAATCAGCTGTACACCAAGTTCATGCTCGAGTATGAGCAGCTTGGTCATATGGTAAGACTGAACAACAACTCAATAACCAGTTCGTTGCAGTATTATCTTCCGCATCACAGCGTCCTCAAGTTAAGCAGCACGACCACCGCTCTTCGGGTGGTGTTCAATGGCTCCAGTTCAACTTCCTCAGGATATTCGCTGAACGATCTTATGCATACAGGTCCCAATATTATGTTGAACATCGCGGATCTCCTCATCTGGATACGCAGGTACAAACATCTGTTTGCAACGGACATCACGAAGATGTATCGACAGATCAAGGTACATCCCGATGATTGGAACTTGCAACGCATACTCTGGCTTGATGACACGCAGACGGAAACGCATTACCAGCTGACCACCGTCACGTACGGGACGAAAGCTGCCCCGTATCTCGCGGTGCGCACACTCTTGCAACTTGCAGAGGATGAAGGGTCGAAATATCCCCTCGCCGTGGATCCCATCAAGAATGGCAGGTATGTCGACGATATTTTTGGTGGCGCAGATACGGTAGATCATCTCCTCGAAGTGGCGCAGCAGCTGACACAACTTTGCCAGGCGGGTGGATTTCCTCTGGCAAAATGGCACTCTACCAGTAAATCGTTGCTTGAAGTCTTCGCATCCAACCAAGGAAACGCAGCAATCTCATTCGATGACTGCGAGACCAAAATTCTCGGAATAAAATGGACCCCGCATCAAGATACTTTCAACTTTTCAACTATACCTTCTTCCAAACGCACGCAGTTCTCCAAACGCCTCATCCTATCCGAAGTAGCACAAGTCTTCGATCCTCTCGGTTTTGTCGCACCTGTAGTCATACGAGCCAAAATCTTAATTCAAGAGCTTTGGTTACAGGAACTCGGTTGGGACGACATCCTGCCTCCTCACATCACTCGCCGTTGGCTTCACATCAGGGAAGATTTAACTAGCTTGGCCAAGCTTTCCATCCCACGATGGTTCAACACAACGACCACGTCGACCGTTGAACTCCATGGATTCTCTGATGCGTCAGTCTTCGCGATGGCAGTTGTCGTCTACCTCGTCGTCCGCTCACCGTCCACGGGTACCCAAATTTCTCTGGTTTGCTCGAAAACGCGAGTGGCTCCACTCAAACGCCTAACCATCCCGAGGCTAGAATTAACAGCAGCGCTGCTACTTTCCAAACTGGTAAGGCATGTTCACGCTACTTTGAACATGACCATTACGCCGTCCATTCTTGTGGACGGACTCCGAAGTTACGCTTGCATGGATCAAGATGCACCCCTCCAAATGGAAGGATTACGTACACAACAGGGTAATCCAAATTCAAGAGATCACGCAGCAATATCATTGGAGACACACGCCAGGAACATCAAATCCTGCAGACTGCGCGTCGAGAGGCATTTCGACGGAGCAGTTACACCAGCATACTCTGTGGTGGACGGGACCACCGTGGCTCAAGAAAACGCAGAACGCATGGCCCAAGCAGACCAGTGGTGACGCAGACGAGCTAGGAGCTCCAGAAGCTCGCTCTGTCGTCTCACTCCACACGTTGAACGCAGTCAAGGAATATTCATGGAATTTAATCTATCAATATTCTTCTGTTGACAGGTTGTTCAGAATCACGTCTCTTTGCCTTAAATTCGTGGACAAACTGTTGAAACGATGCAACGCTTCGCCCACGCCAATGATTTCCGCAGCTGACATGGAAAAGGCCAGGATCTACTGGATTCAGGCCACGCAGTCCCTTTACTTCAAAGACGAACTCGCAGCACTCGCCAAGGGGACTTCGCTTTCATCTACGCATCCTTTAACACGGCTGACCGCTTACCTCGACCATCAAGGGATCGCCAGGGTAGGAGGACGGCTGCAACACTCCGAACTGTCGCACGAAGGCAAACATCCGGTAATTTTGCCTCGTGATTCACGGCTCTCAGCGCTTCTCATCGACCACGCACATCAGCAAACGATGCACGGAGGTACGCAAGACACCCTCGCCCTTCTCAGACAACGCTATTGGATCATCGGTGGAAGAGCTCCGGTGAAGACTCACATCCTCAGGTGCGTGAAGTGTGCTCGGCAGAGGGGGATCCGTGCCCATCAACTGATGGGCCAACTACCTCTCTGTCGGGTCACTCCATCGCGCCCGTTCACGCACACCGGCGTGGACTACGCAGGACCACTCACGCTCAAGACCTGGAAAGAACGAGGAGCGAAAACGCATAAAGGGTGGATTTGCGTATTCGTCTGTTTCGCAACCTCAGCTGTTCACTTGGAAGTTGTTTCAGATTACTCTACAGACGCTTTCATCGCAGCCTATCGCAGATTCACGTCCCGCAGAGGTATCGCAGCATGCCTCTACTCAGATTGCGGTACCAACTTCCAAGGAGCAGACGCACAACTTCGGAAACAATTCAACGAAAGTACACGCGAAAATCAGAACATCGCAGCTTTACTCGCCAAGGATGGTACGCAGTGGAATTTCAACCCGCCTGCCGCTCCGCACATGGGCGGAAAATGGGAGGCCGCGGTCAAGTCGCTCAAATTTCACCTCAAGAGGACGGTTGGAGATGCTTTGCTGACGTACGAGGAATCAGTAACATTGCTCGCGCAGATCGAAGCCATCCTCAATTCACGACCATTGGAACCACTCAGCGACGATCCAGACGATCGTCTGGATAAGTGTTTCAGCCCTGTCACCAGGCCATTTTCTCGTCGGAACGCAGCTGAACGCAGTACCAGAACCCGCACTGCTTGATGTCGCAGCCAGCAGACTGTCAAGGTGGCAGTTCATTCAACAGCGGCTCCAACAATTTTGGAAGCTCTGGTCCACGCAATATTTACAACGACTCCAGGCGATCTCCAAATGGCACCGTCCAACCAACAAGATCAAGGTAGGCTCTCTTGTTCTTATCACTGACGAACGTCTGCCCCCAGGCAAATGGCCCATGGCCAGGGTTCTCAGGCTCCTACCAGGGAAGGATGGACTGACCAGGGTCGTCGAGTTCAAGACGGCCACCACGACGCTCACGCGGCCTATCGCCAAGCTTGCTCTGCTCCGGCAGCCCACTCCGGACGACGCGGACACGCAGACTTCATCACCGACCAGTCGCTGATGGCCGGGGGGAATGTTGGCGAATTCTCCTTTGAACACGCGCGGCCATTAGTATTCGTAGCGAAAGTAGTTCGCCGGTGCGTCGTTGCAGATAGCGGCAGCACCTCCCGGACACGCATGGCCACGATCGCGCCATCACGAAGAAGAAATCGGTACACGTGCACCGGCCACGCGGTGCCGGTACGACGCCATTATCGTTCTATCGTTCACGTCGTATACGCGTTAACACGTGCTTTTCGCGCTCGTTTCTTTCATCTTTATTAGTATCTCAGACCACGCGTAGAAGTTAATATCATTGTCCGCGCACGGTGAAGAATACCGAAAGTGTCATATGCATAATATTTCGTGTCTGTTTCAGTTTGTAGTTAAATAACTAGTCGTAAGAATCACGCGTGTATATACTCGTCCGCTCTGTGTTAGACCTAAGTGTAAATACTTCTGTAAATAGTTCTGTAAATATAATAATCTCGTGACCGTCCAACAAAGGTGTCGTGTCTCTTCCTTTTCCGCCCGCGCTGTCCACGCAAAATCGCGAACAAACAGTAATAGGGACTTTACAGGAGTTCCGATACAAAATCGAGCAAAAACTAGATCATTAACTTTTTTTTTTTTTTTTTTTTTTTTTTTACGTGGAGGAAATCTGAACGGCAGACACCCCCCTGCCGCTCGGGGGAGCGACAGAGGGGTAGTGTGGGGTTAGACCCACTAAAACCTCCACGGCGACCTTCGGACGCTCTTCCACCTCTGGCGGATTCGGGGGAGTCACGGGAACTCTTAGAGAACACAACCGCGACTCCCCCTCGCCATGGCCGGTCATCTATCCTTTGATGACCGGCCGCGTCCCGAGGAGGGGGAGTTTAATCCTCCCCCTCCTATGACCTCTGTTTCCGCAGTGCAGGGAGGCCGCGCCCCGCACCGCTCCATCCCGGCGGCCGCTTATCTACTACCCAGGGCCCCAGCCCTGGGTAATACGGCCGCCCGGGGGGACGGCGTTAAACATGCCGTCCCCCCGCTCCCGTCGACTACTACGTCTCGATCTGCTGACGGCGGGGGAACGAGGGGGACCCCAGATGTGATCCACCCCCTGCCGTCAGCTACCCTCCTTAGTCCGGGGGTCCCACGGCGCGGCCTCTCACAGGCCGCACACGCCGCCGCCCCCGGGTTCTTCGAGCGGGATCGGATCGTTCCCGATCCCGCTCGGCGGCCTCCTTCTGCCTTATTACTTCCTCGCAGAAGGAGGCCACCTGCTTCCAGTTCCTCTCGCTCTCCAGCATTGCCCCAACTACTGCCGGGAGCGAGAGGTCTCCTCCAATCTCACACCGGAGGACTCGACGCAGCGCTGAAAAGGCGGGGCATTCCTCCAGCGTGTGCTGCGCCGAGTCCTCCTCCTCCCCACAGTGGTGGCAAACCGCCGTCTCCTCCCGTCCTATCCGACACAGGTAGACACCGAAACAGCCGTGTCCGGTGAATACCTGTGTCAGACGGTAGGTGAGCCTACCGTGCCGCCGCTCCCGCCACCTTTGCAGGTGTGGCAGGAGGGCCCCGGGGACGCGTTCGCTGGCGTGGGAGGACAACTCTCTACGCCAAACCTCCCACATGCGCCCCCGGGCCTGGAGTTCCAGCTCCTGGACCGCCTCAGGCTCCAGCGGAGCCCCCCGGGCGCTGCGGCAAATGCTATTGCGCCTATAAATATAGGCGCGCACCGCCGCGAGCAGCTCGAAGGGTAGTTCCCCGGCCAGAGCCAGCGCCGCCATAGTGGACGTGGTACGGTACCCGCGGACGAGGCGAATAGCCATCGTACGCTGTAGCCGACGCAACAGTTGCGTGTTGCGCCGGCTTGCCATCCCGGCCGGTGCCCATATAGGGGCACCATATAAGGCCATGGAACGTACCACGCCTAAGTACAGGCGGCGCACCCAATCCCCAGGTCCCCCGAGATTAGGCAGCAGGCGCCCCATAGAGGCCGCTGCCTTTTCCACTCGGGGGACGAGGCGGTCGAAATGAGCCTCGAAACTCCAGTGGCTGTCGAGGATAAGTCCCAGATACTTCATCCGGGAACCCACCTCGATACTGGCTCCACCTACCTGGATCCACGACCGCGTCGGAGGCTTGGACCGAGGCCGGCCATGAAACCATATGCCCTCGGTCTTCTCCGGGGATATCCTCAGCCCCAGGTCGTGGATCCTCCGGACGACGGCTGCCACCGCAACCTCCGCTGTTCGGATGGTCCTCCCGAACGTGTTCCCGACGGTCACCACCAGCGTGTCGTCCGCGTAGCAGACTAAGGTGGCGCCGTCGGGAAGCGAGGCCTGCAGGACCGTGTTGTATCCGGGGTCCCACAGAAGCGGGCCCAAAACGGACCCCTGTGGGACCCCACGGTCTACTTCCCTCCGCATCGTCCCGTCCCGGCCCGGGAATTCTATCCCCCTGTCCCGCAGGTAGTCCCCGATCACCGCCTGAAGGTAGGGAGGCACCTGGTGACTTACCAGTGCCTCCCTTATGGCGGGCCAGGGCAGGGTGTTGAAGGCGTTGACGATGTCGAGCGACACCGCCAAACACACCCCGCCCCTGCTGACAGCATTATCCGAGAGGGACTTGACGCGCTCAACCGCGTCTACGGTCGATCGTCCCTCTCGGAATCCAAACTGGCTGTCAGCCAGATCGGGGCCAGCGCGGGACAGATGGCTGGTGAGGCGAGCGGCAATGATGCGTTCGAACATCTTGCCCGCCTCATCCAGCAGACAAATGGGCCGGTACGCGGAGAGAGAGTCCGCAAGCCTCCTCTCCTTTCTCAGGAGGACCATCCTACTCCTCTTCCATATGTCGGGGAAGATCCCGGACATAAAACACTCCCCAAAGAGGGAACGTAGCCTCCCCCCAGGACGCGCAAAGCGAGCGCCTAGGCTCGGCCGGGTATCCCATCAGGCCCCGGGGCGGTGTTCTTGCCCCGGAGCCAGCGGATGACGCCGACCATCTCCTCCTCGGTGACCCCCACGTCGGAGGACGTGTAACGTGCCTCCGTCTCGGGTCGGGGTCGGGACAATTCCCCACCAGGGGGGAATAACGTGTCCACGACCCTCCCGAGAAACTGGGGGTCGAGGCTCTCTGAAATGGGAGGTGCCCAGGGACGTAAACGTCCCATCACCATCTTATAAGGGCGCCCCCACGGATCTTTATTCAGAGAGCCGAGGAGATCCTTCCATGCCTGGGCTTTCGCTCGCTTGATGGTCAGCTGCAGGGCGACTACCTTCTCCCTGTAGTCCCCGTACAGCTGGGCAGCCCGATGTTCGTCGCGTCGTCTTCGTCGACGGGCGCGGGTGTACTGGCGTCGCGCGCGGACGCACTGCGTGCGTAGCTCCGCGATTTCGCTCGACCACCAGTACACCGCCTTCCTCGGATGGACCCTGGCCCGGGGCATAGCGACGTCACATATGGACGTCACAGCACCCCGGAACCATCGGGCTTCCACCCGCCCGTCGACCGGCCCGGCCGGATGTTCGGGCCAGGCCACGACTTGGGCTGCCGCCATCAGCGCGTCCCGGTCCAGGCGCCGTAGCGCCCATCGCGGTGGTGGCTGCTGTCCTCCCGGGCGACGTCGGGGTGTCGCTTGTGGGGCAGCGGAGAGGTCGATCACGATGTATCGATGATCCGATAACGATTCGACCTCTACCGCCACCCTCCACCCCGAAACACAGCGCGCGGCGGGGGGCGTTGCCCATGAGAGGTCAACGATGGACCCCCCGTTGTACCGCACGCACGTGTGGACGGAGCCCGTGTTTAGCAAACGGAGCTCCAGTCCCGCCGCCCAGTCGAGCACCTCCATGCCCCTCGAGTCTGTCCTGGGAGACGACCAGGCCGTGGCCTTGGCGTTAAAGTCTCCCAGGACGAGTACCGGACGGGGATGGCAGCGGGAGATACATCTCCCCAACCCGTCCAAGTACTCTTCAAACTGCTCGGGGGGCCAACTCGGAGGTGCATATACCGCCACCACCGCGAAACCCTCCCATTCTACCGCCAGGAAGCCCCGCCCACGCTCCAGCAGCGTGCACGGCGGGGCACCTGGCCTCCCTCCCCAGAGGGTGGCGACGGAGCCCGCGGAGTCCCCCATCCAGCTTGGATGGTTGGGGACTCTATATGGTTCCGCCACCACGGCCAACCCGGCCCCCTGCTCGGCCATGGTCTGCATCAGCAGATCCTGAGCTCTGGCCGAGCAGTTCAGGTTGACCTGGAGTACGGGGCCAGCGGGACCCATCACTCCACCTCTGGAACAACCTCCATGGCCACCGCCGGAGCGGCGGCCGTTGGGGCCTTAACCGGCCCGCCTTCCTTTCGGGCGGTGGGGGCTGATGCGCCCACCACTGCCGCTGGAGCGGGGGCCGCTGCCTTGGCCCCCGCACCCTTTCTCTTCCCGCCCTTCTTCTTTTTGCCGGCCGCCTTGGCGGCGCCGGCGGGGCACTCCCGACCCCCGAGACGGTGCGCCGAGGGCCTCCCCTGGTCCGCACAGACCGGACACTTCGGGGAGGCCTTGCAGGCGCTCGCCGCGTGGCCCGGGTCGCCGCAGACATAGCAGCGACCCGTGCGGTCCGCCTCATTTGTGCACCGCTGTCTGGTGTGTCCCATTTCCAGGCAGCGGTAACACTGCAAGGGCCGGGCCTGGAGGGCCTCAACCGTCGCCAGAGTCCACCCAATCGTGACCTTGCCTGCCACCGCCATTTTCCTGGCGGCGGCAGCTGGGCACCGGACCCATAGGGTGCCGAGGCCGGAGGCAGAAGACCGGATTTCTCCGGTCTGAACCTCCGCCTGTTGGCACCCTCCTACCGCAGCGACGGTCGCCGCCACCTCTTCGGGGGTGATGCCGTCTACTAGGCCCCGGAGTCGGAGCTCCGACTTTTTCATGGGCCTAGCGACTTTCACCCCCGTCCCTTCCAGGGCCACCACCATCTTCGCCGCCAGCTGCTCGGCCTTCGCCGCTCCGTCCGGACCAGCGACCTCCAGTACAAGGCCGCCGGTCACCGCCCTCCTCGGTTTTAGGGAGGCGATGCCCACGTCCGCCAGGTTTATTTTTGACCTGACGGTCGCCATCGCCTCCGCGTAGGATACCTTCCCCCCTGCGGGATCGTCAAAGTGACGGCCGCTGTACGGGGGGGGGGGGGGGGCGGGATGGGAGGGCCTTCTTTTCCGGGGGCTGTATAGCAGCCCCCTTCCGCTGCTTCTTCGCCCCAGCTGGGGCGCTTTTCGCCCCCTGCTTGGGGCGTGCAGGCGTAGCGACGGCAGTTACTGCAGCCGCAGTCCGCCGCCGCTCCTTCCGACCCACCACCTTGGACCACTCGTCCGTTGTTGGGGGTCGAGGAGCTGCTGCGTTTGGCGGCTGGGGTGCCGCCTTGGCCTCCTTCACGGCAGGGCCCGGAGGTTTCGGCTGCCGCGGTTGCGGCGCCGGGCCCTCCGCCTCCTTCTTCTTCTTCTTCGCCGGCGGTTTCGCCGACGAGGAGGCTGCTGCGGTGGCCGCCGCATACGACGACGAGCCCGCCAGCGGCCCCAGCTGCCTCCTGAATGACGCAAATTTGGCGTCAATGAGGGAGCTGATCTGCTCCAGCAGATCAGCGGCAGCTGGTGCAGACCGCTGGGGCTCCGCCGCTGGGGGAGCCGGTGCCGTCCTCCCCTGAGGCACGGCGCCATGCGTAGACGTCGGAGGCGTTGGTTGTCGCCGGGGCGGCGATGGCGGGCGCGGCGGCGGGGCAATTAGTGCCCGGCCACTCTCCACCTCCTGCCGTAGCCGGGCCAATTCGGCCCGCAGCTCCGCCATCTGTCCGCGGAGGAGGTTATTTTCCTCCTCCAGCTTCCGCGTAGCGGCGCTGGCTGACCTAGTGGCCAGCTCAGACACCGCCGCGCGGGTGTTAATTGCCGCCAGTCTTAGGGCCCGGGCCAGGTTACCCTTGAGCCCTTTCGAGACGCCGGCCACCCTCTCAACGGTTGACTGCGCCTCCAGGACAGCGGCTGCCACGTCCGCTGTCGGGCGCTGCCGGAGCTCCCGCGCTACGGCCACCTCGTCGGGGAGCGGCATGCTTCCCTTGCTTGGATGCCGCGGGGGGACCGAAGGGTCGAGGGGATCCTCCGCGGCCCTCGCCTCCGCTTCCAGCTGGCGCGCCTCCGCGTATTGAAGCCCCGCTTCCGCGAGGCGCACCTGCTCGCCGGTCGTTGTTGGCCGGCCCCTCCTCTTGGACGAGGCGATCGACGACGCCCTGCTCGTCGTCGATCTCACGGACTCGAGCGAGACGTCCGAGTCCGCATCGCTGTCCTCTTCTCCATCGGTGGGAGGTGCGCAACGCTTACCGCTGCGCATTGTGCGGCCCTCCCCCGAAGTCCCCTCCTTCGCCTCTCCATGTTCGGCGGCAAGACGGGAGAGGGAGGAAGCCCCTACCCTCTCCGCGCCATCTGCTCGCCGGACCGGAGACCGATCCCGGTCTCCACTCGCATCGCGCGACCGAGGCCGTGACCTCGGAACGGCGATGCGCTCCAAACGGACGGTGGGAGTCCCAACCGTCGCGTCTTCGCTTGTAGCATGAGATGCTACGCAGGCCAAGTGGTCCACCTGCGTAGCACTGCAGTCGTAGGATAACGACGTCCGGGGGCCTGCTTTCGCACCCACAACGGACGCCGGTACTGGGGTTCCGAGCCCCTGCACCGTAGTCAATACTCCTGATCCTGAATTCTCCATGGTTGGTTTATTGTTCAGGGTTCCTTCCCTTAGTCCATTTGGTCCGCGACTGCTTATTCGTCACCCCGGAGGATGCTTATTTCGCAGCTAACCAACATATCTGCTGGCCGTTCCCCTATCCGCCACCTGGGGACGCGCCGGGTTGCGGTGGACATCCGCGCCCGAAAAAAAAAACAATAGATCCCTTAACCTAATCCAATCCCAACCCATCCCCTCCCGATGGAAGAATACTCACCACCTTCTTGTGGTTGCCATTGAATAATGACAACTTCATTGTGTATAACAATAAGTATCATTGACAAAGAGTGAGTTTCCAATAACTGTTACCAATATTACACCTTGTAGCGATCCCATACTGTAATGACAATAATAGCTGCCGACCGCTGCTAGTACTGCGCGACTCGGCCGCTCGAGCCAGCGTATCCTGATGTACCGCTCCATTCAAACAGTTTTCGTATGGCCAATTTTAAAGTGTCCATATTTCTGAAAACTGCTCCGGAAAGGGGACGAACGGGGCTATGTTCTCAAATTTTTTCAGATTTTTAAACATTTCCCCACTACTATAAAATTGCATTTGTTTAAAACAATTGCAAAATAAGCGATTAAAAAAAATTTTTTTTTAACTGAAACAATTTTGATTTGATACTCCCATGTCTTCACTATAAGTACCTAAACGCCCGTTTTGATCGGTTTGTTACTTTAGGAGTTATAATTTATTGAAAAAATGTGAGCACTATATTTTCAACAGCTGTAAAGTCTACAGTTTTCAAAATTTTGAAAAATCCTTCGAGATATGATAATATATCACTAAAAACTACAACATATCTAAATTTAAGCAAAATCGGAAACAGTGCTCCGAAAAATGTCTGATTTCGCGTGGAATGGCCTATTCATTTTGCAAACAATGCTAACATGCCTCCCGATGGTAACCGACTCTTCAAAGTACAATACCTAATCGACTATTTCTCCAAAAAATCTGAAGAAAATTTCAATCTTTCACAAAACATTTGTATTGACGAAGGTATGATACCGTGGCGCGGAAGGCTTATGTTTAAAACTTATAATCCATCCAAAATTACGAAATATGGTATTCTTATCCGAATGCTATGCGATTCTGCTAGTGGATATATTTCGAGTTTTAAACTTTATTGTGGCGTTGGACAAAGTTTAAACACCACAATAATGGAATTAATGAGACGTTCCTTTGGAATATGGCACCATCTCTATATGGATAATCTGTACAATAGTGTTTGCCTCGCAAAAGAACTACTTTTGAAACAAATCCGAGTGTGTGGAACAATAAGGCTTGACCGAGGACTACCAGGTTCCGGGCGCGGATGTCCACCGCAACCCGGCGCGTCCCCAGGTGGCGGATAGGGGAATGGCCAACAGATATGTTGGTTAGCTGCGAAATAAGCATCCTTCGGGGTGACGAATAAGCAGTCGCGGACCAAATGGACTAGGGGAAGGAACCCTGATTTCAAACCAAGTATGGATTCAGTTTCGTCAGAAGTGAAGGCTACGGTGCAGGGGCTCGGAACCCCAGTACCGGCGTCCGTTGTGGGTGCGAAAGCAGACCCCCGGACGTCGTTATCCTACGACTGCAGTGCTACGCAGGTGGACCACTTGGCCTGCGTAGCATCCCATGCTACAAGCGAAGACGCGACGGTTGGGACTCCCACCGTCCGTTTGGAGCGCATCGCCGTTCCGAAGCCACGGCCTCGATCGCGCGATGCGAGTGGAGACCGGGATCGGTCTCCGGTCCGGCGAGCAGATGGCGCGGAGAGGGTAGGGGCTTCCTCCCTCTCCCGTCTTGCCGCCGAACATGGAGAGGCGAAGGAGGGGACATCGGGGGAGGGCCGCACAATGCGCAGCGGCAAGCGTTGCGCACCTCCCACCGATGGCGAGGACAGTGATGCGGACTCGGACGCCTCGTTCGAGTCCGTGAGATCGACGACGAGCAGGGCGTCGTCGTCGATTGCCTCGTCGAAGAGGGGCCGGCCGTTAACGACCGGAGCGTATGTGCGCCGCGCGGAAGGTGTGCTGGAGTACGCGGAGGCGCGCCAGTTGGAGGCGGAGAAGAGGGCCGCGGAGGATCCCCTCGACCCTACGGTACCCCCACGGCAACCCAGCAAGGGGAGCATTCCGCTCCCCGATGAGGTGGTAGTGGCGCGGGAGCTTCGTGAGCGCCCGACAGCGGACGTGGCAGCCGCTGTCCTAGAGGCGCAGGCGAACATTGAGAGGGTGGCAGGAGTTTCCAAGGGCCTAAAGGGCAACCTCGCCCGGGCCCTGCGTATGGCCGCCTTGAACACTCGCGCGGCGGTCACCGAGCTGGCCACCAGATCGGCCAGCGCTGCCACGCGGAAGCTGGAGGAGGAGAACATCTTCCTCCGCGGGCAACTGGCGGAAATGCGGGCCGAGCTGGCCCGACTACGCCAGGATATGGAGAGCGGCCGGGCATTGATTCCCCCGCCGCCGCGACCACCCTCGCCGCCCCGACGGCCACCAACACCGCCGACGTCCACGCGGCGCTCGGCGCCACAGCAGAGGACCGCCCCAGCTCCCCCGCCGGTGGAGCCTTCGCAGTAAGCGCCAGCGGCCAACGATCTGCTACAGCAGATCAGCTCCCTGATCGACGTCAAGCTGGCGTCGTTCAGAAGGGAGCTGGGACCGCTGGCGGCCGCGGCACGCACGGCGCCTGTAGCCGCCCCCTCTGCGCCGGCTAAGCCACCGGCGAAGAGGTCTAAGAAGGACGGTGACGGACCTGCTCAGCGCGCGGGTCCATGCAAGACGCCGGGCACTGCAGCAAAGGAGGCCAACGCGGCGTCGCAGCCGGTCAAGACGACAGCCCCTCGACCCCCAGCGGAAGAGTGGGCCAAGGTGGTGGGGCGAAAGGAGCGGCGACGGGCCGCGACTGTAGCAACGGCCGCCGCCGCAGCCCCCACCCGCCCGGAACAGGCCGGTAAAAAGGCCCCAGCCATGGCGGGAGCCAGCAGCAAAAAGAAGAAACAAGCGAAGGGAGCTGCTCGGCAGCCGAAGAAGGCCCTCCCGGCTCGTTCCCCCCGGACAGCGGCCGTCACACTGACGGTCCTTCAGGGGGGGAATATTAGCTACGCGGAGGCGATGGCGACCGCCAGGTCCAAGATCAACCTGGCGGACGTGGGCATCGCCTCCCTCAAGTCGAGGAGGGCAGTGACCGGCGGCCTGGTTCTGGAGGTCGCCGGCAAAGATGGTGCCGCGAAGGCTGATGCACTGGCGGCCAAGATGGCAGAGGCGCTGGAGGGCACCGGGGTGAAGGTGGCCAGGCCGACCAAGACGGCGGAACTGAGGATCCGCGGCCTGGTCGACGGTACCACCCCGGAGGAAGTTGCGGCGACCGTCGCTGCGACTGGAGGGTGCCGGAAGGAGGAGGTGCAGACCGGACAGATCCGGTCTACCGCCTCCGGTCTTGGCACCCTGTGGGTCCGATGCCCGGCCGCTGCCGCCAGGAAACTGGCGGTAGCTGGGAAGGTGTTGGTCGGGTGGACCCAGGCGACGGTCGAGGCCCTCCAGGCCCGACCCCTGCAGTGATACCGCTGCCTTGAACTGGGTCATACCAGGCAGCGGTGCACTAATGAGGCGGACCGCACGGGTCGCTGTTATGTGTGCGGCGACCCGGGCCTTGCGGCGAGCGCCTGTACGGCTCCCCCGAAGTGCTCCGTGTGTTCGGACCAGGGGAGACCGTCGGCGCACCGCCTCGGGGGTCGGGGGTGCCCTGCCAGTGCTGCCAAGGCGGCCGGCGGCAAGGCGAAGACTGGGAAGAAGAAGAGGGCGGGGGCCAAGGCAGCGGCCCCCGCCCCAACGGCAGTGGCGGGCGTATCAGCCCCCACCGCAACCATCGAAGGCGGGCCCGATAAGGCCCCAGCGGCCGCCGCCCCGGCGGTCGCAATGGAGGTTGTCCCAGAGGTGGAGTGACGGGGCCCGCTGGCCCCGTACTCCAGGTCAACCTGAACTGCTCGGCCAGAGCTCAGGATCTGCTGATGCAGACCATGGCCGAGCAGTGGGCCGGGTTGGCCGTGGTGGCGGAACCATATAGAGTCCCCAACCATCCAAGCTGGATGGGGGACTCCGCGGGCTCCGTCGCCACCCTCTGGGGAGGGAGGCCAGGTGCCCCGCCGTGCACGCTGCTGGAGCGTGGGCGGGGTTACCTGGCGGTACACTGGGAGGGCTTCGCGGTGGTGGCGGTATACGCACCTCCGAGTTGGCCCCTCGAGCAGTTTGAAGAGTACCTGGACGGGTTGGGGAGATGCGTCTCCCGCTGCCATCCCCGTCCGGTACTCGTCCTGGGAGACTTCAACGCAAAGGCCACGGCCTGGTCGTCTCCCAGGACGGACTCGAGGGGCAGGGAGGTGCTCGACTGGGCGGCGGGACCGGAGCTCCGTTTGCTAAACACGGGCTCCGTCCACACGTGTGTGCGGCACAACGGGGGATCTATCGTTGACCTGTCATGGGCAACGCCCCCCGCCGCGCGACGTGTTTCGGGGTGGAGGGTGGCGGAAGAGGTCGAATCGTTATCGGATCATCGATACATCGTGATCGACCTCTCCGCTGCCCCCCAAGCGACGCCCCGACGTCGCCCGGGAGGACAGCAGCCACCATCGCGATGGGCGCTACGGCGCCTGGACCGGGACGCGCTGATGGCGGCAGCCCAAGTCGTGGCCTGGCCCGAACAACCGGCCGGGCCTGTCGACGGGCGGGTGGAAGCCCGATGGTTCCGGGGTGCTATGACGTCCATATGTGACGTCGCTATGCCCCGGGCCAGGGTCCATCCGAGGAAGGCGGTGTACTGGTGGTCGAGCGAAATCGCGGAGCTACGCACGCAGTGCGTCCGCGCGCGACGCCAGTACACCCGCGCCCGTCGACGACGACGACGAGATGAACGTCGGGCTGCCCAGCTGTACGGGGACTATAGGGAGAAGGTAGTCGCCCTGCAGCTGGCCATCAAGCGAGCGAAAGCCCAGGCATGGAAGGATCTCCTCGGCTCTCTGAACAAAGATCCGTGGGGGCGCCCTTATAAGTTGGTGATGGCACGTTTACGTCCCTGGGCGCCTCCTATTTCAGAGAGCCTCGAACCCCAGTTTCTCGGGAGGGTCGTGGACACGTTATTCCCCCCTGATGGGGAGTTGTCCCGACCCCGACCCGAGACGGAGGCACGTTACACGTCCTCCGACGTGGGGGTCACCGAGGAGGAGATGGTCGGTGTCATCCGGTGGCTCCGGGGCAAGAACACCGCCCCGGGGCCCGATGGGATACCCGGCCGAGCCTGGGCGCTCGCTTTGCGCGTCCTGGGGGGGAGGCTACGTTCCCCGTATGGGGAGTGTTTTATGTCGGGGGTGTTCCCCGACCTCTGGAAGGGGAGTAGGATGGTCCTCCTGAGAAAGGAGGGGAGGCCTGCGGATTCTCCCTCCGCGTACCGGCCCATTTGTCTGCTGGATGAGGCGGGCAAGATGTTTGAACGCATCATTGCCGCCCGCCTCTCCAGCCACCTGTCCCGCGTTGGCCCCGATCTGGCTGACAGCCAGTTTGGATTCCGGGAGGGACGATCGACCGTAGACGCGGTCGATCGCGTCAAGTCCCTCTCGGATAACGCTGTCAGCAGGGGCGGGGTGTGTTTGGCGGTGTCCCTTGACATCGTCAACGCCTTCAACACCCTGCCCTGGCCCGCCATAAGGGAGGCACTGGTACGTCACCAAGTGCCTCCCTACCTTCAGGCGGTGATCGGGGATTACTTGCGGGACAGGGGGATAGAATTCCCGGGCCGGGACGGAACGATGCGGAGGGAGGTGGACCGTGGGGTCCCACAGGGGTTCGTTTTGGGCCCGCTTCTGTGGGATCACTCGTATAACACGGTCCTGCAGGCCTCGCTTCCCGACGGCGCCACCTTAGTCTGCTACGCGGACGACACGCTGGTGGTGACCGTCGGGAGCACGTTCGGGAGGACCATCCGACGAGCGGAGGTTGCGGTGGCAGCCGTCGTCCGGAGGATCCACGACCTGGGGCTGAGAATAGCCCCGGAGAAGACCGAGGCCATATGGTTTCATGGCCGGCCTGGGTCCAAGCCTCCGGCGCGGTCGTGGATCCTGGTAGGTGGAGCCAGTGTCGAAGTGGGTTCCCGGATGAAGTATCTGGGACTCATCCTCGACAGCCACTGGAGTTTCGAGGCTCATTTCGACCGCCTCGTCCCTCGAGTTGAAAAGGCAGCGGCCTCTATGGGTCGTCTGCTGCCGAATCTCGGGGGACCTGGGGATTGGGTGCGCCGCCTATACTTAAGCGTGGTACGGTCCATGGCCTTGTATGGTGCCCCTATATGGGCACCGGCCGGGATGGCAAGCCGGCGCAACACGCAACTGTTGCGTCGGCTACAGCGGACGATGGCTATTCGCCTCGTCCGCGGGTACCGTACCTCGTCCACTATGGCGGCGCTGGCTCTGGCCGGGGAACAACCCTTCGAGCTGCTGGCGGCGGTGCGCGCCTATATTTATAGGCGCAATGGCATTTGCCGCAGCGCTCGGGGGGCCCCGTTGGAGCCTGAGGCGGTCCAGGAGCTGGAACTCCAGGCCCGGGGGCGCATGTGGGAGGTTTGGCGCAGGGAGTTATCCTCCCACGCCAGCGAACGCGTCCCCGGGTCCCTCCTGCCACACCTGCAAAGGTGGCGGGAGCGGCGGCACGGTAGGCTCACCTTCCGTCTGACACAGGTATTCACCGGACACGGCTGTTTCGGTGTCTACCTGTGTCGGATAGGACGGGAGGAGACGGCGGTCTGCCACCACTGTGGGGAGGAGGAAGACGCAGCATACGCTGGAGGAATGCCCCGCCTTTTCAGCGCTGCGTCGAGTCCTCCGTTGTGAAATAGGAGGAGACCTCTCGCTCCCAGCAGTAGTTGGGGCAATGCTGGAGAGCGAGAGGAACTGGAAGCAGGTGGCCTCCTTCTGCGAGGAAGTAATAAAGCAGAAGGAGGGCGGCGACGGGTGCGGCCGGCCAGAGGCCGCGCCATAGGGCCCCCGGGATAAGGAGGGTAGCTGACGGCGGGGGGTGGATCTCTTTTGGGGTCCCCTTGTTCCCCCGCCGTCAGCAGATCGTGAAGTTGAGTCGACGGGAGCGGGGGGATGGCATGTTTAACGCCGTCCCCCCGGGCGGTCGTGTTACCCAGGGCGGGGGCCCTGGGTAGTTGATAAACGGCCGCCGGGACGGAGCGGTGCGGGTCGCGGCCTCCCTGCACTGCGGAACCAGAGGTCATAGGAGGGGGAGGAGTAAACTCCCCCTCCTCGGGACGCGGCCGGTCATCAAAGGATAGATGACCGGCCATGGCGAGGGGGAGTCGCGGTTGTGTTCTCTAAGAGTTCCCGCGACTCCCCCGAATCCGCCAGATGCGGAAGAGCGTCCGAAGGTCGCCGTGGAGGTTTTAGTGGGTCGAACCCCACACTACCCCTCTGTCGCTCCCCCGAGCGGCAGGGAGGTGTCTGCCGATCAGATTTCCTCCACGTAAAAAAAAAAAAAAAGGACTACCAGGTTCTTTAAAAAATGCAAAATTGAAAAGATCTGAATGTTTGTTCAAACGTCAAGGGGAAATACTTTTGCAGTTCTGGCTAACCTTGAAAAACAAAGTTGTCCGAATGATATCTACAATTCACAATGCCGAATTTATGGACACTGGAAAGATTTGTAGAAAAACTGGTCGACCGATTCAAAAACCCTGATGTATTTTTTATTATAATCAGCATATGAAAGGAGTGGATCGAGCTGATCAATATCTAAGCTATTACCCCATATTCAGAAAGACTCTAAAGTGGTCTAAAAAGGTTGCATTATATCTTTTTAACTGCAGTCTGTTCAATGCGTTTAAAGTACATAGACATATGAACGTAAGTTGTGGTAAAACTCTGGCATTTCGTGACTTCCTGCTGCATATAGCAAGATATTGGATACAAGACACAGACACCGAAGGGAATTTTGAAAATCCTTCAACATCGACTCATCATCATCATGATCTACTTCACAGACATTCTGGAAATTTAAAATAACACCAATTAATCCCAATTTCTCCAACTAATAAACATAAAATAAGAAGATGTCACTTATGCTATTTATAATACATCGTATTAGAAAAACCACAAGATTGATGTGTAAAACGTGCAAAGTTGCGTTACACTTGGGGAACTGATTTGCTACCTATCAACAGAAAAAGAAATATTAAATGAATGCGGAATTTAGTTAAATGGAATTATTTTATAAAAAGCAGTTAAGTTTATTATATTGTTATAAATTTTGTTATATATTTGTACGTTTAAATAATTATCACACAACGGAATAAATATTGTTGTATAATAATGTTGAATCATTTCATGAATTTACGTAAAGTTTGTAATGAGGCAAATTTTGGCCTCGTTACGAGACGTTGGCGCGCCCCGCTCCCCCCGTTCCGGCGAGTCCTCGCCACCGGGACGCGGATGTTTTCGTGTATGAGTGTGTCAGTGCGTGTGTGTATGTGTCCTTTTTTGTGTTGCGGCCGACCGCCTCGCGCTCCGCCACGGCGGAGCATCACCGCCGCCGGTGGTGGGGACCTCCACCAGAGGAGGGAGGTGCCAGACGGGTCCACCACCACCGCTGCCCGCCCGGCTGACCGGTCGCAGTGCCTCCACCCCAGCAGCTGCCCTAGGGATGACCGTTAGCCGGCCTCGGAGGACGCCGGGCCTGGTAGCAGCCGATCACCGCCATCTTGCCTGAAGCACGCCAGAGGGCTTCCCGGGACTCGGCCACAGGATCTAACGACCGAGCGGCCCATCTTGGTTACCGAACTCCCTGGGGGGGGGGGGGGGGGTCGTACCGGCGGCGAATTAAGAAAGAAGCGCGCGAGCAGGTGCAGAGCACGGTCGTAGTGTGGGAAATTTGAATTTTAATTTAGTTTATTTCGTTGGCGTGTGTCGAGTCCCCATTTATATTTCATTATGTGTGTGTTTGCGTGGCGCCCGCTTGTGGAAGGGCCACCCGCACCTTTTTGTGGATACGTCGCCGCACTCCAGGTCCAGGTAGGACTCACGCCTTTTGTGTGATTTTTGTTAGCGTGTGTGAGTGCGAAAGGATCGGCGTGGACGCGGGAATATCGCAATATTCCATCTCGTATCGTGTTCCGCGATCTAGGCGACAGGATCGACCCGAGGAGACGAGGACTCTCGAGGCCCGTCCCATTGACCACGCTCCCGACCGATTCGTTGTCCGTTATCGTCCGATTGTCGAGCTCCGGTGGCTTGACCTCGGAATCGTTACCGTCGACGCTCGTACCGCGCGTTCGAACGAAGCGCATCTTCGTTCCGCGAATTCGTGCGCCGAAAGTTGTAGTCGGTTTCGTCGAGGCCACGGCGCCTCCGCCTTAGAATCGCGAACGGGTCCCCCCGAACCTGAATTCGCGATCCCGACTAATCTTTCGTTTCTGCTGTATTTGAGACTCTAGGACCACCGACGTTTTGTATCCGGCCCCTAGGTTTAGTTTCTCCAGTAGACTCTTCTTTTTGTATTGGGGAATTTCCGCGTCGCGGTTCCTCTTGCCGCACTTGGCGGTCGCATACCTTTTCCTCTCCGCAAATGTGTACCACGGAATTCCCGGCTTTTTGTTGATTGACACGGCCACTTCGGCCAATATTAAAGTTAACGATTTAACGAAACACTCGTGGGTCACTGTCAATTAACCTCCCCTGATTTCCGCTCCCATACCGAGCAGCCGGAAGGGCGAGGGTTCCGGAGGAGTGCTACGGCACTGGCGCCCAAAGAATCAAATCGTCCGTGGATTTGTGCACGGGGCGCGCGGAAAGCGACTTTCCCTGGTCGTACTCCAGCGCAGGGCACCCCTTTGGCTGCCCCCATAACCCGTCCGTCACAAAATTGGCGCCCAACGTGGGGCCCGATTTTGTGACGTACGGGTTATGAGTGCACCCCTTCGGCTGCCCCCATAACCCGTATGTCACAAGCTTTTTTCAAGCGAAGAAATGTTTACAAATAGTGTGTTGAGGATCTACGCCTCAATTACCGCCCGAGCGCAGCTATACCGACGCGATCATCAGGGCTCTCACGCGGAGAGCACGGAAGCGCTACCTCTCCCCGCCCCTGACTCCCAAAATTTCGAACAACTCGCTTGCAGAACGAGAGCGTATCAGATTTCGTAGAAGAGTTAGAAAGAAAGCAGTGAGAAAGAGAAAGAGGGAGTGAGTGAGAGGCATAGGAGTAGTGTGTCAGGAGTACAACGTTTATTGTAATAATTTGCGAGCGTGCTCAAATTCTAAATTGTTAAATTAAAGTAAGAAAATTAACCATAATAATCACATTAATTTCCACCTTTAAACAAAAGTACTTAAGAATATTTTTTTTATTAGCACATGTACTCAAACTTTTGACCGGTAGTGTATTTATAGAGTTAATAAATAATGTATTCTCTTTCGTATAATTACTTTGAATTTCGCGCCAGTCCGAAATATTCAAGATGGTAGCAAGCGTTAGAGACACGGTAGATTAATAATTAATTCAAACAATATAATTAATTCAATATTTATTAAAACTATAATCTCAAAGGTAAAACAAAAATTATAACACTTATATATTTTATTTTTATTAGCAATTAAAGTAATTTAATAAAATTAATCAATTCTGTAATGCGAGCGACTGCGATATAAATAGTATTAGTGCGATCTTGAAAAGTGAAAGTACGCGAAATCTGGAGTATAAATAGACGTATAGGGGTAGCGTTCAGAGCAGAATTGATCTGGCCTCCGTACAGAACAGACTATAAGGAATCAAAGGACTCTCGACTCGGGGTGTAGCTGGAGCACTGCATTAACTTTCAGAATCTCGCGACTCGAGGTTTGCTCTAGGTTCAGGATAGCGAAAGCTATTGAAGCTAGCGAGGGGCGAAGCTCCCTATTGAGCGACCTGGTCTCTGAACCTCATTGTTAAAGAGGTGTTAATCGCAGGGTTCTTGCGAAAACCTTAATCTAATATTAACTTTGCGACCGACGGGGTATGGGGGCAGCCAAAGGGGTGCCCTGCGCTGGAGTGCAACCAGGGAAAGTCGCCCTCCGCGCACCCCGTGCACAAATCCACGGACGAATTGTTTACCCTGGGCGCCAGTGCTTTCGCACTCGTCCGGGAACCTCGCCCTTCCGGCTGCTCAGTATGGAGCGGAAATCAGGGGAGGTCAAATGAAAGTGACCCACGAGTGTTTCGTTAAATCCCAACTTTAATATAGGCCGAAGTGGCCGTGTCAACCAAACAAAAAACGGGAATTCCGCGGTACACTTTTACGAAGAGGAAAGGTACGCGGCCGCCAAGTGCGGCAAGAGGAATCGCGACGCGGAAACTCCCAATACAAAACGGCTCTACGTAGAAACTAAAACTAGGGGCCGGATACAAAACGTCGGTGGTCCTAGAGTCTCAAATACAGTAGGAAAGAAAGATTAGTCAGGACCACGGACGCGGGTTCGGGGGGACCCGTTCGCGATTCTAAAACGGAGGCGCCGGGATCTCGACGAAACCGACAACAACTTTCGTCGCGCGGGTTCGCGGAATGAAGATAAGCATCGTTCGAACGCGCGGTACGAGCGTCGACGGTTACGATTCCGAGGTCGAGCCGCCGGAGCTCAACGATCGGACGATACCGGACAACGAGTCGGTTGGGAGCGTGATCAAGGGGACGGGCCTCGAAAGTCCTCGTCTCCTCGGGTCGGTCCTGTCGCCTTGGTCGCGGAACACGGTACGATGCGGAATACCCCGATATTCCCCCGTTCTGGTCGATCCTTTCACACCCACACACGCAACAAAAACCAAACCAATAGACGTGAGTCCTACCTGATCATGGAGTGCGGCGACGTATCCAAATAACGACGGTGCGGGTGGCTCGTTCTCCAAAAACGCCACGCAAACGCACGCACACATATAACCCAAATAAATACAAAATAAGCAAAATGAAAAGAATACTATAAATACAATCAAAAGAAAAGAAATGGGGACCGAACACGCTCGCTAAATCAAATAAACTAAATTAACTCAAACTTCCAAAATCACTAAATCTATCGACCGCGCGCTTCTCTCGATCTTAAAATTCAACGCCGGTACGCGATTCTACCCCCCCCCCCCCCCCCCGTGAGTTAGGAAAACTTAATGGGCCACTCGATCCTCAAATCCTTTGGCCGGGTCCTGGGAATCCTCTGGCGTTGCTGGAGGGGGGTCTTATCGCAGCGGCGATGGTCGGCTGCTCCCAGGCCCGGCGTCCTCGGGGGCCGGCTGCCGGTTGTCCCAAGGGCGGCGGCTGGGGTGGAGGCGCTGTGACCGGTCAGCCGGGCGGGCAGCGGTGGTGGTGGACCCATCTGGCACCTTCCTCTCCTGGGTGAAGGTCCCCACGACCAGCGGCGGCAATGCTCCGCCATGACGGAGCGCGAGACGGTCGGCCAAAAAAATAGACATTCACACACACGCTCACACGCTCAGGCATTCCGCGCACAAAAATCCTTGTCTTGAAGACGAGGACTCCTGCAAACTCTCGTAACGAGACAAAAGTTGCCTCGTCACAACTTATAGAATCACGGCAATTGCTGTTTCAATCTTTCAGACACTCGGGGTTCGCTCTAGGTTCAAAATAGCGTAAGTTACTGAAGCTAGCGAGAGGCGAAGCTCCCTATTGAGCGGCCAGGTCTCTGGAACTCGTTATTTAGTGTTACGTCCCTAGCAATAACCTCAATTTTCGTCCTTCGCTATTCCAATGAGGCCTCGCCCTGGAATCCGCGAAGCATCAGCGTTTTCGCCTCGGTAACACGAAATCAGGGGACTCGCGGAATGCGATGGCGAAAACCCTTTGACAGCAGGTTGTCGCAACCAGCAAGCGTGACCTACTCCCCTCGGGGAGTATAAGTATCGGCGCGACGCTAGTATGCCAGTTCCTTGATTACGCGAGCTAAAGACGAAGTGCTGCCCGTCCGTGAACCGCGAGTTTTGAGTGTAACCCCGATCCGCATAGTAGCGAGAGACGAGACCTAATAGTGTGAGTGACGGTCAAGGTGTGGATTACGAGAAGCGACGCAGATACAGCGAAGGGTATGTAATATAATACACAGAATATAACAGATTGTCTCCCTCATCCGCCTGTCTAAGAATTACTGAAACCCATCTTATACCCGTAACCTTTTTTTTTTTTTTTTTTTTACGTGGAGGAAATCTGATTGTCAGACACCCCCCTGCCGCTCGGGGGAGCGACAGAGGGGTAGTGTGGGGTTCGACCCACTAAAACCTCCACGGCGACCTTCGGACGCTATTCCACCTCTGGCGGAGTCGGGGGAGTCACGGGAACTCTCGGAGAACACCACCGCGACTCCCCCTCGCCATGACCGGTCAGCTAGCCTTTGCTGACCGGTCGCGTCCCGAGGAGGGGGAGTTTAATCCTCCCCCTCCTATGACCTCCGTTTCCGCAGTGCGGGGAGGCCGCGCCCCGCACCGCTCCATCCCGGCGGCCGCTTAACAACTACCCAGGGCCCCCGTCCTGGGTAATACGGCCGCCCGGGGGGACGGCGTATTGTATGCCGTCCTCACCTCACGCCGTCCGAAACCTCACGATCCCGCTCGGCGGCCTCCTTCTGCTTTATTACCTCCTCGCAGAAGGAGGCCACCTGCTTCCAGTTCCTCTCGCTCTCCAGCATTGCCCCAACAACTGCTGGGAGCGAGAGGTCTCCTCCGATCTCACATCGGAGGACTCGACGCAGCGCTGAAAAGGCGGGGCATTCCTCCAGCGTATGCTGCGCCGAGTCCTCCTCCTCCCCGCAATGGTGACAGACCGCCGTCTCCTCCCGTCCGATGCGACGCAGGTAGACACCGAAACAACCATGTCCGGTGAATACCTGCGTCAGCCGGTAGGTGAGCCTACCATGCCGCCGCTCCCGCCACCTTTGCAGGTGTGGCAGGAGGGCCCCGGGGACGCGCTCGCTGGCGTGGGGGGACAACTCCCTGCGCCAGACCTCCCACATGCGTCCCCGGGCCTGGAGTTCCAGCTCCTGGACCGCCTCAGGCTCCAGCGGAGCCCCCCGAGCGCTGCGGCAAATGCTATTGCGCCTATAAATATAGGCGCGCACCGCCGCGAGCAGCTCGAAGGGTAGTTCCCCGGCCAGAGCCAGCGCCGCCATAGTGGACGTGGTACGGTACCCGCGGACGAGGCGAATAGCCATCGTCCGCTGTAGCCGACGCAACAGTTGCGTGTTGCGGCGGCTTGCCATCCCGGCCGGTGCCCATATAGGGGCACCATATAAGGCCATGGACCGTACCACGCCTAAGTACAGGCGGCGCACCCAATCCCCAGGTCCCCCGAGATTAGGCAGCAGGCGCCCCATAGAGGCCGCTGCCTTTTCCACTCGGGGGACGAGGCGGTCGAAGTGAGCCTCGAAGCTCCAGTGGTTATACCCGTAACCTCCCACAAGGTGAGTCAAGGTTCGCTTCAGCGCTTTAATCGGCAGAACCCCGGTAAGAATTAGAAGTAGAACAACCACCCCAAGGTTGGACGTAACAAATTCGTGTCAGAAGTGGGATACCGTTCATTAATCGATTCGTATAGACATTCACTATCGTATATTAACGCGCCGTAACTTGACTACATCTTCGCTGCTTTACCACGTGTTTCCTATCAACTTCCAAGATGCCTTTGCTACATGATCAAGTCGCAAATCCAAATTCTGCCCCAGTCCCGGCTACCCTACCGACACTGCGAGACACGCGAAGTTTCGGTCTGTCCGGAGCCTCCACGTACGACCTATGGCGGATTTTCGAAAAAGAGAAGAAAAAGGTTCATCGGATTCTGAAGAAAATCCCCGATTTCGACCCCCTAAAGATTTCGTTCGAAGAATTTTTGACCGCAATTCAAAAGGTAAGAGCACAGGTCCCGTCGGGTCAAGAGAGCACATTCCTGGAAGGTCTAATGACCAAGTTAGCCCGATCCGTTAAGTTCTTTGTTGAACAGCGTCCTTGCGCAAACGTCGACGATCTTTTGAGACTCCTCCGCAAACGATACTCCCCCAACAAGTCGTACCAAGAACTTTGTTTGGAGCTCGGGAGAACGCCAATGAGGAAGGACGAAACCGCTCTGGAATACGTACATCGTTTTACAAAATTGCTTTACCAGGCAACGGCTTGCGGACGCGATGAACAGGGCCCGAATTTTAACGCGAATGAGTTAGACGCCTTGGCAACACAGGCCTTCATCGGGGGTCTTTCACCCAAAATAACCCCCGGGGTACTGGCCACTAGGAAATCCTCACTCGTAGACATTATGGACAATCGCTTCTCGTTGACAGAAACCTGACAAGACTAGCGGCAACCGCCCCTGCGACACCCGTAGTAAATCCTTTACCAGCAACACTTCCCTCGCCGTACGACCAAAACGGGCATGGTCCGAACAGCGACAACCGCCCCAGCAGGTACAACCAGAGTACCCTTGGGCACCCTGGGCCTCTTACTGCGCTAACACGGCCCCGACCACACCACCCGCGGGAAACTCGTTCCAACCTCCGTTCGCTAACCAACCATGTGGGCACGGACACCCATACGGCTACACACCACATCTGCCCCAGCCGTCTCCTTGGTTCTGCGGCTGCAACTACAGTCACGGACCACCCTGCCAAAATCCGTACTTGTTTCAAGGAACTCACAATACTGGCCAAATGAATAATCAAAATAATTACTCTCAAGGGCCAAACTGGCGACGAGGCCCACGTAGGCCACGTAGGAACAATTACTCAGAACGTACGGCTGATCCACCCCCGCGACAAGACAATAGACCGTCGCGAAGCAGTATCCCGGAACGCAATAATTTAAACTGGAACCGCGCCCGCTCACCAACGGAGAACCGAGCGGACGCACCCTTTACACCGCCCCGAACGCCAAATCAGTCACAAACGAGCCTCCAAAACTCGTACAGGCTCCAACACCGCGAATCCTCATCCGCTTCAAGGAACTAGACCAAGGGAACGCAGAATTTATAATAGATTCCGGCTCGATGTTGAACTTGATTAAGTCTAACGCGCTCCGACCCAACGCGCCGATCATTAAATGCGAGAGCGTCAGCGTGAAAGGACTTCGAGGATACGTCATCGCTACCGATATGATAGACATCAAGATAAATAAAAGCGAAACTTTATTCTACGTCATCGACAATCCGGGTTTTCCTGACGGAGTAACGGGACTCTTAGGCAGCCCATTTCTCGTGCAAGAAGAGTGCGAAATCTCCTTCCATCACCTAACTCTAGTAACGAGCAAGCGACCGATACATCCCATCGGGTTCTCGAATGCTCCAGAGATGAAGGAAGCTTTAACCTCATGCCGCAATCGGGAAACACCGCGAGCCTTTCTCGGTAAACAGGACGGTACAAAACATAAGTCAGCTGAAAACGCCGACGATAGCGACGAGGTCGAAGACGGCGCCGTCGAATGGCTGACCCAGCGAGATGCCGAGGAATCAGATGACAAAACACGGAACGTTGTCGCCACTGCTGACCTACCTAGGCCACCGACCCCGCTGGCAGACGAGCAGCTGGAATTTCAAGGTGAAAACTTAGGAGACTACGTGGTGACAAATCAGAGCGACAACGAAAGCATCCGTAACATCATTAGCGTATTAAAATTAGACCATTTAGAGGAAGATTCGCGACGCATGATCGAAGATATCGTGGCGCGTTACGCGGAAGGATTTTTTATACCAGGCGATCTCCTCTGAGAAACAAACGCCATCGTTCACAGTATCCCTGTGAGCGACAATGCACCAGTGTTCACACGACGGTATCCCTTTAGCGTGGACCAAGAGAAAGAAGTATCGAAGCAAATACAGAATTTAGAGAATTTAGGGGTAATAGTACCCTCAACCTCACCGTATAACTCACCTCTTTGGCGAGTCCCTAAGAAACCGGACTCGAAAGGAAACATGCGCTAACGAATGGTCGTAGACTTCCGCAAATTAAACGCGAAAACAATCGACGAGCGTTTTCCGATTCCCCGCATATCTGATATTTTCGACCGACTAGGAGGTGCCAAATATTTCGCAGTCTTCGATTTAGCAAACGGATTTCACCAAATACGCATGGCACCCGAAGATCAGGAAAAAACGGCATTTTCAACCTCCGGCGGACACTATGAATACGCACGCATGCCGTTCGGTCTGAAGAATGCACCCGCTACTTTTCAAAGGCTCATGCAAATTGTTCTAAAGGGACTAATTGGGAAAATCCTTTACGTATATATAGACGATATAGTAGTTTACGGACGCATATTGGAAGAAATGAAGACTCTCCTCGAAACCCTATTCCAATGCCTACGCGACAATAACCTCAGTCTGCAACCTGACAAAGCAGAATTTCTGAAAAACGAGGTAACATATTTGGGCCACATCATCACGTCCGAAGGAATAAAGCCAAACCCGGAAAAGGTTCGAGCAGTAGAAAACTTTCCCACTCCGACCACACGTAAAGCACTTAAACCATTTTTAGGACTAATAAACTACTACAGGCGATTTATACCAGACCTGTCGAAAAGGGCCAAACCACTGACAGAGCTTACCAGCACCAAAATAGCTTTCGCATGGACCGAAGCCCGCCAGAAAAGCTTCGAAGAACTACGACAAGCGCTCTGCAAGGAACCAGTGTTACGATACCCAAATTTTGACGAACCATTCATTATTACAACCGACGCATCCAACATCGCGGTTGGCGCTGTCCTGAGCCAGGGCAAAATAGGCGAAGATCCGCCTATTGCCTACGCCTCCCAATTGCTCAGCTCCGCGCAACAAAATTAATCCATCACAGAAAGAGAGTGCTTTACGATTATCTTTGCTGTCAAATACTTCCGAAGCTATATCTACGGCAGAAAATTTAAACTCGTGACAGATCACCGGCCCTTACAGTGGCTGTTCTCAGTCAAAGACCCAATATCACGGCTAGCCCGTTGGAGAATTCTTCTGGAAGACTACGACTACGAGATCATATATAAACCAGGTCGCGTAAACGTGAATGCAGACGCTTTGTCTAGAAACCCAGTACCATTCGCGCTGCCAGTAACACCATCAGAACAAACCGACAGTACAGAGGAAGCTATCGCAACCCGAGTAAGCGCACGTCGCGCGGCCCAACCTAGGCTTAACTACGAAGAACCTCCTTCACTAATACTAGACGAAACTCAGTCCCTGGAAAACGTAGAACCAGAAGAGGCTGAGCCCAACGCAAATTCCACCGTCCTGGAAGGCGACGCCACAAACGAACGGGAACCCGAAGCCTTGGCAAGCAGCACTCCAAGGCTAAGAAAACGCGTATCGTGGGGATCCCCTCTTATCATTCCAGAAGCTTTAAATACCGAACAGACAGCCGAAGAACAGTCCGATACCGAACGCGAACCAGCATTACATGAATTCTCGCAGAACAACACCGCCGGCCAAGCAACAAACACATCCTGGGATCCGCCGTGCCCATCCGAAATACTAGATATTCCACAGTCAACGCAGAGAACTCCAGAACTCTCCCGCGTGTGGGAAAATATCGACAATATTTATGTACCACACACTCAGAATAGGTCTTGCCCACCACAAGTTAAGATCAATCCCTGCAAAACATTCATTTCGAAGGTCCCTCTCGCACTTCATCTCGGCCGACAGAATCCTAACAAGCCCCACTTGCAGAACATTAAAAGCGTTAGGTATGCTTTCCGAAACCAACCTTTTAACCAAAACCTGACCGAAGGACGCGTAATTGTCACTCGAGCGGAAGAACGACGGATTTTTAGTATCACAAAAACCATCGAACCACATCAGATGCCGTATTTATTGCACGCACTTAAACTAGCAGTAAAGACCGAGGGAATAGACGATCTCCGCATCCCAACGAACGGAGAAACAATGCACCAATTGGATGCCCAAACATTGCAACGCCAACTATCCGAAGTTTTCAACGATGTACCGATCACTATAGCAATTTGCACGGGCGAAATACAAACCCCACCAGTAGACCATCGAGAAGAAATCATCCGCCATTATCACGAGAGTTTAATAGGAGGCCATAAAGGCGTAACAAAAACCTATCGACGCATAAGGAATCTCTTCGACTGGCATAAGATGCATCGTGACATAGAGGACTACATACGATCTTGCAAAAGCTGCCAAGAACAAAAATTAATGAGGATTAAAACTCGAGAACCAATGAACATCACAGACACGCTAGCCAAGCCATTCGATAAGGTAGCACTAGACACCGCAGGGCCTTTACCACTCACGCCAAGCGGAACCAGACATATCCTAACGTTGCAGTGTCAGCTTTCAAAATTTTGCATGGCCATTCCGCTTCCAGACATTCGCGCATTCTCCCGCCACTTTATCGCGCTCTTCGGCGCGCCACGTGCTATCCTCACGGATCGCGGAACATCGTTCATTAATCAAGTTCTAAGAGGAATAGCGATAACCTTCAATATCGAACACGTTACAACATCGGAATAAAGGCCCCAAACAAACGGTTCACTTGAGCGTAGCCACCACGTGCTCATTGAATACTTAAAACATTTTGTAGAAAACAAACACGACTGGGATATTTTACTTCCGTTCGCAACATACTCATATAACACCTCGACACACGAGGCAACCAATTTTTCACCGTACGAGGTAGTTTTCGGCCAAATAGCAAGGGACCCTTTCACCCCAATGACTCGAGACGAACTTCAGACTTACCCCATCTACATTCAAAATTTAGTTAAACGCCTAGACGAAATTCGCCAAATAGCCAGGGAAAACCTAGAGCGAAGTAAAGAGCGATCCAAATTGCAGTACGATAAAAAAAGCAAGGAAGTAAAATTTTTCCCAAACGATCAAGTTTACGTGCTGAAAGAACCACGCTTGAGTAAATTAGACCCCCACTATATCGGCCCGTTCACCATCTGTGAAACAACAGGGAACAATAACGCGATCCTCATAGGCGAAAAGGGAAGAAAATTTGCAAAACATTTTAATAAACTAAAGCCTGCGTATTCTAGAGGCACAGACGACGAATCCGATAATACCTGGAAACCTCCCCTTTTCGACCCGCCCTGACATAAAGGACTCTTAGGTTAAGGATTTTGATAACAAAGCAAATAAAATTAACATGCAATTAACTTCTAATGCAATTAACATCTAATTAACAATTAGATAGGTCAACCAGTTACCATGGACGCACGGGGCCTAGTGTTAGTCATCACCTTCATCCAGTTCGCTCTCGCGAACCATATCGAAGGTGATTATTCCGTCACCCTATTGAGACACAATCCCCGCCTGTACCCAGAAAGACTAGCCCAAATCCGCACGTTTCGGACAACATGGAGATTAGTCACAGCCCTGGATGTAACGGAAATCCTGACTAGCCGCCCAAAAACCTCCTCCGTGGTACACCGCATGAGGACCATGTGATCCTCCCAAAATCTAACATCATGCTTGGCCGACGCCCTGCAAGACGAACTCGACAGGAAACTGTCAGAGGCAATCCGCTATGAAAACCTGCTAGCGCATGCATTAGGAAAGAATGCAGCCAGAGTAAGACGAGCCCCACTAGGATTCATTGGCTCAATCAGCAAAACGCTATTCGGAACGCTCGACGAAAGCGACGCAGACTATTATAACCGCGAAATAGATAAAATTTATAGCGACCAAAAGCAACTCGACACATTAGTCCAAAATCAAACCCATATAATTAGATCCGAATTCCGTAAGACATACGATACGCTGAATACTCTATCTGAAACCGTAGTAACAATGAATACTAGAACCAAACGCATACTATCCAAATGCACCGAAATCAATAAACGCGAAAATCAATTAGAATTAGAATTAGCCATGTCTTCTTGGGGCACACGACTAATCCGACAGACGGACGAATACGTACTAATGCTAACCACTCTGACAGACGCAGTAATATTTGCAAAATTATGAATCCTCCATTCAATGATCCTATCACCCGATCAATTAATCACAGCTTGCGATACCATCCGAACTTCAACGAATCTGGAATTCCCGCTCTCTATGGAAGAATTGAGATCGGAACAACTCCAAGGTACAACAACAATGAGTGCTGTATATGCAAAAGGAAGAGTGATCATCACGATAGACTTCCCTCTCCTAGAACCAACCCCATACGAACTTTACCACCTATACCCCTGCCCATCATTCCAACAACCCACCGCCAACACCTCAGCAACCTTGATCATCCAGCCTAAAACCGAATTCCTCGCTGTGGACCAGACAACCTCCACCTTCTTCTTCCCCAACAAATCATACCTCAAAACCTGCAGAAACCCTAACAAAAGGTTCCTTTGCGAAATCACCCTCCCAACCCATAACTACGAGCAAAGTCATATTTGTGAAATCGACCTCATCCTGCATCCGGAAAGCCTACAGTGGAAGCAATGCAACATTAAAGCGGTTCCAGCTAATAACATCCAAATTATTAAACTGGAAGCCCCAAACACCTGGTTCTTCTCAATACGACATCAGGAAGCACTTCAAATCAGGTGCAACAAAAGGGCAGCTGGATACGAACAGTTGCAAGGAACAGGAATACTACAACTACAAAGTAACTGCGAAGCAACTATCGGCCACACTAAGATACTAGCTTCAGGAATAAAAACACAGAAATTTGAATATACCTTTAAACCACGATTCGGCCTTAACATAACAAATCTCATTCGAGATCTAACTCCGCACCATATCGAAATCCTAACCAAGCACCAGGAAAACCAGCCAAAATTTATACCCATCCAGATGGACCCAGATTGCCTCTTAACCCTACAAGAGATAGACGACCAGGCACGAAACATAGCGCAGCATCATCGCGCGCAAACGCATACCGCCTATATAACCTATGGCTCATTGTCAGCAATACTCGTAATCGTTGTCACAATAACAGCAGCAGCAGGATACAAACTCTGCAGGAAACGAACCAGGCTTGAACTACCACCCCCACAACGAAGAAGATTCACGACAGAGGACATTGAATTACAAGTCCGACCAACCGCCACTCCGACGACCTGGCCCCCAGACACACAAATAACAGAACTGACAACAGAACAACAGCATCAAGTCGGGATAACGAACAACGGCTTTCAAACCAAGGAAATCGCTTATTATTAAAAAACTAAGATGGGATCACAAGAAAAAAGGGCGGGGGGGGGGGGGGGAGAAGAAAGCATCCATTCCAAGAATCCGTCCATTCTAGATAAATTTATCCTTCCCTTCCGTGACAATCTTAATAAATGACGATACCACGTAACGAATTGACACTTACATACCACGGAAACCCCACCAAGTTCACTGTGATGCATAGCAACAAAAACACCCAGTTTGCAAGTTTAGAATAGCGACAGTACAATGTCCATTCAGCGTATCCATGCATGTCAAACCTAATTTCCATCGTCTCTTAGTATATCCACTATCCAGCGTGGGGGGTATGCTTTAGAATACTGTAATTTCTTCGGCACTCTTTTACCTTTATTAACCGACTTCGAAAAAGAAGGAGGTTACTCAATTCGACATGTATATATATATATTTTTTTTTTTTTTTTATGTATGTGCCCCGATTACGCCGAGATGGATGGACCAATCGGAACCAAACCTTTTGCATCTTGTAGGGTATGACTCCCAGTTGGTCCCGTAAAAAAAAAATTTTGCATTTCACCACCGCTTGCCACCTTTTTATTGCAAAAAAGCGTACGATTTCGTCCGCGTTGTGTATGGTCATCGATTACTCCAAGATGGATGGACCAATCGGAACGAAACCTTTAGCATCTTATAGAGTATGACCAACAGTTGGTCCCGTAAAAAAACCCGGTTCGGATTTCTACATTTTTTCCGCTTTTATCGCAAAAAACGTGCTATTTCACGTATATTCGGCCTGATATCGATGAAGCCTAGTATTACATTTTGTGGCCTGAGATGTTTCTACGATGATCCCCTTTGCAACATTCCCTGTCCCTCCCTTCACTACCCTGAACTTCCCTGCGCTTCTCTTCCCATCCCTTTGTTGAACTTTTCAAGGAATGCTCCAATCGCCACTAAAAAATGTGAAATAAAAAAATTTTGGAAAAAAAAAAAATACAACCGACTTCGGAATGCACTAAAAAGGACGAAATAAATTAAATTTATATTTCGGAGACGGTGCAAAATTAAAAATTTTCTACACTGGAAATTGTCAAAATTCTTTAATCCTTTTACATATTTTCCCATTAGCAACATCTTTCATTTACACCATTTTTAATTTTGCAGCGTCTCCGAAATATAAATTAAAATTATTTCGTCCTTTTTAGTGCATTCCGAAGTCGGTTGTATTTTTTCTCCAAAAATTTTTTTATTAGTATTTAATAAATCGTTATATGAAAGATTTTGCTTTGAATTTCAATTCTTAACCGCGCGCCATCCGAACCCATTATCCCACCTAACTACTCGAGTCGCATATGATCGGAACCGCTCTCCTTTTATAGGCGCAACGCCCTAGGGTCGTTACACATGTAATAACATTTATTCTATCACTGTTTTTGATAACAATATATATGTATATGTGTGATCGTTTCTCAGCGTTAGTCGTGACTTATGCCTTATTTTTATGGACCATTCTCAGGACCATCAAATTCCTAAATTAATGATCAGCAGTTCTGCTAAAAGCACAATTTGTAACAATTTCTGTAACAATAATAATGAAATTATAGTTTTAGCAGTATTAAAATTTATTTCCAATATTTTAATTATGGGAATATAAAAACGTAGCTTTAAGGGTGTGCAGGAGCTACGGCCAAACTTCGAGCTGACTTCAGCGGCAGTTGCGGAGAAATTAGGAAGCTCCCGACCAAGGATGGACAGATGCTTATCTCTCCAACGGTGCTGTGATAGAGAGGGTGATGCAACAATAGCAGGGGAGCTGAAAATAGAACGATTGGAAGCGGCTTGATTTTCCAATGAGTTTGCCGCAGTATTTTGAGCTTAAAAAGCAATATTTTCTTCCACTTGTTTTAAATCTCTTGTGTCATTACGAAAGAGGGTACTGTGTCCTTTTTTCGAAAAGTGTCCAGAGAAAAAGTTCATCTAAAAAAACATACACTTTTATTTTTTATAAAATTTCCAGAGGGAAATAGCAAATTCGGGCTCTGTCCCCCGCCCCCTGCGGACCGACATAAGAAATGTTAAAAAAGAAACATTATTAGAAAATAATGCTTCTTCGGCTCAGAAAGCTGCACCAAACTCATCGCATGGAACCGAGACAATTTGTATGCCAACATGGCTGCCTCGTTATCGCGCTCTCCGCTGTAGCGCTGTCGTCGTCTCTTTTCCATTACTGTATCAGCGCGACGGTCTAAACACGCTTTTCAATTCGCTTTACACACAACGTAATAGCATAAATGAAATATCGGTGGTTCGATCCCATGGTGTTGTGAATTTTTTTGTTGTTTTTGTTTACATCATAGATCAGTAATACGAAATATTATTATTGATAATATAATAAATATATAATTTTATTATTATATACACTTTGTACATAATACAGAAGAAGCAAAAAGTTTATCGTACAATACTGTTCGCGAAACAGGTGTTTTTGTTTCGAGGACTGTGATGACGGAATTGCCAGAGGTATTAGTTAAGACGCATTGTATTTTCGTCAATTAGATAAAAATTGTATACAGGTGTTGGAGTACACGATACGCCATTATCTCGCAGTGTTGCGCGAGGTTGTACCCAGTTTTTCTTGATTCTAATAGAGGAAGGTTCACCCTTTCCTCCTGTACCAATTAAACCCGTTCCAAGTGGTTCCAATTGTTTAAATCGTTGCATAAAGTTAAGCTTTCGGTTGAATAAGACCTGATCGAAAAGAAGTACATTTATCAAAAACCTTAACTTTATGCAAGCTTTTAAACAATTGGCATCATTTGGCACGGGTTTAATTGGTACAGGAGGGACGGGTGAACCTTCCTCTATTAGAATCAAGAAACACTGGGTGCAACCTCGCGCAACCTTGCGAGATAATAGCGATTGAAGTGTGATAGTGCACCTATTTAGGTCGCTACGCTCGCGCTAGGGGCTGGAAGAGCAATGTCGTATACAACTGTTATTTAATCGCCATTGTCTCGCAAGGTTGCGCGAGGTTGCACCCAGTTTTTCTTTATTCTAATAGGGGAAGGTTTTTGGAAAATGATGCCAATTGTTCGAAAGCTTGCATAAAGTTAAGGTTTTGGATAAATGTACTTCTTTTCGATCAGGTCTTATTCAACCGAAAGCTTAAACTTATGCAACGATTTAAACAATTGGAACCACTTGGCCACTTCGTCGATTTCGGGCAGGCACTTGCTTTTTGCTTGAACAATTTTGGTGTAACTGGGTAACGCGTCATGCATTCTCTTCCTCAACTCGTTTCGAAGTATAATATATTTATCTTTGGAAAGTCCTTGGTCCAGAAATAGGGATAAAGCTTCTTCTGTCGTAAATTTTTATGGTGCGTTCTTTGCAGTCCGAATGGTGTTTTTCATATCGTTCAACATATCGAGACCAGCTTCGTTGACAGCTTCGACAATGAATGGTTGGAACAGTCCTTGTTTTATCAACTCCGTCTTGATTATGCTCCCTTAACTTGCGTCTTTTCGTCGTTTCTGAACAATCCTCTAACGCTTTTATTGGTCTACCTCTGTTGCACGTGGGTGGAACTTCACCTATGGTCGCGGAACATGTTTCTCCACATTTTAACATAATGCGGATGTCGAGCCACAATTGATTGCGCTCCTCAAATTTTGCTGCTGTCCTGTAAGCAGCTCTCCACCTCTCTTTGAAATTTTTGAAGAAAAAGCGGATTGGAGTCTTGTCTCCAATTTCCACATCGTATCTTCTTTCTACATGATATGCCAGATCTTGGTGGCTGGCCACACTGTTTTCGCGAATAAACTAGTATCAATTATCCTTCAATGTTGACTTGAGTTTTGCGCATTTCAATGTGCTGATGTAATTTCTGTATACGTCAATGTTTTGATAAAAAATCAATAAATTATTAATACTACATCAGTTTATATATTGTTATGCCGGGGAGTATTAACGGAGGAAGTACTCATAGTTTACGAAATAACACGGCACTGTACAACGATTTATTTTACGGGAAAGATGGGAACTTTATACAATAATAAAGATGTTTCGCGTATGTCAAGCGCGCGTCCGAATCTGACGGATCGTCGTATTCGACTCTTCGAATATTTGCCGGTTTCTTGATAGCAACCGAAAACTCGAATGCTCGCTTCCGCTCGCACTCCGGGGCAGCTTCACATCGTTGCGGAACATCTTTACGCTGTCGCAACGATGCAGCTTCGTGGCATTGCGCAGCATCTTCACGCCGTAGCAACACTGCTCCCTTCTCTTCAAAGAGCGGACGTCCCGACCGCGGCAAATTCAGCTCCGACAGCCAACTTCAATTGGGACCTTGTTAACCTCCAAGCTGTCACGAAGCTCCTTCGTACTCGAACACCTCTGTCTGTAAAGGAAGTAAACTAACAGACCAAAACATTTACCTGAGTGGCCTTTATCAGACAGTTAGCGCCTTGACATTTGTCCGCCGTCTCAAGGCAAACTACTCAAAAACCTTGAGCAAGACGCCGGTGCTTTCTTCCTCGAACCAAATCGAGGAATTCCTCTAGATGGACCTGATCTTGATAACATCTTCAAGGAAAAGGATGTCCTGACTGTTCCTCGCCCTTCCACTTGATTCTTGCGACTTGCGCACTTCTTTCTTAAGGACTTCCCGGATGTGGATCCTCCCAGCCTCACGGAACAACTCTCCTAGGGATGTTCCCCAATCACCAAGGAGAATTTCCTCAATGACTGGTTGTGTGAAACATACCACAAATTCGCAGTCCGACCGCCAGAACCCTATCGGAATAGAGCAGTGACTGAGGCGCGACCCTCCGAAGAGAATCACACTTCCTCGGCCGTTTAGACTCGCGAAGAAGGAGAGTTACCGCAGCCAGTAAGCAATCCCCACCCTAGCCTTCTGCGACGAGGCGTCCTCTTCTTGGGCGATGACGTCGGACATTTCCCTCAATTAACTTTCATTCCTCTTCTCACAGCAGTCTCCTCGTGAATCGTACCGAGCAAGTCGATTCACGTGTACGACCCTTGGTTTGGATTTCGGAGAACGAACTATTCGATAAATTAATTCGTTGAGTCGATTCTTCACTACGTAGGGCACTTCCCAGTCAAATTGAAGCTTCGGACATCTTCCTTTTGTTCTGCGAGGGTTGTAAAGCCAAACTTCTCTCCAGGAATAAAAGAAATTGATTTGGAATATGAGTCATACCAAGATTTCGCTTTCTTTGCACAAATTCGCATCCGATGACGAACGAATTTGTGTACACCTTCAATCCCTTCCCTGGTCTCCTCGATGTAATCGTTTTCTTCCTTTTCCTCGGAAGAAACAGTTCCTCTCACAAGGGACATTAGGTAGGTGTCCCCCTCCGATTTCTTTCGTTTTTACATATGTTGTAGTACTCGAAAAACTAATCGACACGTGTTTTTTATATCTGCGGATATTCGGTTTAAGGGGGTAAAAGCAGCCCCTAAAGTTGATTTGCAAAAATCGTTTTTTTAGTATATCTCCGTTTACACGCAAAATTTTTTCATGAATCCGAACGGACAATATTCCTCATCGAAAAAAAATTTTTGAAAAAAAAATACAACCGACTTCGGAATGCACTAAAAAGGACGAAATAATTTGAATTTATATTTCGGAGACGGCGCAAAATTAAATATTGTGTAAATGAAGGATGTTGTTAATGTGAAAATATGTAAAAGGATTAAAGAATTTTGACTATTTCCAATGTGGAAAATTTTTAATTTTGCGCCGTTTCCGAAACATAAATTAAAATTATTTCGTCCTTTTTCGTGCATTCCGAAGTTGGTTGTATTTTTTTCCAAAAATTTTTTTATTTCACGTTTTTTAGTGGCGATCGGAGCATTCCTTGAAGAGTTCAAGAAAGGGTTGGGAAGAGAAGGGAAGGTCAGGGTAGTGAAGGGAAGGGCAGGGTAGTGATGGGAGGGACAGGGAAGTGAAGGGAATGTTGCAAATGGGATCATCGTGGAAACATCTCCGGTTGCCAAATTGTAATACTAGGTGTCATATCCGAGAGTATGTACGGCACGCGAAGTTCGAAACGCGCGCCAATGTAGGCCGCTAGTTGCCGTACGCGGCGCCAGGGCACCCGGAAGCGTATGTTTTGTTTTGCATGAACGGAGTGTTGTTGTAAGCGACGAGCGAGGAGAACACGTGTACGTATGAACGTTGAAATATAATAACCTAATAAGCATCCGAACGGAATCGCATTAAATCCTTCAACCACCACTCACGAAAGGCACGGACACCACAGTGGCGACGAGGATGGGATTTGGTGGAACGTGTTAAAGGAAAAGTGAGAAAATTCAAAGATTACAAAAACACGTGGCAATCCAGGAAGCGCACGTACACGTGAGTACATTTTCGACACACCTCGCTACCCTCGAGAACGATAGGGTTACATTACAATGTCCGAAACGGTCGTACATAGCAATTTTGCAATAGAAGCTTTCGATTCAACATCCACCAATTGGAAACGTTGGCTAAGGAGATTCGAAGGGGCTTTTACAGTTTTCAAGATTCCGGATGCACAAAAGGTCGCTTACTTGTTACACTTCATTGGATCGAAATCCTTCGATATTATCTGCGATAAATTAGCACCACTTGATCCATATACACAGACGTACGCAACAATTACGTCACATTTGGAGGAATTCTATTCGCCGGCACCGTTAGAAATTGCGGAGAATTACCGGTTCCATCAGCGGAAACAGGCAGAAGGGGAAAGCATACATCAATTCGTGGCTGCTTTACACAAATTAAGCGTTAATTGCAATTTCGGCAATTACTTGAAGACCGCATTGAGGAATCAATTCGTTTTTGGACTCATAAGCCGGCGTACACAAGCAAGGTTATTGGAAACCAAGGAGCTATCGTTCGATAAGGCAGTGGAGATCGCCCTTTCGATGGAGCTGACGGAGAAGAACGTCAATCAAATTCAGGCAGCGGGACCGGCAACCGTGGACTACGTCGGTCACAAGGACCCTCCAGGCTCCAAAAAGGGAAGGCAAACCCAGTATAAACCCCCAGTTACACCGGCGAAAGCAAAGCGTCCCCCACAAAATACATGTAATAATAATAATTTCGGCGCAAATAACAATGTTTCCTGTTTTTAACCGACTTCGAAAAGGAGGAGGTTACTCAATTCGACATGTATGTTAATTTTTTTTTAATGTATGTTCGCCGATTACGCCGAGATGGATGGACCAATCGGAACCAAACCTTTTCCATCTTGTAGGGTATGACTCCCAGTTGGTCCCGTAAAAAAAAAATTTTGCATTTCACCACCGCTTGCCCCTTTTTTATTGCAAAAAAGCGTACGATTTCGTCCCCGTTGTGTATGGTCGTCGATTAGTCCAAGAAGGATGGACCAATCGGAACGAAACCTTTTGCATCTTGTTGAGTATGACCAACAGTTGGTCCCGTAAAAAAAACCAGTTCGGATTTTTTCATTTTTTCCGCTTTTATCGCAAAAAACGTGCTATTTCGCGTGTACTCGGTCTGATATCGATGAAACCTAGTATTACATTTTGCGGCCGGGGATGTTTCCACTATGATCCCGTTTGCAACATTCCCTTCACTTTCCATCACTTCCCTTCGCACCCCCGCACTTCCCTCCGTTTCCCTGCACTTCCTTATTTTTCCCTTCCAAACCCAACTCCCCCTGCCCCTTCCTTTCCTCCCCTCCCTCCCCTCCCCTTCCCTTTCACTTCAATCCCTTTTCCTCCCTTCTCTAGCCGCCCCTGCTGTTCCCTCCGTTGCTAATTACTATTGTTATTGCAATAATTATTGCAATTACGTTTTGCGTCCGGGGATGTTACCACTATGATCCCGTTTGCAACATTCCCTTCACTTTCCTGCACCTCCCTTCGCATCCCTGCACTTCCCTTTACTTCCTTACCTTTTCCTTCAACACCCAACTCTCCCCTGCCTCTTACTACCCGCCCTCCCTCCCCTTCCCTTTGATTTCAATCCCTTTCCTTCCCTTCTCTACCTACCCCTGCTGTTCCCTCCATTGCTAATTACTACTCCTATTGCAATAATTATGTTTCTAGCGTGACGGTGACATGGCAAGTGGTAAGTGCGAATCAAGCAATATCCTACTTTCCTATATGTTACATCATACATAGTAAATCCCAGCATTACGTGAGATTTGAAAGAATTATGTATAATTTCGTAAATTTTGTGTGGTTTTACGTATTTTATATAATTGATTACTATTTATTCCAATACAATATGATTATTAAGGATTTCAGTAGAGGAGTTAGGTACATTGCAGCGTTAGTATCCATGTTCATGTCTGAAACAAAAGTACATACACGTTTCTGTAGTATAATCGTAGTAAAAAGAGAAAAAAAACACCCGCACGCACGCACGGAACGCACGCCCGCATGCCCGACCGCGGGTTGTGTGGTTTTACGTATTTTATATAGGTACCTCCACCCGCGTGCGGGCGTGCGGCCGGGCGGGCATGCGTGCGTGCGGTCGGTCGGGCGGGCGTGCGTGCGGTCGGTCGGGCGGGCGTGCGTGCGGTCGGTCGGGCGGGCGTGCGTGCGGGCGGGCGGGCGTGCGTGCGTGCGTGCGTGCGGGCGGTCGGGCGGGCGGGCGTGCCTGCGGGCGTGTGTGTTTTTTATCTTTTTTCTACGATTATACTACAGAGACATGTATGTACTTTTGTTTCAGAAATGAACATGGATACTACCGCTGACAATCGTAGGTATATATTGATTTCATAACGATTAGATATAATATATGAAGAAAGGAACACCGTTATACAGTATGTGGCTATTACTTCGCAGGGAATGCAAAGATCGCCACTATAAAGCGTGAAATAAAATAATTTTTGGAAAAAAAATATAACCGACTTCGAAATGCACTGAAAAGTATAAAATAATTTTTATATGATATGTATAAATTCTATTCGGCTCTTTATAACATTGATTAAAGTATTACATTACATTTTAAATACAATGCATACTTTTCGGAGGCGGCGCAAAATTAAAAATTTTCTACATTGGAAATTGTCAAAATACTTTAATCCTTTTACATATTTTCACATTAGCAACATCTTTCATTTACACAATTTTTAATTTTGCGCCGCCTCCGAAAAGTATGCATTGTATTTAAAATGTAATGTAATACTTTAATCAATGTTATAAAGAGCCGAATAGAATTTATACATATCATATAAAAATTATTTTATACTTTTCAGTGCATTTCGAAGTCGGTTATATTTTTTTTCCAAAAATTATTTTATAGATGCGGCGGAAAACATTTGGCGTCCAAATGTTCCTTAAATAGAGAAATTGCATGTTCAAACTGCGGCGTCAAGGGGCACCTAGCGAAAGTGTGTATGAAAAAGAATAAGGCGTCGGCGAACCGGCTAAGCGATATCCTCTTGGTTAATACGGAACATACCAGGCATCGGGAGAGGTATTTCGCACAGGTCCTAGTAGAAGGCACGGAGGTACATTTTGAAATAGACACCGGAGCGGCGGTGACGATTGTTAGTAAGAGCTTCCTTAAGCGACAGTTTCCAGATGCACAAATCGAAAAGTCAAATTTACAATTATTTACATTTTGCAAGACCACAGTCCCGGTGATAGGTTACGTGAAATTACAAGTACAATATAAAGGCGTGAGCAAATGACTACACATGTACGTTACGAGCATGAATAGGGAACCACTAATGGGACGAGAGTGGATCCGACAATTATCTGTACAATTAAACGATACCGTTTTTATCTTAAGCACGAGTAGAAAGCACGAATTACAAGAGATCTTACAAAGGTACCAAAACAAATTAGATAAGTCAGGTTCAAAAATAAAAAAATACAGGCGCGGCTCACATTGAAAGAAGCAGCCAAGCCAATTTTCTTGAAAGCGAGAAGGGTTTCGTTCAAAATAATACCGTTAGTAGAGCAGGAGATTAGCAGATTAGTTAAAGAAGGTATCCTACAGGAAACCAATACATCGGCATGGGCAACGCCTATCGTGCCCGTGCTGAAAAAGGATAACTCGGTCAGATTGTGTGGCGATTTCAGTGTAACCGTCAACAAACAATTGGTCGTAGACGAACACCCCTTGCCAACAATCGACGAGTTGTTCAGTACGTTAGCAGGGGGCCAGAAATTCTCGAAAATCGACTTAAAACAAGCGTACCTCCAAATGGAAGTTCACCCCGAGGATAGGGAAATTTTGACGCTCAATACGCATCGCGGACTTTTCAAATGCACGCGGTTACTGTATGGGATCGCATCAGCCCCCGCGATATGGCAAAGAGAAATTGAAAAGGTACTACAAGGTATCCCCGGGACCTCGGTGTTCTTGGACGATATAAAAATTACGGGTCCAGACGACCAAACGCATCTGGAACGGCTTAATGCGGTTCTTACCCGGCTAGCAGAATATAATATTCAAATTAATACGGAGAAAAGCGAGTTCCTCGTAGAAGGTATACACTATTGCGGACATTATATTGACAGAACCGGCATACATAAAGAAAGAAAGAAAATGGAGGCGATCGAGCAAATGCCACGGCCCAGAAATATCGCAGAGTTGCGCGCGTTTTTAGGGTTAGTCAATTACTACGGGCGGTTCATTCGGTATTTAAGCACAATACTTACACCATTACATATGTTGTTAGAAAAGGAAGGAGGTAAGGCCGTACCATTTAAGTGGACTTCGTCGTGCGAGTCGGCGTTTATCGCAGCGAAGAAAGCGTTTACGAGTAACGAAGTGCTAGCGCATTACGATCCGAAATTACCATTAATTGTTGCATGCGACGCAAGTATGTATGGCGTAGGGGCCGTCCTTTCGCAACAATACCCGGACGGATCGGAGCGCGTAATTCAGTATGCTTCGCAGTCACTGTCCCGAACGCAAAGAAAGTACGCCCAAATCGACAAGGAGGCGTACGCAATCATTTACGCGATAAAGAAATTTTACCAATTTTTATACGGCAACCGTTTCACGTTATACACAGACCACCAACCACTTACGCAAATTGTCTGTCCGAGTAAAGCCCTACCAATACAAAGTGCAATGCGGATGCAACATTACAAAATCTTTTTACAAGCATTCAATTACGGCATTAAGTACAAAAATACAAAATTACATAGCAACGCAGATGCACTGTCGCGACTACCGGTCCGTTCCGAAGATAATAATGAATTCGACATAGTGGGCGACTATGAAATTAAGGTAATAGATTCGCTTCCCATTACTTTCAAAGACCTTGCATTCGAAACTGCGAAGGATGCGGAGTTGCGAAGGCTATTACAAGCACTACAAACGGGTAAAAACCTGAAACCAAGCGAAAGATTCAACGTGCCGCTCACGGAATTCAGTTGCCAACAAGGCGTGCTGATGCGCGAGAGTAAAGTTCTAATACCCCGGAAACTACGCGACAAAATTTTAGAAGAACTGCACGAACAGCATTTAGGCATTGCGAAAATGAAAGCATTAGCGAGGAGGTATTGTTGGTGGCCGGGTATCGACAGTAACCTCGAGAGGTTAGCCAAGAATTGCAAAAACTGTAACCTAGTACGAAACGAGCCACCAAAAATACAGGCACAAACGTGGCCGCAGACCGATCGGGTTTTCCAAAGAGTACACATAGATTACGCAGGACCTTTTAAGGGTCATTACTTCTTCGTCCTGGTAGACGCGTATTCTAAATGGCCAGAACTGTTCATTACAAACAATATAACAAGTAGCACTACGATTGAAAAATGTGGACAAGTTTTTGCAACTTTTGGAATACCGGAAATAATAGTGCCGGACAACGGTAGACATTTCAGATCACACGAATTTCAAGAATTTCTAAAAATTAATGGCATCGTACATAGAACTACAGCACCCTTTCACCCGGCGACAAATGGACTGGCAGAAAGATGGGTGCAGACCTTTAAACAGTTGCTAAACAAAAAATTGCAAGGCGCACTGGTAACTAAGAAAGAACTGCAAGTAGCAGTGCATCAAATGTTACTGCATTATAGGAGCACTCCGTACCAGTCGACAGGAGTGTCGCCGGCCGAAAGGATGTTTAACCGCAGATTACGCACGCGCCTCGATCTACTAATGCCAAAAGAAAACATTGTACACGAGGATAGTACCACTAAGGAACGAAAAACTGTACGAGAATTACGATTAGGTGAGAGAGTAGAATGCAGGAACTATTACGGAAAAGAGAAGTGGGTTTTCGGCCGCGTGAAGCAAAGACTCGGACATGTACACTATGTAATTCGTTTAGATAATGGTAAAGAGTGGAAGCGCCACATCAACCAAATCCTAAAAGTAGGAAACGTGCCAATATAGGGAGAAGAAGCAAGCGGTATATTAGATTACGGACCGCCAAACGACTCGACCGAAAACGTACCTACCGTTGCCGCCGGTGAAGCCGACAATAGAGCGAATGTAGAAGCCCCCGCGGAATTAGATGTAGAGAATACGCTGCGCAGATCAGCGCGAGATCGGAAGGAGCCAACACGATATGGGATGCCGATCCCATGGTAGTAGATAGTACACGATAGATATATAAATTATTTTTGTTCCGTCGCCAATTAGCCGCTCTCCCAAGAATACGTTTTTCTTTTTGTTTCCAAGAAGGGAGAGAGTGTCATATCCGAGAGTATGTACGGCACGCGGAGTTCGAAACGCGCGCCAACGTAGGCCGCTAGTTGCCGTACGCGGCGCCAGGGCACCCGGAAGCGTATGTTTTGTTTTGCATGAACGGAGTGTTGTTGTAAGCGACGAGCGAGGAGAACACGTGTACGTATGAATGTTGAAATATAATAACCTAATAAGCATCCAAACGGAATCGCACTAAATCCTTCAACCACCACTCACGAAAGGCACGGACACCACACTAGGCTTCATCGATATTAGGCCGATTATACGTGAAACAGTACGGTTTTTGCAATAAACGTGGTCAAAAACGAAAAAATGGATAATATGTTTGTTGCTGGACCAACTGGAAGTCATACTCTACAAGATCCAACAAGTTTCGATCCGATTGGTCAATCCATCATGGAGTAATCGGTGACCATACATGACGTGGACGAAACAGTACGCTTCTATGCAATGAAAAAGGGGTACACGATGATAAAATGCAAAATGTTTTTTATACGGGACCAACTGGGAGGCATACCCTACAAGATACGAAAAATTTCGTTCCGATTGGTCAATCCATCTCGGAGAAATCAGCGGACATACATGACGCGGACGAAACGGTACTCTTTGATTTGCAGTAATTTATAATAAAACATGATAAAACAGGGTAAGCAATGTTAAAATAAAAAAAATGTATTTTACCCCGTTTCTAGTGGGGGCCATAGCCTGCAAGATGAAAAAGGTTTTGTTCGGATTGGTCCATCCATCTCGGCGTAATCGGTGACCAAACCTAGCATGTACAAAAACTGTGTTTTTGCAATGAAAAAGGTGCAAAGAATAACAAAATGGAAAATGTTTTTTATACGGGACCAACTGGGAGTCATATCCTACAAGATGCAAAAGGTTTCGTTCCGATTGGTCCATTCATCTCGGCGTAATCGGGGAACATACATAAAAAAAAAAATAAATAAATAAAAAAAAAATAAATATACATGTCGAATTGAGTAACCTCCTCCTTTTTCGAAGTCGGTTAATTATTTCGTCCTTTTCAATGCATTCCGAAGTCGGTTGTTTGTCGCGAGTTCAAATCCCGTTGGACAGATTTTTTCAACATGTCACAATAGTTCACATTTTCCTGATTTTTTAGTAAGTATATTTTTTTGCGATTATTAAATATTTCATTAGCTTTCATTTTCCTAACTCTGTCATTGTGTAAAAGTTTATCAAAAAGTCAATGTCACAGTTGGGGCCCTGTCCTCGTGAGGCTCGCAAAAATACGATAACAATTCAACCACGATAACTTCATTTACAATGCGAAAATGAAAATTCCATTTTATCCGTATTTTTTACTTGCGAGTGTACTTTTCACATGGAAATTTAATGAGAGATACATCAACTTTGGATCAGAAAAATTAACAAAAAAGTGTTATTTTTTAATACATTATTTAAACAAACAGGAATTCTTGAAATCCATTTACATATCTGAATTCCCCATAAAAAAATACATAATTTTGCAATGTACAGCATCCGTCCAGCTCTGCTAGTTTCCGAGATATGCAACCAATCATGTTTCCCACCCTCCGCTTTGAGGGTTATTTTCACCCCTTTAACATCAATATCGGCAGCTACAAAAATATACGTGTGAAATATTTTTTTGAGAACTATATTATACATAAGTTTCATCAATATCGGAAATTATCACTTCGGGATGGTCCCTTGTTAGTGTCCCTGCTATACAGCACGGGCAAGTGTATGAAAAAGTTGCTCGAGAAGAACTGAGCAACCAGAATGGTGCCCCAATTAGAGAATGTGGGCTCTTCATCGAAAGTTGCATCCCGTACTTGGGAGCATCACCAGATGGAATTATAAATGAAGAAGAATTAGTGGAAATAAAATGTCCAAAGACAGCGGAAGATTTATCGCGGGATGAAGCTATCAAAAACGTGAAATCTGTCAGACAAATATTTGAAGACCAAAATGGTACTGCAATGAACAGAAAACATCCGTATTTTTACCAAGTGCAGGGACGATTATATATAACCGGAAGACAATATTGCCTGTTTTGCATTTGCACCCGGAAAGGCTTAAAATATATTAGAGCGAATAAGGATGAGAATTTCTGGAAAACTCTCTCTGTTGGTGGTTCACAATTGCAAACAGGTGCAATTGTATTCACGGATCATTCGATCACGCGAGTTCTTTGACGTTCAAGATCCGCTAATTTGTTGAAATAGCGGAAGATTGTAGGAGAGGGGGGGGGGGGGGGAGTACATCTTATGGTGATTACAAATCTGTTTCAGGTGGATGTATTTCAAAGATTACTTCAGCAGCGGGATCTTTCTACGCCAGATGGAAAACTTCTTCACATCCATGTCTCTCGTTTGGAGCAAAATGAGTTATAATATAATTTCGAAATCCCTATGATAATATTAATACTGTTAACAGCTGCTGTACGTTTACAGTAACATACTTTATTAAATCTGAGGGATAATACACATTTATAAAAATTGATTATAATTAGTTTTTTGGAGCAATAACATTACATTAGAAAAAATTATATTCACAATTATGAATAATAATAAATCGAACTCGTCGCGGGTAATGAAGAAATGTAAGTATGCGAAAAGATGCACAATATAATACTAGTTACCACAATATACTACGTGTAAAATATATTAATTTTGTTCTTTGAAAATATGTTTACGGTGAGTAAATTGGTTAGCTAGAACGCCGAATTATCACCAATCCGACGTAAATGAGAAGCGGATCAAATGATTGGAATATGAGACACGAGCAACACAACGAGCGTCAACAAAAAAAATTTTATGGACAAAGGACATCTGACTACGAGCGGAAAAAAAAATAATAATTGAACAGTTTAATTAAATTCAAAAATGTATAATATAATTTTCTAAATTTATTCCGAAAAAAAAAATAAATGGAATTACATTCCTGGTATATACAGGGTGTCTCATTATAATCTTTCCATGCTGTTTTAGCTTAGAATTTTTAGTTTGAGTTAATCAGGTGAGTAAAGCAACCAGTAGTACGAGAAATTGATTAAGTCTATTTAATAAAATGTAACACCAGTTTCACTATAATTTAAGAGTTTGATGTTTTATACTCGTGTAATCGTTCAGTTTTCTCAGAAACCTCTTCCCTCACAAACACTCCTACAATATACCCTTTCAGTTTTTTTCTCTCTCTCTTACATTCTTTATTTCTCCAGCGATTGCTTAATACTGAAATTTCGGTCGCAATTACCCGAACCACGAGGTGGGGGACGAGCGCAGAGGCGAGAGTAGCTACGCTAAACATCTTGGGAGGATCTCTCCTAATTACCTAGCCGACGTCGGTAACTAGGATCCTGAACACACGCGATTATCTCGAATAATAAATGCTTGCTGGCTAATTACAAGGGAAACTTTAGAACAAATTCAACTGTCATTTAGGGATAGAATCAGGTGCTGCATAAATGTTCAAGGTCGTACTTTTGAATTTAGAAGATAAGTAATATTTTCTGGACGTGCAGTGAAGAAATTTCAAGGTCAACATAATGTAGATCAATGAATTCGTCTTGAAGTAAGCTATGTGTCTAGCGTGAAAAAAAACTACATTTCCATTTAAAAAAACAGAGGTCACCTTCAAATCTCGGAGGCGCCTTCACACAGAAAAAAACAATGTACACCATTGAATGTCTCCCGTCAGACAGAGCATGTTTCGTTTAAACATTTTTTTTTAATAATGAATATTTGGCGAGATAATCGCGTGGAAAAATTATAATGAGACACCCTATATGTATAATGCAATTATTACAGGTAAATAAAAATAATATTGTAGATAGAAGCAACTGGAAATAAAAAATAAAAAATTAACAATAGTGTGAAATTAATTGTACCTATAGAATAAACAAAATAACCGAATTATTCGATATCCCGTCAGAATAAGTTTTTTTTTTAAATCTATTTTAAATGAACAAGATTTTTAGAATTGCCTAAAAATGCAAACAGAATTGAAATTTGTCATTGTTCATTGCTATCATTTGGTCAAATCCTGGCCCTTTTTCGATGTATGAAATCTGTATCGCAGAACATCTGATGGGACGGCCGGGTCAACGAATTCTGCATTTCATATGTTTCTTTTACACGCAGTCACTGTCTCTTTTCGCTTTGCCCTTTTTTAGAAAAGGATGGTCACTGTCGTTTTTCGCTCTGTCCTTTTCTGACCGTATAGGAAGAGCACATATGAAATGCAGAACTCATTGACCCGGCCGACCCATCACCTCTTCTACGCAGCAGATTACATAAATCGAAGGGCCAGGATCAGTCCGATGACCAAACAACAGCGATGACAAATGACAAATTTCAATTCTGTTTCCATTTTTTTACATTTAATGTGGGCAATTTTTTAAATCTTTTCAATTTCAAATAGCGAAAAAAACTTAGATTTATTCCTTCTACCGGGATATCAAGTAATTACTTGGTTATTTTGTTTATTGTACTTAATTGTTTATATTTTATTATTGATATTAGTTGTACTAATATCAGGCAGACAACATTGGCGGCAGAACGCAGAGCATGCTGTGATTAGTCGATGTTTCTTTCATTAATAATTCAAAAACGAAGCCCTATTCGATATTTTTGCAAAGGAAATTGTCTCACCTCACATTTTCGATTCTTGCAATAATTCTGTGACAAAATGTATGTTTGCGAATGAATTGAGAAATATTTGAGTTCATTAAATGCCGGAAAAGGTGTTGCGTGGTAACTGAAGCACTGCACAATATTTATAACAATTCCTTTATTACACTATTAAATACCCTATTAACGATGTTGGCGGTGTGTGTGTGAAGATGAGTGCTTAGTGAGAGGTGAGAGTGAGTTTATCCGCCACGTGGCGTTCGAGGTTATACGCGCACATGTCCTCGGCGTTGTTATTGAGCTGTTACGTCCCGCGTTGCGGGACCGCGGGTTCTCCAGGACGCGGCGCGGGCTCTGCCGGTTTAAAGCGCTAAAGCGCACCTTGACCTACCTTTACATTACGGGATCGCGGGACAGGACGGCGGAGGAGAGGGTTTGCTATGACTAGGATGCGGATATCTTTGTTCACTATGTGTATTATATTGCATCGAACAACGTTTTACATACCCCTGCTGGCGGCGACTCGGGTTGCACCTCGCTCGCTCGTGGCGGTTTATCTCAGCGGACCGCTCCTGTATCACACACTCTCACACGTTCACACTCCTTCTCGCGTCTCGTATGATGTTTTTCTCTGTTACGCGGCGCGGCTGCTAACTCGTGCCCTCCGGAACTCCAGCTACTGTGGTGAAACTGCACGGCGGCGTGCGCACTCCCGGACGCGGTCCGATTATGGGCCAATTCAGCTTGGCCACGGCGATACGCACGCGGTTGACCGTCGTTCGAGCACCGCACTTCGGATTTCCGTTGGGTTCGAGATGCCGACCGCGAGGACTTCTGACTCTTTCAAAAGACGGGCGACCAAAGACGCGCGGGTCGCGATGTTCCGCGTTTTATCGCCTCGGCATCGACCACGCCCGATCGTCGACGCCAAATTGCTGACCAGCGTTCCCACGGATTCCTCGGTCGCGGGTTTCGTTGCCGGGCGGTAGACCGGATGTAGAACTCCGACTGCACGTCTAGCTGCTACCGACCGCGGCACGTGGCCGGGCGCGGGTCACCTTGGCGAAAACGCTGACGTTTCGCGGATTCCTCGTGGGAACGCTGCTCATACCCAGCGACAAGGGAACAGCGAAAGACAAACGTAGGCCGGATATAACAGAGCGCTGAGAGTTTGAGTGAGAAGTAGAAGGAACACTGACAAGGGAAGGCACGGAAGTGTCCCCCTCCGATTTTGATGAAACTTCGTAGGTTTGTTAAGCAGGCAAAAATAAGAGACACGTATTTTTTTTTATCAGCTGAGACGCGACTTATGCTATCTCGAAAACCATACGAGATACATTAAAAATTCTAATAAGAAAGTTTAATGGTTTTTTGTGTATAATAACAGGATGTTAATAAATACGGCAAAATGCAATTTGTTTTCGAGATAGCACCAGTGGATCGAAACTTTAAGGGGTAATTTCACCCCATAAAGTCGCGTCTCCGCCAATAAAAAAATACGTGTCTCTGATTTTTTCCTGCTTAACAAACGTACGAAGTTTCATTAAAATCAGAGGGGAGCACTTCCGTGCCTTTCTTTGTGAGATGCACAATTGATTTGAGAAGAATAGAAATGAACACGCAATGAGAACGTGATGAGTCACGACAGCAGATTAGCAAGCAACATGGCATATATTCGCCACGAGGCATAGATTCACGGGCAGTTTTACCAACAGTCAGACAGTGGTTTCTACTAGATTGCCTTTTGAAATCTGCCAGAATTCTACCAGAGTTTCTTACGCATAGGAATCAGGTGGTGTACGATTCACTAAAATGGCTGTATTGGGAGTATTAAAAATTATTTGATGACGCTTCTAACATAAAACGTACTGGGCCATCTCCATTGGCTAGGCACGCAATGCTTTAAACAAGTAATTTAAAAAAACAAATTCAATGTAGCATAATTGGTGTTAGAATCGTTAAGTTTATAGCCTCAGGCGATGCAAAATGTTCTGGACTTTCCCGATTTTTATATGAGAAATTGAGTGCAAGATTCCTACTACCTAGCGGCAATCATAGCATCATGTATACATAGGTATAGTTCTATCTCTCGGTAATAGAGGATCTATTACTGTTGTTTATTTTTTTTACAAGGTTTTCAATGGAATTAAACTTCTAATCAAAATATACGTATATTGTATTATTTAAATAAATATGTATTATTTCTCTGAGGGAAAAATATAATTCTACCAGATTTTCTACTGTATCACTAACTACCAAATTCAGTCACTAGATGGAGTTCTCAATTTACCAGCGTAGCGGCCGCCGTTAGAATAGTAATAATTCCTAAATAGTCTTAAGGTTGGCAATACGTAGGATGTAGATTATCATCTAATGTAGAGTAGGTTTAAGGTTAAACAGGAAGTTTGAATTTACTGGTATATTGGCACTGCGTCTGCAATCTGTTAACCGAAACGGTACCGAATATATTCTTGTGGCAAAAGAGAAATTGTGTCGCAGTTATTGAAAAGATTCTCCCACGCATCCGCGTTTGCTTTCATCCCGAACAAAGTATACTCCGCTACAAATTGGTGCCGGAACCCGGGACAAGATGAACCAAAAGCAGAAGGAAGCGCGTCTGTCGAAATAAGCGCAAGTGACTTCCGAAGTGTTAAGCTCCCGAAATTTTGGAAGGACAATCCTAAATTATGGTTCCCGATGCTCGAAAAGGAATTCACCGCGTACAGCGTGCGATCTGCTGCGGTAAAGTGCGCGTCAGTTCTTCGACTTTTGGACAGTAACACCGTAAGAGTTGTAACAGACGTCGTTTCAGTCCCAGACTACGAGGATTGATACCTGAGAATAAAAGGAACCCTGATAAGCAGATTGACGTCGTCCGATGAGACGCAACTGCGGCAATTGCTCGCAGGGATTGAGCTAAATGGCCCCAAACCATCAGAGTTACTTCGGGAAATGCAATTATTGGCTGGGTCAAAAGTAAGTACAAGCTTTGTACAGGGTGGAAAAATATTCACTGTCACGGCTACTACAGCGTTATTCTACACCTCTGGATCGGTGGAGATTTGCAAAAAAAAGTGACCGCACAATTGACCTTGACCTTGAAATTCACGATCAAATTTTTTTATTGGCCTATCGTGTAGTACTCGTCGAGAAGGTAAAGAGTCTGAAAGGAACCATGATCCGCAACCCAACGGTTTTCTCAGAAAATGGAACTGAACTTCTACTTACTACCGGGCCTACATTAATTACAATCTACTTATATTTTCCAGCCAGATACAGAGTAAATAATGGCAAATATAATATCGAATGATAATAGTAGCGATACTAACGTCAAATGGAAGAGAAATAACACAGAAAGTGTCCGCCGTAACTCTACCACCTTCGGTTATTTCGTTGTCTGCAAAGATAGAGAAATATGCATTTAGAAAGAGTTATTGTATTTCAAGGGGCAAATTAGGTGAATGGTGTGAATTACATCCACAGAACATATTTTTCGATACTACGCAGTGACCTTTTTTTTTTTTTTTTTTTTTTGGAACCTCATATTCTTTTTACGTCGATCATTTCCTTGGGATATTTTGTGTAAAAAAGTATTAGGGTATTGTAGGCATCGTGGGAAAAAGCGGACGTCGGTCGCCGGGAATCGAACCCGCGAACCTCTGATTCGTAGGCGGCCGCGCTACTTCCTAGACCAAACCGTCCGACTGTCCTCTATTTCTCCGCGACGCCTGTTATGTTTTGGGTACTAACTAACGGTTCATGAGATATTTTAAACTTCTTATCGTCAGCTGTCCCATATAGGGGGTCATCGTACTCTCCCCTCGCACATCAGCCGAGGTTGAGATCTCGATATGACATCGATCGCGATAGGTTTTTGTTCAAAACCTGTTAAACAGCTGTGAAATGAGACTACCGAATTTCATGTTATGTTGTTGGTACGATCTAATATAAAGAAACCATTACAGGGCCCGTTGACTATCCCATCTTGAACGTACGATAAAAAGCTGCATTTATGCATAAAACTGTGAATGTGTTATTGTCTCACTTTCACGCATAGTTAAGCTGACCATACGTCCCGTTTTGAACGGGACCGTGCCGTTTTTAGGTAGCCTGTCCCGTTGTCCCCAAGCGCAGCTTCGGGACGCCGAAATGTCCCGTTTTTAGAAAGAGAAGCAACCCACGGTAACAATTTTAAAAAAGGGCGCTAAAAATCTAAAAATCATCTGACGGTAGCGTCTAGTAGCGCACCGATCATGGCATGCCAATATGTCTGACACATTGTAAGGCTCACTATCTCACTATACACAATGTAGGGTAAACAAACAGAACAACGTTTATTTTATAAAATAATCCCAGTTCGTGATAACTCAATACAGATTGAACTTAAATTTAATATACACATTTAACGTGTATTGTTTTCGGCCGACGCAATAGGAACAAAGACAAAATCAAGAATGTCGATTCCGAAATGCACACGTACACGCCTTCCGATCGTTTTGTTTAATTCGCGCATAAAGCTCATGCGAAAAGTTAAAGAAAACAATGTTACGTTCCATAGATTCAAATTTCATTTCTACCAACGCGTTCTCACGCTGATGGAAGTTCAACCCCTTCTTAGAATCATCTAGTCAGCAAACGAGTTGCAACGCTTGATACTCTGCTTTGTTGGCAGTAAACATCCGGTGATACCGCTGTGGTTCTGAGAACGAATTGCGAATCCAACCCTCGCTGCGTGTTATACCAGGAATTGTAACCCGAACATGCGAGCGATAGGCGACAAAGTTGCACACGGTTCTCATGGCTAATGTCCTAGCGCTGAGTGCAACTGCACTCAGAAAATTCGTAGTCAGCACCCTTAGTCTTGATGAACCAAACCTGTGAGCGAAACGACACAGTCGGCCATACAGTCGCGAGGTGCGCGGTCCGCCAGTCCGAGGAACCCTCAGTATCTCAGATACCCCGAGCAGAGTTTCATGTGTGATAGTCTCCCGCGAAAGGACTCAGTTTCTCTTTAAACAAAGACTCTTACTACCGGCATTATAATCAGAATATTTTACGCTTCATTTGTATCGCTTAACATAATTAATCTCCTAGTAATAGTTAGTAACGAAACCGCGAGTAGTGTAAGTTACCAGCCAACGCAGCACCCCGTCATCCGGGCAACCAGGTGCGGAGAGTGTCGAGAGAGAGAGAGAGAGAGAGAGAGAGAGAGAGAGAGAGAGAGAGAGAGAGAGAATGCGAGAGAATACGACCACGGTTTACATATTTATATCATATTGTTCACCAGACCACATCTGTTCCCGGTAAGCGTTTGAAGTATTAAATCTTTTCCAACATCGGTCAATTCATGGGTTGATATAACGAAGGAGGTTTCAGATTCTCGGCATCGCGAAAATTATAAATTAGTTCCTTTATGTATAGCGGATTATTTCTACTGTTAGCGTCCGTCGGTCACTTGTGGAAATTATAATCATATAGTACACGGCTTGTATTTTATAGTTAATTATTGCAAATAGTCCGCGTTATGATGTTGTAGATTCACTTTCTAAATTTCCTGTTCAGAATATATCTTGATTAGCGATAATTCATTTCATTATTTTTGTATGTATTCCCTAAACCTTCCAACTCCTTGTCAATCGAGCGAGAGACCTGTATAGGTCTTCTACAGTTCCCGGATCCCGTAGCCAATTAAATTGGCCTACCAGATGAATAAATATTATTCATCTCAAAATCATTAAAATAAATTGTTAAGCGTTACGCGGGATAAGACGACGCACCGCTCGGTCGCTCAAAACCACGCCCTCGCGTAACAACAACTTAAAGGTATTCAGACCTAAAAATTCAGTTTCCCTACATTATTACCTAAAAATTAGTAGATGTCCCGTTTTGAAGAAAAAAATAAATGGTCACGTTACGCATAGTGAAAGTATTTCCTTCTTTCTTTCTTTCCGTCTCTCTTTCTATCTTCCACTCTTTCTTTCTTACTTACATTCTTCCTTTCTCCCTTTCTTTCCGTTGTAAAGTCCTAAAGTCCACTCTCATTAAACCGCGGACCCTCTTGTATGAACCATGAGGGTTCTCACGATAGAATAAAACGTGTTTACTTACCTTGTCGAGAATAGCTAAGGCGACTTCGGGGTAGCTTGTCCAAGGTTGGGACGGTAGGGAAGGCGGTTGGAGTGAGATTCCACACACTTGGTCACCAACTAGTTTATTCAGAGTTCGTACAATTCTTCTTCTCACGAGGTTACTCGCGGGTGTTATAGTCGCGTTCCGTCGCGTTACAATAATTTCACTTGACGCGGGTGAAATCTCGCTCTGTCGAAGTTCTGTCGCCTTCGTATCAGAGTCGACGAGATTTTGCTCTGTCGAGGTTCTGGCGCCCTCGTAGCAGAGTCACGGATTCCGTGTACAATTGTTACTTCGCGAGTATCGGAACTGAGCGTTGAGGGCGAGAGCTTGACGCGTTAAATTTTATGACAGTCGACTTATCGTGCAGTCGCGAGAACTTAATGGTGGAGATACAGAGAGCTTAATGGTGGAGCGCGCGTGGCCGCAGCGCGTGAACTTTTAATGATATTAGACGTATCGCGGAGCGCGAGCGGGTGATCGGTCGCATTGTTTTATACCGCGTAAGTAGGGCGTAGCGATGATTTGTTAATTCCGGTGAGCAACATTTACTTGGATCGTCGGCATTTTTGCAATATGCGACCCAAATAAACTGCTCACTCGGAATTGGGAAATTGATGAAATTGGATAACGCGGAAGAATTTAAAGAATGCGTCACAGGACATGTCACCGTCTTCCTTTGATGTTCCTTTGTTTATAACATATACGACGAAATATGACTACGCTTTTCACGATTCCGGAATCCGTGAAGATTGAGTATGGAAACGCAAAGGTGAGTGTAAAGATTTATTTATACTAGACTATGACAACATAACATGAAATTTGGTAGTCTCATTTCACAGCTGTTTAACAGGTTCTGAACAAAAATAATTTTTGGAAAAAAAATATAACCGACTTCGAAATGCACTAAAAAGAATGAAATAATATTTAATTCTCTTCGTGGGTTTCTCTCCAGCTATGTATAACATTTATGACAATATTACATTACATGTTAGATAAAATGCATATTTTTCGGAGGCGGGGCAGGGTCACAAATTTTCTCAGTATCAAACAATTTTCGTAACTTTCAGTACAGGAAATGTTTAATTGAAAACTGTCTAAACGAAACATGTTGCTGATTGCAATTTGTTTGGGGTATGGCGGGCTTGATAACAGATGAGCGTCAAGAAAAACTCATTGATACGTGACAACGTGGAAGAATGAAACTGTATAGTGGTCAGTTTCGGCGTACAAAATGTTTTTCAATCAAAACTTTCTATATGACAGATGTTGCTGATTATGATTTGATTGAAGGTGGACTTGGCACTGAACGGTCCGAAACAGAAAATGCATTTTTGATCCTGCCCCGCCTCCGAAAAATATGCATTTTATCTAACATGTAATGTAATATTGTCATAAATGTTATACATAGCTGGAGAGAAACCCACGAAGAGAATTAAATATTATTTCATTCTTTTTAGTGCATTTCGAAGTCGGTTATATTTTTTTTCCAAAAATTATATTATTTCACTCTTTTTAGTGGCGATCTTTGCATTCTCTGTGAAGTAATAGCCACATACTGTATAACGGTGTTCCTCTCTTCATATATTATATCTCATCGTTATAAAATCAAGGTATACATACGATTGTCAGCGGAAGTATTCATGTTCATTTCTGAAACAAAAGTACATACATGTCTCTGTAGTATCATCGTAGTAAAAAGATAAAAAACACACACACGCCCGCACGCCCGCGCGCACGCCCGACCGCACGCCCGCCCGCCCGCACGCCCGCCCGCACGCACGCCCGCCCGCACGCCCGCCCGCACGCACGCCCGCCCGCCCGCCCGCCCGCGCGCACGCACGCCCGCACGCCCGCCCGCACGCACGCCCGCCCGCACGCACGCCCGCCCGCCCGCGCGCACGCACGCCCGCACGCCCGCACGCCCGCACGCCCGCACGCCCGCCCGCACGCACGCCCGCACGCAGGTGGAGGTACGTATATAAAATACGTAAAACCACACAACCCGCGGTCGGTCATGCGGGCGTGCGTTCCGTGCGTCCTTGCGAGTGTTTTTTTTTTCTTTTCACTACGATTATACTACAAAAACATGTATGTACTTTTGTTTCAGACATGAACATGGATACTAATGCTGCAATATACCTAACTCCTCTACTGAAATCCTTAATAATCATATTGTATTGGAATAAATAGTAAGCAATTATATAAAATACGTAAAACCACACAAAATTTACGAAATTATACATAATTCTTTCAAATCTCACGTAACAACTGGGATTTACTGTGTCTGATGTAACATATAGGAAAGTAGGATATTGCTTGATTCGCACTTCCCACTTGCCATGTGGCCGTCACGCCAGAAACATAATTATTGCAATAAGAGTAGTAATTAGTAATGGAGGGAACAGCAGGGGTAGGTAGAGAAGGGAAGGAAAGGGATTGAAATGAGAGGGTTGGGGAGGAAGGGGAGGAAAGGAAGGGGCAGGGCGAGTTGGGTTTGGAAGGGAAAGATAAGGAAGTGCAGGGAAGCGAAGGGAGGTGCTGGGGTGCGAAGGGAAGTGTAGGAAAGTGGAGGGAATGTTGCAAATGGGAACATCGTGGAAACATCTCCGGTCGCAAAATGTAATACTAGGCTTCATCGATATTAGGCCGATTATGCGCGAAATAGTACGGTTTTTGCAATAAACGTGGGAAAAGACGAAAAAATGCATAATATGTTTGTTGCTAGACCAACTGGAAGTCATACCCTACAAGATCCAACAAGTTTCGATCCGATTGGTCAATTCATCATGGAGTAATCGGTGACCATACATGACGTGGACGAAACAGTACGCTTCTATGCAATAAAAAAGGGGTACACGATGATAAAATGCAAAATGTTTTTTATACGGGGCCAACTGGGGGGCACACCCTACAAGATACGAAAAATTTCGTTCCGATTGGTCGATCCATCTCGGAGAAATCGCCGGACATACATGACGCGGACGAAACGGTACTCTTTGATTTGTAGTAATTTATAATAAAACATGATAAAACAGGGTAACCAATGTTAAAATAAAAAATGTATTTTATCCCGTTTCTAATGGGGGTCATAGCCTACAAGATGAAAAAGGTTTTGTCCGGATTGGTCCATCCATCTCGGCGTAATCGGTGACCAAACCTAGCATGTACAAAACTGTGTTTTTGCAATAAAAAAGGGGTAAAGAATGAAAAAATGCAAAATGTTTTTCTTACGGGACCAACTGGGAGTCATACCCTACAAGATGTAAAAGGTTTCATCCCGATTGGTCCAGCCATCTCGGCGTAATCGGCGGACATACATAAAAAAAAAAAAAAAAAAAAAAAAAAAAAAAATATATATACTGATCGAATTGAGTAACCTCCTCCTTTTCGAAGTCGGTTAAAAACCTATCGCGATCGATGTCATATCGAGATCTCAACCTCGGCTGATGTGCGAGGGGTGAGTACGATGACCCCCTATATGGGACAGCTGACGATAAGAAGTTTAAAATATCTCATGAACCGTTAGTTAGTACCCAAAACATAACAGGCGTCGCGGAGAAATAGAGGACAGTCGGACGGTTTGGTCTAGGAAGTAGCGCGGCCGCCTACGAATCAGAGGTTCGCGGGTTCGATTCCCGGCGACCGACGTCCGCTTTTTCCCACGATGCCTACAATACCCTAATACTTTTTTACACAAAATATCCCAAGGAAATGATCGACGTAAAAAGAATATGAGGTTCCAAAAAAAAAAAAAAAAAAAAAGGTCACTGCGTAGTATCGAAAAATATGTTCTGTGGATGTAATTCACACCATTCACCTAATTTGCCCCTTGAAATACAATAACTCTTTCTAAATGCATATTTCTCTATCTTTGCAGACAACGAAATAACCGAAGGTGGTAGAGTTACGGCGGACACTTTCTGTGTTATTTCTCTTCCATTTGACGTTAGTATCGCTACTATTATCATTCGATATTATATTTGCCATTATTTACTCTGTATCTGGCTGGAAAATATAAGTAGATTGTAATTAATGTAGGCCCGGTAGTAAGTAGAAGTTCAGTTCCATTTTCTGAGAAAACCGTTGGGTTGCGGATCATGGTTCCTTTCAGACTCTTTACCTTCTCGACGAGTACTACACGATAGGCCAATAAAAAAATTTGATCGTGAATTTCAAGGTCAAGGTCAATTGTGCGGTCACTTTTTTTTGCAAATCTCCACCGATCCAGAGGTGTAGAATAACGCTGTAGTAGCCGTGACAGTGAATATTTTTCCACCCTGTACAAAACTTGTACTTACTTTTGACCCAGCCAATAATTGCATTTCCCGAAGTAACTCTGATGGTTTGGGGCCATTTAGCTCAATCCCTGCGAGCAATTGCCGCAGTTGCGTCTCATCGGACGACGTCAATCTGCTTATCAGGGTTCCTTTTATTCTCAGGTATCAATCCTCGTAGTCTGGGACTGAAACGACGTCTGTTACAACTCTTACGGTGTTACTGTCCAAAAGTCGAAGAACTGACGCGCACTTTACCGCAGCAGATCGCACGCTGTACGCGGTGAATTCCTTTTCGAGCATCGGGAACCATAATTTAGGATTGTCCTTCCAAAATTTCGGGAGCTTAACACTTCGGAAGTCACTTGCGCTTATTTCGACAGACGCGCTTCCTTCTGCTTTTGGTTCATCTTGTCCCGGGTTCCGGCACCAATTTGTAGCGGAGTATACTTTGTTCGGGATGAAAGCAAACGCGGATGCGTGGGAGAATCTTTTCAATAACTGCGACACAATTTCTCTTTTGCCACAAGAATATATTCGGTACCGTTTCGGTTAACAGATTGCAGACGCAGTGCCAATATACCAGTAAATTCAAACTTCCTGTTTAACCTTAAACCTACTCTACATTAGATGATAATCTACATCCTACGTATTGCCAACCTTAAGACTATTTAGGAATTATTACTATTCTAACGGCGGCCGCTACGCTGGTAAATTGAGAACTCCATCTAGTGACTGAATTTGGTAGTTAGTGATACAGTAGAAAATCTGGTAGAATTATATTTTTCCCTCAGAGAAATAATACATATTTATTTAAATAATACAATATACGTATATTTTGATTAGAAGTTTAATTCCATTGAAAACCTTGTAAAAAAAATAAACAACAGTAATAGATCCTCTATTACCGAGAGATAGAACTATACCTATGTATACATGATGCTATGATTGCCGCTAGGTAGTAGGAATCTTGCACTCAATTTCTCATATAAAAATCGGGAAAGTCCAGAACATTTTGCATCGCCTGAGGCTATAAACTTAACGATTCTAACACCAATTATGCTACATTGAATTTGTTTTTTTAAATTACTTGTTTAAAGCATTGCGTGCCTAGCCAATGGAGATGGCCCAGTACGTTTTATGTTAGAAGCGTCATCAAATAATTTTTAATACTCCCAATACAGCCATTTTAGTGAATCGTACACCACCTGATTCCTATGCGTAAGAAACTCTGGTAGAATTCTGGCAGATTTCAAAAGGCAATCTAGTAGAAACCACTGTCTGACTGTTGGTAAAACTGCCCGTGAATCTATGCCTCGTGGCGAATATATGCCATGTTGCTTGCTAATCTGCTGTCGTGACTCATCACGTTCTCATTGCGTGTTCATTTCTATTCTTCTCAAATCAATTGTGCATCTCACAAAGAAAGGCACGGAAGTGCTCCCCTCTGATTTTAATGAAACTTCGTACGTTTGTTAAGCAGGAAAAAATCAGAGACACGTATTTTTTTATTGGCGGAGACGCGACTTTATGGGGTGAAATTACCCCTTAAAGTTTCGATCCACTGGTGCTATCTCGAAAACAAATTGCATTTTGCCGTATTTATTAACATCCTGTTATTATACACAAAAAACCATTAAACTTTCTTATTAGAATTTTTAATGTATCTCGTATGGTTTTCGAGATAGCATAAGTCGCGTCTCAGCTGATAAAAAAAAATACGTGTCTCTTATTTTTGCCTGCTTAACAAACCTACGAAGTTTCATCAAAATCGGAGGGGGACACTTCCGTGCCTTCCCTTGTCAGTGTTCCTTCTACTTCTCACTCAAACTCTCAGCGCTCTGTTATATCCGGCCTACGTTTGTCTTTCGCTGTTCCCTTGTCGCTGGGTATGAGCAGCGTTCCCACGAGGAATCCGCGAAACGTCAGCGTTTTCGCCAAGGTGACCCGCGCCCGGCCACGTGCCGCGGTCGGTAGCAGCTAGACGTGCAGTCGGAGTTCTACATCCGGTCTACCGCCCGGCAACGAAACCCGCGACCGAGGAATCCGTGGGAACGCTGGTCAGCAATTTGGCGTCGACGATCGGGCGTGGTCGATGCCGAGGCGATAAAACGCGGAACATCGCGACCCGCGCGTCTTTGGTCGCCCGTCTTTTGAAAGAGTCAGAAGTCCTCGCGGTCGGCATCTCGAACCCAACGGAAATCCGAAGTGCGGTGCTCGAACGACGGTCAACCGCGTGCGTATCGCCGTGGCCAAGCTGAATTGGCCCATAATCGGACCGCGTCCGGGAGTGCGCACGCCGCCGTGCAGTTTCACCACAGTAGCTGGAGTTCCGGAGGGCACGAGTTAGCAGCCGCGCCGCGTAACAGAGAAAAACATCATACGAGACGCGAGAAGGAGTGTGAACGTGTGATAGTGTGTGATACAGGAGCGGTCCGCTGAGATAAACCGCCACGAGCGAGCGAGGTGCAACCCGAGTCGCCGCCAGCAGGGGTATGTAAAACGTTGTTCGATGCAATATAATACACATAGTGAACAAAGATATCCGCATCCTAGTCATAGCAAACCCTCTCCTCCGCCGTCCTGTCCCGCGATCCCGTAATGTAAAGGTAGGTCAAGGTGCGCTTTAGCGCTTTAAACCGGCAGAGCCCGCGCCGCGTCCTGGAGAACCCGCGGTCCCGCAACGCGGGACGTAACAGCTCAATAACAACGCCGAGGACATGTGCGCGTATAACCTCGAACGCCACGTGGCGGATAAACTCACTCTCACCTCTCACTAAGCACTCATCTTCACACACACACCGCCAACATCGTTAATAGGGTATTTAATAGTGTAATAAAGGAATTGTTATAAATATTGTGCAGTGCTTCAGTTACCACGCAACACCTTTTCCGGCATTTAATGAACTCAAATATTTCTCAATTCATTCGCAAACATACATTTTGTCACAGAATTATTGCAAGAATCGAAAATGTGAGGTGAGACAATTTCCTTTGCAAAAATATCGAATAGGGCTTCGTTTTTGAATTATTAATGAAAGAAACATCGACTAATCACAGCATGCTCTGCGTTCTGCCGCCAATGTTGTCTGCCTGATATTAGTACAACTAATATCAATAATAAAATATGTTAAGTAAGTGTCTCAATCCCGAGAGGGCGCTGACTGCCTCGATTGAGAAAAAGAGGTGGGGTTTCGTCTCGCTTCCGGAAATAGCGAAATCTGGTCGTTGTGTGCGTGTAAGAAAAGGTCTATATGACAGTAAAAACGTTCCGTTGTTATAAAATTTCCAATCCGTAGGAATCGATTAAAAGGAAAACGATTAACTATCAATTTTATTTTACTTTCTGTCACTGTATAACCATTATATTAGTTTAAAGAAATAAACACAATTAAAAAGGACAAAACTAAAATCCTGATTCCAACCGGCCTCTGCAACAGGTTATGGGCCCAGAGCACGTGTGAACGTAAAGTTCGTAAAATATAATTGAATTTGTACTGTCTTGAAGTAAGTAAAAATGGAAAAGGCTGGAACAAGTGGTAATAAAACAACTAATACGATGGTGACAGAAGATTTGAGTTATATACAAAAACTTTCTGAAATAGAGGATTTCGAAATATGGAAATTTCAAGTGCAACTGGTGTTGGAAACCTATGATTTATTTGAAACAATAACGGAACATGAAAATAAGGAAAATAAAGATTGGGTAAGGAAAGACACGCAAGTCAGGAAGGTAATTGTATCAACAGTGGACAAAAAACAATTGTTTCATGTCATGAGGTGCAATACTGCAAGAGAGATGTGGTACAAGCTGTGCATGATCTTTGAGAGAGATTCAGACCAACAAAGATGTAAGTTAATGAATGAATTCTATACATACAAGTATGATAAATCATTAGATCTTGCTGCACATGTATCTAAATTAAGGAATCTTGCGTGCAAGCTAAAAACCTTGAAAGAAAATATAACAGACAATATGATAATAAGTAAAATCTTGAGTATGTTGCCAGACCAGTATAAATATTTTATTACGGCTTGGGAATCTACATCGAGGGAAGATAAAACCTTGGAAAATCTGGTTGCAAGGCTGCTGCAAGAAGAATCGAGAAATAAGGATGAAAAGGAAGATACAGGTATGACTGCATTCAAGACTGAAGAAAAAAAATGCTACAAATGTAATGAAAAAGGACACATTTCAAGATTCTGTAAGAAAGGAACTAACGAAAATGTGATAAAATGTTTTGTGTGCAACAAAATAGGACATACGTCAAAGTTCTGTCAGAAGAAGGTTGGATTTGACCATGATAGAAATAATAGAACTACGTGTTCTATATGTAAGAAGGCCAATCACATGGAAAAGGATTGCTTCTTTAGAAATAAAAACAAACATGCTAAATCGTATGCGGCTGTATCCTTCCTCGCTACAACCGAAGGTAAGAAAGAAAATTGGGTGGTTGATTCTGGTACCACGTCACACATGTGCTTTACTGAAGAACACATGAACTGCAAAAAACCCGTGATCATAAACGTTGGAACAGCAAAGGAAAATGAAGCACTTGAAGTTCAAAAAGTAGGAACTCTGGAAACAGATAAATGTAAGTTGACTGAAGTTCTGTATGTTCCTGGCCTGGCGCGAAATTTGCTGTCCGTGAATGCGATAACCGAAAATGGAGGTAATGTTTTGTTCACTAAAAATCAAGTTAAAGTATTTGTAGACAACACACAAGTGTTACAGGGAAGTAAAACAACAACTGGCCTTTATGAAGTAAAATTAAATTGCAGAAAGGAAGAACAAACGTATGCAGTAACAACAACCACGAATGCCGTGGAGAACTGGCATAAAAAGTTGGGACATCTCAGTATAACTGGTATGAAGAACTTGCTGAATTTATCGGAAGGCATGAATTTCACATTGGCAGACTTTGGAAACACAAAAGATTGTGAAATATGCATGAAAGCAAAGCAAACAAGAATGCCATTTAAAAACTCACGTTCTAAAGCTGACAGAGTGCTTCAAATAATACACACTGATATTTGTGGTCCTATAAGCCCAGCCACATGGGACAATAAACGCTACTTCTTGACGCTGATAGATGATTATACACATTATATGGAAGTCTACCTGTTAGAACAGAAAAGTGAAGCAGCAGATATAGTGAAACATTATGTAAATAAAATGGAAAGAGATTTGAAGACACAGGTTGTCAAAATAAGATGTGATAACGGAAGAGAATATGTGAATGAAAAATTAAACAGATGGGCGTTTGAGAAAGGAATTATATTTGACTATACGACTGCATACACTCCTCAGCTGAACGGAACAGCTGAAAGGATGAACAGAACGCTTACAGAAAGAATAAGAGCTATGTTGTATGATGCAAATCTCCCCAAAAGTATGTGGGGAGAGGCCGCTCGTACAGCTGCGTATCTTATAAATCGAAGTCCAACAGAATGTCTGGACGTAACACCAATTGAAAAACTAACCAAAAGAAGGCCACAACTGTCTAATCTGCAAAAATTTGGAGTAGAGGCTTACGTAAAAATACTAGGACAGCAAAAGAAACTGGATTCAAGAAGTAAAACAGGAAATTTCGTCGGATATGCACCGAATGGGTACAGAATATGGGACCCTTTAAAGAAAACCATTATTACAGCAAGGGATGTATAAAATAATTTTTGGAAAAAAAATATAACCGACTTCGAAATGCACTGAAAAGTATGAAATAATTTTTATTTGATATGTATAAATTCTATTCGACTCTTTATAACATTGATTAAAGTATTACATTACATTTTAAATACAATGCATACTTTTCGGAGGCGGCGCAAACTTACAAGTTGTGTAAATGAAACATGTTGCTAATGTGAAAATACGTAAACGGATTAAAGTATTTTGACAATTTCCAATGTAGAAAATTGTTAATTTTGCGCCGCCTCCGAAAAGTATGCATTGTATTTAAAATGTAATGTAATACTTTAATCAATGTTATAAAGAGTCGAATAGAATTTATACATATCAAATAAAAATTATTTCATACTTTTCAGTGCATTTCGAAGTCGGTTATATTTTTTTTCCAAAAATTATTTTATTTCACACTTTTTAGTGGCGACCGAAGCATTCGTAGCAAAGAAATAGCAGCGCACAGTGCATGATCGTATAGCATAACATAATAGTTGTTCCAAACAGAATCATCGCGATTGCATCTCCTACAAGATACGAATGGTTGCATAACGCTGGCGGTACATTCTGCCGATTAACCGCCGAGCATACACGAAACGGACCTGAAATCGTACGTTAATTAATAATACCGACAGAGCTTCATGACTGTAGTAAGTGATGAAGTATGTAATATCAACCAAAAAAAAATAAAAAAACACATTTCGGAGGTTCAGTTATTTATTTTTTAAATATAAATATGTTTTTGGTAGGCCACGAGCCGCGCCGCCCAGAACCCCCCCGCCAGCCGCCGCCGCCACCCCCTGACCTGGTGCTGGTTGAACCTCCCCCTCGACCGTCGCCTCCACCCCGTCGGCCGCGGCCACCCCGCCATTGGGCCCGACTCCTACCTCCCGCCTTTCCTCTCTCTGTAATGTAACAGATAAGTAGTTACATTTTTAATACAGTTCATTGCAAAGGCGAAATAATGCACCCGCAAACACATCACCAGATATACATATGCTGTCAGGTGCAACCAATGTATACCTCTGTGTAACGCAAGTAGGTTAAGTACAGTGTGCAAATACAAAGATGGTGTCGTCACCGCCGAAATGCAATTATTCTCGTAGTTAAGAGCAGACGGGAAGGGAAAAATAGCAAGTGCACATTTTCAAACGTTCAGATGTTTCTAGTGTGGACCAGCCGCGTATTGGAATGTATGAAACATTGAGAAATATCAGAAACACAGTCGGTACATGACGGTCATACATTTAATTAAATATATAGAAAATTGTATAATGAAATAGTATTGTAGATTGATTAGTGTAATAATTGTGTAGCGGCGGTTACTCAATCGAAAAGAAATGAAAATACATATGTGGTTGTACATTGTCGTCTGCCTAACAGTGCTCTGTCACACTTACTTCGCCTCCTCCACTCAACACCATCAACTCCCGCCTGCGGCTGCTCCTGCGGCTGCTGCTGCCGCAGTTGCAGCTGCTGCTGCTGCTGCTGCTGGTGCTGCAGTTGCGGCTGCTGCTGCTGGTGCTGCAGTTGCTGCTGTTGCTGCAGGTGCTGTTGCTGCTGCAGTTGCTGCTGCTGCTGCTGCAGCCGCTCCAGCACCTGCTCGTAATGCAGCTGTTGCTGCTGTATTGTCGCCTGCAGCCCGGCCACCACTTGTCGCAGGTCCTGATCTGAACGTAAGAAGAATAAAAAATATATATGCAATGTGCGATGTAGTGTAGACACACGTTAGTTTTGAAAGTGATGGTATACATACCATTGCTGCCACTTCCCGTCGTCATCTCTGCAAGAAAAAGAAATTATTGTTATATGTAAGTTGTTAGATGCGATCGTACAATACTGATAAACTCGGAGAAATACGTACGGATATCGTCGGTAGACATACTGCGATCTACAAACAGAAATAAATACATCAGTTTGCAATGTTACAGTGCAATGCAATGTGAGCAAGTTTATTACATACGTAAAAGCCCCTAAATGCTACGAAATTAAATGGTGTTCTATAAATTTTGAAGAACTATGCCTGCTGCATTAGGCACACATTTGAGCAATTATCTGAATCACAAGGAAATCCCTACAATTTACGAGATTGTATGTTACGCTCTTAATTACCAATATTTGCATGTGAATATGATGTCGAGGAATATGAAATGGCGATGTTTGTTTGTGCAATCTCTCAATTTCATCTCCTGTTTCAAATACAATTATCATGTATGAACATCTGCGTATGTTCACGGTTCTCTGTGAAGTGTGTATGCAGTATGCATCAACATCATAAATACCGAAGTTATGCAGCAAGTCGATACGCCGAAACACTTGCACAGCATACAACTACTCATAGATCGACGGAAGAATATAATGTAGTATGATGAAGTGCACTGGTCAACACGGAAAAAATGTTGTAACCTCCAATATGCAATGGTTATAGATTTTTGCTAGCTGAATATGAATGCGAAAGCCGTTTCCCTCCAGAACCCAGGGGTTTTGAAAGAATCAATGATGGAAGGAAAAGTTGCAAATTATATGATGGAAGGAAAAGTTGCAAATTGTATAAACCATGAAACGGTTCTGCGTGCTAGTGTCGATATTTCAGCAAGGGAGAACATGAAGCAGAACCGAAAAAAACTTCGTTTCATTATTGGTATAGAAACGAAATAGGTCGGCAAACCACGTGGCAGCCGGCGCGGTCCCGACGATCGGGAAAGGTCACAGATTTGTCTCGTGTCGAAATCAACTGAACAACTGCTGAGGCAAAAAGAAGAAGAAAAAAAAAAAAAACCGGAACAGAAATATCTTCAACGATGACCATTTGCAATTGTTATTAACAATGATGGTTTCAAAACCCGTGGGTTCCGGAAAGAAACGGGTGTCAGAGTCTTATTCTGCTCGCAAAAAGCTGTAAGAATTGCATATTGGAGGTTACAAAATCGAAGAACATTCGGAAATTGGCGACTAGCGCTATTATCGAAATATGTAACGACTCACGCGTTTAAACGTGTCTTCTACACCTTTCTGTGAAGCACGCGCAATTGAAAGTATAACAAAAAAAAAATATAACGAAACGCAGGTGGGAAAATTGCATTACAATGTATTGACAAATAATGTATAGATTGTAAGGAGATGCTGTATGTATATTAACGTGCAATAGAAAAGCGTGTGTATGTACAGTTCCCGTTATAAAGTCGACATTTCATGTTACACGACCTAATATATTATAAAATGTAATCAATTTTTGCAATACCTAGTTACGAAACACCAACTAACAAAACTACAGCACCGGCTGCTAGGAAGTAGTATGTAATAATAAATAGCAAATGTAATATTAAAAATATTATTCCTGTCGTACGTACCACTGTTCATCATCACGGTCACTTTTAAACTGATCAGCCAAACAATCAGTCTGTACGAACCGAAGCAAGTTGATGGGAACACAATCCACGATCGAAGCAATTGTTGTGTATGTCGACATTCCTGGCGGTATGTAAGTACAATACCGACCAAAAGTATGGAAATACCATCAAATTTGTACGAAAAATGAGCGTCCTCACAAATTTGTCATTGTTCCATTGATGATATATTATATGTTACATAGTAGTCTGCATTTCGTAATATCAAACGTGTTTAATTATGAAGCAGCTGCCGGCAAGAAAAAAGAAGCGAAATATTAATAATATCAGTGGTTTGTAAAGTTACATTGATGTCATGCGCATTTGATGAGAGGTAACTTTTCTTACACATTTGCTCCCGCTGATTTCGAAAATCGAGGTTAAAATTTTCTTTATGGAACAGTTTCTAGGATATTGTAATTTTTTCCATTTTTTTACCTCTTTTCAATATAAAACCCACATATGGAGCGACATGTGTCCGATGTGGTCGTTCTTGGTACCAAACGACAGACATTGAAATGACAAACAAACATGTGTAATGTGATCTGCAAGTGGATAAGCGCTCCGAAAGATATTGATGATGAAAATAGTCGAGATTTTATCGGTTTCTATTTTTCCGTGACCACAGAATGTTTCTCCCGATTCGCCCGGTGTACGAACAAACGTACATAACATGGACTGTACTGCTTCAATTGTGCTCACGACGTAAGTAAACACAGGTAGCGGGAACAACTAAATCGTGTAATCACTTGAAACGAATACGTTAACGACCGAACGCGACGTCTTTGAATAATTTCGTTTTTCGGAAATTTCAACGTGTTCAACTCAACACCGCGCATAAGGTAAGATTTACTGCAATTTTTGTTTCATTGTTGCACAGTGCGCTGTGCTCTCTGTGAGGAATTGTAGGCCAAAAAAGAATGAACGGACCAGGTCGACATTGCGCGACCCAAGCAATATTAATAAAAAAGTAAAAGGGCCAGGTCGACATTGTGCGACGTAAGCTATATTAATAATAAAAAAGTAGAAGGGCCAGGTCGACATTGCGCGACCCAAGCAATATTAATAAAAAAATAAAAGATCCAGGTCGACATTGCGCGACCCAAACTGTACTATTAAAAAAGTAGAAGGGCCAGGTCGACATTGCGCGACCCAAGCAATATTAATAAAAAAATAAAAGGGCCAGGTCGACATTGCGCGACCCAAACTGTACTAACAAAAAAGTAGAAGGGCCAGGTCGACATTGCGCGACCCAAGCTATATTAATAAAAAAATAAAAGGGCCAGGTCGACATTGCGCGACCCAAACTGTATTAATAAAAAAGTAGAACGGTCAAATCTGCATTACCCGTCGTAAACTGTATTTAGAATAATTCCTATTTGTCGCAAGAAACAAGTACGCAACTATGGGAAGGCCAACAAAAAATGCGTCCCGTATGAGAAGGAATCGTGCAAACGAGTCCGAGATTGCCAAACAATTACGTCTCAATAAAAATAGGGAAAGAAATGCCGATACGCGGCGCGAAGAAACTGATACAAAACGCGAATCAAGATTATCTCTAATGCGGAAATATAATCAATCCAGATTGTTACGTGAAACGGCAAGAGAGAAAAGTCGTCGGCTGAACAGAATTTGTAATCGTTTAGCGAACGAATCTGCCGAGGAACGGTCACGTCGCATCGGATTAATTCGGCGACGTTTAGCGAACGAAACTTCCGCGGAGCGGGCCCGTCGCATCGGATTAATTCGGCGACGCTTAGCGAACGAAACTCCCGCCGAGCGGGACCGTCGAATGGGAGTAATTCGGCGACGTTTAGCGAACGAAACTCCCGCGAAACGGTCCCGTCGAATGGGAGTAATTCGGCGACGTTTAGCGAACGAAACTCCCGCCGAACGTTCACGTCGCTTCGAAACAATCCGACGACGTTTAGCGAATGAATCTAATAAAACATCTTCCCGTCGTATTTCCGACATAAGAAATCGCATGCGAGGTTTAAGATCAAATGAACGATCCGAATCAAGAAATACACGTTTAAGTAAGATGCGTCAATCAGCTAATAACCGAAGAAAGGAACGCCTGATTCAGGAGGAGTACTTCAAATCGGCTATTAATACTTTTGCCGATGTCCCATGCGCAGTGTGTTGTAAGACATTGTATCCGCAGCAACGGCACACTTTACACACGCAGGCTGTTTCTCGAATAATTCCCGCACGCCTAATAGAATCAGAGAAGATAATAACATGCTCTCGGTGTCTGCAGCATCTTAAGAAACACAAAGTTCCTGCACAGGCGTTTTGGAATAAAATGGAACTAATGTCTGTACCTGCAGAGATAGCAAATTTATCGGAAATCGAAAAGCAGATGTTGTGTAGAGTAGTACCGTTTCTTAAAATCATGAAAATCCAAAATCGCTTTAGTCAAGATTGGTGCAAAGGCCAGGTAGTTCTGTTTGCCCGTGACGTGTTGGAAGTAGCGGAGCAACTTCCAGTTAGATTAGACCAAACCGGTGTAATGATTGTAGTCGAAAATCTTGAAAATTTGGGCCGACAGCGACAGTTTGAAATAGATGTCGGCAAACTTCGGACAGCTTTACGGTGGTTAATAAAAAATAACGGTCTGTACAAAGATGTACGACCATGTTTTTCTAATGTAAGTAATAACATCTCGGAAATAACTCATGTAATGGAACAGCCGTCCTACGTAAGAAAGGAAACCGAAGGTGGCGAAAGAAATACTGAAGCAATCAGTAGATTCCTAAATGTCGGCCGTAATGTATCTATTTTGCGAGGCTCGTTCCATCAAACAAGCGATCGCTTCGGCATCGAATCTCGCGGCAAGCAATGTACCGGCATAGCAACAGTTGCTTGTGTCGCGTTTCATTTGATTGATCCCAATACGTGGTGTTCTAGCGATGTCGATTACGTAGTGTTAGTAGGAGATAAATATTACCGTGATTGCATTGTGGCGCGAAGTAATCCCGACCCCACGGAAGCCAACATAGACTACCTAGCCGCAACCGAATTATTGCCACAGTTGACATTTAATAACATTAGAGTCAATATCAACGTAGGCAACGAATCGACTGTAAATGGTCATATGGACATTGATAACGGTGATGAGGGATTTCCAAATTTAAAAAATGGTTTGATTAGGTTTTTCGAACAGTACACGCACGGAATTCTTACTGTGAATTTTACATCAGTAGCTATATCGCGGAACAACCAGCCGAATAATCCCAGCTATTGGTTGTTTGATTCTCATCCAAGAGGTCCGAAAGGATATAAAGCACCATTAAGGGGAGTCTCATGCTGTATGAAATGTACTAATATTGATGATTTACACGCCATATTGCATCGTAATTTGCGTGCTAAAGAAGGCAATAGCAATGTGCTGAATGTCTATTCAGTAACACCTCTAACAGTCGCACCTGAAAGGGGTAGATCTCCACAAGCCGAGACGGTACAACAGTTGTCTGTTGTGACCCCTGGAAGACAATCAGGTGAAACACAGATTATATTCGCAACAAGCATGTTACGCGCGGTTGACGAAAATATTCCTAATATCGATAGTATCATCTCTGTAAGTAACAACGGTGCTAATAGTAACGAGGAAAACGAACCGATAAAACTGGCAAATATTCATAGAAAAACAGCGCCACCGTTGAACCTAGAAAGGGAAAGAAGGATGGAGGAACTATCTTGGTTCTTCCTGTTTCCAGACGGAAGAAATGGGTTCGGAGAGCATCGAGATATCCCAATAACACCACTGGATTACTTTCAGGCACGTATCTTGAGCAATGACAGACGATTCCAACGAACAGATTATTTGTTCTTTGCACTATCCGTCGTTGAATATTACCGCGCCAAAGCTAGCGTCTCAGTATCGTGTAGAATGCGCCAAGGCGAACATACTCCGGCGGAATTAATAGATAATATTCACCTTACAATGAGAAACATAAGAGGATCGGCATCATACTGGAGACGCTGCTGTTCGGAATTAATCGCCATGGTCCGATGTCTTGGACCGCCCACATGGTTTGCTACATTCTCTTGCAATGATCTGAACTGGCCAGATATGTTGAAAGCTTTACTAATATCTGAAGGCCGTTCCCCTACCGAAGCTGGAAACCTAACGTTTGCAGATCGATTGAAGTTGGTTCAGAGGTACCCAGTAATTATAGCAAGGCAATTTACGGTGCGTGTTAACGCCTTAATGCAGTATTTGAAAAACTCACCTTGTCTAGGTGGCGTTGTTGTCGATTTTTGGTATAGAATTGAATTTCAAAATAGGGGAACCCCACATATGCACATGCTTGTTTGGTGTGCAAACGTGCCTGATTTCCTAACCAATGAAGGCCGCAATGTTATTGAGAATGTGATATCTTGTTCACTGGAAACAGGGGAACAAAATATGAACAGCATAGTTGAAACAGTCCAAATTCACAAACATTCTGCTACATGCTATAAAGATCGAAATAATCGGTGCTGTCGATTTGGATTTCCCAGACCGGTAAGCGGAAGCACGATGTGCCTAGGTGCTGATGACACACTTGCCAATAACGGACGTTTCTGCATACTTAAACGAACCGCAAATGAAGTTATGGTTAATAATTACAACCCCGCTCTTTTGAAGATGTGGGAAGCAAATATGGATATCCAACCGTGCGGAAATGTTACAGCTGTGGCATATTATATTGCTAAATATGCAAGTAAGTGTGAGCCGCAGGACACGGGAGATATTATTAAAGATGCCGTTTCACGGGCAAAACGCCGGGGCGGCGGCACCTGGAATCAACTATTTTCGGTATCTATGGCAATTCTGTCCCAACGTATGGTCAGTGCCGCAGAATGTGCTTACCGATTATGCCACCTACCTCTGAAAATGAGTTCCCGCAAAGCTGTGTTTATAAACAGCTGTCGGCCTGAACAGAGGTATAGAATTTTGCGATTCGAGGGATATGAGACGTCCTTTTTTAATAACATATTTGATCGTTACGTACAAAGGCCAGACAACCTAGAGAACTTGAGCTTGGCAGAATTTGCTGTCCGATATGAAGCAGTTTCTAGTGGAATGTGGACAGAAGAGGACGGCGATGCAGAACTTAGAAATAACGATGAAGAAATATCGAGATCGACGTATATAAACTTGAAGAACAATGTCCGAATGCGAATAAGAAATAAACCAGCTGTACTTCGCCACCGATATTATACCTTGAATAGTGATAGAGAAGGATATTTCTATAACTTAATAGTGTGTCACATTCCATTTCGGAATGAAAGTACACTTGTGGGTGAAAACGAATCCGCGGAACAGTGTTTCCTGCGACGTCAACACGAATTAAAACCTATGTCGGGAAATGCAACCGTTGAACAATTTACTCACGCAGAGCACATTATTGAAGCGGCGCTCGCCCAGGCCGCTGCTTTGAATGCTGTGAACGAAGACGAAAGTAATAATAATGAACTTTTAAGAGATCTAGGCAGGATTCATGCTGACGAAGTAATATATTGTGATCAACTAGATTTATACGAACAACAACAACAAGAAACAGTGGGAATGCCGGAAGACGTATTCCTAAATACTATTCGAAGTCTCAATATTCAACAGAAGGACCTATTAAAATCAGTTTCCGCAGTAATTGAGAAAGATGTTAAACATGCCGATGATGAAAATAAAGAACAAATGTTGCTGTTCATTACCGGAGGAGCTGGTAGTGGCAAGTCGTTTATTTTAAAATTACTTGTGGAACATGTAAAACGCTGCTATAATGCTACAGTTGATACGATGATAAAACCGTGTTTCATCGAAGTAGCTTCTTTGACCGGTGTTGCCGCCCGTCAAATATTTGGAAAAACACTGCATGCCATGTTCTCGTTGCCTATTGAAAAAGGCACCGCAATGACCTATCGCCGGCTAACAGGACAAAGGCTAGAACATGAGAGGCGCAAGTGGCGTCACACAAGGTGGTTGATTATTGACGAGATATCAATGGTATCGTACGAGAATTTGCGAATAATTCATTTAAGATTGCAGGAAATGAAGACCAATGATAAACTGTTTGGTGGCATAAATGTACTTCTCTTTGGCGACATCATGCAATTACCCCCAGTGAAAGGCCACTGGTGCTTTGTGCAACCACATTGGTGTACTGCCGAAATTAATTTATGGCACCAATTCTCATTCTGCGAACTCACCATTAATATGCGACAAAAAGACGATGTTGAGTTCATCGACTTACTGAATAACGTACGATTTGGGGAAGTGACAACCTCGCAACTTGAAATACTATGTGAACGAAGAAGAGTTCCTCTAACCGGAGAATTTGAGGACGGAGCAGCTGTTAGAATATTCCCAACTGTAAAATTAGTGGATGAATATAACAGGGAAATGACCGAAAAATTAGCTGAATCACGCCGAATGTACGTCATCGATTCAGTAGACGAGTCCCGCGAGGCAGCTACATATGGAAGGAGGCCACCGACAAATGTCGTACCTGCAAATGTAAATAATTCTGGCGGACTGTTACATACAATATCGTTAGGTGAGGGATCGCGAATCATGCTGCGACGAAATATATCAATTTCTGATGGTTTGATAAATGGCGCAATGGGAATAGTAAAGAAATTTATATGGCCGGCACTTCGAAGAGATCAGCTGGAACAGGGAGAATTACCGGACTCGATACTTATAAAATTTGACGACGAATCCATTGGTAGTAGATTGAAAGGTACCGATGGTTATATCCCAATATCTCCAGTATGCGCAACGTTTCAAGCAACAAAAGGTTATGGAGACGTCGAACGAAGAATGTTACCACTTATCCTAAGCTGGGCAGTAACAGTGCACAAATTACAAGGGACAACGTTGAATAGAGCTGTAATTGATCTTGGCAAAAAGAATTTTGCAAAAGGACAAATTTACGTCGCTCTTAGTCGTGTCAAAAGTTTGCATGGTCTAGTTTTGTCCGATTTAGCACCAAACAAAGTCCTCAGTAAACCGCACGACGAAAAAGCATTCGCGGAAATGGAAAGATTACGGCGGCTTCTGTTATCACAAAGAAACAGGCCGAATCAGCTACCAGCAAACGATACGTAAAGAAGCAAGCCGTGGTCTGTGTTGTATTTATTGGCGACCAAGTGGTTAAGAAACCTCCAACGTCTATACCCAGATCACGAATGCCACATTCGATGCAACGTGGTAGCTGCACACCGCTTAATAGCAGAGTAATAACAGAAAAGCAGAATAAGAAGTTTGCTGCAAATAGAAGCAGTACGGAAACATCTGCTATTTCGTATAGAAGAATTCATCGCGATGGGAAAGTTTCTTGCTGAGTAAAATCAAATTATAATAAGAACTATAATACCAGTAATTATTGCAATACTTGTTGCAATAAGAACAGTAATTAGCAACGGAGGGAACAGCAGGGGTAGGTAGAGAAGGAAAGGAAAGGGATTGAAATGAAAGGGAAGGGGTGGGAGGGGAGGAAAGGCGATCTTTGCATTCCCTGCGAAGTAATAGCCACATACTGTATAACGGTGTTCCTATCTTCATATATTATATCTAATCGTTATGAAATCAAGGTACACATACGATTGTCAGCGGTAGTATCCATGTTCATGTCCGAAACAAAAGTACATACATGTCTCTGTAGTATAAGCGTAGTAAAAAGATAAAAAACACACACACGCCCGCCCGCCCGCCCGCCCGCCCGCCCGCACGCACGCGCGCCCGCCCGCACGCACGCGCGCCCGCCCGCGCGCCCGCCCGCACGCCCGCACGCGCGCCCGCCCGCACGCCCGCCCGCACGCCCGCGCGCCCGCCCGCACGCCCGCCCGCCCGCCCGCACGCACGCGCGCCCGCCCGCCCACCCACCCGCCCGCCCGCACGCACGCGCGCCCGCCCGCGCGCCCGCCCGCACGCCCGCACGCGCGCCCGCCCGCACGCCCGCCCGCACGCCCGCACGCGCGCCCGCCCGCACGCCCGCCCGCACGCACGCACGCACGCGCGCCCGCCCGCACGCACGCACGCACGCACGCCCGCCCGCACGCACGCACGCCCGCCCGCACGCACGCACGCCCGCCCGCACGCACGCACGCCCGCACGTAGGTAGAGAAGAGAAGGAATGGGATTGAAATGAAAGGGAAGGGTCGGGAGGGAGGGCAGGAAGAGGCAGGGGAGAGTTGGGTGTTGAAGGAAAATGTAGGGAAGTGAAGGGAAGTGCAGGGATGCGAAGGGAGGTGCAGGAAAGTGAAGGGAATGTTGCAAACGGGATCATAGTGGAAACATCCCCGGACGCAAAACGTAATTGCAATAATTATTGCAATAACAATAGTAATTAGCAACGGAGGGAACAGCAGGGGCGGGTAGAGAAGGGAGGGAAAGGGATTGAAGTGAAAGGGAAGGGGCGGGAGGGGAGGAAAGGAAGGGGCAGGGGAGTTGGGTTTGAATGGGAAAGATAAGGAAGTGAAGGGAAGTGCAGGGATGCGAAGGGAAGTGCGGGGGTGCGAAGGGAAGTGCAGAAAAGTGAAGGGAATGTTGCAAATGGGATCATCGTGGAAACATCTCCTGCCGCAAAATGTAATACTAGGTTTCATCGATATCAGACCGAGTACACGCGAAATAGCACGTTTTTTGCGATAACAGCGGAAAACATGAAAAAATCCGAACTGGTTTTTTTTTACGGGACCAACTGTTGGTCATACTCTACAAGATGCAAAAGGTTTCGTTCCGATTCGTCCATCCATCTTGGAGTAATCGATGACCATACACAACGCGGACGAAATCTGACGCTTTTTAACCGACTTCGAAAAAGGAGGTTACTCAATTCGACATGTATATATATATATTTTTTTTTTTTTTTTTTTTTTTATGTATGTGCCCCGATTACGCCGAGATGGATGGACCAATCGGAACGAAACCTGTTGCATCTTGTAGGGTATGACTCCCAGTTGGTCCCGTAAAAAAAAAATTTTGCATTTCACCACCGCTTGCCACCTTTTTATTGCAAAAAAGCGAACGATTTCGTCCGCGTTGTGTATGGTCATCGATTACTCCAAGATGGATGGACCAATCGGAACGAAACCTTTAACATCTTATAGAGTATGACCAACAGTTGGTACCGTAAAAAAACCCGGTTCGGATTTCTACATTTTTTCCGCTTTTATTGCAAAAAACGTGCTATTTCACGTATATTCGGCCTGATATCGATGAAGCCTAGTATTACATTTTGCGGCCGAAGTTGTTTCCACGATGATCCCATTTGCAACATTCCCTGCCCTTCTCTTCACTACCCTGCCCTTCCCTGCCCTTCTCTTACTATCCCTTTGTTGAACTTTTCAAGGAATGCTCCAATCGCCACTAAAAAATGTGAAATAAAAAATTTTTGGAAAAAAAAATACAACCGACTTCGGAATGCACTAAAAAGGACGAAATAATTTAAATCTATATTTCGGAGACGGCGCAAAATTAAAAATCTTCTACATTGGAAATTGTCAAAATTCTTTAATCATTTTACATATTTTCATATTAACAACATCCTTCATTTACACAATTTTTAATTTTGCGCCGTCTCCGAAATATAGAATTAAATTATTTCGTCCTTTTTAGTGCATTCCGAAGTCGGTTGTATTTTTTTTTCCAAAAATTTTTTATTTGCAATAAAAAAGGGCCAAGCGGTGGTGAAATGCAAAATTTTTTTTTTACGGGACCAACTGGGAGTCATACCCTACAAGATGGAAAAGGTTTGGTTCCGATTGGTCCATCCATCTCGGCGTAATTGGCGAACATACATTAAAAAAAAAAAAATTAACATACATGTCGAATTGAGTAACCTCCTCCTTTTCGAAGTCGGTTAAAAACCTTTTTCATCTTGTAGGCTATGACCCCCACTAGAAACAGGATAAAACACATTTTTTATTTTATCATTGCTTACCCTGTTTTATCATGTTTTATTGTAAATTACTGCAAATCAAAGAGTACCGTTTTGTCCGCGTCATGCATGTCCGCCGATTGCTCCGTTATGGATTGACCAATCGAAACGAAACTTTTGCATCCTGTAGGGTATGATTCCCAGTTGACTACGCATAGAAAACATTTTGCATTTTATCATCGTGTACCTCTTTTTTATTGCATAGAAGCGTACTGTTTCGTCCACGTCGTGTATGGTCGCCGATTACTCCATGATGGATTGACCAATCGTATCGAAACTTGTTGGATCTTGTAGAGTATGACTTCCAGTTGGTCCAGCAACAATCATATTATGCATTTTTTCGTTTTCTCCCACGTTTATTGCAAAAACCGTACTATTTCACGTATAATCGGCCTAATATCGATGAAGCCTAGTATTACATTTTGCGACCGGCGATGTTTCCACGATGATCCCATTTGCAACAATCCCTTCACTCTCCTTCGCTTCCCTGCCCTTCCACCCGCTCTCCTTCTCTGCCCTTCCATCCGGTTTCCTTTCCTTCCCTTCCTTTCAACCCCCCCCCCCCCTTTCCCTTGCCTTTCTCTTCCCGTCGTCATAATCCAATATGCAATATTTTATGCATTTTTTCATTGTTTATTAATAGTGGTATTGCAAACTTTTTAATAGTGGTATTGCAAACTTTCTATTCTTTGATGTTACTTACCCATCCCGATGAAACCTTGTAACGAGTCGGCGAGGCCGCGACCCTTTACCGATACCGCCCGCCGTACCGCGGGGCCGCGAGCCCCCACTCCGCAACCGACACATATGTGACTCTCGCGACGGCCGCGAGGTGTCGAGCCGCGACTCGCGCTTCTCGCGGTAGAACCGCGGAACCGCGAGTATATATACCGCGCCGCGACAAGCAGTCGGCGGCTTGAGACGATCGCCGCCGGATAGTACGTACCGTACACACCGTGCCGCTAATTTTCACACACGTCTCTCGCCCTTCCTCTTTCTTCCTCCTACGGTGCGCAGGAGCTGGTTCGCTTAAGCGGCCGCTCGTCTGTCGGTATCGCCGTTTAACCGCTGACCGTACGCGGAGGTTCGCCTCTCGCGGGTCTCCTTACACCTCGCCGGGACTGTCGGGCGGTGGAATCGCCCCCGCGTCCCAGAAGGCACCGCCGTTTCCGTACCCGCCGATCCTCCTACCCAGCGATAGCGGAGCGCCGCCAGCGACTAAGTAGTACCGCGAAACCGCCGCTTAGGACCTAGCGATACGACTGCGATACGACTGCGATCCGACCGCGATACGACTGCGATAAAACTGCGATCACAACTGCGATAGACCTGCGACACCGGAATAGGAACCGCGATTGCGAAGCGGGTTAACTCGCGTTCGGTTAACTCGCGTTAGGTTAAGTCCGCGTTAGATTTAGCTCGCGTTAGGATAAGTTCGCGTTAGATGTAAGCCGCGCTAGAGTGTAAGCTACGTAGATAATAAACCAACATATCAAGCGAAAACCCAGCCTTGCTCATTTGCCCCGACCCCGGCGTACCGACTGAGTCGGCACTTTCGCGACGGTCAATTCCGACGGACCGGAAGACCGTGACAACCTTGCGCGTGTAATAACAGATCTTTCCGCGATGATCCAAATTGCAAGCATTTATGAATTTCTCTCTTCTTCGTAACTACTGTTACTGCAACATTCCTATTCTTTGATGTAACTCGGCAAGGATGTTTCCGATCGCGGTGAATACTTGCGTACGGATTAGCACATGTTTCCATAATGACCAGGTTTGCTGTATTTTACATTTCGATTTTCAGACGAAATGTACCGTTCGTGATGTGAGCGTACGCGTTGCAATGTTGAGTAACATTCGGTCGGCCATAAATACTAGAGACAGATTCACTTGCTTCTTCACGTCTCGTTTGCTGGTAGCTGGTTTGGAATGCTTCTTTGCAATAATACAAACCGCCTTAATCTTTCCATTCCCGCGAATGCTTTTTCGTCGTGCGGTTTACTGAGAACTTTGTTTGGTGCTAAATCGGACAAAACTAGACCGTGCAAACTTTTGACGCGACTAAGAGCGACGTAAATTTGTCCTTTCGCAAAATTCTTTTTTCCAAGATCAATTACAGCTCTATCTAATGTTGTCCCTTGCAATTTGTGCACCGTTACTGCCCAGCTTAGGATAAGTGGTTGCATTCTTCGTTCGACGTCTCCATAACCTTTTGTTGCTTGAAACGTTGCGCTTACTGGAGATATTGGGATGTAACCATCAGTATCTTTGAATCTCCTACCAATGGATTCGTCGTCAAATTTTATAAGTATTGAGTCCGGTAGTTCACCGTGTTCCAGCCGATCCCTTCGAAGTGCCGGCCATATAAATTTCTTTACTATTCCCATCGCGCCGTTTATCAAACCATCAGATGTTGATATATTTCGTCGTAGCATGATTCGCTATCCCTCAGCTAACGATAGTGTATGTGACAGCCCGCCACAATTATTTGTATTTGCAGGTATGACATTTGCCGGTGGCCTTCTTCCCTACGTAGCTGCCTCGCGGGACTCGTCTACTGCGTCGATGACGTAGATTCGGCGTGATTCTGCTAATTTCTCGGTCATTTTTCTGTTATATTCATCCACTAATTTTATGGTTGGGAATATTCGAACAGCTGCTCCGTCCTCGAATTCTCCGGTTACGGGAACTCTTCTTCGTTCACATAGTATGTCAAGTTGCGAGGTTGTCACTTCCCCAAATCGTAGGTTGTTCAGTAAATCGATAAACTCAGCATCATCTTTTAGTCGCATATTAATCGTGAGTTCGCAGAATGAAAATTGGTGCCATAAATTAATTTCGGCAGAACACCAGTGTGGTTGCACAAAACACCAGTGGCCTTTCACTGGGGGTAACTGCATGATGTCACCAAAGAGAAGTACGTTTATGCCACCAAATAGTTTATCATTGGTCTTGAATTCCTGTAATCTTAAATGAATTATTCGCAAATTCTCATAAGATACCATTGATATCTCATCGATGATCAACCACCTTGTGTAACGCCACCTGCGCCTCTCATGTTCCAGTCTTTGTCCTGTCAGCCGGCGATAGGTCATTGCGGTACCTTTTTCAATAGGCAAAGAGAACATGGAATGCAGAGTTCTTCCGAATATTTGGCGGGCGGCAACTCCGGTCAAAGAAGCTACTTCAATGAAACATGGTTTTATCATCGTATCGACTGTAGGATTATAGCAACGTTTGACATGTTCAACAATTAATCTTAAAATAAACGACTTGCCACTGCCAGCTCCTCCGGTAATAAATAGCAACATTTGTTCTTTATTTTCATCATCATCGTTTTTAATATCTTTCTCAATTACTGCGGAAACTGATTTTAATAAGTCCCTCTGTTGAATATTGAGACCTCGGATAGTATTCAGGTATACGTCTTCCGGCATTGCTACTGTTTTCGGTTGCTGGTCTTCGTATAAATCCACTTGATCACAATATATTACTTCGTCGGCATGAATCCTTTCTGGATCTCTTGGATGTTCATTGTTACTTTCGTCTTCGTTTACAACATTGAAAGCAGCAGCCTGGGCGAGCGCCGCTTCAATAATTTGCTCTGCCTCGGTAAATTGTTCGACGGTTGCATTTCCCAACATAGGTTTTAATTCGTGTTGACGTCGCAGGAAACATTGCTCCGCGGATTCGTTTTCGGCCATAAGTGTGCTTTAATTCCGAAATGGAATGTGGCACACTATTAGGTTATAGAAATATCCTTCTCTATCGCTATTCAAGGTATAATATCGGTGGCGAGGTACAGCTGGTTTATTTCTTATTCGCATTCGGACATTGTCCTTTATGGTAGTTTCGTGCAGGATAGTGACCGGGAAAGTTAGATTAACGCGTATTCATTAACAATATTTATTTACACTTAATTCTAACTAATTAACGTAAAATAAAATATAAATGTTATATCACAAACGCGAGCGTGAACGACGAAACGCAGATGACTATGGTCGTCGACGCGCAGAACGAATTCGACTGGAGCCGAGTGTCTTCTTCGAGTGTTTGGAAAGAAGTGGTTTCGAATATTTTTCTGACCGTTTCCCAACGGACTCGTCAAGGAAAAAGCTAACGAAGGGCAAAGGGGGAAAGAGAAAATCTTTCCTTCTAGCCTTCGAGTCCTTGACGAGTCGCGTTGTCGAGAGAAATCGCAAGGGCTGCAACGCATATGTTTCCGGATGAAACATATCTCGCAAACGGGATATTTGTCTCCGCTACACTACCCCCTTACCAGTGATAACGCTACATTTAGTTATCCTAAATAAAATAATGTAAGGTCTACGGAGATACACATATTATACTCGACTTAACCTACGATGATTATAACTACTGGAAATACAAAGTATAAACCACTCTTCGTCTGACTTTCATAGCGAGCAGACGTGTTTACCTAGTGCTCTCTACGTTAATAGAAGGATATAATATAAGTGGTTCTCATTGTAAACCTTAGAGTGAGGTCCTGTCTTGGACCTCCCTCGAGTGACAACCATGACTCCCACGCCAGGGAGTCAGGTAACTCAAAAAGAAATCCCTACTTTCGTAATTGAGCCTACGTCTGACACAAGTTACGCAGCAATTACTCAAAAAACACAAGCAGTCAAAAGAGACCAAGGCGTTATTCTGGACTGCATTGAAAATTTAAATTTGACAGACTATGCTAGAGCTATTGGTGAACTAGTGAATAAAGAAAATGTGATAAGTGCTTCTAGAATATCCAACAACCGAATCTGTATCTATGTGTCGTCGAAAGAATTAGTCAATAAGATCACCGAAAAACAGGAATTCATCTGGATCAACGAACATAAGGTAACTCTAAGACCGCTAATCTCACGTCATAAAAGAGTAATTTTCTCAAATGTGCCAACGGAAATTCCTAATTATGTGTTCGAGAATATACTAAACCAATTAAATGTTACGCGTGCCTCCGGAATAACTACCCTCAGAGCAGCTATCAACAGTGAAGGCTTTAGTCACGTCCAAAGCTTTAGACGACAAGTCTATGTCAAGCCTGATGACGTTAAAAAAATCCCAGAAATATTTAAAGTTAATTACGAAAATCTTGACTATTTCATTTTTGCAAGCACAGACGTGTTCAGGTGCTTCATTTGTAAATTCGAAGGCCACCTTGCGAGGAACTGTACGAACGCCGATCCAGGTGTAAACATACAAACTACAGATACACAGCCGAACATAACCACAGCAATACCAAACGAAGCAGACACACAGTCAATGGACATAACAGTAAACACAATCTTTGACAACATCAAGCAGAATAGGGTGTATAGTTCAACAGCGGATATAGCAAATTCAGCTGGCACAAAAGTTAACACGATCACTCCAATACAAACAATCTATGAAAGTAAAAGAACACACTCAGAAATTAGTTCTAAAGAATCTTATAGTGGAGAACCCTTTGACCTTGAAAATGAAATAAGAAAAATTAGTAAGCAATACGTCAAAAAAAGTAAAGTTGATCCCCCAAACCCTTTTCATCCAGAACCTACTTTACAAATCTTTAATTCTAGTACGTCGTACGCCACTAATAACATAACAGGAAGCGAAGATGAAATGGACAAAAAGCTAAAATATGTCAAAGAGTCTTTAAATAAGCCTAACTCACTACTTAATTATGTTCAATTTAAAAGCCTTATGGAAAATATTCGGGGTACCAAAAATCCGGTAGCCACTGTATTACAGTATACGCAAGATTTAAACACATTTGTTAAATTTATCAACGAAGTCATCTACCCGAACGTAAGAAACCGAAGCATTAAGTACAGATGCACTACCTTATTAAAAAGTCTCAAAAATCCAGGCGAGAGTCTAACCCCTACGGATACTCCAGATAACTCCGACGTAGAAGCATAACGTATTAACAACCCCCGAATCCCTCAATCTACCTTCGAATAATGAGTATATTAATGCAGTGGAACATAAACGGGTTTTATAGTCAATACGAAATGCTACAAGAGTTAATTAAAGCTAAGAAATTAGAAATCATCTGCCTACAAGAAACCAACCTGAAAGATCAACAAACTATTAAAATGAAAAATTTCACCTGCTATAACAGAAATAGAAAAGATTGTGTAGCAGCAAGTGGAGGAGTCGCAATTCTGGTCAAAAACAATGTAAATAGTCATGAAATCCCAGTTGATACCACAATTGAAGCAGTTGCTGCTAGTGTACTAATTGGTGAATTAAAAGTTTGCATCTGCAATGTATACTTAAGCAATCGATACCAATTAAGTATTGCTGAGCTAGACAACGTGATACACCAACTTCCTACTCCGTTTATAATACTGGGCGACTTTAATAGTCACAGTACATTATGGGGATCCTATAAAACTGATCGAAGAGGCACCCTAATCGAAGAGCTTATTAACGTTAATGATATTATTCTATTAAACCGAACTACAGCTACTCATTTCAACGCAAGTAACGGGAAACTTAGCGCCATCGACTTATCCATCTGCAGCAGTAGTTGTGCAAACCTTCTAGAATGGGAAGCGTCAGATGATCTGTACGGAAGTGACCACTTTCCCCTATATATTACATTCGATTCCTCCCGCAGAGTGCAGGAGTTAAGCTTTACCAGATGGAAATACCATAAAGCCGATTGGGAAACATACGCTAACAAAACCTCTGAAAAAATAATTACATTTAAGGAACTTATGAATAGTTTATTAGTACAAAACAGTATAGACATTAACAAATTAATGTCGGAATTTGCAGAAATGCTACTTGAAGCAGCTAATGATTCCATACCCAAAACGTCCGGCAAACAGCAAAAACACCATACCCCCTGGTGAAACGACGAATGTGAAACCGCGGTTACCACTTATAAGAAGGCCTTTAATCGCTACAAAAAGAACAACACTATAGCCAACAAAATTGAGTTCCAAAGATTAAAAGCTATGGCAAAAAAAACCATAAAAAATAGTAAACGCGATTCCTGGTTAAAATTTTTGGCATCAATCAACCATCAAACCCCTTCCAAAGTAATGTGGCAAAAAATTAAATCAATTGAAGGACAGAGGAAATCTACCATAATAGCAGGTTTAAACGACGATGGAAAAACTATCAATAATGAACGAGATATAGCGAACATCCTAGCCGCAGCGTTTGCAGAAAACTCAAGTGATAGAATTCATAACCCTGCCTTTTTAGCGCATAGAACAAAAATCGAGAAAGAAATTGACACAGACACCGAGATTCCAGCTAATGAAGATAATAAATTACTGAACGAAGAAATAACTATGGAAGAACTCCGTACAGCATTAACTGACAGCAAAAACTCCAGCCCCGGGCCGGACAACATCTCTAATATCCTCCTTAAAAACTTACCGCTCGATGCATTGGAATGCCTTCTGAGGATCTTCAACGTCATATGGACCAACAGACTCTTCCCCAACATATGGAGACAAGCTATCGTAGTCCCCGTTCTTAAGCCGCATAAAGAAAAAGATAAAAAAGAGAACTATCGACCAATAGCATTAACCTGCTGTATTTGCAAAATAATGGAAAAAATAGTCAACAAAAGACTAAGGTAGTACCTAAATAAGAACAATATCATCACCAGATATCAAAGTGGCTTCAGGCAAAATTGTTCGACGGCAGATTGCCTTGTTAACTTAGAGTCGGGCATCTGCAATGCATTAGCTAACAACCATCATCTCATAGCTGTGTGCCTTGATCTTGAAAAAGCTTATGACCTAATATGGAGGAAAAGGATTTTAATGCTATTGAAAAATCACCAAATAACAGGAAATTTATATTACTTCATCAAAAACTTTCTCACCAATCGATCCATCCGAGTAAGAGTGAACAATGCTCTCTCAGACTCAGCAGACATAGCTAACGGTGTTCCTCAGGGATCGGTTATCAGCGTCACACTGTTCCTATTATGCATCAATGATATTCAGAACTCGATACAACCACCAGTTAAAATGACTATTTTTGCAGACGACATAACTATCTTCGTTGAAGGAAAAAATCTTAGCACCAGCAAATCCATTATCCAAAATACCTTGGATCAACTCTACGATTTTGCAATTACAACGGGATTCAAATTCTCTACTAGTAAATCCCAGGCAATTATTTTTCAGAGCAGAAAACCTGGAAAAGAACTCGACCTTTTTATTCAACATCAAAAAATAAAAGTGGTAGATCAAGTGAAAATCCTCGGACTCACCTTCGACAACAAACTATCCTGGATTCCCCATATTAAGAACCTAAAAGACCAGTGCCTAAAGAGAATAAATATTTTGAAAATCCTATCTGCCAAGAGCTGGGGTACAGACCAAAACGTCATCTTAAGCACCTATAAAGCTTTAATCCAACCCAAACTAGACTACGGTTGCATGGCTTATGGATCAGCAAGTGAAAATATCCTAAAAAGACTAGACCCAATCATCAACACGTCTATAAGAATTGCTATACATGCATTTAGAACTAGCCCAGCTAACAGTTTATTAAGCGAAGGTAACCTTCTTCCCCTAAAATTAAGAAGAATGGACCTCACTTTAAGATACGCAGCAAGAGTACTTACATTCCCTGATAACCAAAATTTCGCCGCCCTTAAATCTGGCACAAAGGATAGCTACAAGTTCAATGCAAAATCTAGACTCCCGTTTAGTATAAGAGTTCGAAGATATCTAAAACAAATTAAAACCCCATTCCCAACTATTCTTACGTATAAAAAAACGAACTCATGTCCATGGAAAAATCACCTATGTGAAATAACCATCAGCACCGATAATAGCTCCTTGAAATCTGAAGATGATTTTATCAAAATGTATCCCGAACATAAACATATATTTACAGATTCTCACAAGAACCGGAAGTCATCTGGGTGCGCAGTTTTACTGTATAATAACGAAAAAATTCTACATAAACTTCCTAAATGGTATTCCTTACAAACCAACCTAGCTACCGCATTTCTCAGCGCCATCCACTATGTCCAAAACACTGAAGGAAAATTTATCATATTCACAGAATTCTTACCACTGATTATTAAACAGAATAACCCAAACGAAGCACTAACTAACATGATCCTCGAAGAAATACTCAAAGTGAAACATAAACTGCTGATAAGCACGAAAATCCCAGATACACAAAAAATAAAAGAAATAAAGGAAGCAGCAGTACTTGCAAGCGAACTAGAGTTCCCGATGAAAGCCAACATTATAACTGACAAAGACTTTAAAAATAAAATTAAAATCAATATCTACAACATTTGGAACACACAGTGGATAAATAGCAAGAGAACTAACCTCCATAATGTAAGGAAAAGCATCTACGAACGGAGTCCAGCTACACAATTTAATAGGAAAGACCAGACTATAATAACAAGGCTTCGTATAGGACATTCACAGCTAACGCATCACCACCTGTTTACGAAGGATGCAACACCGGAATGTGAACAGTGCAAGAGCGCCATCACTATTAAACACGTATTAATAGATTGCCCAAAATTTAATAATGAAAGGATAAAATTTGACCTCTGCAATTTAGTAATGCGTAAAATGTTAAGTTCCCCTTCTCCGTGTAAAAACGTAATAAAATTCATTAATTCTACCAACTTGAGACACCTATTGTAGTACAATAATAACTGTGTAACGTAAGAGTTATCAAGGTATTCTGGATTTAATTTAATAGACCGTATTGTACCGTATTATATGTAATAGTCGCTAATACCCAGATGGGGGATGCGACTCAAAATAAATAAATAAAAAAAAAAAAAGTATAAACGCTTACGTGTACATTTATATATATAAAAAAAAAAAAAATGGAATAGTAGTAGTAAGTATGGTCTTAATTACTAGTTTACGTCTTGACATTATAGGTTATACATATAGATATACCTGTTGTTTAACGATGCTATTGATTACATTCTAATTAAATCCGGCTTGAAAACGATCCGGGAAGCGGACTCGTCTACCTGACCGTGATTTAATTTCGACTGTTGGTTGAACAATTTCGTCATTGTCAGACGCGTCGCTCTGAGTATGCCGCGATTCGCTCTCTAGGTCTTGTTGTAGATCATCGGCTAATACAAAAGCTGGTTTCACTCGATCTACAGAAACTTTGACTTCCCTACCGTTCATATCTATGACAAAACTTTTATCGCTTCGTTTCTTTACCTGAAACGGACCGTCGTACGGCGGTTGTAGGGGTCCTTTTACAGCGTCGTGTCGCACGAAAACATAGGGCGTCGAAGACAATTCTTTAAATACAAAGGTTTTGCTTGTGCGATGTCGTGTACCAGAGGTTGGCTTTACATTTCGCATTGTTTTCCTAAGGTTGTTCGCGAAATCGGAAGTTCCGTCTTTTCCGCACGGTACGAAAAACTCGCCAGGTAAACGTATACCTGTTCCAAATACCATTTCGGCCGCGGTCGCTTTAAGATCCTCTTTAATTGCCGTTCTGATACCGAGTAAAACTATGGGTAGTGTGCCTACCCAATCGTCGGTTTCATGGCACTTAATTGCAGCCTTCAATTGTCTGTGTAGCCTTTCTACCATTCCGTTTGCCTGGGGGTGATACGCGGTTGTTCTTAAATGCGATGCGCCGATTAAACGAGTAAGCTCGGTAAATAATTGGGATTCAAATTGACGACCTTGATCCGTAGTTATTCGCAATGGTACGCCATAACGAGCAATTCAAATATTAATGAATGCTTTCGCAACAGTTTCGGCATCAATTTCCGCAATCGGAACCGCTTCCGGCCAGCGGGAAAATCGATCGACACACGTTAGACAATATTTAAATCCTTGTGATACCGGTAAGGGTCCTACAAGATCTATATGTACATGCTCGAATCTGCCATCCGGATTATCAAAATTACCAATGGAAGTTGTAACGTGCCTGGTGATCTTTGCTCGCTGGCAGGGAATGCAATGTTTTGCCCAGTTTCTACAATCTAAATTGATGGATGGCCAGATAAAACGCTCGGTTACTAATTTTTGTGTTGCTCGGACTCCTGGATGAGAAAATCCGTGCAGAGAATTGAAAACTGCACGTCGTAACGCGGCAGGAATGTACGGTCTCACCGAGTCGTGTGCAACGTCGCAGTACAAACCATCTTTCAAACCTGGAAAATGTACTTTCTTTAACCGGAGAGCGTGTGAGTTTGATTCGTGTATTTGTTTTAATTCGTTATCCTGTTCTTGCGCTATTTGTAGTGTTTCGTGATCAGGGGCTTGTGTTATAGCCTCGACTCTAGATAAAAAATCAGCGACGTTGTTGTCTGTACCTTTAATGTGTCTAATGTCTGTTGTAAATTGGCCAATGAAATCTAAATAGCGAAATTGACGCGGTGATCATTTTTCCAGATTTTGATTGAAAGCAAATGTTAGCGGTTTATGATCCGTGAATATTATAAAATTTCGACCTTCTACGTAGTGCCTAAAACGTTTAACGGCGGCGTATATGGCGAATAATTCGCGGTCGTATGCGCTATACTTCCGTTATGCCGTAGAAAGAGCCTTTGTGAAAAAAGATAAAGGTTGACACGCGTTGCCTACAAATTGTTGCAAAACTGCTCCGATTGCATAATCGGATGCGTCCACCGTAATATTTAAAGGAGCATTAAGAACAGGATGTGCGAGCATGGTAGCATTTGTAAGGCCGATTTTAGCATCATTGAAAGCCTTTTCTGCAGTTACTGTCCACGAAACAGGTGTATTGCCTTTCTTCGACCCTTTTAACAGGTCGTTGAGTGGCTGTATGAGTTGTGCGGCCCCAGGTATGAAACGACGGTAGAAGTTAATCATACCTAGGAACCTTCTCACTTGTTTTACTGTTGCTGGTTTCGGAAAATTTTTTATTGCCTCGACTCGATCGGTTACGGGTTTTATTCCCTCGCTATTTACGGTATATCCTAAGAATGTAATTTCGTTAACGCCGAAAACGCATTTTGTCGGATTAATAACGACCCCGTACTGGTTTAAACGTTCAAACAAAATTTTGAGATGTTCTCTATGTTGTTGTTCGTTCTCTGATGCTATTAAAAAGTCATCTATGTAAGCGTATGTAAATTCAAGTCCGCGAGTAATTTGGTCTACGAAACGTTGGCATGTTTGTGCAGCGTTTCGCAGGCCAAAAGGGGTAAAAATGAATTCAAATAAACCAAACGGTGTCGTTACTGCCGTTTTTTCGATGTCGTTAGGCGCGACCGGTATTTGGTGATACGTGCGTACAAGATCTATTTTCGAAAAAATCGTTTTACCGTGCAACGTGTGGGAAAAATCCTCGATATGGGGTGGCGCATACCTATCCGGGATAGTGCGGGCGTTGAGCACCCGGTAGTCCCCGCAAGGTCTTGTTTTTCCATCCTTCTTCGCTACGAGGTGTAACGGCGAGGCCCACGGACTCTTGGAGGGGCGGATAATACCTTGGCGTAGCATCAGTTGACGAGTCGCGTTGTCGAGAGAAATCGCAAGGGCTGCAACGCATATGTTTCCGGATGAAAACTTTCTCTCGCAAACGGGATATTTCTCTCCGCTACACCTTCAATTTTATAAACCTCGACTTCGACAATTCTTCATCGTCGTTTCTAAGTTCTGCATCTCCATCCTCTTCTGTCCACATTACACTTGAAACTGTTTCATATCGGACAGCAAATTCGACCAAGCTCAAGTTCTCCAGGTTGTCTGGTCGTTGTACGTAACGATCAAATATGTTATTGAAAAATGACGTTTCGTATCCTTCGAATCGCAAAATTCTATATCTCTGTTCAGGCCGACAGCTGCTTATAAATACAGCTTTCCGGGAACTCATTTTCAGAGGTAGATGGCATAATCGGTAGGCGCATTCTGCAGCACTGACCATACGTTGGGACAGAATTGCCATAGATACCGAAAACAATTGATTCCAGGTGCCGCCGCCCCGGCGTTGTGCCCGTGAGACGGCATCTTTAATTATATCCCCCGTGTCCTGCGGCTCGCACTTACTTGCGTATTTAGCAATATAATATGCAACAGCTGTAACATTTCCGCACGGTTGAATATCCATATTTGCTTGCCACATCTTCAACAGTGCGGGGTTGTAATTATTTACCATCACCTCATTTGTGGTTCGTTTAAGTACGCAGAACCGTCCGTTGTTGACGAGTGTGTCATCGGGTCCTAAGCACTTCGTGCTTTCACTTGCCGGTCTGGGGAATCCAAATCGACAACACCGATTATTTCGATCTTTGTAACATGTATGAGAATGTTTATGAATTTGGACTTTTTCAACAATGTTGTTCATGTCTTATTCCGCTGTTTCCAATGAACAAGATATAACATTCTCAATAAGGTTGCGGCCTTCGGTGGTTAGGAAATCAGGTACGTTTGCGCACCAAACAAGCATGTGCAAATGTGGACTTCCCCTATTTTGAAATTCGATTCTATACCAAAAATCGATAACAACGCCACCTAAGCAAGGCGAGTTTTTTAAATAATGCATTAACGCGTTAACACGCACCGTAAATTGCCTTGCTATAACTATTGGGTATCTTTGAACCAACTTCAAGCGATCTGCAAACGTTAGGTTTTCAGCTTCGGTAGGGGATCGGCCTTCAGATATTAGTAATGCTTTCAACATATCTGGCCAATTCAGATCGTTGCAAGAGAATGTAGCAAACCATGTAGGCGGTCCAAGACTTCGGACCATGGCGACTAGTTCCGAACAGCATCGTCTCCAGTATGATGCCGACCCTCTTATGTTTCTCATCGTGAGGTGAATATTATCTATTAATCCCGCTGGAGTATGTTCGCCTTGGCGCATTCTACACGATACTGAAACGCTAGCTTTAGCGCGATAATATTCAACAACGGATAGTGTGAAGAACAAGTAATCTGTGCGTTGGAATCGTTTGTCATTGCTTAAGATACGTGCTTGGAAGTAATCCAGTGGTGTTATTGGGATATCGCGATATTCTCCAAACCCATTTCTTCCGTCCGGATACAGGAAGAACCAACAGAGTTCTTCCGTCATTCTTTCCCTCTCTAGGTTCAAAGGAGGTGCCGTTTTCTATGTATGTTCGCCAGCTCTATCGGTTCATTTTCCTCTTCATTATTAGTAACACCATTGTTACTAACATAGATGATACTATCGATATTGGGAATATTTTCGTCAACGGAACGTAACATACTTGTTGCGAAGATAATCTGCGTTTCGCCTGATTGTCCTGGAGGGATCACACCCGATAAATTTTGCTCCCTTTGGGCTTGTGTAGACCTATCCCTGCCCGGTACGATCAAGATAGGTGTTAATGAAAACACATTCAGCACATTGCTGTTGCCTTCTTTAGCGTGTAAATTACAACGCAACATGGCGTGTAAATCATCAATATTAGTAAATTTCATACAGCATGAGACTCCCCTTGAAGGTGCTTTATATCCTTTTGGACCTCTTGCATGAGAGTCAAACATCCAATAGCACGGATTGTCCGTCAGGTTGTTCCATGATATGGCTACTGATGTATAATTTGCAGTAACAATTCCGTACGTGTGCTGTTCGAAAAACATAATTAGACCATTCCTTAAATTCGGAAATCCCTCATCACTGTTATCAATATCGATATGGAAATTTACAGTCATTTCATTTCATACGTTGATATCGACTCTATTATAGAGATCTAAAACAATGTAATCGACATCACTAGTACACCACGTATTAGGATCAATCAAATTGAATGCGACGCAAGCGACTGCTGCTATGCCAGTACATTGCCTACCGCGAGACTCGACACTGAAGCGATCGCTAGTTTGATGGAACGAGCCTCGCAAAATAGCAACGTTACGGCCGACACTTATACATCTGCTGTTTGTTTCGGTATTTCTTTGCGCAACTTCTGTTTCCTTTGTTACATTAGCAGGCTGTTCAATTACATGCGTTATTTCCATAATGTTAGTAGTAATATCAGAGAAACATGGTCGCACATCTCTGTACAGAGCGTTATTTCGTAATAGCCATTGTAGAGCTATCCGAATTTTGCCGATATCTATTTCATACTGTCGATGTCGCTCGATATTTTCTAGAGTTTCCACTATAATCATTACACCGGTTTGGTCTAATCTAACAGAACTACCTGACCTTTGCACCAATCTTGACTAAAGCGATTTTGAATTTTTACGGTTTTAATAAACGGTACTATTCTACACAACATTTGTTTTTCTATTTCCGACAACTAGGCTATCTCTTCGGGTACAGACATTACTTCCATTTTGTTCCAGAACGCCTGCGTTGGAACTTCGTGTTTTTTAAGATGATGCAGGCAACGAGAGCATGTTATTATCTTCTCTGATTCTATCAGACATGCAGGAATTATACGAGAAACACCCTGCGTATGCAGAGTGCACCGTTGCTGCGGATATAAAGTCTTGTGACACACTGCGCACGGCAAATCAGCAAAAATATTAATAGCCGATTGAAAGTAGTTCTCCGCGAGGATGCATTCTTTTCTTCGCTTTCGAGCTGTTTCACGCATATTACTTAAACGTGCTTTTCTTAAATTGGATCGTTCATTTAATATTAAATCTCGCGTACGAGATCGTACATCTCGCAGACGGTGCGCACGTTCTTTATTAGATTCGTTCGCTAAACGTCGTTGGATCGTTCGGAAGCGACGTGAACGCTCCTCTGCAGTTTCATTCGTTAGACGTCGCCGAATCAATCTCATGCGGCGTGACCGTTGCGCGGGTGTTTCGTTAGCTATACGTCGCCGAATTAATCCGATGCGAAGCGACCGTTCCGCGGGAGTTTCGTTAGCAAAACGTCGCCGAATTAGTCCAATACGATGTGACCGTTCTGCGGGAGTTTCGTTAGATATACGTCGCCGAATTAGTCCAATACGATATGACCGTTCCTCCGCCGATTCGTTCTCTAAACGTCGCCGATTTAATCCGGCGCGGCGCGTCCGTTCAGCGGGCGTTTAGTTAGCTACACGTCGCCGAATTAATCCAATGCGATGTGACCGTTCCGCGGGAGTTTCGTTAGCTAAACGTGTTGAAGTGGATGATTTATTTCGAAAATTCAAATACAGTGTTCCGAGCCTCGTGCTCGCTTCGGTTGGTGCTGCGCGAACGCGGGCGACAAGTCCGGTCGCGTGTGTTGTTATTATCGAGAGAGTAGGCAAGAGAGTAGGCTCGAACGGAGCTAAGAACCGCTCGCACTCACGTCGAGTGATGTGCTCTCGAGGGGAGGCGTATATGTGTGTACCTATAAGTAGCACGCCTTGGCTTCACGCGCTGTACATTATTATATGTAGTACAAATGTATCATTATTTCAACACGCCTCCTTACATTTGAATTACATTTACATTTAATAATTTTTTTAATTTTATAAACTGTTGGGTATAATTCGAGGGAAAAGATATGGATTAACAGTCAAAGAGTATTTATTTACGCGAGTTCACATTCGATATCTCTTCGGTAACGACTGCCGTTGCCGATCCTGATACAGGTATATATATACAAATTTTCAGGCAATATCCCTACCAAAGGTAATTAAACCAATCACAGGAGATATGTCCTGATTCGTCAATCCGTCAGAAGGTAGGGAACGGTCGATCCGCGACAACGGTTATAAGGCTGTCAACAAAGACACCACGAGATCCGCCGAATTAATCAACGTAGTCCCCGACCCTATACTGACAGGCGGCCTTTCGTCGCAAATTGTATCGCTGCACGCTTTTACCTTGCTCTTTTTCTATTCTACTTAAAGCGTTAATTCGAAGCGAATCGAAATTCCGGCTCAAAACTTGATCATACTCCAAAAATTCACGCAACGTATCGCTTCGCTCTCCGCGCTGTTCCAAGCCGAATAATAATCGGGCCGGTGTCTCGCCAGTCGCACGACAAACAGTATTATTTACAGAAAATTCCACCTTGTCCAAGACGCGGTCCCACTGAGAGGGTGTCTCGCTCAGTTTGGCGATCATTGGGACAATGGTTCTGTTGAATCACTCCACTTGCCCGTTCGCTCTCGGTGTACTCACCGCGACCAACACATGCTCGATCATTTTCGATTTAACATAATCTTTAAATGCTTCGGAAGTGAAACAAGTTCCTCTGTCGGAAATCAACTGCTTTGGCACACTATACGCGTGAAAATAGTCGGACAGATGTTTTACCGCTTCATCTGTCGTCATTGATTTACAAGGGTAGAGCCTAATAAATTTAGTGAACGCGTCAATTATTGCAAATAGATGCCGATAACCCTTTCCGGTTTTTTCTAACGGTCCTAGATGACCCACGTGTATAGTATTGTGATGAACGGTAGATTTCCTTTCGGTATGTTATGTAAATACCCCTCCGGTTTCCCGCTCGACGGAGAGAATTCAATGCACTTTAAACAATTAAAAATGTCTTCCCGCACCTTTTCGCGCATACGTGGGAACCAATAAACCTTCATGATGTTTTCGAGAACTTTATCAGTACTTATGTGACCGAGGTCATCGTGACACGTTCTAATAACGTTTGATTCCATCGTCTGAGGAACGTAAAAAAGTAGTCGCTTATGTTTATCCTTACGGTAAACCAAACCGTCCCGTAATTCGTAATATTTAACGTCACCCTTTTCGAGTTCGTCACGAATCTTTGATATTTCTTGATCGCGATCCTGGCAAACGGATAATGTTTTTTCTAGCGTGCTACCCTCTAGCGTAAGGACACTGTGACATCGACTGAGTGCATCGACATGACTCGTACGCTTAGCCGGCCGATGCATAATTTCATAATCGTAGTTCTGAAGGAAAAGGGCCCAACGCGATATTCGAGGGTTTATATCCTTTTACTCAAGGTTAAACGGAAACTATCACAATCGGTAATAATTTTAAATTTCCGTCCCGCGAGATAAACGTGAAACCGTTTTAACGCATACACAGCAGCAAGACACTCTAACTCAAAGCTATGGTATTTCGATTCGGCAGGTGTGGTCCGCTGACTCCAGAACGAGATCGATCGCCAAGTACCATCATTTTGTTTTTGTAGTAAAATTCCACCGAATCCGCTAGCACTAGCGTCACAGTGCAATTCGGTTTCTGCATGAGGCGAATAAATTGCGAGAACCGGGCCACCCGATAAATGTCGTTTAAGCGCCTCGAACGCAGAGTTCTCAGCCGATCCAAACTTAAAAGTGGCATTCTTGTTTATCAGTTCGTGCAACGGTTTTGCCAACAGAGAAAATTCTGGAATAAATCGGCGAAAATAACTAGCGAGACCAATGAATCGTTGCATGTCTTTCGCGTTACGCGGTACTGGATAATTTTGAACGGATTCAATGTTTTCGTCGCTCGGTCGAATACCGTGTTTACTAACGCAATACCCTAAATATTTAATTTCTGTTTGCGCGAAGTAGCACTTGTCGATTTTGAATTGCAACTGATGTTTACCCGCTATTTCAAAAGTCTCCGCTAAGATTTGAACATGTTTCTCTATATCTTTCGTCGCGATTAACAGATCGTCAAGATAAATTAATATTTTGTTTTCTCGAATCAATGGCTCAAAGACGGTGTGCTCAAATCGCTGAAAAACACGCGGCGCGTTTGTTAGCCCAAACGGCATCCGTAAAAACTCGAATTGTCCGAGTGGCGTCACAAATGCTGTATATTTTATCGATGATTCATTTATTTTCAGGTGATGAAATCCGTCTTTCAAATCTAGGATAGTAAAATAAGCCTTATCCCGTAGCTGGTCGAGATTATCGTCGATTAGTTTGGTCGGAAAATTATCGCGTATGGTAACTTTGTTTAATTCCCGATAATCTACACACAATCGGTGACCACCGCCTTTTTTGCCTACTAGAACGACTGGACTCGCATACGGCGAACAGCTTGGACGGATAATCCCTCGCTCTAAATATTCGTCTAGAATTTTCCGCAGGATTTCTTTATCCGCAAACGACAGTCTACGTGGGCGCGAACTTATAGGTTGATCATGTTTAAGCGCTGTAACCATCTCAAAATCGGAAACCTGCCTTTCCGCTCGAAGATTTCGAAGGTAGTGTGATTCGTAAACTTCGCGAATTCGCGCGGACACATCCCTCCCAACGGCCGGATTGACTTTTAACTCGGCCCACAGTGCGGCACTTGAATGAGGATTTTGGGACAAAAATAAAAGAATGTATAGAATGTGCTAATAATTCATATTTTTATGCCACAAATTGTTTCAACTAAGTTAGCTAAAATTACTTTAATATTATTGTATAGATATAACAATTATAACAAAAAATATATTAAGTTTTATAATAAAATAATATAAGACAATATGAATGCTTACAGAACAATAAGAAATAATACTTCGATAAAATACAATATACAATAAATGAATTAACATATAATTATATAGATATTAACAAAATTAAATTAACTAGAGTTTTCATCAGAGATATCGCTTGCCTCTAAATCTACATCAAGAAGATGAAATTGTCTTGAAATAGTGTCGGTTTCTTGTTCAAAATTAACATATTCCTCAATATCCGCGAGATCTCCAATTTGTTTTTTTGTAGTAGTTTTTCTTAAACTTGATATCAGGGGATCCGACGAGAGTAAAAGCCTTTTCATTAGATCTTCATTAGTAGCCTTCCTACTTATTTTTTGGGTGTAACTTAATCGGTCTTTTCTTATCAGTTTGTGTGTCGCTTCTAATGCCTCTTCCGAGAGGAGGCCTATAGGTAAATTTAAATGATTAATTATCTCACACCCATGAACTAAAATTTTATGAACGCTAGTGGGCATGTAGTACCAATCATATAATTTCATGTACAATTCAAATGTATTATTTAGAAGGAGCTTGAATAGATGGATATGAATATTTTTACTACAAGATAAAATGCGTAAAATTAAGTAAAAATTATCTATTAAATTTTTGTCAATTTTTGTTATTTCTGAACTTATTTGTGAATTACTGAAAAATCTTCTTGCCGTATTCCCATCATTCGTTGAACCAAAACCCGGTTTTGGTTTATCTACTAGAAGTCCTATCCGCGACAACATAAGGCTGTCAACAAAGACACCACGAGATCCGCCGAATTTCACCTTTACGCTAACAAAACCTTTCTTTGCTTAAACTTTTTGTTAATATATCCGCAGTATTTTTCTCTGTTTCAATTTTTACAATATCAATTACGCCATTTTCATAATTTTCATTTACATAATGATGCTGCACTTCGATGTGCTTAGAGTTCTTTGTAAAATTTCCAAATTTACCTATAGCTACTGCACCTGAATTATCTTCATACACTTTGATTCGTTTATCGATATTTACATTAAAAGTTCCTTTCAATAAATCCTTAACAAATATAACTTCAGTTACTGCATCGGACAATGCAATGTATTCTGCAAAAGTTGAATTTTTCGTTACAATTTTCTGTTTTTGCGCTTTCCAATATATTAAATTTCCAAACACTCTTACAATAAATCCAGTCGTGGATTTTCGATCAACATGATCTCCCGAAAAATCTGAATCAACCATACAATCAACTTTTTCAGTTTGATTTTTATTAGTGAAGATTAATTTCAAATCTCTTGTTTTGTATAAATATTTTAATATTCGTAACGCATGCTTAAAATGTGTAGAATCATAACAGTTTTGATATCTGCTTAAATAGTTTACACTAAATGCTATATCAGGTCTCGTGCCTGTACTTATGTATAAAAGTTCTCCAATTAAATTTCGATATTTTATATTTTCATCTATTCCTGTTGCTTGTTCAAATTTTAAATTGGTCTCCATTGGAGTGTTATCGGTTTTAGCATTTTCTAAATCGTATTTTGCAGCCAATGATTCTATATATTTTTGTTGACATAAAGTCATAACTCCCCTTTTTATATCATGTTCAATCTCTATTCCTATATATAATTTTAACTTTCCCATATCTTTCATTATGAACTTTTTCATTAGTTTTATTTTTATATCTTTAATTTTATCGAAGTCTTTGCAACAAATTAGGATATCATCTACAAATACCAAAATATATATAGTGTAACGAGGCAAATTTTGGCCTCGTTACGAGTCGTTGGCGCGCCCCGCTCCCTCCGCTCCGGCGAGTCCTCGCCTCCGGGACGCGGATATTGTGTGTGTGAATGAGTGAGTGCGTGTGCGTGCGTGTTCTTTTTTTTTTTGTTGCGGCCGACCGTCTCGCGCTCCGCCACGGCGGAGCATCGCCGCCGCCGGTCGTGGGGACCTCCACCCAGGAGAGAGAGGGGCCAGATGGGTCCCCCACCTTCGCTGGCCGACCGGCTGGCCGGTCGCCGTGCCTCCACCCAGCAGCCGCCTTGGGAGCGACCGGCAGCCGGACACCGAGGACGCCGGGCCTGGGAGCAGCCGACCACCGCCATCTCGCCCAGAGCTCCGCCAGAGGGCTCCCAGGACCCGGCCCGCCGAATTCGCAACATCGAGCGGCCCATCTTGGTCGCCGAACTCCCTGGGGGGGAGAACCGCGTACCGGCGGCAGATTTTAGAGAGAAGCGCGCGAGCCGGTATAGAGAGCGGTCGTAGATTTGAGCGAGTTGAATTATAATTTAGAGTAGTTCGTTGCGTGTGTCGGTCCCTTACCATTTATTTGCTGTAATCATTCTCATTCTTTTCGTTTTGATTTCGCGTTACTTCGGGTGTCCTTTTTTTGTGTTTTCCGTCTTTCCGTTTGTTCTTGTGCGTGCGTCTGGTGTCCGCGGAGCGACCCACCCACACCAGGACCATTTGTATTTGGATACGTCGCCGCACTCCATGTCCAGGTAGGACTCACGCCTTTTGGTTCGATTTTTATTGCGTGTGTGAGTGTGAGAGGATCGGTGTGAACGCGGGAATACCGGAGTATTCCGTATCGTACCGTGTTCCGCGACCTAGGCGACAGGACCGACCCCAGGAGACGAGGACTCTCGAGGCCCGTCCCCTTTATTCCGCTCCCGACCGTTTCGTTGTCCGGTACCGTCCGACGGTCGAGCCCCGGCGGCTTGACCTCGGTGCCGTAGCCGTTGACGCTCGTACCGCGCGTTTGAACGAAGCGCAGCTTCGTTCCGCGATCTCGCGTGCCGGAAGTTATAGTCGGTTTCGTCGAGGCCCCGGCGCCTCCGTCTCAGAATCGCGAACGGGTCCCCCCATACCCGCGACCGCGATCCCGACTAATCTTTCGTTTTCTCCTGTATTTGAAACTCTAGGACCACCGACATATTGTATCCGGCCCCTAGCTTTAGTTTCTACAGTCGAGATTTTTCTTTGTATTGGGAATTTCCGCGCCGCGGTTCCTCTTGCCGCACTTGGCGGCCGCGTACCTTTTCCTTTGCGCAAAAGTGTACCGCGGAATTCCCGTTTTTCGGTTGTTTGGCACGGCCACTTTGGCCGTTATTAAAGTTACCGTTGATTTACCGAAACACTCGTGGGTCACTTTCAATTAACCTCCCCTGATTTCCGCTCCCCTACTGAGCAGCCGGAAGGGCGAGGGTTCCGGACGAGTGCTACGGCACTGGCGCCCATAGAATCGAATCGTCCGTGGATTTGTGCACGGTACGCGCAGAGAGCGATTTTCCCTGATCGCCTCCGCGCAGGGCAACCCTTAGGCTGCCCCATAACCCGTACGTCACAATAGTATCATCGCTAGAATTATTTACATATAAACAGTAATCATAATTACTTCGTACAAAACCTAATTTTCGTACCAGTCTCTTGGACTTTCTTTTAGACCATACAACGCTTTTAGTAATTTGCACACTTTATTTTCGCCGGTTTCATAATCTTTTGGTTCATGTATGTACACCTCAGACTTTACTGGACCGTTTAAAAACGCTGTCTCAACGTCCATTTGTTCTATGTATAGATTATTTACAGAACAATAGCTTAAAAGAATTTTCAAAGTTTGCATTTTTCCTACAGGTGAGTATACATTCTCCAAGGTTTCTCTTTGTTGAAAACCTCTTACTACTAAACGCGCTTTATATGAGTTATCGCTTTTTCTTTTATAGACCCATTTAACATCAATGATTTTCTTATCTACAGGTTTATCGACAATAATCCAAGTGTTATTTTTATTTAAACTTTCTATTTCGGAGTTCATTGCCTTTCGCCAATTTTTATAATCTCTTGACTCTAGCGCCTCCTCAAATGTACTCGGTACATTTGCATTAACATAATTAACATAAATAAAATGAGTTACCGGATTTCCGTATCTTTGAACAGGGGATTTCTTCCTATCTGACGTTCTTTTTACTGACAAATGTTCATATTTATCGCTTATTTCATCTTCAATAATTTCATCATTGTTATTTTCACTATCGTTAGTTTCATTATTATCGATAATTTCGCTCACTTGACTTTGTTCGGTATCTAAACCTAGTTCTGTAACTTCATTATTAATTTTTTCTATACAAATTAATTCTGTGTAAAGTCGCGTGGCGGTCCACTCTCACTGAACCGCGGACTTTCTTGTAAGAACCCCGAGGGTTTTCACGATAGAATAAGATGTGCGTACTTACCTTGTCCAGGGTGATTAAGACGACTTCGGGGTAGCGTACTCGTGGCAGGAAGGTAGGCAGGGCGGCTGGAGTGAATTCCACGCACTTGGTCACTAATCGGTTTATTTAGAAGTTGTACAATTCGTTCCTTACACTGTTACTCGCGGGGTTATCGTCGCGTTCGTCGTTTTACAATAGTGCACTTGACGCGGGTGGAATCTCGCTCTGTCGAAGTTCTGTCGTCTTCGTATCAGAGTCGACGAGATTTTCTCTGTCGAGATTCTGGTGCCCTCGTAGCAGAGTCGCGGGTGTCGTGTACAAAGTATCTCGCAAGTGGACGCTGCGCGTAACTTTGGTAGAGCACGTTAAACTTTTAACGGTGGAGCCGCAAGAGCTTAATAATGTAATAATGAGCGTGAAACGTAATACATCGAGCGTGGAGCAGGGCAGATCAGAGAGCGTAATGATGGGGCGCGCGTGGACGCGGCGCGTAACTCTTGATGGAGCCCCCCGGGTGGATGATCGGTCGCATTGTTTTATATCGCGCAAGTAGGGCGTAGCGATGATTTGTTCATTCCGGTGAGCTACATTTACTTGGATCGTCGGCATTTTTGCAATGCGCGACCCAAATAAATTGCTCACTCGGAATTGGGAAATTGATGAATTTGGATGACGCGGAAGAATTTAAAGAATGCGTCACAGGACGTGACATCTGTTTCATCTTCAATTACATTAACATGTCTTGCATTAATTATTTTATTATCAATTAATACTCTATAGCTATCATGATTATAACCTACTAATTTTCTTATATTAGATTTATTGTCCCATTTACTATTTCTTTTTACTTCTGGTTTTCTTACCAAAACTAAACTACCATAAATTTTTAGGTTTTCTACATTTGGTTTTTTATTAAAAAATATTTCATAAGGTGTTTTGTTTTCTACTGAATTTGCTATTGTACGATTTTTTAAGTAAGACACCGTTTTCATTATTTCTGGCCAATATTTTGCATGAATTTCAGCCTCTCTTGCCAAGCATCTGCCCATGTCCATTGCGGCTCTATTAAATCGTTCAGCCACTCCATTTAATTCATGGACATATGGTGAACAGGGTAATAATTTAATCCCTTTGTCTTTTATAAATTTGTAGATTCTATGATTTAAATATTCTTTTCCGTTATCACAATGTACCTTTTTAACTCTTTTATTTAATTGATTCTCAACTAAGTTTACATAATCTTCAAAACAATTAGCTACTTCGTCTTTGCTTTTAATGCTGTAAATTTTGCTTATTTTACTATAATCTATACAGGGTGTCCCGTAACTAGTAGTAACATCGGGAAATGGAGGGTAGCTGAGACGATTCTGAACAACAATTTCCTTTGCAAAAATGTCAGACGGGCCTTCGTTTTTGAATTATTAAGGAAAAACACTGACCAATCAGAGCGCGCGTACTGCGTGCGCTCAGCCGTGATAGGGTAACTTCGAGCCGGAACGTCGGACTAGAACGAATCATGGCTTAGCGCACGCAGTACGCGCGCTCTGATTGGTCAGTGTTTTTCCTTAATAATTTAAAAACGAAGCCCCGTCTGACATTTTTGCAAAGGAAATTGTTGTTCAGAATCGTCTCAGCTACCCCCCATTTCCCGATGTTACTACTAGTTACGGGACACCCTGTATATACAGGGTGTCCCAGAACTAGCGTAACACCCGGAAATGGGGGGTAGCTGGGGTGCATCTGAACAACTTTTTCCTTTACCAAAATGTTGTTTGAAGCTTCGTTATCGAGTTATTAACGAAAAACACCGGCCAATGAGAGCGCGCGTAGAGCGCGGGCTCAGCCACGAGAACGTTAGTGGCTCTCAATCGCGCGCGGACGTGGCCGTGAACGAATGCCTCTTTGCATCAAAGATATCGAGAGAATCACACGGCAAATGTTACATTGTATTAAATTAAAAATAATGTAGAATTATTTATGAGTAACAAATTAATGAATATGTCGTTTAATAACTATTTTTGACACTTTTTAACGTTATCCGAAGGGAAGAAAGTGTTGTAGTAGTTATGAAAATAATTTTTTTTTTAATACCACATCAACAGTTGGATAATTTATGTTTAAAGAAAAATGATTTTGAAAGCTAATTTAGAAAAAGCTGGTTTAACTTACCCATTTGTCCTCGAATGAACCTGTCACGGCTGAAGTGGGTCGTTGAAACTGGGTCACTGTGCCGATCCTGATCCTTTTTCGAAACCCTCAACAGCTGATGTTACGGCCGGGTCGGCGAACTCACTGCACTGCACGGTCACATTTATTGTGCGGTTACTTTTATTGCGCGGTCACTGAGAAGTGTGGGGATATTTAAACACAATTTATTATTCCTTCGTGTAACCAAGTCGGTCACTCAGTGACGAATGAATACAGTACTGCGTGAGGAAAATTTGATCTCACGCCCGAATCAATGAATTGAATTTTCATACTGTGGTGCAGTGTACCACAAAGTAGTACTGTAAGCAAGGGAAAGTTCGGCTATTTTACGACGAATTTAGTGACGACAGCAGCACGTGTGCACGAGACAAACGGACTGAGGACTTTACACGCAGAGATGTCCGAATGGCACTGCAGTTCACCCTCCCCCACCAGCACAAGCAGGCCCACGGTTCAAGGGTTGTTAGAAATGAATGGAGGACGAACGAGATTTCTCCGGAAAAAGGCTACGCCGTAGCTAAACAAGGCTAGTCTTTTTCCGGAGAAATTTCGTTCGTCCTACATTCATTTCTAACAATCCTTGAACCGTGGGCCTGCTTGTGCGGGTGGGGGAGGGTGAACTGCAGTGCCATTCGCACATCTCTGCGTGTAAAGTCCTCAGTCCGTTTGTCTCGTGCACACGTGCTTCCGTCGTCACTAAATTCGTCGTAAAATTGCCGAACCTTCCCTTGCTTACGGTACTACTTTATGGCACCCTGGACTACAGAATGAAAATTCAATGCACTGATTTCGACGTGAGATCACATTATCCTTACTTAGTACTGCATTCATTCGTCACTGAGTGACCGATTTGGTTACACGTAGGAAGAATAAATCGTGTTTAAATATTGCCACATTTCCCAGTGACAAGTGACAGTGACCGCCCAATAAAAGTGACCGTATAATACAAGTGACCGTGCAGTGCAGTGAGTGCGCTGACCCGACCATGACATCAGCTGTTGAAGGTTTCGAAAAAGGGCCAGAATCGGCACAGTGACCTAGTTTCAACGACCCACTTCAACCGTGACAGGTTCATTCGGGGACGAATGGGTAAATTAAACCAGCTTTTTCTAACATTTGCTTTCGAAATCGTTTTTCTTTAAACATAAATTATCCAACTGTTGATGTGGTATTAAAAAAAAAATTATTTTCATAACTACTACAACACTTTGTTCCTTTCGGATAACGTTAAAAAGTGTCAAACATAGTTCTTAAACGACATATTCATTAATTTGTTACTCATAAATAATTCTACATTATTTTAATTTAATACGATGTAGCATTTGCCGTGTGATTCTCTCGATATCTCCGATGCAAAGAGGCATTCGTTCACGGCCACGTCCGCGCGCGATTGAGAGCCACTAACGTTCTCGTGGCTGAGCCCGCGCTCTACGCGCGCTCTCATTGGCCGGTGTTTTTCGTTAATAACTCGATAACGAAGCTTCAAACAACATTTTGGCAAAGGAAAAAGTTGTTCAGATGCACCCCAGCTACCCCCCATTTCCGGGTGTTACACTAGTTCTGGGACACCCTGTATATAAAAATAGAGTGCTGATTCACTGACTCATCAACGCCCAGGCAAAACCCTTGGACCTAGAAAGCTGAAATTTTGCACAGAGGTTTCCTTTATGATGTATACAAGGAATAAGAAAGGATATTTCAAAATTCAACCCCTAAGGGGGTGAAAAGAGGTAGCAATGTTTGTATGAGAAATACTTTATTTGTGATCGGATTTGCTTGAAACTTGGTCTTAATGCTCTTTAATATAATTAATCAAACAGCTATTTCGGCATTTTAAAAAATTCAACTCCTGAAGGGGTGAAAAAGGGTTGCAACGTTTGTATGAGAAATATTTGATTTGTGGTCGGATTTGCATGAAACTTGGTCTTACTGCTCTTCGATATAATTAATCAAACACCTAATCCGGCATTTTAAAAAATGAAACCTCTGAAGGGGTGAAAAGGAGTTGCAACGTTTGTATGAGAAATATTTTATTTGTGGTCGGATTTACTTCATACTTGGTCTTAATGCTCATTGATAGCGAGCGAAGCCGCGGGCTAAAGCTAGTCGTCAATAAAACTCAAAAAATACTTCTCTCCACCGGAAGCTGTGGTTCTATGTGGACCGTTAAGATCTGTGTGAATCAATTCTAAAGTTTCACTTGCACGGTTTCTCTTATTTTGAAATGGTACATTAGCCATTTTACTTTGTATACAATTTGTGCATTTCATTATATTATTTTATAGTTTTTCTGGTAAACCATCAATTAATTTTTCATTAACTAATTTATTTAGATATTGAAAATTTATATGACCTAGGGCTCTGTGCCACTTTTCTTTATTTGTTAGCTTGACAGCATTTGCAAAAATATCTTCTTTGAAATTTTTATAAATAAAACTTTTTATTACATATAAATCATTTACTTTATCAGCTACTGCTACTAATTTTCTATTTTTATTATAAATTTTGGCATTTTGATCTCTAGACACAATAGTGTTGTTAACAGTAATTTTTGAAAAACTTAATAAATTCTTACTTATTCCATTAACATAATAAACATTTTTTAAAGTGATTTCATTTTCACCGTAGTAAGTTCTAAAATAAGTTCTTATATTTCCTATTTTAGTAGGTTTTAAATTTTTGCCATCTGGCATTTTTACATCAATTGGTTTTGGTAATACAACAAAATTTTCGAAGTACTTTTCACTATTTACAATATGGTCAGTACAGCCACTGTCCAATAACCAATTTACTTGATTTGAGTTTATTTCGCTTTCAGCATTTACCTGATTTGCCTCTGCGTGTTCGACCTCTGTTAGCCACGTTCCCGCCAATGTATTGTCGTTAGCTTGGTTTGTTGTTTCTCCGCCCCGTCGACTTGCTTCTCTGCCACGTCCTTGGCCACGGTGAGTGCCTCTTGTAAATCCTCGTTGTCTTCCTCGTGATTGACCTCTGCCTCTGGTGTAAAACTGGCTTTGACTTGGCTTCTCGTTCATATTTTGATGTATCTGCGAGGGTCTCCAACATTCCTTTGCATGATGACCTTGTCTTCCGCAGTTGTGGCAGTTTCCTTTGATTTTTGTGTTAAACGTCCTTGCGTTTCTTCTACTTTCAGTTTCAGACTTAGACATACTTTTCTCAAGAATTTTAGACTTGACGTAATCCACCGTTCTATCTTTTTCGGGGACTAAATCAATAAAATCACCAATATAACTGTAGTGTGGTGGTAGCGCTTTTATTAAGTATCTCATTTTTTCTTGTTCATTTAGAGATCCTCCTGCAGCTTTAAGTTGATTGCAGTTTTTTTCAAAATCCGCAAAAAATTCTTCTACTGATTCATAATTTTTTAACTTTACATCTTCCAGCTTTCCTCTACATACAATTTGTAAAGCTGTAGATTTTGTGGAGTACATATTTTTAAATTTCTCCATGATCTCGAACGTAGTTTCACAGTCTCGAATATATTCTAACTGTTTATCTGATATTGAACTTATCACTATAGTCTTTGCTTTCAAATCACCTTTTTTCCAGTTTGCTTCTGTATCAGCTTGTGTTCTCTCTCTAATGGCTTGATCTTTGCATTCTTTGTATTCGAGAATATTTAGTATTCTAAATTCCCAACTTGAGTAATTACTACCATCAAACACTGGTATGTGTACATCACCAATCTTCACTTGTTTAGCCATTTCAAATTTGATTTCCTTTGCTAGCGTCAGCACCTTTTTTGCTGTTCTCAAAAACACTTTTCTTAAGTAGTTTCTCGCCTTTTTGCTTAATTCAAAATTTTCACTATTCACTTCCTTAGTTAATTCTTCTTCTGATCTTTCCTTTTCTTGAATTTTTTCCATTAGATAATTTGCTCACTTTTTTTTTCTTTTTTACTTACACAACTTCAACGATAATCACCAATTTACGATGGTCACTGATTTTTCTTTTCCGTAACCACGCTCTGCTACCATGTTGAAATGGATGATTTATTTCGAAAATTCAAATACAGTGTTCCGAGCCTCGTGCTCGCTTCGGTTGGTGCTGCGCGAACGCGGGCGACAAGTCCGGTCGCGTGTGTTGTTATTATCGAGAGAGTAGGCAAGAGAGTAGGCTCGAACGGAGCTAAGAACCGCTCGCACTCACGTCGCGTGATGTGCTCTCGCGGGGAGGCGTATATGTGTGTACCTATAAGTAGCACGCCTTGGCTTCACGCGCTGTACATTATTATATGTAGTACAAATGTACGCGCTGTACATTATTATATTCGAACGTTGGCTGTCGTTGGAGACAGACGTGTTTTGATCCGCTCTATGATAGTTCTCTGTTTGTTTACCTTATTTCATTACATTCCATAGTGTCAAGTGTCTTCAGTTCGGTATTTTCTGGTCGTTTACTTGTTCAGTGTTCATTTAGTTAGTTTTTCCTTTTCTTTATTTGATCCTTCGCAGACTGGCACCGCCATCCACGCGATCTAAGAAAAACCCGAAAAGGGTTGATTTATTTCAACGCGAACCTAACCAGCGAACTGGCCCGGCGCTTTCTGCTGAGAATATTCGGCGATTTGCCGGTTCCATTTCTGATGACACTAAAAGTGCTGTTGACTTGAAGCTAAGTGACAGATTCAGTGACAGAGTGCGTGACTCTTATCTGACCGTGCCTAAAGGTCAACTTGATCTTCGTCCGGCTTCTCCAGCCCATTCCTGGGGCTCAGAGGAGTCCGATTGTTCTGTTGCCTCAATGGCTGGAATCTTGGGAAATCAACCTGAGCCTAAAAAAGTGGCTCTTAATCGCTCGCCCAAGCTAATCAACGAGCCTGTTGCTGTAAATTCTTCTGCTGACTACAACGGAATGGAGGTTGAAACTACCCCTGACATTCCTGTGTCCAACCGGTTTTCGGTATTGGCTGCGTTCCAGCGCGAGGAGGAGGCAGTAGCCGTTCCTGCGAATTCAGATGTCCGAGTTGACAACGCTGCCGTTTCTAAGAGTTCAGCTGCCCGTGCTGCCAATCCAAATGATTCCACGATGCGTGGTCGTACTCTACCGCGGATTATTGAAGAGGATAATCATTTCAACAGGAGAATAACTGTCAGACCTCCTCCCATATATATATCTAACTTTTCTTATAATATTGCAAAATTTGAGCGCGAACTTGCTGAAATTTACGGCAAAACCTTTAAAATTAAATTTCTTGGCAATAAGATACGATTACAGTTCGAAAAAGTAGAAGCTTTTAAACAATTTCAGTCCACACTGCGTGAGGGGAAGGTTCCATTTTTCACCTTCACCATTAATTCTGAAAAGTCCCTTAGCATGGTGCTTAAAGGATTGCCCGACACTCCTCCTGAAGAAATTCTTAATGAAATCAAGTCTAAAGGGTTAAACCCCGTTTCCTGTTCTCCAATTCGTCGGTCGGGATCAACGACTAATCGAAATTTTGCTATTTACCGTGTTAACTTCCCTCCAGGCACATCGGCTAATGATGTTAACAAAATTGGTTTTTTGTTTAGCGTCAGGATCTATTGGGATAAATATTGGTCAAACAAAAAGCATACCCAGTGCTTCCGTTGTCAATCTTTTGGGCACTCTTCTTCAAATTGTAACTTTCCTCCTCAATGCGTTAAATGCGCTGGAAAGCATCACTCGTCTGAATGTGTGAAAACTTTAAATGAAGCCCCCAAATGTGTTAACTGTGGTGGCGCTCACACCGCCAATTATTCTAAGTGTCTCTCGCTTGAGTCGTATCTTCAGGCTCGTCAGAATAGTAATAAAGGCCCTCGCGGTTTAGCCTTTCAGCGTCCTGTAGGTGACCCAGATCGGTCATTTCCTCCTCTTGTTGCAACCGCGCTTCCACCTGCGACTGCTTCGCGTGGTAGGTACGCTGGCGTGACGGCTGGCGTGCGGCATCCAGTGCCCTATAATGTTCCCTTGGCTCGTATGACGGGTGATGGAGCTGGCACCATGATTGAGCTGGTTGAGGCCATGAAGGAGTTGAATTCTCTGGTCAATATTGACCAGATGCTGAGCCTGACTCGAACTCTAATCCAGAGAATACGATCGTGTCATTCCGTGGCTGAGAAGTTTCAGGCCTTTTGGTCAGTATTTCAGAACCTTGATTAATCGTGTTTCCTAAACTATTACTTTGGAATGCACGCTCACTACGACAGCGTCGGAACGAATTAATCCTTGCTATTGCTGATCTGCAAATTGAGATTGTTTTAATCACTGAGACTTGGCTCAAGCCCAGTATTCATTTCTCAATTACGGGTTATACGATGGTCCGATGCGACAGAATCTCCTCTAGAGTAGGGGGAGGTGTCGCCTTGTTGATTCACAACTCCATTGACTTCGCAGTCAGTGACAATCCGCTTAACTTTTGCTTGGAGGCATGCTTCATCAAGACCAAATGTCCCAGTGTGGTGGTGGGGGTGGTCTATGCTCCGCCAGGTTCTCGTCTCTCTAACAGCGATTTTAATACTCTCGAAAGAGTTGGCTCTCCTTTTGTCATAGGAGGTGATTGGAATGCTAAGCATACCTCTTGGAATAATTTTACATCGAACCCATCTGGGAGGAATCTCTATAATCACATGATTAGGTCTGACTACAGAGTTGTTCATCCTGACTCGTTTACCCGCTTCGATGGTGCCAGGAGGCCCTCCACTATAGATTTTTTCTTGACTAATGCGCACTATGACTTTTCCTGTGTCACGAATGATCGTTTTGACACCGATCACCTGCCGCTTGTTTTGACCGCCAAAAACTCCACTCGTCATGGTGGACTCGACAGAATAGTCGATTGGAACCTTTACTCCAAGCTTACCAACAACTTTAAGATCAAATCTAAACTCAGTTCCGTTGAGGCTATTGACGACTGTTCGTACAACTACCTCATTTATGCACGCTTGTCGTCGTCGTGCGACATCCAAATTTGACAACTCCATCACCAAGCACCTGCACCTAGTGGCGGACGAGGAATTGCTGTCCTTCATTCGCTTCAGGAGACGGTTGCGTCGACATAGTCAAGTGAGTGGGGGTGTCCCGGCTGTGGACCTTATTCGTGACATCTCGAGAGCAATTAAAAAGCGCGTATCATACTTGCGTCATTTTAAGTGGGAGGGCACCCTGGCATCTTTTAAACGCACTGATCCCACCTTCTGGGCTACTTTTCGAGCTTGCAATTCTGGGGCTGAACCCAGATTCTTGCCAGCATTAAATTCTAGTGGCAATGTTGCGTACTCGGACAGGGACAAAGCTGAGGCTTTAGCTAAAAATTTTGCTGACGTACATGAGGATGCATTCTATCTGCCTTCTCCATATACTAGTATGGTTAATGAATTCTTAACTACGCTGGACAATGACACTGAGGGTATGCCGGGCGGGGTGTGGTTCTCCCCCTCCATTATTCGTGGAATCATTACTAGATTAGGTAATCGCAAGGCTCCTAGTCCTGATAAAATCACCGCTCCGATGATGAAGTGTGCCTCCAAAAAGGTTATTTACCAATTTTATTATATCTTTCGTGGCTGCGTATTTTTTAGTTACTTTCCACAGGCTTGGAAGGTGGCGACGGTTACTCCTGTGCGAAAGCCAGGGAAACCGCGGGAGTGTGTTTCCAGTTATAGGCCGATCAGTCTCCTCTCTATCCCGGGTAAAGTTTTTGAAAAGTGCATTTTCAATCACCTTGCCAAGCATCTCACTGAAAACAATATAATTATTGACCAGCAGTTTGGCTTTCGTCAACGCCATTCTACTATTCAGCAAGTGATTCGTATCGCTCAGGACATTTCGTTTGCTCTTAACGTCCGGCGATGTCTGGCGATGGTATTGCTTGACCTGGCCAAGGCGTTTGACACGGTTTGGCATGACGCTCTGCTCTTCAAGTTGGGTAGAGTAGGACTAGACTTTGGCTTTGTCCGGTTGATTCGGGCATATCTGAATAATAGATACTTGTTCGTGTATTATAACGGCTCAAGCTCTGTTTTATATCAGATTCTTGCCGGAGTGCCTCAAGGCTCCATACTGAGGCCAGTTCTTTTTAACTTGTACATTAACGATATCCCGAAAGCAACTGACTGCTCCTTGGCCTTATTTGCTGATGACACCGCGATCTATTCCACCTCCTCGCAACTCCCAGCGCTTGTGCTAAGGTTGCAGAACTACCTCAATCTAATCCTTCAATTTTTTCGTTCCTGGAAGCTAGTTATCAACCCTGATAAAACCGAGGCCATCTTCTTCTCGCGTCGTCGCTCCCGATACATGCATAAAGCAACATTTCAGCTTTTTGTTGATTCACACCAAGTTCAATAGTCATGTACTGTGCGGTATTTGGGCATTGTCCTTGACGAACGCTTGAGGTGGATTGCCGCTGTCAACGACCGTATCTCCAAAGCAGTTAAAGTATACGGTTTTCTATCTCCTCATTTACATCATAAATCCTCACTTAAGGTCGAACTGCGTATTAATATTTATAAAATGTGCATCCGTCCAGTCTTGACCTATGGAGCACATGAATGGTGGCCACTCATCCTTAAATATTTGTGCAAAAAACTGCAAATATTCCAGAACAAAATATTAAAAATCATTTTAAATAAACCGAGACTCACTCCCACGATCGAGTTACACGAAATGGCCTCGGTTCCACTGATTGCTGAATTCGTAGAAAAATTAGTTTCTAGTTATAGTATTACTGACCACGCTAATCCCTTAGTACGAACTACTGGTACTTTTCGTTCTGATAACATTCCTTTTAATATTCGTGTTCCTTTTCCTATGTTAAGGGCCTAGTTTTGGTCTGGTATAGTTATCGCCGGACTATGGGTCTTATTTATTCCGAGTGCGCGGTCGTAATGACTGCTGTGATACGAGGAGCGGTCGCCTCCGTCTCCTCCATTCTATCTAGCTTGCTAGCCACCTCATGTAACCTACTTTATTAATTATCTTATTCATGTTCCATGGTTTTTTTGAAAATTTTTCCATGACAATTTCACTATTTGCGTTCAGTTGATGTAGGTAATGCCATTTCACTATTTTGCCGGTAAGTAAGATCTCGCTCACAGGTACGGCTCATGGGATGGTGGTGCGGCAAGGCGATGCTGCACTTCCTCTCACTCACTGGTTTGAAAGAAAAAAAAAACACGCGCTGTACATTATTATATGTAGTACAAATGTATCATTATTTCAACAAAACGTCGCCGAATTAGTCCGATACGATGTGAACGTTCCTCCTGCGATTCATTCTCTAAACGTTTCCGAATTAATCGGATGCGATGTGATCGTTCCGCGGGAGTTTCGTTAGTTATACGTCGCCGAATTAATCCCTTTCGACCTGACCGTTCATTCGCGGTTTCGTTCGCTAATCGTCGCCGAATTATTGCGATGCGATGTGACCATTCATTAGCTAAACGACAGATTCATTAGCTAAACGATTACGAATTATATTCAGCCGACGTTTTTTTTTCTCTTGCCGGTTCGCGTGATAATTTCGAATGAATATATCTCCGCATTGCAGATAATCTCGAATCGCGTTCGGTATCAGTTTCTCGCCGCCGTGTCCGGGTGTTTCTTTTCCTGTTTTTATTGAGACGTATTCGTTTAGCATTCTCGGATTCATTCGCACGGTTCCTTCTCATACGGGATGCGTTTTTTGTTGCTCTTCCCATAGTTGCGTACTTTTTTTTTCTTGACAAGTAGGAACAACTCGAATTGCAAAAATATATTCGCGGAATTGCCAATTATATTTCTCTTCTTTTTTTCCTTTAATTTATTTTTAAAAAGAAAATCTCACTCCGATTCCCACTCCCTCCGAGCAGGCTGGGCAGGTTTACGTTTAACAAAGTTTAGGTCGTACAAAGTAGACTTCAACCTTTCGTTTTCACAAAGCACCAGTCGCTCAAAGCAGACTGGACACTTTTGTTCATACCATTTCCCAGTCGCCCAAAGCATACTGGGCAGGTCTACGTTTAACGAAGTTTAGGTCGTACAAAGTAGACTTCAACCTTTCGTTTTCACAAAGCACCAGTCGCTCAAAGCAGACTGGACACTTTTGTTCATACCATTTCCCAGTCGCTCAAAGCATACTGGGCAGGTCTACGTTTAACGAAGTTTAGGTCGTACAAAGTAGACTTCAACCTTTCGTTTTCACAAAGCACCAGTCGCTCAAAGCAGGCTGGACACTTTTTGTTCATACGACTTCCCAGTCGCTCCAAGCAGACTGGGCAGGTCTACGTTCCACAAAGTTTTGGTCGTATAAAGCAGTACATTACTGCTGTACATGACCTGTTTGATTTTACGAGGTACCAGTCGCTCACAGCAAACAAACAAAAAAGCAAACAACAAAAAAAAGAAACAAAAAAATTATGTAACATACACTTCCGCATACGCAGTGAATCTTCATATGAATTGGTTGACAATTATGGATAACGAATTCACTTGAGGACGTAGCGTTGGCAAGTATTCCTTTCAACTGATTATACGATTTGGCTTATACCGCTACCTACGTTTGCCTTCGTCGTTAGGACAATCGATATAGACGACCTTCTGTCGTACAATTTCTGTATACATATCGGGCGAATTGTGAGAATCGTAGCAGCTACTTCCCACACAAGGTTCCAAGTCGTAAACGTTATTTACAACACATACAGTCTGCGGCGTGTCTTGAAAGCAACCAACACTTTCGCAATATTTTTCTTTCGTTTAGTGCGGTAGATTAAGATATATATCATGTTTCCGGAGATGCTGAGTCCCATTTGTTCTTAATTGCAGCCTCCGATTTCATTTCGAACGATTATTTATTTACTATATAAAAGTACTTTCATTCTTAATAACAAGTAGAACTATTCCTGCACCGTTAGACTAAGCGCATTGTAATTACAACTTAATTATTACATGGTTGTACAATAATAATATTTTACAAATATTTCGTATATTCATCATTATCGTTCATACTTCGGATTATACGATTCGGTGATAATGTACACTATGTTTCTACACACTTCAGTGGTTCTTCTTCTATTCATTTCCACTACCAAATTCACTACCACTACCACTAACAAATTCTTTCAAAGATATTGAAACTATTTACTTCTATGTACACTACCGACAAAAACTCTGATATCGGTACGTTAACTAACGAGGGGCATCAGAGAAATGTGACGAGTCGATTTATATGAAAGTTAACTAGTTGGCAACCTTTCAAAAACTACTTCGCATACTTCTTTCTGACTTCAGATTATCCATATTTATCATCACCCTTACGTGCGAAACGTGGTCATCCGGGTTGGGGATGAAAACGACATTTCCTTTCGTACCCCACAAATTATTTGTTCTGGGAAAGAATTGCCTAAACAGTACAATGGTAAGCTTCCCGTAACGCCTTCGTATGTGCAACTAGATTTTTCGGGATAATTACTAGGTAACAAATCATATAAAATGTTATTAATATTTTGCTTCTTTTTTCTTGCCGCCTGTTATTTCTTATTTCAATACGATTAATAATATGAACTGCAGACTAATATCTAAAATGTCATCAATGGAACAATAAACAATTTGTAAGGACACCCGGTTTTGGTTACAATTTGAAGGTAATTCCAAACTTTTGTTCGGTATTGTACATACCGACAGGAATGTCAACATCCATAACAACATGTTTGATCCTGGATTGTGCCCCATATACGTTCTTCAGTTCGTACATAGTGAATACCAATCAGTTTCATGGTAACCGTCGTAGTGTACAGTGGTAAGTACGACAGAAACAATATTTTATTATTACGTTTGCTACATAGAACGTACTACTTATTAGCAGTCGGTGGTTTAGTTTTGTTAATTGGTGGTTCGTAAGTACGTAGTGCAAACCTGATTAAATTTTATTATATCAGGTCGTGTAATATGAAATGTCGAATTTATCTTGGGCCCTTTACATTTACGCGCTTTTCTACTGCACGTTACTAATAAACATACCAATTCTTACAATCTGTTTATTTTTTTACTACATTACTAGTTTCCTACTTTCGTTCTATTACATTTCTGTTACGATTTCAATTATGCGTTCCTCGCAGTCATCTAAACAAGACACGTTTAAGCACGTGAATGTTAACATATTTCGATGAATAACTAATCACAATAAATCACAGTCTTCTGTCAATATATGAGTCGTTGTAATCTGTACATTGTTTGCGACGTATTGAAATGCTTCATGATCTCGGTAAAAATGATGATGATGCAAATTGCATAAAAACTTGAAAGGGAAGCGTAAAAATATGCAATTATTCATTCATACATGAAAATTATCTGTGCGACAGGAGATTCTCAGCATAATCGATGTACGAAACATCTCTAGGATACGAATGTTACTCGAATCAGCAGATGTACATAAATGAACAAACGAACCCGACATTTCGTATTACACGACCTCATAGTCACATGCGGGTATTCATAATTTAGAGAGTATCATATATGTTTCTTGTAACTTAAATAACTTTGTATATGTTGTTCTGTCTAATTGTTGAAATGTACTTCTAATACAACGAAATATAGTTCTTCGTAATGTATGAATACCATATACTTTCGTAACATTTAAGGGCTTTTATGTATGTTACATACTTGATCACATTTCATTGCACTGCTACATTGCTAACTAATGTATTTACTTCTTTTTGTAGATCACATTATGCCGGGAGAAGAACATCGTAAGTATTTTCCCTTTTTTTCACCAGCACTATACAATCACACATCATAATGCGTATATAATAATATTATTTTTTCTTACAGAAAAGACGATGGAGACGGATAGTAATCGTAAGTATTCCTTCATTTTCGACAGTGACATGCGTCTAAGGTGCATCGTACATTGGACGTATACATATATTTTCTCGCACGTTCAGCTGAAGACTGCGGGGCAGCGATTGCGCAGCTGCACACCCTGCTGCAGGAGCACATGCTGCAGCAGGAGCGTAACATACAAGCGCTGCTGCATCAGCAGCAACAGCAGCAGCAGCAGCAGCAAGAGCAGCAGCAGCAGGGACATTGGCAGCAGGCCGTTGCTGCCGAAGGGCAACGGCAGCAGGATGGTGAGGGGGGGGGGGGAGGGGGGAGCTGCCGCAGAGGCGCCGTAAGTATGATCGAATTATGTCATGTTAGGCAAATTACAATGTAAATTAACAATTTTTCATTTGTTTTCGCTCGCGCAACCGCCGCTGCGCACTTATAGTGTATCTTCATTTACTGATTACGAATATGATCTATTCCACTCCGGGACGTATCTCTGACGACAGAAAATCAATTTCAGACAGAAAATGTAACACCAAACACCACGGTTCTTTTTCGTATTCATCTTATATACACCTACAATAATTGCACGGTGGCGGTGACGATATCATTTTTGCATTTGCACACCACGATTTACGTACTTGCGTTATACAGCGGTACATAACAGTTTCACCTGATAACATATTTCAGATGTATTGATCGTATATTGCTGATACTATATTACCGATGTATTTACGGTTGCGCATTTCCAAGATTGCAATTAGCTGCATTAGAAATGTAACTATTCACCTTTTACATTACAGAGAGAGGGACGTCGGCGGGACGACGGGGGGGCCGCCGCTTGAACGCCCGCGGCGGACGGGGAGGTGCGACCGGCGGGGGGGGGGGGGGGGGTTGACCGTGGAGGCGGCGGTGGATGGCGGCCGCCGCGTATATATTTTTCAGTAATATATTATTCAAATAACATATTAAAAATTATATTAACAAATACAAATAAAAAACCGAAAAATACATATCATCTAAAACAAAATGGAAGTAGAAGTATTAATAACCTACGATTTCGGGACCGTTTAGTGAATGCTCGTCGGTTAATCAGCAAGGAATATACCAACAGCAACATGCAAACTTTCGTATTTTGCGGGAGATGCTCTAGCAATGATTCTGTGTGGAACAATTATTCCGTTATGCTACTATCATGCATTGTGTGTTGCTATTCCTCTGTCGTAAATGCTTCGATTTCCACTAAAAAGTGTGAAATAAAATAATTTTTGGAAAAAAAAATATAACGGACTTCGAAATGCACTGAAAAGTATGAAATAATTTTTATTTGATATATATAAATTCTATTCGGCTCTTTATAATATTAATTAAAGTATTACATTACATTTTAAATACAATGCACACTTTTCGGAGGCGGCGCACAATTACAAATTTTCTACGTTGGCAATTGTCAAAATACTTTAATCCTTTTACATATTTTCACATTAGCAACATCTTTCATTAACACAATTTTGAATATGCGCCGTTTCCGAAAAGTGTGCATTGTATAATATTTAAAATGTAATGTAATACTTTAATTAATATTATAAAGAGCTGAATAGAATTTATATATATCAAATAAAAATTATTTCATACTTTTCAGTGCATTTCGAAGTCGGTTATATTTTTTTTTGCAAAAATTATTTTATTTCACACTTTCGTGTACCCTTTTTTATTGCATAGAAGCGTACTGTATCGTCCACGTCATGTATGGTCACCGATTACTCCATGATGGATTGACCAATCGGATCGAAACTTGTTGGATCTTGTAGAGTATGACTTCCAGTTGGTGCAGCAACAATCATATTATGCTTTTTTTCGTTTCCTCCCACGTTTATTGCAAAAACCGTACTATTTCACGTATAATCGGCCTAATGTCGAAGAAGCCTAGTATTACATTTTGCGACTGGAGATGTTTCCACGATGATCCCATTTGCAACATTCTCTTCACTTTCCTGCACTTCCCTTCGCAACCCCGCACTTCCCATCGCTTCCCTGCACTTCCCTATCTTTCCCTTCCAAACCCAACTCTCCCCCTGCCTCTTCCTACCCTACCTCCCTCCCCTTCCCTTTCATTTCAATCCCTTTCCTTCCCTTCTCTACCTACCCCTGCTGTTCCCTCCATTGCTAATTACTACTCTTATTGCAATAATTATGTTTCTAGCGTGACGGCGACATGGCAAGTGGTAAGTGCGAATCAAGCAATATCCTACGTTCCTATATGTTACATCAGACACAGTAAATCTCAGTTGTTACGTGAGATTTGAAAGAATTATGTATAATTTCGTAAATTATGTGTGGTTTTACGTATTTTATATAATTGATTACTATTTATTCCAATACAATATGATTATTAAGGATTTCAGTAGAGGAGTTAGGTATATTGCAGCGTTAGTATCCATGTTCATGTCTGAAACAAAAGAAAAGAAAAAAAAAACACTCGCACGCACGCACGGAACGCACGCCCGCATGCCCGACCGCGGGTTGTGTGGTTTTACGTATTTTATATACGTACCTTCACCCGCGTGCGGGCGTGCGTGCGGGCGTGCATGCGGGCGTGCGGGCGGGCTGGCGGGCATGCGTGCGGGCGGGCGGGCGTGCGGGCGGGCGGGCGTTTGTGTGTTTTTTATCTTTTTACTACGATTATACTGCAGAGACATGTTTCTTTTGTTTTTACTTTTGTTTATATTACTTTTGTTTCAGAAATGAACATGGATACTACCGCTGACAATCGTATGTATACCTTGATTTCATAACGATGAGATATAATATATGAAGAAAGGGACACCGTTATACAGTATGTGGCTATTACTTCGCAGGGAATGCAAAGATCGCCACTAAAAAGCGTGAAATAATGTAATATTTGGAAAAAAAATATAACCGACTTCGAAATGCACTCAAAAGAATGAAATAATATTTAATTCTTTTCGTGGATTTCTCTCCAGCTATGTATAACATTGATGACAATATTACATTACATGTTAGATAAAATGCATATTTTTCGGAGGCGGGGCAGGGTCAAAAATTTTCTCAGAATCAAACAATTTTCGTAACTTTCAGTACAGGAAATGTTTAATTGAAAACTATCTAAACGAAACATGTTGCTGATTGCGATTTGTTTGGGGTATGGCGGGCTTGATAACAGATGAGCGTCAAGAAAAACTCATTGATACGTGACAACGTGGAAGAATGAAACTGTATAGTGTATAGTGGTCAGTTTCGGCGTACAAAATGTTTTTCAATCAAAACTTTATATATGACAGATGTTGCTGATTATGATTTGATTGAAGGTGGACTTGGTACTGAACGGTCCGAAACAGAAAATGCATTTTTGATCCTGCCGCGCCTACGAAAAATATGCATTTTATCTAACATGTAATGTAATATTGTCATCAATGTTATACGTAGCTGGAAAGAAACCCACGAAAAGAATTAAATATTATTTCATTCTTTTTAGTGCACTTCGAAGTCGGTTATATTTTTTTTTTCCAAAAATTATTTTATTTTTAAAACCTTCCGCAAAGTTTAAGTTATTAAAAACTTTGTGGTATTTGTTCATCGAATAAAAAATACTTATGACCCAATTAAATAATCAAAATATATCCCTTGATAGGCATAAAACAGTAATCTAAACTTAAATATTTAATCTTTATAATGAATGATTAGAATAATAAGTTTCACTTTAAAATTCGGGAATTTGACTTCTGGAGGTTGTCTTTGATCATAGAATTATCTAAATTTAATAATATTGCAAAGTTTAAAGTTTTGAAAAGTTGTCAGTTTGTAGCAACAAAATGTTTTTAAAAATATTGAACTTCAAAAATTGAATTTTGGTCACGAAAAGCGGGCTCCTGGACCACTGTGCATTGTAAGCTGCGAACTCGCATTCTAACACTATGAACCAAAGCCTTGGTTCTTTCTTCCAAAAAGCGGGTATTTTCACGCTTCTAAATTCACTGGCCTCAATCCCGTGTTTACTGTCCGCCATTTCGGCATCCTTATTACCCTCGTCGAGTGACATCCTTCTTCTTTTTTGAATTTATTCCCGGGTTTCGGCACCAAGAATGTGGGGACCCGGTCGATGGGAGAGCAGGAAGGAGTCTTGACGATTTAGAAATTAATGCAGATTTTCAACAATGTATATGTAATGTTCTTGAAAGTATAAATAAGAGGTTTAAGGGGGTAGACACGAGTAATGCAGTGAGCTGTATACCGACACGATTTGGCCCGAAACATGGGTTTAGCATTGTTCAAAATTCATTGTTGTATGTTCAAGCTTGTAACGGCGGTTGCTCGTCCGCCGAGGACAACCAAACCGCCGCTCCGATCAGAAAAACTTTGAGCGACACCCATCGCCGAAGTCGACAATCGACGGTTTTTGAGTGTTTGTCGCTCTCTCGCACGACACCTCAACCGTTGGTTGTTGATTTCGGCGAACCGTTCGTTGCGGCTTTAACGTACGCGTCGCCGGTTAAACGTTTGACGGATCAAATTCTCCAACCAGCGCTCGCCGTTTCGTTTGAACTTCCCGTCCGCAGCGTACCTCCCCGCGACGATAAATACGCGATCGTTCGCGCCCGGACACGCACTTTGTCGAAAGTACCCGAGGAAAGAGTGAACGAACTGAGATTGTAAGAGACCGTTGATTCGAGTGAGTCTGAATTAGCGGAAGTCCACCCAGCGAGATTCCCGACAATTGCACGCGTCGAGCGTCAGTATTCGTCTCTTCGTTTCGTTCGTGGTTTGTCATTTCGTTCTCATCGTCCGCGTCGCGCCGAAGATTGTCTGTTCTCTTTGTACGTCAAGATTGTCCGTCGTCCGTCGCTTCATATGTACGTTTCGTATGGTCTAATAAAATAATTACGAGTACCGTGTACCCACTGAAGTTCATTAACTGACTCTTCCTCCCTCCGTTTCGTGCACGCGCATCGCTAAGCGTGATTAGCGATTTCCAAGGTCGCGCGGACATACCGCGGCGAGTGCTAAACAAGCATTTTTCCTTTGTTGTCCTTATATGAGAAAATGTTTGGCTGGGTGAGGACTCATTCGAAAGGTGCAATGCTTGGCGCTGGATTTATGGTTCAACGAAATAATGTTAACATCTAATAATATGAGTGTCCAAAGTAGAGCAAAAATCGACTGAAACACCCGCAGAATCCGAGTATTGTAAGTTCGCTAAAAGAGTTGTGTGACTTAAACAATGAATCCAGCGCCAATCATTGCACCTTCCTCTTTCGAATGAATGCTCACCCGGCCCAAAATTTGCTCATATAAGGACAACAAAGGAAAAATCCAGAATGCATTCCCACAGACGAGTTTTGCCATATTGCTGATATTACAGAGCAAATCACGTAACGAATTTAGTTCAAGTTGTGGAAATGAGTGGATACGGTATTACCATTTCTGTAGAGGAAAAAGCTGCTGTAATACCGACTTGCCAAATGGGCGAGAACTCGAGGACAAACTCCGAATTCCGTGTTGGTAAAACAGTTTACAGATAGCTGCAAATCGCACACGTAGGAAAACGATTGAGGCGCCATCACGATGATCGTTCCAAACGCAACTGATATGATTCGCACACACTCAAACACTACACGTGTGATGTGGTATATACATCGTACTTCCGCGACCTCGAATGGATTTGCATGGCGAAGTGTTTGGCGTATACATACTCTGCCGTGTAAATAGGGGAAATTGTTAGGAAGGCCGTGATAATAGATAAATAATAACAAAATGTATAAATGATAAGCTGATGATAGAGAAAATGGTTGAGGAGCATGTGGTCTTTGCAAGGTTGCACGATACAACCAAGACAGTCCTGTAACCTAAAAAAGTAAAATTATTATAAACAAAGTTGGCATCCCTTAGCACCTTTGTGAACGTGACGATTCGAAGCCAAGCGTTTCGTGGGGCCGAACTACTATCGCGATAATCGTTTGCAATTGCCAGCGGACATTTCTGCCTACATGCTAAAACCGTTCATACCACGACAAGACTTCTAATTCCGAAGACATGTACGCGCACAGAATCTCCGCAAGATAAATAAAATGTTTATTTATTTATTAACATCATTTATTAGAAATTTATGTAGTATCGGGACCTCCATACCCGAAATAAAAGAGGTGTCGTGGAAAAATAGAGGATAGTCGGACGGCGGTTGGTCTAGATGGTAGCGCGGCCGCCTACAAATCTAAGGTTCTGGGTTCGATTCCCGTAGTCCGCATTTTTCCACGATGCCTACATTTAGATTACCAATACTTTATCAATGATAGAATGCTTGGAAGAAATGCAATCAATAATAGTTTATTAAACAACTGTCGATTGATACAAAATCAACGTTCTTCTATAGCGTGTGGTTTCGTACATGGTAGGAAAAGAACATAACCGGAAGAAAGAGAGAGTAGTAACATTATAAAATAAAAAGAACGGAACGGAACGGAATGGAAACTTACATAAGTATATACAGGCTGTCCCGTAACTAGTAGTAACATCGAGAAATGGGGGGTAGCTGAGACGATTCTGAACAACGATTTCCATTGCAAAAATGTCAGACGGGGCTTCGTTTTTGAATTATTAAGGAAAAACACTGACCAATGATAGCGCGCTCTCAGGCGCGTGAGCATAGCTTCGGGCCCTGGGACGTTCGGACTAGGCTGGGCAAACGCGTCGGTAAAGAGGGAAAAATTTAATTGAAATTCTACTGAGCAACGAATACAAATAATTAAACAGAGTATTAACGCAACTGTTATCCCCCAAAGACGGGATAAATCAGCTAACTAAATCGAATTTATTTTATTTATTAATGATTTGTATTTGTTGCTGGAAAAGAATAGGAAATAAAATGTGGGATGGTGCTCTCGGAATTTATGGGAAATGAATAACGATTGCGCAATAAAAAACGGACTCTAGCGTTATAAAAACAGAGAGATAATTAGAATTCGACGTACCAACCGATTTGCAAGTTGTCTCTGTTCGTTCACAATGGTCATCGTACGTTGTTCACCACAAAAGCATTTCACCTCACGATCACTGGCACTTGTAACTTTCACATTCTCAATTCTTGAGTCTCTAAACCAGAAATTGTGCGTGTTAAAGAAAATAGGTAACCGATCCTGGAAGGGACCGACTGTTATCTCGTCTCGTCGACAAAAAAAAACAGACGACGAACGACGCAAGACGAATCGGTAGAAGGGTAGTTGCTGGTCGACAAGCGGACGGAACGCTCGACGTACGACGTCGACTACGTAGTTTTTATTTGTATCGCGTTGAGCCAGAGTTCCTGACCCCGACAGTTTATTACTCAGTCAAATGACCGGTTACGAAATTAGACGTTGGTTTTTTCGGAAAAAATTGTGAATTTCCACGATACATTTTGTATTACGCGATACAAAAAGCTGCCTTTCTACCGAATCCTTTTGAGTAGTTCGTCGTCTATTTTTTTCTTTCTGAATTAATTGATAGAACGTGTCAATAGTCAGCCCTTTTCGTTCGTACTTTTCAAACACGCACATTACCCTGTTAAGGATCAACAATCGAGGAAGGAATACAGTGTTTGTGTAATGTGAAAGTGACAAGTGTCAGCGATCGTGAAGTGGAATCAGGAGACTCGGTAGAGTCTCCTCGCCAAGTAGTTTAGGCCAACGGCTGCTCCGCCGGCGACAGCGAGACTCTACCGAGTATATTATCCCGAAGCAGAGCGTTTTGGGCGTTTTGCAAAAAATAATTTGCTATTGCAGAAAAAGTACGCAACTGAGCTTCATTCTAATAACACAGTCTGCTTCGACTTGTCTTTCTCCTTCTTTTAAGCCCAAGAACGCCTCAATCGGTGCATTTATTTATGAGATATTAACTGTTTTTCATCGAAAAATTTCAATCAGTTTCATTAACCACCTACGTCATGCTGACGTCAGTGTCGATCACACATTTTTGCTGCTAGAGGCGCTGTTAGCGCTGTGGCTTACATTACGCACATGCGCCGTTACTGATATCCGCGTTGGTTTAACATCATGGCGTGCGATTCTCTAACACGTTAAGATCGTATTGCGACGGCGCGTATAAAATTCAAAACGGTAGTACATCGGTCGCCTATGCATTATTTTGAATAAAATATTTCCTTTACTTGCTTATAAATTATAATCTTTATAAGTAATCTTCTTTATTTCATGAGAACAGCAGAGGAGTTACGATTTATTTTACTTTAAATAATGTAAATGTTAATTTACATCACAAATTATCACAAGATTATTTCAAGCAATACCTAACTCTGATCACACCTTATGGAAATAATGCACTGTCTGTCTATTTACTTTAAACGCGTATCATAACGCAAGATCATCCTGTTATTACACATGTAAAATACCTTTTGTAACCACGACCTCTTTTCGTTGCTTGTCGTAACTTTAGAAGTATTGATGAGAAATTGCATATACGTATAGCGTAATTACAGTAATCCACTTAAAGTGGTTGAATGAACCATTAATAGCCAATTAAAGTAATATTAAACCGATTTAAGTCGTGTTTGGACTCATTTTAATTGGAAAATTCCCAGCAATCCGTTGGTGCAATTTTCATTGAGGTTAGATGAAAATTATTACAAGTGAAATTTTCTTTACTAGATGCTCATTTGTTTTACTCGCGGCATCCCTTTGAAGTGTCGTAGCTCGACCATCGTTGCTCGACGTATACCTATACGATCTATCTCATTTCCTCTCGTTATTACATCTATTCTCTTACGATAAAATTTAACCAAGCATCACTGTACTTTGTTTATTTATGCCAATGAACGACACTGCCCTGTTGCCATAAATTTCCATGATGCGCATATTTTACCCGGTGCACGGTAGCAGTTCGTTCATTTTTCTTAGCTTTGTAAGTGTTTCACACTATACATATCTATTTTAATTATTTTCTACTTCTTTTATTCTAATTTTTTTTCTTCCTTATTATTTCCTTCTTATTTTTTTTATTCTTTTACTTTTTCTTCTATTTTCTCCTACTTACCTTTTTCTTCTACTTACATTTAATAAAATAACCCACAAAAAGTACGTTACATGTAAAAAAAGGTAACGCCTAGTAGTTTAGGCACTACGAGTGGAGCACCTTTTTGCACTAATATATAATGCACTTCAATGTGGCCCTGAAAACATCGTGATATCCCACAAAAAGTACATTACATGTAAAAAAAGGTAACGCCAAGTAGTTTAGACACTGTGAGCGGAGCACTTCTTTGCACCAATACACAATGCATATTGAAAACATTTGGAAGCTATTACATATTTTGTGGATTTTCTAAAAAAGTAATGGATATCATGCGACACCAGCCAAGTATTAAGTTATATATATTTTTTTTCAAAATATTTATGCTTGGCGTCTGGCTGCCTCGTTGCGATCCAACAAAATTAGTTGTACGTTATTCCAAATCTGTGAATATATTATCGATTTTATATAAAGTTAATTACTATAAATAGTTGTTTAATGCTATATATATTTGATCGCAACGAGGCAGCCAGACGCCAAGCATAAATATTTTGAAAAAAAATATATATAACTTAATACTTGGCTGGTGTCGCATGATATCCATTACTTTTTTAGAAAATCCACAAAATATGTAATAGCTTCCAAATGTTTTCAATATGCATTGTGTATTGGTGCAAAGAAGTGCTCCGCTCACAGTGCCTAAACTACTAGGCGTTACCTTTTTTTACATGTAATGTACTTTTTGTGGGATTTTTAATTTTGCACCGTCTCCGAAATATAAATTAAAATTATTTCGTCCTTTTTAGTGCATTCCGAAGTCGGTTATATTTTTTTCCAAAAATTTTGTATTTCACATTTTTTAGTGGCGATCGGAGCATTCCTTGAAGAGTTCAACAAAGGGATGGGAAGGGAAGGGCAGGGAAGTGAAGAGAATGATGTAAATGGGATCATCGTGGAAACATCTCCGGTCGCAAAATGTAATACTAGGCTTCATCGATATTAGGCCGATTATACGTGAAATAGTACGGTTTTTGCAATAAACGTGGGAAAAAACGAAAAAATGCATAATATGTTTGTTGCTGGACCAACTGGAAGTCATACTCTACAAGATCCAACAAGTTTCGATCCAATTGGTCAATCCATCATGGAGTAATCGGTGACCATACATGGCGTGGACGAAACAGTACGCTTCTATGCAATAAAAAAGGGGTACACGATGATAAAATGCAAAATGTTTTTTATACGGGACGAACTGGGAGGCATACCCTACAAGATACGAAAAATTTCGTTCCGATTGATCAATCCATCTCGGAGTAATTGGCGGACATACATGACGCGGACGAAACGGTACTCTTTGATTTGCAGCAGTTTATAATAAAACATGATAAAACAGGGTAAGCAATGTTAAAATAAAAATGTATTTTATCCCGTTTCTAGTGGGGGTCATAGCCTACAAGATGAAAAAGGTTTTGTTCGGATTGGTCCATCCATCTCGGCGTAATCGGTGCCCAAACCTAGCATGTACAAAACTGTGTTTTTGCAATAAAAAAGGTGCAAAGAATGACAAAATGGAAAATGTTTTTTATACGGGACCAACTGGGAGTCATATCCTACAAGATACAAAAGGTTTCGTTCCGATTGGTCCATTCATCTCGGCGTAATCGGGGAACATACATAAAAAAAAAAAATAATAAAAATAAAAAAAATAAATATACATGTCGAATTGAGTAACCTTCTTCTTTTTCGAAGTCGGTTAAAAATAGCGGGTTATATCGCATCAGTGCGTACGCTTTCGGTGGGTAGCTCGCGCTGTCGTACCGTGGGCGAGCCGCGATATTCACGGTCGCGAAATTCAGCCGCGAGAAACCGTGGGCCGCGAGACGCCGCGTCGCGGCGACATCGCGACTCACGCTCGCGACTGTGCGTGGTGGGGCGCGTGGCCCATTGGTACGATGGGTTGTCAATCGTGCGGGGTCGCGTCCTTACGCGAGTACTTCGTTACAGGTTTAAGAATACTTATGTAAATAAGTATTTCATTTTCAAGCGTTAACTTCGATTTATTTCCTAATAACCAATATCTATTTCTTAGCTTAAGATTTAGTTGTTTATGTTTAGTCCACATATGTTTTCTCCAAGTCAATCGACGATCTAGATGCATTCCCAGATATTTAACTTCATTACTTTGAGGTATTTGTGTATCGTTTAAGAACACTGGAGGGCACGTGCTTTTTCGGAGTGTGAATGTAATATGAGATGATATATCTTCGTTGACTTTTATTGTCTATTGTTTAAACCAAACGTTGGTTATATCTAAATATTTTTGTAGTTTTTTAGAAGCCATTTCAGGATTTGAGTGGAGTGGATCGCTGTTTCGTCGGCGTATGTAGCAGTGGTAATTTCTTGCATTGTAGGTAAGTTAGCAGTGTACGAGGCACGTCCAGAAAGTAAGAGTACTCATTTTGTGTATTTTAAAAAAAATTTATTTTTGCCAAAAAACTTACAGGGTTATGTTTGTATATATGTCAACTATTTTTCGACGTAGTCACCATTCCTTTCAATGCACGTAGTGAGACGTGGGATCAACTTCTTGATGCCGGTGTCGAAAAATTCTCCCGCCAGCTCCTTACTCTACTTCATGACTTCGTTCTTCACTTCATCATCGATTGAAAATTTTTTTCCACCCATATGCACCTTCAGGAAGGTGAACAGGTGATAATCTAAAGGTGTCAGGTCGGGGGAATATGCTGGGTGGTTCAAAACGTCCCATCCGACCGACTCCAAAAGTTGCTTCGTGACATTCGCTATGTGGGGCCGAGCGTTGTCATGCAACAGACATACTCCCTCCCGCAACCTCCCTCTCCTTTTGTTCTGTATCATAACTCCTTCGCCATAAACAATTTTAATCTCCTCAAAAATCTTAAACGGCGCTTTTCCCTTCGCGAGAAGGAAACGTATCACAGCTCGCACCTCGCACTTCGCGGGAGATTGTATAGACATGTTTTGCGCGTCAAGTTACTACGGCCACAGTTTTAGTCGTACTGAGCTGTTCCACGTCTTATTCGAAGCGGGAGGACTTCCGCTACAATGTAGTGTAACTAACTTTGTCAACAAAAATTCCCTCCGCCCATGAGAACATCAGTACTCTTACTTTCTGGACGTGCCTCGTACAACAGGTATAAGGTAGGGCCAAGTACGCTACCTTGAGGTACTCCAGCCTTTATAGGGAACAGATTTGTAACTGTTTCATTAATTTTCACTTGAAAAGTTCTACCTGTTAGGTATGTTTTCATAAGCTTATAGATATTTTCAAGAAAGAGTTTTTCTAATTTATAAAGTAACCCTTTGTGCCACACTTTGTCAAAGGTTTGTGCCACGTTGAGAACAACTCCTATGCAATATTTTTTGTATTCAAAAGCTTCTTTAATTTTGATAGTTAATCTATCACCTTGTTCAATTGTGGTATGACAGTTACGGAAGCCGAATTGATGATCAGGAATTAACTTCTTAGAGACAATGACTGAATTGAGTCTATGTAATACGAGTTTTTCACAGATTTTAGACCAGGTTGGTAGTAAGCTGATAGGTCTATAGGATATTACGTAATCACAGTTTTTACCTGGTTTTGCAATCAGTATTATTTGAGCAATTTTCCACTGCCTGGGAAAGTAGCACAGACGAAAGACAGCGTTAATTACAATAGTGAGTAGTCGGATCGCCTTTGGTGGTACTTCTTTAATTAATATTCCATTGATTTTATCATATCCAGGCGATTTTTTATCTTTAAGGGTTTTAACTATCTTTTACACTTCATTGATTTTGGCACTTTTAATTGATGAATATTCTTGAGTATATTTTTTGTTTCCTTGTTTAGTTAGTTCATTTTCTTCTTTTTCAGTAATTACTCGGGTTATTGGTTTAAATACTTCACTGAGATATTCAGCAAATGTGTTAGCTTTTTCAAATTCACTTCTGGCCCAGTTCCCGTTAAGTTTTCTGATTGGTGGTATATGTTGCTGTGGACATTTAAGTTTCTTTGTCGCTTTCCAGAGAGAGTAATCAGTTGCTTCGGTGGTAGTTAGATTTTCTAGGTAGTTCTGAATACTAATATTTTTCTCTTCAATAAGCAAACTTTTTAGCTCTTTAATTGATTTATTTAATTTTGTTTTAACGAATTTAGATTTAGTATTCTGCCATATTTTCCTCAACCGCCTTTTTTATGTATTTTTTCAAGTATGTGTTTAGAGATGTTCTGAAATTTTTTTGGGTGTTCGAGTGAAGGAGTGGCTACTTTAGCTGTATTGTGTATCTGTATATTGAGATCTTCTATTGCATTTTCAAGGTTTTCTTCAGATTTAAGTGGGATATTGCAAGATAAGTTGTTGTTTAAATATTCTTTGTATTTTCCCGAGTTAGTTAATTTATCGTAGAGATGTGGTGTTTTTTGTATCGTTTTAATTTTACGATTCAAGGAAATAATAACCGGTGAGTGATCTGATCACAGATCGAGGCATGATTCAGCAGTGAGGTAATTAAGGTTTATACCTTTTACAACTGCAAAGTCGAATTTTGAGAACATCTCGGATTTTATAGTGTGGTTAGGTGGACAATATATTGCTGATAATGTGATCGGTCCTTTGGAGTCTTCCAGCGTCACACTAGTGGCTTGCTGGTAGCCGTCCAAATTTTTTTCATTTTCATAGTGATTGATATTAGACCGTATGATTATTGCTGTACCACCGCATGCTTTTCCATCAGGATGTTTGGTATCATATATAGAGTAATTTGGAATTTTTAAGTAGTTTTTATTTGTAAAATGTGTTTCTGATATTAACATAACGTTAATGTTATGCTCGATCAAAAATTTTTTAAATTCTAGACTTCTCTGTGCTAAACCATTAGCATTCCAGACTGCTATTTTAATTTCATTATTGAATTTTATTTACCAGGCTTGTTAGTAGGTTCAGCATTGTATCCATTCGCGTCATCAGTTGAAGCATCATTTCTTCAAGTTTATTTGGATTCTTATTTTCAGCTGTTCTTGTTATTATTTGGATTTGGGTTTCAGGCTGTGTTTGTGTGGATTCTATATTGTATTGTTGTGGCTGAGTGCTTGTAGCTTGTGCATAAGACATATTAGGCTTGATCAAGTTATTTCAACTAGGTGCAAGATGTGTATTTTGAATTAGTGATTTTTCTCTAAGTTTAGGAAAATGTATTTGTTGTAATTGTTTGCGAACGGTACATCCTTTGTAACTAGTTGGGTGGTTTCCATCACAGTTAGCACATTTAACCTCCTTTGTTTTCTATTTTATCGGGCAGTCGATAGTTAGATGGTTATCAGCGCATTTTACACAAACTAGGCTCATGTAGCAGTAGTTTAGAGTATGGCCAAATCCTTGGCATTTCATACACTGAGGTATATCTCTTTTTTTATGTGGATGTTCAAATTTAACGACTGTGTTTAATAACCTATCTATATTGTACATTGTCTTATTATTATCGTTAGATTGAAATTCAACAAAAAAATAGAGGTAACGGCTTTTGTGTGTACCTGTCTCGTATATTTATTATTCTTAATACCTTATGTTCGTGTTCCTCTATTGCCTTCTTTATTTCTTCAAGATCAACTGAAGGATGAATGTGTCTTAAAACAGTCTTGTAGCGTTTGCCTTGTTTCCTTTGATATGTAGGTAGAAAGGTCAACCGTTCCTGAGATATAAACATTTTTGTTTGCTAATATCATGATTGACTTACTACTGAATTTTCGATATTTACAGAAGATTTTCCACGTGTCCACCTTCCATTTCTATACACGCTTGGCATCTTCTTCTTACAGAGTCGCGAACTCTCTCGAAAATTCCATATTTCTGTCGAATTATTTGACAAGCATGGTGGATTCGGTTACGTAATTCTTCTATAAGTCATTTATCGGCGAGGAATACACTTCGCTTTTTAAATACCCCCATAAAAAGAAGTCCAAAGGGTTGAAATCGGGGGATCGAGGAGGCCATGCAACTAGCCCACCACGTCCAATCCACCTTTGACTGAACACCGTGTTTAAGTACTCTCTCATACTAAAAATGTTTATAACTCAGGAACGGTTGACATTTCGACCTATGTTTACTAAAACCTATGTTTCTTGTCGAACGAGTGGGGATCGATGCGCACGCATATTTAATTAGTGGGGCGCTTCTCCTAAATTCTTTCGCACGCGACAAAGGACCGCGGATCATTACGATGGTAGGGGAATCCGTCACACTCACACAGTCACACACCGCTGTTCGTACGCCGTCTCTTGGTATGTAACCAGCACGGTTACACTGTTTTCTTGAAAATTATTGCAAAATTATGAGTACTGTTTCGTCCACGTCATGTATGTCTGCCGATTGCTCCGAGATGGATTGACCAATCGGAACGAAATCCTCTGCATCTTGTAAGGTATGACTCCCAATTGGTCAAGCATAGAAAACATTTTGCATTTTATCATTGTGTACCCCTTTTTTATTGCATAGAAGCGTACTGTTTCGTCCACGTCATGTATGGTCACCGATTATTCCATGATGGATTGACCAATCGGCTCGAAACTTTTCGCATCTGGTAGAGTATGACCAACAGTTGGTGCTGCAACAAACGCATTAAGTATTTTTTCACACGTTTATTGCAAAAAACGTATTATTTCACCTATCTTCGTCCTGATATCATTGAAACATAGTATTACATTTTACGGGAGGGGATGTTTCCACGATGCTCCTATTTTCAATATTCCCCTCACTTTCCTGCCCTTCCCTTCGCTTCGCTTCCCATCCCATCCCATCCCTACCCCCCTACCCATTGCTGAATTCCCATTCTTTGATGCTACTCTGTAAGGAATGCTCCGATCGGCACTAAAAAATGTCAAACAAACAAATTTTTGGAAAAAAGATACAACAGACTTCGAAATGCACTAAAAAGGACGAAATAAGGTAATTATTTAGAAGTTTACCCTCCTCGCCGATTTTCGTGACCTTGAAATATTTGCAAAAATCTGTAGTTAAATTTAGGTTACGAATATACTTCATTTCGGCATAGGCTATCGCTTAACAGCGTTTCTAACGTATTCTCCTTGTTACAACAATTATGTTTTTGCGTTTGCTTGGGTATTTGATACGTATTCCTTCCAAGTGATGTCTTGTCATTAGTTTATGAGCGAGCTATTGACAAACTCACGAGTATCGGAGCTGTTAACGTCGTTATAGTGCTAAGAAAGTCGCTCAGGATAAAATTATATGAATTTTTAACTCTGTGTAATGATTACGATAAGTTGTTAGAGTTTTTAATCGATCGTTTGCGATATTCGCAAAAATAATTCGTTTTGCTTACTGTGGGGCTGGTCCCTCCAGACCCCCTCCCCCCCCCCCCCCCCCCCTAAAAATTACACTAACTAATATCGATACCCATTTTACTTCCATGCGAAACAATTATAATAAATTATATTATATTAAAAATGGGTGTCGGCATTAGTTAGTGTAGTTTTTTTTGGGGGGGGGGGGGTCTGGGGGGCTGCGCCCTCCAGTCAGCAAAACGAATTATTTTTGCGAATATCTCAGAAACGAAGGCCAAGCGGCGGTAACAGGTATAGGGAAAAGTTGTTCAGAATGATGACCTTGACAACATATTTCAAGGTCACGAAAATCGGTGAGGAGGGTAAACTTCTAAATAATTACCTGAAATAATTTTATTTCATATTTCGGAGACGGCCGAAAATTAAACATATTCTACATTGAAAATTGCCAAAATTCTTTAATCCTTTTACATATTTTCACATGTTAATGTATTTTCTCTTTCCGCCTATTTATTATAGTACTGATGCCACCATTTTTTTTTTTTTTTTTTTTTTTACGTGGAGGAAATCTGATCGGCAGACACCCACCTGCCGCTCGGGGGAGCGACAGAGGGGTAGTGTGGGGTTCGACCCACTAAAACCTCCACGGCGACCTTCGGACGCTATTCCACCTCTGGCGGATTCGGGGGAGTCACGGGAACTCTTAGAGAACACAACCGCGACTCCCCCTCGCCATGGCCGGTCACCTATCCTTTGATGACCGGCCGCGTTCCGAGGAGGGGGAGTTCAATCCTCCCCCTCCTATGACCTCTGGTTCCGCAGTGCAGGGAGGCCGCGCCCCGCACCGCTCCATCCCGGCGGCCGTTTATCCACTACCCAGGGCCCCTGCCCTGGGTAATACGGCCGCGTGGGGGGACGGCGTTAAACATGCCATCCCCCCGCTCTCGTCGAATCTACATCTCGATCTGCTGACGGCGGGGGAACAAGGGGGCCCCCAAAGAGATCCACCCCCCGCCGTCAGCTACCCTCCTTAGTCCGGGGGCCCCACGGCGCGGCCTCTTACAGCCCGCACACGCCGCCGCCCCCGAGTTCTTCGAGCGGGATCGGCAGTCTCCCGATCCCGCTCGGCGGCCTCCTTCTGCCTCATCACATTTTCGCAGAAGGAGGCCACCTGCTTCCAGTTCCTCTCGCTCTCCAGCATTGCCCCAACTACTGCTGGGAGCGAGAGGTCTCCTCCTATTTCACAGCGGAGGACTCGACGCAGCGCTGAAAAGGCGGGGCATTCCTCCAGCGTGTGCTGCGCCGAGTCCTCCTCCTCCCCACAGTGGTGGCAAACCGCCGTCTCCTCCCGTCCTATCCGACACAGGTAGACACCGAAACAGCCGTGTCCGGTGAATACCTGTGTCAGACGGTAGGTGAGCCTACCGTGCCGCCGCTCCCGCCACCTATGCAGGTGTGGCAGGAGGGCCCCGGGGACGCGTTCGCTGGCGTGGGAGGACAACTCCCTACGCCAAACCTCCCACATGCGTCCCCGGGCCTGGAGTTCCAGCTCCTGGACCGCCTCAGGCTCCAGCGGGGCCCCCCGAGCGCTGCGGCAAATGCTGTTGCGCCTATAAATATAGGCGCGCACCGCCGCGAGCAGCTCGAAGGGTAGTTCCCCAGCCAGAGCCAGCGCCGCCATAGTGGACGTGGTACGGTACCCGCGGACGAGGCGGATAGCCATCGTCCGCTGCAGCCGACGCAACAGTTGCTTGTTGCGCCGGCTTGCCATCCCGGCCGGTGCCCATATAGGGGCACCATACAAGGCCATGGACCGTACCACGCCTAAGTATAGGCGGCGCACCCAATCCCCAGGTCCCCCGAGATTCGGCAGCAGACGACCCATAGAGGCCGCTGCCTTTTCAACTCGAGGGACGAGGCGGTCGAAATGAGCCTCGAAACTCCAGTGGCTGTCGAGGATGAGTCCCAGATACTTCATCCGGGAACCCACCTCGACACTGGCTCCACCTACCAGGATCCACGACCGCGCCGGAGGCTTGGACCGATGCCGGCCATGAAACCATACGGCCTCGGTCTTCTCCGGGGCTATCTTCAGCCCCAGGTCGTGGATCCTCCGGACGACGGCTGCCACCGCAACCTCCGCTCTTCGGATGGTCCTCCCGAATGTGCTCCCGACGGTCACCACCAGCGTGTCATCCGCGTAGCAGACTAAGGTGGCGCCGTCGGGAAGCGAGGCCTGCAGGACCGTGTTGTATCCGAGGTCCCACAGAAGCGGGCCCAAAATGGACCCCTGTGGGACCCCACGGTCCACCTCCCTCCGCATCGTCCCGTCCCGGCCCGGGAATTCTATCCCTCTGTCCCGCAGGTAATCCCCGATCACCGCCTGAAGGTAGGGAGGCACCTGGTGACGTACCAGTGCCTCCCTTATGGCGGGCCAGGGCAGGGTGTTGAAGGCGTTGACGATGTCCAGGGACACCGCCAAACACACCCCGCTCCTGCTGACAGCATTATCCGAGAGGGACTTGACGCGATCGACCGCGTCTACGGTCGATCGTCCCTCCCGGAATCCAAACTGGCTGTCAGCCAGATCGGGGCCAACACGGGACAGGTGGCTGGTGAGGCGGGCGGCAATGATGCGTTCAAACATCTTGCCCGCCTCATCCAGCAGACATATGGGCCGGTAAGCGGAGGGAGAATCCGCAGGCCTCCCCTCCTTTCTCAGGAGGACCATCCTACTCCTCTTCCATATGTCGGGGAAAATCCCCGACACAAAACACTCCCCGTAGAGGGAACGTAACCTACCCCCCAGGACGCGCAAAGCGAGCGCCTAGGCTCGGCCGGGTATCCCATCGGGCCCCGGGGCGGTGTTCTTGCCCCGGAGCCAGCGGATGACGCCGACCATCTCCTCCTCGGTGACCCCCACGTCGGAGGACGTGTGACGTGCCTCCGTCTCGGGCCGGGGTCGGGACAACTCCCCTCCAGGGGGGAATAACGTGTCCACGACCCTCCCGAGAAACTGGGGGTCGAGGCTCTCTGAAATGGGAGGCGCCCAGGGACGTAAACGTCCCATCACCATCTTGTAAGGGCGCCCCCACGGATCTTTGTTCAGAGAGCCGAGGAGATCCTTCCATGCCTGGGCTTTCGCTCGCTTGATGGCCAGCTGCAGGGCGACTACCTTCTCCCTGTAGTCCCCGTACAGCTGGGCAGCCCGATGTTCGTCTCGTCGTCGTCGTCGACGGGCGCGGGTGTACTGGCGTCGCGCGCGGACGCACTGCGTGCGTAGCTCCGCGATTTCGCTCGACCACCAGTACACCGCCTTCCTCGGATGGACCCTGGCCCGGGGCATAGCGACGTCACATATGGACGTCATAGCACCCCGGAACCATCGGGCTTCCACCCGCCCGTCGACAGGCCCGGCCGGTTGTTCGGGCCAGGCCACGACTTGGGCTGCCGCCATCAGCGCGTCCCGGTCCAGGCGCCGTAGCGCCCATCGCGGTGGTGGCTGCTGTCCTCCCGGGCGACGTCGGGGTGTCGCTTGGGGGGCAGCGGAGAGGTCGATCACGATGTATCGGTGGTCCGATAACGACTCGACCTCTTCCGCGACCCTCCACCCCGAAACATGGCGCGCGGCGGGGGGCGTTGCCCACGAAAGGTCAACGATGGACCCCCCGTTGTACCGCACGCACGTGTGGACGGAGCCCGTGTTTAACAGACGGAGCTCCAGTCCCGCCGCCCAGTCGAGCACCTCCATGCCCCTCGAGTCTGTCCTGGGAGACGACCAGGCCGTGGCCTTGGCGTTAAAGTCTCCCAGGACGAGTACCGGACGGGGATGGCAGCGGGAGATACATCTCCCCAACCCGTCCAGGTACTCTTCAAACTGCTCGAGGGGCCAACTCGGAGGTGCGTATACCGCCACCACCGCGAAGCCCTCCCACTCTACCGCCAGGTAACCCCGCCCACGCTCCAGCAGCGTGCACGGCGGGGCACCTGGCCTCCCTCCCCAGAGGGTGGCGACGGAGCCCGCGGAGTCCCCCATCCAGCTTGGATGGTTGGGGACTCTATATGGCTCCGCCACCACGGCCAACCCGGCCCCCTGCTCGGCCATGGTCTGCATCAGCAGATCCTGAGCTCTGGGCGAGCAGTTAAGGTTGACCTGGAGTACGGGGCCAGCGGGCCCCATCACTCCACCTCTGGAACAACCTCCATTGCGACCGCCGGGGCGGCGGCCGCTGGGGCCTTATCGGGCCCGCCTTCGACGGTTGCTGTGGGGGCTGATACGCCCGCCACTGCCGTTGGGGCGGGGGCCGCTGCCTTGGCCCCCACCCTCTTCTTCTTCCCAGTCTTCGCCTTGCCGCCGGCCGCCTTGGCAGCACTGGCAGGGCACCCCCGACCCCCGAGGCGGTGCGCCGACGGTCTCCCCTGGTCCGAACACACGGAGCACTTCGGGGGAGCCGTACAGGCGCTCGCCGCATGGCCCGGGTCGCCGCACACATAACAGCGACCCGTGCGGTCCGCCTCATTAGTGCACCGCTGCCTGGTATGACCCAGTTCTAGGCAGCGGTAGCACTGCAGGGGTCGGGCCTGGAGGGCCTCGACCGTCGCCTGGGTCCACCCGACCAACACCTTCCCAGCTACCGCCAGTTTCCTGGCGGCAGCGGCCGGGCATCGGACCCACAGGGTGCCAAGGCCGGAGGCGGTAGACCGGATCTGTCCGGTCTGCACCTCCTCCTTCCGGCACCCTCCAGTCGCAGCGACGGTCGCCGCAACTTCCTCCGGGGTGGTACCGTCGACCAGGCCACGGATCCTCAGTTCCGCCGTCTTGGTCGGCGTGGCCACCTTCACCCCGGTGCCCTCCAGCGCCTCTGCCATCTTGGCGGCCAGTGCATCGGCCTTGGCGGCACCATCTTTGCCGGCGACCTCCAGAACCAGGCCGCCGGTCACTGCCCTCCTCGGCTTTAGGGAGGCGATGCCCACGTCCGCCAGGTTTATCTTCGACCTAGCGGTCGCCATCGCCTCCGCATAAGACACCTTCCCCCCCTGCGGGACCGTCAAGGTGACGGCCGCTGTCCGGGGGGGACGAGCCGGGAGGGCCTTCTTTTTTGGGGGACCTGCGAATCCCTTCCCGTTCCCTTTCTTCTCTTTGGCCCCTGCCGTAGCCGGGGCCTTCTTTCCGTCCTGTTGTCGGCGGGTGGGGGTAGCATCGGTGGCAGCTGTTGCAGCCGCGGCCCGCCGTCGCTCTTTCCGACCCACCACCTTAGCCCACTCTTCCGTTGGTGGGGGTCGTGGGGCCGCCGCCTTTACCGGCTGGGATGCCGTCTTGGACGCCCTTACTACTGGGTTCGGCGCCTTACTTGGGCCCGCATGCACGGCGGGCCCGCCGTCTTCCTTTTTCTTCTTCTTCGCCGGCGGTTTGGCCGGCGAGGAGGAGGTCTCACTGGGAGCCGTCTTTGCAGGGGCCGCCAGCGGCCCAAGCTCCCTCCGGAACGACGCCAATTTGGCGTCGATCATGGAGCTGATCTTCGCCAACAGATCAGTTGCCGCTATGGCGGGCTTCGGGGGCTCCACCCGAGGGGGGGCCGGCGCCGTCCTAGCTGAAGGCGCCGAGCGCCGCGTGGGCGTCGGCGGCGTTGGTGGCCGTCGGGGCGGCGACGGCTGCCGCGGTGGCGAAGGTGGTCGCGGCGGCGGAGGCATCAATGCCCGACCGCTCTCCACCTCTTGGCGGAGGCGGGCCAACTCGGCCCGCATCTCCGCCAGTTGACCGCGGAGGAGGAAATTCTCCTCCTCCAACTTCCGCGTAGAAGCGTTGGCAGACCTCGTGGCCAGCTCCGACACTGCCGCTCGGGTGTTCAGAGCGGCCAACCGCAGAGCACGTGCTAAATTACCCTTTAGGCCCTTTGAGATACCGGCCACCTTCTCCACGTCGGCCTGGGCCTCTAGGACAGCAGCTGCTACGTCTGCTGTCGGGCGCTGGCGTAGGTCTCGCGCCACCGCCGTTTCATCAGGTAAGGGGATTGCCCCCTTACTCGGTTTGCGCGGGGGGGGCGGACGGATCGAGAATACTCTCCGCCTCCCGCGTTTCTGCCTCTAGGCGGCACGCCTCCGCGTATTTCAGCTTGGCCTCCGCGAGACCAACATGCTCCCCCGTCGTAGGCGGCCGGCCTCTCCTTTTGCTCGATGCGACCGACGACGTCCTGCTCGTCGTCGATCGTACAGACTCGAAGGAGGCGTCCGAGTCCGCATCACTGTCCTCCTCGATATCGGTGGGAGGTGCGCAGCGCTTGCCGCTGCGCATTGTGCGGCCCTCCCCCGATGTTCCCTCCTTCGCCTCTCCGGGTTCGGCGGCAAGACGGGAGAGGAAGGAATCCCCTATCCTCTCCGCGCCATCGGCACGCCGAACCGGAGACCGGTCCCGGTCTCCACTCGCATCGCGCGACCGAGGCCGTGGCCTCGGAACGGCGATGCGCTCCAAACGGACGGTGGGAGTCCCAGCCGTCACGCCTTCACTTGTAGCATGGGATGCTACACAGGCCAAGCGGTCCACCTGTGCAGCACTGCAGTCGTTGGATAACGACGTCCGGGGGCCTGCTTGCGCACCCACAACGGACGCCGGTACTGGGGTTCCGAGCCCCTGCACCGTAGTCAACACTCCTGACGAAACTGAATCCATAGTTGGTTTGAAATCAGGGTTCCTTCCCCTAGTCCATTTGGTCCGCGACTGCTTATTCGTCACCCCGAAGGATGCTTATTTCGCAGCTAACCAACATATCTGTTGGCCGTTCCCCTATCCGCCACCTGGGGACGCGCCGGGTTGCGGTGGACATCCGCGCCCGGGTACTGATGCCACCATACCCCAATCAAATCATAACCAGCAACATCTTTCATTTACATAATTTTTAATAGTGCGCCGTCTCCGAAATATGAATTAAAATTATTTCATCCTTTTTAATGCATTCCGAAGTCGGTTGTATCTTTTTTCCAAAAATTTTTTTATACATAGCATCAATTTATCTAAAAAGGCGCTTCGATCGATTCGGAGTTGGCCTCAAAGGTGTCTACCCCCTTAATGCCTAAGTGTCCTACAGTAGCAATATTGTTTTCTTCTAAGATAGTTTGCTTTTGTTCGGCGGTATATTCCTGAGGTGGATCTGAGCCAAATATGAATTTAATATTAGCGAATTTAGTAGTTAGAAATCTTAACATTATCTGAATATTGACCTTTTCTAAATTTGTAATGCAGGTGTTGTTTATACCGATAGAAAGGTGGATCTGAGTGCATGGCGTAAAGTGTTTTGTCAGTTCGTATAGACATTTTTGTTCGTTAAAGTCGCCTATGTCAGTCTTTGTGATTTGGATAAAGTGTGATCGATTGGGTTTTTGTGTTATTAGTGCCGGAGTAATGTTGGTCTCCAGTCGTTATAGTCACTTATGTAATCGGGATCTTCTTGTGAAACTTCTAGAATGGGCTACAATTGTGAGAGAGCGTCTGCAGCTGTATTCTCTTTTCCTTTTCTATACTCAATGTCGTAATCGTACTCTTCGAGTCTTGAACGCCATCGCATAAGTCTGGAAGAGGGGTCTTTTATATCCTTTAACCATTTCAGTGCTTGATGATCAGATTGAATTTTAAATTTTCTACCTAACAAATATTGTCTCGAGCGTTTGATTGCTCAAACGATTGCTAGCAGCTCTTTTTCTGTCGTACTATAATTTTTCTCAAGATTGAGTGTACGAGAGGTATTACAACAGGGATGTCCGTCTTGTGAAAGTATTGCGCCTAGTACATCATTACTAGCGTCAGTTGTCAATGTAAAAGGTTTGGTTTGTTCGTTAATAACGCCCGCCATTGTAACGTAAATAAGGAGAAAATTTCGTTCCTTTGATTTAGTTATAGTTTTTAACACGCTTATTCGTGACCGTCGACAATGAAAAATATAAGCGCGAGAAAATATTGTACACAATTATTAAATATAATTTGTTTTTACCGGATCGCCGCTGTAATTTTTGTGCAAGGCTTCTTACAATAAATGTTTAAGTTCGTTTCTGTGATTTCTATCTTTTTCTTGGCCTTGCCGTGCTAGCACACTCTCTCTATCTCTTTTGCACCTGTCTCTGACACCGCTCACTCAAGGAATGAGAGATTTCTGCGAACGGCCGCGGCTTCGCCGAATTTCAGTTAGAGAGAAAGAGAGGAGGAACGAGGATAGAAGCCAGCGTTTTGCAGTGTGCATTACTACGCTCAGTTATCGTCGGTAATTCGGATCACACCATGCCATTAGATAGAGAGGGAGTTCGGAAAAGGACATACTTTCGTGATCGGTTTTTTTACAGTGGAATGTGGTGTGTGGACCAGCACGACGCAAACCCGATTGTCGTCGCCAGGGTACGTCGTTTCGATCCTTCCAATTAGCCATTTAGTCGGTGGCGTGATTTCGGATGTCACAAAGCACAAGTCGCCAGTTTTGATATTGGGTTGCGGCTCACACCACTTCCCGTGAGCCTGCAGTTGCTGGAGATATTCCGCCGCCCATCGCTTCCAGAAATGGCCCCCCATCTGTTGCAGTATTTTCCAGCGGGAGAGTCGTGGCAGCTTCTTGTCGACGAGGGAAGGTTACGGTACGAGAGGGGCAAGGGGACGCGAATTGAGACACGCCTCTATTTGTGAGAGGATTGTGGTCATCTCCTCGTACGAGAGAGCGGAGTCCCCCACCACTCGAACAAATGGAATTTCATGGATTTCACAGATTCCCAAATTCCTCCGAAGTGTGGAGCTGCGGGAGGGGGGGGGGGGGGGGGGTAATATCCAGGTAGTGCCCTCTAATGCCAGAAAGTTCGAGAGGTTTCCCCATTCGAAGTTCGTGGTGTCAAATAGTTGCCGTAATTCGCGCGCCGCACCAATGAAATTCGTCTCTTGATCGCTTACAAGCATAGAGCAGAGTCCTCGACTCTGTGTGTGGGTGCACACAGCTCGAGACGTGGCTGAGAAACCTGTTTTAGCTGAGTTTTTGCTGCAACCAGATTAACTGAGCAGTCCGACTCGACGTAATTGTGAAGGACTCTAACGTAGACCACCGCGGCGTACGCTTTTTCGGAAGAATCGGCGAATCCATGTAATTCGTAGCGGTTCTCGTTTTGTATTTCTGAATTCATCGAGGTATTTGAAGATCAGCAAGAGCGCTTAGTTTGCAATAGTAATCATCCCAGAAGTGTGTCTACTGTTCGTGAACAGGATCGTCCCAATTTATGTTCAAAAGCCATAATAACTGCATAAAGATTTTTGCCATTGTTACTACAGGTGCGAGGGAACCCAAAGGGTCAAAGAGACCCGCTATTTCACTAAATACTATTCGTTTAATAACGAGCCCCTTCACTGTCCTCGGTCGCACCGAAAAAAAGGAACAATCCGAAGTTGTGTTCCATTTCATCCTAAGAAGGGAGGAAACGCCGTCAAAATTGCAAGAGAGGTTAGAAGAAGACGCCAAATAGTCAGGGGAGAGATGATTTAAAAGTTCGGTTGTGTTGGAAGTCCATTTACGTAGTTTAAAGCAGTCCGCTTTCTGCAACCCAGGTAATTGTTTCTGAAGAAGAACAGCTTTCTTTTACGTGGAGGAAATCTGATCGGCAGGCACCCCTCTGCCGCTCGGGGGAGCGACATGGGTAGTGTGAGGTTCGACCCACTGAAACCTCCACTGCGACCTTCGGACGATATTCCGTCTCTGGCGGACTCGGGGGAACCACGGGGACTTCCGGGAAACACAACCGCGGCTCCCCCTCGCCATGGCCGGTCAGCTGGCCTTTGCGGACCGCCCGCGTCCCGAGGAGAGGGAGTTTACTCCTCCCCCTCCTATAACCTCCAGTTCCGCAGTGCGCGGAGGTCGCGCCGCGCACCGCTCCATCACGACGACCTTCCATATGTCGGGGAAAGTCCCCGACATAAAACACTCCCCATAGAGGGGTCTTAACCTCCCCCCCCCCCCCCCCCCTCCCGCAAGACACGCAAGGCGAGCGCCCAGGCTCGGCCGGGTATTCCATTGGGCCCCGGGGCGGTGTTCTTGCCCCGGAGCCAGCGGATGACGCCGGCCATCTATTCCTCGGTGACCCCCACATCGGAGGACGTGTAACGTGCCTCCGTCTCGGGTCGGGGTCGGGACAATTCCCCACTAGAGGGGAATAGGGTGTCCACAATCCTTCCGAGAAACTGGGGGCGAGGCTCTCTGAAATGGGAGGCGCCCAGGGACGTAAACGTCCCATCACCATCTTATATGGGCGCCCCCACGGATGTTGATTCAGAGAGCCGAGGAGATACTTCCAGGCCTGTGCTTTCGCTCGCTTGATGGCCAGCTGCAGGGCGACTACCTTCTCCCTGTAGTCCCCGTACAGCTGGGCAGCCCGCTCTTCATCCACTCGTTGTCGTTGACGGCCACGGGTGTACTGGCGCCTCGCGCGGAAGCACTGCGTCCGTAAATCCACTATCTCGCGCGAACACCAGTACACCGCCTTCCTCGGGTGGACCCTGGCCCGGGGCATAGCGATGTCGCATATGAACGTCATAGTACCCCGGAACCATCGGGCTTCCACCCGCCCGTCGACGGTGGCAAAGGTGGTCTCGGCGGTGGAGGCATAAGTGCCCGGTCGCTCTCCACGGGCCAACTCGGCCCGCATCTCCGCCAGCTGTCCGCGGAGGAGGAAATTCTCCTCCTCCAGCCTCCGCGTTGCAGCGCTTACTGACCTGGTGGCCAGCTCCTACACTGCCACACGGGTTTTCTGAGCGGCCAGCCACAGGGCACGGGCTAAGTTGCTCTTTAGGCCCTTTGATATACCAGCCACCATCTCCACCTCGGCCTGGGCCTCCAGGACGGCAGCCGCCACATCCGCCGTCGGGCGCTGGCGAAAGTCTCTCGCCACCAACGTTTCATCCAGCAAGGGGATTGCCCCCTTACTCGGTATGCGCGGGAGGACGGACGGATCGAGTATACTCTCCGCCTCCAGCGTCTCCGCCTCCATGCGGCACGCCTCCACATATTTTAGCTTGGCCTCGGCGGGGCCAACGTAAGCGCCGGTGGTCAGCGGACGTCCCTTTCGCTTGCTCGTTGCCGTCGATGTTGACGCTATGCTTAGCGTCGACCGCACCGATTCGAAGGAAGCGTCGGAGTCCGCGCCATCCTCCTCGTCCGACGGTGGCACGTAGCGCTTCCCGCTGCGCATGACTCGGCCCTCCTCCGACGGGCCAGCCTCGGCGTTTCCAGTGTCGGCGGCAAGACGGAAGCGGACGGAAGCCCCTGTCCTCTCCACGCCATCCGCGCGCCGAACCGGAAAACCGGTCCCGGTCTCCGCTGGCATCGCGCCATCGAGGCCGAGACCTCGGAACGGCGATGCGCTCCAGACGGACGCTTGGAGTCCCAGCGATAACTCCCTCGTTTGTGGCATTTGATGCTACGCAGGCCAAGTGGTCCACCTGCATAGCACTGGAGTCATTGGAATACGACGTCCGGGGGCCTGCTTGCGCACCCACAGCGGACGCCGGTACTGGGGTTCCGTGCCCCTGCACCGTAGTCAATACTCCTATTCCTGAATTCTCCATGGTTGGTTTATCCTTCAGGATTCCTTCCCTTAGTCCGCTTGGTCCGCGACTGCTTATTCGTCATCCCGATGGATGCTTATTTTGCAGCTAACCAGTATATCTACTGGCCATTCCCCTATCCGCCACCTGGGGACGTGCCGGGTTGCGGTGGACATCCGCGCCTGGAAAGTAGAATAGCTTCCTCTAAGGTGTCCGATCCCGAGAAGACATCATCAACGTACACGTCATTTTGGAGGCAGCGAGCTGCTAAAGGATAAGTTTTCTTCGTCCCTACTCAGCTGTTGCAGTGTGCGAATGGCCAAATATGGAGCGCACACCATCCCGTAGGTCACAGTTAGAAGTCTATAGCTAGACTGAAGCTCTTCGAGATTGTCTCGCCAAGCGATACGCTGCAATTCACAATCCTCCCTTGTCCCCAGATTTGGCGGTACATGTTCTCAATGTCCGCGGAGAAAACAAAAACGTGCTTACGCCAGCGCAGTAGCAAGGTGAAAATCTCTGGGAGAAGATTAGGTCCAGCATGCAGCAAATCGTTTAGCGAAAAACCCGTGGTATTTCTATACGAAGCATTGAAAACTACTCGTAATTTAGTGGTTGAGCTTGCTTCACGCATTACGCCGTGGTGTGGTAAATAGTAGTTTAATTTAGGATTGGACATAAGTTCTGGGATGCGCTCCATAGTACACCAAGCTCTTCATATTCTTTTAGGAACTCCCGATACGCGGTTTGAAGATTGACGTCGGATTTAAAGCGATGCTCCAGTTTATAAAGAAGTTTGTTAGCTGCCCCCTTACTATCTCCTAGTTTGGCGAGCGAAGATTTAAAAGGTAATCGAAAAACATACCTGCCAGATTTTTCTCGCGTATGAGTTCTACGGAAGTGTTCCTCACACAGTTTTTCCTCCTCCGTCAAGATTTCCGAATTTAGAACAACGTCTTCGAGCTGCCAGAAGTTAATGTTTCGACCAAGCTTGAATCTCGGATAGAACACTGTAAGGCGATCGCACAATTAGGTTTCTCATTCAGATTCTCAGAATGCCTTAAAGGCCAAGTTAAAATCCACCCAAGCGAGGTAGCTTGCGCAATTGAGGTTTCCGGAGGACTCTGAATTTCACCAGCTCGTATAATTCGAGCGTAGATATTCGCGCCTAATATGACGTTGATGCGTCGTGGGGATTGAAAGTTCGGATCAGCCAGTTGAATTCCTTCAAGGTGAGTTAAAGCAGAAAGACAGGAAGTTTTCACAGCCTGATAGGACGACAATCGAGGGAGCACATACGCTGTAAGACGATAAGAAACAGAGCTGTCCAAATGAGAGAATAATTGCAGAGACGCCCTACCTTTGGTAAACGTTTGATTTTTCCCAACGCCGATCACCGGAATTCTCTCTGGTACTCGTGGTAATTTTAATAATTGAGCCACGCTTTCTTCCATCAAGAAAATCTCTGAACAAGGGTCAATAAGCGCCCTTAAAATTACTCGCTTTCCCTGATCGGACTCCAACGCCAATTCCGCCGTGGCGAGCAAAACTGAGATCGATGAAGCTACAGAACAGGAAGTCATTGCACAGTGTGTCACCTTTCCAGTTACTTCGGTTGACTGCTCTAACTGCGAACTGTTCGCCGAATTGCGATTCGATTCTGGTACCTGTGATTACGAGAAGGTATTAGCGACAGTTGATGGTTCGAAGCTAGAGTGAAGAGAAGTGTGATGCTTACCTATGCATATTTGACAACGTTTAGATGACTTACAAGCGAATGAAGAGTGCGGTGCCAAGCAATTGTAGCATAGCCGCTTTTCAGTTACCAAGTGCTTAGTTCGCGCGGATTTATCCCCTTTAGGTCGGGCAGAAGAGTATAAAGTGTTCCTTCTTGCAGATGAGACATCTCCGACTGGCGTCGCCTGTTGTGCTGGTTGCGTGCGCCTTGAAGTTCAGCGTAGAGTTCACCGGTGTCCGCTTCTCCTGTTTTTGGACTCCTGCTGCTCCAGAGGACGTTGTTGCTGAGCAGGACGATCCCTCTACCGCTTCCAGAGCTCGTATCCGGGAGGTAAGTAAAGCTCTTAATTGAGAAAAAGTTGGAGGTTCTGCCGATGATCCCAAGGAAGTTTCCCATGACATTCTTGTTTTAGGGTCCAGCTCGTCGGCCGTAACGAAGACAAGCCAGTCGACCCAGAACTAGACTAGCCTTTTCATAGCTTTTACCGCTTGAACGGCATCGTTGGTACCATTCAGCAACCCTTTCAGCTCGCATCATGATTCCCTTTTCATTGGAGGTTGCGAAGTCAAGGAGGCGAGTTGTGAGTGGATAAGAACGCGTAGATTCTGATATCGTTCGTTAATAGTTAACCACGCTCTTTCGAAGTTGTCTCCCGTAACTGATACATTTTGCAGCAAGAGTGCAGGCTCGCCAGTTAAGCTAGTTTTTAGATAATGCAGTTTTTCCACGAGAGTGATCGATTATCAATTATAAGAGATTGACAAAGATCCCGAAAATTCGACTAACTCTGATAATCTCCAGAGAAAGTTGACAAAATAATTTTAGGCAAGGACCGCAGCGATACAGCGTTTTGAGATGGAATGGGCTTACCGGTATTGATGTCTTCCAGAAGATCGAGGAGGTTTGCCTTTTGCTGTACGTATGATTCTTCACACAAGCCGATATAATCCTGTTCAAAATACTGATTCTGTTTTTGTCCCCGTTTTTTCCGATAAACAAAACGATTTTTTTTTTTTTTTTTTTTTGGAGGTAGCCGTGGGACTGAGAATCCCGCTGCAACTCGCGCGACGATTCTTCGCAGAGAGAGAGAATAAAAAAGAGAACTGAAACCCGTACGCGATCGCAACTTCGGAGGGATTACTGGAACGTTCCAGGAAGAACGGGTGTGGCACGCCAGAAAAATTTGACAAAGACTTGATTATTGTACTTGATTACACGAAGCAAGAGGGCGAGAGGTTCGACGGCCTGTGTTTATAAGACATCGACCTCCCCCCCCCCCCCCCCCCCCCCCCCTCCCCGCAGGTACCGAGCTACTCGATCCACCCGGTGAAGCCTGTGGGGAACGGAACGAGAAACGAAGCATCGAAATTTCGCTACTCGTTCGTGACCGTTTATTTCAAACACACTCTAGATGTAACATTATTGTAAAGCGTAAGAACATACAGGTAAACTAAATGAAATAGATAGTAAAATTAAATCACAAAAGATGTTGAATCGTAAGATACCACTTATAACATATTCGTTGTGTCTACGAAAGTCTATTACGATACGCCATTTCTGTTTACCTGAAGCGTCAAGCATTGTTGTTATTGGCTGAAGACGGCGACAAAGGGCGACGCCGAGCACATCGAGTTAGAGTGAAACAGTGAATCTATTGCACCGGCGCGGCGTAGGCTTCCAATAGACGCGCGAACTATAAATAAATACAATTTCTTGCTTTTTATCTATCATCACAGGTTCGATGATTTTTCTATCAATGCAAAACTGAACGTGATTTCGCATAGGTCGTTTTTATAACTAATATCCGCAGATGAATTTGTAATGAAGAAAATTAATTGGTATATATTTCGTTTTACTCAAAATAATGTAACTTCTTTTAAACTCACTTGCATCTAGATGAACTTCGTGCAATTAAAATTTACTATAACTTTTATACTATAAATTTACTACAACTATAAATTTACTAATAACTCTCATATTTGTTTACCTTATGAATCCTCCAGGGAGAATTGTCCTCTGAATCGCTTTCTGCAGTTTGTGTTTCGCTGTCACTGGTGTTTAATGATAGCTCATCCAGCATTGTCTTCAAGAGATTATCCCGTTCCCAATATTGCTTCTCTATAGTGAGATTCTTTCGATGCAATCTTTGGTTAGTGTCTCTAATTGTGGATACGTCAACATCGACGTATTCCGCTCTCTCATTTTCATTTTTATTTCGGCGCATATACAGTGGCTCTTAAAAGTATTCGGACGCCCTTTAAAACACAATTCCCTCTTTTAATATTGGACCAAATGACTTGAGTTTTTTTTTTGAGAAACTAGAACTAGTTTACTAGAAAAAAAAATATTGAAAAAGTCCCAGTTGGTTGAAATTATGAAGGATACAGTGAGGATCATATTTCTCAACTTTTTTATCCGAGCCAATAATGAAAATTTAAAACATGCTTTTCGTAGATTTCAGTAAGTTGTATGTATACACAAAGTTTCATCGAAATCGGTTCACGCGTCTAGAAACTACAGGTAATTGAAATTTATGAGAATCGCAGTTTCTCACCTAAGAACGTTACTAGTAACGTTGAGAAATATGATCCTCACAAAAGGTTGAGGAATATGATCCTCACTGTATCCTTCATAATTTCAACCAACTGGGACTTTTTCAACATTATTTTTTTTTCATCTAGTAAACTACATAGTTTTAGTTTCTCAAAAAAAAAAAAAAAAAAAAGTCATTTGGTCCAATATCAAAAGAGGGAATTGTGTTTTAAAGGGTGTCCGAATACTTTTAAGAGCCACTGAAAGTTCAATGGGATTAAATTGGCACATATAAGGTGGCAATCTCAGTATGCTGTGCCCATGTAATTGGGCAATTTGAGCAACTTTATACATCTTTTGTGATATATTTTGATTAATTAATGCAATCAATTGAAATTTGCGCATGCTTTCTGAGCATCTAATGCCATTTTTTTAACCGACTTCGAAAAAGAAGGAGGTTACTCAATTCGACATGTATATATATATACATTTTTTAATTTTTATGTATGTTCGCCGATTACGCTGAGATGGACGGACCAATCGGAACGAAACCTTTAGCATCTTATAGAGTATCACCAACAGTTGGTCCCGTAAAAAAAACCCGGTTCGGATTTCTACATTTTTTCCGCTTTTATCGCAAAAAACGTGCTATTTCACGTATATTCGGCCTGATATCGATGAAGCCTAGTATTACATTTTGCGGCCGGAGATGTTTCCACGATGATCCCATTTGCACAATTCCCTGCCCTTCCCTGCCCTTCTCTTCCCATCCCTTTGTTGAACTTTTTAAGGAATGCTCCAATCGCCGCTAAAAAATGTGAAATAAAAAAATTTTTGGAAAAAAAAATACAACCGACTTCGGAATGCACTAAAAAGGACGAAATAATTTAAATTTATATTTCGGAGACGGCGCAAAATTAAAAATTTTCTAGATTGGAAATTGTCAAAATCCTTTAATCCTTTTACATATTTTCACATTAGCAACAGCTTTCATTTACACAATTTTTAATTTTGCGCCGTCTCCGAAATATAAATTAAAACTATTTCGTCCTTTTTAGCGCATTCCGAAGTCGGTTATATTTTTTTCCAAAAATTTTTTTATTTCACATTTTTTAGTGGCGATCGGAGCATTCCTTCCAGAGTAGCTTCAAAGAATAGGAATTTTGCAATGGGAATAGTGGTTAGCAACAAAGAGTTGGGAAGCGAAGAGCAGGAAGGGACAGGGAAGGGATGGGTATTGAGGGGAAGTGAGAGGAATGTGGCAATTGGCATCCTCGTGGAAATATCCCCGGCCGCAAAATGTAATACTAGGTTTCATCGATATAAGGCCGAGTACGCGCGAAATATCACGTTTTTTGTGATAAAAGCGGAAAAAATGAAGAAATCCGAACTGGTTTTTTTTACGGGGCCAACTGTTGTTCATACTCAACAAGATGCAAATGGTTTCGTTCCGATTGGTGCATCTATCTTGGAGTAATCGACGACCATACACAACGGGGACGAAATCGTACGCTTTTTTGCAATAAAAAAGGAGCATGCGGTGGTGAAATGCAAAATTTCTTTTTTACGGGACCAACTGGGAGTCATACCCTACAAGATGGAAAAGGTTTGGTTCCGATTGGTCCATCCATCTCGGCGTAATCGGCGAACATACATTAAAAAAAAAAAAATTAACATACATGTCAAATTGAGTAACCTCCTCCTTTTCGAAGTCGGTTAAAAGAAGCACGACGAGTGTTTCGTCCTCTTGTCGACCGGCTACTGCACTTCTGCCGATTCGTTCTGCGTAGTTCGTTGCGTTTTTTTTTCTGCCTCGATGGTTCGGTCGAACGTGTCAACGATCGGAAGTTTTCGGGATCGATTACGTATTTCTTAAACTCGAACAATAACCTGTTAAGTGTCTACAATTGAGGAGGGAATAATGTGTTTATTAGTTTATTCATTGTAATGTGAAAGTGACAAGTGGCAGGGATCGTGAAGTGAAATAATTTTGTTGTAAATAAAAGGGTTCAGTGACCGGACCATTCCTTTAACTGTTCTGCCATGGGGTGTTCGTCCATCCTTGGTCAGGATACGTATGATGACCGTTGACAACGAACAAGGTCAACTTGCAGGTGAATGGGTAAGTCGAATTCAAATTTAATTTTCATTACGTTACAGTCGCCATTTCGTTCGAACGTTCGAGGGCTCGAGGGTTGCCTCGTCATAAAACACCGTTTCCGTTGGCCTGAACGAAAGTTTTCGAATGCGACGTTGCATTTTCTTTTCGCACGCACCCCCATCGCATGGTGAGGAAAAAAGGACATTCGTCCTCCGGCACCCGTCAAATGCGCTCGAGTGTTTGTAAGAGTTGGCGGCGTACGTCTCTATTAAATAAATACATTTGCCACGCGAAAGCGACCAATCGTTATTTCTCCCTTTGTCACCCCAAAAATTGTTATTTATATCCAAAAAATTCCGAGAACACCTTCTCACATTTTATTCATACTTTTTTTTTCAAACAACGAGTACAAATAATTAATAAATTCGATTTAGGGATAACAGTTGCGTACATACTGTTTTTAATTAATCGTATTCGTTGCTCGGTAGAACTTCAATTAAATTTTTCCGGCTTTATCGACGCATTAGCCTAGTTCGAACATCCGAGGGTCCAACCCTATGCTCACGCGCCTGGGCGCGCGAAAAGCGCACGCTGTGAGTGGTCAGTGTTTTTCCTTAATAATTCAGAAACGAAGCCCCGCACGACATTTTTGCAAAGGAAATTGTTATTTAGAATCGTCTCCCCTACCCCCCATTTCCGGCTCCTACACCAGTTACGGGCCACCCTGTATATATACATGTACAGGGTGTTCGACAACAGTTGGACATAATTTCAGGGGGTGGTATCTGGGATGATTCTGAATCGCTTTTTCCTTTGCCAATATGCTCGTTAAGGCTTCATTTTTGAATTATTAACGAAAAACCCCGGCCAATCAGAGCGCGCGAGGAGCGCGTGCTCAGTGACGGCAGCGTTGGCTACGCACCCAAGTTGGCCGTAGTCAGGAACGAACAAATCAATATTCTTATCTACCTTTAAACAATTTACAAACACTATCGTAACTGTATGTACCTCGTAGATGAATTTGTGGTTCCAGCAATGTATGGATTTGTTCATTCCTGACTACGGCCAACTTGGGCTATATATATATACTATACACTGATCGAATTGAGTAACCTCCTCCTTTTCGAAGTCGGTTAAAAATGCCCGGCACATCGGCACTCTGCCAGCATATTCCGAAGGTGATTGTATTGTCCACCTACGTCTCATCTAAATATACAATGGAGCGTCCCGCTCTTCGATAACAATCCATGGTTTTTAAGAATTTTCCTCGCCAATTAATAATGTTCGGCCTTTCAGTTAATATTGTCCCCATATTTGTACTTGTCTTCCAAGCGAAACCCATGCGTCGTAATAAATTGTGCAAAGTAGTACGCTGCCACGGAAAGTCCATTTTTTCCCGTATTACGGGCAACAGTTTTCTTAATGTCGGCATCTCCTTTTTTGTGACATAAAAGTCATGTATAATGTCTTTTATTAATTTTTCGTCCTCCTCAGCGCAATAGAACTTTTTTTCAGAGGCCCAAGGTCGCTTCCTCCCTGACGCATCTTTCCTTCTCCAGCTTCGTCACTTTCCTTCCGTATTCTTGTGATTGTGCGTACAGACAAACCGGTGTATTCCGCAATGCGATTATTTGACTGACTTATCGGGAACAGAAGCACTCCTTTTGCAGCTTCCTCGTCACTCTTCTCAATTAACCGTCGCACTATATTCCTGGTGTCACTGTGCACCGTTTGTCCTTTTTCATGCGACTGCATAATATTATAGTTAAGATACTTAGTTTAATAAAACTAAACTACAATACTAGTATGAAATCAAAAATAAATTAACACTAAAACAACGCTAAATTAACTGTTAAATTAACTGTAAATTAGCTGTATAAAAATATTAAAAGCAAACAAAAACTAAGCTAAAATAATGAATGAAAGAAACACGAAACTTTGCTATACAAAAATATGAAAATAAACGGAAAAGTATTAAATGAAGTAACGAAAAATATAATATTATATGGTAAAATCGCACTGTGTTCACTGAACAATCGCTCTGAGAAGACTAATACTTTTGGCTTTAATCTTTTAAGCTTGATCCTTATAGAATTCCCTTATCTTCAAACGGACTGCGTGCTAATATAAACAATCTTGGAGAAGGAACGTCATTATAGCGCACGGGGAGAAACGGCCCAGGATGACTTTATCCAAAGTATTATGGAAGTATGGGCTTCGTTAAAAAAAAAGCAGAAATATCTAAAGTTTATTAATTGGCTATTGAAAAACGAGCTCACATGTTTGAGAAATATGCGAAAATTTAAATTAATCGAATTAATTGACCAACATAGATGTTTGCGCGTAGGATAATTTCGTTCCTAGGCAAGATGCCGGTTAAACTTTGCAGTGGAAGGAAAATGAAGTGACGCTCGATTGACTGCACACAACGCGTTTTAATTTTAATTTGGCATTGATACAGCGATTTGAGCGAATTCGTCGCACTCGCGGTAAAGAAAACCTTTGTTGTTTACCTTCACGTTTACGCTATTAATCAGGAGCGTCAAGTAGGCCGTCTCGCGGCCTCGCCGTGGTTTTTATACACGCTCGCGCGATAACAACGCCAACGCGGTTTTTAGCAGTGTGTGACAACTAATTTTCGTTTGAAAACGCGCGCTCTGAATCCCGAACAATAGACCACAAAAGACTTATACAGTTGATCAAATTACCCAACGTTAGGTGCGAGATACCATTTTGGAGACAATGATGGATGAGCTACCATTAAACACGACTGATAGCGAAACTGATACAAATATGAGAGTTATACTTACGTTAATTTCAACATGATCTGTACTTACGTAAATATTAATTGCACGAAGTTCATCTAGATGCAAGTGAGTTTAAAAGAAGTTACATTATTTTGAGTAAAACGAAATATATACCAATTAATTTTCTTCGTTACAAATTCATCTGCCGATATTAGTTATAAAAACGACCTATGCGAAATCACGTTCAGTTTTGCATTGATAGAAAAATCATCGAACCTGTGATGATAGATAAAAAGCAAAAAATTGTATTTATTTATAGTTCGCGCGTCTATTAGAAGCCTACGCCGCGCCGGTGCAATAGATTCACTGTTTCACTCTATCTCGATGTGCTCGGCGTCACCCTTTGTCGCCGTCTTCAGCCAATAACAACAATGCGTGTGGCGCAGGAGAGGGGGAATAGAGTGAGAACGTAGATAACAAATTGTTCTTTGATTAAGTTGATTCTTGCCCCGGTGTCAACAAGGAATCTTCTTGATTTTCCATTTCCTCGTAGTTCGATTGTGAGTAGTCGTCCATTAATCCAGTTGATTCGGGGCAGTGCTGCCAGATGGGCCGGACTGGACGCGTATGCGCGGCCCATCGCGTTGTCACTGAAGTATTATGACGAGTAAAAAGAGGTGCTATATGACCCCTTCTAAAAGCTGTTTTAAAAAATATATGTAAAAATTGAAAAAACTAACAAGCACTTCGTATTCAGTTACAATAGTTGTATAAAATGTATAATTATGTTAAACATGTAGATATAAGTAATTGTGTATATAGAAATACCTATAAATTTGTAGGCCATATAGCACCTCTTTTTACTCGTCATAATACTTCACTGCATTATGCGTGCATGCGCGTCCAGCCCGGCCCATCTGGCAGCACTGATTCGGGGTACTCCTGGTTGACTGGTTCGTTGTCGTTTTCCCCTGGGTTGCCCGATGTTTGGTGGACTCTCGGTGGGAGTTTTCTTTGGTGTGCCGTGGGAAAATTTCGTTGGGAACAGCTGTCTGATGTATGGCCTAATTTATTACACTTGGAACACTTGAGTTCGTAGCGTTTCATTAGCGGCATATTGTCAAATTTGGCTGGTACGTCGTTAGTAGGTGGTTTAGGACGTAGCGATGACTGGACAGGTGGACGTCTAGATTCGCGTGTTGTCGCGTTCGTGTCTTTGTACCATTGTTCACGATCGGCGGCTAATTGTTGAGCGTGATTTAGAGTTCTTGGATCAGTAGAGATAACCATTTGTCCTATTTCTCGGCATAAATTCAATAAGTAGAGTTTTAATTCTTCGCGTTCTTCGATATTCATTGCAACGCGTCTTTCGGCAGGTGTTCGGTTTTCATTTTGAAGTGCATACTGGAGTTCATTAAGTTGTTGTCTAAACCGAATATTGAAAGATTGAACGGATTCGGTTGCGCCTTGCTTGATGTTTCGCAAACGATCGCGACAGTTGCTCAAAGTGACAGGAGAGGATATATGTTGCCTGAGGTTTTCAAAGAGTTCATCAAACCAGTTGATGTTCAAGTAGCGGGTGCTTTGTTTCGCGTTTTCAATAATTTTTTCGATAAGGATTAAGTCTAATAACAGTTCACGTTCCGATTCACTGCACCTGGCACGCACTTTACGTACGGAATGTATAAAGTCTTCTACTCCTATGTCATCACGGCCTCTTAAAATTTCGATTGTTCGGATCGCGTCACTAGCCTTCATTCCGGGTTCTATTCGTGCTGGCGGATGTCTACTAGGTTTCGGATGTTTAGATTTAGATGTTCCCGGTTTATTCCGTCCAATTTCGGAGGCATCATCATCGTCAGTTAGTTCGGGTTCAACATGGGCGGTGTCAAATTCTCTACTAATTCTTGAAGTGGCGTCCGTATCAATTTCAACGCGTAGTTCTAACATTTTCGCGAGGTCTTGGATCTCGCGTGAACGATTAAGATCACTTTTTTTTTTTTAATAACGTTTCTAAATATATTTCGGCATCACAGAATACTTGTATACTTACAACTAACACGTTGAGCGAGTGGTATAACTTTCTATTAATAAATAAATATTCGCGCGCTAGCCTCGCTATTTCCCCCTCTCTCTCTCGACACCGAAGATTCGGAAGCTGGTGACCCGGTTCTCTGATAACCGTTGCGATTTTAATTGTCATCGAGCAATCAAACCAAGTAGACGCGAAACAGTGAGTGCGAGAGAGAAAGAGTGAAAGAACTGGAAAGGAGTAGACAACGGTCGGAAAACGGGAACTTTATATGATACGTGAACTTTGTAAGAAACGAACTGCCAATAAAGGATTGCAGTGTTTTTATTTCAAAGTAGAACGGGCAACTTTTTCCATCTTTCCCTTTTTTCAAAAGTGCAGGAGGGAGTTAACGGAGACGAGCTTCCTCCAATTTTTAGTATTTAACACCACCCTTTCTGAAAAATCTAAAAAAAAAGTTATTACTTTAATAGGATATTTTTATCCTTAACAGCCTATCAATTAAAACTAATATTAATATTGTAATATTAAATGTTATATTGCAGTAACAGATACTTTTGTTTGATTCCTTGAATTCTATCAGCAGTTACTGGAAAACGAATCTAATTGACCATCAGATTATTCAGTGCATTGAGGATTTCCGTTTCCGGTGCACTGAGCGTAAGAAGTGTGAAAAGTAGTAAGAGATTTCAGAAGCGTGAGTGGGGGATTGAAAGCATAAAAGAGAGTAGTGTAGTGTGCTGAAGGGTGTGCAAAGTGCGGGGGTAAGCGGCTAGATATTGGGGTAGGGAGACAGGGGTAGGATTGGGAGAGAAAGAGAGGGCGAAAAAGGGAGATAGGATTTGGAGGTTAGGAAGAGAGATAGGCGCGGACACGAGATTTTGGCGGGAAGAGAAAGAGTAGGACAAGCAGGTGGCACAGCCTAGTGGAAGAGAGGTAGACTAGATAGTTCCGGCCTTTACAGGAAAAGCAGGAATTTCAAAAGGGAGTAAGGGACGGAGGAATAGGTGGAAGGAAGGTAGCAGGGATAGTTTTAAGAAAATGAGCAAGAAGGGGGAGGAAGGTAAGAGGGAAGGAAAAGAAGGAGGAAAGGGAGAAGAGAAAAAGGTGGGAAGACCAACGAATGCGGAGAAATTAAGGAGGGACAGTGTGAGTAGCGTAGGGAGTAGCAGCATGGGCAGCCTGCAAGTATCTGGGGAAAAAGGAGGAGAGAAAAGGAAGAAGAGGAGGAGGACGAAGGGGGGATGTCGGCGGTGAAAAGGAGTTCGATTAAGAGGGGGTCACCAAAGGAAGAAAGAAAGGGTGGGGGAGTACTGGAGGGAATGACAATGAAAATGATGAAGGAATTAAAAGAGGTAAAGGAAAAGCTAAGGAAAGAGAGGGAGGATAGGAGGAAAGTGGAGGAAGTTTGGAGGAACGAACTGAGGAAGTGGGAGGAGGTAAGAAGGGAGGATAAGGAAAGAAATGAAAGAATGGAGAAGAAAATGGAGAAATTAGAGGAAAGGACAGGGAGGGTGGAGGAGGTGATAGAGAAGTTAGGGGAATGGGAGGAGGAGGGGTTTCGTAAAGGCAGGGAAGGTATGGAGGAGGAAAGGAGGCTTGATGGAGGACAGAAGAAGGATTAGGAAACACTGTGCAACAAATTTTAACCTCATCCCTGTTTTCTAATTCCCATTGGGTGATCCTTGTAGGGTTTCTCGTCCTGAACACGAATCCGAAAACCGAATTGCTCCATCGGGTGATGGAGCAATTCATCAGTTTTTGAAAAACACGTGTTTTTGTAAAAACGTGTGTTTTGGGGGGAAAATTCGCTATTACGCGAAAACTAAAAACACAAGAACGTTCAAATTGATTTCAAAAGATAGAGGAGAGTTGCCCGAATCTATTGATATATATATAGTTGTAATATTACGTCATTCTAAATAGATGTAAATATCGATGAAAGTTTAAGAAACGGCCGATGTACGCATTTCCTACGTATTACTTTTGTATTTTTAGCAAAAGTTCTTCACCTAACGCGAATTCGCTGTACAGTACCAAATTCTGTAGACATTTCTGAAGAAGAAACTATGCGGAGTAAGTGTCGAAGCAATATCCAATTCGAGTAAACCGAGAAAGTATGTGCTGGTGACGCATGCACGGCGTTTTGCCGCCAGGCGGCCATTGCTCGCTCTCCTCGCCGAGTCATTAGGAGCGGATTTACGGAAAGAATGAGAGTGAGAAGAGGGGAAGGAGGTTCAGTAGGGGAGGAATGGAAGAGAATAAGGGAGGAAATAGATAGAGGAATGGAGGGAGTAGTGAGAGCGGGAGAAGGTAGGAGAGGCTGGTGGGATGAGGAATGTAAGAGAGCAAAAGGGGAAGTGAGAAGGAGGCTGAGGGCGTGGAGGGCAGGAAAAGGTAAGGAAAGGATGTACAGGGAGGAGAAAAAGAAATATGGTATGCTATGCGAGAGGAAAAGGGTGGAGGGTAGGAGGAGATTTAAGAAAGAAGTAAGAGAGGCGAATACAGAGAGTAAGATCTGGAAAATTGTGAACAGAGAAAGAAAAAGCTGGAAATGAATGAATGAGAATATAGATTTGGATGAGTGGAAAGAGTATTTTATGGAGCTGCTGGGGGGGGGAGGGGAGGAGGAAAGAAGAACGATGGGTAGGAGAAGACAGAGGGGTGATGATGAGGAAGAAATAGGATGGGAAGAATTCGAAAAGGTAGTAGACAAGCTTAAGGAAGGAAAGGCACTTGGATGGGATGAGATAGAGGGAGAGGTGTGGAGATATGGAGGGGGGGAATTAAGAAGATGGGCTTGGGAATGGTGTAATAGAGTGTGGAAGGGTGAAGGATGGCCTGAAGTATGGAATGAGGGGGTGATTGTACCAATTGTTAAAAAAGGGGCGGGAGTAAGGGTTGAGGAGTACAGGGGGGGTGACGGTAATGCCAACCCTGTATACGGTGTATGCGGGAATTCTAAAAAAATAGATTGGAAGAGGAAGTGGAAAGGAACAGGATAATACCGTACAACCAGACAGGGTTTAGGAGAGGTATGGGTACGATGGACAATGTGTATGTGTTGAATTACTTGTTAAGTAGAATGGTGCAGCGTAAGGGAGGGAGAATGTGTATGGTATTCGTGGATCTGAAGGCAGCGGTTGATAGTGTGGATAGAGAGATATTGTGGGAGGAAATGAGTAGGAAAGGAATAAGAGTGGGTCTGGTTGAGAGGGTGAAAGAAATGTATGAGGAGACTAAGTGTAGGGTGAGAGTGGGGGAAAGAGAAAGTGAAGAATTATGGACGGTGAGAGGGGTGAGGCAGGGCTGTCCGGCGAGCCCAGCGCTATTCAACGTATTGACGGCAGACCTAGAAGCGTTTCCAGCGAAAGAAGATGGGGGGGAATGAAGGTGGGAGGGGAAAAAATTTTCTCACTGGCGTACGCGGACAATATGCTGGTGTTTGCGAAAAGTGAAGAGGAACTAGCTTGAATGATTGCAAGACTGGAGAAGTATATGGATGAGAAGAAGTTGAGAGTGAATGTGGGAAAGACAAAGGTAATGAGAAGTAAGGAAGGAGGAGGGAGGATGAAGAAGTATAAATGGAGATGGAAAGGGGAAGTGATAGAGGAGGTGAAGGAGTTTAAATACTTGGGAGTGATTGTGAAAAGAAATGGAGGAATGGAAGAGCATGTTAGAGAAAGGGTGAGAAAAGCCATGGTTATAGCCAAAAGCGTGTGGGGAATTGGAGAGAGGATATTTGGGAAGTCATGGAGGAAAAGAATCTGGCTGTACGATAGGTTGGTATGGCCAGTGTTAAGTTATGGAGCGGAGGTATTTGGTTGGAAGGTATGGAAGAGGGTGGAAGCAGTGCACGAGAGATTTCTAACGTAAGATGGACAATGGGACTGGGTGGAAGAACGCCTGGGTATATGTTAAGGGAAGAGTTATGTAGGGACAGAATGATGACAAGAAGTGCGAAGGCTGCTTGGAGGTTTGAGGAGAAACTGGTGAAAGGAGAGGGGAGCGATATAGCCAGAAGATGCTTAAGACAGGTGAAAGAAAGGGAAAAGAGAGGGGCACCGGGGTCAGGTTGGGAGAGGGAGAGAGAAAGTCTCTTAAGGAATGTAGGAGGGTGGGGAGGGGGAGAGCGGGAGGGAAGGGGAGAATGATGAGAGGAATGCAGAATGGTTGGAGGAAAGAATGAGAGAAAGGGAGTGGGAGGAAAGATGGGGACAGATCGAGGTGTCAAGGTATAACAGGTGGTACAAATGGATAAGGGGGGAAGGAATGCCTGAGTATTTAAAGAAAGATTGGGGAGAGAGTAGATGGAGGAGGGTGTTGAGATTTAGGTTGGGTAATGAGGTGAGAGAAGGAAGATACTGGGAGGAGGAGGAAAAGAGAATATGCAGATTATGTGGGGTGGTGGAGGAAACGTGGGAGCATGTATGGGAAGGATGTTGTAGGATAAAATGAGGGAGGGGGGAGGGGATAGCAGGAAATGGTGAGGGAGGTTCTAGGGGAGAATGGGGAGGGAGAGAGTTGGATGAGGGAGATAGAGAGGATAAGGGAAGAGAGAGAAGGATGAGAAAGAAGGAATGGAAGAAGAGTGAAAGGTGAAAGGGTACATGGAGGAAACGGAAGTCGGGAGAGAGGAGAGAGAGAGAGAGAAATAGCGTGGGGTGAAAAGAAAGCGTTAGCGAGTAGGGATTAAGGAACTTAAAGATTAAGGATAGAATTAAGGCGAAAAGATAAAAGCGAAGGCGAGTGCGGGAAACGGCGATGGCGCACACCGAAAAGGTGTAGAAGGCGGCAAAGCGAAAAAAGCGGAAAAGGCGTGGAATGCGAAAAAAGGCGTAAAAAGGCGAAAAAGTGTAAATAAGTAAGCGTGTAGGTTAAGTAGTATAAGGTCATAAATGTATGCGGCAGCGGAAGTTCATATAACCCCGAGGGGAAGCATCACTGAATACATATTCAGTGCATTGACAGTTGCATGAAGAGAGCGGCTTAATGATGTTTGCGACATGCACGTTAAAAAATCTTGGCCTATTCTTCTTTGGTAAGATCCCGCTGCAAAAAAATGTAACGATGCCAGTATCTCAATGAAACAGAAAGAAAAAACACATTGAATTAAGAAAAAATATCATTAAGAGTTTAATGATGATCCGGTCCAAATCCTGGTCGGCTCCTTTCATTTTTCTGTCGCTTACAATATCTTTTACCTGCAATTTATGAGGTATCGAAGTTGCTCGTGATATCTGAGGCATAAAAGGCACCAGTTCTTCAATCAGCATATGACATGCATCCTTTGTCAGTCTAAAACATATAAAAAGCATGGAATCATACAGTGCAATATAAAACCTTGCTTACTACTAAGGGCTATTTTTTTATGTACTTTCAAGGAGGTATATAAAGAATTCTTTCGAGAATTTATATGAAACAACGACACTTAACCTTATATTAACCGTTACAAAAACGCGCCGCGGAGATCCACGATGTTGTCTATTATTTCCCTCTCGTTCTATCTCTCAATGCCTCTCACTCTAATTTCACCATTCAACGAGAAACTTCTTGTCGAACAAACTCACGAGAGATGGCTCGCATTTTCACTATGGTGAAAGTTACGGAATCAAAAGTTGTGAGTTTGTTCGCATTTTCACCACGAAAAAAGCTACAGAATCGACCCCAGAAACACATCGCACGAGCGAGATTGTAGCGAAGAAAGAGATTAGAAATTCCACTGAAAATGGGATGCAAACGGAAATACAGTAAAAAGTTTCTATCAACGAGAAAACCATGTAAGAAAAGATATGTTAAAGACCTGTAAGTATTTATACATTATGATAAATTTATACATTACAATAATTGTTATCAATTTTTAACCGACTTCGAAAAAGAAGGAGGTAACTCAATTCGACATGTATATTTATTTTTTTTTTTATGTATGTTCGCCGATTACGCCGATATGGACGGACCAATCGGAACGAAACCTTTTGCATCCTGTAGGGTATGACTCCCAGTTGGTCCCGTAAAAAAACATTTTGCATTTTTTCATTGTTTACCCCTTTTTTTTTTGCAAAAACGCAGTTTCGTACAAGCTACGTATGATCACCGATTGCGCCGAGATGGATGGATCAATCCGAACGAAAACTTTTGTATCTTGTAGGTTATGATTCCCACTAGAATCGGGATAACCCATTTTGCATTTTGTCATTGTTTTCCCTGTTTTACTCTGTTTTGTTGAAAATTGTTTCGAAACAAACATTGCTGTTTCGTCCACGTCATGTATATCCGCCAATTACTCCGAAATGGATTGACCAATCGAAATTGGAAGAACTGCTCCGATGGCCACTAAAAAATGTGAAATAAAAAAATTTTTGGAAAAAAAAAAATACAACCGACTTCGGAATGCACTGAAAAGAATAAAATAATTTTAATTTATATTTCGGAGACGGCGCAAAATTAAAAATTTTCTATATTTAAACTTGCTAGATTTCTGGATCCTTTTATATGTGCGCCGTCTCCGAAATATAAATCAAAATTATTTCATTCTTTTCAGTGCATTCCGAAGTCGGTTGTATTTTATTTGCAAAAATTATTTTGTTGTAGAAATGTTTCTAACTTTACACGTTCTGTTTTACAGAGGACAGAAACAAAAGGAATCTGTCCAGGTTACGATTGAAGAAAATGTTTTCTGGATACCTTTCCCAGAAAACAGAAATAAAGTTGGTCAGAGATATGTGTCTGACTTATTGTAAGAAGTAAGAATTATTGTAAGAAGAATGTTTTGTCTTGTAGAAAACATACAGATGTGGTGCGCATCTCAGAAAACGTCCTTTGCGAAAAATGCGAAAATCAAAATGTCCTATATAATACAGATGACAGTCTTGTCGTAGAAGTCGGGCATGTAGATAAGGGGCACATTTTAGAACATGTACCCGATGGCCGCCGCATTATCGATGTCGAATTTTTCATAAACGAAGTGCACGGAACATTTGACAATCACGCATGAGGCAATGAATGTCACTTTCGCGATTAGAAAATGATCAGTACTTACCACTCGTCTGGGAACCTGGCCCTTCCGGCTGCTCAGGAAGGGAGCGGGGCTCAGGGGAGGTGAGAGAAAATCTGACCCACGAGCGTGTATGATTACTTGCTTTAATGTGGCCGAAACGGGCCGTGTCAGAGAAACGGCAGGTAGGGAATTCCGCGGTACACTTTTGACGGAAAGAAAAAAAGGTACGCGACCGCCAAGTGCGGCAAGAGGATTCATTCATTCATTCATTTCCATGGTTGAGGCTGACCGGGCACTCAGTCCTACTGGACCATTGTACCCGGGCCGTAAGGCAGCCTCCTTACTGGCTGTGTCTTGTCATTTGAGCCTCTGTTGCATAGCGTAGAAGCTTCATTGCCGAGTCAGCCGAGATTCTAAACGATGTGGATTCCGGGGCCCCCAGTATTGATTCCCTTAGGGCCCCTAGCTTCTTACACCGTAGCAGTACATGGAGGGGAGTCTCGTCCTCCTCTTGGCACCTTGGGCATGTTGACTCAAGGGTGAGTCCCAAGCGTACAAGGTGCTTCCTCGTGTACCAGTGTCCTGTCACCAGTCCTACGAGTAAGCGCAACTGTGCCCGGCCTAGGTTCAATAAAACATCCCCTAGTCTCTGCGACGGTCCCTCAAGGAGGTACCGTGTGTGTCCCATGCCATCTGCGTTGTGCCAGAGCCTGAGGAATTCCTGGTTCAACCAGTCCTTGGTTAGGCCCTTTAGCATGCTGCCTGAGACACCTATGGGGTACGTGGGGCTCAGCTGTGTGCTCGTCGCCCCCAGCTGAGCCAGTTCATTAGCCCTTTCATTTCCTGTGATGCCAGCATGACCTGGCACCCATAGCAACTTGACTCTGTTATTCTGAGACAGTTGATTTAATGTCAGTGTACAGTCCCTGACTAACTTGGACCCTGTTTCCACTTTGTGTAAGGCACCAAGTGCGGCGAGACTGTCACTGCATATGTAGATATGCTTTCCTGTGTGGGCTCTGTCCAGGTTGTAGTTGGCACAGGCCCAAATCGCAAATACCTCCGCTTGGAAGACAGAGACGTGTTGGCCCAGTGTGTAGGCCAGTTCGATTTTCGGGCTGCTTCCCCATATTCCAGCTCCGGTACCAATTCTGGTTTTGGAGCCGTCTGTAAACCAGACTAGCCCCCCCGGCATTAGAATGTCGTCAGGGTTGCGCATCCATTTCTCCTTGTCTGGGAGTATTATTTCATATTTACGTCTGAAAACGTACGCAGTATTGCAGCGGTCACTCCCTATGGTCAGAATTGCTTCCGACTCCAATTCCGCGAGGATCGTGTGGTGCCCGCTACTCAGCTGCGACCAATTTCCAGCTTGGTATAGTCGGATGGCTGCTTTCCAGGCCGCCGCCCTTATCGTTAAGTGGGGTGGCTTGATGTCAAGCAGTGCACCCAACGCCAGGGTGGGCGTCGTGGGTAACGCACCTGTTATCCCCAGCAACGCAATGCGATAAATCCTATCTATTGTCCTTCTGTGCGCTCCCCTCTTCAAGGAGGTCCACCACACAATTGAGGCATAGGTAAAAATAGGTTCGAGGATGGCCTGGTAGATCCATTTTACCACCCTAGGTTTTAACCCCCACGTGGGGCCGAACATTCTGCGGCAAGCCCAGTAAGTGTTGATTGCTTTCCGGGTCTGCACATTGATGTGGCTCCTCCATGTGAGTTTCTTATCTAGTATTACGCCTAGATATTTCACCTCGTCAGTTAATTGTAGCTGCTTTCCGAAAAGGGAGGGAGCCTTAAAATAAAAGCGTCGCCTCCTCGTAAAAAGAACCAGCTCCGTTTTGATCGGGTTGACCGTTAAAGAATGGCTTTGACACCATGTTTCAACGAGTGTGATTGCGTTTTGCAATCTCCTCGATAGTTCCAGAGGGTGTCTGCCTTTGACCGAGATGGACAGGTCATCCGCATATCCTTGTACGTTATAGCCTTCTCGGACGAGTACCCGTATAAGGTCGTCCACCGTAAGGGTCCACAGCAGGGGAGACAGAACCCCTCCCTGCGGGCAGCCCCTTAAAATGTCCGCCCTCACCGTAGTCTCGCCCAGACTCGCTGTAGCTGTTCTATTGGCCAGCATATTACGGATCCATCTTATGACGGAATCCTCGATGTTATAACTCTTCGCAGCTTCCTGTATGGCATCGTGCGGTGTATTGTCGAATGCCCCCTCGATGTCCAGGAAGATGCAGAGGGTGGATTCGCCGTTCGATAAAGCACTTTCGATGAAACTCACCATGTTGTGAAGTGCCGTCTCGACAGATTTGCCAGTTTGATAGGCGTGTTGAGAGGGGTGCAATGGTCTCCTGATCAGAGCCCCATCTCTGATGTGCCTGTCAACCAATCTTTCCAGTGTTTTGAGAAGGAAGGATGTCAGGCTGATGGGTCTAAATGACTTCGCTTGGTCGTAACTCGCTTTCCCCGGCTTGGGGATGAATACTGTCCTGGAGAGTCTCCAGGCTTCAGGTATATACCCCTTCGCCAGACAGGATTTAAAGATTAGGCCCAGGCGCCTGTACAGCTCTTCACCGCCCTCCTGTAGGAGTGCCGGGAAGATCCCGTCTGTGCCTGGGCTCTTGAATCTTTTGAAGGAGTTGACAGCCCACTTCAGTCTATCCTGATTTATCACCTTCTCGGCCATTTTCCAGTCCGTTGTAACGTGGTCGATACGTATGGCACCGTTCTGGTGCCGTCCGTGACCGTCCACTACTGAGCCCGGAAAGTGTACCTGAATCAGGTGTTCCAGGGTGTCTTTGTGGTTGTTCGTCATTCCCCCATTTGGGAGTCTGATCCGATCCAACTTTGGTAAGGGGCCGTTAGAGAAAACCTTCCTTAACCTGGCCACCAGTGGTAGTGCCTCGGTCTCTTTGCAGAAGTTCTTCCAGGCCAGCCTCTTGTTAGTTCTGATTTGTCTCTTGTAATCTTTCTGGGACCTCTTATAATTGTCCCAGGCTGATTCCGAGTTAGCCTTCATGGCTTTATTCAGCAGCTTTCGGGTTTCCCTTCTGGATTTGTCCAGCTCTCTGTTCCACCAGGGAACCCTTTTGCCGCTGTTCTTAGTTTTGGCAGGACAGGCTGCTTCATAGGCTTGAACAATGGCGGTGTTCAGATGTGTGACCGCTCGCTCGATCTCGCCCTCGGTCCTGGGACGTTGCCAGTACCCTTTGAGCCTACTGGCCAGTTCCTCTTTGTAGAGTGCCCAGTTAGTGGCCTTAGGGTTCCTGTATACGTCGTCAGTACCGTTTGTCCTGTTGCCCCTCAACTTGAAAGTGATCAGGCGGTGGTCCGAGAGTGTGACTTCATCTCGGACCTTCCAGTCCTCAATGACTTGTGCTACCTTTGTGGTGCCCAGAGTCAGATCGATTACCTCTTGTCTTCTGGAGGTAACAAAGGTGGGTACTGAGCCCGTGTTGAGTATTTCCAATCTTGTTGTGGCGAGGTATTCCAGCAACGCTGTGCCTCGTCTATTGGTATTTGTGCTGCCCCATACGGTGTGGTGTGAATTAGCATCGCAACCAATCACCAGGTGCAGATCGTTGGCGTCACAGTGATCGATCAGCGCTCCGAGTTCCCTTGTTGGTGGTGGGTCCTCTGAGTCATACGGGAGGTATGCCGAGCAGACAACTAGTTCCGCTGTGCTCCCTCCGAGGTTAAGATATATCTTAACCGCTGACAGATCGCCTGTGCAGAATTCATGTAGTCTAAGGGCCGTTAGATCTCTTTTTACAAAGATACAGGCCCTGGGTCTTATGGATGAGGTGTCATAAAAGAGTGACCCCTCTCTCGTATCTAGTCCTCCTACCCGTTCCTTGCAAATCCAAGGTTCTTGTATGAGGACTATGTCTGTCTGCCCCATCGCTAGGCGGCGCAGGAGAATGTCCGTTGCTGCCTTGCAATGTTGCAAATTGATCTGCGAGAATCTGGTGCCGTCTACCACCCTGTTGGTGGCAGAATTGGCCCGTTCTCGCTTAGTGCAAATGGGTTTGGCACGTTCCCCAAAGGGGCCCATGGTCCTTACCTTGGAGGGGGGCCCTTACCAGAGCCTCTCCCTCTTTTGCTGATTGACCCGTCCTTCAGGGTGCTTGGTAGGGTGCGTTGCCACCCCTTTTGCACCCCTGCTATCCCGGTCTTCTTCGTCGCCTCCGCCTTAGTTGGCCTCCCCCTAGACTTGCTAGTCTTGGGGGGGCACTCGCTAGGCGGAGGTGTTGCTGTCCTCTCTTCCGATTGTCTTTTTGAAGGGCCGGCTACCGCGTCTCGCTTCGAGATCTCCAGTGTTGTGGTGGAGCTGGGAGGAGCCATGAGGGTTCCCTGGGTCGCATCTGGCGGCGCCCCTGGTTCCCCATCACCTCTCCCTTCCCCGCTCCCATTGTCTTCTTTCCCCGGGGCCGCTACACTGGGCACCGGTTCTCCATCTAATCGTTTGGGTTCCTCCGTGGAACCGGCAGGTCCCTCCCTGAAGAGAGCCCTGCGTAGTCCCACGTGAACCTCAAAACTTTGCCGGCTGATGGCGGTGTATGACTCCGGGTCAATCCCCAGGACGAGAGTCACCGAGTTAGGTCCCTCTCTCCTGTTCCAGATCCTCCATAGGCCTGTGCGGAGTCCTGTGTTCTGTCCCTCCATCATTCTTAGAATGATGTCGGTCGCTGTTGGGGGGCCGGGAATGACCGTCAGCATCCTTTTTAAACGTGGAAGGCGCTGCTTTTCTAAGATTTGTAAAGCTGCGCCCTTCCACGGTTCCATGCGGGCGATTATGGTTTTCAGCCATTCCACCGCATTGGTGTCTGCGCAGGTCACCATGAGGATTCCTCCTCCGAACCGGCAGTCGTCAAAGCGTGGCATGGTTCCCCCTTTTGGGGTCCCACACAACGCGTTAACAATCGCCCGCTCGATTAATGTGGCCTGTGCCTCTGTGAGGACTTCCTCCGGATAGTTGGCCGGCGCGATGGCCAGCCTCCTTTCTGTGGTCAGCGCCTCCTTGAAGCTGACTGGCGCCGGGAAGATTTGCTGGCGCCGTTTCGCTAGTGGTTGCGTAACTGGGGGGGATTCGGATGGCCGTGACCTTTTGAGTCCCTTGCCATCAGATTCCTTGTCTCCCGTCTGCGACGTCGCTACGCTGGGTTGCCCTATCGCAAGGCCTCCCTTCGCAGCGTCCGTCGTACCGGTTTCCCGATTCCCGCACTTCACGTTCGTGGGTGCCGCCGCGCCGGTGTTCCCGTCCAGCGCAAGCCGCGCTTTCCGGGCCCTCCGTTTGGCTGCCCCACTACGTCTAATCTTCCTCAGTCCTTCCGATCCTGGTTTAGGGATTCCTCCCTGCCCAGTCTCAGTCGTGACTGAGGAAGATTCTTCCTCGAGGGTGAGTGCGTCCAGGGCCGGCAAGGTTGGATCCTCGCCCGCCACGGATGCGCTCACTCCGGTTTCTCCCGTCGCAGGTGCCTCAGAAGCGGTTCCCATTACTGGGTCCCTTGCTTCCTCCGCTGCCCCGCTGGGGGGGTTCGATGTTTGTGTCTCTGTGTTGTTTTTGTTGTTGTTTATTTTGTTCGTTTCCATGTGTGTCCCACGAGTAGTCGGGAAGTATAGGTCCACCCCTGCAGAGCCCGCATACAGGGGTAAGGCTAAATACAATGGGGTGGCGCCTGGTTCCCCAAGGGCATCGTTCAAGACACCATTACCCCGGTGCCATCCAGTCCTCGGCACGATTGCTTCCACCTTAACTTGGGAAGCTGGTCCGCGACAGGGCCTTAGTTCACCAACCAGGGTTTTTTAAGCCCTGGGGATCCCCTATAGCACCTGTTGGCCGTTGCCGTCCACAGGATCACCTTCCTCCGCGTTCCGGTCACCAAAGGCGATCCGGTTCGTGGTGTCCGGCGACCTGCTTGCAGCCACGGTCGTTCTCCTATCCGCCACCCGGAGACGCGCTCGGTTGGGGCTCAGCCGTGATCGACCTAAGTCAATCGATTCCCCGCATCCCTTACGGGGGTTGGGGAATTCCGAGCGGCAAGAGGAACCGCGATGAGGAAATTCCCAGTACAAAAAGAATACGTCCGAACGCAACGGAACTATCAATAGGGGCCGAATACAAAATGTCGTTGCTCCTAGATGTCCAAAATACAATAGAAAATAAAAAAAATTTTGGAAAAAAAAGTACGACCGTCTTCGGAATGCACTAAAAAGGACGAAATAATTTTAATTTATATCTCGGAGACGGCGCAAAATTAAAAATTTTCTACATTGGAATTTTTCAAAATTCTTTAATCCTTTTACATATTTTCACATTAGCAACATCTTTCATTCACACAATTTTTAATTTTGCGCCGTCTCCGAAATATAAATTAAAATTATTTCGTCCTTTTTAGTGCATTCCGAAGTCGGTTGTATTTTTCTTCCAAAAAATTTTTCATTTCACATTTTTTAGTGGCGATTGGAGCATTCCTTGAAAAGTTCAACAAAGGGATGGGAAGAGAAGGGCTGGGAAGGGCAGGGTAGTGAAGGGAAGGGCAGGGAATGTTGCAAATGGGATCATCGTGGAAACATCTCCGGCCGCAAAATGTAATACTAGGCTTCATCGATATCAGGCCGAATATACGTGAAATAGCACGTTTTTTTGCGATAAAAGCGGAAAAAATGTAGAAATCCGAACCGGGTTTTTTTACGGGACCAACTGGGAGTCATACCCTACAAGATGCAAAAGGTTTGGTTCCGATTGGTCCATCCATCTCGGCGTAATCGGGGCACATACATAAAAAAAAAATATATATATATATACATGTCGAATTGAGTAACCTCCTTCTTATTCGAAGTCGGTTAAATATGGATTAGTCGGGAACGCGGGCGCGGGTTCTGGGGTACCCGTTCGCGATTGTTAATCGGAGGCACGGTGACCGCGACGAAACCGACAACGATACACTGCGCACGAGTTTGCGGAACGAAGATGTCCTTCGTTCAAACGCAGGGAACGAAACCGTCGGTTAGTTCGGCGCAAACCGTTGCGATTCCAATTTCGAGTCGCCGAAACTCGAAATTGGCGCGATGCCTGGCAGCGAGTCGAAGGGGCAAAGGGTTGACCTCGAGGGTCCTCGCCTCTCGGGTCCGGTCGCAAAAGTCGCGCGGGAGGGACGGAGGACGATAGCGAGCCCGACAGTTTTCCCGCTAGCACACGTCGATCCTCTCACACGTTCTCTCACACACGATCAAAATTCAAAAGCAGGAGGCGTGCGTCCTACCTGGACATTGGCGATGGTCCCTCCGCAAGCGGTCGTGTTGGGTAGCTCGCTACGCGAAACAACAGACGGTACTCCAACACACACACGAAACGAGGACAATAGCCGCAAAACAAACGTAACTCAGAAACGGTAGTCGTGACTCGAATAGAGAACACTCCCGCTCACTCTCGCTGCTAGCGCGCTAATCCCTCATCGTCTTCGCGATCTCGCCGGCTCGTGGTTCCCCCTCCCCAGGGAGTTCGGTTAGCGGAACGTGTCGCCAGATTTCAGCATTCTTCAGCCGAGTCCTGGGGCGTCCACTCTGGGCTGGCGTAGGAGACGACGGCTTACTGTTTCCCGAGGTCAGGCAATTTCGACCGGCCAGCCGGGTCATCCATCGGCGCGGCGGGCCCGTCCGACGCTCCCTCGCCCGCGTGGACGTCTGCCGCGACCGGCGGTGGCGTCGCTTCGCGATACAAAAGAAAAATAAAATAAAACCTATCGCGGACACTATCTCCGTCCACACCAGGGGGGATCGCTAGGGTAGAGGGAGCGAGCGCGCCTTTCCCAATCTAGCCTCATGACAGGGCGAAAATCAGCCTCGTCACAAAATGAAGCCGTAATAGTCGGAACTATCACAATCGGAATTGGCTATGCGCAATTAGAAGAATTATGTGCCACCATTAATATGCCCTGCATGGCTGAAAAGACTTACCGAAGTTATCGTGAAAAGGTTGTAGATGAATTTATGAACAGTGCAATGCGTAACATGCAAGCAGCAGGTGAAGAAGAACGATGACTATCACTTGAAAACAATGAAGTTGTCAACGGTATTCCATATATTACTGTTTGAATGGATGGTAGTTGAATGAAGAAATCATACGGAACAAATTATAATTCACTTTCCGGTGTTGGTGCTATTATTGGTTTCCATACAGGAAAAGTTCTCTTCATTGGTGTTCGGGATCCTAGTTACCGACGTCGCGTCGGCTAGGTAATTAGGAGCGAACCTTTCAAGATGTCTCGCGTAGCTACTCTTTTTTTCCGCAAGGGGGGGGGGGGATCCCTTCGGATCCCCCGGGGGGACCGCTCCCCGGGGGTATGTAGTGCTGTTCTCCATTAAAATACCCCTCCTTGACTCTTCTTGATGCTTCATCCACCGCCATAGCCTCTCGGTACCAAGCCAACGGCGATTACTTCAGAAGGTGAGGTAAAAGGATACATAGTTACGTTATCCAGAATGTTTGATTGACCAAGTTTATAAAACACTGTTCCCACAAGCTACACCTAGTGTACCAGTTTGGTAGATATTCCCTCACCTGAACTACTTCTATATTTATTAATTATTAGGGTTCACAGTCGCTAGTGAGTAGGGCCTGCGTTTCTGGTTGAATGACGTAGTCGAGCTTCGCGCTCTCTTTCATAAGCCTCTTTGTTCAACATAATCCTCTTGACTAGCGCGATTGCATCTATCCTGCTACCCTTCTCTTTAATTAGCCTAATAAAGTTGTTTTTATCAAAAGTACCGTGGGTATCCTCAAAGTTTTTTCTTGCCTCGGTCCATAGGGGGCACTCAAAAATCGCATGGTCGGCATCGTCTTCAGGGGAATTGCATTGTTCGCACGTAGGTGAGTTTACTTTCCCAATCTTGTGGCGGTATTCGGCAAAAACCCCGTGCCCTGAGTGTACCTGAGTCAAATGGTAGTCCAGCGTCTTCGGACCCCAGGCCAGCCACTCAGCAATGTTGAGGATGAGCTCGCGTGTCCATTTGCCATATCTGGCTCCGTTCCATTCACTTTGCCAGGCGTCGAGTTCCTCTTGTTTGAGCTTTTCTTTAATCTCTCTTTTCTCTGTATTTGTCATATTTTTTTTCCTTCTGAGGCTATTGCAAATTGACCTATTAGCCCTTGCCTGCAAATGGATGGGGGGGATCCCCGCAATTACATTCAGCGCACAGATTGCGGCCGTCCGATACGATCGAGTGAGTCTAATTAGCATTGTTTTTTGTACCGACTCCAAATTCGCCTTGATGAAGTTGTAGCAGCAGGTTTCGGACCATACGGGTTAGGCATACATTACGATGGATTGTACCACTTTATAATACAGGAGACGCGCAGGGTGGCCACCGCCGCGAACTCTGGGCATGATACCAGCAACAGCCCCGGCCACCTTCAGGGCCTTGTCCGTGGTCCTTTCTATGTGGGCTTTAAAGCATCGGCCTGGCTCTAAGGTGACACCTAAGTATTTAAGTTCTGTGACTCTTTTAGCCTTTGCTTCTTCCACCCTGATGTCTAGGTCCTCTTGGGATCTCCTGCCCGCCAGGAGAATGTATTCGGTCTTGTGCTCCGGCATAGTAAGGCCCGTGCGTTCGAGCCATTCCGCCGCTATTTTAAGGGCTCTCGTAGCCCTATAACGGATAACCTCCAGTTGCTTGTCCTCTATTAAAATGGCAGTGTCATCAGCATATCCAATCTTATACACGTCCTTCCCTAGATCGGCATTCAATATCCCATCGTAAACCATATCCCATAGTATAGGGCCTAGGACCGAACCTTGTAGGACTCCTGCATAAATGTCCTTAGAGATATTCCCTTGTCTAGTATCCGCGATAAGCATACGGTCATGAAGGTAGTCGCGGAAGACCCTTACTAGATATTCTGGGAATCTCCTTCTTCTGGCATCCTTCAAGATATCTTCCCATCTCAGGCAGTTGAATGCATTCTTGACGTCGATGGCGATCATAAGGCAGTGCTTACTCATGGTTGATGCCTCGTTCCAGATTCGACAAACTCTCTCTAAGGCGTGGATAGTACTCCTATTCTTCCTAAAGCCGTATTGGTGTTGTGATAAAGCGTACGGTCCGTTTTCCAGAATCGTCTCCATTCTCGATTTCCGAATGTATTCAAAGCATTTCGCCAGGATAGGCAGCAGGCATATTGACCTGTATCAGCTTACAGATCCGTCTTCATTTCTGCCTTTAGGGATCAAAGCTAGATTCGCTTGCTTCCACCTTTACGGGAAATATCCCCTGCGTAGGCATTCATTAAATAGGTGTTTGACTCCATGTCCCCAGAAGGAACATAATCCCTTAATCGTTGAACCGAGGATTCCATCGGGTCCTGGTGCCTTATTCGGTTTAATTCTCTTTACCGTCAATGTCAATTCCTCATTTTCACCTCATAGTCGATTGGAAACGGATCTACATGGTTATCTGGGGTCGCTGTGTGCAGGGTGTCCAAAGGCTTTACGGTGACGAAGAGGTTTTCGATGATCTTAATTGCCTCAGCTTCTTCCAGGATAGTACGCTGTTTAGTACCTTTTACTTTGCTTAAAACCGCCCTGTAGGGTCTATCCCAGGGGTCCCTGTCAATCTCCTTGCTTAGCTCTTCCCAAGCTTTCTTTTTACTAATCGCTATTTCTTTTTTCAGGTCCCTTCTGGCTTCACGGAGTCTCTCCTGCGGCTCAGGAATCTCAGGTTTGGATGCTTTTTTCCACAGCCGTTTTAACTTCCTTCGTTCTTTATGGGCCTTTCTCCTTAGGACACTGATGCTGTCGTTCCACCAGTGGTTTCGGGGCTTATATCCGAGGTGTGTAGGAGTCCCGGTTACCGACTCCTCTACCGCCGCCTCGAGGTTGTCTAGGGTGCTGTCAACACTCAGTTCAGTAAGTCGCGTTATTCTCTGCAAGAAACTGCGTTCGAAAGCCTTGTTGTCAATTTTCGCCCTATTGGCTGTCCTGCCATGGCGTGGGGCTTTCTGATTATTATTGTCAGGTGCCAGTATGTCAGCGAGATCATGACACGCGTACTTATGGTCTGATGCCGAGAACCAGTCTTCTACTTGGGTTGTCAGGACGTGAGTCACGGATCCTTCGTTAATGATCATAAAGTCTATTTTTGATCTCCTGTTGTTTCTTTCGAAAGTATATTCTCCTACGCTGTTTACAGGTGTGAATCCATTTTTTAGGCACATCCGCATGGTCTCAGTTCCTCTCCAATCATGCAATTTGGATCCCCAAGCGGGGGATTTTGCATTTAGGTCACCGAGTATTATTATGGTCTTGTTCGCGGGATTTCTCGTTGAGACAGATTCAACTTGATCCAGAGCTTCTGAGAAACTTTCTTTGTTCTAGGATGGAAGAAAGTAACAAGCTGGTGATCGAGTATTGACCGAAGGCTAAGGTGATGTGGCCCTTGCCTCTGTAAATGTGCTGGGTCCCCCCAGTTTTCTTGTGTCGACCCACTCTCCCTCCAATATCTCATAAGTAGCCCCTAACCATCCTTTTTATCCTCGACACGCATTTGCAATTTCCTAGTATTTCAGGTAACCTGACCTTTCCTTTCTAGCCATTTTCTCGTGTGACACGAATATTTATGTATCCGGGCCTTTTTCCCTTTCTCGTCCTATATCAGTCTCCAACTGACCCATGGTCCCGACATCTTTTTATCTTCAGCATGTATTTCCCAGTATCCCTATCCCGACCTTTCCTTTCTAGCCATTTTCTCGTGTGATACGAATATTTATGTATCCGGGCCTTTTTCCTTTTTCGTCCGATCCGATATCGGATCGCTCCTTAAAAAGGTCCTTTTCTCCTATTCATTAGGCAACGACATATTTATGTGTCCGGTACCATTTTCTGGAATTCTGCCCAAGTCCCCTCTTATTTTCCAAACGATCCCTACTCCTGATTTTTCCGCCAAAACCCTCTTATATAAGGAGGACTCGAGCCACGAAACTACAGTATTCTAACTATATTCTATCGACACTCTGTCAGTGCTACACGCACCTACGATCATTGCACTCAGTTTGTGTGAACTTTGTAACAACGTATAATAAAAGTAAAACCAAACCAACTCGCCTTCTTTGATTCGACAACACTTCATCCAGTTGCCGTGATTACAACCGCTGCTAGATTCTCATTGTCGCATTCCATACCTGCCCCACATCGGTATGGTTCGCTGATCGCCACCTCGTCAAGGTTTTTCTCCACTATTATTTGGGTAAGTATATCCTGCGCAAGAGAGCACCTGTTTAAGTTTATCTGTGCAATCCTCAATCCGAATTTTGTTTTCCGTACTTCCTCCTGTTAAGTTCTTCCTTGTACCCTTGGGGCAGCGCAAGGAGGATGCAATATGCGTGACCATTTCTTCGGGGGCTCCATTGGCCACGCAAATCCTGCATCTTGGCTTCTCCGCCTTACAGTCCGATATAGTATGACCGTTTTATCCGCACCTACGGCAGGTAACTTGGCCATCCCGGTTATTTTTGTACATGGCAGCGACGTGTCCGAGCTCATGACATAAGTAGCATCTGATGATATTCGGGAATTCCCGCACCCTGCTACTCACCCAGCCTATCTTTATCTTGTCCCCCTCGTTAATCTTGCTCAGAGCGCTCGCCGCTCCTTCGATTATCGCGGTGCGCATCCCGTAGTATGACGGTCAAAATTTGCATTTTATCTTGTCAGGGCCGGTACCCGCTTTTTTGGCGACCGTGTCTGCTATTTCCTTCAGCGTTAAGGAAGGGTCAAGGTCCCTGACCTCCAAGGTTTTTTTCGGGACAAGCCTCGAAGCAAGCTTATTGTCGCCCAGGGCTTCGGCAATTTGCTTATGCAAGTCAGAGCCGTCTTTCTGCCACTCCAGTTCAATTATCAGATCGCCCTTCCTTGATTGTCTCATTTTCCGGACGCCGCTGACTTCGTCTCCCATTTTCTTTCGCACCTCCTGGTTACCTCTGCAAAGGTTTCATTTTCTCTCATTTTGACAGCAATGGCTTCGCACTTATTCGGTAAGATTTTGTTTCTGAATCCGGGAACAGGTCGATTTCCCTTTTCAGTATCTTCAGCTTGAATATTTCCATTCATCCTGCCCTTGGGGTTGTCTTCGTTGTTCCCTCTTTCCTGCTTTTTTCTTTTCCTCTTTCCCCTCCTCATCTCCCACTCAGAGTCCGAGTTAGGGTCGGTTGAGAGGTCATCGGGTCTACGGAGAATTTGAATGTCTCTGATCACCGGTTTGGATCGCTCAGTACGGGTGTCCTTTTTACCTATTCTACTTCTTTTGTCCAAGTCTCTGAGAGGGGGAGTGGCATCCTTTCTCTTTTCACCTGGGATATTCATCAGGTCACCTCTCTCGGTCCTATGTAGGTTTTCCTGAGTAGCTCTGTGTGTCTCGGTTATGCCGACGGGCGGCCAGTTCGCGTTGTCTCCGTCCTTCCATTTGCTTCTCTTCCCTGGAAAGATCGGTACTCTAAACGTCCTGTTCTGGAGCTTTTCTTCCTTATATAGCCTCTCCACATTTGCCGCAATGCTACAGGCTCTCTTTATTTTTTTCGTTTAACATATTACACGTTTCCTTGGCCGCGGGGTTCGCGCCTTTGACTCTATTCATGCAGGTGTTTAATGATTCAAAGTTGATAGCCATGATGCCGAGAATTTCCAGGCGTGGCTTGAATCTGTTTCTCCTCGTCGCCGGTGAGATCCACCTCACGAAGCGTGGTTTCTGCATTGAGAGCTTTCTTTTCTTTTTCTTTAATTAGGGAGGTATTAGGTGTCCTCGGACTGCGGATAAGAGCGTTCTTCGGCGTGAAGACCTTTCTCTCTTCCATAATAATCCTAGCTGGATCGGTAGAGGTGGGGCCGCTGGGTTCGTCGGCTCTCTCTTTCGCCTCTTTGTTCCGTTCCTTATCCTCGGCTAGCAGTTTCGCCTCCTTTATACCATTCGTTCCAACCGTACCAGTAGTCAATTTAGACGCAGCAGCCTGGGCGTCCACCGCCAGCGTCCCACGGTCGTTTGCTGACGATCTGGGGGGGCCCGCTTCACCACCACCCTCCAGACCGGTACTGGGATTTCCGAGGTTCCCTGCACCGTAACTTATTTTTTTAATCGTTGTACTGTTCATATTTATTTATGGTTGTTGTTTGTTAATTCTTTGTCCGTAGATTAGCCGTAGTCGTGATAAAGCCGTGATTGTCTGTCTCGAATTACCGTTTGGATATGCCATTGTCGTTCCTAAGTTTCCGGTTGAGTAAGTAAGCCTCCCTGTATGTTTCCTTATCACGAGCAACGTGTGTAGCGTGGGGTAAAAAGATCCAAGCCCTGTTAACGTTTTTACTCTCCATCTTGTCGGGAATGGAAGTATACGCCGCACAGTGGGGTATTCGGCCCGAAAAACGGGAAAAAGTCGTTTGTCGCGACTACCCTCAAAATGAAAAAAAAATCTATAGAGGTACTTAGCTAAAGATTGGGGCCATAATGTGGTGTAATTTTTTTTCACATTTCTTAATTATTAACGAAGCTACACGGCTTTAAAGTAGTCAACCTCAAAATGATCAAGAAATAGAATACTTATTTACGACGTTGTTGTTTACTTAATTCAACTAATTTGTAATGGATTTAAATGTCCTGGATATGTACTTTAATAATATCGTACCTTGATTTTGATGTTGTTAATATTTTTGGAATTATATGCTGTTTAATGTTTTATATTTTCATTCTCAAATTCAAAAGCGTGTTTAGTATAATTCAGTGTTCTGTCTAGTATCACTATAAAGGGCAGAACCTTAGCTTTAATATAAAAAAAAAATTAGCTGCTACTGAGGTAACTGCACCGGTTTTTGTTATTAGAGGCACTAACGCGTCACCGGTATCGGCATGTTTCGCCGTAAGTCTCGCTTACGTTTGAATTTTTATCTCTGAAGCTATTTGTTAAATTGTCCGACTTTCTTTTTTATTTTACCCAGGAAGGATCGGACTGTCTAAATATATTTTTATTCGGTTGAAAACTATATTGTTTAGGCGTATTTTAAGGTCGTAATTAAATATTGAAGTAGCCGGTATGTCCCGTACCAGGTAGATGGGACGTGCAGAAATATTTCATTACAAATTACAGGTAGTAAACTAACGATACAATGGAAAAAAATGATATCAGCGGATACCTGACTTTGCATTGGAAAAACCTAGCGAAGCAAGTCCTTTCTTTTGTGACAGTGTGGTCATGTACCACCATTCTTATTTTTATAACTTTTCGGCCTTCCCGTTAGGCCTCATCGTGTTTTTACCAGAGTTTGAAGGGTACACTCATTTTTATGTTTTCCGCATGTTTTATTAGAGTCGAAGGTAGCCTTGGGCTTATTACTTGCTGCGGTCATTACAACGGGACCTTCGGGGTCCTTGCGTGGGCCACTCGTGGGCCACTCGACAATTTCCCTTTTCATGTCCAAATTATTTTCAACCCCACCACTAGTTGTACGTCCCCTTAATTTTAAGTTGTAGTTGGTGGGCGAATCTGCATTTTTGTCAAATTGTATACGCCCACCCGAAACCGATAAATACCGATGCACAGCCTTCGATGACAGAATCATTCAAGAGTTTTTGTAGCAGCATTAAAGATTAAATAAGATAGTTTGCGATTTCTGTCCGATTTTTCGAGTCACTGTGTTTAGTTGTTATAGTGCAGTTTAAGTTTAAGTATTAATATAAGACTATTTGTGAAGTGAAGTTATTAATGATGGATTCAAGTGAACCAGGTAAGTGATTCATTTGTACACGATTCTGCTGTTGTAATACGTAACTTCCTTACTGTTATACCCTGCTGAGTATCTTGCATGTTATATTGTCAACATTTGTTTATAAATATCAGGTTCTTCGGGTATCAAAATTATGACAATGATGCAGCTGTATGATATTATGCAGCAACATGAGCACGGAACGTTCGACGAAAAGTTCGATTTTTTAGAAACAAAATTAATCGCTTCCGACGACTACTCACCTCAGGAGGAACAGATCATGAGGCAAAAATTAAGAAACTTAAGACAGCGTTTTAAGAATAGGTGGCAATTAGCAAAAAGGCGTCATGACTTGTTCCTCAGCCAAAATCAAAATTGGCTCATCGGGATTGCAGAATTCCCAGTGGCACGATCCAAGCAAGGCCGACCCAAAAAATCTTTTTTAGATTTAAGCGAGTGCGGAAAAAGAAAGAGAACAGAAGGAATCCGGAAAATTTGGAGGTGGAGGAACTAAGTTTTGCAATGCAAAAGAAGTTTCGCGAATTTGGCCAATTGGAGGCGTCGAAATTAATCAAGGAAGTTACAACTGCTCCTATAACAGCGAAGAAATACCGGACTGCGTACGAGGATAGTATACAACAGAAAAGGAATACATTATCCGTAGTGAAAGCTATGCCCATATTCGTGGATGCTGGTTTATCGCGCGCGCAGTACGAAATAATTCGTACGAGTGACAAGAACCTGTTCCCTTGTTATTCGAAAATTCAGGCAGCAAAAAGGGACTGTTATCCAAGTAAGGAGGCATTTATTGTAACAGCCACTTCTGCCGAAGTGAAACTACAAGCCCTGTTGGATCACACCGCATCCAGGCTAATCATGCACTTAGGGGAGGCAATATCTGATATAAATACAGCTGAACGCGCCTCGATGGAGATGGTGCTGAAATGGGGATGTGATGGTGCGCATCAAAGCCAATATAAACAAAGATTTGATAGCGACAATGATTCGGATGCACAAATTTTTCAAAGTTCAATGGTTCCTTTGCGGCTGGTCTCTGGTAATAGCAGATCCGTACATCTATGTTTCTTATCAGTCAAAATGTTTGTGATTTAGAAGAATATTGTAAAAAAGGCTAATTAATTTTAGGTACAACAATTGTGTGGCAGAATGAAACTCCATCTTCACCTCGCTATTGTCGACCAATTCGCCTAGTATTTCATAAAGAGACGTGCAGTGTTATAAAGGAAGAAGTGAATCACGTGCAACAGCAAATTGATAATTTGCAAGATACTACAATTGGAGGTGATAAAAACCGATTCATACATCTTCTACAGAAGTTTTTATTCTCAATATTATAATACAAACGTCTAATTTTTTTTTTTTTTGCAGACATTACTGTGAAATACACGTTGCTGATGACCATGGTGGATGCAAAAGTGTGTAATGCCATCACCGACACCGTTTCCACAATGAGGTGTTACATTTGCGGGGCCACATCCAAGACTTTTAATAATTTATTGGAGGAACAGAATATTAATCCCAACATCCAATTTGGATTATCGATATTGCACACGAGAATACGATTCATGGAAAATTTATTACATCTGGCATATAAGCTGCCAATTACAAAATGGCAAGTAAGGTCAAAAGCCGACAAAGATGTGGTTGAGAAAAAAAAGAAGGAGATTCAGGGCAGGTTTAAACGAGAAATGGGTTTGATAGTAGATGTACCGAAACAAGGATACGGTAAGAATTGTATTGCTACTGTTTAAGAAAATATGCTTTTCGTCAAAATGATCTTGTACGACATCGTGATATAACGTTTCAGGCAATAGCAACGATGGCAATACCAGTCGGAGGTTTTTTAACGAAGATAATCTGTCTGCTGAAATAACTGGTGTAGATCCACGATTAATAAAGAGGTATATATACCTTAAGTACAATACGACCGGTCAATTTGACAAATTTCTTGAATTGTCTGTGCCTTTTTTTGACTATAACATATTTCATTTCTATGTTATCAATGGTTTCGAAATAATTGCTCTTGTTATTAACAGGTTTAAAGTAATTCTAGAGGCAATTTCAAGTGGCCATGCTATTAATATTAGTAACTTTAAAATATATGCCACGGAGACAGCCAAGCTGTACGTCAGCCTCTATCCGTGGCATCCAATGACTCCTACGGTGCACAAGGTACTTATGCATGGGCCATTGGTAATAGAATATGCACTAGTACCCATTGGGAAACTGTCGGAGGAAGCGGCCGAAGCCCAAAATAAAAATATTCGGGCGTTTCGCGAACATCATGCCCGAAAATTTTCAAGACAACAATGTAACATGGATGTTTTGTGCAGGTAGGATTAGATGTCGATCCTTCAACTTCTTGCTTGTCTTTACAACTGAGTCACACAGTTCCTGATTACTTGTTCTTTAAAATAATAAACAGGTTATTACTCACCTCAGATCCCTTACTTTCGAGTATTAGGAAAAGGGTTATAAAAAAACCAAAAGAACTCTCCCTAGATACATTAGATTTAATTATATTAGAACAAACGTCCGGAGACGAGGGCGAAAATGAAGATGAGGGTGGAGATGAGGGTCGAGATCAAAATGTATTTGACGAAGACACCTGAGAAGAAGAATCGAGGAAAAAGTGAAATAAACACTGCAGTATAGATGAAAATTGAATATTCGATATTACTCTAACTCTACTCTACAAATATGTAATACCATCTAGTATCTATTCCTTCAGTAACAATTACGATAAAATATCATACACCATTTTTTCTTTTCTTCGCATTCCTAATATTATATCATTTTTCAGGATCTGCAATACAACAGGAAGACAAATTGCTGAAACGCATTATAAGTAAATGGCCTATTATTCGTTGGAATCAGTTGAAAAAATTATTTTATTTTATTTCAATTTTATTTTATTTATTTTATTTTATTTCAATTTAATTATTTCAGAAAGCATTTTTCATTCGGCACCATATTTTCAATAATTTATTTATAAATGTTATAAATAAATAATTTTTATTACTTATTTTGTACGCACAAGGCCTCAAATATGTACCATAATTGTAACAAATAAAAAAAGTTGGGATAAATACATGACTTTAGTCAGAAAATGTTTTTTCCCGTTTTTCGGGCCGAATACCCCACTGTGCGCCGATTGGTTCGTTATTATGTGCAGGAGTCCTTCCTGATTGGCAGAGACACCTGAACGGTGCTTATTGGCAGTTCGCCCAAGCAGCCGGGATCTTTAGGGGTTCCTAATTTGTCGGTGGCACAAGATGGCCGCCACTGAAATTCGTGTACCCACACGTACGCGTCTAGGCAGTGAAAGGTAAGTATTTATTTGTGGGTTCTGTGCGTCCTTTTGTTCCAGCTTACGTGGTTATGTTTGAGTATATTCCTGTATTATATGTACCATATGATGCTCACATTGTGTTAATTATTTTAAATTAATTATTTCCATCCTCGGGGTCGCAGCGCCATCTACCTGGAAGGCATGCAGCTGCTGGTGGACGACTGCAGCGCTCCTAAGATGTCTCTTCAATTTGGTGCCGCCTATTAGTGTATGCTTCAAGGTCAACATTATGTATGTATGTAATATATATATTATTATTAATATTACCTATATATTCTTGCCATTGCTGTTAATTGATATTAAATTATTATCATTCTATTATGGTTGCACATTACCTCGCCCGCCATCTGTGTTGCAGCGGGGTAACTGTTTTTCTGTTTCGGCGGACCTGGTGTATTAATGGCCGCCGCCACGCCTGTCACCGGGTGGAACTGTTTGGGTTTACACAAGCGTGGTGAGACTTCATGGGGGTTGTCGGTCTTATTTTATTAATCTAAACTCAGCTATATTTGTATTTAGGGTACTCGGTGTATTATCCATGCCTTTTTATTATTGCGGATTGCTTTGCTATGGTTGGCTCGCGGCATAGATCTGCCAGTCTCTGATTGGTCGTTATTATACTGAGCTACCAATCCTGCAATCTGCCTAGCCCTGGCTACGCCATCTAGTAAGGCATGTTAGTACTTCTCTATCCTAAAGCATATGCTTGTCAAACTTCGCGTGTTGTTACTTCGCGTGGCAAAAGCCGGTCTGTCTTTCCGCTGGCCTTCCGAAAGATGGTCATCAGGCGTTTGAGAGTGGTCACCTGGCTTCTTCCGTATGGTCCGGCATAGTTTGCTTTTGATTAGATTATTTATTTACTTATTTATTTTATTTGTTGACCTATCAACCGGTTCTTAATAGGAAATTCTATCTGTCGTCTGCTAAACCGTGTGAGTAGAAAGATGGCCGTCAGAATAACCGTCGCTCCGCGTATATCCAGGTAGCGTCACATTTCCTTTTTTCTCCTATAGATAGTCTTACACTCGCGAGCAGAGGGTGGAGGCGTCCGTACTCCACGACTTCCCGAGCCGTCCTCCTCGCGTAGCTACTATCGCCTATGCTCTCTTCCTCCACTTCCTGACTCGGGTAATCGCGACCGAAAAGTCAATATTAAGCAATCGCTGGCGAAATAAGGAGTGTTAGAGAGAGAGAGAGAGAAAAACTGAAAGAGTATTGTTGGAGTGTTTGTGGAGAGAGTTTTCCTGAGAAACGGAACGATCGCGCGAGTAAAATCATTTGGGACAATATCCGGGGAGTAAGCAGGATGCGGCAAAAGCTCCCAATTAAATTCACTAATTTTTTTTCATTTTAACGCTAAACCGCATACGATTCGAACAACGCTGTAAAAAATTAGTGAATTTAATTAGGAGCTTTTGCCGCATCCTGCTTACTCCCCGGATATTGTCCCAAATGATCTTCACTTATTTCGTGCCTAACAAAATTTTTTACTAGGGAAAAAGTAAAATTCTAAACAGGATGTACAAAATGAACTTTCAAGTTTTTTTGCATTAAAACCAGTCTTTCTACAGCAATGGAATTGAAAAGTTACCTTTAAGATGGCGAGAAATTGTAGACAGTGGAGGAAAATATATCATTGATTAAAATGTTTAATTGTGTTTTATTTACACTATTCAAAAATTTCCCGAAAATGCGCACGAACTTTTGGACTGACCTGATATATTGATGATTTTTGTTTTATAGAATACAGGGAGCAATAAAACACACTTTATATCTGGAAAGTTGTTTATTAATCATTAACTTTCTGAAATCAAAATGAACACAATAGTTATTCTGAGCAATCGACACATAATAAACCGCGGTGATCCATACACGTGAATTTTTTACATTTGGTACAGCAGAACCTTGTCATTCGACGTTTTTTTTATAATCGCAGCAGGCACCAATTTTTTTCTCAGATCCACAGGGTTGTGTTTGATCAGCGGAAGAAGTTTCACCAAGAATTGCTGCAATTTTCCTTTTTAGGCATCGGCTGAAACTTCGCATTTTACGGTGCTGGCGTAATCATGCGTCAGACAGCTTCCCTGATATTTCTTTTACAAATAATTGATGAGACATGGTTTTTTTTTATTATTAATTACGTTATGCGCATAAATAATGTGGTGTGTGTGTGCGGGAACTGTGTGGTCGCATGAGTGGAATGAATGCATGGTGTGAATGACGAGTGCTTGGAACTGAGCGAACGCGAGTGAATGTTTAGATTAAGAGATAGTGTCAGCGCCGAAAATCCTATGGATGACGGCGTGGGAGGGACGAGAACGTCGTGCGAGGCAAGATACTGTTGCAGTGCTTGAGAGTTCTTCGAGAGAGAAGCTTGCCAGGTGTCGAGAGTTGCGAGTTTTGGTGCACTATTAATAAGTTTATTTGTATACTTTGTAACGCTGGCACTGAAGGTGCACCGGTTAGGTGGCGCCGGGCGCCGCAGTGCCACGTGCGAGTCTCGTCCCGCGGACAGTGGTTGCTCGGAGCGCTGATTGGTCCGAGGATAGTTCGAGAGAAAGAAGACGATTTCGTTTAATGCATTTTATTTAAATAGTATTTAACATACAATAATAATGGTCTTGCGGTTGGCTGTTCCGCCGGTCGACGTTAGCGGATCTGCAAGAACATTCACGCAGGGATAATATATTTTATACTATAACGAGGATTAGATATAGCTTTAACGAATTATGCGCAAATATAATAAGAATTATGTAACTTTAAGAGAACTATGCGCGAATATAACTTTAAGAGAACTATGCGTGAATATAACTTTAAGAGAACTATGCGCGAATATAACGACGTTCGTTCCGCTGGAGCGCTTGGGCTCCTTTCGCAATATTTATTTCGCCCTAGGAGTTGTGGGTCTCGTCCCACAACCACGTGGAGATTCGTCTCGGTTCGCACTGCGTTTATCGCAACTTTGAAGCCCGAGAGAACTCGTCGAAACTGCGTTTTTCGTCCTTATTTGTATGGCTCGGTGCCGACGTTCAGCCGCGCGAAAGCGCGGTTGCCGCTCGGCGGTGCGTAGCGGTGGTACCGCGAGTTAAACCGCCGCATAGCGGTCCGTTAGTGACGTCCCGTCACAACTTTCTTTCCTTTCTTCTATCCGTTTGCTATATTAAACTAATTCCCAAATTTACAATTTTTTTCGTCATTTCCTACAATAACATAGGAATTGATTACAGCCATGTTCAGCATGCCAAATAAGTACCCGATGTACCCATGCTAAAAAATAATCAAAATACTTGTAAAATTGTAGTAAAAAAAACATAGTTACACCGTATACAAAAAATAGTATCACAAACTAATAGTAATAATTCATATTTACCTTGAATAACACTCGACTTCACGAAGAAATTACGATGTCAAATAATCATACCCGTTCTATAATCGCAACACTATTCATAAACATTCATGTTTGAGCACCGAACGTCGAATTCTAACTATTTCGATTTGCAACGGATTCGGTGTTCTCGGCGCTCGTCTCGCCGCTCTCTCACTGTCTCGCTCGCTCCCTCGGCCGATCAGAGCGAGCCAACCGGGGGGGGGGGGGGGGGGGTAGAGGCGGCGGACGACGCCGAGAACAAAAGACCGATTAATATAAATACCGAGCCAAATCGTACCTGCAGCTTTGATTCCTCGCGGATTCGCGTTTCGACACTCGTCGGTGACGGTTGTGTTTATACGCTTTCCGAGTTTATTGTGTTTACGTGCGGTGTTTCACATTCTTTGTCCCTTTTCTTTCTTCTTATTATTACATTAGTTTTTGGTTTTCCTTATTCCTCAAGCTCAATTTTTAGTTTTGCTAAATTCTTACTTAACTAAGAGTAGTTTATATTTATTTTATTGAGTCTGGCACCTCCAAAGAAGGAGAAACGTGCTGCCACCAAGAGGATTGAACCTCTATGATCCCCATGGCCGATCTGGCACTGTGAAGCGTTCTGGTCCGGCTTTATCTGCGGAAAATATTCAAAGATTAGCTGAGACGCTAACTGTGGGGGAGTTTTCTGCTGCAGCCCTCAGTGGCGTGGCAAATGTGGGTCAGCCGGGCACTCAACAACTACCGGTGAGTGTTGTAGATACCATTTTCGATAATAAATCGCGGGATACGCCTGTCTCTGAGCATGATTTGGCTCCAGCGGTTGATATGTGTGACGCGAGTAGCGTTGACTCCATGGATTCCACAAACTCGATTGTAAGCGGCGTGAAATCTAACAAAAAGTTATCTTATCGCGGTTGCCGTGAGCAGAGCGGATCTCAAGCTGTATTTGACTCGACAAATACCATTGTTGAACAAATTGTGTCGGCTCCGGCTACCGGCAATTCATACCCGAATGAAAACATAAACATGGAAGTCGACGTCTCGCCTCAGGTGCCGGTTTCTAATCGTTATTCTGTCCTTGCTGCATTCCGAAACACGGCCGAACCTTTTGCTCAAAATAATAATACTATCCCGAAACCTGCTTCTGTCAGGCAACTGCCGCGAGTCGTGAATTCAGAGAATATCACAAATAAACGTATTGCAATTAAGCCTCCCTCTTTATATATTTCTAATTTCTCTTATAACATTGCCAAGTTTGATAAAGAACTAACAGCTACATATGGCAAAACGTTGATGTTCCCTTCTTCACTTTCACTCCTAATGCTGAAAAGGCTCTCAGTCTTGTTCTGAAAGGCTCACCTGAGGTGTTGCCGGAGGAGTTAATGAGCGAGGTTAAATCTTCCGGGTTAAACCCGATTTCTTGTTCCATTATTAAACGGAACAATAATAAATATGGATACACCTTGTATCGCGTAAATTTTCCTCCTGGCACTTCATTTGGAGAGGTTCAGAAGATCGGTTACTTATTCAGCACCCGAGTTTATTGGGATAAATTTTTTTCAAACCAGAAACACACACAGTGTTTCCGGTGTCAGAGATACGGCCATTCTGCCTCAAATTGCAACCTTCCACCTCGATGTGTCAAATGTGCGGAGGATCACCATACGCCTGCCTGCTCCAAATCGCTTGATACCCCCCCAAAATGTGTCAACTGCGGAGGTGATCACACCGCTAATTATTGCCAGTGTAAGTCGCTGACAGACTACCTTGCGGCTCGCAGTAACAATGAACCGAAACAACGTGATGTTGTTTTCAGAAACCCTATGATGAATCCACTTCCTCCACCTCTCCTTGTTCCTCCGTCTAGCGGACCGCGGGGCACCAATGCCGATATACTTGCGGGTAAAAATAGAACCGTCCAATTAGACTCTTCTATACCCAGAGACGTCTTCGCCGATGGTGGTGTAGGTACGTTACTGGAGATGAAAAACTCCATTGCCGAACTTGAATCACTGGTTAACCTCAAACAAATACTATCTGTTACCCAAATCTTTTTTTTTTTTTTTTTACGTGGAGGAAATCTGATCGGCAGACACCCCCCTGCCGCTCGGGGGAGCGACAGAGGGGTAGTGTGGGGTTCAACCCACTAAAAACTCCACGGCGACCTTCGGACGCTACTCCACCTCTGGCGGATTCGGGGGAGTCACGGGAACTCTTAGAGAACACAACCGCGACTCCCCCTCGCCATGGCCGGTCATCTATCCTTTGATGACCGGCCGCGTCCCGAGGAGGGGGAGTTTACTCCTCCCCCTCCTATGACCTCTGGTTTCGCAGTGCAGGGAGGCCGCGCCCCGCACCGCTCCATCCCGGCGGCCGCTTATCTACTACCCAGGGCCCCCGCCCTGGGTAATACAGCCGCCCGGGGGGACGGCGTTAAACATGCCGTCCCCCCGCTCCCGTCGAATCTACATCTCGATCTGCTGACGGCGGGGGAACAAGGGGGACCCCCAAAAGGGGATCCACCCCCCGCCGTCAGCTACCCTCCTTAGTCCGGGGGCCCCATGGCGCGGCCTCTAACAGGCCGCACACGCCGCCGCCCCCGGGTTCTTCGAGCGGGATCGGCAGTCTCCCGATCCCGCTCGGCGGCCTCCTTCTGCCTCATCACATCTTCGCAGAAGGAGGCCACCTGCTTCCAATTCCTCTCGCTCTCCAGCATAGCCCCAACTACTGCTGGGAGGGAGAGGTCTCCTCCAATCTCACATCGGAGGACTCGACGCAGCGCTGAAAAGGCGGGGCATTCCTCCAGCGTGTGCTGCGCCGAGTCCTCCTCCTCCCCACAGTGGTGGCAAACCGCCGTCTCCTCCCGTCCTATCCGACACAGGTAGACACCGAAACAGCCATGTCCGGTGAATACCTGTGTCAGATGGTAGGTGAGCCTACCGTGCCGCCGCTCCCGCCACCTTTGCAGGTGTGGCAGGAGGGCCCCGGGGACGCGCTCGCTGGCGTGAGAGGACAACTCCCTCCGCCAGACCTCCCACATGCGCCCCCGGGCCTGGAGTTCCAGCTCCTGGACCGCCTCAGGCTCCAACGGGGCCCCCCGAGCGCTGCGGCAAATGCTATTGCGCCTATAAATATAGGCGCGCACCGCCGCGAGCAGCTCAAAGGGTAGTTCCCCGGCCAGAGCCAGCGCCGCCATAGTGGACGTGGTACGGTATCCGCGGACGAGGCGGATAGCCATCGTCCGCTGCAGCCGACGCAACAGTTGCGTGTTGCGCCGGCTTGCCATCCCGGCCGGTGCCCATATAGGGGCACCATACAAGGCCATGGACCGTACCACTCCTAAGTATAGGCGGCGCACCCAATCCCCAGGACCCCCGAGATTCGGCAGCAGACGGTCCATAGAGGCCGCTGCCTTTTCAACTCGGGGGACGAGGCGGTCGAAATGAGCCTCGAAACTCCAGTGGCTGTCGAGGATGAGTCCCAGATACTTCATCCGGGAACCCACCTCGACACTGGCTCCACCTACCAGGATCGGCGACCGCGCCGGAGGCGTGGACCGAGGCCGGCCGTGAAACCATATGGCCTCGGTCTTCTCCGGGGCTATTCTCAGCCCCAGGTCGTGGATCCTCCGGACGACGGCTGCCACCGCAACCTCCGCTCTTCGGATGGTCCTCCCGAACGTGCTCCCGACGGTCATCACCAGCGTGTCGTCCGCGTAGCAGACTAGGGTGGCGCCGCGCCGTCGGGAAGCGAGGCCTGCAGGACCGTGTTATACCCGAGATCCCACAGAAGCGGGCCCAAAACGGACCCCTGTGGGACCCCACGGTCCACCTCCCTCCGCATCGTCCCGTCCCGGCCCGAGAATTCTATCCCCCTGTCCCGCAGGTAGTCCCCGACCACCGCCTGAAGGTAGGGAGGCACTTGCCTCCCTTATGGCGGGCCAGGGCAGGGTGTTGAAGGCGTTGACGATGTCGAGCGACACCGCCAAACACACCCCGCCCCTGCTGACAGCATTATCCGAGAGGAACTTGACGCGATCGACCGCGTCTACGGTCGATCGTCCCTCCCGGAATCCAAACTGGCTGTCAGCCAGATCGGGGCCAACGCGGGACAGATGGCTGGTGAGGCGGGCGGCAATGATGCGTTCAAACATCTTGCCCGCCTCATCCAGCAGACATATGGGCCGGTACGCGGAGGGAGAATCCGCAGGCCTCCCCTCCTTTCTCAGGAGGACCATCCTGCTCCTATTCCATATGTCGGGGAAAGTCCACGACACAAAACACTCCCCGTAGAGGGATCTAAGCCTCCCCCCCAGGACGCGCAAAGCGAGCGCCCAGGCTCGGCCGGGTATTGCATCGGGCCCCGGGGCGGTGTTCTTGCCCCGGAGTCAGCGGATGACGCCGACCATCTCCTCCTCGGTGACCCCCGCGTCGGAGGACGTGTAACGTGCCTCCGTCTCGGGTCGGGGTCGGGATAACTCCCCACCAGGGGGGAATAACGTGTCCACGACCCTCCCGAGAAACTGGGGGTCGAGGCTCTCTGAAATGGGAGGCGCCCAGGGACGTAAACGTCCCATCACCATCTTATAGGGGCGCCCCCACGGATCTTTGTTCAGAGAGCCGAGGAGATCCTTCCATGCCTGGGCTTTCGCTCGCTTGATGGCCAGCTGCAGGGCGACTACCTTCTCCCTGTATTCCCCGTACAGCTGGGCAGCCCGATGTTCGTCTCGTCGTCGACGTCGACGGGCACGGGTGTACTGGCGTCGCGCGCGGACGCACTGCGTGCGTAATTCCGCGATTTCGCTCGACCACCAGTACCCCGCCTTCCTCGGGTGGACCCTGGCCCGTGGCATAGCGACGTCACAAATGGACGTCATAGCACCCCGGAACCACCGGGCTTCCACCCGCCCGTCGACAGGCCCGGCCGGATGTTCGGGCCAGGCCACGACTTGGGCTGCCGCCATCAGCGCGTCCCTGTCCAGGCGCCGAAGCGCCCATCGCGGTGGTGGCTGCTGTCCTCCCGGGCGACGTCGGGGTGTCGCTTGGGGGGCAGCGGAGAGGTCGATCACGATGTATCGATGATCCGATAACGATTCGACCTCTACCGCCACCCTCCACCCCGAAACACGGCGCGCGGTGGGGGGCGTTGCCCATGAGAGGTCAACGATGGACCCCCCGTTGTACCGCACGCACGTGTGGACGGAGCCCGTGTTTAGCAAACGGAGCTCAGTCCCGCCGCCCAGTCGAGCACTTCCATGCCCCTCGAGTCTGTCCTGGGAGACGACCAGGCCGTGGCCTTGGCGTTAAAGTCTCCCAGGACGAGTACCGGACGGGGATGGCAGCGGGAGATACATCTCCCCAACCCGTCCAGGTACTCTTCAAACTGCTCGAGGGGCCAACTCGGACGTGCGTATACCGCCACCACCGCGAAGCCCTCCCACTCTACCGCCAGGTAACCCCGCCCACGCTCCAGCAGCGTGCACGGCGGGGCACCTGGCCTCCCTCCCCAGAGGGTGGCGACGGAGCCCGCGGAGTCCCCCATCCAGCTTGGATGGTTGGGGACTATATGGCTCCGCCACCACGGCCAACCCGGCCCCCTGCTCGGCCATGGTCTGCATCAGCCGATCTTGAGCTCTGGCCGAGCAGTTCAGGTTGACCTGGAGTATGGGGCCAGCGGGCCCCATCACTCCACCTCTGGGACAATTTCCATTGCGACCGCCGGGGCGGCGGCCGCTGTGGCCTTATCCGGCCCGCCATCCTTTCGGGCGGTGGGGGCTGATGCCCGCCACTGCCGCTGGAGCGGGGGCCGCTGCCTTGGCCCCCGCACTCTTTCCCTTCCCCGCCCCTCTTCTTGCCGGCCGCCTTGGCGGCACTGGCAGGACACCCCCGACTCCCTAGGCGGTGCGCCGACGGCCTCCCCTGGTCCGCACAGTCCGGACACTTCGGGGGGGGGGGGCGGGGGGCGTTGCAGGCGCTCGCCGCGTGGCCCGGGTCGCCGCAGACGTAGCAGCGACCCGTGCGGTCCGCCTCATTTGTGCACCGCTGCCTGGTGTGACCCAGTTCTAGGCAGCGGTAGCACATCTGTTACCCAAATCCTTGTCGTAAGGCTTCGTGCTTGCCGTTCTAACGCAGAAAAGCTGCAAGCTTTCTGGTCAGTTCTTAGCCAAATGGATTAATGAGCCCCTTTTCAAAAATGGTCTTATGGAATGCTCGCTCTCTTCTGGCTAAAAGAAATGAATTATTATTGCTAGCAGCCAGGTTGCAGGTCGATATCTTTATCATCACTGAAACGTGGCTGTTCGGTACACGCAGGGTGGACCCTGGTTGGTCAACGGCTGGCCAGAGTGAACTCTAGTTTATGACTTTCACCATGCATTTATTTGAGTTTAAACATACACGTTGACGATTACACTTTCCTTCACACCACGCGATTCACACACACACACGCACACAACGAAAAACACGTAACTTCGCCGTGAATTGATGCTTGAGCCGTTGTTGATCGGTACGTCTTATCGCGTTCCGGTTTACCTTTCTTCTGAGCCAGCGAGAGGCGAGCAATCACCGAAACTCGGGGTTACAGCTGACTCGCAGCTGACGTCACGGCCCAATCAGATTCCGCGAATCTGCCATGACGCCAGCAGGAGCCAATTAATTTCCTTTAATCGAAAAGGGTTCGGTTACGGGACCTCGCCATCTCTCGATCCTTCGAGAACGTCGTGACAGAGAATTTCCGGTGATGAAGGAGAGCGAGAGACAGCGAGCTTTGTTGTTGAACGTTGAATTTCGGGACAACCCGCTCTCGCCGGCTCAGGCACGAAACATACCGCCCGCGTTGAATCGTAGTGGGATTCAAAAATAGGGTCAACGCGAAGCGGAACACAACACACAGTTCACTCGTTCACCGTTCGGCGGATAATTCGCTGGTCGTATGGTTGTTATTTTACAATAGTAGGACGCGATTCGGTAGCACTCTCAGACCCCGGAGTTCGTTATCGGGGGGGGGGGGGGGGGGGGGCAAGCCCGCCACATCGGGTAGGAGACGTTTGTCGCGCGCGACCGAATTAGGATTCGCAACGTGGTGCGTGATCGTACAGACGCGTAGAAGCCGATCACGCTCATTCGGCGTTCGCTGATGACTCTAGATTTCCATTAAGCGAATCGAGGGAATTCTCGCCAGAGCCGTTTATGATCGGCAATTTGCATAATTGAGTGATCGGTCGAATGAGCGTGGTCGACGCGGTTCGCAGTCGCACGGATCGAACTAACCCTTCGGAATCGGGAAAACACTCAATCACTCGGCCGAGATGCCATTTAGCGGGAGAAATCGCGGGTTCCTTGATAAGAACAAAATCGTTCGGTTGGAGATTCGGACGGCGCGCACGCCATTTGGACCGTTGTTGGAGGGTATGAAGATAGTCCTGCGACCATAACCGCCAAAATTGTTCGTACTTTTGACGCCAGAGCTTCCATCGAGTTAGTCGGTTTTCGGGTACGTCCCATACTGATGGCATAGGAACACTTTTTAACGCGGTACCGATTAAGAAGTGTCCTGGCGTGAGCGCATCGAACGAATCCACATCGTCCTTGAGAGGAGCCAGGGGTCGAGAGTTCAAACATGCCTCAATTTTATAAAGAAGAGTGATAAATTCTTCCACCGTCGGGGTGGAGGCGCCGAGTGCCCGTTTCAGGTGGTGTTTGACGCTCTTGACCCTGCCTACCACAAACCCCCAAAATGGGGAGCGGCTGGGGGAAGGAACTTCCAATTGATCGAGTCCTTCAACAAGTGACTCCGAAGCTCGTTATTGGCAGTGGCGGCCGCAAATGCATCACGGAGCTCGCGCTCTGCACCATGGAACGTGGTTCCGTTATCCGAGTAAAGGGATTCCGGAAGCCCGCGGCGAGCGCAAAAACGCTCAAGCGCCGCTACAAACGCGCTCGAGGAGTAGTCATGGACGAGCTCAAGGTGAATTGCCCGAGTGGCTAAGTAGACGAACAACGCGATGTATGTTTTAATGGTGGTTCGTCCACGACCGGACGACGGCCTCACTCGGATGGGGCCCGCGTAATCGACGCCGCAGTGGGAAAAGGGGCGCGAACTCCGAATGCGTGGCTTGGGAAGACTGACCATGAATTGACTCTCCGCCGCGGCTCGCTCCCGCACACAACGAACGCACCGGTGGATGGTACTCCGGACTAAATTTCTCGCGCTCAACACCCAATACTTCTCTCGAAGAACGCGGAGCATTAATTGCACTCCGCCGTGGAGGGTGTCGAGGTGAATTTGAGAGATAATAACCTCCGATATTCTGGATTTGGGAAGTGCTTCCGGATGGCGCGCGGGAAAGGGAAGATCGGAGAACCGGAGCCGTCCACCAACACGAATGACACCGGACGAGTCAAGGAAAGGATCAAGAGGGCGGAGGGGAGCTCCCGGCGGAACTGCATTCCCGAGTTTTAGTGCATGGTACTCCTTTGAAAACGCTTCGCACTGGGCGTGTCGCACGATAAAAAGGTGCGCACGTGATATTTCATCTGTCGATAAGCAAGATTCAGAGTTTGCTACGTCTGGATATCGACATCGCGTAATAAATCGGTGCACATAAGCTGTGACGCGCAGGAGGCGCAGCCATGAGGAAATTCGATTGGGCAGGTCCCTATGCACTTGACCATAGTGGCTGGTTACCGGTTTGGTTTCGGGATCCCGAGGCTGTTGGTGGTGGGCGGGGGAGTCTTGTTTGGGCCACGACGTAGGGTCAGAGACCAGCCAGGGGGGGGGCCTTGCCACCATAAGGTGAATGCGGAAAGAGTAGCGGGAGGAAGGCCGCGGGAAGCACAGTCGGCCGGATTCTCTCCTGACGGAAGATGTCTCCACCTTGCGACTGGCAATTCGGTTTGGATCGCGGCAATGCGGTTCGCGACAAAAATCTTTAAGGTGGAAGGCATCTTCTGAAGCCAGTACAGGACGATGGTGGAATCGCTCCAACAATGGATCGATGCGACCTCAAACGGAAGCGAGGGAAGGGTGCTCTTGATGCAGCGCATCAAGAGCGTCGCCGCACACAATTCGAGCCGAGGAATTGTTAGCGTTTTGACGGGGGCCACTCTTGTCTTTGCAAGAAGCAATTGTACTCGCGTTCCGGTCGACGTCTCAACGACGAGATAAGCAACCGCTGCGTAAGCTTGTTCAGACGCGTCACAAAAGCCGTGAAGATGGACTTTTCGCGTGTCATTTTCGTATCCAGACCATCGGGGAATCGACAGGGATTTGAGGCTCGGCAATTGACCATAAAAGGTGCCCCACCGTGACGCAATTTCGTCGGGCAGATTCTCGTCCCAGCCTCGCTTGTGCTTCCACTGTTCTTGCAGTAAGATTTTGGAAATTACGATGACTGGGGCGAGCCAACCAAGAGGATCAAAGAGGTGCGCGAGTACGGACACGATGCGCCGTTTGGTGGGGGTTTCACATTGTGGAAGAGAAACATGAATTTTGAATTCATCTCGCGCGGGACTCCAACACAACCCAAGCACCTTCAATTTGGATTCAAGGTCAAAGGGGGGCTCCAGTGCGAACCCATGGTTGGAGGGATCAACTCCGGTGAGGACTTCAGGGTTGTTGCTGGCCCATTTTCGTAGAAGAAATCCGCCCCGCGCTAAACAGTCCGCGGTTTGGCGTTTTTTCATGATAGCGTCATGAACGGTATTTGCGCCCGACATGATGTCGTCGACGTATCGCTCGTCTCGTAAGACGGAAATCGCGCGGGGAAAATGAGGACCCTCATCCTCCGTTAATTGGTGTATGACCCTTTGCGCTTGGTATGGGGCGGAGGTCATCCCATAAGTGACCGTGCAGAGCTGATACGTTTGCACGGGCTCCGATGGAACTCGCCGCCACAGGATCAGTTGGTAAGGTTGATCATCGGGATGTACTAAGACTTGCCGATACATCTGCGCGATGTCGGCGGTGAAGACATACTTCCATTGGCGCCAACGAATAATGAGAGAAATGAGGTCACTCTGTAGCTTAGGACCAGCAAGGAGGTGGTCGTTTAGCGACTTCCCATTTTGACTTCGCGCCGAAGCGTTAAAAACTACGCGAAGCTTCGTGGTGACGCTGTCCTCGCGGGTCACGCCGTGGTGTGGGAGGTAGACGGTTTGTCGTTGGTGGAGGGACGGATCTGCGACACGCATGTGACCGGATTGGAGATAATCCTCCATGAAGGCAATGTATTGCTCCCGGAAATCGTTCGATTTGGCAAGTCTTTTTTCAAGTCGATGAAGCGAAGATAACGCGATCGAACGAGATTCCCCAATATCAATCGGGGGACCCATTCGGAAGGGAAGACGGACCACATACCGGCCAGTGGTCGTTCGAGAATGATTCGCTACGAATTGCGCCTCGCATTGTTCCTGTTCCAGCGACAAGGCGGACCCGGAGACGGGAAGGTCCTCCACCTCCCAGAAACGCTTCAAAGTGTCATTCAGATCTGATAAGGTCGCGTGATGGACATGAATTGGTGGTCGCGAGGCGCTTGCTTTAAAAGATCCGGAAAGAATCCATCCAAAAATGGAGCGTTGGGCGAGCACTGTGCCAGCGGGATTCCTCCGTATGCCGTCGAGCATGATTAGCGCGTTCAAATCCGCTCCAATCAGCAAGTCGATGGGTGCGGACGAAAACGGATCTGGATCCGTGAGGGAGAGATCCGTGCAAAACGTAAGCGCGTCAGGAAGGGGGGTTCGCTCGGGAAGGTAGGAGGTAATTCGCGGTAAGACGAGCGCGCGTGCGCGCACGACGGGAGAGGGGATAGCGGGCGCGCGAAGGTTTAATTGCACGGCGGCGTTGATTTCGTCTGAGACGAAATCAAGCTTGTCATTGGTGGGGTTTATGCTCCTCCATCAAACCCTCTTACGACTGAGGACTACGAGCGGATTGTGCGGATGGGGGCCTCGTTCATTATTGGTGGTGACTTTAATGCTCGTCATAAGGCATGGAATAATTACTCAAACAACCGTGGTGCAAACATTTTATATAACCACATGCTTTAATCTAATTATCAGATTACATTCCCACAAGAATTCACTCGTCATGATCATAGATGAAGGCCATCAACTCTGGACCTTTTCATCACATCTTGTTCCTATTCCCTCATCTGTACGGTTCACGATTATGACTATGGAAATTCTGATCACCTTCCTGTTATCCTTACAAAACATGATATATCGGGTCGCCCCGAAGGTATTGATACCACTATTGACTGGGAGTATTATAAAAAATTAACCTGCAATATACAGATACGGCAATTTTTTAATTCCGAAGCTGATATTGACGGCTGTATTAAGTCAATCTCATCATTTCTGCACGCATGCCAATGGCGAGCAACGATGCGTGTTGATACCAGATTGGGCAAACACACATTCCTCATGAATGATCCTCAACTCCTATCTCTGATCCGATGGAGGCGTAGGCTAAGGAAGCAAGCGCAGTTTCGCTGCTCTCAGTCAAATAAGGCTATCTTAGATATTTCCGGAGCCATAAAATCAAGAGTTTCTCAACTACGCCACCTAGACTGGGAAAATCGTCTTGCGTCTTTCAAAAAGACTGACCGTACTTTTTGGCAGACTTACAAGGTCGCCACTCAAGACTCTAGTTCGCCTCTCTTGCCACCGCTTAATCTGAGTTCATCTGTTGCTTGTACTGATAAACAGAAAGCAGAGGCCCTGGCTGAACAATTTGCCAGTGTGCACAACTCGTCATTCTGTTTGAGCTCGCCGAATACCTCTACTGTTGCCGACTTCATGACCAGACATGACCGACTTCATGACCGACTTCATCCCCTGCATACATTGCTAGTATTGTTAGGCGGATGGGTAACCGCAAGGCTCCTGGCCACGATCGCATAATTCCACTTATGCTGAAAAATTCAAATAAGAAACTTTATTGTAATTTACTCTACATTTTCCGTGCTGCAACTCGACTTGGGTACTTTCCAGATTCTTGTAAAATTGCCAAAATTACTCCTATACCCAAACCGGGAAAACCTGCAACTGCAGTTTCTAGTTACAGGCCGATTAGCTTGCTGCCCATAATGGGTAAAATTTTCGAATACTGTATTCAAAAAATAATATCTGAACACCTGACAGAAAATAATGTCTTAATAGACCAGCAGTTTGGCTTCCGGCAGAACCATTCCACCATTGGGCAGGTAGCTCGTATAACCCAGGCTATTACGCATGATTTAAATACTCGACGCTGTACCGCCTTAGTCTTGTTTGACCTGGCTAAGGCGTTTGATACGGTGTGGCATCATGCCTTGTTGTACAAGTTGTCACGGTCTTCCGGTTCGTTGGAATTGACCGTTGCGAAAGTGCCGACCCAGTCGATACGCTAGGGTCGGGGCAAATGAGCAAGGTAGGGTTTTCGCTTGATATGCTGGTTTATTAACTATGTGGCTTACAATCTAACGCGACTTAACCTAATGCGACTTAAATCTAACGCAAACTTAGCCTAACGCGAGTTAACCCGCTTCGCAATCGCTCTTCCTACTTTTCCGCAGTCGCAGTTCTATCGCAGTTTCTATCGCAGTTCTGTCGCTATCGCTATCGCTGTCCTAGGCGGCAGCTTCGCGGTGCTATTCGGTCGCTGGCGGCGCTCCGCTATCGCTGGGCAGGAGGATCGGCAGGTACGGAACGGACGGTGCCTTCTGGGGCGCGGGGGCGATTCCACCACCCGACAGTCCCGGCGAGGTGTAAGAAGACCCACGAGAGGCGAACCTCCGCGTACGGTCAACGGTTAAACGGCGATACCGACAGACGAGCGGCCGCTTAAGCGAACCAGCTCCTGCGCACCGTAGGAGGAAGAAAGAGGAAGGGCGAGAGACGTGTATGAAAATTAGCGTCACGGTGTGTACAATGAGTATATCTACTCGCGGTTCCGCGGTTCTACCGCGAGAAGCGCGAGTCGCGACCGTCGCAAAAGTCACATATGTGGCGACGGCGGAGTGGGGGTTCGCGGCCCCGCGGTACGGCGGGTGGTATCGGTAGGGTGTCGCGGCCTCGCCGACTCGTTACAAAGTTGTATACCATTGGATTCGATCTTGAGTTTGTACGACTTATGTGATCATATCTATCAAACCGTTTTTTATACGTTTCTATTCCTGGTACTAAATCTGCGTTACTACCAGTTTCGGCGGGTGTCCCGCAAGGATCAATCCTTGGACCAATCTTATTTAATATTTTCATAAATGACATTCCTCGCTCGTCTCCACGCTGTCATTTGGCTCTGTTCGCCGATGACACTGCCATATATTCTTCTTCCTATCGTACTGATACTGCGATCTGCAGATTACAAACTTATCTTAACCACGTTGTTTCGTTCTTTGAGTCCTGGAAACTGCAGCTAAATTCTGACAAGACTGACGCTTTATTGTTTGCAAGAAGATCGGTGCAGATTGCAGGCGGGCGAGCTATGAACCTTAAAATAAATGGACACATAGTTCCGTGGTCCGACACGGTTCGATATTTGGGAATTATTCTTGATAGGAGGCTGAATTGGCGACCCGCGGCAGCTGATCGTGTTACTAAGGCGTTGAAGCTGCTAAATGCACTGCACCTCTCTTCCTTAAAAAAATCGGCTATCAGCCAAAAAATTCGACTGAATTTATATAAAATTTGCATTAGACCTGTGCTCACATACGGGGCACAGGCCTGGTGGAACTGTATCTCTAATTTCACCAAACGCACCCTACTAAGGAATATAAGTTGGCAGATCTGGAAGATCCTAAAAGGATAATAAAAAGCAGAGATGTGATATTTATGGAAAATGAATTTGGGAGACAACCACGAGAAGAGTCGATTGAACGAAATGTTGTCGAAATAATGTGGATTCCACGTCAGGTAGAGGAACTTTTTGAAGCTGAAACGGACAGTAGCTTTGAAGAACCTGTAGGTGATGAAAGATCGACAGCAGATCAAACTACTGAAGCCGCTGAGGATGAATACACTGAAGCTAAAGACAATGATGATGGTAGCGATGTCTATGAAAATCCTACTCAGGAGACTAGGAGGTATCCTGAAAAAGGAAAGAAAATCCAGAGTGTTCCCAGATATGGTGAGACAACAAGCGTTCCTGAGCAATATGAGCGAACTATGTACTGTCCAGGAAGCGCTCACAGGTAAAGAAAGAAACAATTGGGAAAAAGCAATGAATGAGGAATTTAACTCAATGAAAAATAATCAGGCATGGGAATACGTATCATTACCTCCAGGTAAAAAAGCTATTAAATCTAAATGGGTATTTAAAAGAAAAAAAGATAATGATGGTAATGTCATTAAATATAAAGCGAGGTTAGTTGCCGTCGGTTGTTCACAAAAACCTGGAATAGATTTTTTCGAGACTTATTCGCCAGTAGTTAGATACTCAACTATACGTTTCTTATTCTCTTTAGCTGTGCAATTAAATTTAAGCACAGATCACCTAGATGTGACTACAGCGTTTTTAAATAGTAAATTAAATGAAAACGTTTATATGGAGCAACCAAAACATTTTGCCGTTGGAAAAAATAAAGTTTGTAGGTTAAAAAAGGCGATATATGGCCTGAAACAAGCATCAAATGTGTGGTACAATAATATAGATTCCATATTAAGAGAATTAAAGTTTAATAGTTGTAAATCTACACCTTGTGTGTATACAAAATCAGAGGGAAGTATAAAATTAATAGTTGCCGTTTATGTAGACGATATTCTAATCTTAAGTAACAATGAAAAAGCAAAAACTGATTTGAAATTAGAGTTAATGCAACATTTCAATATAAAAGATCTAGGTAAAATACAGAAGGTGTTGGGTATCCGGGTCCGCAGAGAGGAAAATAAAATCTTCTTGGATCAAAGGGCATACATTGAGGAAATCGTGTCCAAATTCAATATGACAAATTGTAATCCTGCTGCTACACCCTACGCTGTAGGAGAAAAGCTGAGAAAAGGCCAAGACTGTGATGATCGCCCATATCAACAGTTAATAGGAAGCCTAAACTATCTAGCGGTACGCACCAGACCCGACATTGCGTATACAGTAAAAAAAAAATTTTTTGGAAAAGAATACAACCGACTTCGGACTGCACTAAAAAGGACGAAATTATTTTAATCTATATTTCGGAGACGGCGCAACATTAAAAATTTTCTACATTGAAAACTGTCAAAATTCTTTAATCCTTTTACATATCTTCACGTTAGCAACATCTTTCCTTTTTAGTGCATTCCGAAGTCGGTTGTATTTTTTCTTTTTTCTAAATTTTTTTATTTCACATTTTTAGTGGCAATCGGACCATTCCTTCCAGAGTAACATCAAAGAATAGGAATTTTGCAATGAGAATAGTAGTTAGCAACAAAGGGATGGGAATGGAAGGGCATGGGACGGCAGGAAAGGGCAGGGTAGTGAGGGAAAGTACAGGAAAGAGCACGGAAGTGAAGGGAATGTTGCAAATGGGATCATCGTGGAAACATTTCCGGTCGCAAAATGTAATACTAGGCTTCATCGATATTAAGCCGATTATACGTGAAATAGTACGGTTTTTGCAATAAACGTGGGAAAAAACGAAAAAATGCATAATATGTTTGTTGCTGGATCAACTGGAAGTCATACTCTACAAGATGCAAAAAGTTTCGATCCGATTGGTCAATCCATCATGGAGTAATCGGTGACCATACATGACGTGGACGAAACAGTACGCTTCTATGCAATAAAAAAGGGGTACACGATGATAAAATACAAAAATCCAAAATGGTTTTTCTACGGGACCAACTGTTGGTCATACTCTACAAGATGCAGAAGGTTTCGTTCCGATTGGTGCATCCATCTTGGAGTAATCGATGACCATACTCAACGCGAACAGAACCGTACGCTTTTTTGCAATAAAAAAGGAGCAAGCAGTAATGAAATGCAAAAATTATTTTCTACGGGACCAACTGGGAGTCATATCCTACAAGATGCAAAAGGTTTGGTTCCGATTGGTCCATCCATCTCGGCGTAACCGGCGTAATGAAAAAAAAAAAAAAAAAAAAAAAAAAAATACATATCGAATTGAGTAACCTCCTCCTTTTCGAAGTCGGTTAATTACTTAAGTAGGTATAACAATTGTCATGAAGAAGAGCACTGCCTAGCGGCAAAGCGTGTGCTAAGATATCTGAAAGGTAGTATTGACGTATGCTTAAAATTTGAAAAAACTGATTGTAACATGAAAGGCTATGTAGACGCGGATTTTGCAGGAGACGAAGATGACCATAAATCCTGCACAGGTTTTACGTTTATAATGGGTAATGGAGCTATAACCTGGGAAAGTAAGAAACAAAATTTGGTATCAATGTCCACTAACGAATCCGAGTATATAGCACTTTCCGAAGCATGTAAAGAAGCGAAATACTTAAAAAATCTGTTGCACGAAATATTAGGCAAAGAAGTATGTATAAATTTACACACGATCAAATGCAGTATAATAGGACGAAACATATAGATACACTCCTCAAAAAAATTAAAGGATCACCTCTGAGAACCCGAAAATGTAGTCGAAATTCAAACGACCATAACTTCGGTAAAAATGATCGGATCGATACCGGTAAAAATCCGATCGAAAGCATGGAATCTACGCTGTCATGTGCTTCTCGAAGATTTTCGCTGAGTTTTTATTTAGCAAAGTTATAGCGATAGAAAGACGAATGTGAAAATTAAAGAAAAATTTGTTGAACTTCGTAATGTTACACGAGGCGAACAAAATTTTTTTGGTGAACTGCATTTACGCCAATCGAAAGCGACGATCTTTATGTGTAAAAGCAGTGTTTCTTAATTTCTGTACGATTTTTTTTGACCGAGTTATTTAATATCGAAGCAGAAATGGCCATTTTGACTTTGACTGTTTCTAGGGAGCGAGGGAATCATCGTAGCACATTCAGATATGGAGCAGGAGAAAGATCAGTCCTTTCTCTAGAAGATGCATATATCGCTTTTACAATTTGATCAACATTTCGACATACCAAGTCCTTTGCGAATTACGCTTTAAAATTGCAAAAATACCATTTTTTCATCGACGCGCTATATCTCAGCAACAAATAACTGTAATACAATAAACTTTGCATCGTTTTAAAGTGCAAGGATTACTGATTCGATTAAGTCCAAAGCGAACTTGGTGCGATAATTCTTTACCTGTGGCCTCGATGTTTAAAGTTAACGATTTGCATAAAATAATGATACGACGTTCAGTGCATTGTCATTTTGTTTTCGCACGATTTCTCGTTCGTATCCCCTCCCGGCGACGAAAACATTTGAAATCGCATCGAGTTGCATCGATGTCACCCTATCCATGTGTGTACACACATATGAAATACTGAATGTGTGAGACTTGAAACGTGTGACAACGCACTGAACACCGTATCATTATTTTATGCAAATCGTTAACTTTAAACATCGAGGCCACAGGTAAAGAATTATCGCACCAAGTTTGCTTTGGACTTAATCGAATCAGTAATCCTTGCAATTTAAAACGATGCAAAGTTTATTGTGTTACAGTTATTTGTTGCTGAGATATAGCGCGTCGATGAAAAAATGGTATTTTTGCAATTTTAAAGCGTAATTCGCAAAGGACTTGGTATGTCGAAATGTTGATCAAATTGTAAAAGCGATATATGCATCTTCTAGAGAAAGGACTGATCTTTCTTCTGCTCCATATCTGAATGTGCTACGATGATTCCCTCGCTCTCTAGAAACAGTCAAAGTCAAAATGGCCATTTCTGCTTCGATATTAAATAACTCGGTCAAAAAAAATCGTACAGAAATTAAGAAACACTGCTTTTACACATAAAGATCGTCGCTTTCGATTGGCGTAAATGCAGTTCACCAAAAAAATTTTGTTCGCCTCGTGTAACATTACGAAGTTCAACAAATTTTTCTTTAATTTTCACATTCGTCTTTCTATCGCTATAACTTTGCTAAATAAAAACTCAGCGAAAATCTTCGAGAAGCACATGACAGCGTAGATTCCATGCTTTCGATCGGATTTTTACCGGTATCGATCCGATCATTTTTACCGAAGTTATGGTCGTTTGAATTTCGACTACATTTTCGGGTTCTCAGAGGTGATCCTTTAATTTTTTTGAGGAGTGTATTAAGAATAATTACGTGCGTGAAGCAATTAAAACAAATGTTGTAAAGTTAAATTACTTATGTACCGATCAAATGATCGCAAACATACTAACTAAAGGCCTATGTAAGAAAAAACATGAAAATTTCATGAAGGGGTTAGGCATAGTATCTAAGGCATAGTATTTAAGAAATAGTATTTAAGTAATAATATATCACAAAAGTATACAGGGTGTCCCGTAAATAGTGGAGGAGCCGGAAATGGAGGGTAGCTGAGACGATTCTGAACAACAATTTCCTTTGCAAAAATGTCGGATGGGGCTTCGTTTTTGAATTATTAACGAAAAACACTGACCAATCACAGCGCCAGATTCACGCGCGCTCAGGCGCGTGAGCGTAGCCTCGGGCCCTGTCCCTGAGACGTTTGGACTAGGCTGGCCGAAACCGTCAGTCAAACAGGAAAAATTTAATTCAAGTTCGATCGAGCAGCGAATGCAAATAATTAAAAATAGTATCTACGCAACTGTTATCCCTTAATCGAATTTATTAATTATTTGTATTCGTTGTATCCAAGGAAGAAGGAGTAAAATGTGGGAAAGCCTCTCGGAATTTTGAGGAAATTAATCCTTTGTATTCAAGTGACGTTTCTCACCATAGTATTTTAAAATAAAAATAAGAATTATTTTAAGGAAATCAAAATAATTCCAATGAGAAGCACCAGTTTGTCAGAAAATGTAACAAGTCTATTTAATGCGATATAAAACTAGCTTAATTATACGCTTGAGTTTGTTTTGTGTACACAACAATGTTCGATTTGCCTCAGCACTCACTCCGCACTCCCACACTTTTCTCTCAGGTTTTCTCTCTCTTTCTCTATAACTCGTCTTATCACCAGTGATCGATTTCTACTGACTATGAGATTTTTCGGTCTCGATTACCCGTAACACGAGGTGAGGGAAGAGCGCGCGGCGAGAGTTACTACGCGAGACATCTTCGGGCGCACGCTCCTAATTACCTAACAAACGTCGGTAAATCGGATCCCGAACAAATTCAAAGGGTTAATTTCCTCAAAATTCCGAAAGGCTTTCCCACATTTTACTCCTTCTTCCTTGGATACAACGAATACAAATAATTAATAAATTCGATTAAAGGATAACAGTTGCGTAGATACTATTTTTAATTATTTGTATTCGCTGCTCGATCGAACTTCAATTAAATTTTTCCTGTTTGACTGACGGTTTTGGCCAGCCTAGTCCAAACGTCTCAGGGACAGGGCCCGAGGCTACGCTCACGCGCCTGAGCGCGCGTGAAGCTGGCGCTGTGATTGGTCAGTGTTTTTCGTTAATAATTCAAAAACGAAGCCCCATCCGATATTTTTGCAAAGGAAATTGTTGTTCAGAATCGTCTCAGCTACCCTCCATTTCCGGCTCCTCTACTATTTACGGGACACCCTGTATGTACGATTTTGTAATTTGAAGGGCATGGTGATTAAGAGGGAGTGTTAGAAAGCGTAATCACCATATCACAGTTTATATACAGGGTGTCCCGTAAATAGTGTAGGAGCCGGAAATGGGGGGTAGCTGAGACGATTCTAAACAACAATTTCCTTTGCAAAAATGTCGGATGGGGCTTCGTTTTTTAATTATTAACGAAAAACACTGACCAATCACAGCGCCTGCTTCACGCGCGCTCAGGCGCGTGAGCGTAGCCTCGGGCCCTGTCCCTGGGACGTTCGGACTAGGCTGGCCGAAACCGTCAGTCAAGCAGGAAAAATTTAATTGAAGTTCTATCGAGCAGCGAATACAAATAATTAAAAATAGTATCTACGCAACTGTTATCCCTTAATCGAATTTATTAATTATTTGTATTCGTTGTATCCAAGGAAGAAGGAGTAAAATGTGGGAAAGCCTCTCGGAATTTTCAGGAAATTAACCCTTTGTATTCAAGTGACGTTTCTCACCATAGTATTTTAAAATAAAAATAAGAATTATTTTAAGGAAATCAAAATAAATCCAATCAGAACCATTTGTAACTGTTTGCTTTTAAAAACTTTATTGAAAAAGCAGACTAGATCTGTGCGTACCGAAATATTCCTCGAGTGCAAAGGGTTAATAGAGAAATAATTGGAATTAGACTTACCCATTCACCTGCAAGTTGACCTGCCATGGTAATAAAGCTCGGCCGGTGGGTCATCGTACGGCTGTCAACAATGGCAAGGCCGAAGACCCCAACGAAGAACAGCTGATCGGTCGGTCCAGTCACTGAACCTTCTTGCCACCCCGAAAACACTTTATTTTACGGTCACAGGCACTTTTCACTTTCACATGCCGATGCGTTCCGTTGCACCCTTCTTTGATTGTTGCTCTTTCCTGGATCGATGATGCTTTTTAGAATGTTGTTGCTTTTTGGATGTTGCTCCTTTCTGAATTGTTGCTTCCTCTTAGATGTTGCTTCTTTCTGTATTGTTACTCCTTCCTAGATTGTTGTTTCTTCGGGTGCAGCCAATTCGCGAGCCAGCGAAAGCAGTTCGCGGTCGGTAGGTTTTCGCTGGGGCACTCCTCGGTACCGGCGCGGCGGGCATCTCGCTCCTCGTTCTCATTACACTACGCGAATACGAAAAATATCCATGACGTGCGTTCCGTGACGTACGTCTGTTCGTTTTCAGAAACGCGAAGGTACTGCGAAGACTGCCTAATTGCAGTTTCCTTCCCGAAAAATACCTTCCCTTTCTCCGCTCCATGGCTAGGTTGGCCCTCGAGGAAATTGTGTCCCTGTTCTTTACAGAAATGCAATGTCTGTTGCCTTTCCATGTCCAAACGACTCTAGGTTTTTTCTCCACAGGTAAATCGTACGGCAATTTATTGCTGCGCGGCACGGGTTTACTTGGCATCGACGGCCGTGCGTCGGATTGTTACAACCGCCGAAGTCGACCACGTGCAGGCCATGTTCTTGCCATACCTCGCACAAAGTCAAAATACCGTTCGTTCAATTGCCCTCGACGATGGTTCAATGTGAAACTCGGTTCATTTTTTTTTTCTTTAATACAAAAATGTCAGTTTATCCAGCATTCGAATGTTTGACTCTGCTCATCGAGTGATTTGAACATTTGTCTAGTTCATTCTAATCATATTGACTAAAATAGGTCTGTTTGCACTAATTTTACTGATCCACTAGTCAATACCATTAGAATGAACTTGACAAATGTTCATATCATTCGATGAGCAGAGTCAGACCTTCGAATGCTGGATAAATTTCTGACATTTTTGTATTAAAAAAAAAAAAAAATGAACCGAGTTTCACATTGAACCATCGTCGAGGGCAATTAATCGAACGGTATTTTAGCTTTGTGCGAGGTATGGCAAGAACATGGCCTGCACGTGGTCGACTTCGGCGGTTGTAACAATCCGACGCACGGCCGTCGATGCCAGGTAAATCCGTGCCGCGCAGCAATAAATTGCCGTACGATTTACCTGTGGAGAAAAAACCTAGAGTCGCTTGGACATGGAAAGGCAACAGACATTGCATTTGTGTAAAGAACAGGGACACAATTTCCTCGAGGGCCAACCTAGCCATGGAGCGGAGAAGGGGAAGGTATTTTTCGGGAAGGAAACTGCAATTAGGCAGTCTTCGCAGTACCTTCGCGTTTCTGAAAACGAACAGACGTACGTCACGGAACGCACGTCATGGATATTTTTCGTATTCGCGTAGTGTAATGAGAACGCGGAGCGAGATGCCCGCCGCGCCGGTACCGAGGAGTGCCCCAGCGAAAACCCACCGACCGCGAACTGCTTTCGCTGGCTCGCGAATTGGCTGCACCCGAAGAAACAACAATCTAGGAAGGAGTAACAATACAGAAAGGAGCAACATCCAAGAGGAAGCAACAATTCAGAAAGGAGCAGCATCCAAAAAGCAACAACATTCTAAGAAGCATCATCGATCCAGGAAGGAGCAACAATCAAAGAAGGGTGCAACGGAACGCATCGGCATGTGAAAGTGAAAAGTGCCTGTGACCGTAAAATAAAGTGTTTTCGGGGTGGCAAGAAGGTTCAGTGACTGGACCGACCGATCAGCTGTTCTTCGTTGGGGTCTTCGGCCTTGCCATTGTTGACAGCCGTACGATAACCTATCGGCCGTGCTTTATTACCATGGCAGGTCAACTTGCAGGTGAATGGGTAAGTCTAATTCCAATTATTTCTCCATTAACTCTTTGCACTCGGGGGATGTTTCGGTATGCACAAATTCAGTCTGCTTTTCCAGTAATATTTTTAAAAGCAAACAGTTACAAATGGTTCTCACTGGATTTATTTTAATTTCCTTAAAAAAATTCTTATTTTTATTTTAAAATACTATGGTTAGAAACGTTACTTCAGTACAAAGGGTTAATTTCCTAAAAATTCCGAGAGCGCCGTCCCACGTTTTATTTCTTCTTCCTTGGATTATTATTATTATTATTTCTGAATGAATACAAATAATTAATAAACTCGATTTATGGATAATAGTTGCGTAAATACTATTTTTAATTATTTGTATTCGCTACTCGGTAGAATTTCAATTAAATTTTTTCTGCTTGACTGACGGTTTCGGCCAGCCTAGTCCGAACGTCCCAGGGACAGGGCCCGAGGCTACGCTCACATGCCTGAGCGCGCGCGAAGCGGGCGCTGTGATTGGTCAGTGTTTTTCGTTAATAATTCAAAAACGAAGCCCCATCCGACATTTTTGCAAAGGAAATTGTTGTTCAGAATCGTCTCAGCTACCCCCCATTTCCGGCTCCTACACTATTTACGGGACACCCTGTATACGCAAACTAGATTATAATTCAAGTATCACGCGTAAGATAGAAATGTAAGAATGATAGACAAGCACACTATCCATGTCATCTGTGCGCAACATAAACAATTAGTGTGTAACCGTTATTGTGTCGCCGTCTGGATGCGTATTACGTATCTTTCTTTTTCCGCTCGAGTATGACGAATGGACGATCGCAAAGAGAAGCACGCTGTGAGCATTCGAAATACAGATCTGTGGAGTTTAAGCATTATATTTGACTGTCTCAGTTATTATTCTCAATACGAACACTAACTCTAACAATTATCAATCACCAAGATGGCAAAGAAAACCTCACAACAGTTGATATGCGAATCTACAAAAGAATACTGGACAATACTGATACTTCTATAACATACGTGAAGGAAAATGTATTACCTATATGGAGTACATTAAATGACGAATCATTAAATCGATTCTTATCGTCGACTGCCGATAAGATGGTTTTTGCATGTTTTAGCTTTTCTATGTATTCTGTGACCGTAATGTTTGTTCCATCGAATTCGGGTCTAAGTTTGCTACGTATTGTAAGGGTAATCTTAGAGGTTGCATTTGGTTTTGGAGGTCTGGAATATTGTTTGCTGTGTTTTCCCAGTCAAAGATTAAACTTCCTTGGTTATGTCTTTTGTCTGAATTTCCTATTAGGCTTGGCTGCTCTGTAATTCCTTCGACTTCGAATAAAGATATTTCGTGTCTGAAAGTATTGTCTAGTGCGTGGCTTGACGTTTCGTTTTTATATATATTATTATGATGTGACGGTAATGAGAAGAATTCCGTTTGTTTGTTATTACCGAATGGTTTATCCACAATTCCTAATTTTTTGTCTTGCCCTTCGGCAGTTCCTATTCGGGACTCGTACGCAAGGGCTCCAATAATCACCGATCTGCTCCTGCGATCACCACAGGTGCGCTAATTAGCGTAATTAAGCTCCCGAAGCCGAGCACGCCGATTCTGCCCAATCAGGGCCGTCCGCGAACGAGGTTCGGAACTCGTGCATCTCGTTCTCGGCTCGTATGTGAACCGTCCTCGCGGCACCACGTTTTTCTCGATTTGCGCAACCGAAAATTGAAAACCAGCCGAATACCACGCGGATCGTAATCTGTTACGTCTGATCACCAAATTTGTTATTTGTAATCGCTTTATTTCATTGACAGTTGATTTTGTACAAGCTAAGTGCAATATTGTAATTCGTGTTGTTCATTAAAGTGCTCTCCATTGTGCTCGTCAACAGACTTTTGAGTTCGTTTTTGAAATCCCAGTGCACCGAAAGGACTCGCTCAGGCTTTGCGACCACCTCGCCTCCAAGCCTTTCGCTAAGGCTGAATCAGCCTCCGTTCACGCACATTTTCCTTTTGCGTTTTTGTTAGTATCAATTGTTAAGTTGTTTATGTTTCTGTTATTGGGTATGGCTCCTAACTTTGTATTTATGTTTGGTGCTTCGATTGTGGTTTCTTGTGTGAAATCGAAAGATCCTTGTTTTGTTGGTGAACGAGGTGTTTTACGGCTTCTTGAAAAGACAGCTGGGTCGTTGAGGTTCTCTACAAGATTTTTTAGTTCAGGATTTTCTTGTGTCCTGCTTCTTGTTAATCTGTTTTCGTCTGTAATGGTTTTGTTATCCGTTGGTTTAGTATTTTTGTTATCCATTTTAAAATTTCATTATTTATAATTTGTTTAAGGAATAAATGAATTTTGTCCTGTCACGTCCTGTGACGCATTCCTTAAATTCTTCCGAGTCATCCAAATTCATCGATTTGCCAATTCCAAGTGAGCAGTTTATTTGGGTCGCATATTGCAAAAATGCCGACAACCCAAGTAAATGTAGCTCACCGGAATTAACAAATCATCGCTACGCCCTACTTACGCGGTACAAAACAATGCGACCGATCACCCGCTCGGGCTCCATCAAAAAAGTAACGCGCTGCGTCCACGCGCGCCCCATCATTACGCTCTCTGCATTTCACCATTAAGCTCTTTGCGGCTCCATCATTAAAGTTCACGCGCTCTACCAAAGTTACGCGTTGCGTCCACTCGCGAGATAACTATTGTACACGACATCCGCGACTCTGCTACGAGGGCGCCAGAACCTCGACAGAGCAAATCTCGTCGACTCTGATACGAAGACGACAGAACTTCGACAGGGCGAGATTTCACCCGCGGCAAATGAACTATTGTAACGCGATGGAACGCGACGATAACACCTGCGAGTAACCGTGTGACGAAAGGAATTTGTACAAACTCTAAATAAACTAGTTGGTGATCAAGTGCGTGGAATTCACTTCAGCCGCCTTGCCTACCTTCCAACCTCGAACACGCTACCCCGAAGTCGCCTTAGCCATCCTCGACAAGGTAAGTACACACATTCTATTCTATCGTGAGAGCCCTCATGGTTCTTACAAGAAAGTCCGCGGTTCAATGAGGGTGGACCGCATCGCGACTTTACAATATGAACAAATTATTTGACGTGGAATTACCCAGTCGCAATTTTGAACTCTTATCGTGATTTTACTGTATCGAGCTTACATCACTGGCTTACATATCGTAAATTATAAAAGAACATCGGTTATTAAAATTAGTTACTCCTAATCAGATTCATAAGATATGTCACGGTCAAGATCATCGAATCTGACTGCTCTATACTGTGTAATGTTAAAGAACTTGAAACGTCGACGCAAACGTCGACGCATTTTGTCAAAGCGCTTTCCCTGCTACGAGGGAAAGTCCGTCGAGGTCAATGGAGCGATAAACAGTCGTTAGCCTACACAAAGTTAGACAATGGTTTTCAAAAAATAACTGATTCGTTTATTACGCGAGGTACGTTCATCGTCACAGCGTGTGGAGTGTAGAAGTGTCCTTCTTGGCATATCGTTAGTCGTGAGAACGCCAACGTCATCATGGCCCTTAGCGAATGTTTATCGCTCCATTGACCTCGACGCACTTTCCCTCGTAGCAGGGAAAGCGCTTTGACAAAACGAACATGGCCCGCTTTGGTCGTTGCAACTTTAAATTCTCTAATAACTGCATAATGACCAAAGTGACTTTTGCAGTATTGAAAATTATGTTAAAAAATACTATATAATATAATATTTTTTTTAATGTAATACAACATAACCGAGTAAAGGCTGTTCCGAACGAACCGCAGCTACTAATAGAGTTTAAGTATAATTCTCTCTCTCTCTCCCCCCTCTCTCCCTCTCTCTCCCCCTCTCGCTCATCCCTCTCTCTCTCCCTCTCTCTCTCCCCCCCCCTCTCTCATATACACAAACAGCGCCGCCTCTCCCATTAGGTAGAAGATTCAGGTAAAAATTATCTCAAATAACGAATAAAATCAATTTATTCATTATGTACGAGCTACAAATAATTTGGTCTTATTCGTATATAAAATTATTCCATACCGGTGAATGATAAATAAGTTGATGCAGTGTTCTGAGAGGAAGTTCTGTAATATCAATAAATGTCAACGTGTCAACAAAGTACTTAGATAATTACAGTAAAGACTCGATAAGTGTTCGAAAGGAAAGTGTTCGCGGTTTATCCCTACCACGGGGGGGGGGGGGGGGCTAAGTAATAAAGATTCACCCTCTAGGTCGGCGCTCATGAACATATTGTAGGGAGGGGACGAGAGATTTTCTCTTCCTCCCGGGAATTATTAAAATGATGTCAGGAGAGGGTGGGTGTACCACAAAATAAATCAATCGAAATATGTATATCACCGATCTCTTATCTCTTATTACTTGTTTTCGGCAAGGCCGTCGTCCAAGAACTGACTCGCCGCGCTCTACATTTGCCTTTGCTGGGTCGCGGGAGGTAGGAATGTAAACAGGATAACAATATACACATATAATATACGCACATACACACATACATACACGGTCGTTAACGGCTCCCAAACATCGCATGCCTACAATATCAAATTTTGTATCATCTTTTGTAATTTTTTTTTAATTATTTGTAATCTTATGTTTTCTATCCTCCTGTAACTTCATATGATTGTTTGTAATATCTTTTGTAGTTTTTTAGAGTATGTATAATTTTGTGATTTTTTGTAAGAATGAATAATTTTAATCAAAAAAGTTTTATGTATTAATAATATTTTTATTTTAAAAACAATGTAGAAACAAAAAAATATCTTTGTTGCATTAGTGTTGTTTCACGAATATTTAATTCTTAACTTTTATGTCAGCTCCGAATTCATCTTCTTCTTTTATCTACTGTCTCTTTCTACGTTGACGTCGGCAGTCTTCAAAATGTTCCTCTCCGGTCCCAAATTATGAACACTTATCGGGTCTTTACTGTACATACTTACTATGTATCACACGAGATGTAATCTGTGAACATTGCCTGTAAAAATTTTTGTAAAAAAAATACAACCGACTTCGGAATGCACTAAAAAGGACGAAATAATTCTAATTTATATTTCGGAGACGGCGCAAAATTAAAACTTGTATTAATGAAAGATGTTGCTAATGTGAAAATATGTAAAAGGACTATAGAATTTTAACAATTACCTATGTAGTGTGACGTACGGGTTATGGGGCAGCCTAAGGGTTGCCCTGCGCGGAGGCGATCAGGGAAAATCGCTCTCTGCGCGCACCGTGCACAAATCCACGGACGATTCGATTCTATGGGCGCCAGTGCCGTAGCACTCGTCCGGAACCCTCGCCCTTCCGGCTGCTCAGTAGGGGAGCGGAAATCAGGGAGGTTAATTGAAAGTGACCCACGAGTGTTTCGGTAAATTACCGGTAACTTTAATAAAGGCCAAAGTGGCCGTGCCAAACAACCAAGAAACGGGAATTCCGCGGTACACTTTTGCGCAAAGGAAAAGGTACGCGGCCGCCAAGTGCGGCAAAGAGGAACCGCGACGCGGAAGTTCCCAAAACAAAGAAAAATCTCTACTGTAGAAACTACAACTAGGGGCCGGATACAAAGTGTCGGTGGTCCTAGAGTTTCAAATACAGGAGAAAAGGAAAGATTAGTGGGGATCGCGGTCGCGGGTATGGGGGGACCCGTTCGCGATTCTGAGACGGAGGCGCCGGGGTCTCGACGAAACCGACTATAACTTCCGGCACGCGAGATCGCGGAACGAAGAGGCGCTTCGTTCGAACGCGCGGTACGAGCGTCAACGGTTACGGCTCCGAGGTCAAGCCGCCGGGGCTCGACAGTCGGACGGTACCGGACAACGAATCGGTCGGGAGCGGAATAAAGGGGACGGGCCTCGAGAGTCCTCGTCTCCTTGGGTCGGTCCTGTCGCCTAGGTCGCGGAACACGATACGATACGGAATACCCCGGTATTCCCGCGTTCACACCGATCCTTTCACGCTCGCACACACAATAAAAATCAACCAAAAAGGTGTGAGTCCTACCTGGACATGGAGTGCGGCGACGTATCCAAATGACGACGGTGCGGGTGGCTCTTCCTCAAACCGGGCGCCACACACACGCACATACAAAACGAAAAATACAAGAAAATTACAAAATACGCGAAATTGAATACACAGGAAAGAAAATAAACGATAAGAAACTAAATGAAAATAACGGGGGGGGGGGGGGGGGGACCGACACACGCTAACTAAAGAAACTAAATTAACTTATACTAAATCGCTCTACTAAATGCCCTCTAATATCCGACCGTACTCGGCACTTGCTCGCGCGCTTCTCCCTTGAAATTCGCCGCCAGTACGCGGTTCTCCCCCCCAGGAAGTTCGGCAACCAAGATGGGCCGCTCGATGTAAGTTCGGTTGGCCGGATCCTAGGAGCCCTCTGGCGGAGCTCCGGGCGAGGTGGCGGTGGTCGGCTACTCCCATGCCCGGCGTCCTCGGTGTCCGGCTGCCGGTCGCTCCCAAGGCGGCTGCTGGGTGGAGGCACGGCGACCGGTCAGCCGGTTGGCCAGCGAAGGTGGTGGACCCATCTGGCCCCTACCTCTCCTGGCTGGAGGTCCCCACGACCGGCGGCGGCGATGCTCCGCCGTGGCGGAGCGCGAGACGGTCGGCCGCAACAAAAAAAAAAGACACATACGCACATGCACTCACACACTCATACACAACAATATCCGCGTCCCGGAGGCGAGGACTCGCCGGAGCGGAGGGAGCGGGGCGCGCCAACGTCTCGTAACGAGGCCAAAATTTGCCTCGTTACTGACGAACCTATAAACACGTGCCAACCCGCATCCTCAAACGCGATTATACATAAATGAGTGAAAAGGTGACGAAAAGAAAATAGCTCAGGTATAGGCCACGAGCCTGGTAACTAACGTACGGGCAACCCCACGGGATAAACTGCCCTCTTTCATCTAAAGCATGAAACATAGGTGGCGTTGTTAAAGCCGCCCGGGCGCCCAATCAGAAAGCTCCTTGAAGCCAAGACCAATCACCGATCGTATCGTACCGAGGCGCTACCTGTCTACCCTACTGTGGCGACTCATAGCAACCAAAACAGGAACTAACAGCTCACGCATACGAAAGATCCGAGACGCCCAGAGCTGACAATGTAGGACTTGATGTCCGTAGCCACCGACAATATCGGCTCTTAACCGCCAATACGACTAAGATAAAAAGACCAAATAAAACATAATTCCACACGAGTTCACGCGGAGCGACCGACTCCATGGCGGACACCCTCTCATACATTACAGGAATAAACGACAGTAACTTCCTAATAGACACCCGGTTAACAGCCCAATAAATTCTAATATAAACAGCTAAATAAATAAGTAATTATATAAATAAACAAAGAACCTAAATTAAAACATATCAGGACGAACTACTCGGCAACAGAAAGCCGTTCACACCCGTAAGCCTGATGATTACACCCACCAGGCTAGCGAAATGACAGACGAACATCCGACACGCGAAATGATAACAAGTGAGGTAATATAAACAAACATAGACTACCGAAGATTGGAGTACTTACAGGTGCTGTTAGATGGCACACCCAGACCTAGACGGTTTGCAGAAACGTTAGCATAGTAGTACAACTACGACCAATCATCGGCCTGCAGACCCTCGCTGCTAGCCAAACACAGCAAACCAACCCACAATGTTAAAATTACAGATAAAATAATGAACACCTTACAAATACAAGAACAGCGGAGACTGGACGTATAAACGAAACTGATAACCGACACGATGCCACGACACACTGGGGCTGACACAAGCCTCCTCATTCGGTGACTGACGAGACGGCGGCCATTTTAGAGTCCACCGTTACGACAGGCTTGTCGAATTTGGGAATACTTACCTTGCTATAACCTAGATGGCGGGAGGAGCATCGAGAAATAATAATCGTAAGACAAAATATAATAACATTAATATATCCTCAGACGACAATAAGATACAGATAATTTTAAAAGTTAAATACGCACGCCACATACATACCCACGACGAAGCGGAAGAACACAATATATCTGACTCAATCTTAGAGAGACAGTATATAAGCGTCGCGGCTATCCAACAATTGTTCCTCGCTCCCCAGACAGATGGCGCTGTGACTCTGAGCACGAAAAGAGAATCAATCCTAAACAACTAACATAACATTAGAAGCTCAAGGTAATTTTCAAACAGGAATACAGACAATTTTAGACACGAAAGCGGAAATTAATCAACGCGCAGACTTCACAAATAGCAACTTACCTCTTCCCACCACGATACGCAAGCGCGGATGCAGTAAAGTCAGGGGCGGCCATCTTGTATCATCCACCAATCGGGCGCATCCTAAGCCCTCGGCCGCTCAGAGGATCCGCCAATAAGCAGCATCCAGTGACTTCTACCAATCAGGAGGGTCTCCTATATAAAACAACAAACCAACCGGCTGATTCCTGCACCCCGACAAGATGGTAGGCATAAATACCTACTTCTCTACCCCACGTTTCTGCGCCTTATGTACGCAGTTCAAGGCATGCAAATATAAAACAGGGTTTACGTACTCGATCGGAAATCTCGGAACGACTACGGCAGGTTTAAACGGCAATGCGAGACAGATAATAACGGCTTTATGACGACCTCGGCTAATCCACGGACAATGAATAAGCTACAAACACATATAAAAACATGAATAGTACAACAACCAAGAAAACAAATTACGGTGCAGGGAAACTCGGAAATCCCAGTACCGGTCTGGAGGGTGGTGGTGAAGCGGGCCCCCCCAGATCGTCATCTTACGACCGTGGGACGCAGGCGGTGGACGCCCAGGCCACTGCGTCTAATAGGATTACTGGTACGTCTGGAATAAAGGACACAAAGGTAGCAAAACTAGCTGCTGAGGACAAAGCACAGAACAAAGAAACGGAGGAAAAAGCTGGTGAGCCCAATGAGCCCAACGGCTCTACCAGCGCTGATCTAGCTAAGTCTATTAGGGAGGAGAGAAAGATCTTCACACCGAAGAACACTCTCATGCGTAGTCCGGGGACTCCCAATGCTCCACTGGCTAATGAAAAAGAAAAGGGAAAGAACGCTCCCAAAGCAGAAACCACACTACATGAAGTGGATCTAACAGGCGATGAGGAAGAACAGATTCAGGCCACGCCTGGAAACGCACGAAAGACTAGGCAATTTTCTAAAGACACACGGGAACGTAGGAGAGGTTACGAGCCTAGCAGCCTGGAAGTCTGCACGGAAGCGCTGGCCGAGCTTCTCGGCATCATGGCTATTAACTTTGAATCACTTAACTCGTACATGAACAGAGTTAAGGGCGTGAACCCCTCGGCCAAGGACACATGTAATATGTTAAATGAGAAAATAAAGAGAGCATGTAATATAGCGGCTAACGTGGAAAGGCTGTACAAGGAAGAAAAAATGCAGAACAAGTTGTTTAGAGTCCCGATCTTCCCAGGAAATAGTAGCAAAGGAAGCCTCCGTCGCGACGGAGACGTAGCGAACTGGCCGCCCGTCGGCCCCACGGGGACTTACAGACCCACTCAAGAGAAACTCCATAGGATTGAGAAAGGGGAGTCGATTAAGCTGCCTGGAGAGAAGAGAAAGGACACCACACCTCCTTACAGAGATTTAGATAAAAGGAGCAGAACAGGTAAAGAGGACATACGACCTGAAAAACCCAAACCGGTGATCAGGGATGTACAGATCCTCCGGAGACCCGACGACCTCTCAACTGATCCCAACTCGGACTCAGAGTGGGAGATGAGAAGAGGAAGAAGGAAGAAAAACAAACAAGAGAGAGGGACTATTGTTGACAGCCTACTGGGTAATCAGAAGGGAAGCAACAATGCAGAAGACACTGACAAGGGGAACCGGCCCACCCCCAGAGCCAAAAGCAAAGCCCCCCTGATTAAATGCGAAGCGATTGCGGTGAAGATCAGGGAGAACGAAACCTTCGCCGAAGTAGCTAGGAAGGTACGGAAAAAAATGGGAAACGATGTTAACGGAGTTCGAAAGATGAGACAATCAAGGGGGGGAGACCTGCTTATAGAATTGGAATGGCAAAAGGACGGATACGAGTTACACAAGCAAATCGTGGAAGCTCTTGGAGATGACAAGTTGGCGTCGAGACTGGTTCCGAAAAAAACCCTGGAGGTCAGGGATCTTGACCCGTCCGTAACGTTAGAAGAAATTTCTGAATCGGTTGCCAAAAAAGCGGGTATTAGCCCCGATAAGGTGAAATGCAAATTCGGACCGACACACTACGGGATGCGCACCGCTATAATTGAAGGAGCGGCAAGTGCTCTGAGCAAGATCAACGAGGGGGACAGGATAAAGATAGGCTGGGTGTCTAGTAGGGTGCGGGAATTCCCGAATATCACTAGATGTTATTTTTGTCATGAGCTCGGACACGTCGCGGCCGTGTGCAAAAGTAACGGGGATGGTCAAGCTATCTGCCGGAGGTGCGGAGAAAAAGGCCACACCATATCAGTTTGCAAGGCGGAAAGGCCAAGATGTAGCATATGCGTGAAAAACGGAGTTCCTGAAAAAATGGTTACGCACATCGCATCCTCCCTACGCTGCCCCACGTATAAGGAGGTGCTAAGCAGGAGGAAGCACGCGAAAAAAAATTCGAACTGAGAATCGCACAGATAAATCTAAATAGGTGCAGGCTTGCACAAGAGATACTCACTCAGATCATAGTTGAGAAAGACCTCGACGTAGTGGCAATCAGCGAGACACACCGATGTGGGGCCGGTATGGAGGGGGACGAGGAGAAACTAGCTGCAATCATAATAACGACGGGTGGTAAAAGTAAACTGGGAGGACCCAAATACATATACAGAGGCAATGGCCACGTCACTTTGGTCTTTGGCCAACACTCGTTCACCAGTTGCTACTTTCCCCCATCTTGGAATAAAGAAAAATTCTCAGAAGCCCTGGATCAAGTAGAATCGGCCGCAACGAGAACTCCCTCGATTAAGACGGTGATAATACTCGGCGATCTCAACGCGAAATCCCCGGCCTGGGGATCCAAACATCAGGACTGGAGAGGCACCGAATGCATACGTATGTGTCTCAAAAACGGATTCACGCCAGTAAATAGTGCAGGAGAGTGCACTTTTGAAAGAAACGGTAGGAAATCTAAAATTGATTTGATGATCATAAATGAGGGATCTGCGAGCAACATCCTGAAAAGCCGGGTAGAAGATTGGTACTCGGCATCGGACCACAAGTATCTCTGCCACGTGCTCGCCGATACGATGACATCTGATAATAATAACCACGGAGCTCCACCCCCTGGCAGGATAGCGAAGAGGAAAAAAATTGATAACAAAGTTTTTGAACGAAAATTCTCGAATAGAATAGCGCAACTTACCGACTGGAGCGTTGACAACACCCTTGACAGCATTGAAGCAGCGGTAGAGGAATCGATCACCGGGACTCACCCACACCTTAGACATAAGGCCCGAAATTACTGGTGGAGCGAGAGCATCGGCGCCTTAAGGAAAAAGGCCCACAAGGAAAGAAGAAAACTGCAGCGGCTGTGGAAAAAAAAAACCTCCAAATCCGACATCGTTGAGCAGCAAGAGAAACTCCGGGAGGCCAGAAGAAACCTGAAAAGAGAAATAGCGATCAGTAAGAAGAAAGCATGGGAAGAACTATGCAGGGAAATCGATAGGGACCCTTGGGGCAGACCCTACAGGATTGTTCTAAAAAAGGTTAAAGGAAGTAAACAACGCACTACCCTGGAAGAGGCAGAGGCTAGGCAGATTATTAAAAATCTCTTTGCTACCAAGAGACGGTCGGACACCTTGCCCACGCTGCCCTCGAACAACCATTTAGACCCACTTCCACTCGAAAACGAGGTGACAAAAGAGGAGCTGAGTGCAGCGGCGAAAAAAATCAAACCAAACAAGGCACCAGGGCCCGATGAAATTCCGGGATCAACGATCAAGAAACTATGTTCCTTTTGGAGTCACGGTATTAAACACCTTTTCAATGAATGCCTGCGCAAGGGTATTTTCCCGAGAAGATGGAAAATAGCAAACGTAGTCTTGATCCCCAAAGGAAGAAACGATGACGGATCGGTCAGTGGCTTCAGACCATTATGCCTACTACCTATACTAGGGAAATGCTTTGAATATATTCTCAAGGCGAGAATGGAGGAAATACTGGAGAATGGTCCATACGCCTTATCGCAATACCAGTACGGTTTTAGGAAGAATAGGAGCACTATCCACGCCCTAGAGAGAGTTTACCATATCTGGAGAGAGGCCATACATAAACGTAAACACTGCCTCCTGATTGCAGTCGACGTTAAAAACGCATTTAACTGCCTGGGCTGGGAGGACATCTTGAAAGACGCTAAAAGAAGAAGATTCCCGGAATACCTTACAAGGGTCCTTCGTGACTATCTCCAGGACCGTAAGCTGACCGCGGTCACTAACCAGGGGACTATCGAAGAGGACGTATACGCTGGAGTCCCACAAGGCTCGGTCCTAGGCCCAATACTCTGGGACATGGTCTACGACGGCCTACTAAAGGCGGACTTGGGATAAAAAAATTTTTGGAAAAAAATACAACCGACTTCGGAATGCACTAAAAAGAACGAAATAATTTTAATTTATATTTCGGAGACGGCGCAAACTTAAAAATTGTGAAAATATGTAAATGGATTAAAGAATTTTGACAATTTCCAATGCAGAAAATTTTTAATTTTGCGCCGTCTCCGAAATATAAATTAAAATTATTTCGTTCTTTTTAGTGCATTCCGAAGTCGGTTGTATTTTTTTCCAAAAATTTTTTTATTTCACATTTTTTAGTGGCCATCGGAGCCTTCCTGGAAGAGTTCAACAAAGGGGCGGGAAGGGAAGGGCAGGGAAGGGCGGGATAGTGAAGAGAAGGGCAGGGAAGTGAACGGAATGTTGCAAATGGGATCATCGTGGAAACATCTCCGGCCGCAAAATGTAATACTAGGCTTCATCGATATCAGGCCGAGTAAACGTAAAATACCACGTTTTTTGCGATAAAAGCGGGAAAAAATGAAAAAATCCAAAATGGTTTTTTTACGGGACCAACTGTTGGTCATACTCAACAAGATGCAAAAGGTTTCGTTCCGATTGGTCCATCCATCTTGGAGTAATCGACGACCATACACAACGGGGACGAAATCGTACGTTTTTTGCAATAAAAAAGGGGCAAGCGGTGGTGAAATGCAAAATTTTTTTTTTACGGGACCAACTGGGAGTCATACCCTACAAGATGGAAAAGGTTTGGTTCCGATTGGTCCATCCATCTCGGCGTAATCGGCGAACATACATTAAAAAAAAATTAACATACATGTCGAATTGAGTAACCTCCTCCTTTTCGAAGTCGGTTAATAAAAAAGGGGCAAGCGGTGGTGAAATGCAAAATTTTTTTTTTACGGGACCAACTGGGAGTCATACCCTACAAGATGGAAAAGGTTTGGTTCCGATTGGTCCATCCATCTCGGCGTAATCGGCGAACATACATTAAAAAAAAATTAACATACATGTCGAATTGAGTAACCTCCTCCTTTTCGAAGTCGGTTAAAAAGACGTCTATAAGATTGGTTACGCCGACGACACGGCCATCATTGTTGTAGATAAGAAACTTGAAGTCATCCGGAGTAGGGCTTCCAGAGCACTCAGAATAACCGCGGAGTGGCTTACACGTATGGGCCTTACGATGGCGGAACACAAAACGGAATATATACTCCTGACCGGCAGGAGCTCACAGGAGGACCTGGAGATTAGGGTGGGGGAAGCAAAGGCCAAGATGGTTAAGGAGCTTAAATACCTAGGTGTCACCCTGGAATCAGGGTGGCGTTTCAAGGCACATATAAATAGGGTCACTGACAAAGCCTTGAGGGTTGCCGGGGCCCTTGCCGGCATCATGCCCAGGGTTCGTGGCGGGGGATACAATTCACGCCTACTGTACTATAGAGTGGTGCAATCCATTGTACTGTACGCTTCACCTGTATGGTCCGAGGCCTGTAACCAAAATGGTATCAAGGGGAAATTAGACTCACAAGGGAAGGCACGGAAGTGTCCCCCTCCGATTTTGATGAAACTTCGTAGGTTTGTTAAGCAGGCAAAAATAAGAGACACATATTTTTTTTTATCGGCTGAGACGCGACTTTAAGGGGTGAAACCACCCCTCAAAGTTTCGATGCACTTGTGCTATCTCGAAAACCATAAGAGATACGTTAAAACTTCTTATAGGAAAGTTTTATGGTTTTTTGCATATAATAACAGGATGTTAATAAATTGGGCAAAATGCAATTTGTTCATAACAAAATAATTTTTTATAACCTTATTTTACAATTTATTCAAATTTGTGTAATGACGAAAAATGAAGAGCATTTTATTACAAATCCATTGATGTATATATTTACGAAATTGCCTCCTACAGTTCTTCAGATTTTTATTATTTATATCACGCGCGCGCGCGAGCTATATGAACCTGGCACCCAACTTTCAAACAATTGATTTTTTTTTATGGAAACTAGTAGTATTTTGTTTGTAGTTGATTGTAGTAACAATACTTTCGTTTGTAGTTGCATCAGTTAATAAATAAAAAAAATTGAAAAAATGTCCCGCACCCGACATTGAGATATCTCAAATTCGTTGGTGCAGTCTTCTTTAGTATCGTTTGTAGTTGTTTGTAGTGATTTCCGTTTCGTTTGTAGTTGAATAATTTAAAAGTTACGAACAATTGTTTATGCCGTCAAGAGTGAACTTTGTCAATTTAAAAAATTTTTGAATTCCGCTTTTTCCATGTGATTCAGAATCGTTTGTAGTTGTTTGTAGTGATTTCCGGTTAGTTTGTAGTTGAATAGTTTAAAAGTTATAAGCAATTGTTCATACGGTCAAGAGTGAACTTTGTCAATTTTTAAGATTTTTGAGATCCGCTTCTTCCATGTGATTCAGAATCGTTTGTAGTTGTTTGTAGTGATTTCCTTTTCGTTTGTAGTTGAATAGTTTAAAAGTTATAAGCCGTTGTTCATAGGTGTATCAACAATTATTGCTCATAACTTTTAAAATATTCAAGCACAAACGAAAAGGAAATCACTACAAACAACTACAAACGATTCTGAATCACATGGAAGAAGCGGATCTCAAAAATCTTAAAAATTGACAAAGTTCACTCTTGACCGTATGAACAATTGCTTATAACTTTTAAACTATTCAACTACAAACTAACCGGAAATCACTACAAACAACTACAAACGATTCTGAATCACATGGAAAAAGCGGAATTCAAAAATTTTTTAAATTGACAAAGTTCACTCTTGACGGCATAAACAATTGTTCGTAACTTTTAAATTATTCAACTACAAACGAAACGGAAATCACTACAAACGATACTAAAGAAGACTGCACCTACGAATTTGAGATATCTCAATGTCGGGTGCGGGACATTTTTTCAATTTTTTTTATTTATTAACTGATGCAACTACAAACGAAAGTATTGTTACTACAATCAACTACAAACAAAATACTACTAGTTTCCATAAAAAAAAATCAATTGTTTGAAAGTTGGGTGCCAGGTTCACATAGCTCGCGCGCGCGCGTGATATAAATAATAAAAATCTGAAGAACTGTAGGAGGCAATTTCGTAAATATATACATCAATGGATTTGTAATAAAATGCTCTTCATTTTTCGTCATTACACAAATTTGAATAAATTGTAAAATAAGGTTATAAAAAATTATTTTGTTATGAACAAATTGCATTTTGCCCAATTTATTAACATCCTGTTATTATATGCAAAAAACCATAAAACTTTCCTATAAGAAGTTTTAACGTATCTCTTATGGTTTTCGAGATAGCACAAGTGCATCGAAACTTTAAGGGGTGGTTTCACCCCTTAAAGTCGCGTCTCAGCCGATAAAAAAAAATACGTGTCTCTTATTTTTGCCTGCTTAACAAACCTACGAAGTTTCATCAAAATCGGAGGGGGACACTTCCGTGCCTTCCCTTGTCAGTACAAAAGACCATCTTAATTAGACTTACCCGATCTTACCGCACGGCTGCAATCAGCGCGCTGAACGTAATTGCGGGTATTCCCCCCATCCACCTGCAGGTAAAGACAAGCCGGTTAATATACAATAATCTCAGAGGGAAAAAAACATCACCAACGTGGAGAAAAGAGAGATGAAAGAGAGGCTAAAGCAGGAAGAACTTGATGCTTGGCAGCAGGAGTGGCAGGGAACCAAATACGGCAAATGGACTCGGGAACTCATCCCCACTATCGCTGATTGGCTAGATTGGGGACCGAAGATAGTAGATTACCACTTGACCCAAGCTCTGACAGGACACGGAACCTTCGCTGAATACCTCCATAGGATTGGGAAGGTAAACTCACCTACCTGCGAGCTATGCAATGCACCTAAAGATGACGCCAACCACGCGATCTTTATATGCCCTCGCTGGGCCGAAGAAAGGAAAAACTACACCGATTCCTACAGTACCTTTGATAAAAATAGCCTTGTTAGGCTAATTAAAGAGAAAGACAGCAGGAAAGACACCATCGCTCTGGTCAAGAGGATTATCTCTGATAAAGAAGCCCACGAAAGAGAGCGCGAGGCTAGACTGAGACGCCCACGCAGAAACATAACCCTAACGCAATAACGGCTGCGAAGCAGGAAACCCACAAAATGGAAATACGGAACTTACTCGGGTAAACGTACTGTGAACAGAAGGCCATCTCGGATAACATAACTTGCATCCTTTTACCCCACTTCCGATGTAATAGCAATGGGCTTGGTACCGGAAGGAGTAGGCGGAGGAAGAAGAAGAAACAAGAGGAGACAAGGAGGGGTTTTTTAGTGGAGAACATCACCACATACCCCTGGGGAGCGGTCCCCCCGGGGGATCCGAAGGGATTTTTCCCCTCCTTGCGGAAAAAAAAAAATTTGCCTCGTTACAGTAGAAAATTTTTAATTTTGTGCCGTCTCCGAAATATAAATTAGAATTATTTCGTCCTTTTTAGTGCATTCCGAAGTCGGTTGTATTTTTTTCAAAAAATTTTTTTATTTCACATTTTTTAGTGGCGATCGGAGCATTCCTTGAAGAGTTTAACAAAGGGATGGGAAGGGATGGGCAGGGTAGTGAAGTGAAGGGAATGTTGCAAATGGGATCATCGTGGAAACATCTCCGGTCACAAAATGTGATACTAGGCTTCATGGATATGTTGTGCCCGACGGGTATCAACAATTAATTTATGGGATAGCTGAGGTTCTGAAGCGTTTAAAGAATTTGAATTCACCGGAACTTCATGAGAATAGACGAAGTGATACTTGGTTTATTGAATATTTTAGAGTTACAAGTCTGATTGTTCTAGAGTTACTTTATGTACGTTCTGCTTACGATCTTTCGGTTATTTCTTCTCTGCCCGCGCGGCGATGCGCGGTGCTTTTATATTCTTTAATCGTGCCACTTGCTTAACTGGAATGTCTTACTTATTTGGGATATTTCTCAATAGATCGAAGTCTTTTGCCGTTCGGTCGGCACGTGTCGCTGAGTTAGACATTCCTTGCTCGATGAAGGTCGGTCATCGCTCGCTTTGTAGGGAGTTGCTGAATTGTGCATTCTTTATGTGCGTATCCGGGGCACAACAGATATTAGGCCGATTATACGTGAAATAGTACGGTTTTTACAATAAACGTGGGAAAATACGAAAAAATATATAATATGTTTGTTGCTGGACCAACTGGAAGTCATACTCTACAAGATCCAACAAGTTTCGATCCGATTGGTCAATCCATCATGGAGTAATCGGTGGCCATACATGACGTGGACGAAACAGTACGCTTCTGTGCAATAAAAAAGGGGTATACGATGATGAAATGCAAAATGTTTTTTATACGGGACCAACTGGGAGGCATACCCTACAAGATACGAAAAATTTCGTTCCGATTGGACAATCCATCTCGGAGCAATCGGCGGACATACATGACGCGGACGAAGCGGTACTCTTTGATTTGCAGTAATTTATAATACAACATGATAAAACAGGGTAAGCAATGTTAAAATAAAAAATGTATTTTATCCCGTTTCTAGTGGGGGACATAGCCTACAAGATGAAAAAGGTTTTGTTCGGATTGGTCCATCCATCTCAGCGTAATCGGTAACCAAACTTAGCATGTACAGAACTGTGTTTTTGCAATAAAAAAGGTGCAAAGAATGACAAAATGGAAAATGTTTTTTATACGGGACCAACTGGGGGTCATATCCTGCAAGATGTAAAAGGTTTCGTTCCGATTGGTCCATTCATCTCGGCGTAATCGGGGAACATACATATATGTAGTATCGGGTAAATGTTGTAAATACTGTAGTATCGTGTAAATATACTGTAGAGTTAGAATATAAGGAACACGAAAGTAATCATAAGCAGGTAGAAAGGGACGGGGAAAACCCATGGGCCAGCGGGCCCGGTGACGCGTTCGGGGTTTTTCCCCAAAAAAGGGGGTGCGAAGCGTCAAGCGACGGCGGACATGACCATATTTGGTCATGAACGCGACCTGCAAAAGTTTGCGTGGTGGAAGGGGAGAGATCATAAGAAGGGATGTTTCGGGCGTTGAGCGGGTAGAATCATAGTTGTTTTGAATAGAGTCGCTTTGAGAGTTGAGGCAGAGTTGCTCTATGAGTCGTTTAGTTGTTTAGTTGATTTAGTTGATTTAGTTGATTTAGTTGATATAGTTGATATAGTTATAGAAGAAATAAGAGACCGGACACTGATAGTTCTAGTTTTAAAATAATTCTTAACTCTGTATTATATATATATATAATACCATCTTAATAATAACAATCCCTATATATATATAAAAAAAAATAATAAAAAAAATAAAAATAAATAAATAAATAATTATACATGTCGAATTGATTAACCTCCTTCTTTTTCGAAGTCGGTTAAAAATATGGCCTCAGACACTGGATTAAAATTATACAATACGATACGATACGTACTGGGACAAATTGACTCAACACAGTACATAGTAGACCAAAAAATTTTTTGGAAAAAAATACAACCGACTTCGGAATGCACTAAAAAGGACGAAATAATTTTAATTTATATTTCTGAGACGGCGCAAAATTAAAAATTGTGAAAATATGTAAATGGATTAAAGAATTTTGACAATTTCCAATGTAGAAAATTTTTAATTTTGCGCCGTCTCCGAAATATAAATTAAAATTATTTCGTCCTTTTTAGTGCATTCCGAAGTCGGTTGTATTTTTTTCCAAAAAATTTTTTATTTCACATTTTTTAGTAGCCATCGGAGCATTCCTTGAAGAGTTCAACAAAGGGGTGGGAAGGGAAGGGCAGGGAAGTGAAGGGAAGGGCAGGGAAGTGAAGAGAATGTTGCAAATGGGATCATCGTGGAAACATCTCCGGCCGCAAAATGTAATACTAGGCTTCATCGATATCAGGCCGAGTAAACGTGAAACACCACGTTTTTTGCGATAAAAGTGGGAAAAAATGAAAAAATCCAAAATGGTTTTTTTACGGGATCAACTGTTGGTCATACTCTACAAGATGCAAAAAGTTACGTTCCGATTGGTCCATCCATCTTGGAGTAATCGACGACCATACACAACGCGGACGAAATCGTACGCTTTTTTGCAATAAAAAAGGGGCAAGCGGTGGTGACATGCAAAATTTTTTTTTTTACGGGACCAACTGGTATTCATACCCTACAAGATGGAAAAGGTTTGGTTCCGATTGGTCCATCCATTTCGGCGTAATTGGCGAACATACATTAAAAAAAAAAAAATTAACATACATGTCGAATTGAGTAACCTCCTCCTTTTCGAAGTCGGTTAAAAATAACTCACATGGGACCATCCCGAAGTGATAATTTCCGATTTTTATGAAACTAATGTATAATATAGTTCTTAATAAAATATTTGACACGTATTTTTTTATATAATTGCCGACATTGATGTTGAGGGGGAGAAAATAGCCCTCAAAGTGAAGGGTGGTAAACATACTTGGTCGAATATCTCGGAAACAAGCAGAGCTGGACGGATGCTGCAAATTGCAAGATTATGTATTTTTTTATCAGGAATTCAGATATGAAAATGGATTTCATGAATTCGCATTTGTTTTGTAGTAACTATTTATTGTGTAAGATATTAGGTATGCAGATTAGAGTATTTGGACTAAAACTAACGTAAGGAAGTATTGTAGAAACGGCCGAAAGCATAAGGTGCAACGCAACGCAACGAAACTCGGATTCTACATAACTACGCAACTAACGGTTTCCAAATACATCGAAATCGGTGAAGCTCGGGTCTCCTCGTAAAAGAAGGACGGTCTAGTTACCATATAGTATGGTTACTATAGTTTAAATAATATATTGAAAAATAACACCTTTTTGTTAATTTTTCTGATAAAAAGTTGATGTATCTCCCTGTACGCGATCACCGTAATGCCCTCTCTCGGGCCCGATCCAGTCAACCGACACCGGTCGGTAACCGCGAATCCCCAATTATCGCGGCACGTCCCCACCGTGATCATCGCGCCGAGTCGAAAACAAAACCGACGTTTTTCACCTGTTCGGTCTTGTCTTGTCACGACCATCGTTGTAATCAAGTCGTTTCAAACCGTTACCAGTTACCCGTTTTCGCCAAGTTACAGAATTACTGACACTGCGATCAGTGTTCACCAAGTGCGTCTATCGAATTAAGCTTTATTTAACAATTAAGTTCATGTTGTACAAAGTGTCTCGTCCGCGTGTAATTCTACTAATTAGTGTTTAATAAAGACTCTTCGAGCCGATGCTCGGATAACTCCACGTGGTTCGTTTGCACTTGTCCACTTCATCAACCTCGAAGTCCAAGCCTTGGTTAAGGCTGAATCAGTCTTCCATCACCAAACATAAATTTTGGTCCTTCGAGCCGGATGCTCGGATAACTCCACGTGGTTCGTTTGCACTTGTCCACTTCATCAACCTCGAAGTCCAAGCCTTGGTTAAGGCTGAATCAGTCTTCCATCACCAAACATAAATTTTGGTCCTTCGAGCCGGATTGGAATCGAGGAGAAAAAACCGCCGTTAAGTTCAAATCTGCAAGCAACGTTTGAATTAACAACCATGAGTTCGCTTGAAGAACTTTTGCACAAGCAAATGCAGATTACGCGGTCAATCGAACGAGCACTGACCAACTACAAGAAGCTGGGCCAGCCTAAGATGACCATTGCAACGACGAAAAACCGGATGGCCACGTTGAAAGAAGCCTTTGTTCAATGTCAAGACCTGGACGCGAAAATTGCGAGTTGTACGGATGACAAAGCAAAGGCAAGCCTACCATACTTTGTGGAAGATCAATTCCTGATCACCGAGGAGCGGTACCAAGAAGCCTTGGACTACATGGCGGAAGTGCTTGCAAGGCTCGCGCCTCCACCCGAAAACGCCGGATCCAGCGGAAGTTTTTCAAACTCCATGACGTCATCTGTAACGGCGCACCTCCCAAGGATACAGCTGCCGTCGTTCGATGGGGCCTTCGAGGAGTGGGAGAGCTTCCGTGACCGCTTCACCTCCATGGTGATAAACAACATTTCGCTGTCGAATGTGGAGCGCCTACATTATCTTTTTTCGTCGCTGAAGGGCGACGCGAGCCGAGCGGTGAGTCACCTGTCAATAACCGAAACAAACTTTGAAATCGCGTGGCAAACGATGACTTCGCGTTACGAAAACAAACGCCGGTTGATTTCAACGCATTTAAACACTTTGTTTTCGTTACCGTCTGTGACGTCCGAATCACCGCATGAACTTAACTCGTTGCGAAACAAAATAAACATGTCAACTCAAATGCTCCGAAATTTAAATCGACCTGTTGACACGTGGAGTGACGTGATTGTCTTCCTCGGCGTGCAAAAATTAGATCGAGCCTCGCGAAAAGCGTGGGAATTTCATCTCGGCGACACAACCGACTATCCTACGTATAAGGAATTTGATCAATTTCTTGAAAATCGAATCCGCGCATTAGAATCAGTGCCACCGATCAAACGCGAAAAACCGAGCGAGCCAGAGCGAGTCAAACACGTCACATCACGCGCAATCGCGACGCATACATCAACGGCCAGTAAAATAATTTGTTCAGTTTGCAAACGAAATCATTTAATGTTTCAATGCCCGACATTTTTGTCAAAATCGCCATCTGAAAGGTACAATCTTGTTAAGCAACAGAACCGCTGTGTCAATTGCTTCTCCAGTACACATTCATCTGCGCTATGTAAAAACGTTCACCAATGCAAGGAATGTCGTCAACGACATCACACCCTGTTGCACTTTCCGGTGGAGAAAACAGCCGCACTCGCTGCGACAAGCACCGGCGACACCGCGGTTGGAACCGGGTTTGAACTTACGTCTCACATCACATCGGATGCACCGATCAAATCTAATGTACTTCTTTGTACAGCAAGAGTGCGGTTGCACTCACTCCAAGGTCGGTGCGTAAGAGCGCGAGCATTGCTCGATCAAGGATCGGCGGGAACGTTTATTACCGAGCACATGGTCCAAACACTCCGCCTCAACTGTACGAAACAGGACACGTGCGTCACCGGCATCGGTGAAACGCGCTCATACGCAGACAAGATCGCCGAACTTATCATCTCGCCCGCTGACTTGAACGAGCCTGCATATACGACAAACGCGATTGTAATGAAATCGCTCACAAGGTACGTGCCTTCACGACACAGTGCGAACTCTAACTGGCCTCACCTTTCAGGTCTTAACCTTGCCGACAAGGACCCCATGAGTTCCGATCCAATTGATATACTCATCGGAGCAGATTTGTACGGCCAACTTTTAATGCATGGGATAAAAAAGGGCCCAGCGTGCACACCCACTGCTCAGCAGACGACCTTGGGTTGGATCCTCTCCGGCCCTCTTAATCAGGGTCTAGCCTCCTTTTCCACTTCCGTTCACCATGTATCCATCCTCGATAACCTTGACCAAAACCTGCAGCGTTTTTGGGAATTAGAGGACCTTCCTTGTTCGGTGATGTTGACGCCTGAGGAACAAAAGTGTGAATTGCACTTCAGAACAACGCATAGACGTACACCCGAGGGTCGTTATATAGTGCGACTACCGTTTAAAACCGAACCTCCGGTTGACTTAGGTGAATCGCGCTTTACCGCCGTGAGAAATCTCCGCGCGCTCGAGAACCGTCTATCACGAAACCAAACCGCGTCTCACTCCTATCGCGAATTCATGTCCGACTACGAAACACTCGGCCATATGAATAGAATCGACCATTCGATCCAAACATCCCCACAAGCTTATTATATCCCGCACCACGCGGTATTACGCGAGACAAGCTCAACTACGCGACTTCGGGTCGTCTTTAACGCGTCGTGTCGGTCATCCAACGGGAAATCACTGAACGATCACTTGCTTACCGGGCCAAAGTTACAGCAGGATCTCGCCGCAATTTTAATCCGATGGCGCCAATTCCAGTACGTTTATACCGCGGATATTGCCAAGATGTATAGGCAAATCTTGCTCGATGAGCGCGATCGTGACTACCATCGAATTCTGTGGCGGAACTCGTCCGCTGACCCAATCGAAACCTACCAACTTCGAACTGTCACGTATGGAACAACACCAGCCCCGTATCTCGCGCTTCGCGTCCTCAAGCAGTTAGCCGAGGATGAAGGCTCGAACTTCCCAGCCGCCGTTTCAGTCCTTCGCGAACAAGCATATGTAGACGATTTTTTGTTTGGAGGCGATACCCAGTGCTCAATCCGTCAAGTTCGCGATGAAACCATTAACCTGTTAGGAGCAGGAGGCTTCGTGCTGCGGAAGTGGGCGAGTAACGACGTCTCACTCCTGTCGGATATTAATCCAGACCACCATGGTCTCGCAATGAGCAAACAATTCGATCCGACTGAAACCATTTCGATTCTTGGCTTAATCTGGAATCCCGTCCGCGATCAATTCCAATTCAGAGTGACGGCGCCATCAAGAACCCACTCATCAAAACGCGCAATCCTCTCGTCAATCGCCAAAATATTCGATCCAATGGGGTGGATTGCCCCAATTGTCATATCCGCTAAAGTCTACATTCAGCAATTATGGTTGCTGCGCTGTGGTTGGGATGACGTGCTTCCCAACCCTATCCTTGCCGAGTGGCAAAAATTTTGCACGCAATTACCAGAGTTGGAACGCCTTTCAATACCGCGAAAAATCTCACCGAACCTCATACAAAGTCAGAGTCTTCACGGGTTTTCCGACGCCTCTACCAAAGCATACGCCGCCGCCGTGTACTCACGATGTGTTCTTCGCGACGGTTCAGTCCACGTCAGGCTCGTCATGGCCAAATCCCGAGTTGCTCCGGTGAAAACTATAAGCGTCCCGCGTCTGGAATTGTGCGCCGCGCTTCTACTTACACGACTCCTACATTTCGTTCAAGGAGCCCTGAACGCTCATTCACTGGAATGTCATTGTTGGACGGACTCTAGTATAACGCTCACGTGGCTTACACAATCACCGACGCGGTGGAAAACATTTGTTGCAAACCGCGTAACCAAAATCGCCGAATTACTGCCGAATACGCAATGGCACCACGTTCCAACAAAGGACAACCCAGCTGACTGCGCCTCTCGTGGGATCTCCGTATCGCAATTAGAAACCTACCGGTTATGGTGGCTCGGTCCTCAATGGCTGCAGAATGCGCCCGAATATTGGCCTCGTGAATTCCATTCTTCCTGTCCGGACGCGTCGCAGGAGGAGCGGTCATCGGCGGTCGCTTGTGCGCTCGCTCGACCGGAACCGTGGACGCTGCCATCCCGGTATTCGTCGTGGCCGAAACTGCTTCGAGTCACAGCCTTTGTTATAAGATTCGTTCAAAATCTTCGCAGTAAAGCCGAAAGTAAACAAGTCCGAACACTCACCGCGTCACCGTCACCAATGGATGGGTCCTCAATCGCGCTGCAACCAGCCGAAATAGAACAAGCCAAACTCTTTTGGCTCAAGCAAATCCAGCGCGACACATTTGCAGCCGACCTCGAGTCCATTACTACATCAAAACCTCTTCCGAAATCGAGCACAATCGCATCGCTAGCTCCTTATATCGATCCGAACGGTCTCCTCCGCGCGCGAGGGCGTCTAGCCAAAGCGCAGCTCCCTGAAAGCGCAAAAACTCCGATCATCCTTCGATCTCACCCACTGGTTACACTCTTAATCCGCCACACTCACACCAAACTCCTGCACGCCGGTCCTCAGCTCACGCTGGCCTGTCTACGCACCGAGTATTGGATACTGCGGGCGCGAGCCACGGTCAGAGCAGTTCTTCACCAATGCGTGGCGTGTGCACGTGAAAGAGCCACCGTTCACAACGAGCTCATGGGAGACTTGCCGGCACCTCGAGTAACACCAACAGAAAGACCGTTCATTCACACCGGAATCGATTATGCAGGCCCTATTCAAGTCCGAACGGCGCGCGGTCGAGGGTGTCAATCGCACAAAGCGTATATAGCAGTCTTCGTCTGCCTAACCGTCAAGGCAATCCACATCGAGCTCGTAAACGACTTAAGCTCAGACGCATTCTTAGCCGCGTACCAACGATTTGTATCACGTCGCGGCTTGCCGAAAGCCATGTATTCAGACAACGGAACCACGTTTCAAGGAGCGAGTCGCGAGATTGCAATCGCGTATCGCTCCGCAATTCGTGACGCCGACGTACGTAACCGACTCGCGACCGACGGAATCGAGTGGCACTTCATGCCGCCGAACGCGCCTCATTTCGGAGGATTATGGGAAGCCGCGGTCAAGAGTATTAAACATCACGTGAAGCGAAGCATCGGGTCATACACGCTCACGTACGAAGAAATGTCGACGTTTTTGTGTCGGATCGAAGCCTGCGTGAACTCGCGACCCATCGGAGCAACGTCTGATTGCCTTGACGATTACGCCGCGTTAACTCCCGGTCATTTCTTAATCGGAAATCCGATCGTAGCTACACCGGAAACGAGCGTGCTCAATGTAAGAGACAACCGACTGTCTCGATGGCAAGTCATCCAAAAATTAACCGAAACGTTTTGGAAAGCGTGGAGCAATGACTACCTGCACACGCTTCATCAGCGCCCGAAATGGAGAATTGCGAAAAACTTAGCCAAACGCGGACAACTAGTCTTGCTACGAAATCCGAACCTACCTCCGAGTAAATGGGAACTAGGACGTATAATCGCATGTCATCAAGGCGACGACAAAATTGTCAGGGTAGTTACCGTGAAAACCGCGCACTCGGAATATAAGCGTCCAATTAACAGGTTATGTTTTCTTCCCATCGCGATCAACCAAGAGACCGAAGCCGAAGCGTCCATCACGAATGAATAATCTGCGAGAGTTCAGAACGTCGTTAGCGGCTAAGAAATACTAATTTAAATTCTAAGTTCAGCGTAATGTAAAGTCAGCACTATATTATGTAAAACACCGTCTACTCCACACTTACCGCATTAGAGAATTCGTAATACTACCGTAGTCACCGTAGTAGAAATTGTAACCACCTCTCTTTGTTCACTGTTCTATTCACCATGCGCTCACGTTGTAGAATATGCGTCGTTGAATGAATTCACTCAACGAGTTGGGGGGGCGGTGTGTACGCGATCACCGTAATGCCCTCTCTCGGGCCCGATCCAGTCAACCGACACCGGTCGGTAACCGCGAATCCCCAATTATCGCGGCACGTCCCCACCGTGATCATCGCGCCGAGTCGAAAACAAAACCGACGTTTTTCACCTGTTCGGTCTTGTCTTGTCACGACCATCGTTGTAATCAAGTCGTTTCAAACCGTTACCAGTTACCCGTTTTCGCCAAGTTACAGAATTACTGACACTGCGATCAGTGTTCACCAAGTGCGTCTATCGAATTAAGCTTTATTTAACAATTAAGTTCATGTTGTACAAAGTGTCTCGTCCGCGTGTAATTCTACTAATTAGTGTTTAATAAAGACTCTTCGAGCCGATGCTCGGATAACTCCACGTGGTTCGTTTGCACTTGTCCACTTCATCAACCTCGAAGTCCAAGCCTTGGTTAAGGCTGAATCAGTCTTCCATCACCAAACACTCCCTGTAAATTTCCATGTGAAATTTACGACAGAGCTCAATTTTTCAAGCTCTGTGATTGTATAATAGTTCATCAAAAAGTCAGTGTCACAGTTGGGGCCCTCTCCTTGTGAGTCTCGCAAAAATACGATAAAAATTCAACCACGATAACTTCATTTACAATGCGAAAATGAAAATTCCATTTTATCCCTATTTTATACTTGCGAGTATACTTTTCATATGGAAATTTACAGGGAGATACATCAACTTTTGATAAGAAAATGAACAAAAAAGTGTTATTTTTTAATATATTATTTAAACAAATGGGAATTCTTGAAATCCATTTGCATATCTGAATTCCTGATAAAAAAGTACATAATCTTGCAATTTACAGCATTCGTCCAGCTCTGCTGGTTTCCGAGATATTCGACCAAATATGTTTCCCACCCTCCACTCTGAGGGCTATTTTCACCCCCTTAACATCAATGTCAGCAGGCACAAAAAAATACGTGTCAAATATTTTTTTGAGAACTATATTATATGTAAGTTTCATCAAAATCGGAAATTATTACTTCGCGATGGTCCCTTGTCAGTATAATGCATATTTGTTCAGCATGGCATAGTATAATACAATGTATATCCGGTTGAAATGAACCAGCAGAATCAACCGCGAGTCAAAAGATGTCAGTGTAATATGAAATAATTTTTGAAAAAAAAAAAAAAAAATTACAGCTGACTTCGGAATGCACTAAAAAGTATGAAATAATTTTTATTTGGTATGTATGAATTCTATTCAGCTTTTTATAACATTGATTAAAGTATTACATTACATTGTAAATACAATGCATACTTTTCGGAGGCGGCGCAAGATAAAAAATTTTGTACGCTGACAATTGTAACAATTCTTTAATTGCGTTATGTGTTTTCATGTGTTACTGAATTTTCTCTTTTGGACCGTATAATACCAAGTTCACCTTACTCCATCCAAATCATAATCAGCAACATTCTTCATTTAGAAAGTCTTCAATTAAAAAGTTTCTACATTGAAGGTTACCAGTACAGTTTAAATTTCCACGTTGTCACATATCAATGAATTCTTCTGTAACGCTCATTTGTCACGAATTCCATCATACCCCAATAAATTGCAGTTAGTAACATATTTCATGTGGAAAGTTTTCAATTAAAAATTTCCTGTATTGGAAATGACCAAAAATAGTTTCACTCCTCAACGTTTTCACATATTAACGAATGATTCCTTAACTCTCATGTATTTCCAAGTCCACCATATCCCGCTAGTTAAAGGCTGTTTTAGCAAGGGCGGGGCACATAACCTACTCCGTGAAGGCACGCACGTATGCCACGTCCTAATGAATTTTTTCTTAAGGCTATGCGGGATCTGAAAACTTTACCGACCGAGCAGTCGAAATCTAGTTTGCAAATTATTTCGTTATTACAAGACAGATTCCAATGAAATTTGACTGGCACGTTGTACGTGTGCTAAAGAATGTTTCGTTGGAGCTACTTTTTTCAAAATCGTAAAAAAGTTAGAAAGATGAAAATCAGTTTAAGTTGGCGCTTATCAAGATGGCGGCCGTGATCCCATTTTTCTTTAATATAATCAGTTATGTCAATTAAATGGAAAATCGGGCTCCAACAAAACATTCTTTGGCTCGAAAGAAACAAAACGAGCTATCAAGGGACCGTGTACACTTTATTAAAAAGAAGTTATTTAAAAACTACGATTTCACTATCATTCTCGTGAAAACACGCCAAAATGGGGTACGTCCGAGCTCTAGTTTAGTTCAGAATTTTCGCTGCAGAGCGCAACGCAGTCGTTTTCTGCGCTCGACCGCTTTATGCAAGCGACTTATGTACATGCGAATGTGTGTGTATGCACTAACCTATTCCATCAACAACGAAGCAACGTTTCGTTGTGAAGGCTGCGCCGTAAGACCGAACAAAACCATGAATTTTGACCCGCGAATTTTAACTTCACTGCAACGTTTCAGTGATTACAACATTAATTTTCACGAATTTTTGATATGTAAAATACTGCTTCAAAGTAACATGGACACTATGTACTGCGACCGACGGGGTATGAGGGCAGCCAAAGGGCGCCCTGTGCCGGAGTGCAACCAGGGACAGTCGTTCTCTGCGCATCCCGTGCACAAATCCACGGACGATTTAAATTTCCTCTGGGCGCCAGTGCTCTCCTCCTAAATGGTAAAATACAAGCGAAGAAAGAAAGATTAGTCGGGAATGCGGGCGCGGATTCTGGGGTACCCGTTCGCGATTCAAAATCGGAGGCTCGGTGACCTCTACGAAACCGACAACGGTACACTTCGCGCGGATTCGCGGAACGAGGATGACCTTCGTTCGAACGTGGAGGACGAAACCGACGGTTGGCGCGACGCGAACCGTTACGATTCCAATTCCGATTCGCCGAAACTCGAAATTGGCGCAATGCGGGGCAGCGATTCGAGGGGTCAAAGGGACAACGTCGAGGGTCCTCGCCTCTCGAGTAACGTCCTGTCGCCAAAGTTGCGCGGAGGGGACGGGGGACGATAGCGGGCCCGGCGGTTTTCCCACTAGCACTCTTCGATCCGCTCTCACACTCTTGTACACATCACGATTCAAAAAGAGGAGCCGTACGTCCTACCTGGACATGAGCGGAGGCGACTACACGTGTCTCGATGGTTGCGGCTGGGGCTCGTACCACCATACAGCGGACGACACTCCGGTACGCACGCGGAAAAACACACAACGGCAAGCAGGCGAAAATAATTGAAACACAAAAAAACTACGACTGCTACGGCTCGCTACGCGTACGCTAATTGTTCTAATCCGCAGCACAATCTCGCCGGCTCGCGGTTTCCCCTCCCCAGGGAGTTCAGGTACCAGGACGGGCCGCCAGGTTTCGTCCTACTTCAGCCGGGTCTTGGAGTGTCCTCTGTTGGTCGGCGAGGGAGGTGGCTTGGTCGTTTCCCCAGGCCCGGCAAATTCGAAGTCCGGCTGCCGGTCGCTTCCGGGGAGGCTGCCGGGGCGGAGGTGGCGACCGGTCAGCCGGGTCGTTCGCGGTGAAGTGGGCCCGTCCGGCCTTCCCTCGTCCGGGTGGAGGGCGGCCGCGGCCGGTGGCGGCCAGTCGTGGCGCGTATAGTAAAAAAAAACTTCGCTTCTCTTCGGAAGTCTCTCACTCGGTCCATACCGGGGGGACTGCGGAGTACCATTGTCCGGGGCGCAGGACGGCGCGGTCGAGGCGGGAACTCGCCAGGGTGGAGGGAGCGGGCGGACAGTCTCTTACTCGTGGCAAGGCAAAATTTGCCTCGTCACAATGTATGTAATTAGTTATGGTTGTCACTTTCAGATCATTTTTGTGGCATTTACTGTGCAACACATATATACGGAATCAAATGTAACTAGCACTATATTTAAAGCAATAGTTTGTCACGTAGGCAGATCGATTTATCAAACATATGCCTTCTCTAGAAAAACGAATCCTTTTTAACATCTGGAAAAGGAAAACTCTAATACAAACAGGCCGCCTGCACTTGAAACAAACAGAAGGCCCACTGCGATAACAGAACCATACGTTTTGGGAAAGCAGTGAGACCATCATGATTAAACACCAGCTGCAACCACTCTAAACATTTCTGGAAAAGCAGATGGAACCAATGCGATTATCTAAGTAATAACCAGATTGCCTTTTCGAAGTAGTATATAAACCCCTTCGGTACCAACGAACGGGAGCAGTACCAAAGTTCATCTAGCGTTGAGCACTTCGTGTACAAACGTGAGCTGGTTATTATTTAGTGAGATCGGGTTGAAGTCCCTTTCGATCAAAGCGAACCTTATAGAATCTGCGAAACTAGCTGGTATTTCTATTTGGCATTCTTACCAACCACACACACACATCCCGCATTGCCAGTGCGTCAAAACCGAGCATCCAGCGGAATAAGTAACATACAACACTCACACCTATATTCGCGACAGAACAACTGTAATAGACTGATTTTGTAATATATATTCACTGTGTCAAACCCACATTAGCATTCTCTCTAAATCCCAGTGAATACCAGTACGGTTCCCACAAAAATACAATCTAACCGCTCGGGTTGAATTGACTTTTCTAAATAAATAAATGTTACGCGGCCTTCTTACCAGAAAACCTCCGCCAGCCACTAGAACTGCCTAACCGTCGGCCACGTAACAAGTTGAACGTAATGTTTACAAAACGATATAAAGCAACTTATTAAAAAACGAACTTTTGAATTTTTGTAAAAGTGGGTTACACTTTGGAATTTCTATTTCAAAAACTGTTTATCGTACTGATTTCGCATAATCATTTGTTTTAGTTTAGGAAAATTGCTTTTTCTTTAATAAATTTTTTAAGTTTAAAAGAATTGTTAAAGTTATTATAACAATATCGTGTTTGGTCTCATTTTGATTAGGAAAATTTCATCAATACGTTAATAAAATTGTTATAAATAAAAAGTAAAAAAACTTTATCGCTACATTAGTATTGTCTCGCGGGGGATCACGTGACGCGTGACAGGGAAAGGACGCGTGAAAGATCGCTACGATAAGAAATATTAAAAGTGAAGGAAAAACGGAATAAATAAAGAAGAAAAACGAATAAAAGAGGAGAGGAAGGAAGAAGGAAGAGGATTAAAAAGAGGAAGTGAAATAAGAAGACGGTGACACGTGGCAGAACGTGGCAGCACAAACGGAACGGAAGGCGAAGGGAAGGACTTTGGGAAAGGGAGGAGTAAAGGGAAAGTACACACATTCCTTAATAACTTAGAAATATACAAACAGAAATAGATAGCACTGGAAAAAAAATTAAAAAATTTAGTTTGTAGAAAGGCTCTGAGAGGTTAGAGTGGCAGGCAGTCGGTAAAACAGGATAAGACATCATTACCGATGAGCGATAAGGCGGCATCATTGCCGCCCGCCTAACCAGCCGTCCGTCCCGCGTTGGCCCCGATCTGGCTGACAGCCAGTTTGGATTCCGAGAGGGACGATCGACCGTAGATGCGATCGATCGCGTCAAGTCCCTCTCGGACAATGCTGTCAGCAGGGGCGGGGTGTGTTTGGCGGTGTCTCTTGACATCTTCAACGCTTTCAACACCCTGCCCTGGCCCGCCATAAGGGCCAGGCGGTGATCGGGGACTACCTGCGGGGCAGGGGGATAGAATTCTCGGGCCGGTACGGGACGATGCGGAGGGAAGTGGACCGTGGGGTCCCACAGGGGTCCGCTTTGGGCCCGCTTCTGTGGGACCTCGGATACAATACAGCCCTGCAGGCCTCGCTTCCCGACGGTGCCATCCTCGTCTGCTACGCGGACCACACGCTGGTGGTGACCGTCGGGAGCACGTTCGGGAGGAACATCCGATGAGCGGAGGTGGCAGTGTCAGCCGTCGTCCGCCGGATCCACGACCTGGGGCTGAGGATAGCCCCGGAGAAGACCGAGGCCATATGGTTTCATGGCCGGCCTCGGTCCAAGCCTTCAGCGCGGTCGTGGATCCAGGTAGGTGGAGCCAGTGTCGAGGTGGGTTCCCGGATGAAGTATCTGGGACTCATCCTCGACAGCCAGTGGAGTTTCGAGGCTCATTTCGACCGCCAATCCCCCGAGTGGAAAAGGCAGCGGCCTCTATGGGGCGCCTGCTGCCTAATCTTGTGGGACCTGGGGACTGGGTGCGCCCCCTGTACTTAGGCGTGGTACGGTCCATGGCCTTGTATGGTGCCCCTATATGGGCACCGGTCGGGATGGGAAGCCATCGCAACAAACAACTGTTGCGTCGGCTGCAGCGGACGATGGCTATTCGCCTCGTCCGCGGGAACCGTGTCACGTCCGCTGTGGCGGCGCTGGCTCTGGCCGGGGAACTATCCTTCGAGCTTCTCGCGGCGGTGCGCGCCAATATTTATAGGCGCAACAGCATTTGCCGCAGCGCTCGCGGGGCCCCGCTGGAGCCTGAGGCGGTCCAGGAGCTGGAACTTCAGGCCCGGGGACGAATGTGGGAGGTCTGGCGGAGGGAGCTGTCCTCCGACGCCAGCGAGCGCGTCCCCGGGGCCCTCCTGCTACACCTGAACAGGTGGCGGGAGCGACGGCATGGTAGGCTCACCTACCGTCTGACACTGGTATTCACCGCACACGGCTGTTTCGGTGTCTACCTGTGTCGGATAGGACGGCAGGAGACGGCGGTTTGCCACCACTGTGGGGAGGAGGAGGACTCGGCGCAGCATACGCTGGAGGAATGCCCCGCCTTTTCAGCGCTGCGTCGAGTCCTCCGATGTGAGATAGGAGGATACCTCTCGCTCCCAGCAGTAGTTGGGGCAATGCTGGAGAGCGAGAGGAATTGGAAGCTGGTGGCCTCCTTCTGCGAGGAAGTGATCGGGAGACTGCCGATCCCGCTCGAAGAACCCCTGGGTCGGCGGCGGATGCGGCCGGCCAGAGGCCGCGCCATATGGCTCCCGGGATAAGGAGGGTAGCTGACGGCGGGGGTGGTTCTCTTTTGGGGTCCCCTTGTTCCCCCGCCGTAACCTGTTCGAGATGTAGTGTTCGACGGGAGCGGGGAGACGGCAAACAAAACGCCGTCCCCCCGGGCGGCCGTATTACCGAGGGCGGGGGCCCTGGGTAGTTGATAAACGGCCGCCGGTATGGACCGGTGTGGGGCGCGGCCTCCCCGCACTGCAGAAGGAGAGGACATAGGAGGGGGAGGAGTGAACTCCCCCTCCTCGGGAGGAGGAGCCGCGGTAGTGTTCTCCGAGAATCCCCGTGGCTCCCACGAATCGGCCTAATGCGGTATAGCGTCCGAAGGTCGCCGTGGAGGTTTTAGTGGGTCGAACCCCGCACTACCCCTCTGTCGCTCTCCCGAGATGTCGACTACGGTGCAGGGGCTCGGAACCCCAGTACCGGCGTCCGCTGTGGGTGCGGAAGCAGGCCCCCGTACGTCGTTATCCAACGACTGCAGTGATACACAGGTGGACCGCTTGGCCCGTGTAGCATCTTTGGCTACAAGTGAGGAAAAGATTGTTGGTACTTCGAGCGTTTGTCCCGAACGCATCGCCGCCCCGAGGCCGCGGCTTGGAACACGCAATGTGAGCGGGGACCGCGATCGGTCGCCCGTGCGGCGCGGAGATGGCGAGCAGAGGATAGGGGCTCCCATCCTCTCCCGACTCGCTGCTGACACGGGGGACATGGAGGCTGGCCCGTCGGAGGAGGGCCGAATTATGCGCAGCGGGAAGCGCTGCGCTCTCGCCTCGGCGGACGAAGAGGAGGAGGACGCGGACTCGGACGCCACGTTCGAGTCCATTCGATCGACGATGAGTAGGGCGGCGTCAATCGCGTCCGCGACGACGAAGAGGAGGGGTCGGCCACCAACGACCGGCGCGTACGTTGGCCTCGCCGAGGCCAAGTTAAAGTACGTGGAGGCGTGCCGCCTGTAGGCGGAGACGAGGTAGGCGGAGAGTATACCAGATCTGTCCGCCCCACCGCTCAGACCGAGTAAGGGGGCAATCCCCTTACCAGATGAAACGGAGGTGGCGCGAGACCTTCGCCAACGCTCGACGGCAGATGTGGCAGCTGCCGTCCTAGAGGCCCAGACCGAGGTGGAGAAGGTCGCTGAGGTATAAAAGGGCCTAAAGCGCAACCTAGCCCGCGCCCTGCGGTTGGCCGCTCTTAATACCCGTGCGGCAGTGTCGAAGCTGGCCACCAGGTTAGCGACGGCTACCACGCGGAGGCTGGAGGAGAAGAACATCCTCCTCCGCGGACAACTGGCGGAGATGCGGGCAGAGTTGGCCCGCATCCGCCAGGAGGTGGTGAGCGGCCGGGCGCTAATGCCCCCGCCACCGCGACCGCCATCGCCGCAGCAGCAGTCATCGCTGCCCCGGCGACAGCCGACGCCTCCGACGCCTACGCGTCGTGCTGTGCCACAGGGGAGGACGGCACCAGCTCCCCCATCGGAGGAGCTCCAGCTGCCCGCGCCAGCGGCCGCTGACACCCTGCTGGAGCAGATTAGCTCCCTCATCGACACCAAACTGGCGTCGTTTAGGAGGGAGCTTGGGCCACTGGCGGGCCCATCCTATGCTGCGGCCACCGCAACAGTCTCCTCGTCGACGAAACCGCCGGCGATAAAGAAGAAGAAGGAGGCGGATGGCCCGGCGCCGCAATCACGGCAGCCGAATCCTCCGGGCCCGGCGTCGACGAGGGAGGCCAATGTGGCCCCCAAGCCGCCCAAGGCGACGGCTCCTCTGCCCCCACCAGCGGACGAATGGTCCAAGGTGGTGGGCCGAAAGGAGCGGCGGCGAAATGCGACTGCAGCCGCTGCTGCAACCGCCGTACAGTGGGACAAAACGGCGCTCGGCGATCAAAAATCTGTAACTTTGGTTCTATTGGAAATATATTCATGAAATTTTGAGAAATTATTGCCTACACTATGGTGCTGAAGTTTTACAAATATGAATCGTATTGAACTACAGAGTGGCATAATATTCAAGTATAAAGTGAGGCGCGTTCAATATCTGTCACATGTTTGGCATATTTTATGTTGTTTAACTAAAATTGGGCTTGAATCTGTTAATAACTGTGGAAGAAATGGATTTAGTAATAAAAAAATGACATGAAATATGTCATTATGGTAGGAAGAAGTTAATAACACTGTTCGAGCAGCGAACGTCGATTTCGAACTGTTCCGAAATTCGAAGTATGTTGACGATAAACATTGAGCGCAGAAGCATCGCGATATTTAGTTTATTTGTATTATATTTATTACTTTGATTGATTTATCTGTATTATCTAATTTACTTCTTACTGTACGTTCTATTCTGTATTTTCAGTTTCGTGTTTGCGTGTTTATTAGATTTGATTGTTTCGTTAATTTCACCGTTATATTGCCTATGCCTGCGCGTGTTATTTTTGGAGGGAGCATTTTCCGATTCAATATTCTTCGTGATCCAATTTGACCATTTATTTTGTTTATTTTATCTGTAAACCTTTACGTACAATAATGTTATATCTCTTTGCCTGTGTTTGAAATAAACGGTCACGAACGAGTCGCGAGGTTTCGACGCCTCGTCTCCCGTCCCGTTCCCCGCAGGCTCCACCGGTTGGACCGAGTAGCTCGGTACCTGTCGGGGGGCGAGACGGGAGTACGACTTCCTATAAACATCGGCGTTCGAACCTCGTGAGGCTTGCTTCGTGAATACAAGTGTTAATCGAGTCGTTAGAACAATTACTGCCAATCCACCCGTTCTTCCTGGAATATTCCGGAAAATCCCAGATTACCGCGGTCGCGTTCGGAATCCAGTTCTTTGCTTTTCTCTCTCTCGTTTTAAAGGAATCGTCGCTCGTATTAGCAGCGGGATCCCTAGTCCTTCGCCTATTTCCTTCGAAATCGCGCTTTGTCTACTTCTTTTTGATCAGGTCTTATTCAATCGAAAGCTTAACTTTATGCAAGCTTTTAAACAATTGGCATCATTTGGCACGGGTTTAATTGGTACAGGAAGAAAGGGTGAACCTTCCCCTATTAGAATTGTGGGAAGGAAGGTAGGGTTAAATAAATTATGAACTCCGAGGATTCCGTTCCTCCACACAAATTTATTAATAGGCGATACGGTTTAAGGCGCGAAGTTGTCTCTACCAAGTATTGTGACCGACTGACTGTGCGAGTCAATCCTCCTCCTCTAAAACTCTTAAGGAAATGAAAAGAAAAGCAGATAGAAAGAGAAAATCGAGAAAGAGAGGGAAACTGAGAAACTGTTGAAAAATTCGTATAGCGATAGACACAGCGGAAGAGGGTCATAAAAAAGAAAGCGAAACGGTTCGCAAGGGCCTGCTAGCGGACACTAACCAGGCCCCGGCGAGACCCTGCAGAAAGCGTGAGAATCTAGAAAACATGCAGAAAATAGAAAACAGAAAAAGAACTTTTGAGAAAAACAGTGGCGTATGTGGTGCGCTAGGCGCCACAGAATCAAGAAAAATTGGGAGCAACCTCGCGCAACCTTGCGAGATAATGGCGATTGAATAACAGTTGCATACGGCACCGAGCGCGAGCGAAGCGGGCGAAATAGGTGCACTATCACACTTCAATCACCATTATCTCACAAGGTTGCGCGAGGTTGCACACAATTTTTCTTGATTCTGATAGAGGAAGGTCCACCCTTTCCTCCTGTACCAATTAAACCCGCGCCAACTGATGCCAATTGTTTAAAAGCTTGCATAAAGTTAAGGTTTTGGATAAATGTACTTCTTTTCGAACAGGCGTTATTATGTAATAAGTTGTGAACATTTTACATTACTTTCTGGACTGAATACAATCTATATTAATGTAGTAATCTTTATAAATCGTTCGAATTTCATTTTTCTCAGCAAAGTTTTTCAGAATCGGACATTAAAGTTGTGGGTAATATCATGAGCGTTTTGCTTTAACGAATTTCTTCTGACTTTGAGTGAGTGCCACAGCAAAACGGAAACAAATATTAAAAAACCGATTGCACAACGTTAAACTACAGTTCCTTCTCTATCTACGTACGTAATCAGATTTTCAATTTTCCAATTCTCAAAAATCGATTTTTGATCGCCGAAAGCCATTTTGTCTCACTGTGCGCCGCACCCACTGGTCCCAAGCAGGCGAGGAAAAACGCCCTAGCTGGTGCCAACAGGCAGGGCAAGGTGGCTGCGATGCAGCCCACAAAGAAGGAGGCCCTCCCAGTTCGTCCCCCCCGGACAGCGGCCGTCACATTGACGGTCCCACAGGGGGGGAATATCAGCTACGCGGAGGCGATGGCGACCGCCAGGTCCAAAATAAACTTGGCGGACGTTGGCATCGCCTCCCTGAAGCCGAGGAGGGCGGTGACCGGCGGCCTCGTCCTAGAGGTCGCCGGGCCTGCGAAGGACGACGCCTTGGCGGCCAAGATGGCGGAGGCATTGGAGGGCACCGGGATGAAGGTGGCCAGGCCGACTAAAACGGCGGAACTGAGGATCCGCGGCCTGGTCTACGGCTCCACCCCGGAGGATGTCGCGGCAACCGTCGCTACGGATGGAGGGTGTAGGGAGGAGGAGGTTCAGACCGGTCAAATCCGGTCCTCCGCCTCCGGTCTCGGCAACCTTTGGGTCCGATGCCCGGCCGCTGCTGCCAGGAAACTGGCGGTAGCTGGTAAGGTGCAGGTCGAGTGGACCCAGGAGACGGCCGAGGGCAGACCCGTACAGTGCTACCGCTGTCTGGAAATGGGACACACTCGGCAGCGGTGCACAAACCAGGCGGACCGCACGGGTCGCTGCTACGTCTGCGGCGACCCGGGCCAAGTGGCGAACGCCTGCAAGGCCTCCCCGAAGTGTCCGGTCTGTGCGGAAGAGCAAGGGTGCGGTGGCCAAGGCAGCGGCCCCCTCCCCAGCGGCGGTGGCGAGCGCATCAGCCCCCACCGCCTCAGCGGAAGGCGAGCCAGATAAGGCCCCAACAGCCGCCGCCGCGGCGGCCGCAATGGAGGTTGCCCCAGAGATGGAGTGATGGGGCCCGCTGGCCCCATACTCCTTTTTTTTTTACGTGGAGGAAATCTGAACGGCAGACACCCCCCTGGCGCTCGGGGGAGCGACAGAGGGGTAGTGTGGGGTTCGACCCACTAAAACCTCCACGGCGACCTTCACACGATCTTCCGCATCTGGCGGATTCGGGGGAGTCACGGGAACTCTTAGAGAACACAACCGCGACTACCCTCGCCATGGCCGGTCATCTATCCTTTGATGACCGGCCGCGTCCCGAGAAGGGGTACATTGCTCCTCCCCCTCCAATGACCTCTGGTTCCGCAGTGCAGGGATGCCGCGCCCCGCACCGCTCCGTCCCGGCGGCCGTTTATCAACTACCCAGGGCCCCCGCCCTGGGTAATACGGCCGCCCTGGGGGTCGGCGCTAAACTTGCCGTCCCCCCGCTTCCGTCGACTTTACGTCACGATCTGCTGACGGCGGGGGAACAAGGGGACCCCAAAAGAGATCCGCCCCCCGCCGTCAGCTACCCTCCTTATCCCGGGGGCCCTATGGGGCGGCCCCTGGCCGGCCACCCCCGCCGCCACCGCCGCCCCGGGTTCTTCGAGCGGGATCGGCAGTCTCCTGATCCCGCTCGGCGGCCTCCTTCTGCCTCATCACCTCTTCGCAGAAGGAGGCCACCTGCTTCCAATTCCTCTCGCTTTCCAGCATAGCCCCAACTACTGCTGGGAGCGAGAGGTCTCCTCCAATCTCACATCGGAAGACTCGACGCAGCGCTGAAAAGGCGGGGCACTCCTCCAGCGTGTGCTGCGCCGAGTCCTCCTCCTCCCCGCAATGGTGGCAGACCGCCGTCTCCTCCCGTCCGATGCGACGCAGGTATACACCGAAGCAACCATGTCCGGTGAATACCTGCGTCAGCCGGTAGGTGAGCCTACCGTGCCGCCGATCCCGCCACCTTTGCAAGTGTGGCAGGAGGGGCCCGGGGACGCGCTCGCTGGCATGGGAGGACAACTCCCTCCGCCAGACCTCCCACATGCGTCCCCGGGCCCCATACTCCAGGTCAACCTGAACTGCCCGGCCAGGGCTCAAGATCTGCTGATGCAGACCACGGTCGAGCAGGGGGCCGGGTTGGCCATGGTGGCGAAGCCATATAGAGTCCCCAATCATCCAAGCTGAATGGGGGTCTCCGCGGGCTCCGTTGCTACTCTCTGGGGAGGGAGGACAGGTGCACCACCGTGCACGCTGCTGGAGCGTGGGCGGGGTTACCTGGCAATTGAGTGGGAAGGTTTCGCGGTGGTGGCCGTATATGCAACTCCGAGTTGGCCCCTCGAGCAATTCGAAGAGTACTTGGACGGGTTGGGGAGATGCATCTCCCGCTGCCACCCCCTTCCGGTGCTTGTCCTGGGAGACTTCAACGCCAAGGCCACGGCCTGGTCGTCTCCCAGGACAGACTCGAGGGACATGGAGGTGCTCGACTGGGCGGCGGGACTGGAGCTCCCTCTGTTAAACACGGGCTCCGTCCACACGTGCGTGCGGCACAATGAGGGGTCAATCGTTGACCTTTCATGAGCAACGCCCCCCGCCGCGCGCCGTGTTTCGGGGTGGAGGGTGGCGGAAGAGGTCGAGTCCTTATCACACCATCGATGCATCGTGCTCGACCTCTCCGCTGTCCCCCACGCAACACCCCGACGTCGCCCGGGAGGAGGACAACAGCCACCACTGCGATGGGCGCTACGGCGCCTGGACTGGGACGCGCTGATGGCGGCAGCCCAAGTCGTGGCCTGGCCCGAACAACCGGCCAGGCCTGTCGGGAGCGATCCGATCCCTCTCGAAGAACCCGGTGGCGGCGGGGGATGGATCTCTTTTGGGGTCCCCTTGTTCTCCCGCCGGCAGCTGATCGAGATGTAGTGTTCGACGGGAGCGGGAGGACGGCAAACAAATCGTCGTCCCCCCGGGCGGCTGTACTACCCAGGGACCCCGCCCTGATAAACGGCCGCCAGGATGGAGCGGTGCGGGGCGCGGCCTCCCCGCACTGCGGAGCCAGAGGATATAGGAGTGGGAGGAGTGAACTCTCTCTCCTCGGGACGCGGCCGGTCAGCAAAGGCTAGCTGACCGGCCATGGCGAGGGGGAGTCGCGGTGGTGTTCTCCGAGAGTTCCCGTGACTCCCCCAAATCCGCCAGAGGTGGAATAGCGTCCGAAGGTCGCCGTGGAGGTTTTAGTGGGTCGAACCCCACACTACCCCTCTGTCGCTCCCCCGAGCGGCAGAGGGGTGTCTGCCGTACAGATTTCCTCCACGTAAAAAAAAAGAAAAAAAGGCAAAGAACAGAGAAGGAGTGGGAGACCGACTTTAGCTGAACAACTAGGAAGACAAAGAGCTGTGGCGACACAGAAAGTTCGAGCGAGAAGAAAGAAAACAGATTTTCTCGACTCTGGTCGAGGCGTTTAGGGCCGCAAGACCGAGGCCCACAAACTTGTCAATGGTCTCTTCTCCCCTTGAGCTCGGCCTTTCCTCGTGTAGGAGAGGTACGTTTTTTCCGGCGAAGAATACAGGATGAAGACTTTCGTCCCCGGTCCTTTCCCGTTAACGGTCGCACTGTGTTGCCATTTTACTAAGTCCTCGTTCCGCGGCATACATGTTTTAATAAAGCCACTCGTTGTTCATTACGTCACCTGTACTCCAGATCCCTTCAAAGTGGTGACCCCGACGTGATCCCTGTGCATCGAAGTGACTGGAGTTACGTTTTTTTCTTCGCGTCAAACTTTTAACCAGTGACTATGTCGCATAACGACGAACCTCATCACATGTTTAGTGATGCTAATGTGAATAGTGGTGAGAGTGTCAGAGTAGTGGGTCAACAACCTCTTCGTATTCCGCAATTTTGGCCACAAAAGGTAGTGCTGTGGTTTAAGCTCCTTGAAGCGCAATTTGCATCCGCGCGGATCACCTGCGATGACATGAAGTTCAACACGACCATCGCGAATCTCGGCGAACAATACGTCGAGACGGTTGAGGATATAGTGATTGATCCTCCCGCGACCGGACAATACAAACTGCTTAAAAGGGAGCTTATTAAACGGTTGATCGAATCAGACAGTACGCGTGTGAGAAAACAATTGGAAAGTGAGGAAATCGGTGACAGAACACCTTCACAGTTTTTTCGTGACCTCAAAAAACTCGCAACCCCGTCGGTTCCGGAAGACTTTATTTTAACGCTGTGGAAAAATCGTCTACTCGCGAATACGCAACGTGTGCTGGCCGCCGCGGTAGATACGAACGTTCCCGCGCTCACTGAAATGGCGTACAGAATTCATGACATTCGACCAGAACGCAGCCACGTAGCTCCGATATCGACGGACAGCGAGATCGCCGAATTACGCGAAGAAATCAGACAGTTACGTCTGCAAATCAACGGCATCGGTCGGGATAAGGTACGCTCTACGTCGCGCCGTCGAACGTCTAATCGCGGCCGTAGCCGCGAAAGACGCAATCGTGACCTGTGCTGGTACCATCGCAGATTCAAGGAGCGAGCTACCAAGTGCCAAGCACCCTGTACGTGGACCTCAGGAAACGAACCGAACCGTCAGTGAACGCGGCACACTCCGATGGTCCAGCGTCTCGCCGCATCTTCGTAATGGATCGGCGTACGAAGATTGCTTTCCTCATCGACACAGGGGCGGATATTTGTGTTTACCCGCGAAGTCAACTCCGAAGACCTGCCAAAAAGTGCGAATATGAGCTCTTTGCAGCAAATGGTACACGTATTGCAACATTTGGGACTATTGCGCTGGATCTAGATTTGGAAATACGTCGAAGCTTCAAATGGCGTTTCATCGTGGCTGATGTGAGCACGCCCATTATTGGCATGGATTTCCTGTCGCACTACGGATTACTCGTGGATCCCAGTAATCAGCGCCTCGTCGATACCGTAACTAGCTTGTCGACGGCGGGGAAGAGAGTCAAAGCCGACATCGCATCTCCCAAGACCATTGTAGGAAATTCGGTTTACCACCGACTCCTTGCCGAGAACGGCAATTTAACTCGACCGCCGGTTTTGGGAAGGAAACAGTGAAACAGCGTGCAGCACCACGTTGAAACGACACCGGGACCACCTGTCTGCAGCAAACCGCGACGGCTTGCCCCTGATCGACTTCACCAAGTCAAGGCAGAATTTGACCTGATGCTCGAGCAAGGGGTTATTAGGCCTTCGAAGAGTCCATGGTCATCACCCCTCCGCGTTGTACCGAAAAAGGACGGCAGCCTTCGACCCTGCGGCGACTACCGGGCGCTGAACGCCCGAACAATACCAGACAGATACTCTCCTCCACACATCGAAGACTTCGCACACCGTTTGCATAGGAAAAAGGTATTTTCCAAGATCGATTTGATTCGGGCGTATCATCAGATACCCGTAGCGCCGAATGACGTCCAGAAAACCGCCCTTACAACTCCTTTCGGGTTGTTCGAAGCCACACAAATGATGTTCGGTCTCCGAAACGCGGCGCAAACATGTCAGAGGTTTGTTGATCAAATCATACGTGGGTTAGACTTTGTTTTCGCGTATATCGACGACTTCTTAATCGCTTCTGAAAATAAGCAGCAGCATCTCGAACATTTAAATATTTTATTTAAACGCCTCAGCACCTACGGCGTTGTAATCAATCCTACGAAATGCGTGTTCGGTGTAAACGAGATTACGTTCCTGGGTTATACCGTTACCCCCGCAGGTATAAAACCTTTGGCAGAGCGTGTTAACGCAATTGTAGATTTCCTGAAACGCGCGTCAGTAAAACAATTACGTTGTTTTCTAGGAATGGTTAATTTTTACCGACGTTTCATACCGGGCGCGGCTAAAATTTTACAACCTCTAAACACTCTGCTAAAGGGCTCTAAAAAGGGGAAGGCTCCGGTTTCCTGGTCGGAGGAAACCGAGCACGCGTTGGCCGAAGCAAAACGCGCGTTAGCTGATGCCACCATGCTCGCGCACCCCGTACCAGGTGCCGCTATCAGCCTGGTCGTCGATGCATCCGATTATGCGGTAGGCGCCGTTTTACAACAACGCGTAGACAATGCATGGCAGCCGTTAGGTTTTTTCACGAAATCGCTATCCCCACCACAGCAAAGGTATAGTGCTTACGACCGCGAATTGCTCGCTATTTATTTAGCCGTTAAACGTTTCCGATACGCGGTGGAGGGTAGAGATTTCACAATATATACGGACCATAAGCCGCTTACTTACGCGTTTGCTCAAAAGTTAGAAAAATGTTCTCCTCGGCAATTCCGTCATTTAGATTATATTGGTCAATTTTCGACACACATTAAACATATCCGTGGCCTCGATAATAACGTATCGGATGCATTGTCTCGCGTAGAGGCAATTTCTCAAATCGTCGATCAGAAAACCCTTGAAACAGCTCAAAAAACAGATACGTCCGTGTTGAAATTAACGAAAATCCGCTTCCCGGACTACGATGCAAAAATCTATTGTGATATCGATAACGGTGTAGTACGTCCGTATGTTCCGAGGACATTGCGACGCGATATTTTTAACGCAATTCATAATCTCACTCATCCAAGTATCCGCGCATCGCAAAAACTCATCGCCGAACGTTTCGTCTGGCCATCGGTAAACAAGGATTGCAGGACATGGACCCAACAATGCGTTCCGTGTCAAAGGTGTAAAATATCTAGACACGTGTCCGCACCCCTGGGTACCTTTGGAAAGCTAGCAGGCCGGTTTGAACATGTTCATCTAGACATAATCATCATGCAGTACTCGCAAGGATACAGGTACTGCCTTACCTGCATCGACCGTTTTTCCCGATGGCCAGAAGCGATTCCGATTATTAATATGGAAGCACCGACCGTCGCTTTTGCTTTCCTTTCAACTTGGGTTTCCCGTTTCGGCGTACCATTGAAAATAACGACTGATCAAGGACGCCAATTCGAGTCGCAATTTTTTAAACAATTGTGTAGCATTTTAGGAATACAACATTTCCGTACTTCAGCCTGCCATCCGCAGGCTAACGGCATCGTGGAGCGGTTTCACAGGCAATTAAAGGCCACAATAAAATGCCACGACACGGTCAATTGGGTTGACACCTTACCCATTGTTTAATTAGGCATTCGCACAGCCCTAAAAGAGGATTTGAAGGCAACGGCGGCGGAAATGCTATACGGAACCGGCATCTATTTACCCGCCGAGTTTTCCTTACCTTCAAACCAGGAGGCAAACCCCGATTTTGTGCATTGGTTAAAACGGCGTTTTGACAGTATTAAGCCACGCGCAACCAGCTGTCACGGACAACAGAAAACGTTTATTTTTAAGGAATTAGTGAGTTCTCCTTTCGTTTTTGTGCGTCACGACGCAGTCAGAGGTCCGTTACAACCTCCATACGACGGTCCGTACGAAGTGATCGAGCGTGGTGAAAAAAATTTCACAATACGGGTTAACGATAGGAAGGTAAGAGTTTCTATTGACAGGCTGAAACCCGCGTTTATAATATCAGATCATATGCAACCCGAAATGCATTGTAACACCGACGATACGTTAATCGAAATCGAAATACCAACACAAACCGAACCGCAAAAAAACGCTCAGAGTACTCGCCAGGATAACGAAAATGCGAGCTATTATACTACACGCTCAGGCAGACTCGTGCGTTTTCCAGTCAGTTTCCATACCGGTTTTTAACCGAACAACGAATTAGTAATTTGATAATTTAGACGTATAAGTAGTTATAAGTTTTGTAAATAGTAATTTTAAGCTAGTTTATAAGTCACAATTCGTTGCTACTCGCTTGCCCTTAGAAATTTTCAGCGTTGGCGGACCTGTTAATAAAGCTATTGTTCTTTTGTAAGCGCTATCTCTGGCAAGGGAGTACTGTGGCGACACGGATTTTCTCGACTCTGGGCGAAGCGTTTAGGGCCGCAAGACCGAGGCCCATAAACTTGTCAATGGTCTCTTCTCCCCTTGAGCTCGGCCTTTCCTCGTGTAGGAGAGGTACGTTTTTTCCGGCGAAGAAAACAGGATGAAGACATTCGTCCCCGGTCCTTTGCCGTTAACGGTCGCACTGTGTTGCCATTTTACTAACAAGGGAACATCCCGAAGTGATAATTTCCGATTTTGATGAAACTTATGTATAATATAGTCCTCAAAAAAATATTTGACACGTATTTTTTTGTAGCTGCCGACATTCACGTTAAGGGGGTGAAAATAGCCTTCAAAGTGGGGGGCGAGAAACATATTTGGTCGAATATCTCGAAAACCAGCAGAGCTGGAAGAATGGTGTAAATTGCAAGATTATGTATTTTTTTATGAGGAATCCAGATATGCAAATGGATTTGAAAAATTCCTATTTGTTTAAATAATATTCTTAAAAAATAACACTTTTTTGTTAATTTTTCTGATCAAAAGTAGTTGTATCTCCCTGTAAATTTCCGTGTGGAAAGTACACACGTAAGTACAAAATACGGATAAAATGGAATTTTCTTTTTCGCATTGTGAAGGAAGTTATCGTGGTGGAAGTTTGTGTCTTGTATTTTTGCGAGACACGGTTCTTAATTACATACAATCAAACAGGTAGAAAACTTCCACGACTTTGCGGGTAAATGTATTACAGTAAACCTAACAAATTTGTTTCCGGTGATTGATTGGATTAATTTTCATGATGCTACAACTATGTATACTATAAGTACAGAAGCAAATACAAATATAATATACTGTAGGCGGTTGATGGGAAGAGAGACCTTTTGTCTGTTTCCCCGGACGTTAATTTTAAAGATTTTTTAAATCCGCCTTTTCCATGCGATTCAGAATCGTTTGTAGTTATTTGTAGTGGTTTCCTTTTCGTTTTTAGTTGAATAGTTTAAAAGTTAGGAGCAATTATTGTCGATACACCTATAAACAACGGCTTATAACTTTTAAGCTATTCAACTACAAACGAAAAGGAAATCACTACAAACAACTACAAACGATACTAAAGAAGACTACGCCAGCGAATTCGAGATACCTAAATATCGGGTGCGGGTCATTTTTTAAATATTTTTTATTTATTAACTGATGCAACTACAAACGAAACTATTGTTACTACAATTAACTACAAACAAAATGCTACTAGTTTCCATAAAAAAAATTAATTTTTTAGAAGTCGGCTCCAATCAATCACCGGAAACAAATTTGTTAGGTTTACTGTAATACATTTACCCGCAACGTTGTGGAAGTTTTTTACCTGTTTGATTATATGCAATAATTAAGGACCGTGTCTCGCAAAAATACAAGACACAAACTTCCACCACGATAACTTCCTACACAATGCGAAAAAGAAAATTCCATTTTATCCGTATTTTGTACTTACGTGTGTACTTTCCACACGGAAATTTACAGGGAGAAACAACTACTTTTGATCAGAAAAATTAACAAAAAAGTGCTATTTTTTAAGAATATTATTTAAACAAATAGGAATTTTTCAAATCCATTTACATATCTGGATTCCTCATAAAAAAATACATAATCTTGCAATTTACACCATTCTTCCAGCTCTGCTGGTTTCCGAGATATTCGACCAAATATGTTTCTCGCCCCCCACTTTGAAGGCTATTTTCACCCCCTTATCGTGAATGTCGGCAGCTACAAAAAAATACGTGTCAAATATTTTTTTGAGGACTATATTATACATAAGTTTCATCAAAATCGGAAATTATCACTTCGGGATGTTCCCTTGTAAGTCTTCGTTTCGCGGAATAAATGTTTTAATAAAGCCACTCGTTGTTCATTACGTCACCTGTATTCCAGATCCTTTCAGAGCAATCAGCACAGGATCACTGTTCGAGAAGGGCAAGAGAAGACGAGACGAGGATGAAGAGAAGGAAAGGGAAAAAATAGAGAAGGAATTGATCGAAAAATTGCAAAAAGCAATGCAGATAGGGAGATCACCGCCAGAAAAAAGGACAGAGTCTGAGAGAGGCACAGAAAAACTACAAACAGATAACAGAGACACAGACATGGAAAAATTAACAGAGATAATACTGACAATAAAGCAAGACACTGAAGAAATCAAAAAAGAAAACAAGGAAATAAGATCGGAAATAAGAGACCTGAAAGAGGAGTGGAAAAGAAAACAGGAAACATGGGAAAGAGAAAAAAAGGGACTAGAAGAAAGGATAGCAAAATTAGAAAAGAAGGAGGACTAGGCAGAAATGCTGAAAGAAAAAATAAAAGGATTAGGAGTATAACAGAGAGAAAAGAGAAAGAAGGAATAACATAGTCCTGAAGGGAGAAGAGATCTCGATGAAGGAAACCCCGCAGGAGACAGTAGAGCATGTACTAAAAGAAGAGTTACAAGTAGAAGCAGACGTTTTGGATAAGAATGGGGCAGAGAGGAAGCATACTTGTAGCGAAGCTTAAAAATTGGCAGCAAAAGAAGGAAGTAATGATAAAGAAAAACAAAATGAAGGGAAAGAAACTGTATATAGACAACGACTTAACGAAAGAGGAAAGGAAAGTACAAAAGAACATAGAAGAAATAGCCAAAACACAAAAAGCAGAAGGGGCACAAGTGAAAATAGGATGTAGGAAATTAAAGATTAATGATAGATATTTCAGATGGGAGAAAGATGGACTCAAAGAGACAAAATTTTGGAACAGGAGAAGCTCCACGAACCTCTGAGAAGTTAGAGGACGGAGGAGCAGAGAGAACTAAAAGAGGAGGTAGGCCACGTCCGTGGCAGCGGACATGCCAGGAGAATGGGAACAGAAGGCAGGAAAGGAAACAGGAAAGGGAGAGAAACAAAACAGGCAAGAAAAAGGAAAAGGAAGAAATATAAAAATAGGATTCTGGAATGTGGCGGGATTGTATAATAAAGATAAACAATTTTGAGATTATATCGCAGAATTCGACATAGTAGGACTAACAGAAACATGGATAGAGGAGAAACAATGCGAAAAAATGAAAGACAAAATGCCAGAAAAGCACAACTGGAAGTGTCAGTATGCGGAAAGAGAAAAACTAAGAGGACGAGCGAGTGGAGGAATCATAACAGGAGTGAAGAAGAATATAACAGAAAAAGAGGTAAGAGAAAACTTAGAGAATATACTAGAAAGAAAAATCAAGGTAAAAGGTGGATCCTGGAGAATTATAACAATTTGCAGTAAAAATATGTTTTGTAGCGAAGCGAAGATAGCGATCGCCGGCTACGAGGTTGCGGGTTTTCACCCTTTAGAGGATGCGGAGTGAAAGGATATGTGGAGGGGAATCACCAGGGGACGGAAACGGCTCGTTGTAAGAACGTGGCAAAACGGAAATCTACTGGAGCGGGTTGAGACCGGAAAGTCGAGCACAGTTCAAACGGATACTCACAGTAGATGTTTACTCACTATTGTTTTAATCAGTTCAAACTTTGTACAGTTAACAACGAGACGGAGTTAAGCGGTGAAGCGCGGAACTCGATTGGCGGTACGGCGAGAGCGGCAAACTGTCTTTCGGCCACAAAATAGCGATCGGCACGGTGACGGGCGGGGGGGGGGGGGGGGGGGGGCAAAAATACACTGGTGCGAGAGAACGGATAAATTGAACGTGTAGTCTCTTGACACGACTCGACTTCAAACTCGTGGTAAAGCACAAACGTACCGAAAGAAAAAAGACTCGAATTGCGGGTGTACGATTCTTCGAATCACAAGACAAGTTCTAGTGACCGTTAGCTCGCGATTTATATATGTTGGTCGAACACAAAAGGAATCCGGATCGACCAATCGATCGATCGAGTTATCGATTAGCGCGCATGACGTCTTCACGGTGCACGCATTCGAGCGTGCGTGTTCGAGCGTTCGCGAGGTGGAGTCCAGGAGCGTTGGTAGACAAATACGCAGGGTGCCTCCTGGGCCCGCTAAGGCTCGTATCGCGCGACCCGGGACCCGTGGCATCCGGAATTTGTCGGTTCCGGAATAAAATATGAAAAGAACAAGGGAAAACAGAAAAAACAGTAAAATCCTATGAAGAAGAAAGACTGATAATACGGCTTTAATAGGACTCTAACGCAAGAACGGCAGAAGAAGGAGCCACTTGTAACGACGGAGAAGAGAGAGAATGGAGGAAGTCAAAAGACAAAGTAAAAAACTCAGAAGGTACAAAACTGTTAGAAATGGCTGAAGAGTACGGCTGGAAAACACTGAATGGAAACACAGAAGGAGACGAGGACGGAGAACTAACTTTCGTAGGAAAACAGGGAATGTCAGTAATAGATTATGTGCTGGTAGATACAAAGACTATAGATGAAATTACAAATTTTAGAATAGAGGAAAGGGTAGAATCTGATCATCTCCCGATGGTGGTGGAAATATACGAAGAAGCAACCCGAGAAAAACGGAAGAAGAACAATGGAAAGAAAAAAGAATCTGGACAGAAGAGGGAAAACGTTACTACCAGGAGGAAGTTAACAGAATAACATGGAAAAAAGAGGAAACAAATGAAATGATAAAATATAAACAGAGCAGTACTTAAAAAAACACAGTTAATTAAGAAAATGAATATGGGATATAAGAAATGGTGGGATAATGAATGCACTGAAAAGAAAAGGGAATTAAGGAAGACATTGAAAAGTTCGAAGCAAGGAAAATGAGAAAAAGAAGAATACACCCAGAAGAGGCGGGAATACAGAGAAATGTGCAAAGCAAAGGAGAGAAAACATCAAGGAGAACTAGAAGAGGAAATAAGTCACCTAAAGAACTGTAACAGTTATTCTCCCAACGATGTTCTTTTTGGCGACGGTTACATATTTTACGTTAATTAGATCGCTTTTAAATTGATGTGACGGTACACGATTGAAGTCAATGAATGTAATTTAATTACTTAGAATATCAGACAATGGAATTTATTAGATGGAGGGATTCGGGCCTCCAGGTACTGGACAGCGGGGAGTTCTGATCGGTTGTTGAAGTGAGTTGGAAACAATTTATGAGGTAAACGTGGTATATTCTGGTGAAAATCGAGTTAACAGAATTTACATTCGGCTGGTCACAAATTCTGGTAAATGTAGAAGAACTTAATGTATTTCTACATGCTTGATACCGTTTCGTACAGTCTTCCCGCGTTCGCGAATGTACGTGTCTTTGTCCTTTCTCCTTTCACACGTTCGCGTGTAAACGCGAATATTTCGACTTCGGTTGTGAGAGACGGATGAATATCGATATTTACATGTGATATTACTTCGGCAGATTATGATATATATATAAAGTTAGACGTTTTATGTACCGGAAGCTCGACCGGATTTGGTTTAAACAGGCATTAAGAGATTAGCTTTAAATGTAAAATTGATATTGAATGGCTTTAATGAACAAACCCAAATTACTAGTGTGCAACGACGCGTGGATATTTTGAATATCCACCCGCAATTGCACACTAATTTCCTTCCCTGTGACTTCTACAATCAAAATTACGATACCGCGCTCGACAATGAATATAATAGATGATTGTTTGAATCACTACTTGTTACAATCGTACGATTGAGGATCTGTCGCAGCACCCTCGCTTTCGACCGAATAATCGGAGGAGGAGTTTGAGTGGAGACGCCACGAAGCCTCGACCAGGTTCTGACACCTAGGAGTTCACCTGAGGCACGAATGTGGGCTCAAGGTGTTCTTCGATGCCGGACGCCTGGCTACGACCGTGTACCATCCGATCGTGAATTCACGATACGCACGGTGCAGCAACACTCAGGTCGATCCTGCCGAGCAATTCGGGGAAGATCAAGTGGTGCCTGCACTATAATCTCACACGATCAATCGAGAACAACCAGAAGATGTCGACAGGCACGAATCGTGGGCTGAGCGGCACTTCGGTTACTCAATTTGAATCGGCGAAGATTAATATACCGCGATGCTACCAAACAGTGCCCCAAACACCTCTTCACAAAGGCAACCGAGCACATTCAAGAAGTGACGGTAGGGCACTTTCGTGAGCTGAGCGACACTTTGAATGCTCGAACGGGTCTGTGAGCGATGCCACGATCAAATGCCGGCAGAAATTGTGATAATGCTCACAATCGAGTCCACGACTCACAAGGGCACGCAGGGACAGCCAGGAGTTACGGCGGGACACTTAGCGTGGGCCGAGCATTACTTCGACTGCCTGTATGAGCCTGGGAGCTGAGTCACGATGTATGAGAATTATCCGATCTCAATCGTTCACGGATTCTGTGGTTTTGCCACGCGAGATTCTACCAACAGCAGTGACTCGAAACAACCTTACTCACCGTTTCGTTCCGCTTAGCGAAAATTGATATTCTAAGATCTTCCACTCGTTGCAGGAACAACACAAAAAGAAGAAAATCGCGTTCTAGCTGTGCCACGGCGCGGTTTGTGCTCGTGACTCCTCGGTTTGAGGCGCGTATATAACGAGGGTAAGTTAGGCGGTTTGACTAAGTTACCAGGTCGGTTTGACCTCTCAATTATATACCGGTTTTCGCTGAACGGAATTGGAAACGCGTGTTACCTGGTTCGCTTCCAAACGTAGAGTAATTCTTGTCGAACGAGCATCGATCTCCTTCGATCCATATCGAGTGGGGATCGATGCGCACGCATATTTAATTAGTGGGACGCTTCTCCTAAATTCTTTCGCACGCGACAAAGGACCGCGGATCCTTATGGTGGTAGGGGAATCCGTCACACTCACAAAGCCACACTCGGCTGTTCGTACGCCGTCTCTTGGTATGTAACCAGCACGGTTACAGAACCTTAATCAAATATGGAAATATATAAATAGGGAAAGGAAGAGAAGAATAGGGATATCAAAGAAGATACAAACACACGAATGGAGGGAATACTTTATGGAGCAATTAGAAGGAGAAGAACAACCAAGACAAAGAGAGAAAGAAGAAGAGAGAAATGTTATGAAACAGAGAAATTAGAAAAATTGCGGGTACAATATTTGAAATGGGTCCTAAGTCTCGACTATAATACGCCCACATATAACGTTATGGAAGAGACGAAGTTGGACATGATAAGGATAGAGGCAGGCAAAAGAGCGGTAAGATACGAAGAAAGGACAAGAGCAACAAAAACAAACAAAAAAAATAATTTTTGGAAAAAAAATATAACCGACTTCGAAATGCACTAAAAAGAATGAAATAATATTTAATTCTTTTCGTGGGTTTCTCTCCAGCTATGTATAACATTGATGACAATATTACATTACATGTTAGATAAAATGCATATTTTTCGGAGGCGGGGCAGGATCAAAAATGCATTTTCTGTTTCGGACCGTTCAGTACCAACTCCACCTTCAATCAAATCATAATCAGCAACATCTGTCATATAGAAAGTTTTGATTGAAAAACATTTTGTACGCCGAAACTGACCACTATACACTATACAGTTTCATTCTTCCACGTTGTCACGTATCAATCAGTTTTTCTTGACGCTCATCTGTTATCAAGCCCGCCATACCCCAAACAAATTGCAATCAGCAACATGTTTCGTTTAGACAGTTTTCAATTAAACATTTCCTGTACTGAAAGTTACGAAAATTGTTTGATACTGAGAAAATTTGTGACCCTGCCCCGCCTCCGAAAAATATGCATTTTATCTAACATGTAATGTAATATTGTCATCAATGTTATACATAGCTGGAGAGAAACCCACGAAAAGAATTAAATATTATTTCATTCTTTTTAGTGCACTTCGAAGTCGGTTATATTTTTTTTCCAAAAATTATTTTATTTCACACTTTTTAGTGGCAATCGAAGCATTGACGACAGAGGAATAGCAGCACACAATGCATGATAGTAGAATAAGTAGAATTTATTATTTCTATTTGTTTAATACATTTTCTTTATATTCTACTTCACTAACTTTTTACTTGAAAATGTATACACGGCGGCCGCCATCTCCTCGCCATGTACCGGCGCCTCCGCGGCCACCACCCCCCCGCCGGTCGCCACCTCCGCGGCCGCCGCGGGCGTTCAAGCGCCGGCCCCGCCGTCGTCCCGCCGACGTTCCTCTCTCTGTAATGTAAAAGGTGAATAGTGACAGTTCTAATGCAGCTAATTGCAATCTTGGAAATGCGCAACCGTAAATACATCGGTAATATAGTATCAGCAATATACCGTCAGTACATCTGAAATATGTTATCACGTGAAACTGTTAGGTACCGCTGTATAACGCAATTACGTAAATCGTGGTGTGCAAATGCAAAAATGATATCGTCACCGCCACCGTGCAATTATTGTAGATGTATATGAGATGAATCCGAAAAAGAACCGCGTTGTTTGGTGTTAAATGTTCTCTCTGAAGTGGATTTACTTTCGTCAGAGATACGTCCCGGAGTGGAATAGATCATATTCGTAATCAGTAAATGAAGATACACAATAAGTGCGCAGCGGCGGTTGCGCCAGCGGAAACAAATGAAACATTGTTAACGTACATTGTAATGTGCCTAACATGACATTATTCAATCACACTTACGGCGCCTCTGCGGCAGCTCCCCCCCCCTCCCCACCATCCTGCTGCCGTTGTCCCGGCTGATGCTGCTCCTGCTGTTGCTGCTGCTGTTGTTGCTGCTGCTGCTGCTGGTGCAGCAGCGCCTGCAGCTGCTGTTGCTGCTGATGCAGCAGCGCATTAATGTTGCGCTCCTGCTGCACCATTAGCTCTTGCAGCAGGGAGTGCAGCTGCCCAATTGCAGCACCGCAATCTGTCGTTGAACGTGCGAGAAAAGATATGTATACGTGCAATGTACGATGCACCTTAGACGCAAGTCACTGTCGACAATGAAGGTATACTTACGATTACTGTCCGTCTCCATCGTCTTTTCTGTAAGAAAAAATGATATTATTATATACACATCATGATGGTTGATTGTATAGCGCTGGTCGAAAAAAAGGGAAAATACTTACGATGTTCTTCTCCCGGCATAATGCGATCTACAAAAAGAAGTAAATACATTAGTTAGCAATGTAGCAGTGCGATGAAATTTGATCAAGTATGTAACATACATAAAAGCCCTTAAATGATCCGAAAGTATATAGTATTCATACATTACGAAGAAATATATTTCGTTGTATTAGAAGTATTAGAAGTACATTTCGACAATTAGACGGAACAAGATGTACAAAGTTATTGAAGTTACAAGAAACATATACGATACTCTCTAAATTATGAATACCCGCATGCGACTAAGAGGTCGTGTAATACGAAATGTCGGGTTCGTTTGTTCATTTATGTCCATCTGCTGGTTCGAGTAACATTCGTATCCCAGAGATGTTTTGTACATCGATTATGCTGAGAATCTCCCGTCGCACGGATAATTTTCATGTATGAATGAATAATTGCATATTTTCACGCGTCCCTTTCAAGTAATTATGCAATATGCATCAACATCATTTTTACCAAGATCATGAAGCATTTCAATACGTCGCAAACAATGTACAGATTACAACGACTCATATATTGACAGAGGTCTGTGATTTATTGTGATTAGTTAATCATCGAAGTATGTTAACAATCACGTGCTTAAACGTGTCTTGTTTAGATGAATGCGAGGAACGCATAATTGAAATCGTAACAGAAATGTAATAGAACGAAAGTGGGAAACTAGTAATGTAGTAAAGAAATAAAGAGATTGTAAGAATTATTATGTTTATTCGTAACGTGCAGTAGAAAAGCGCGTAAATGTAAAGGGCCCAAGATAAATTCGACATTTCATATTACACGACCTGATATAATAAAATTTAATCAGGTTTGCACTACGTACTTACGAAACACCAATTAACAAAACTAAACCACCCACTGCTAATAAGTAGTACGTACTATGTAGGAAACGTAATAATAAAATATTGTTTCTGTCGTACTTACCACTGTACACTACGACGCGACGGTTACCATGAAACTGATTGGTATTCACTTTGTACGAACTGAAGAACGGATATGGGGCACAATCCAGGATCAAACATGTTGTTATGGATGTTGACATTCCTGTCGGTATGTACAATACCGAACAGAAGTTTGGAATTACCTTCAAATCGTAACCAAAACCGGGTGTCTTTACAAATTGTTTGTCGTTCCATTGATAATATTTTAGATATTAGTCTGCACTTCCTATTATTAATCGTATTGAAATAGGAAATAACAGGCGGCAAGAAAAAAGAAGCAAAGTATTAATAACATTTTATATGATTTGTTACCTAGTAAGTATCCCGAAACATTTGTATGCACATATGAAGGCGTTACGGGAAGCCTGCCATTGTACTGTTTACGAAATTCCTTCCCAGAACAAATAATTTGTGGGGTACGAAAGGAAATGTCGTTTTCATCCCCAACCCGGATGACCATGGTTCGCACGTAAGGGCGATGAGAAATATGGATAATCTAAAGTCAGAAAGAACTATGCGAGGTAGTTTTGTAAAGGTTGCCAAATAGATAACTTTCGTATAAATCGACTCGTCACATTTCATTGATGGCCCTCGTTAGTTAACGTACCGATATCAGAGTTTTTGTCGGTAGTGTACATAGAAATAAATAGTTTCAATATCTTTGAAAGAATTTGTAAACGGTAGTGGCAATGAATAGAAGAAGAACCACTGAAGTGTGTAGAAACATAGTGTACATTATCACCGAATCGTATAATCCGAAGTATGAATGATGATGATGAATATACGAAATATTTGTGAAATATTATTATTGTACAACCATGTAAGAAATAAGTTGTAATTACAATGCGCTTAGTCCAAAGGTGCAGGAATAGTTATACTTGTTATTAAGAATGAAAGTACTTTTATGTAGTAAATAAATAATCGTTCGAAATGAAAGCGGAGGCTGCAATGAAGAACAAATGGGACTCAGCACCTCCGGAAACATGATATACAGTGATTCCTCTCTAAATGTCAACTGAAAATTCTCTCTAATTGTCTAGGAGTCATCCCCACCACAATTAGAGAGACCGAGAGCCGGTTTGGGAACCCTCGATGCCCCAGCTCGGTGGAGCTACAAAAAACAAAACCGGTTTTTGCCGTTGAGAAATGAAAATTCTAACTTTCGCATTTTTGATCAGATCTTTGCGGAAGTGACGTTGTTAAGGTTTAGATGGATGAATAGTGGGTGAATGAATTACTCTCCGTTTGGGTTACTGTAGTCGTGTAATTAATCTTAAGTCGTGTCCAAGTGAGATGCCAGTAGTCGTCGTTAGTCCAGTTCGTTTTACAATCGGTCAAGTTTGTTTTATTCGCTCGCTGCTGTCACTGTCTTCCCTTTCTCTCTTTCGGCCGTATCTCTGCTCTTGCTGAATTTAAAGTGAAGCCGCACTGTGCGGTTGGCACTCGGAAGCGTTAGAGAGAGCGGGGAAGGGGAAAGAGACAGCAGTGAGCGCTACATGCGTCAATTCGTTACGGTAAGTTAATCGGTTCCACCTGTCGGTAACACCAGTACACCACCAGTCGGTAATGCGATTCCTAACATTGCCGCCCGCCTTCGTCTAAATGACGAACGACGAAATCGCGCGAAGAGGGGTTCGCGGTGAACGCGTATCAGTCTGTGTTCGTCTTAGAAGGAAAGAGGCAGATTTTCGTGATTGGCCTCTTCAATGTAGTGGTTGGCGTTTGGACTGTCACTACGCGAACCTTTCCATCGTCGCCTGGGAACGTTTGTAGTATTCTCCCTATTGGCCATTGGCATGGAGGAGTTGTTTCCGAGGTGACGAGGCACAGATCTCCAGGCTGAACATTGGGATGCGGGTCAGCCCATCTTGTGCGTGCTTGTAAGTGTTGAAGATATTCGGAAGCCCAGCGCTTCCAAAAGTGATCTCGCATCCTTTGTAGTAATTGCCAGCGGGAGAGGCGGTTGATTTTTTCATCTGCCAGTGAGGGTTCCGGAACTGCTATCAAAGGTGCTCCTATAAGAAAATGACCAGGAGTTAATATATTAAACGTATCTGGGTCATCTTCCAAGGGAGCCAGTGGGCGTGAGTTAAGGCAGGCCTCTATTTGAGTGAGTACTGTGCCCATTTCCTCAAATGTAAGCGGCGTGTCTCCCACTACTCGTCGGAGATGAAATTTCATCGACTTCACGGCTGCTTCCCAAATACCCCCGAAGTGAGGGGCGGCAGGCGGATTGAAGAGCCAGGTTGTCCCCTCTTGAGCTAGAACAAAGGCCAGTTTTTCTACCTCAAAGTTAGCTGCCTTGAAGAGTCGGCGCATTTCCCTCTCGGCACCCATGAAGTTGGTTCCGCAATCGCTTCGGATCGAAACGCAAAGTCCACGGCGAGAAACGAAGCGACGATAAGCTGCCAAGAATGCGTCCGTAGTGTAGTCGGAAACTAGTTCGAGATGTACCGCTCGTGTGGAGAAACAGATGAAAACGGCAACATAAGATTTTTTAGTTTTGTGACCTCTGCCGGGCGCGATTTTTAATTGGAACGGCCCTGCGTAATCTACGCCGGAATGTGTGAAGGGCCTTGAGGGTTGTACGCGCGAAGAGGGGAGGTCAGCCATTTGTTGACGCGCTGCTTTGGCACGCCATCGCCAGCACGATGTACAAGTGTTTATGTGAGTTCGTACCGCGCGTCGTCCACATAGTATCCAGTAATTTTGCCGTAGTGTTCCTAAGGTGAGTTGAACTCCGCCGTGTAATGTTTTATGATGCGCTTCTCTTATTAATAATGTAGATAAATGTCCTTTTGTAGGAAGAATGGCTGGATGCTTCTCTTGATAATCGAGGAGAGAGTGTTTAATCCTGCCCCCTACACGAAGAATCCGATCATTGTCGAGAAATGGATTTAACCGAGCTAAGGGTCCACGAGAGATTGAAGCAGCTTGAAAGAGAAGAGCTATTTCCTTCTCGAAGGAGATTTTCTGCACGGCCCGTATTAAGGTGAGTCGTGCTGATTGTAATTCGAATGAGCTTAAATATTGCAAGTTGCCTTGAATGAGCGTCGCGGGATCTTTGTTTCTTTTTATAAAGCGTAAGCACCATGCCGTGATTCGACAAAGTTTCGAGATAGAAGAATATCGATTTATATATGCTTCCAGGAAAGAGGTATCAGAATGAGTTATATGACTAGTTTTAACTACACGCGCTTCCTGTTCCGTATTTAGATTCGCTAAAAGATATTGATCTAGATTGTGCTCTCGAAGTGAAAGAAACGGGGGTCCTTCCCACCATAATTTAAGTGCTTTGATTTGCTCCCCAGAAATACCGCGAGAGGCTGCGTCCGCCGGGTTTTCGGACGAACGAACATGCCTCCAGATTGCTCCGGGTAGAGTTGTCTGGATTTCTGAGACCCGATTTGCAACAAATGTTTTCCATCGCGAGGGGTGTTGTTGCAGCCAACACAGAACGATGGAAGAGTCAGACCATAGATGAAGCGTACAATTAGGTAAGTTAAGTGTATTTTTTACGTTTTTCATTAAGCGAACCAATAAGGTCGCTGCGCAAAGTTCGAGTCTCGGCAACGAAACCTGACGTAATGGAGCGACGCGAGTTTTTGCTGCGACCAGAGTTACGCGTGGTTCCGCTTGTATGTGTTTGTTTAGTACCTTCACATACACGACGGCAGCATAAGCTCGTTCCGATGAATCAGCAAATCCGTGTAATTCATAGAAGTTGTCATCGCGTGACACCGAAATCCATCGAGGGATTCTCAAGGAGAAGAGTGCATTCAGTTCAGCATAATATTTACACCAGAAATTCCTGTGATGATCGGGAAGTGGGTCATCCCACTCTAAGTTCAATAACCACAATGATTGCATGAAGATTTTTGCCATGGTAATTACAGGAGCTAAGAGCCCTAATGGGTCGAAAAGTCCAGCTATTTCTTTTAATACTGATCGCCGCGTGACAAGTCCCTCTTGTGAGCGAGGCTGAATTGAAAACAAAAAACAGTCGAAAGATGAGTTCCATTTCAACCCCAGTAAAGAAGAAACTGCATCGAAATTACATGAAAGATCTGAGGAGGACGCTAGATAGTCGGAGGGAAGATCTTTTAACAGCTCTGGTTCGTTCGACGCCCATTTTCGCAGTTTGAAGCCGCCCGCCCTCAGCAACGATATTAATTGTTGCTGAAGAAGACCTGCTTCCTCTTTTGTGTCTGATCCAGACACCACGTCGTCAACGTATACGTCGTGCAGTAAGCAATGAGCAGCTAACGGATACGTTTCCTTTTCGTCGCGACTCAACTGTTGCAACGTACGAATAGCCAGGTATGGAGCGCAAGCCATCCCATAAGTAACTGTTAAAAGTCTATACGTAGAAAGAGGCTCATCGGGATGACCTCTCCAGATTATTCTTTGTAAATTGCAATCTTCCTTGGCTACTTTAATTTGGCGATACATTTTCTCGATGTCCGCTGAGAAAACGATTGCGTGTTTTCGCCAACGTAATAAAAGTGTAAAGATTTCCGGAAGAAGATTTGGACCTTTATAAACGAGATCATTAAGCGAAAGACCAGTAGAAGTTTTACTAGAAGCGTTAAAAACTACTCTTAGTTTAGTAGTCGAACTGGATTCACGTCGGACGCCGTGATGCGGCAAGTAGTAGGCTGTATTAGTACTGAGAGATTGTTCAGGAATGCGCTCCATGTGACCCAGGTTTTCGTATTCATCAAGAAATTCACAATAGGCATCTCGTAGGCTAGTGTCGGAACGAAAGCGATTTTCCAGTTTGTAAAAAAGGGAGCTAGCGACTATCCTATTATCCTTTAATTTGTCTGGTGACGAATGGAAAGGTAATCTAACGACATACCTGCCAGATTTGTCACGCGTATGCGTTTTAGCGAAATGCTCCTCACACTTTTTCTCCTCCTCAGTCATGGAACATGAGACAGTAGGAACTTCTTCTAGCTTCCAAAACCGATTCATAGTATCAATCAGATCAGATTCCCTTAGAGAGCACTGCAAAGATATAGCGGGATTAATTGTGATGTTTGAATCAGGAGAACTCTGTAAAGGCCCAGTTAGAATCCACCCTAAAGTAGTAGATTGTGCTATTGGGGTGTTAAGCGGACCTTGCTTCAAACCTGCTTGAATAATTTGAGCGTAAATATCCGCTCCCAGAAGTAAATTAATGCGCTTTGACGATAGAAAATTGGGATCAGCAAGAGTTAATCCCTCTAAATGAGCCAGTGAAGTAGCACACGAAGATCTAGCGGGTTGGTAAGATGTTAATCGAGGTAGGACATGTGCTATGAGGCAATACGAGATTGATGTGTCCACGCGAGAAATTATACGTAAAGACACCCTACCTTTCGTATAAGCTTGAGTTTTTCCGACGCCAACAACAGGGATTTTTTCTGGATTTCGTTTTAAGTTTAAAAGCTGAACCATGCTCTCCTCCACCAAGGAAACCTCGGAGCACGGATCAATTAACGCTCTTACAAGTACTCTTTCTCCTCGGTCTGACTCCACCACCAATTCGGCTGTCGCAAGTACGACAGAAACCGATGTTGCAGCTGAATAGGAAGCCATAGCGCAGTGAGTGACCTTTTCAGTCGTTTCGGAAGATTGCTTCGTAAACGAACCACTTGAAGTAGTCGGACTAGATTCTGATACCTGTGAGGAAGAAGAATTTCGAGCAGCGGTAGTCTGTTCACAAGCATAATGAAGAGAGGTATGATGCTTACCTACGCACATCTGGCAACGCTTAGTTGACTTACAAGATACGGAAGAATGCGGAGCTAAGCAATTATAGCATAGCCTTTTCTCGGTTACCAGCTGCTTCCTCTCTCGTGGACTCATGCCCTTGTAGGTGGGACAAAAGAGAAGAAAATGATCCTGTTGACAAATGGGGCATCGACGGCTGCTCTCCCCAGTTGTGCGTGTGGCGTGAGCTCTGAAACGTAAATTTGTGTTGATTGAAGGCTTTCTATCTTGTTTTAGAGTGTTGACTGGTCCCTTGGATACTGCCGAAGATCCTGATGCTCCTTCCACTGCTTCCAGGGCTCTTAATCGTGACGTAAGAAAGATTCGTAATTGAGCGAAGGTTGGCGGTTCCGAAGTGGACCCAATGGAAGTCTCCCACGCCATTCGTGTCTTCACGTCCAGTTTTTCCGCGGTGATAAACACGAGCCAGTCGTCCCAGTATTGAACCGGCCTCTTTAAAGCTTCCAGTGCTTCAACTGCATCTGTTGTCCCGTTCAATAAATTCTTTAGGCATTGAACAGATTCTCTTTTGATGGACGGATGCGACATTAAAGAAGTTAATTGCGAGTGAATGAGAACCCGTAAGTTTTGATATCGCTCAGTGATTGTTAACCATGCCCTTTCAAAGTTATTGCCCGTAACCGGTATATCTTGGAGTAACATAGCGGGCTCACCTGTTAAGCTCGTTTTTAAGTAGTGAAGCTTCTCAACAGGAGACAGAGATACGTTATCAATAATGAGAGATTGAAAGAGATCTCGAAAATTCGACCACTTGTTATAATCGCCAGAAAAATTGGGCAGAACTATTTTTGGTAACGAACGAAGTGCTGAGTTACCGGGAGTTGGTGCTGTCTTGTCCGCGGGAATTTCATCGAGGAGGTCCAATAGAACTGCTTTCTGTTGCACGTATGCTTCTTCGCACATACCGATGTAGTTTTGTTTAAAATAAGGACTCTCCGGTTCTTTCTTCGCAAACACGTCAAGCAGCTCATAGTGCGTGTCCAAAAAGGCTGTCCAGTTTTTCTCAAGTAATTCTAATCGCGAAGTAAGTACACCTTTCGTAATTTTAGCCTCACCCAACTTCTTCATATTCTCGACGGTTAATTTAATCCGTTTAAATAGGTCAAATTGTTTAGTAACGAACGATTCCATTGTTCCAGAGCAAAACCGTATCAGGAAGGACAACGAGTTTGAGCGAGTGTTTACCGCCGAGCGTCCGGGTCAAGATCAACGGTTGGGTTTAAATCCGTCCCGTATTAGCGATATCCAATTTGCGAATAATTAATCCAATTAGAATGAGCTTTATGCTTCACTCACCTCAATTTATCCGGCTCGAAGGACCACTTAATGTTAAGGTTTAGATGGATGAATAGTGGGTGAATGAATTACTCTCCGTTTGGGTTACTGTAGTCGTGTAATTAATCTTAAGTCGTGTCCAAGTGAGATGCCAGTAGTCGTCGTTAGTCCAGTTCGTTTTACAATCGGTCAAGTTTGTTTTATTCGCTCGCTGCTGTCACTGTCTTCCCTTTCTCTCTTTCGGTCGTATCTCTGCTCTTGCTGAATTTAAAGTGAAGCCGCACTGTGCGGTTGGCACTCGGAAGCGTTAGAGAGAGCGGGGAAGGGGAAAGAGACAGCAGTGAGCGCTACATGCGTCAATTCGTTACGGTAAGTTAATCGGTTCCACCTGTCGGTAACACCAGTACACCACCAGTCGGTAATGCGATTCCTAACAGACGTCAATCGATTCCTAATGTTTTTCCAATGACAATGATACCAAATACGACATAAATTGAACGATAATTGACCGAGTTACAAGAAAAATCCGATTGAATAATTACTACCTAACTTTGTTAAAAATAGGCCGATGTACATGATATAAGGTATCATTTTAATCAGGAGAACACAAGGAATCCGTTGGTACCACTGTCACGTCGATACGACGAAAAAATAAAGAATTTTATTTTTTTTTTGAAGAATTGATGAGCCATAGCCTGTTCGACTCCTAGGCAGCCTAGCGAACCCAGGTGGACACTCGACGGATATCAAAGGAACGGGCGATGGATGACTCATCAATGTTTCAAACATTAAAATTCTTTATTTTTTCGTCGTATCGACGTGACAGTGGTACCAACGGATTCCTTGTGTTCTCCTGATTAAAATGATACCTTATATCATGTACATCGGCCTATTTTTAACAAAGTTAGGTAGTAATTATTCAATCGGATTTTTCTTGTAACTCGGTCAATTATCGTTCAATTTATGTCGTATTTGGTATCATTGTCATTGGAAAAACATTAGGAATCGATTGACGTCGCTTCCGCAAAGATCTGATCAAAAATGCGAAAGTTAGAATTTTCATTTCTCAACGACAAAAACCGGTTTTGTTTTTTGTACCTCCACCGGGCTAGTTTCCATCCCTCTCCAGAATGTCCACTGGCCGGTCCCGAGCCGTTGACAATTAGAGAGGAATCACTGTATATCTTAATCTACCGCACTAAACGAATAAACGAAAGAAAAATATTGCGAAAGTGTTGGTTGCTTTCAAGACACGCCGCAGACTGTATGTGTTGTACATAAATAACGGTTACGACTTGGAACCTTGTGTGGGAAGTAGCTGCTACGATTCTCACAATTCGCCCGATATGTATACAGAAATTCTACGACAGAAGGTCGTCTATATCGATTGTCCTAACGACGAAGGCAAACGTACGTAGCGGTATAAGCCAAATCGTGTAATAAGTTGAAAGGAATACATGCCAACGCTACGTCCTCAAGTGAAATCGTTATCCATAATTGTCAACCAAGTCATATGAAGATTCCATGCGCATGCGGAGGTGTATGTAACATAATTTTTTTCTTTCTTTGTTTTTGTTGTTTGCTTTTTTGTTTGTTTGTTGTGAGCGAGTGGTACCTCGTAAAATCAAACCGGTACAGTCTGCTGTATACGACCAAATCATTGTGAAACGTAGGCCTGCCCAGTCTGCTTGGAGCGACTGGGAAGTCGTATGAACAATAAGTGTCCAGCCTGCTTTGAGCGACTGGTGCTTTGTGAAAACGAACGGTTGAAGTCTACTTTGTACGACCCAAACTTCGTTAAACGTAGACCTGCCCAGTCTGCTTGGAGCGACTGGGAACTCGTATGAACAAAAAGTGTCCAGCCTGCTTTGAGCGACTGGTGCTTTGTGAAAACGAACGGTTGAAGTCTACTGTGTATGACCTAAACTTCGTTAAACGTAGACCTGCCCAGTCTGCTTGGAGCGACTGGGAAGTCGTATGAACAAAAAGTGTCCAGCCTGCTTTGAGCGACTGGTGCTTTGTGAAAACGAACGGTTGAAGTCTACTTTGTACGACCTAAACTTTGTTAAACGTAGACCTGCCCAGCCTTCTCGGAGGAAGGGGGAATCGAAGTGAGATTTTCTGTTTAAAAATAAATTGAAGGAAGAAAAAAGAGAAATATAATTGGCAATTCCGCGAATATATTTTTGCAATTCGACTTGTTCCTAATTGTCAAGAAAAAAAAAAGTACGCAAATATGGGAAGAGCAACAAAAAACACCTCCCGTATGAGAAGGAACCGCGCGAATGAATCCGAGAATGCTAAACGAATACGTCTCAATAAAAACAGGAAAAGAAACACCCGGACACGACGGCGAGAAACTGATACCGAACGCGAGTCGAGATTATCTGCAATGCGGAGATATATTCATTCGAAATTATCACGCGAACCGGCAAAAGAAAAAAAACGTCGGCTGAATATAATCCGAAATCGTCTAGCTAATGAATCTACCGAGGAACGGTCACATCGCATCGCATTAATTCGACGACGATTAGCTAACGAAACCGCGAATGAACGGTCACGTCGAAAGGGATTAATGCGGCGACGTATAACTAACGAAACTCCCGCGGAACGATCACGTCGCATCCGATTAATTCGGCAACGTTTAGAGAACGAATCGCAGGAGGAACGGTCACATCGTATTGGACTAATTCGGCGACGTATAGTTAACGAAACCCCCGCGGAACGGTCACATCGCATTGGATTAATTCGGCGACGTGTAGCTAACGAAACGCCCGCTGAACGCACGCGCCGCGCCGGATTAAATCGGCGACGTTTAGAGAACGAATCGGCGGAGGAACGGTCACATCGTATTGGACTAATTCGGCGACGTATAGTTAACGAAACCCCCGCGGAACGGTCACATCGTATTGGACTAATTCGGCGACGTTTAGCTAACGAAACTCCCGCGGAACGATCGCGTCGCATCGGATTAATTCGGCGACGTGTAGCTAACGAAACAACCGCGCAACGGTCACACCGCATTAGATTGATTCGGCGACGTCTAACGAATGAAACTGCAGAGGAGCGTTCACGTCGCATCCGAACGATCCAACGACGTTTAGCGAACGAATCTAATAAAGAACGTGCGCACCGTTTGCGAGATGTACGATCTCGTACGCGAGATGTAATATTAAATGAACGATCCAAATTAAGAAAAGCACGTTTAAGTAATATGCGTGAAACAGCCCGAAACCGAAGAAAAGAACGCATCCACGCGGAGAACTACTTTCAATCGGTTATTAATATTTTTGCCGATATGCCGTGCGCGGTGTGTCGCAAGACTTTATATCCGCAGCAACGGTGTACTTTGCATACGCACGGTGTTTCTCGTATACTTCCTGCATGTCTAATAGAATCAGAGAAGATAATAACATGCTCTCGTTGCCTGCATCATCTTAAGAAACACAAAGTTCCAACGCAGGCGTTCTGGAACAAAATGGAAGTGATGTCTGTACCCGAAGAGATAGCCAAGTTGTCGGAAATAGAAAAACAAATGTTGTGTAGAATAGTACCGTTTATTAAAATCGTAAAAATTCAAAATCGCTTTAGTCAAGATTGGTGCAAAGGTCAGGTAGTTCTGTTTGCCCGCGATGTGTTCGAAGTAGCCGAGCAACTTCCAGTTAGATTAGACCAAACCGGTGTAATGATTATAGTGGAAACTCTAGAAAATATCGAGCGACATCGCCAGTATGAAATAGATATCGGCAAAATTCGGATAGCTCTACAATGGCTATTACGAAATAACGCTCTGTACAGAGATGTGCGACCATGTTTCTCTGATATTACTACTAACATTATGGAAATAACGCATGTAATTGAACAGCCTGCTAATGTAACAAAGGAAACAGAAGTTGCGCAAAGAAATACCGAAACAAACAGCAGATGTATAAGTTGTCGGCCGTAACGTTGCTATTTTGCGAGGCTCGTTCCATCAAGCTAGCGATCGCTTCAGTGTCGAGTCTCGCGGTAGGCAATGTACTGGCATAGCAGCAGTCGCTTGCGTCGCATTCAATTTGATTGATCCTAATACGTGGTGTACTAGTGATGTCGATTACATTGTTTTAGATCTCTATAATAGAGTCGATATCAACGTATGAAATGAAATGACTGTAAATTTCCATATCGATATTGATAACAGTGATGAGGGATTTCCGAATTTAAGGAATGGTCTAATTATGTTTTTCGAACAGCACACGTACGGAATTGTTACTGCAAATTATACATCAGTAGCCATATCATGGAACAACCTGACGGACAATCCGTGCTATTGGATGTTTGACTCTCATGCAAGAGGTCCAAAAGGATATAAAGCACCTTCAAGGGGAGTCTCATGCTGTATGAAATTTACTAATATTGATGATTTACACGCCATGTTGCGTCGTAATTTACACGCTAAAGAAGGCAACAGCAATGTGCTGAATGTGTTTTCATTAACACCTATCTTGATCGTACCGGGCATGGATAGGTGTACACAAGCCCAAAGGGCACAAAATGTATCTGGTGTGACCCCTCCTGGACAATCAGGCGAAACGCAGATTATCTTCGCAACAAGTATGTTACGTTCCGTTGACGAAAATATTCCCAATATCGATAGTATCATCTATGTTAGTAACAATGGTGTTACTAATAATGAAGAAGAAAATGAACCGATAGAGCTGGCGAACATACATAGAAAAACGGCACCTCCCTTGAACCTAGAGAGGGAAAGAAGGATGGAAGAACTCTGTTGGTTCTTCCTGTATCCGGACGGAAGAAATGGGTTTGGAGAATATCGCGATATCCCAATAACACCACTGGATTATTTCCAAGCACGTATCTTAAGCAATGACAAACGATTCCAACGCACAGATTACTTGTTCTTCGCACTATCCGTTGTTGAATATTATCGCGCTAAAGCTAGCGTTTCAGTATCGTGTAGAATGCGCCAAGGTGAACGTACTCCAGCGAGATTAATAGATAATATTCACCTCACGATGAGAAACATAAGAGGGTCGGCATCATACTGGAGACGATGCTGTTCTGAATTAGTCGCCATGGTCCGAAGTCTTGGACCGCCTACATGGTTTGCTACATTCTCCTGCAACGATCTGAATTGGCCAGATATGTTGAAAGCATTACTAATATCTGAAGGCCGATCCCCCACCGAAACCGAAAACCTAACGTTTGCAGATCGCTTGAAGTTGGTTCAAAGATACCCAGTAGTTGTAGCAAGGCAGTTCACGGTGCGTGTTAACGCGTTAATGCATTATTTAAAAAACTCGCCTTGCTTAGGTGGCGTTGTTATCGATTTTTGGTATAGAATCGAATTTCAAAATAGGGGAAGTCCACATTTGCACATGCTTGTTTGGTGCGCAAACGTACCTGATTTCCTAACCAGCGAAGGCCGCAACCTTATTGAGAATGTCATATCTTGTTCATTGGAAACATCGGAACAAGACATGAACAACATTGTCGAAAAAGTCCAAATTCACAAACATTCTCATACATGTTACAAAGATCGAAATAATCGGTGTTGTCGATTTGGATTCCCCAGACCGGTAAGTGAAAGCACGAAGTGCTTAGGACCCGACGACACCCTTGTCAACAACGGACGGTTCTGCGTACTGAAACGAACCACAAACGAGGTGATGGTAAATAATTACAACCCCGCACTGTTGAAGATGTGGCAAGCAAATATGGATATTCAACCGTGCGGAAATGTTACAGCTGTTGCATATTATATTGCTAAATACGCAAGTAAATGCGAGCCGCAGGACACGGGGGATATAATTAAAGATGCCGTCTCACGAGCACAACGCCGGGGCGGCGGCACCTGGAATCAATTGTTTTCGGTATCTATGGCAATTCTGTCCCAACGTATGGTCAGTGCTGCAGAATGCGCCTACCGATTATGCCATCTACCTCTGAAAATGAGTTCCCGGAAAGCTGTATTTATAAACAGCTGTCGGCCTGAACAGAGGTATAGAATTCTGCGATTCGAAGGATACGAAACGTCATTTTTCAATAACATATTTGATCGTTACGTACAACGACCAGACAACCTGGAGAACTTGAGCTTGGCCGAATTTGCTGTCCGATATGAAACAGTTTCAAGTGGAATGTGGACAGAAGAGGATGGAGATGCAGAACTTAGAAACGACGATGAAGAATTGTCGAAGTCGAGGTTTATAAAATTGAAAGACAATGTCCGAATGCGAATAAGAAATAAACCAGCAGTTCTTCGCCACCGATATTATACCTTGAATAGCGATAGAGAAGGATATTTCTATAACCTAATAATGTGCCACATTCCATTTCGGAATGAAAGCACACTAATGGCCGAAAACGAATCCGCGGAACAATGTTTCCTGCGACGTCAACACGAATTGAAACCTATGTTGGGGAATGCAACCGTCGAACAATTTACTCACGCAGAGCAAATTATTGAAGCGGCGCTCGCCCAGGCTGCTGCCTTCAATGTTGTAAACGAAGACGAAAGTAATAATGAACATCCAAGAGATGCAGAAAGAATTCATGCCGACGAAGTAATATATTGTGATCAAGTGGATTTATACGAAGACCAGCAACCGGAAACAGTAGCAATGCCGGAAGACGTATACCTGAATACTGTCCGAGGTCTCAATATTCAACAGAGGGACTTATTGAAATCAGTGTCCGCAGTAATTGAGAAAGATATTAAAAACGATGATGATGAAAATAAAGAACAAATGTTGCTGTTTATTACCGGAGGAGCCGGCAGTGGCAAGTCGTATATTTTAAAATTAAGTGTTGAACATGTCAAACGTTGCTATAATCCTGCAGTCGATACGATGATAAAACCATGTTTCATTGAAGTAGCTTCTTTGACCGGAGTTGCCGCCCGCCAAATATTCGGAAGAACTCTGCATTCCATGTTCTCGTTGCCTATTGAAAAAGGTACCGCAATGACCTATCGCCGGCTGACAGGACAAAGACTGGAACATGAGAGGCGCAAGTGGCGTCACACAAGGTGGTTGATCATCGATGAGATATCAATGGTATCTTATGAGAATTTGCGAATAATTCATTTAAGATTACAGGAATTCAAGACCAATGATAAACTATTTGGTGGCATAAATGTACTTCTCTTTGGTGACATCATGCAGCTACCCCCAGTGAAAGGCCACTGGTGTTTTGTGCAACCACATTGGTGTTCTGCCGAAATTAATTTATGGCACCAATTTTCATTCTGCGAACTCACGATTAATATGCGCCAAAAACACGATGCTGAGTTTATCGATTTACTGAACAACCTACGATTTGGGGAAGTGACAACCTCGCAACTTGAAATACTATGTGAACGAAGAAGAGTTCCCGTAACCGGAGAATTCGAGGACGGAGCAGCTGTTAGAATATTCCCAACTATAAAATTAGTGGATGAATATAACAGAAAAATGACCGAGAAATTAGCAGAATCACGCCGAATCTACGTCATCGACGCAGTCGACGAGTCCCGCGAGGCAGCTACGTACGGAAGAAGGCCACCGGAAAATGTCATACCTGCAAATACAAATAATTGTGGCGGGCTGTCACATACACTATCGTTAGCTGAGGGATCGCGAATCATGCTACGACGAAATATATCAATATCTGATGGTTTGATAAACGGCGCGATGGGAATAATAAAGAAATTTATATGGCCGGCACTTCGAAGGGATCAGCTGGAACACGGAGAACTACCGGACTCAGTACTTATAAAATTTGACGACGAATCCATTGGTAGGAGATTCAAAGATACTGATGGCTACATCCCAATATCTCCAGTAAGCGCAACGTTTCAAGCAACAAAAGGTTATGGAGACGTCGAACGAAGAATGCTACCACTTATCCTAAGCTGGGCAGTAACGGTGCACAAATTGCAAGGGACAACATTAGATAGAGCTGTGATTGATCTTGGAAAAAAGAATTTTGCGAACGGACAAATGTACGTCGCTCTTAGTCGCGTCAAAAGTTTGCAAGGTCTAGTTTTGTCCGATTTAGCACCAAACAAAGTTCTCAGTAAACCGCACGACGAAAAAGCATTCGCGGAAATGAAAAGATTAAGGCGGTTTGTATTATTGCACAGAAATATTCCAAACCAGCTACCAGAAAACGAGACGTGAAGAAGCAAATGAATCTGCCTCTAGTATGTATGGCCGACCGAATGTTACTCAACCTTGCACCGCGTACGCTCACATCACGAACGGTACAATTCGTCTGAAAATCGAAATGTAAAATACAGCAAACTCGGTCATTATGGAAACATGTGCTAATCCGTACGCAAGTAATCATCGCGATCGGAAACATCCTTGCCGAGTTACATCAAAGAATAGGAATGTTGCAGTAACAGTAGTTACGAAGAAGAGGGAAATTCATAAATGCTTGCAATGTGGATCATCGCGGAAAGATCTGTTATTACACGCGCAAGGTTTCATCGGGATGGGTGAGTAACATGGAAGAATAGAAAGTTTGCAGTACCACTATTAATACGGACCGCCCGCCCGCCCGCCCGCCCGCACGCCCGCGCGCCCGCCCGCCCGCACGCCCGCCCGCGCGCGCGACCGCCTGCACGCGCAACCGCCCGAAAGCCCGGACGCACGCACGCCCGCACGCGGGTGGAGGTACGTATATAGAATACGTAAAACCACACAACCCGCGGTCGGGCATGCGAGGGTGCGTTCCGCGCGTTCCGTGCGAGTGATGTTTTTTTTCTTTTCACTACGATTATACTACAGAAACATGTATGTACTTTTGTTTAAGACATGAACATGGATACTAACGCTGCAATATACCTAATATATAATGCGGTTTGTATTATTGCAAAATAAAATGCAATATAATTATTGCAATAGGAGTAGTCATTAGCAATGGAGGGAACAGCAGGGGTAGGTAGAGAAGGGAAGGAAAGGGATTGAAATGAAAGGGAAGGGGAGGGAGGGTAGGAAGAGGCAGGTGGAGAGTTGGGTGTTGAAGGAAAAGGTAAGGAAGTGAAGGGAAGTGCAGGGATGCGAAGGGAGGCGCAGGAAAGTGAAGGGAATGTTGCAAACGGGATCATAGTGGTAACATCCCCGGACGCAAAACGTAATTGCAATAATTATTGCAATAACAATAGTAATTAGCCACGGAGAGAACAGCAGGGGCGGCTAGAGAAGGGAGGGAAAGGGATTGAAGTGAAAGGAAAGGGGAGGGAGGGGGAGGAAAGGAAGGGGCAGGGAGAGTTGGGTTTGGAAGGGAAAGATAAGGAAGTGAAGGGAAGTGCAGGGGTGCAAACGGAAGTGCAGGAAAGTGAAGGGAATGTTGCAAATGGGATCATAGTGGAAACATCCCCGGCCGCAAAATGTAATACTAGGTTTCATCGATATCAGGCCGAGTACACGCGAAATAGCACGTTTTTTGCGATAAAAGCGGAAAAAATGAAGAAATCTGAACTGGTTTTTTTTACGGGACCATCTGTTGGTCATACTCAACAAGATCCAAAGGTTTCATTCCGATTGGTCCATCCATCTTGGAGTAATCGACGACCATACACAACGGGGACGAAATCGTACGCTTTTTTGCAATAAAAAAGGGGCAAGCGGTGGGGAAATGCAAAATTTTTTTTTACGGGACCAACTGGGAATCATACCCTACAAGATGGAAAAGGTTTGGTTCCGATTGGTACATTAAAAAAAAATTAACATACATGTCGAATTGAGTAACCTCCTCCTTTTCGAAGTCGGTTAACATGTCGAATTGAATAACCTCCTCCTTTTCGAAGTCGGTTAACGAAGTCGGTTAAAAAGGAAGAATGGGAAGATGCTATAGCATTGGAATTTAAACAACTACTCAGGAACAACACCTGGAACTTAGTTGATCGTCCTAAAAATAAAAACATAGTTGGGTGCAAAATAGTCCTGAGTAACAAAATAAGTGCAGATGGGAGCCTTGAAAGCAGAAAGGCCAGACTAGTTGCGAAGAGGTACAGCTAACAGTTTGGAGTAGATTACAAACAAACCTTTGCACCAGTTGCAAGACTTGATTCCGTAAGAATTCTTGCAGCTCTGGCCGCTCAACAAAACTTGGAAATACATCAATTAGATGTAACTGCAGCCTTTCTAAATGGAGATCTAGAGGAGGAAGTGTTTATGGAGGTTCCAAACTGTATAGGCCAGTTCCTCACGAGGATTATCTTCCAGGAGGGAGAGAAAGAGCAACTAGGTAGAGCAGCAACTAAAATGCTTGAAGAATTGCGAAAAGGAAACAAGATATGTAGGCTAAATCGCGCAATATATGGGCTAAAGCAAGCCGGAAGGCAGTGGAATATTAGACTGGACTGTAAACTCAAAGATTTTGGATTGAAGCCTGTTAGCACCGATCCGTGTGTTTATTTTAAGAGAATGTTAGGAACTATTATAATTGTACTAGTTTATGTCGATGATATTTTAATTGCGTCAAATAATTTAGATTGGATAAGGATGTTTAAATCGTATATAATGAATGAGTTCACAATTAGGGATTTAGGTAAAGCGAGCTACTGCCTAGGTATAGAAATCGTTCAAAGGGACGGACAAATAAAATTATCACAGAAGAGGTATACTCAAGAAATTCTGAGGCGATTTAGAATGGAAAATGCGAGGCTTATTGACACTCCAATCGAGGTAAATGCAAAACTTTCCAAGGACGATGAGAGTTAGGGACTTGAAAAACCAGAAAGTGAGCCTTATCGAAAATTAATCGGTGCATTAATGTATCTGGGGGTGGCAACCAGACCCGACATAATGAGAACCGTGGCCGGGTTGGCCCAATTCTCAGATTGCCACAAACACTGTCACTGGATAGCTGCTAAGCGAGTCCTGAGGTACTTGAGAGGCTCGAGTGAAGCAGAACTGACATACACAAAGAATAATCTACCTTTAATAGGGTATACAGACGCAGATTGGGGGTCTTGTGTGATCGACAGAAAATCATATACAGGTTACGCGTTCATCCTAAGTGGAGCTGCAATAACCTGGAAGTCTCAGAAACAACGATCAGTCGCACTATCATCAACCGAGGCTGAATACGTAGCAATATCCGAAGCAACGAAAGAGGCTATTTACCTCAGCAGGTACCTACAAGAGTTAGGGTTCACGACCGAAGTATTACTGTACAATGATAATCAGGGTGCAAGATTATTAGCATATAACCAACTATACCACAGTCGATCAAAACAAATCGACATAAAGTATCACTTCGTGCGCGATGCCCTAAGCGAAAACAAACTCAGTTTAAGATATACTCCAATGGACAGAATGCTAGCGGATGTACTAACAAAAGGACTGTCTAAGAATAAGCATTACTCATGTGCACTAGGATTAGGATTAAACTTAAATGTAGATTTTAAGGTAAAGCGCTCGCATTAAGGAGGGAGTGTTAGAACTCACTTAGCTATGTAATTTAAATAATGCGCGCGCGCCATATTTCTGGATCAGCATAGTTGTAGGTTTTGCCACTAGAGTTTTTGTGTGAGCAAGAAAGCGACCACGTGTAACAAATAGAGAATAAAATATGATGGTATATTATAGCATTTAGAGGACTCCTTGAATTCTCAGTGCACCTCCGCTCCGCACCTCGTTCCCTACAGGATGCCTTTCCGAGGAGGCTCAAGAAAGAAACGCTGCGTTTATGGTATGTGCTAGATGCTGCAAAAATTATTGTTTTCCGTGCTTTTACGATGAATATCACCCTGGCTCGTGTCATACTAATACAGAGAATGTGCAATAATAAAGTAAATATAACATTCTGCATTATTTTTAGGTTCAATCTTTTTTCCAGTGGCCATAAATAAAAAACGCATTTTCTATTAAAAAAAAAAAAAAAACTGTTCATTAAAGCACATATTATACATTTTAAGCTTATAATTGAGGTAGATATCAATTGAAAGAAAAAAAATAAGTATCGACAAGCGAGACTCGAACCAGCAACCTATTGATTACCAATATTGATCGGTACGCTCTGCGCCATTCACCTTATTGTTAATTTGTTAACGCGAACTCCTTATAAGTAAGTAAAGCGATTTTCAAATGCAATTTTCTCGGAAAATCTCGAAAGGCGCGCGCTACTGCTTTGCTAACTTACATTTAAAGAACACATCTTCAAATATTGCAAGTTTTAGGAAAATCCGTTTCCCGTCGACCGGACCCTCTCCTTGTTAGACCGAAGGCTGCTGCGCGGCGACAGCGAGACTCTACCGAGTATATTATCCCGAAGTAGAGCGTTTTGAGGGTTTTGCAAAAAATAATTTGTTATTGCAGAAAAAGTACGCAACTGAGCTTCATTCTAATAACACGATCTTCTTCGACTTGTCTATCTCTTTATTTTAAGCCCATGAACGCCTCAATCTGTGCATTTATTTATGAGATATTAACTGTTTTTCATCGAAAAATTTCAATCAGTTTCATTAACCACCTACATCATTCTTACGTCAGTGTGGACTTCACATTTTTGCTGTTAGAGGCGCTGTTAGCCCTGTGGCTTGCGTTACGCACATGCGCTGTTACTGATATTCGCGTTGGTTCAACATCATGGCGTACGATTCTCTAACACGTTAAGATCGTATTGCGACGCGACGGCGCGCGGCATCAGCCACGTCGCGGCGGCATGTACAAAATTCAAAACGGTAGTTTATCGGTCGCCTATGCATTACTTTGAATAAAATATTTTCTTCACTTACTTAGAAATTATAATCTTTATAAGTAATCTTCTTTATTTCGTGAGAACAGAAGAGGAGTAACGATTTATTTTACTCTAAATAATGTAAATGTTAATTCACCACAAATTATCACAAGATTATTTCCAACAATACCTAACTCTGATCATACCTTATGGATATAATGAACTGTCCGTCTAGTTACTTTACACGCGTATCATAACGCAAGATCATCCTGCTATTACACATGTAAAATATCTCTTGTAACCACTACCTCTTGTCGTTGTTTGTCATAACTTTAGGAGTATTGATGTGTTACGTCCCCCGTTGCGGGACCGCGGGTTTCTATGACGCGGTGCGGGTTCTACCTGTTCAAAGCGCTAAAGCGCACCTTGACCTGCCCTTACGTTACGGGATCGCGGGACAGGACGGTGGAGGATAGGATTCGCTATCAGTCGTACGCGGATATCTTTGTTTACTATGTATATTCTTTATCAAACAATGTTTACATACCCTTTGACGGCGCCTCGTCTTGGGTTGCGGCTCGCTCGCTCGTGCCGTTTTATCTCGCCCGGTACGACGCTCGGTACGCCCACACACACACACACACTCGCACGTTAACAGTTCGCACAACAGGTTCGGGTTGCACGTCGCGGTCTTCGGTACCTCCTGGAACTCCGGCGGAGGTGGTGGTACTGCACGGCGGCGTGTGCACTCCCGGTTTATTTCCGATTATGGGCCAATAATGTTTTGCCACGGCGATACACACGCGGTTTACCGTCGTCCGAGCACACTCTGCAGGTTCTCAGCGGGGTTCGCGCTACGCAGGTAAGACCGTCCGCGGTTCGTAGACTACCTGTTCTCGAGAAGACTCGCGACTCCAAAAGACGCGCGGTCGCGTAGTTTTTATAACCTCGGAAACGGCCACGCCGGTTGCTCGCGTGAAAAGCCGTTAACGAGCGTTCCCATGGATTTCTGCTGATCACGCTTTCAGCGGCTACCGACGACGGTACGTGTACCGAGCGCGGGTCACGCTGATGTTCGCAATCCGTTGGTGCAATTTTCATTGAGGTTAGATGAAAATTATTACAAGTGAAATTTTCTTTATTGGATGCTCATTTGTTTTACTCGTGGCATCCCTTTGAAGTGTCGTAGCTCGACCATCGTTGCTCGACATTATACCTATACGATCTATCTCACTTCTTCTCGTTATTACATCTATTCTCTTACGATAAAATTTAGCCGAGCATCACTGTACTTTGTTTCTTTATGCCGATAAACTACACTGACCTGTTGCCATAAATTTCCTTAATGCGCATATGTTACCCCGTGCACGGTAGCAGTTCGTTCGCGAACATTCACCTAAACATGTTTCTAGCGATTGGTTTCTTTTGCCATTGTTCCTAGCTTTGTAAGTGTTTTACACTATAGATATCTATTTTAATTATTTTCTACTTCTTTTATTCTGATTTTTTTTTCTTCCTTATTATTACCTTTTTATTTTTATTTTTTATTCTTTTACTTTTTCTTCTATTTTCTTCTACTTACCTTTTTCTTCTACTTACATTTAATAAAACAACCTACAAAAAGTACATTACATGTAAAAAAAAGGTACCGCCTAGTAGTTTAGGCACTACGAGGGGAGCACCTTTTTGCACCAATATACAATGCATTTCAATGTGGCCCTGAAAACGTCGTGATATCCCACAAAAAGTATGTAACGAAACAATAGTGTAAGGACGCGACCCCGCCCAATTGACAACCCGTCGAACCGCTGGGCCACGCGCCCCACCACGCACGGCCGCGAGCGTGAGTCGCGACGTCGCCGCGACGCGGCGCCTCGCGACTCGCGGTTTCTCGCGGCTGAAATTCGCGACCGCGAGTATAAGTACCGCGGCTCGCCCACGGTACGACAACGCGAGCTACCCACCGAAAGCGTACGCATTGATGCGATATAACACGCTATTTTTGTTATTTGGGTCTCGAGCTCTCCTCTCCTCCTACGGCGAGCGTTGGGCAGGTGTGTTCGCCGCCGTCCAGCGACGTGAGCGCCGTTTATCCACTGGCCCTTACCGGAGGATTTTCCTCTCGGTGGCCTCCCACCACCGCCGAAGGACCGCTGTGTTCGCCGGCGTCCGACGGATCACGGTTCCACCGCCGGGGCAAGGGGAGGTGTTCGCCGCCCCCCGAACCCCCGAGGGCAGTCCCCTCCGAGCTCCTCCGTTCCCTCCACCACACCCGACCGCGCCGAACCGCGACCGCGCACTAGCTAGCTTAGGTTAGGATTAAGACGACCGCGTTAGGATTAAGCCGACCGCGTTTCACCTGTAAATAGCCCGCGAACTTGTACATACTAGGATAATAAACCGCAATCACCGCTACAACCAGTCTTGCTCATTCTACCCCGACCCCGGCGTACCGACTGTGTCGGCAAGCGAGATTGGAGACGGTCCATCCGACCGTCTCACAAGTACATTACATGTAAAAAAAAAAAGGTAACGCCAAGTAGTTTAGGCACTGTGAGCAAAGCACTTCTTTGCACTAATACACAATGCATATTGAAAACATTTGGAAACTATTACATATTTCGTGAATTTTCTAAAAAAGTAATGGATATCATGCAAAACCAGCCAAGTATTGAGTTACATACATATTTTTTTCAGAATATTTCTGCTTGGCGTCTGGCTGCCTCGTTGCGATCCAACAAAATTAGTTATACGTTATTCCAAATCTGTGAATATATTATCGTCTTTATATAAAGTTAATTACTTATATAAATTACTTATATAAAGTTAATTATATTTGAACGCATTATCGTTCAAATTGTGGAACAGATATTTCCATACATACATATATGGAAAAGTATCGAATCATAGAAAATTAGAAGAGTCGATAATGGGCAAAATGTAGTACAATTCTATATGCCATGACGTAATTGTAATTACCGAAAGCCGTTCTGTTTGAAACATTTTTTCGAAAAATACCATTATTGTCACGATTATGTTGCCAAAACACCTTCAAATCGTTCATTACGTACTAAAATTGTCAGTTTAAATTATCTCCTGTCAAATACTTATAAATTTAATAAGATTAACAGTAATGTATAACGCAAATATAATTGTTTACCATTTATGCTTATAAATAACGTTGACTTATAGTGTAATATCGTCCGATATGATCCGGCTCATTGTCAGTATCGCGTGGTGATTCAGCGGGTGCGCCCGCGCGATATAAATAATAAAAATCTGAAGAACTGTAGGAGGCAATTTCGTAAATATATACATCAATGAATTTGTAATAAACTGCTGTTCATTTTTCGTCATTACACAAATTTGAATAAATTGTAAGATAAGGTTATGTTGGTGAATTCTCCTGTGAACACGCACGGCCATGGTGTTCGTCGCGAAAGTAGTTCGCTGGTGCGTCGTTGCAGATAGCGGCAGCACCTCCCGAACACGCATGGCCACGATCGCGCCATCGCCAAGAAGAAATCGGTACTCGCCCAACGGTCACGCGGTACCGGTTCGACGCGTTTATCGTACACGCCGTTCACGCGCTAACACGTGGTTTTCACTTCTCGCTTATTTCTGTATTTTTACGTCAGTGGTCATCGTGCACTCTGTGTCCTGAAAACAATTTCCTTTGTCTATAATTCTAGTATAAGTGTACCTTGCGTTAGAATAGGTGTAGTGTTAAGCGTTAATTATAAGCTGCGGTAGAATAAATAAGTGTAAATACTATTCAAAAGGTGCAGTGTCTCATTTTCAGTCTACTCCGCCCACGCAAAATCGTGAACAGGTTATAAAAAATGATTTTGTTATGAACAAATTGCATTTTGCCAAATTGATTAACATCCTGTTCTTATATGCAAAAAACCATAAAACTTTTTTATTAGAAGTTTTAACGTATCTCGTACGGTTCTAGAGATAGCACAAGTGCATCGAAACGTTAAGGGGTGATTTCAGCCCTTCAGTACATTTGTACATGTATGTTCATCAGCGCTCGCCTTAATTTACAATTTAAGGACCGGCAGTAATATTCTTACGTAAAAGGGTAGTGGTTTTCTTTGTCAGAAATTAATTCGAGTCCAACTCGACAAAGTAACAGGATATGTATAGGCAACGAAAATGAAACAAACGCAGGTTGTCAAGCGTCGACGGTCAAGATTAGCACCAGGGGTCGGAAACTCCCACCAAATTTTGAGACTTTGATTTAGTTCCCCTAAAGATGATCACTTGATAGATGGCGATAGTGTTGTAACGATCAGTGCCGTCTAGGAATGCTTCAATGTGAACAAACGTCATTTGACAAAAGCCAGCAGGCTATTGCAGAAGTGAGATTATTCACTTACAAGTGAACAAACTAAACAAATATGTACTGGTTTCAATACCATTCTTCAAATAATTTAGCAGTTATATATATTGTATATATATAAATTTGTTTAACTTGTATTATAATTGTATTATTCTGTATTTGCAAAGATGTGTAATTTTTGTCTTTACAGATGGGTGCTCTGAAGTAAAAATTTATGACTAGTGTAATTTTGTATCGACACGAATCATAAATCTCCATTTCAGAGCATCCACGACACTTCCTTCATTTTTGTTCAGAATGTATATACAGTCACTCCCATAAGTATTCGGACACCTTTTAAAACACAATTCCCTCGTTTGAAATTGAATCAAATGACTTGAATTTTTTTGAGAAGCTAGAAGAACTAGTTTACTGGATGACAAAAAAAGAAAATGTTGAAAAAGTCCCAGTCGGTTGAAATTATGAAGGATACAGTGAGGATCTCTTTTTTCAACTTTTTTATCCCAGTCAATAATGAAAATTGAAAACATACCTTTCGTAGATTTCTGTACCTTGTATGTATACACAAAGTTTCATCGAAATCGGTTAACGCATCTAGAAACTACAGGCAATTGAAATTTACGAAAATCGCAGTTTTTCACCTAAGAACGTTACTAGTCACGTTCTTAGGTGAAAAACTGCGATTCTCGTAAATTTCAATTGCTTGTAGTTTCTAGACGCGTTAACCGATTTCGACGAAACTTTGTGTATACATACAACTTACCGAGATCTACCAAAAGTATGTTTTACATTTTCAATATAGATTCGGATAAAAAAGTTAAAAAATGTGATCCTCACTGTATCCTTCATAATTTCAACCGGCTGGGACTTTTTCAACATTTTCTTTTTTTGTCATCCAGTAAACTAGTTCTTCTAGCTTCTCAAAAAAATTCAAGTCATTTGGTCCAATTTCAAACGAGGGAATTGTGTTTTAAAAGGTGTCCGAATACTTATGGGAGTGACTGTATATGTATATACGATGTTCCATATATATATGTATATTTATATATAGGGGAGTTTCCGACCCCTGATTAGCACTTTAAAACATGCCAGCGTACGAAAATAAATATGCAATAATCAAAATTTCAAATTTAGTCCTGTACAGTGAAAACTCGATACATAAATGTTACTACTGCCGGGTCCGCTCCGCAACAGTTATGGAATAGAAGAATCGTTTTTCGAATTTGGTTGAAGTTTGCTAAGGCAGTCGAACGTGAACGTAGAAAGAATCAGTAGCAAAAGAAGAAAGAGGAACCGAAAACCGGATTTATCGCTCCAGTTTAAATGTACCGTGTCAGTGTGATCATACTAATGCGCAGAAGAAACTTTTTTATTTTTTACTTTTTGTTAATAAAAGGTTAACTATCGTGTGGGAGAGGTTTTTCCGATTAAAATGAGACCATACACAATATAAATCGGTCAACATTTAATAGCATAATATTGGGTTAAATATTGTGCTTGCGAATATTTCTCTCTTTATTTATCTTTCTTGTGCTGTCCTTTTCTTTGTTCGGAAACATCAAAGAACGGCGGATTTGAGGTGCAGGGAGCATTCATCAAACAGGAGGTAGCCAATTCTCTAACGGGACGCTTCCACTCTTCCGTAAATGATCAGAAACTGAAACATTTATGAGACAGGAGGTCCCGCTCGCTACCCCTGTTCGATAAACGTACCACTGCAGTTTCTTATTTCTTATTTTTCATTTAATCTTATAACCTAAATATGAATTGATTTATATCGTGTTTAGTCTCATTTTAATTACAAAAACCTCCCCCACACGACAGTGAACCTTTGATTAACAAAAAGTAAAAAATAAAAAACTTTCTTCGGTGCATTGGTGTGGGCACACTGAAACAGGACATTTAAACGAAGGCGACGAAGGCAATAAAAATCTGTAAAGAAAGCCGCTACTTCTGCGATTACACTTCGCCTAACTGGTTCGAAGGGGATCGCCCTAGTGGTAGGGATAAAAATTAGAGCTCTCGCCTGAAACACGTACAATGCAATACACGCGTACACGTGTCACGTGTATCCGGTTTAAACTTTTAGAAGTACACGTGTAATTAATTAATTCGTATTTTCTGCAATTTATTCACTTTAAACTTGTGTATTTATTCGATCGCATGTGTAACGTTAAGTCCCAGCACGAAACCTTTATCTTCACAATATTATGAGGTCAGAAGTCCCTTGCAAAGCGTCGCATTCCGTTTAGTTTGCCATAATCCTTCGTTCTTGCCACGTCGTTTTCGTTTACTTCGAGTCGTCATATTCTTCACGGAACAGCTTTGGATCATCGAATATGAATCGCAAAAGTTGGGTGTGGCAATACGGTCATTAGAGAAGGTGATAAGGCATACTGTGATCTTTGTAATGAAAATACAAACAATGAATTTTCCTGCCGCGGAGGTTCTACAGGCTCATTGGGTCGACATTTACAAGTTCTTCATGAACTTTCAGACAAAAATGTTTCACCTTCATCTAATAAACGAAGGTAAGTAGTGGTCAATGTAATTTCAATTTAGTTCATGAATTTATGCCGTACTGCATAGAAAATGCATCTCAATCTTCAAATTAATGTTTTTTTCCCTCATAAGTTCATATCATAATATTTTTTTACGGTGCAGAATAGATGATTCCGCCTCGGGCAACGAATTATGTGAAGGACAACACAATGAAGAAAGTGATCCCTCAACACTGTCTGGACCTACACTACCGAAGTGTCAGAAAATTCTAGATGTATCAAGCAACAATAGTTATTCAGCAAAACGAAGAGAAGAAATTTATGAAGCTTTAGCAAGAATGATTGCATTCAATCAGATGCCCCTTTCTTTTTGCTCTAGCGAGGGTTTTCTCCAATTTATGGCTGTTGTTGAGCCGAATTATTGTCCCATAAAAGAAGAGAGCCTGAAAAAGAGGTTGGAAGTATTGAAAGAAAGATCTCAGGAAACGATTAAAATGGAACTTGATAAAGCTTGCGGAGTGGCCTGTACATCTGATTGCTGGTCTTCGCTGCTCAAGATTCTTACATAACTATGACTGCTCATATCATTGATAATAATTGGGTACCGCTGTCTTTTACTCTTGACACTATCGGAATGGACGACACTATCTTGTCCATAAGATGGAAGAAATTACAGAAAAATGGAATTTCAGTGATAAAATTGTCGCAGTTGAAACTGATAATGCTGCGAATGTTGTCAAAGCTGTCCAATCAATGGTTCAGATCCAAGAAAAGCTAGATGTCACATGTGCTGTCCATAGTCTTCAGCTAGCAGTTAACGATTCACTTTCATGTGAAAAAATTCAAACACTGATAAATACATCTCGTAAGATTGTAGGCCATTTCAAACACTCTAATGTTGCTAAGTATGCCTTGGAAAGGAAACAGAAGCAATTAGGTTTACCCATTTTAACGCTACTCCAAAGCTGCACCACGAGATGGGACACTATAGTTTATATGTTTGAGCGCCTCATTCAGAACAGAAATCCAATAATGAATGTTATAGCCGACCGAGAAATTACATCTGCCGTTACGACTAGAAATTTTCAAATTCTAGAAAGTGAGTGGATAGATATGGAAGATCTTGCCAAAGTCTTAAAGCCAATTCAGATGGTAACAAAGATTTTATGCGGTGATGATTCGCCTGCTTCAATGGTTCGTCCCGTCATGAACAAGCTGTTGCAACAACATATTATGCCTCTCGACACTGACTCCGAAATGATATCAATATTTAAAAATACTTTTTCCGGCAACTTGCAGTATAGATTGAAATTAGAGTGGGATCCTGTAGATAGTAAGATTTCTGCGAGGCAAATTGTATCGATGCTTGATCTAAGATATAAGGATTTAGAACATGAGGATTGTGATATAAGAACAGTTGTGCGTGATGCAGTTAAAAAGCTGCTCGAAGAACATAATCCAAACCAACATGACGAGGATGAAGAAGTTTGCAAAAAAGAGTCTGCTTTAGAATTCTTGTATAACAAGAAAAACAACCGTAAGAAGTATTTGTGTATTTGGAAGTATTTGTGTATACCAGCAACATCCGTAAGCTCTGAACGCTATTTTTCCACTGCTGGAAATACAGTCACCCTCAAGAGAACTTCTTTACTCTCTTCAAACGTTAACCTGTTGGTATTTGTATAGCAATATAGGAATATACTCAGAGAAGAATTCCAATCACAGTATGAACAGAAACATAACGTAAATTATAAAACTCTTCTTAGGAAGAGGCAACGGTGACCAAGGAAATTTGGTTTAACATATACATGAAACTTTACTTTTCAAATATCAGTTATTTCAGTTGTTTTGTTTTATTTCTTCAAAAGTTGTTATTATTATGAGTTAATAAACACAAGTGGGCTTAACTTACCAAAGAATATAATTAATCATTAGATAAGGATATACAGGGTGTCCCAGAACTAGTGTAACTCCCGGAAATGGGGGGTAGCTGGGGTGCATCTAAACAACTTTTTCCTTTATCAAAATGTTGTTTGAAGCTTCGTTATCGAGTTATTAACGAAAAACACCGGCCAATGAGAGCGCGCGTAGAGCGCGGGCTCAGCCACGAGAACGTTAGTGGCTCTCAATCGCGCGCGGACGTGGCCGTGAACGAATGCCTCTTTGCATCGGAGATATCGAGAGAATCACACGGCAAATGTTACATTGTATTAAATTAAAAATAATGTAGAATTATTTATGAGTAACAAATTAATGAATATGTCGTTTAATAACTATTTTTGACACTTTTTAACGTTATCCGAAGGGGACAAAGTGTTGTAGTAGTTATGAAAATAATTTTTTTTTAATACCACATCAACAGTTGGATAATTTATGTTTAAAGAAAAACGATTTCGAAAGCTAATGTCAGAAAAAGCTGGTTTAATTTACCCATTCGTCCCCGAATGAACCTGTCACGGTTGAAGTGGGTCGTTGAAACTGGGTCACTGTGCCGATTCTGGCCCTTTTTCGAAACCTTCAACAGCTGATGTCATGGTCGGGTCAGCGAACTCACTGCACTGCACGGTCACTTGTATTGTACGGTCACTTTTATTGCGCGGTCACTGTCACTTGTCACTGGGAAATGTGGGAATATTTAAACACGATTTATTCTTCCTCCGTGTAACCAAATCGGTCACTCAGTGACGAATGAATGCAGTACTGCGTAAGGAAAATTTGATCTCACGTCGAAATCAGTGAATTGAATTTTCATTCTGTAGTCCAGGGTGCCATAAAGTAGTACCTTAAGCAAGGGAAGGTTCGGCTATTTTACGACGAATTTAGTGACGACGGAAGCACGTGTGCACGAGACAAACGGACTGAGGACTTTACACGCAGAGATGTCCGAATGGCACTGCAGTTCACCCTCCCCCACCCGCACAAGCAGGCCCACGGTTCGAGGATTTTTAGAAATGAATGGAGGACGAACGAAATTTCTCCGGAAAAAAGACTAGCCTTGTTTAGCTACGGTGTAGTCTTTTTCCGGAGAAATTTCGTTCGTCCTCCATTCATTTCTAACAACCCTTGAACCGTGGGCCCGCTTGTGCTGGTGGGGGAGGGTGAACTGCAGTGCCATTCGGACATCTCTGCCTGTAAAGTCCTCAGTCCGTTTCTCTCGTGCACACGTGCTGCTGTCGTCACTAAATTCGTCGTAAAATAGCCGAACTTTCCCTTGCTTACAGTACTACTTTGTGATACCCTGCACCACAGTATGAAAATTCAATTCATTGATTCGGGCGTGAGATCAAATTTTCCTTACGCAGTACTGTGTTCATTCGTCACTGAGTGACCGACTTGGTTACACGAAGGAATAATAAATTGTGTTTAAATATCCCCACATTTCTCAGTGACCGCGCAATAAAAGTAACCGCACAATAAATGTGACCGTGCAGTGCAGTGAGTTCGCCGACCCGGCCGTAACATCAGCTGTTGAGGGTTTCGAAAAAGGATCAGGATCGGCACAGTGACCCAGTTTCAACGACCCACTTCAGCCGTGACAGGTTCATTCGAGGACAAATGGGTAAGTTAGTCCAGCTTTTTTTAACATTAGCTTTCAAAATCGTTTTTCTTTAAACATAAATTATCCAACTGTTGATGTGGTATTAAAAAAAAAATTATTTTCATAACTACTACAACACTTTGTTCCCTTCGGATAACGTTAAAAAGTGTCAAAAATAGTTATTAAACGACATATTCATTAATTTGTTACTCATAAATAATTCTACATTATTTTTAATTTAATACAATGTAACATTTGCCGTGTGATTCTCTGGATATCTTCGATGCAAAGAGGCATTCGTTCACGGCCACGTCCGCGCGCGATTGAGAGCCACTAACGTTCTCGTGGCTGAGCCCGCGCTCTACGCGCGCTCTCATTGGCCGGTGTTTTTCGTTAATAACTCGATAACGAAGCTTCGAACAACTTTTTGGTAAAGGAAAAAGTTGTTCAGATGCACCCCAGCTACCCCCCATTTCCGGGAGTTACACTAGTTCTGGGACACCCTGTATAACATGTATAAGGATGTACAATATATAACCAGTAATATATTATACAGGGTGTCCCGTAAATAGTGTAGGAGCCGGAAATGGGGGGTAGCTGAGACGATTCTGAACAACAATTTCCTTTTCAAAAATGTCGGATGGGGCTTCGTTTTTGAATTATCAACGAAAAGCACTGACCAATCACAGCGCCTGCTTCACGCCGCTCAGGCGCGTGAGCGTAGCCTCGGGCCCTGTCCCTGGGACGTTCGGACTAGGCTGGCCGAAACCGTCAGTGAAGCAGGAAAAAAGGGTATAGCCGGATAAGATGGTCAAAAGTGCCCTTGAGCCGATTTGGACTCCCAATATACCGTTCGATAGCTTACCAAAAGAAAACCTTGTGTGCCAAGTTTCAGTCCTGTACCTCAACCGGAGGGGTAGTTATGGGGTAAAGTCAAATTATCGAGGTATGCCACATTTTTCCTATTTAGCTTGTTGGCGAATTCTCCTTTGAACACGCGCGGCCATTGATGTTTGTAGCGAAAGTAGTTCGCCGGTGCGTCGTTGCAGATAGCGGCAGCACCTCCCGGACACGCATGACCACGGTCGCGCCATCACCATGAAGAAATCGGTACACGTGCACCGGCCACGCGGTGCCGGTACGACGCCATTATCGCCACTATCGTTCACGTCGTATACGCGTTAACACGTGCTTTCGCGCTCGTTTCTTTTTGCATTTATTCGCATCTCAGACCACGCGTAGAAGTTTCTACCATTCTCCGCGCACGGTGCAAAAGTACCGAAAGTGTCGTACGAACAATATTTTGTGATATTCCCGTATTTTGTAGTTAAATAACTAGTCGTAAGAATCATGCGTGTATATAATCGTTCTCTCTGTGTTAGACATAAGTGTAAATATTTCTGTAAATATAATAATCTCGTGACCGTCCAAAAAAGGTGTCGTGTCTCATGTGTGTGAAGTTGGCCCCGCACTTTTCGAATTTTATATCTTTCAAACTTGTACTGCATTGTGCTACGTTTGTGCCGTATTGTGCCGTAAACCTTAACTCTGTAAGTTAACGCGAACTCAAGAAAATAAAAAAAAGCAAAATTTTTGGTAGCCCCGCACTTTTTGAATTTTGAGTTTTTTTTTCTGTGCCGTATTGTGCTATGTTTGTGCTGAATTGTGCCGCAAACGGGAGATCGATAACATCAATAATAATTAAGAAAAAAAATAAAAACAAAATTATACTAGCCCCGCACTTTCGTCGAAACAAACCCTTTCTTTTTTCATAGAAAGGTGATAATTTGTGCTGCGTTGTGCCGTCGATAGAAACTCGATATCTCTATTCATTTTGTAGATAAAAAATGTTGAATCTTTAGGAATAAAAAATTTAATATTCGTGTAACTTGCGAACGACGACCGATAATCGAGTTCTGCAAGTTGTGCTGAGTTGTGCTACTTACAGTCTGCGAGACACATGCGTTAAAAGTAGAGATTAGCTTGAGGGTCAATAAAAATTAACAAAAAAGGGTGGGGTTGATTGAAAAATTGGACATTTTCGAATTTTCTTTGATTGTGCCGGATTGTGCTAGACTAGCACAACAAATTTTCTTCGTGACAAAATTTCGTCAGATCACCAAATTTTGCAGCGCAAGCAAAATTAGGAAATAGACGTTAGGAAATTGCATGCGCTCGTGTGTAGAGGAGTATAAGAACGGTGTGTTGCCGCTCGAGTGAAGAAAGATGAGATAAAATAGATTTTGTGTATTATTCTTTTTTTAAATCTGATTGTTTTTTAAAAAAGATAGGATATGTGCATCAAAAATGACGAAAAAATATTCTATCCTTTTTGAAAAACGAGCAGATTTAAAAAAAGAATAATGCACGAAATATATTTTATCTCTTATATACATTACAATAGAATTCATTCACATAATATGAATGGTTATATCAGAAAATACAATATAAGTATTTCGTTCATCTAGTTTTAATATGTGATACTCATAAATAATATATATATGTATATACTATTTTTTGCGTTACTCGGAACCAACAGCGTGGACGTAACGGTATTCTGGCTCCTGTTTTTTTTGCGTTTTTTATATATTTTTATATTTTTTTGTGATTTAAAATTTTTTTGTTTTTTGATGTTTTTGCTATTATGTTTATATTAATATTATTTGTAATATTATAGATGTGTACATATATATACATACATTGTGACGTACGGGTTATGGGGGCAGCATAAGGGTGGCCCTGCACGGAGGCGATCAGGGAAAATCGCTCTCGGTGCGCCCCGTGCACAATTCCACGGACGATTTGAATTTCTGGGCGCCAGTGCCGTAGCACTCGTCCGGAAACCTCGCCCTTCCGGCTGCTCAGTATGGGAGCGGGGCTCAGGGGAGGTTAAAGAAAACTTGACCCACGAGTGTCGTTTAACGTGAACTTTAATAAAGGCCGAAGGGGCCGTGTCAACCGACAGAAAGACGGGAATTCCGCGGTACACTTTCACGAAGAGGAAAAGGGTACGCGGCCGCCAAGTGCGGCAGAAAAGGAACCGCGACGCGGAAATTCCCAATACACAAGAAAAGTCTCGGCCGCAGAAACTAAAACTAGGGGTCGGTACAAAAATGTCGGTGGCCCTAGAGTTTCAAATACAGAAAAAAAAGAGGATTAGTCGGGAATGCGGGGGGGTCGGGGGTACCCGTCCGCGATTCAAATTCGGAGTCTCGATGACCTCGACGAAACCGACAGCGGCGGCAATGCGCGGGCTCGCGGAACGAGGACGACCTTCGTTCGAACGCGGAGGACGAACTCGGCGGTTGGCGCGGGCGAACCGTTACGAGTCGACTTTCGAGTCGTCGCAGCTCGAAATCGGCACAGCGAAGGGCGGCGATTCGGGGGTCAAGGGATCGACCTCGAGGGTCCTCGCCTCTCGGATCTCGTCCTGTCGCCAAAAGTCGCGAAGGGGACGGGGACGGTAGCGGGCTCGGCCGGTTCCCGCTCACTCTCGTCGATCCACTCTAGCACACTCGCACCAAACACCCAAATATAACGTAGGGAGGCGTAAGTCCTACCTCGGCATCGGCGGATCCTTGGACGTCGCTAGCCTTCGTGGCGGGTGGTCGGCTTCACAAACGCAGCGCGATGCACCGGAGCTCATAAAAATTAACTATTGACCGCGAAGGACTCACTCGGATGCGGCGGACCAAAAAGCAAAAAAAAACTAAACGGCTCTGAGGACTTGCTCTCTCTCCCTGCGCGCACGCTAATTAGTCTCATATCCGCGGTCGCGATCTCGCCGGCTCGCGGTTCCCCCTCCCCAGGGAGTTTCGGTGCCGAGGCGGGCCACCAGGGGTCGTCCTGCTTCAGCCGGGACCTGGGGAGTCCTCTGTGGGCTGGTGAGGGAGGCAGCGTGGTCGTTTCCCCAGGCCCGGCAATTTCGAAGTCCGGCTGCCGGTCGCTCCCGGGGAGGCTGCCGGGGCGGAGGTGGCGACCGGTCAGCCGGGTCGCTCTGCTATGGTGTGGGCCCGTCCGGCCCTTCCCTCGCCCGGGTGGAGGGCGACCGCGGCCGGCGGCGGGCAACTGTCGCTGTTTCGGATTTTGGACACTCTTTCTTCGCCACGCACTCTATCCATGCTGGGGCTGTGGGGGTACAATGCCCGGGGCGCAGGACGGCGCGGTCGAGGCGGGGACTCGCCAGGGTGGAGGGAGCGGACGGAGTTGTGATCTCTCGTGACGAGGCGAAATTTGCCTCGTCACAACATATATTATATATACACATTATATTTAGTTGCAAAACACCAAATAAAATTTGATGTTCTAAAATGACGTAAAAAATTCTCTTTTTTAAAAAATATATAAGATAAAGATATAAGATTAAAAATAAAGAAAATGCATGTCATCTATTTTATTTATCAGATATATAACATACAACTTAAAAAGAATTTGCTTCGCATGCAATATAGATTATTAAATGCGGTTTTATTTTACATTCTTTGGATTTGTTTCTTGTATTTTTAACTAAATCGTTGAATTCTATCCATTGAGATCCTTGATACGAATACCCTACATAGTGCCCGTTCTCATCGGTATCACCGTAACGTGCTACTACGCCCGCTAAAAGAAACGAATTATTACCAACCTGAATTTTTGGCCGAAATTCTGCAAGAGAGTACTCTTTATCTGTATCATTTTCTTTTACGTCACATTGTATAAATATTTGCTTTCCGTATTTTATATTTCTGTTCATACGTTGCTTACAGCAGATGGATCTATTATATGGCATACCTTCTAATATAGTCATGGATAGTTCGCAATATCCATGCTTTATAATAATATCTACATTAATAGGAATTAATACTGATTGACGCATGATAATGTGTGAACATACGGCGCAATTTTTTATTTCTGTATAACTAGGATTGCCTTCGAAAACATATTGTGCAACATTTGCTACGCTTGAAAAACAGTTTATAGTTATATAATGTTTGTCGATGTGAGTTTTGAAATTATTAACACCCATTAATATTTCGGCCCTTAATTTGTATGTGTTTTGGCTGCAACCATTTTTTAAAAAGCAGTTAACGAATTTCATAATGCTAGTATCGGATGTTTCAATACTATTTTTATAATATTCATTAATGCATGCACATGCAATTATAGATACGATACTATCAAACCCGCATGTATTGGTAACCACAACTCTTCTTTTATCGATAGTTACAAAGGGACATAGGTTACCATTTTGTAGATTTGCAACTCCTTTGCGCGTCTTTCCTGTATGACTTATATCCCAGTCCGGGCAACTGTCCAGATATGTTTTTCTTTTATTTGTTTGTGTTGTGTTTTTATTTCTCCAATTGTGCTCTAAATTCAATTCGTTTGTATCGCTTGCTACAGTACCCTTAGAATTAAATTCTACTTCAATAGTTGTCGGAGTATTAGAGTCGGTTTCATACTTTTTTGATTGATTGAGCATAATTGGAGAGGTCGATTTGTCTTCAGGCTGGTTGCTTTCTACGGTAGTTGAAGTAAGTTCAGTCTTACTTATCGAACTACTACTGGTGACATCGTGATCCTTTGTGGCTGACACATTATTATTAGCAGAAAGCAGAGAGTCATATGTCGACATGGCCAATAGTGATCTGCCTGCAAACGATCTTAAATGAGTGATCACAAATTTATCTGCTCTCATTGGACATTTTTTATTCTTTAATAAGATATGCTTAATATCTTTCATCTCAGACTCTACAGATGATGAGCTAGCGTTTATTTGCCCATATCCAAAAATAGGGATCATTACTCCTGAATACAATGGAAAATAAACAAGAAATGTTCTTAGTTTTTGACTTAACTGCGGAATGTAATATGGATTTGCCATGTCACATTTCATTTTGGTTTCTGCTAGCATTTTGCGACAATCTTCAAGAAGACTATTAGACCACGATGCAATATTACAATTTGTTATTTCCAAATCAAAATCATCATCTTGTATATTGTCATTATATTTGTCATCTAGTGACACCTCTTCGATGCCTTTTATATGATTCGTTATAAGGACACGAGCAGATTCTGATGGAGAATCATTTCCCCCATTATCTTTTCCAATTTCCTCGCTGAGGGATAATAAAATAATACTTTTTGCTATTTTTACAAAATGAGAAAAGTCTGTCTGCTTTGTTAACAAAGCCATAGCGCGTATATAAAATTTCTTTACCTTCGGATTTAGTTGTGAAAAAAATTTCCATTTAGACACCATATGCTGTGACGTACGGGTTATGGGGTAGCCTAAGGGTTGCCCTGCGCGGAGGCGATCAGGGAAAATCGCTCTCTGCGCGCACCGTGCACAAATCCACGGACGATTCGATTCTATGGGCGCCAGTGCCGTAGCACTCGTCCGGAACCCTCGCCCTTCCGGCTGCTCAGTAGGGGAGCGGAAATCAGGGGAGGTTCATTGAAAGTGACCCACGAGTGTTTCGGTAAATTAACGGTAACTTTAATTACGGCCAAAGTGGCCGTGCCAAACAACCAAAAAACGGGAATTCCGCGGTACACTTTTGCGCAAAGGAAAAGGTACGCGACCGCCAAGTGCGGCAAGAGGAACCGCGGCGCGGAAATTCCCAATACAAAGAAAAATCTCTACTGTAGAAACTAAAGCTAGGGGCCGGATACAATATGTCGGTGGTCCTAGAGTCTCAAATACAGGAGAAAACGAAAGATTAGTCGGGATCGCGGTCGCGGGTATGGGGGGACCCGTTCGCGATTCTGAGACGGAGGCGCCGGGGCCTCGACGAAACCGACTATAACTTCCGGCACGCGAGATCGCGGAACGAAGATGCGCTTCGTTCAAACGCGCGGTACGAGCGTCAACGGTTACGGCACCGAGGTCAAGCCGCCGGGGCTCGACCGTCGGACGGTACCGGACAACGAAACGGTCGGGAGCGGAATAAAGGGGACGGGCCTCGAGAGTCCTCGTCTCCTTGGATCGGTCCTGTCGCCTAGGTCGCGGAACACGGTACGATACGGAATACTCCGGTATTCCCGCGTTCACACCGATCCTCTCACACTCACACACGCAATAAAAATCAAACCAAAAGGCGTGAGTCCTACCTGGACATGGAGTGCGGCGACGTATCCAAATACAAATGTTCCTTGTGTGGGTGGGTCGCTCCGCGGACACCAAAAAAACGCACGCACAAGAACAAACGAAAATCAAAATAACGCCAAACTAAAGAATAATTACGACAAAAAGAAAATAAATGAGGACCGGACACACTCAAACGAAATAAACTAAATTACAATTCAAATCGCTCAAATCTACGACCGCTCTCTACACCGGCTCGCGCGCTTCTCTCGAAAATCTGCCGCCGGTACGCGGTTCTCCCCCCCAGGGAGTTCGGCGACCAAGATGGGCCGCTCGATGTTGCGAATTCGGCGGGCCGGGTCCTGGGAGCCCTCTGGCGGAGCTCCGGGCGAGATGGCGGTGGTCGGCTGCTCCCAGGCCCGGCGTCCTCGGTGTCCGGCTGCCGGTCGCTCCCAAGGCGGCTGCTGGGTGGAGGCACGGCGACCGGCCAGCCGGTCGGCCAGCGAAGGTGGTGGACCCATCTGGCCCCTCCCGCCCCTGGGTGGAGGTCCCTACGACCGGCGGCGGCGATGCTCCGCCGTGGCGGGGCGCGAGGCGGTCGGCCGCAACAAAAAAAAAAGAACACGCACGCACACGCACTCACTCATTCACACACAACAATACCCGCGTCCCGGAGGCGAGGACTCGCCGGAGCGGAGGGAGCGGGGCGCGCCAACGACTCGTAACGAGGCCAAAATTTTCCTCGTTACAATGCATGTAGTGACAAATATCAAGCCGTATAAAGCACTTTGGCGTTTCAACAGAATGTTCTGTTAAAATTAGAACAAAACAAGTTGTTAAATAATGTTTTAAGTTAGGATATTGACCAAAAGCTTTCACAATAGCATTAAGTAACGCCATATCAAAATCGCATACGACTGATCGAGGAATTGGAAAATTTGCTTTTCTAATCGATCCAATACGCAAGAATTCACTTAACCAATATTGTATAGCATTGACATTTTGCACAGCGCTCAACATTTGAAATACTGGCATCTTATAGTTAGGTGTATCCGTAACGGCTTGATATAAATAAGTATGTGACGACAGTTGCCCATTTGGTAAATTAAATTTTTTTATTAATGAACCGGTGCATCAATATAAAGTGTATCGTGGTATTCTAAGTAAATAATCATTTGTTCAGGCGTCCAATAATGAACAAAAAATGGATCATAACCTATACTATGAATGGAACCTGCATAATTTGTATATTTCATATTTTGCAAATTAGTATATGCACATGATCCTTTGACTTGCAAGTTGAAATCTTGTCTTTCCTCTTTCGCCTTTCTCAAAGTAGAAGGTTTGTATAGATGTGGGGGTTCCGAATCATATAAAGTCATTATTTTTGTAACTTCCTGTCTTCGCCATGTTGTCGCCGACAATGTACCCATTGCGAGAGATTGCGATATCTCTACTCTTTTTTGTCCACTTAAGGGACGCTTCTTTGTGTGTATGATGTCTGCAATAAAATTTCTTACGCAGCATTCCATTTGCACGTCTATGTTATCCTTAGGTTTATTAATAATTTTACCAATAAAATTTGATTGGCAATCTGAACATTTTGCATAAATAGTTGCATAAATGCCTGTTTCAGATATTTTGCATCGTTTGAACATAAATGCACATGGTAACTTTGCAGTTTCGTATGGGCCATTCCATGCGAAATCGGACACTTTTCGGAGCACTGTTTCCGATTTTGCTCAAATTTAGATATGTTGTAGTTTTTAGTGATATATTATCATATCTCGAAGGATTTTTCAAAATTTTGAAAATTGTAGACTTTACAGCTGTTGAAAGTATAGGGCTCACATTTTTTCAATAAATTATAACTCCTAAAGTAACAAACTGATCAAAACGCGCGTTTGGGTGCTTATAGTGAAGACATGGGAGTATCTAATAAAAATTATTTCAGTTTAAAAAAAAATTTTTTTAACCGTTTATTTTGCAATTGTTTTAAACAAATGCAATTTTATAGTAGTGGGGAAATGTTTAAAAATCTGAAAAAATTTGAGAATATAGCCCCGTTCGTCCCCTTTACGGAGCAGTCTTCAGAAATATGGACACTTTAAAATTGGCCATACGAAAATTGTTTGAATGGAACGGTGCGTCAGGGTACGCCGGCTCGAGCGGCCGAGTCGCGCGGTGCTAGCAGCGGCCAGCGGCTATACCTGCTATTGTCAATCGAGTATGGGTTCGCTACAAGGTCTAGCAGTTATTGGAAACTCACTCTTTGTCAATGATACTTATTGTTATACACAATGAAGTTGTCATTGTTCAATGGAAACCGCGAGAAGGTGGTGAGTATTCTTCCATCGGGAGAGGATGGGTTGGGATTGGATTAGGTTAAGGGATCTATTGCTTGCATTTATGTGTGTCTAATTATATATATAAACCATTGATTTCGTAATTACTTAATTAATAATGGCTACAACTTTTGATTTTTCACTGGATGAATAAATTTTAGCAGTTAAATGTGCTACCGTATCAGTCGGTATAAATGCATGAAAATTTCGTGTTCCAGAAATTGTTTTTGCAAGTCCACGTCTTTCATGTAAAAAGTCGGAGTGATTATTATAGTTCTCTATTGAACTAAATTGGAAATTAATGTTTTTAATGTTGCCGTTTGCCCAATCAAATAGTTTTTGTGGCGTTGTTATTTGATTTTCTAATGGTCTTTGCAAGCTGGCTCGTGCAGCAAGACGCTTTAAAGTGCCGCCAATACCATCACATGCATTTTTTCCATGCGACGTTGCAAAAAAGTGCCACTCAGCGTTGATACCAAAATCTTCAAAATGAAAGCTAAGATTTAATAAGTTATGCTTGTTTTTATATTGCGATGCAGCTCCGTCAGAAAAATATGTTATTTTCTTCATACTGGTGCCATGTTTTTCTTTCAAAAATTCAATCAGCTTCATTTGATATAAATGAACAGCAATACTGTTATGTTCGTGGCAATCAGAAATAATTACAAAATTGTCATTTTGTAGACCATTATCTGATCGATAGTATGCTATAAACGTGTGTATTGTAGCCTGTTTGTTAGGACCAATGATAACTTTGAATTTCGTCCTGAATAACAAATGAATAATTTTCCGCAAAATCTCCGACGACAACAAACTCATCGGGTCCTAAATTTTCTTTGCAGTGTTTAAAATAATTACTTTGACTTTTCGCAATAAAATCGTGGATTTGTAATTTTGTCAATCGCGTTTCCATCTCATCCAGAAATTCTGCTGTACTATATTGTACGTATTCTAAGGTGGACCTGTCAGTGTTTGTCCATTGATTGCATGAAATAGATACAACGCCAACTTTTTCCAATATATTTCGTAATTCTGAACGAATTGGTCCATACCCTGGACAATGTTTGCAATTATTTAAATTGCAATCCTCGGTGGACACATTGCAGCGCATGCGTAATAGCATCTCTTTATACGTATAACAAAAACTAGAGGATGGAGGTAATAACTTTTGTAGTTTGGCACCAGCAAGCAGTAATTTCACATTCTGATGTAGAACACATACGCATACAGAATGTGTTCCACTACTTCCTGCCAATACACACTCTTCAGGACGAAGTTCAGCGAATTTACTAAATCCAACTTGTATCGATGGATTTTGCTCTTTAAAAAATACATACAATTCTTTAATATTATTTAACAGCAGACGTTTTTGTGCATGTATTTTCAAACCATCTTTTTTTATAGAAACATAGTCTTTTTTTCCGGGCATTATTCTGCTTATTTCATCACTCAAATAAAATGACTCCACCATGCTCTTTGTAGAATCAGGTAATGACGCCCCTTTCCTTTTTTCAGGGTACGACAATATACCTTTGTCCTGATGCAATTGCTTTGCTGTAGTTGCCATGTGTTTGGTGCATCCTACTGCAGACATCATTTCTCTAATACTCCACGATTTAGGTAGAACGGTTAAAAGATGTAACTGCTCCTCGTAGTTCGTTAATTCACCATACTTCTGTTTTAATTCCGGTACGACTTCTTCATAGAAAGAATTATCCTCCTCAGAAAGATTGTCTATTAATTTTCGCTTTACTGTGTTATGCACTGAATCTAGTTTTTGTGTCGCTATTTCACGCGATGACAAATGAATTGAAGTAATTGGCGACTGATTTAAAACACTAATAGTTTTATTTAGTGATTCAATAAGCATGAATTTCACGGCATTTTCTGCAACATTTTGATTTACACTTTCATCGGAGCTATTATCACCTAAATGTAAAACTTCTGAAGTCACAGTGTTATCACTTGAAGGTCCAGGTTGTTCCTCCTGAATAGTGGTTGTAATTTCACTCTCAGCTACACGATTACACATTAATCGGCAACTGTTGCAAATAAAGTTTCCCACTTCAAGATTTGGACACTTATCTGCCAAAGCTGCAGTAATACGTCTAGTATCTTTGCAATATTTGGAGTGGTTCGGTTTCACAAAAGGATTGCAGCACCTTGTTCGCACCATTTTAAATTTCTGCACTTTGAACGGACACGTTTGCCAGGTTGGACTGCAGTAGCACAACTGACCAGCAGGGACTAAGAAACCAAGACACCCCAACCTATTTTATTTTGAACACAGCGATTGGAATACGCGTACCTGCGTAGACTCAGTAGGTTGGGCATCCAGCAATACTACAAATGCAGGATGACTCAGAACACAGGTAAAAACAGAAAAATGTTTGCAGCATGTAATTGCATTGACAAAGAGTGAGTTTCCAATAACTGCTAGACCTTGTAGCGAACCCATACTCGATTGACAATAGCAGGTATAGCCGCTGGCCGCTGCTAGCACCGCGCGACTCGGCCGCTCGAGCCGGCGTACCCTGACGCACCGTTCCATTCAAACAATTTTCGTATGGCCAATTTTAAAGTGTCCATATTTCTGAAGACTGCTCCGTAAAGGGGACGAACGGGGCTATATTCTCAAATTTTTTCAGATTTTTAAACATTTCCCCACTACTATAAAATTGCATTTGTTTAAAACAATTGCAAAATAAACGGTTAAAAAAATTTTTTTTTAAACTGAAATAATTTTTATCAGATACTCCCATGTCTTCACTATAAGCACCCAAACGCCCGTTTTGATCAGTTTGTTACTTTAGGAGTTATAATTTATTGAAAAAATGTGAGCCCTATACTTTCAACAGCTGTAAAGTCTACAATTTTCAAAATTTTGAAAAATCCTTCGAGATATGATAATATATCACTAAAAACTACAACATATCTAAATTTGAGCAAAATCGGAAACAGTGCTCCGAAAAGTGTCCGATTTCGCATGGAATGGCCCGTATATAAGTTCGAAAATTATATTTGTCCATCTACAGCGTCGTAATGTATTATAATTTTTCTGTACCTTGCTGTTAGATTTATAAATTACTGATTCGCAATCCATATCGTGCCATGTTTTAAGAGGTATAATCAGATTAAATTCTATATCTTTCTCCGTAGATGACAAATTAAATGATGAATCGTCATCATCAATACTTATATCAAGTTCAGTATTAGTAGATTTATCTAAATTATGATAACTTAAAACTTTATCATATAATCCATATCTTCTTTGTAACAAAATGGTGTAAATGTATTTCGGGGAAATCTTTCCTTTTAATAAAGAACTTAATTCCTTATATACAGCGGATTTTGGACTAACTACTTTTCCATTTTCATCCAAAACGCATCTATATTTGGAACAAAGTAATATTTTTTCTCGCATGCCCACTGCCTCCATGCCTAGATCTATAAGAATAATTCTGTACGAATTAAATTGCAAGATGGGGAATAAAATAAAAAAAGTATTTTATTTTACTTCGTGAAAGAAATGCCAAAATTTGCACTTGAAGTAGACGTAAGCGCGTCTTACGCGTGACTTATCCGATATAGTCACAAATCTATGAAAAACAGCGACAGTGTCTCAAACATTCGCCGCTGCCTGCGCTAGGCAAGTTGTTCCCTCCACTATTCCTAAAGCTATGCTGTTTCAAGCGCATGTGCTTGTTTTCTGTCACCCTCTCGCGCCAACCATGCCATTATACTCCTCTACACACGAGCGCATGCAATTTCCTAACGTCTATTTCCTAATTTTGCTTGCGCTGCGAAATTTGGTGATCTGACGAAATTTTGTCACGAAGAAAATTTGTTGTGCTAGTCTAGCACAATCCGGCACAATCAAAGAAAATTCGAAAATGTCCAATTTTTCAATCAACCCCACCCTTTTTTGTTAATTTTTATTGACCCTCAAGCTAATCTCTACTTTTAACGCATGTGTCTCGCAGACTGTAAGTAGCACAACTCAGCACAACTTGCAGAACTCGATTATCGGTCGTCGTTCGCAAGTTACACGAATATTAAATTTTTTATTCCTAAAGATTCAACATTTTTTATCTACAAAATGAATAGAGATATCGAGTTTCTATCGACGGCACAACGCAGCACAAATTATCACCTTTCTATGAAAAAAGAAAGGGTTTGTTTCGACGAAAGTGCGGGGCTAGTATAATTTTGTTTTTATTTTTTTTCTTAATTATTATTGATGTTATCGATCTCCCGTTTGCGGCACAATTCAGCACAAACATAGCACAATACGGCACAGAAAAAAAACTCAAAATTCAAAAAGTGCGGGGCTACCAAAAATTTTGCTTTTTTTTATTTTCTTGAGTTCGCGTTAACTTACAGAGTTAAGGTTTACGGCACAATACGGCACAAACGTAGCACAATGCAGTACAAGTTTGAAAGATATAAAATTCGAAAAGTGCGGGGCCAACTTCACACACATGAGACACGACACCTTTTTTGGACGGTCACGAGATTATTATATTTACAGAAATATTTACACTTATGTCTAACACAGAGAGAACGATTATATACACGCATGATTCTTACGACTAGTTATTTAACTACAAAATACGGGAATATCACAAAATATTGTTCGTACGACACTTTCGGTACTTTTGCACCGTGCGCGGAGAATGGTAGAAACTTCTACGCGTGGTCTGAGATGCGAATAAATGCAAAAAGAAACGAGCGCGAAAGCACGTGTTAACGCGTATACGACGTGAACGATAGTGGCGATAATGGCGTCGTACCGGCACCGCGTGGCCGGTGCACGTGTACCGATTTCTTCATGGTGATGGCGCGACCGTGGTCATGCGTGTCCGGGAGGTGCTGCCGCTATCTGCAACGACGCACCGGCGAACTACTTTCGCTACAAACATCAATGGCCGCGCGTGTTCAAAGGAGAATTCGCCAACAAGCTAAATAGGAAAAATGTGGCATACCTCGATAATTTGACTTTACCCCATAACTACCCCTCCGGTTGAGGTACAGGACTGAAACTTGGCACACAAGGTTTTCTTTTGGTAAGCTATCGAACGGTATATTGGGAGTCCAAATCGGCTCAAGGGCACTTTTGACCATCTTATCCGGCTATACCCTTTTTTCCTGCTTCACTGACGGTTTCGGCCAGCCTAGTCCGGTTTTCTTCTAGTGCTTATGGTTTTTGAGAAAATCATACTTAAACAAAAATGGTAAACTTTTCACTTCGGAGATGTTTTGTGCTTTTACAATAGCAGTTATTTAATTCGTGTTGCTATAAAACAATTCTACGGTCTCTCCCGAATAAAATGATGTAACTTTGTTATGTACGGGATAATCACGGAGACTTTTGGTGTAAGATAACACGATACTTTAATGATGAAAATTACATGCTAGTTCGGAATCGTATATTGTACACGGAGACACGGAGGGCGCGAGACGACGCGACGTCGGTATTTATCCTCGTTGCTTGTCTTGTTTTTTTGGTTTGTAGTTAACCGATACTGGCGACACACCTGTCCGTTGCCCGCGGAAATTCGAACCTAATTCGTGTATGATATAACATCTCTTCCTCCCTTCGCGAAAATGAAATTTCGATACATTTGTAAATACCTTAAAGCTATGATATATATATCCTAGGAAATGTACGTAACTAATATAATCTACCCTAAATAGTGTAACTTCTAATGAGGAATCGGTGCGCCGAAACGTTCGGGTTCTGTTCGGTTTCGTGTGGATCTTCGCGGGGTCCTCGGGGCCTGTTCTCCGCCTCCTTGCGCATTTTCCTGCCGCGGTAATGGTCCTCCGGCATCCTGGATTTCCTCATTCGGCCTTTGGAACTCCGAGGTCGCCTCCATTTCTTTACGCGATGGCCCCGGTGGGTTGTAATCCCATTCCTCAACGTGGTTTGCGACCTGTATAGGGATCCTGCCCACCTTGCATATTTGATTTATATGCCGTTTCCAGGTTCGTCCGTCATCTAAGCGTATTACGTAATGTAAGTCCCCTAATTTTTGTTTGACTATCCCGAATTTCCATTTCGTTTTACCATAATAGTTTCTACATTTGACTCTTCCGCCTACTTGTAACACTCGCATATTTTTACAATTCGCATTTTTCTTATCACCCGTCTCCTCCTTTTTCGGTAACAATAGATCTAAACGTGTTCGTACTTTATAATTAAAAATTCTATCTGCTGGTGGTACGCCAGTTGTTTGATGCGGAGTGCAACGGTAACGCAATAAGAAATTTTGTAACGCCGCTAAAAGTTCTGTTTTATTTACTTGTACGCCTTGGAATCTTTTTTTTTAATGCGGATTTCAAAGTTTGAACAAATCGTTCAGCCTGCCCATTGGTGGCTGGGTGAAAAGGAGCCGTAGTTTGGTGCTTGATTCCGTTTGATTGTAAAAATTGTGTAAATTCGGTAGAGACGAACGAACGACCGTTATCGGATACCATTAATTCCGGAATTCCGAACATCGAAAATGTTTGTTTTAATTTTTGAATTGTTGTCGCGCTTGTTGTATCTTTCGTCACGTGTACTTCTGGCCACTTTGAAAATGCGTCAATAACTACCAGAAAATAATGTCCCATAAATGGACCCGCGTAATCAATATGAATTCTTTGAAATGGAAACTTCGCCGGTTCCCATTCTTGACTATTTATTTTGGGTGGATCGTTTTGTACCAAATTACAATTTACACAATCTTTAACTGTGGCTTCCAAATCGCGATCGATACGTGGCCACCACAAATACCTTCTCGCAAACGCTTTCATTTTAACTATTCCCACGTGTTCCGCGTGTAATTCTTGTAGTATTCTTTTTCGGAGTCGCGTAGGTATCAGTACTTTGCCTTTACGTAAAACTACTCCTCGCTGGCAGCTAAATTCCGTTTGCGGTATATTAAATCTATCACGTAATGCTAATTCTTTTCCTTGTAGTAATCCTTCTTTTACCTTTTTCAGTTCCGCATCTCGCATTGTCTCCAACGCTAAATCTTTAAATGTAACCGGTAGTGCATTTATTAAATTAATTTCGTACTCATCAATTACGTCGTATTCGAAATCGTTCCCCGTTTTGACCGGTAATCGCGACAATCCATCTGCATTTCCATGTAACTTTGTATTTTTGTACTTTATATCAAACGTAAACGCCTGCAAGAAAATAGCATAATGTTGCATGCGCATAGCACTATGTATCGGTAATGTTTTTTTCTGCGAGAAAATCTGGGCTAGTGGACGATGGTCTGTATACAATGTGAACCGATTACCGTATAGAAATTGATAGAATTTCTTAACTGCAAAAATAATCGCGTATGCTTCTTTGTCAATCTGAGCATATTTTCGTTGCGTGTGTGACAATGATTGAGATGCGTACTGTATCACGCGTTCAGTTCCATCCGGATACTTGTGAGAAAGTACGGCTCCGACGCCATAAGCGCTCGAGTCACAGGCTACTATTAACGGAAGATTCGGATCGTAGTGCACTAAAACTTGATCACTCATAAATTCTTTCTTTGCTGTAATAAAAGCTTTCTCACACGCGGCTGTCCATCGAAAAGGGACTTCTCGCCCTTCGCGTTTCTCTAAAAGTGTATGCAAAGGAGTTAAAATTGAACTTAAATTTCGTATAAATCGACCATAGTAGTTCACCATTCCGAGAAACGCACGCAATTCGGTAACATTCCGTGGTCTAGGCATATCTTTGATTGCCTCAGTTTTACTTTTATCTTTATGTATGCCATACTTATTTATATAATACCCGCAATAATGTATCCCTTCTTGAAAGAATTCGCTTTTCTCTTTATTTATTCTGATATTGTAATTCGCTAGGCGTGTAAGTACCTCGTTAAGTCGCTGTAAATGCTCTCTATCGTTAGTCCCCGTAATTTTTATATCGTCTAGAAACACTGATACCCCGGGAATACCTTTTAGAATATTTTCAATCTCTCGCTGCCAGATTACCGGTGCAGACGCGATGCCATACAGTAGACGTGTACTTCTGAACAATCCCCGTTGTGTATTTAACGTTAGGTACTCCCTATCGTCCGGATGAATCTCCATTTGGAGGTATGCTTCTTTCAAATCGATTTTTGAAAATTTTTCCCCGCCTGCAAGTGTACTAAATAACTCGTCGACCGTCGGGAGTGGGTACTCGTCAATCTGCAAGCATTTATTTAGTGTAACACTAAAATCCCCGCACAGACGGATTCTATTTCCTTTTTTTAGAACTGGGACAATCGGAGTTGCCCATTCCGAGGTGTTAATTCTTTCTAAAATACCCTCGTTTTCTAATTTCTCAATTTCTTGATCAACTAGTGAAATAAGTTTAAATGGGACTCGACGTGCTTTGAGAAAAACCGGACGTGCATTTTCTTTAAGCGTTAATCTAGCTTGAATACCTTTTATTTTCGTGGACGTTTTATCTAATTTATTTTCGTATTCTGTTAATGTAGCTTGTAATGTATCGGCTGTATTTGTACCTAAAGTGAACAATGAATTGCTTAGTTGTATTTGTAATTGACGAGTCCACTCGCGACCCATTAATGGTTCCCGGTCCGTATCCGCGACGTACATATGTAACATTTTTACCCGATTATTGTATTCGACTTTAACCTCTACATATCCAATTACTGTAACGACCGTTTTGCAATACGTAGTTAATCGTAGTTTTGTATTTTTAATTAGAGCATTTGGTATCCACTTCTTAACAAAGTACTTACTTACAACGGTTACTGCGGCGCCACTATCAATTTCAAAACGCATTGGCCTACCTTCTACCTTTACTGTAACGTAATATTTTTCTCTGTATCGCTCCTGTTCTGTTTCCATCCACAATATATCGCTTAACTGATTCGCCATTCCCTGGTTTTTTCGCATACATACTTTCTGCAAATGGCCTTTCGTGCCGCAATTCCTACAGGTTACATTTCTATTCAGCGTACATTTCGTGGCGAGGTGCTTTCCACCGCATCTAAAACATGATATATTATTATAATTATGACCTAAACTAACGTTCCGCTTAGATTTATTTGGAGTGTATGGCCCTGCATCCGTTGAAGTCTTCTTGCTCCAATCCGGCCGATTCTTTTTCTCTCCCGGATTTTTTTTCTCCACGTAGTTCACTGAGACTGTACCCGACTGTATTTGATTCACGTCCCGTTCCGTCAATTCCATCGAAATAGCGGTTTCTACTGCCCTTTCGAAGGTCAAATCTTTAATTTCTAATAATCGAGATTGGATACGCTTACTTGTTAATCCAAAAACGAGCTGGTTCCTGAGGGCGTTTTGTAGGTATGATCCAAATTTACAATGGATGCTCAATTTGTGTAGAGCCGCCACAAACTGTTGTACAGTTTCGCCTTCGAACTGTTTCCGTTGGTGGAAACGAAAATTCTCCGCCACCTCCAGCGGTTCCGGAGCGTAAAATTCTTCTAATTTTTCCGTAAGTTTTTTGTACGTGTGTCTGGTACGGATCGTTCGGTGCTAATCTGTCGCACAATATATCGAAAGATTTAGAACCAATGAAATGTAATAGGTACGCTACCTTTTTCGATTCCGGTACGTTGAAAACTGCAATTGCTCCTTCAAATCTCATGAGCCATCTCTTCCAATTTGTGGTCGCCGAATCGAACATATCGATCGCAATATTTCCGTAATTTGTATTAGTTTGCGATCCTTCCATCATTCGTAATGAATATATGTATGTCCAGGTAGTCTGCGTACCGTAAACACGTGTTTCCTCTCTGGATTTATTAGCACGTGCTCCGTAAACACCACACGCGTTATTTTAGAAATGTTCAATTTTCTACGGTGAGAAATATCACTCGGAATCCCATCCTCGTCGCCAAACTGTTATGTACGGGATAATCACGGAGACTTTTGGTGTAAGATTACACGATACTTTAATGATGAAAATTACATGCTAGTTCGGAATCGTATATTGTACACGGAGACACGGAGGGCGCGAGACGACGCGACGTCGGTATTTATCCTCGTTGCTTGTCTTGTTTTTTTGGTTTGTAGTTAACCGATACTGGCGACACACCTGTCCGTTGCCCGCGGAAATTCGAACCTAATTCGTGTATGATATAACAAACTTATTAATACATTGTCACCATTTAACTTTATTTAAACAATGATCAAAGTGGAAGGGACACCCAAATCGTATCGGTCTTTGCTGATATTTTCCAATGTATTCCGAAAACCAAGAGTCTAAGAGAAAATGTAAGGACAGCACACGACAGAGGAAACATTTCTGTTAAGAAAAGCATTAAAAAGGGTACAAAATAATGTTTTGTTTTCAATCTACATGCCTATCCATTTTGCATAACACGCAGCAACTTGAACGGTTAAACGGCATAGCAATCGAAACGATTAGCTATATGCTAATACAGTGTATTAGCATAACTAATATCCTCAATTTTTTTCAGATTTTTCGATAAGGTGCGCCGTAGTTAAAAAAATAAAAAACCGCTTTTCTGGATATATTTCGAGTGAAAAATACCATAAATATTTGTAGTTTTTACATTTTTTTCATAAAATAAGTGTATCGTATCATGTATAATGTTTGTGCATTGGAAGGGGTAAGATATAAGTAAAAATTAAGTTAATCCAGTTAATTAAAAAACATATGTTGGTTATCTTCAGAAATGTTAACGCTGTTTCCAACAATGGCGCTAGCGCAGCGAGTGAAGTGTCTGACTGCTGAACAGCTGCATACTTTTTGTCGCAGGTTCGCATCCCGCAAAGTTTATGTATGCATCATACATTTTTATTATTATTATTATTATTATTAATAATGTACATGATACTACACTGCATTCAATTAAAATTATTTTTGAAACATGATACAAATATTTTTTCATAACGTGTACATCAAAATGATGTTGGAGCTTGCTTTACTTTTCCAGTTCACCAGTTGCTTTTTATTCTTCGGTTACGATTTACTCCGTGTTTGGGCTCCTTTTAATGGACATATAATGGAAACTGTAGTTTATCGTCTAAGAACAGGATAAGCTGTCACCAAACAGCCGAAATACTCAGCCCCACATGACACTGCGCCGCGCTGAGCCGGATAAACGTGCTCTACGAAGTTATTGGAGAAAAAATTTCAGATGAAAGTGATCTTACTTGACACTAGGAATAGTGGTATTCCGAACCAATTAATGGTTTCTCTGTCTTATCCCATTTCTTATTCATTACTTATTATTTGATGTTGTTTAATACTCATAAGGGAAAAAGCGATGAAATATGTATAATTTCAGTTAATACTTTTATCTTATTACTCCGCTCACTTCAATAATTACAAACAATCAACCCCTTCAAGCATTCGAGGTGGTATTATCCAATAAATAAACAAATCCGTTGATTTCCCGTTGTCTATTAATATGTTGTTTCAATAGAAATAAAAGAATTATATTATTAATTATACATTGTATATATTCCTTTCCAGTTTTACAACTATTAAGCAATATTTTTGCCCTAAGAAAGATTATTGTATAAATATAACAGTAATTCTTACTGCATATTTCTTTAGAATATGATTTGTTACCTACGTACCGACGAAATTTTTGATGTTTGGTTATCTGTTTCTCATTCTGACCGCAATATATCCTAGAGGGCGGTAGAAAACAACGAATTTTTTAGGCACGCGAAGTCCCGTAAGGCTGGCAGCACCGACGAGGTATTATTAAAGACTGCCAGCCCCTGTGCATTTCGGCGTGCCACTAAGTGGGTTCTGATGGGCCTGGCGCTCCGTCGGTAAATGTGTTTAAAATGAGTGGTACCTCGTCGTTGGGGCAAGGGGAATTGTCCGTGGTGTAACAAAGAAAGCGAACGAAACAAGTTGAAACAAAGTGGGACAGCGATATTCGCTAGCGTTCGTTTGTCACTGCCAAGGAATGCGAACAAAGCCGCGTGTAACAGAGTGAGACAACCATACTAACTCGTGACAAAGAACGTGTACGGAACAAAATGTGGCAAAGCGAGACAGAAAGATTCCCCTCGCCCCGGCGACCGTTCAGGCGATGGGACCAGTCACATCTTCCGCGAGTGTTTCTTATTCTGACCGCAATATATCCTAGATGGCGATAGAAAACAGAAAATTTTTCGGGCACGCGAACTCCCGCAAGGCTGGCAGTCTTTAACAGTAGCACGTCGGTTCTGGCAGTCTTTAATAGTAGCTCGTCGGTGGTTGTTTCGGATCTCGCGAATCGAGTCGCGAGTCGAAACTCTTTTTCGCTGATATCGCCCAGCGATGGGCGTGCGCACGAATACGTGGGGGGACCAGAAAGAATGACTACTGGAATCCGGTGTACGACGAACAGTTTATTTTACACAATACGACGAATTACAAAAGCGGAAAAACAACGGGCAATCTTGAGGTACTCAACACGACGCGGACGATTACAAGAACAGATAACGAAAGAGTATGAACCAACGGAGAAACGAAACAACGACGCTCGGCGCGTGCAACGATCGGGAAATCGTAACTCGGATTTCACGCAAATTCGGAAATTGAAAACTGTCTCTCACGGAATCGTCCTATACTTGTTCACTGCTTGCTACGGTAACGGTAATGAGTTCGCCGGCGGACGCTCGCGTATTTATCTTCGCGGGGGAGACCCTCTGGAAGGGAATTTCGAAATCATGGAGATCGCTGGTTGGCGGATTCGTCCGCCAAACGGTTTGGGACGAGGCCTAACCGACGACGCGAACGGTAACTCAGTAACGAACGTTTCGCCGAAATCAACAAGCGACGGTTGAAGAGTCGTGCGGGAGAATGACAAACATGCAAAAACCGTCGATTGTTGATTTCGGCGACGGGTGCCGCTTAAAGTTTTTCTGGAGAAGTCGGCGGTTTGGTCGTCCTCGGCGGACAACTTGTGGTAATACAGAAAAAGAATTTAACTAAAAGTGCTGCCGTCAGATGTCGCGTTACCAAATGTCCAATTTATCACTTATTTATTTTCGCTATCGCCCGTTTGCCTAAAAAGGCGCTTCGATCGATTCGGAACAAGTATCGATTTCAATTACCGCTTCGCCCAAGATACGGTCCTGCGTTCCGTTGGCCATCCGCGTTTCCCCGGAAAATGCGGTGTCAAGGCACGCAACGGTGGACCTCGCGGGTGGCGGGGGAGAAGAATTCCCTCTCCCCTCCCTCGAGTCTGGCGTCGCGGGAGTCGGGGACTTCCTTCGCGATCTCTCCCCTTGACATTTCCCCTACCAAACCGTCCGATGACGTGTCTCGGGTCGGGGAGGATTAATCGCGGCTACCCGCCCGGATGACCCTCGCAGGGGTCGGGCGATGAATTTGTGCGTGCGTTGCGGCGATCTCGATCTCCCTTCCCAAAGCGCGGAGTTCGTGGAAGGACGCGAACTCCGAACGGCGGAGACGTCGGCGATAAAACGGCCTCAAATTGTCGTAGGCCGTGTCAAGGCATTCGACGAGCGGAGGTGAGTCTCGCATATGTGAGAAAATCGTTTCGGGGTTGTCCAAGAACGAGCAAATCGTCTCTTTTTCCCCTTGAGTACGATTCCGAGCGTCGCTCCCGAGCTGCCGCTGCAAATCCTCGGCTCCAAACCGCGTCCGGAAAGCGTGGGCGAACGCAGGCCAGGACGAGCGTGCGGCTCCCTCGAGGCAGTACCATTTGGCTCGTCACCTCGGAAAACAGCCGGTAATGCGGCTAAAATGTCGCAATCCGGCAACCCGGATTGCAGTGCTCAAGACGTTCCAAAAACGCCTCGGCTCTTTCCTCGTATTCGTCCCTATAGGTGATGTGCCATTTATTGAGCAAATTGACTGCTCGGACCCCGCGGGAGCGGTCGGTCGTGGACAGCTGTCGAACCTCAACGGGGAAAGTCGGGGGCATATTCCAAGTATACCAGGATCTTTCGGCGTATCTCGCGGCGGCGAGGAGAGGGGAGGGAGCACGGCTCGCCCGAAGACGGACGAGCTTCCCTCTCTCTTCCTTGCGCCAGTGGGGAGACTCCATTGTCTTCCTCTGATAACTCTCTCGGTGCAACCCTGCGATGACCTGGAACCGACTGCGGCGGTGGTCTTTGCCACAGAGGCTCCCGCTCTCGAGGCTCCTGCAGCTCGTCCCTGTAGGACGAGGAAACGCAGAGCCGGGGCGCAGAGACTCCGCCCGGTCGCAAATAGGAAGCCGGCACAGGGGAGACAGTGTTCTCGTATCTTGTCTCCGGCCGCGTGGATCGACCGCAAACGCAGGATCCAACAGCGGGGTACAGCGGGACGTTATCGTCAACCGTGCTGTAGTGCTCGGAATACTGGCGGGTTCATGAGGAAGCGGGTACCCGATACCCGCATGAATGGGTTTAAATACGGGTCGAACCCGTATCAATCGATACGGTTATCTGTATGATGCGGGTACCCGTATCATACGAGTACCGGTATGACACTTATGTTTCACGGTTACCCGTATGATGCGGGTACCCGTATCATACGAATACCGGTATGAAACTTCTTATGTTTCGCTTTGTATCAAGCCGCCGCGAGCCACGCCACAGGGATTTAATCGGCGAGAGCGATACGCCGAGTTCTTGTAATATTTATGTATATTGTAGTACTGTTGACATAAATCTTACAACCGCTATACTTACAATCAGTTTGAATGTCGAATTTGAACTGTGAACTGTGAAAGGTGCTCAGAAGTATATTCAAGTATAAGTAGTGTCTTTGCTTTGTAAATTGAATAATTGTGCAAAAATGCCACGAAAACCAAGTTGGGTATGGCAACACGAGACTGTTTCTAACAACGGAAAGGACGCTGTGTGCAACGTGTGTCAGCAAACTATCTCTTACGACGGATCTCCATCTGCTATAGCAAAGCATTTAACTAAGAAGCATAGTTTATCGACAAGTATGTCACAACCATCTCACTTTGAGTAAGTGTATTTGATTGTGTATTTACAGTACAAACTTGTTGTACAGTACAGTACTGTACTATATGTTGTTCCTTGTAATTGCATAATAGATTGGGATAGATTACATGCGAATATGTTCATGGATTTGTTACTTGAATCAGTTGGTTGGGGAGTTATTAGCATTTATATCCGCAACGATCAACTGTGCCAATAGTTCTGTAATGCACTATTTTATTAACAAATTTTACCCTGTACAAGATCAGTCCTTTTTTGACAATTTCTTTAGTTATAGTGCTTGAAAATTTTTGTCCTTGTTAGTGAATTGAACTGTGAAAAAGATAACGTTGCTTCAGCGACTTCCGGTTCGGAAAAAAATAAGTGGTATTTTTTTGGCTGTGTTTGAATTCTATATTATTGTTTATTTTTCAAATATATGTAGGCATCGTGGAAAAAAGCGGACGTCGGTCGCTGGGAAACGAACCCGCGAACCTCGGATTCGTAGGCGGCCGCGCTACTTCCTAGACCAAACCGTCCGACTATCCTCTATTTCTCCACGACGCCTGTTTATGTTTTGGGTATGGAGGTCCCGATCCTACATATATGTTTTACGTCGTTTAAGATAAAAATCTGTTGAAGAATTGAAATTGCGAGGAGAAAAAACTTTTATTAACAGTTTTAAAATTAATACGAATAAAAAAGTTTTTTTTATTAAGATTACATAATATAAGTACCAGTGAAATTAATTTTCATATTTTTTAATAATAAATGTTTTGCTGGAAGTTATTAAAATTTTAGTTGCAATTCAGGGAACAGTGCCAGTTTCTTAGCTCAGTCGACCCCAATATCTGCTCGTAAGCGGCGAAGAAAACATAAGTCTGAAAATGACGAAATGATGTATTCGGATGACCGTCAATAAGCAGTATCACGTGAAGTTGCCCGTTTTATTGCCGCTTGTCAATTACCTCTATCACTCATTGAATCTAAAGGATTCAGAAATTTGTTAAAGTTTTTAGAGCCACAATACAATCCACCTACGGCCAAAACTTTACTAGCTCGATTAAATTTAGTATACCAACAATACAAGAAACAATTATGCACAATTTGAACAAAGCATCATCCATTGCATGTACGACTGACTGTTGGACATCAGTTGCCCAGGATTCCTATATGTCAGTAACGACCCACTATATGAATGATAATTGGGAAATTCAAAACCATACCCTATGTTCGGTAGGTCTTGAAGAACGATATTACGCAGAGAATCTTGCAATAACTCTGGAAATGGTTTTTTCTGAATGGGAAATTGAGCATAAATTAGCAGCAATTGTTCATGACAACGGAGCTGACATTAATGCAGGAGTAAATTTAATTCTAAGCGGTAAAAGTATTTTATGTGCAGCCCATACATTGCAATTGTGTGTTCAAGATATGTTAAAAAATTTGCAGGTCAACGCTGTTATAAAAAAAAGGACGTGCTATTGTAAATTACTATAAATCATCTATCGTTGCTAAGCGAGAGCTTGCGAGAAGACAAAGAGAAGCCTCATTCAAAGTTGTCTGACACGCTGGAGTTCAACGTACTTTATGTGCGAAAGAATAATTAAAAATAGAATTGCAATTAATGCGTGTTAAATGATCGTACTGTGGCAACTGCGAAAACAGCTAAACGACTAGAGACTACCGAAGTGGATTGAGAATTAATGGAAATTCTAGTAAAAGTTCTTAAGCCTTTTCAAGTCAGTACAACTATTTTGTGTGTAAACGACACCGTTACAATTTCAATGTTGCGTCCAATCGTTAGAAGCATAATTGATAATCACCTTAAGAATGACGACGACGATGACATCCTTCTATTGGAAATAAAGTGCACAAACACGCACCGACCCTGATGACTGGCTAAGTCAATTTCAAAAATATAGGAATGCTCCCGCAATTGATTACAATAGTAATGTCTTGAATTGGTGGAAGGAAAATGAAAAACAATTTATACTAATATCTATATTAGCTAAGGAATACTTATATATTCCATGTACATTAGCTAGTTCAGAAAAAACGTTTCAACAGCAGGCAATATTGCGACAAAGAAAAGAAATTGCCTATCAATGCAAAACGTCAATTTATTAGTTTTTCTTTTTTAAAACAAACAATTGTGGAATTTTTAAAATTATTGTAAAATTGTGAAATATTGAGAAATAAAAATTAAAAAAAAATTATTGCATACAAATACATTGTTTATTAAAGTATTATTATCACAAAATTCACTTTGTAAGAAACTAAATTATAACCATAAACGTTCAATTATTTAACACAAATCAGCTGAAAGTAGTATTAAAAAATGCAGTAATATAAAAAAAATACCCAATAAAATTTTGGACAATACTAATTTCCCAAATGCCTACCCATGAAATTACAATACCCGTGTGATATGGATATCCGTATGATAAAGATACCCGTAAAATATGATTACCCGAAAAACACGGGTATCCGTAAATTTGCGAACGAGTTTGACCCGTATTCTTGAAATACGGGTGGGCGGGCGGTTCTACAAGCATGCGAGTATTCCGAGCACTACCGTGCTGTCTTCGGCCAAACAAGTTCGTCGTATCAGCCGAGGGGAGAGTGGGGGTGGAGGGTGAGCGATTCACGCGCGCGCGGCTCCGCAAGCCCTCTCCCCTGCAACCCTTCGTCGGCACACGGAAAATTAAAGTCCGGCGAGGGGGAGAGCACAACGCTCAACCGGCCCCGGCGTGACTCGGGGGCGGGGGCGGAAGCATGGCTCCTCTCAGAATGAGGGGAGAGGTCGAACGTCCCCATCTGTTTCGAAATTAACGTGGGCGTCCCGTGAGGCCCTGGCCCGGAGCCGGGGTGCTGCTGCGAGCAAGCGGCGCAGAATCGCCCCAGTACAGCAACTAGACACCGAAGTGGTAGGTGGAAGACTAATGAGGTCCTTCCACTGGCCGGCCGATTGACCGGTGGGCAGCCACTGCGTGGATTAGACCCACTCCAACGTCGCGTCGTGGGTGGGCGTAATCGCCGATACACGGGCTGCTGCCTGAGGCTGTCCGGTTTGCGACCCCGCGACCGAGTACGTACTCGGGGTAATGGTCGTGGCCGGGATCGGCTGGGGAACAGCGTTTGTATACGGAAGTTCCCTGGAAACGCCGGGGTTGGAGCCGCGCGAGGACCGTCGGAGGAGGGACTCGTACATCGTCAGGAGATCCACCCCACTACTACCTGATAGCGCGGCTTCGACCGCCGTCGTCAGGATCTCACCCTTTCCGTCCTTTCGGGGATCCCAAGCGACGGCGTGCGTTCCGAATTCGCGGCGGAGGTGAAACCGCTCGAATCGCTCCGTTAACTGTTCCCAGGGGGCGTCTGATTGCAACCCTAGGATGTCCATCAACATAATGACATTCAGGATTGAGTGGCTCGATAAAAATTTCGAGCAACGCGACTTCGCGGCCACTTTCTGCTTGCGAAGAACATGGCGGAGCGACCGATCAGACGGTGCGGTTTTGGGACTCGACATCTTGCTATCGCGTTTTAATCCGAGTTGCAATTGACAAGCAAAAGAAAGAAATACGGAAAGAAAAGACGTGAGCAAAAAGAAAACAGACAGAGAGTTGGAACTCTTTGTCTCGAACTCTGTACAAAAGAAATTACCGTCGGAACGATGCGGCGGAACAGCTGATTCGAACAACGACTCGAACATGGAAAATGTAAACAGAGCTGCGCGAGCACGGCAACGCGAATCGCTCGTTATTATTTCAAGCAGTTGACGGGAACAGGTGTCGAAGAAACCATAAAACTCTTCCGTTACCGGCCGATAGAACTAAAACAAATACACGTCGTTCACACTGACGGCGCAAATAATGAAAAAAAATTTTCCAAAGCAAACCGGTAAACCGTGGTTTGCGAAAGGAAACGCTCGTGTCCCTCGGTCGAATTTTTAAGGGCCCCACGTTGGGCGCCAATTTTGTGATCGACGGGGTATGGGGGGAGAATCGAATGATTCTCTGCCGTAGAGGACCGCCGGGGAAAGCGATGCTAAGCGCACCCCCGCGCACCCTCGTACACAAATCCACGGACGATTTGTATTTCTGGGCGCTAGTGCCCAGAAAATCTGACCCACGAGCGTGTTCGATTATTTGCTTTAATATGACTGAAATGGGCCGTACCAGAGAAACAGCAAGTAGAGAATTCCGCGGTACAGTTTTGACGAAAAGGAAAAAGGTACGCGGCAGCCACGGGCGGCACGAGGAAGCGCGACGCGGAAATTTCCAGTACAAAAAGAATATGTCCGAACGCAACGGAACTATAAATAGAGGCCGAATACAAAATGTCGGTGCACCTAGATCTCCAAAATACAACAGAAAAATACAAATTAGTCGGGAACGCGGGCGCGGGTTCTGGGTTACCCGTTCTAAATCGGAGGCACGGTTACCTCGTCGAAACCGACAACGATAGGCTGCGCGCGGATTCGCGGAGCGAAGGTACCCTTCGTTCCAACGCGATGGACGAACTCGACAGTTAGCTTGGCGCAAACCGTTGCGATTCCAATTTCGAGTCGCCGAAACTCGGAATTGGCGCCAAGCCTAGCTGCGAGTCGGAGGGGCAAATGGTTGACCTCGAGGATCTTTGCCCCTCGGGTAATATCCTGCCGCCAAAGTCGCACGGAGGGAATGGGGGACGATAGCTGGCCCGACGATTATCCCGCTAGCACACGCCGACCCACACACACGCTCTCGCACACACAAAAACTCAAACCCTGGAGGCGTGGATCCTACCTTGACACCGGCGACGGCAACTCCGATTAACTCGGTGGTCGTGGCTGGGGAGGCTGGTTCCACGCAACACAATAGAAAAAAAAGAGAGAGCACCCGCGCGAGAACGCACCACGAGATCGCAACCAAAAAAGCAAAAAAAAAAAGAAAATGCCCGACGCAACTACTTCCGTTCTCTTCTACCTTGGTGTTCGCACGCTCGTTCCTTCCTAATCGTCTTCGCGGATTTCGCCGGCTCGCGGTTCTCTCTCTCCAGGGAGGGTACATAGGTTACCGGGATGGCCCGCCAGATTTCAGCAGTCTTCAGCCGGCTCCTGGGGCGCCCTCTGTGGGCTGGCGTAGGAGGCGGTGGCTTAACTGGTTCCCCAGACCTGGCAATTTCGAAGGCCGGCTGTCGGTCGCTCCCGGGGAAGCTGCTGGGGTGGAAGTGGCGACCGGTCAGCCGGGTCGTCCGTCGGCGCAGCGGGCCCGTCTCGCCCTCCCTCGCCCGGGTGGAGGGCGGCGTCGCTTCGCGATACAAAAGAAAAGACTAATTAAAACTACCCCATCCACTCCAGGGGGAACGCGCGGATAACAATTCCCAGGGCGCAGGACGGCACAGGTGAGGTGGGGTCTCGGCAGGGCAGAGGGAGCGGGCGGTCCTTCCCAAGGTAACCGCGTGACGAGGCGACAATTTGCCTCGTCACAGTACACAAAAGAACTCAATCAGTATAGAAACTAACATCTACATATAAATGAAGCTACTCGCCATTAACGTTCGAGTTGTACACGCGTTCACACGTGCTTTCCGCTATTCTCTATATTTCGTTCGTTTGTCAGAACGCTCACGCTTGTTTCGCACGCAGTCCACGCCGCCTGATACACGCGTTTGGATATGCCGGAATCACGGCCATTACGTGTACGATCAACGCGATTACGATTCGCAACGTCCTCGCGGTAACACGTGTTTAACTTGTTGCTTTGCACACGCTTTGCTTTCAATCACGCCACGCGTTCGCGATTCGGTACACGCGACGTGCTAACGTGAACGTGTCCACGCTGTCCACTCACTGTCCGTCAGACGTGCACAATTGCATCGGATGAACTGTTTTCCATGTGTTGTTCAGAACAGTCGCGCGTGCTTGTGTAATTAAGTTAAGTGTAGGATTAAGTTATTGTTAAATAAATTAAGTGTTTTTGTCGCCAAGGGACGTGTCTCATTTTCTGTCCACTCTGACCACGCTAAATCACAAACACCTGTAATTTCTAAACAAATTCCAAACCGGAAAAATGATGACTAAACCCTCTCCTAAGTTCACATGGACTACAACATATTTCGTTTAGAACAAAATCGCTGAAGGTGACCGCAAAAAGTTATCGATTTGACGTGGAATGACACTATAGCAAGTACTGACCGCTCTTTCAGCAAATTAAAATTAGTAAAGAATTTTCTTCGGTCAAGCATGTGTGCAGAACGCTTAAAGGCACTTGTTATATTAAGCATCGAAAAATAAGTTGTGTTAAGGTTTAAACTTGTAAATAGTACGACAATCAGGTTAAGATTTAAGTTTATTGATTAATTTCATTTAAATTAAGTAGCTCATTTGACTAATTAACTCGTCAGTTAAGGATGCGACAAAACTGCGATTCTGGTGCCACGCGTGATCGTGGCGCCCGTTGGTGATTTATAGATCACTTCTGTTTAAACCATTGCACTAACATTCACATTGTCACGGAAATACACGTATCGTCTTCAACGTATCGCGGGGAATCGCACGTCTCTCGAGAATTCAATCGCGGGAGCGGAATCAATAAAGTGAATCGTGTTACAATTGAGTGAATCGTTTCTTCTTTACTAAATTAAAATTTCTACAAATTTCCTGCATATCCTTGTCAGGATAGTTCCGGTAAAAAAAAAAAAAAAGAAAGTAGCTTTAACGCTAAACATTTGGTCCTTCGAGCCGGATTGCAGTGAATTGTGGAGAAAAAGAAGAAAATTTGTGATAAAATAAAGACAATTCGGTGTAAAATATCGGTTAACAAGCGGTTGAGCATTCAAAGTCAAAGGACAAAAACACGCAAACGCTCATCATGGGTGACCTTAAAACGCTGCTTCAGCAACAACTCGAAGCCGCTCGTGTTGTCGAACGTACTCTTGACAATTTCAAAAAGATGGGCAAAAGGTGGCCACGTCCGCGCGCGATTGAGAGCCACTAACGTTCTCGTGGCTGAGCCCGCGCTCTACGCGCGCTCTCATTGGTCGGTGTTTTTCGTTAATAACTCGATAACGAAGCTTCAAACAACATTTTGGTAAAGGAAAAAGTTGTTCAGATGCACCCCAGCTACCCCCCATTTCCGGGTGTTACACTAGTTCTGGGACACCCTGTATAGTGCGTCTTCCGTTTGTCGAAGGACCTCCCATTGTCATAGGACCTTCACTACCCGTCGCGACTACTATGTTTTTGCGGCAGGAGAATTGTCTCCGACGAAACGCGGAACACTTCGCTGAATTCTCAAAGTTTTTACACGAATATGAAGCACTTGGTCACATGGTAGAGGTCAAAGATCCCTCATCGGCTCTCTCCGCTCAAACCGTGTACATCCCGTATCACGTGGTCATTCGCGAACACAGCACGACTACGCGTCTTCGAGTCGTCTTTATCGCGTCCGCGAAAATGGCAAACGGTAAATCTTCAAACGATCATTTACTAATCGGTCCGAAACTACAAATCGACTTAGCTGCCGTGTTGCTCCGATGGCGCCTTTATCGATACGTCTTCTGTGACGAACGGGGCATGGGGGCAGCCAAAGGGGTGCCCTGCGCTGGAGTACAACCAGGGAAAGTCGCTTTCCGCGCGCTCCGTGCACAAATCCACGGAATATTTGATTCTCTGGGCGCCAGTGCTGTAACACTCGTCCGGAACCCTCGCCCTTCCGGCTGCTCAGTATGGGAGCGGAAATCAGGGGAGGTTAATTGAAAGGGACCCACGAGTGTTCGTTTAGCGTTAACTTTAATAAAGGCCGAAGTGGCCGTGTCAAACAACAAAAAGCCGGGAATTCCGCGGTACACTTTTGTGAAGAGCAAAAGGCACGCGGCCGCCAAGTGCGGCAAAAAGGAACCGCGACGCGGAAATTCCCAATACAAAAAGACTACCGTAGAAACTAAAACTAGGAGCCGGATACAAAACGTCGGTGGTCTTAGAGTTTCAAATACAGCAAAAAAAAGAAAGATTAGTCGGGATCGCGGACGCAGGCTCGGGGGGAGCCGTTCGCGATTCTACGGCGGCGCCGGGACCTCGACGAAGCCGACCACAATTTTCGGCGCGCGAGTTCGCGGAATGAAGGTGCCCTTCGTTCGAACGCGTGGTATAGGCGTCGACGGTTACGAATCCGAGGTCGCGCTGCCGGGGCTCGACAATCGGACAATACCGGACAACGAATCGGTCGGGAGCGTGGTCAATGGTACGGGCCTCGAGAGTCCTCGTCTCCTCGGGTCGATCCGGTCGCCTAAGTCGCGGAACACGATACGGTAAGGAATACTTAGGTATTCCCGCGTTCACGCCGATCCTTTCGCACTCACACACGCTAGAAAAAACCACACAAAAGGCGTGAGTCCTACCTGGACATGGAGTGCGGCGACGAATCCACAAAATGGTGCGGGTGGCTCTTCCACAAAACGGGCACCACACAAACACACGCACAAACGAAAATAAAAGCAGACTCGCTACAACGCAACCAAAAATAAACTAAATTAAACTAAATTTACAGGGTGCGAGGAAATAACGTGGACAAAGTTCAATGCGTCCTAAAACAAAAGCGTTGCAGTGCAGCCAAATAACGTTTGTTTTATTGAATTCTCCACACTGTTTTGTGATAGTAATTATTTGTTCAGCTTTGTATTGTTTAGTTAATGTATGGTCTCAGAATGCCAAATAAACGTAGTGCTATTTTGGAGCTATTTCGTCAGGGAAAACGTCAGTGTGAAATTGTTCGTCTGCTCAATATGCCTCGACAGACGGTGTCCAAAGCGATTAACCGATTCAAAGAGCTTGGACATGATGGCGACCGTCAGGGTAGAGGAAGAAAGCGCACCGTCAACACGTCCAGGAACCGACAGATCATCCGGAAGCGAGTGCGGCGAAATCCAAGGGCCTCCATGAGAAAAATTGCACGCGAGACTGGAATGAGCGATTGGTCAGTGCGACAAATAGCCAAAAAGGAGCTTGGACTGAAGCCCTACAAACTCCAAAAATGTCAACTCCTCACGGACGAAAACAAGCGCGTGCGGCTGCAAAGATGCCGCCATCTGAAGGCCCGGGCCGCAGGTATCGGCTGGGAAACGATTCTCTTCACCGATGAGAAGTTGTTCACCGTGGAGCAAGCGCACAACCGCCAAAATGACAGATACTGGTCCGCAGAAGCCCCGGGATCGTCTGCCATCATTGAACATCGCCAAAACCCCCAGGCTCTCATGGTTTGGGGTGGAATTTGCGCCAGCGGCAAAACACCCCTGATTTTGTTGAATCAGGGAGTAAAAATCAATACAGATCAGTATCGGCGACAAGTATTGGAAAAAGTGCTTCCGTGGGCACAGCAACACTTCGGCGATCAGCATTGGACCTTCCAGCAGGACTCCGCGCCGGCCCATAGGGCAAAAACGACTCAGGAGTGGTGCAAGACCCATTTTCCGGGTTTCATCGCATCATCGGAATGGCCACCCTACTCGCCGGATCTCAATCCAATGGACTACAGCGTGTGGTCGATTTTGGAGGCTAGAGCCTGTGCTAAGCACCACAAAAGTTTGAAGTCGCTGGAGCAGTCGCTGCGTCGGGAATGGGACCGATTATCGCCGGAGGAGTTGCGGCCCATCACCGAAAATTTCAAAACACGTTTGCAACTATGTATCGACGTCAAGGGTGGCCACTTCGAAAGCACATGAATATTTTGTTACTATTAGATGTATATGATATTCTTGCTAAATATAAATTTTTCAAATTTTATGTTATAATAAAGTTATGACTGAGAATGTTTGTCCACGTTATTTCCTCGCACCCTGTAGGCTCTCCAATATCCGACCACTCTCGATACTCGCCAGGGAGTTCGGAAACCAAGATGGGCCGCTCGGTCTTCCAAATGCGGTTGGCCAGATCCTGGAAGCCCTCTGGCGTGGCTGGAGGGTGGCTTCCGCGGAGCGGCGCTGGACTCGCTGTTCCCAGGCCCGGCGTACTCGGAGGCCGGCTGCCGGTCGCCTCCAGGGCAGCTGCTGGGGTGGCGGAACCGCGACCGGTCAGCCGGGCGGCCAGCGGTAGTGGTGGACCCATCTGGCGCCTCCCTCCTCTGGGTGGAGGTCCCCACGACCGGCGGCGGCGATGCTCCGCCGTGGCGGAGCGCGAGGCAGTCGGCCGGCAAAAAAAAGGGGGAAACACGCATACCTACACTCACACATTCACGCATTTCACTCACACAAATCCCGTGTCCCGGAGGCGAGGACTCGCCGGAGCGGAGGGAGCGGTGCGCGCCAAGCGGTCTCGTAACGAGGCCAAATTTGCCTCGTTACACTTCATAGCGGACATCACGAAAATGTACCGACAGATCCTTGTAAATGCCAAGGACGTTGATTACCAATTCTGTGGCGATCTTCACCGTTGGATCCACTACGACATTTTCGGTTTTTGACCGTTACATATGGTACGGGACCCGCGCCTTATCTCGCGTTACGCGTTCTGCAACAGCTAGCAAAAGACGAAGGAGCGAAGTGTCCTCTTGCATTGGCTGTTTTTCGGGATCAAATTTACGTGGATGACTGCGCGTTCGGTGCAGACAATCCACAATTAGCGCGTCAAACTCGCGACCACGTGACGTCCATATTGCAAAAGGGCGGTTTCACCTTGCGAAAATGGGCAAGTAATTGTCCCGCATTGATCGCAGATATTGATCCTTCAGATCACGGTCTCGCGTCGAGTAAACCACTACTACCCGATGAGAATTTGAAGGTACTCGGTATCAATTGGAATTCAGAAGCGGACGCGTTCCGTTTTGACATTGGCACAAACAGTTCTCTTCCGACAACTAAATGGAGAATTCTCTCAACCATCGCGCGATTTTATGACCCGCTAGGATGGGCGACTCCCGTCGTTATTGTTGCTAAAATTTTGATGCAGCAATTATAGTTGCAGAATTGTGATTGGGACGATCCCATTCCAACCGAGCTTCACCACACTTGACTACTTATTATACCGAGCTTCCTCTCCTTTGGTCTATGATTCTCCCTCGATGGATAGCACACGAAATGCAGATTCCAAAAATAGAGCTGCACGGTTTCGCGGATGCTTCTCAATACGCTTATGCGGCAGTGGTTTATTCTCGCGTTACAGCTAACAATGGCAATGTCGTCGTATCACCGTTCGCTACAAAATCTAAAGTGGCTCCGCTCAACTCTTTCGGCATCTTTCGGCAATATCCAGTGCGAATTGCATGGGTGGACGGATTCCACTATTACTCTCGCTTGGGTTCAAAAACCCGCGTCTAGATGGAAAACATTTATCGCGAACCGCGTATCGGGAATTCACGAGCTTGTGCCACGATGCCAATGGCACCAAGTCCAGTCGGAGGACAATCCTGCCGATTGTGCGTCTCGGGGAATGAGCGTTCCGCTGTTCTTGAACCACTTATTATGGTGGTACGGTCCGCCGTGGCTTCAATCGCAATCAGCGTCATGGCCTGGCGACATACCGCCTTTCGAAATATCAGTTCTCTTGGAGGAGCGTATCGCGGTATCTCTCCATGCAATTTCGTCACCTGAACCATGGGACTTAGCCACGCGATTTTCCAGTTGGACCAAACTCCTCCGCGTGACCGCGTACATGTTGCGCTTCATTGAGCAAATTAATTCGCGTCGCTGACCTTATACATCGCCTTCGTCAATCGAAAGGGTTTCAGTGGAGACTTACTGTAGTCCAAAGGCTCTGCTCCCAATCGAAATTCACAGAGCACGAATCTTCTGGTTAAAATATATCCAGAGAATGGTCCATCCGGTGGAATTGTAGCGCTTGCAAGATAAACTTCCTCTCTCGCGACAGAGTCAATTAATTTCATTAAACCCGTATCTTGATTCGGAAGGTCTGATTCGTGATGGCAGGCGGCTTCGTCACGAGGTAATGACAGAAGAGATGAAACATTGTAACCGTCATTTTACTTTTATGTTATGTTGATGGCGACGCGACGGTTACATATTCTACTTTAATTCGGTTGCTTCTACGTTGATTTGACGTATTATGATATAGGTAATTCAAAGAGCGTGATTTAGTTAATTTAGGTAGTCGGATAATGGAAATTATTCAATGGAAGGATTCGGGCCTCCAGGTACTGGATAGCGGAGAGCTCTGATCGGTCGTTGAAGAGAGCTGGAAACGTTTTCTGGTAGAAACTTGATATATTCTGTTGTAAACCAAGACAGTATATTTGATATTCTATTTGTTACAAATTCTGGTAATGCTCGAAGGAGTCCACGAATGTGTACAAGCTTTGAGACGTTTCGTACAGTCTTCCCCCCGCGTTCGCGAACGTAACTGTCCTTGTTTAAATTGTACTTTTCGCACGGTTGCGAGTCAACTCAAATCTTACACTCACGATCATACACCGGATAAATGAGATTTCAATGGAATTGCTTGAATTATGACCAGCGGAATCGCTTGACTTAGATTTACTCAAAGTTAGTTTATAATAGATATATATACATATAATAGTACCTAGCTAGACTATAATATAGATATAAAATGAGACGCGCTTTACAGAATGGAAGATCGGCCGAATTCGCTTTAAACAGACCTTGAGAACTTGGCTTTAAATGTAAAATTTAATTTTAATGGCTTGAACAAAGAACCCAATTACTAGTGTGCAATGGCGCGTGGACACGTCTGAGGATCCACCCGCGATTGCACACTAATTTCCCTCCCTGTGACTTCTACAATCAAAAATGCGATACCGCGTTCGACGATGAATACCCAGACAAGAAATGGTTGTTGGAATCACTACTTTATGCAATCGCACGATTGAGGATCTGTCGCAGCACCCTCGCACTCGGCCGAATAATCGGAGGAGGAGTTTGGGTGGAGACGCCACAAGGCCTCAATTAGGTTGTGACACCGAGGAGTTCACCTGAGGCACGAACGTGGGCTCAAAGTGTTCTCTGATGCCGGACGCCTGATTTCGACTGTGTACAATCCAATCGTGAATTCGTGATACGCAAGGTGCAGTAACACTCGGGTCGATCCTGCCGAGCAATTCGGCGAAGATCAAGTGGTGCCTGCACTGCTATTTCACTCGATCAATTGAGAATAACCAGAAGATGCCGGCAGGCACGAATCGTGGACTAAGCGGCACTTCGGTTTGAATCGGTGAAATTTAATATACCGCGGTGCTACCAAGCAGAGCGATTACCGTGCCACACGATCGTATCCACCTCTTCACAAAGCATTCGAGGACACGATCAAATGCCACAGATGCCACGATCAAATGCCGGCAGAAATTGTGATAATGGCTCACAATCGGGTCCACGTCTCAGAAGGGCACACAGGGTCGGGCAGAAGTTACGGCAGGACACTTTGCGTGGGCCGAGCGATACTTCGACTGCCTGTATGAGCCTGGGAGCTGAGTTAAGATGTACGAGGATTATCAGATCTCAGTCGTTCTCGGATTCTGTGGTTTTGCTACGCGAGAATCTACCAGTAGTAGTGACTCGCAACAACACTTACTTACCGTTTCTTTCCACTCAGCGAAAATGGATACTCTATAAATTTACCTCTCGTTACGATGTTGAAATTTGATTTAAAATTGATTATGACTGCTACGCTATACACGCCAGATAAACGCAAGAAAAGAGAATCGCGTTCTAGCTGTGCCACGGCGCGGTTTGTGCTCGTGACTCCTCGGTTTGAGGCGCATATATAACGAGGGTAAGTTAGGCAGTTTGACTAAGTTACCAGGTCGGTTTGACCACTTAATTATACACCGGTTTTCGCTGAACGGAATTGGAAACGCGTGTTACCTGATCCGCTTCCAGACGTGGAGTACCTCTTGTCGAACGAGCATCGATCTCCTTCAATCCATATCGAGTGGGGATCGATGCGCACGCATATTTAATTAGTGAGGCGATTCTCCTAAGTTCCTTCGCACGCGACAGAGGACCGCGGATCCTTACGGTGGTACGGGAATCCGTCACGCCTACACATCGGTCACACACGGCCGTTCGTACGCCGTTTCTTTATATGTAACCAGCACGGTTACAACATCCTATTGCCCTTGCATCTCATCCGTTGGTTTCCCTATTGATAGACCATCTCCATAGGAAATGGTTGCATGCAGGCCCTCAATTAACGTTGTCGAAATTGAGGCAAGAGTTCTGGCTCATATGAGCGCGTCCTACGGTTCGCGAAGTATTATACAAATGCGTAACGTGCACGCGACAACGCGTGATAATTCCGTCTGAATTAATGGGAGATCTTCTGTCAGCACGCGTTACTCACGCAGAAAGAGCTTTTATACATTGCGGCGTGGACCATGCGGGCCCAGTCTTGGTTCCAACAAGTCCTGGTCGTGAACATAAATCGGTGAAAGCGTGTGTTGCATTATTCATATGCATGACAACTCGCGCGGTGCATATCGAACTAGTAGGGTCTTATTCAGCTAATGCGTTTCTCGCGTGTTATGATCGGTTTGTCTCTCGTCGCGGTTTGCCCGTCGCTCTGTTAGCGATAATGGAATGACGTTCCAAGAGGCCGATAGAGAAATGACTACAGCGTCCAGAGCTACAAAACGCGATCCGAATTTTCTTAATAAGATTGCGGGTGATCAGGTCACATGGAAATTTATCCCTCCTTCCGCTCTGCACTTCGGTGGACTGTGGGAGGCCGGAATTCGAAGTATGAAGCAACACTTGAAACGTGTCATCGGCTCTCACACCCTCACTTTTGAGGAATTTACTACGGTATTGTGTCGAATCGAGGCATGCATGACTTCACGTCCATTAGCTCCATTTTCGGATAATCTGGACGATTATACGGCGCCTGAGGCAGGGTCACTAAGAAGGAGAGTCACCGACGGAACAGCTGTGATAGCGAAGCCGATATCTTTATCGGCTTCGCTATCACAGCTGTTCCGTCGGTGACTCTCCTCGATGTACACGATACACGTCTGACTCGCTGGCAATTATTAAAGAAACTCTCCGAAAGTATATGGAAGGCGTGGTCGACTGATTACATTCACACGCTGCAACAACGCACAAAATGGCGCACCGCGAACAATCTCGCGAAGGTCGGTCGGATTGTCCTTCGAAACCCGCTTGCCCCTCCGTGCAAATGGGAACTCGCGCGAATTATAAAGTGCCATCCGGGAGCGAATAATGTAATCCATGTTGTTACCGTCAAAACGGCGAGCTCGGAGTTCAAACGGCCAATTGTAAAGCTATGCTGTCTTCCAGTGGAGATAAACGAATGCGAGACCAGCGAACCCGGGAATACTAGCGAGTCACAGCCGCCGACTCGCTTTGTCACGGCGGACGGCGGTCATTGGATTAAGTGTTTAAATGTAAGCTGAACTTCGCAGCACCCTCTTGGTGTTATTGTTTTGTTGCGTCGTCGGATGCGTACATCCGAGGCGGGCGGTATGTTAAGGTTTAAGCTTCTAAATAGTACGACAATTAGGTTAAGATTTAAGTTTATTGATTAATTTCATTTAAATTAAGTAGCTCATTTGACTAATTAACTCGTCAGTTAAGGACGCGACAAAACTGCGATCGTGGCGCCCGTTGGTGAGCAATACACGTGTTTTACTTACTTCTAAGAACGCGCCTATCGCTTATTCTACCACTCACATTGTCACGGTAATACACGTTTCGTCTTCAACGTATCGCGGGGAAACGCACGTCTCTCGAGAATTCAACCGCGGGAGCGGAATCAATAAAGTGAATCGTGTTACAATTGAGTGAATCATTTCTTCTTTACTGAATTAAAATTTTCACAAATTTCCTGCATATCCTTGTCAGGATAGTTCCGGTTTAAATTTAAATAGCTTTAACGCTAAATTTTAGTAATATCGTTCCGGCGATACGAGGTCGACAGGTGCTGCCATCAGTATCGGCCGTGGCCGATCACCGCACGAGAACGAGGTGCCGCCATTGTCCCTCGACCCTCGTGCGTACTAGAGAACGACAGTGTGTTTTATCCTGTATTCGTTTGCAATAAATATCGTTAGTGTAACAGTAGCCCTCGTGTCTCGTTTAATATCCATAGCCACACTCTGCTAACAGGTTATGGGCCCAGGGTACTGAAATTAGTGTGTTAAAAAACTGCAAGAACACGTGAAAAAGGGCTACGAACTATTTTCCTTTTTCTTTGAGGTTAGTGTAACGCGTCGCATCGTGGGACGAAAGATAAACACGATGAATACTTCGAGCATTGCCAGAATCGAAACCTTAAATAAAGAAAATTACGATACTTGGAAGATGCAAATGGAAGCATGGCTGATAAAGAATGACGCATGGGGATATGTAATTGGCACGAACATGCGGCCAACCGGCGACAACGGTCGTCGTACACGCGTGGAATAATGCCGACAGCAAGGCAAAATCCGATCTGATTCTGTCGATCCATCCCTCCGAATTAAAACAAGTAAAGGGATGCGCCACGTCTCGCGAAGTATGGCTAAGACTGGAAACAATATATCAGTCAAGAGGGCCTGCTCGTAAAGCGACTCTATTGAAACAGCTTTTACTTCAACGGATGGAAGATAGTGACGACATACGCGAACACGTGCGGAAATTTTTCGACACGATCGACAAATTAAGTGAAACGGACGTTGAAATAAACGCGGATTTGCAAGCCATAATGTTGCTCTACAGTCTACCCCCGACTTTCGAAAACTTCAGGTGCGCGATCGAATCTCGCGATGATTTGCCGTCACCGGAAAATCTTCGAGTAAAAGTTGTCGAAGAGAGTGACGCTCTAAAAAACGACGCTCGTGTTTCGAATCAAAATGCGATGGTCGCGAATAAACGCTGGAATCAAAGAAAGGGAAAGACTGGAAACGATGAAAACAAAGCTGGAAAAGAAGAATTCAAATATCGATGTCGAGAAATCGGCCATAAGAGTGTCGACTGCAAGAAGAAGTACGGAAACGCCCGACCGTCAGCGAAGAAGGCCGAAAATGTAATTTTGTGCGCGATAGAACATTTCGCGGAAACGAACGAACATGGGCCTATGCGGGCGGAAGATTACGCGTCTTGTCGGAAGTGGTGCGTGGACAGTGGCGCGACGTCGCACCTGTGCAACGAACTAAATGACTTCGCAAATATAGACAATTCGAAGTGCGGAAAATTAAATCTCCCGAGTAATAACTTCACGGAAATTGCAGCCAAGGGAGCGGTCGCGTTTACCACGGAAGTTGACGGAGGAATGAAAAACGTCAATCTAACGAACGTGTTATACGTCCCTGACCTTCGCACGAATTTGCTATCCGTTTCGAAAATGACGGACAAGGGCTGCAACGTGCTTTTTACCAAGGATCGCGCCACGGTCCCGGCAACGATGGAAATATTAAGGTAATAGCGGATCGAATTGGTGATCTATATTACGTACGCGAATTTAAAAGAGAAGAATGTCGAAATGTTTCGAATACTACGCGTGACGCGGAAAGACAGTTAGAAACATTGAGAACGTGGCACCGGCGTTTGGGGCATATTAACGTGCAGGACTTGTGCGCGGCCGATCGGAGCAAAGCAATAATCGGCGTGAACCTAAAAGGTTGTCAAAGCCAATTGGATTGTGAAATCTGCTATCGCGGAAAAATGACTAGGGCCCCATTCCCAAAGAAGTCAGATAGAAAGACGGAAATTTTGGACGTCGTTCACAGCGATCTCTGTGGTCCCATGCGAATCGAATCAAAAAGCGGAGCAAGGTACTTCATGACCTTCATCGATGACAATTCGCGATGGTGCGAAATCTATTTTCTAAAGCAGAAAAGCGAAGCCTTCGAAGCTTTTAAAACCTTCAAGGCACTTGTAGAAAATCAGAAGGAAAGAAAACTGAAGTATCTTCAATCCGACAATGGAACCGAATATCTCTCTAGAGAATTCGACAAATATTTAAAAGGACGTGGGATTCAACGAAGACTCACAATAGCCTACAATCCGGAACAGAACGGAATAGCGGAAAGGAAAAACAGAACTCTTCTGGAAATGGCGAGATGTCTTCTGATTCAATCAGGATTGCCACCATCGTTTTGGGCTGAAGCGATCGCAACCGCCAATTATATTCGGAACCGATGTCCAACCAAGAGCCTAGATGGACGGACCCCATACGAAGCATGGACCGGAAAGGCACCGAACGTAAGTCACTTTCGGGAATTTGGTTGTAAGGTTTTTATTTTGGACAGAGACTCGAAGAAAGGAAAGCTAGAAGAACGTGGGAAAAGAGGTATACTCCTGGGTTACTCGGATCAATCTAAGGGCTATAGGATATGGATCCCCGAGGAAAGAAAGATTCAAATTTCGCGCGACGTCAAGTTCCTAAAATCGATGGAAGCTCCTTCGGAAAATCTCTACAAAGATTTTCTTCCAAAACGATTTCAGGAGAAGTCCGACGAAGCCTCTCCTCAGGTCATTGACTTCGAAGTCGAACTCACCAATGTTCCTCCTGTCGAAGGACAGGCATACGAGGACGAAGAGAACGAGAACGAAGAGAACGAGAACGAAGAGAACGAGAACGAAGACGAAGACGAGGACGAGGACGAGGTTGAGGAGAGCAACAGGCAAGACGGAAACGAGAATACGTCGGCTCAACCAAGTCCTGGTCCTGGAAGACCACGGAAAATTCGGACAGGGGCTCCAGGCAGACCAAAGAAGATGTATCATCCGCCAATCAACGAAGCCAGGTACGTGGAATTGCACGAAGCTTCTAATGCAGAAATTCCCGTTAAACAGGCGATGTCCGGTCCGGACTTCGAAGCCTGGCTTTTAGCCATGGCTGATGAAGTAAAGTCGATTTTAAAAAACGACACTTGGCAGCTCACAGAACATCCCAGTGATCGGAAGATTATCGGAAGCCGCGTGGCTTTAAGAAACAAATGTAAACCTGACGGATCCCTCGAAAGAAGAAAGGCACGTATCGTTGCTCGAGGTTTCACTCAGCAACCTGGGATACACTTCAACCAGACGTTCGCCCCCGTGGCCCGGTTTAGCTCCATTCGCATGTTAGTCGCTCTCACAGCGAGCTATGGAATGACGATGAAGCAAATCGACGTGACGACGGCGTACTTGAACGGAACGATTGGAGAGGAAGTATTTATGGAACCTCCAGAGTTTCTTATGGAAGCCTTGAAGATCATCGTCCGAAGAGAGAAGAAGAACAGCGAAACGAGGCTCAAGGCAGAGATGACACTCAAGGAGATGGAAACCGGTGACAAAGTATGTCTCCTGAAGAAATCTCTGTACGGCCTGCGTCAAGCTGGAAGAAATTGGCACGGAAAGTTAAACAATGTTTTAACGAAGGCCGGGGCAGTTGCAAGCAACCCAGACCCCTGTGTGTACCACTTAGGACGAGGGGAAGATACGGTTTTAGTAGCCGTGTACGTAGACGACGTCCTAGTCGCTTGTCGTGACGAAGAAAAAATCAAAAAATTGAAAAGACACCTTTCGAAGGAGTTTGAATTGAGGGACCTCGGCGAACCCAAGTATTGTCTTGGAATTGAATTCTCATGAAATGGAAGTGATATCGCCATGCATCAGAGAGGGTACATCAGGGATCTGCTGGAACGCTTCGGAATGGCGGACTCGAACCCTGTCAGTACTCCCATGGACGTCAACGTGAAGTTGGCGAAGCTGAATCAGGATCCCGACGAAGAAGAGAAGAAGCTGCTGTTTCGAGAGCTGGTGGGTGGACTGATGTACCTGGCCGTGGCCACAAGACTCGATATAGCTCACGCGGTCAGCGCCTTAAGCCAATTCTGTACATCATTCGGTAGAATCCATTGGACAACAGCAAAGCGCGTGTTGCGCTACTTGAAGGGCTCGGCTGATCAAGGACTTACTTTCAGACCAGGAACGGAATCTCTAAAGGGCTATGTCGATGCCGACTGGGCAAACTGCCAAATGGATAGACGCTCATGCACCGGGTACGTCTTCATGTTGAGCGGCGGACCTGTTTCTTGGGAATCGAAGAAACAGAAGACAGTTGCACTGTCCTCTACGGAAGCGGAATACATGGGACTGGCTGAGGCCGCCAAGGAAACCATGCACCTTCGTGGATTTCTGACAGAACTTGAATTTGAGAACCTGGCTGACACGAGAGTTCTGAACGACAACCTGGGAGCCCAAAGACTCGCTGAAAATCCCACTTTCCACGCTCGAAGTAAGCACATTGATGTGCGACATCACTTCGTTCGTGAGGCATTGCAGAGGGGACAGCTGAAGTTGCAGCACACCCGGACGGAAGATATAGCTGCTGACATGCTGACAAAGAGGTTGCCGGGACCAAAACATCAACGCTGCTTGGAAATTCTCGGCTTTACAACCGTGAGGTCACTTACAGGAAGTCGACCTCATCTCGAGGGGAAGTTTTAGTAATATCGTTTCCGGCGATACGAGGTCGACAGGTGCTGCCATCAGTATCGGCTGTGGCCGATCACCGCACGAGAACGAGATGCCGCCATTGTCTCTCGACCCTCGTGCGTACTAGAGAACGACAGTGTGTTTTATCCTATATTCGTTTGCAATAAATATCGTTAGTGTAACAGTAGCCCTCGTGTCTCGTTTGATATCCACAGTCACGCTCTGTTAACACTAAACAAGTTGCAAAAAATTGTAATCTTTCTGAAGTCATTAATGTATCAGCAAAAACAAAATCACGCATTAAATAAACATGCATTAATAATATATGTTTGTGTTTGTAATTTGTTTTACTTTACAAAAAATTTAGGGCCCTAAATGGTGGTCTTGCACCCAGGCCCCTTTATAGAGAAGGTCGGCTCTGCTGGTAGCTTACAAGCTCGCTTTACGGCAATATTCTCTATCACTGGCACTAGAAATGTCCATAGCATTCAGTGTTGGGCAATATTTAAATAAATAATTATTTAAATAAAAATTTAAATAATGAGTTATTTTTTATTTGGATATTCAAATAAAAAGCAAAATTAATTATTTATTATTTGAGTAAGTCTAAATAAATTATTTAAAATAATGAAGTTAATTGTTATTTGCAAATACAATTTCAGTTATTGCTTGTCAATTATTACTTATTATTTATAGTCATTAAACTTTCTTTCCAACTGTCCTCAACAACGATATTAATATTAATGTATCGTCTGTTGTGCATTATTTAAGAAACTTTAGTTTGTTTACGTTAGATAAGTTAAACCGACCTTTAGATAACTCGCAACAGTTTACAGAATAATAGGTGGTTGGCATTTGTTCCTATATAGCAACTTTCATGACTCCTTTATTTCAAGAAGGCTGTGACCAAAAGGTTTGCAAAATTACGCGATACCAAAGATATCCCGCTACTTCAAGTTTCAGGAACAGTAAAACTGAAAAGTTCTTAGATTTTGATGTAGTAAATAAAGTTGTAAATATCTGAAGCTGCATCAGTACATCTAATAGCACAATATTTCCAAGATCCGAACACGAAATTATAAAGTGTCTGGATGCGTACCCGGCAATAAAATGTATATTTGTAAAATATAATACGCTTATACCATCGTCGGCTCCAGTCGAGCGGATATTTTCTTTGGCAAATATGACCAATATGCCAAGGTCGAACAAACTTTCGGACAGTATGTTCGAAAAAAGAATAGTTTCAAAGGCAAACATGAACTACGAACTATCTATTGGAAAAGCAAATTAGTACAAAAAATAGTTGCATTTATATAAATATTATACATACAGGTAATAACGGATATTAATTTCGTGACGTTTGCATTGTGTGTACAAACTACAAGAAATAAGATAAGACCAAAAACTATTTATTTGTTTTCCACCTAAATCTAAATAAAAAATAATCTTTCATTTGAAAATAAGAAATAATAAATAGATCGCTTCTGTCATTATTTAAATTACTTTTATTTAAATAAAAACTTTAGTTGTTATTTGCAATTACAATCACACATTTATTTATTATTTATTATTTATTATTTAAATACAAATTTGCCCAACTCTGATAGCATTATGTCAATATCAAAAACAAAAGTTTTATGCAAAACCTTTTTATTTTAAATATGGTACGTATGGAATGTAAGGATTTTTCTTTTAATTAATAAACGAATATGAGTAAAAAGTTAGTAATTCGATTAAAGATCAATTAAATATTCTGTAATGTTGTATGAATTTATATTATAAATATATATTATAAAATATAAATAAACTACAAAAGTTTGACAATGGAAATATTTAAAATATTATGTACAAAACCGTTTTACAAATACACCAGACATTGTTTACAATTCATTGGTAATTTATAAAATTAAATATGAAACTTCAGTCCTCATCTAAATCTGTTATAGGTATTCCAGCACATTCACTATGTTTTATACCAAAAGAGTACATAGGTGGTCGTCTTCCTGTATCATATTGTGGATAATATGGCGTTGGACCAATATCTGCTTCTGCTCTCTGATATCTCCATTTTATACTAAATGATGGTGAACTACGTTTTACAAGATCAGTCCGTATATTTGAATAAGCTGCTGGTCCTGGACCAATCTGTTCTTCATGTACTTTATGAGGACCAGCTCTATAATGTTAAAATATTATATATTTTTTAATTGCTTTTGCTCTTTTTAATTTTTATTTAAGATAAGCGCCAGTATAAAAGACACGTCCAGGTCAAATGAAAACCCGAAATATGGTTCAGTCTTTCAATATGAGTGTAGAGTTCGTCTTCAGACTGACTTGACAAAAAAACTTGTGCGTTCAGTTCCAAAGCTGAAGTATCAACTTTTGGCATAATTTGTAAAAACATATTTTCCTTCCACAAATTACAGGTAGGTAACGATTATTGCAAGTAACGAATTCCAGAAATTTATCGTATTTGTATTTCTACCTTAAAATACTAATTTAATTTAAAGGAATTACACAATCAAAATTTGTAAATCTACCTATCTGTACGTATGTTATTAATATGTTAGTAGTGTGACATTCGGGGTATGGGGGAAGCCAAAGGACACCCTGCGCCGGAGTGGCCTTGGGCGCCAGTGCTTTCGCACTCGTTCGGGAACCTCACCCTTCCGAGTGCTTAGTAAGTGAGCGGAATTCAGGGGAGGTCAAAGGAAAAGTGACCCAGGAACGTTTCTGACGATGTCGTTTTGTTAATATATAAATGTTTATTGGTCTTACAGTGTGAGTTTTAAGTATAACATAAGTTTAAGGTACAAAATAATTCTGAAAAAAAAAAAAAAATACAACCGATTTCGGAATGCACTAAAAAGAATGAAATAATTTTAGTTTATATTTCGGAGACGGCGCAAAATTAAAAATTGTGTAAATAAAAGATGTTGCTGATTACGATTTAATTGGGGTATGATGGCCTTGGAACTGAATGCGTAGAAAGAGAAAAATATTTTCATGTGAAGATATGTAAAATGACTAAAGAATTTTGGCATATTTTCAATGTAGAAAATTTTTAATATTGCGCCGTCTCCGAAATATAAATTAAAATTAGTTCTTTCTTTTTAGTGCATTCTGAAGTCGGTTGTATTTTTTCTTCAAAAATTATTTTATTTCACATTTTTTAGTGGCGATCCGTGCATTCCTAGCAGAGAAACATCAAAGAATAGGAATTATGCAATAAGACTGGTTATTAGTAACAAAGGGTAGGAGAGCCAAGGGAAAGGCAGGGAAGGGAAGGAGGGCGAAGAGAAGGTCAGGGAGGGGAAGGGAAGCGAAGCGAAGGGAAGTGAAGGGAATGTTGCAAAAGGGATCATCGGGGAAACATCTCCGTCCACAAAATGAAATACTAGGTTTCATCGATATCAGGCTGAATATCCGTGAAATAGTACGTTTCTACCAGTAAACACGGGGAAAAATCGAAAAAATGCATTATGTCTTTGTCGCGCGATCAACTGGGAATCATACTCTACAACATCCAACAAGTTTCGATCCGATTGGTCAATCTATCATGGAGTAGTCGGTAACCATGCATGAGGTGGACGAAACAGTACGATGGTACGCAATGAAATGAGGGTAAACAATGATAAAATGCAAAATATTTTTATACGCCACCAACTGGGAGTCATACCCTACAAGATGCAAAAGGTTTCGTTCCGATTGGTCAATCCATCTCAGAGCAACCGGCCGACATACATGACGTGAACGAAACAGTACTCTTAATTTTGTAATAATTTTCAACAAAACAGGGTAAAGCAGGGTAAACAATGATAAAATCCAAAATGTGTTTTATCCCGATTCTAGTGGAAGTCATATCCTACAAGATGCAAAGGTTTCGATCGCATTGGTCCATCCATCTCGGTGTAATCGGTGACCATACGTAGCATGAACGAAACTGCATTTTTTGCAACAAAAAAGGGGTAAACAATGACAAAATGCAAAATGTTTTTTTACGGGATCAACTGGGAGACATACTTTACAAGATTCAAAATGTTTCGCTCCAATTGGTCCACCCCTCTCGACGTAATCGGCAAACATACATAAAAATAAAAAAAATTTTGGAAGAAAAATATAACCGACTTCGGAATGCACTAAAAAGAATGAAATAATTTTATAGCATTAAACAACTATTTATAGTAATTAACTTTACATAAAGTCGATAATGTATTCACAGATTTGGAAAAACGTACAACCAATTTTTTAACCGACTTCGAAAAAGAAGGAGGTTATTCAATTCGACATGTATATTTATAAGACTAGTATTCTATCCCGGAGGGCAATCACTAACAACCGACCAATTTGTTTCTCTGTAATTAGAGGTTATGTTTTATTAGATGCTTTATAACTATTTACAACTATTTACAACTCACCTGTAATTAGAGAAACGACAATTAAAGTCTATTGTTCGCTCTCCTTATTACTAGGTCTACTTATTTCTAGCTTATTTCTAACTTATTTCTAATTTATTTGCTCCTGTCTTATATCCCCACGTGCTCTCTATCTTCTCTCTCTCTAATGTCGGCCCGTTCAACTGGTGCGCTGGGCATGCGAGGCGGTTCAATTTAAAGAAAATATACATATTTTCTTTACATATTTTTTTTTTTTATTTTTTATTTTTTTTTATGTATGTTCCACGATTACGCCGAGATGAATTGACCAATCGGAACGAAACCTTTTGCATCTTCTAGGGTATGCCTCCCAGTTGGTCCCGTATAAAAAACATTTTGCATTTTATCATCGTGTACCCCTTTTTTATTGCATAGAAGCGTACTGTTTCGTCCACGTCATGTATGGTCACCGATTACCCCATGATGGATTGACCAATCGGATCGAAACTTGTTGGATCTTGTAGAGTATGACTTCCAGTTGGTCCAGCAACAAACATATTATGCATTTTTTCGTTTTTTCCCACGTTTATTGCAAAAACCGTACTATTTCACGTATAATCGGCCTAATATCGATGAAGCCTAGTATTACATTTTGCGACCGGAGATGTTTCCACGATGATCCCATTTGCAACATTCTCTTCACTTCCCTGCCCTTCCCTCCACTACCCTGCCCTTCCCAATCCTTCCCTTCCCATCCCTTTGTTGAACTCTTCAAGGAACGCTCCAATCGCCACTAAAAAATGTGAAATAAAAAAATTTTTGGAAAAAAAATACAACCGACTACGGAATGCACTAAAAAGGACGAAAATAATTTCAATTTATACATATTTCGGAGACGGCGCAAAATTAAAAATTTTCTACATTGGAAATTGTCAAAATTCTTTAATCCTTTTACATATTTTCACATTAGCAACATCTTTCATTTACACAATTTTTAATTTTGCGCCGTCTCCGAAATATGTATAAGTTAAAATTATTTTCGTCCTTTTTAGTGGATTCCGAAGTCGGTTGTATTTTTTTTCCAAAAATTTTTTTATTCCGATCCTTTCGGTGAATCGAACACCCCTAATGCAAACGTGACTTTGGATTTTTTTTTTTTTGAGGGCGGAAAATAATTTACGTTAAGCCGCTTACGATACAGCTACTTTAATTTCGACCTTTCGAGCGTTTCTGAACAGTAATGGTCGCATCATAAACCTTGTTATCGTAGCGATGGAAAAACTTGTTAATATACTTTTTTTCGCTTTAACGATGATGAAATTTATGCTTGAATAATTGCTAATACAATTTGAAACGATTTTTAAATCCCTATTTTGTGAGATATTTAATTTATCTTCACATTTATGTATAAATTTCGTTTTATAAATATATGCATAGAAGATAAAAATGTAAGAAAATAAATGAGGAAATAATCTTGGATGAAGTAAAAATTCATCTTTGACATCTCATGTTATTTAAGTTTAAAAAAATTATATAGTATTTTAATAAAACACGAAATGTCTTTGCTCAAAAAACGAAAAGAAGATATTGAGGTAGAAGATTCTTTTATGGTATTTAAAGACAGGTTTAATATTTTACACTGAATACCAGTATGAAAAATAAGACAAATCGTTATGGAACAACCTGATAAATCTTAAATTCACATACGTACATGGAAAAGGCACCTTGAGCCGTTTTGTCAGGAATTTTAGGCCCTATACATGAAGGTAAATTGTATGCATTCGGACCGGGACCGCTGTCACTAATTCTGTGTTTACTTCTTGATTTAATACTGTAGGCAGGAGGTCTGAGGTTGTGATTCATTGGTGGACATAATTCTGGATAATGTGCTCCAGGTCCTGGTCCTAAATCTCTTACTAAATATTTTATTAAAAATAAATACTTGTGAATAAATGATATGAATTTTTTTTTCTTCTAGTAACTTAATAATAACAGGATCAGTGGTAATAGTAGTATTTTATTATGTCTCTTTACGGTTTTATAAATTTCCTTCTCTTTCCATTCATTTATATATTATCCAAAGACAAAAACTAATTTCTATTAATTATAACTAAATTTATTTATACAACAACAATAATAACAAGAAGCTGTATAATATATCCGCATACCCCCGTTATCCTACACCCCTCCTCTACTCCATCCTTTGTCTATTTTCTCCATAAAGTGTATTTTCAAGACATAGTTATCTTCAGTCGTCTTTCTATTCATTTCTCTTTATCTCTCTACCCTGTTCCTGTTTTTCTTTCTATTCATTTAATTCGTCTGTCTCGTCCTCTGACTGTTTTCCATAGCTAACTCTTACTCTTTTCTCTGCTTCCCTCGCTTTCTTTATTTTTCTTCTAATTCACCAGTCCTTTATTTCTTGAAGGTTTAAACCCTTCTTAACTTTTTTCCCCTCTTAAGGCATTGGCTACACCGAGAGCAGTAAGCGGTAAGTATCAATGTTGGCATTTTTAGAGAAGATTTTATCAATTACTTTTCGACTGTCTTGTTATAAAATTGTCTGCATTGAATTGAGAAGATTAATACTTCCGTATTAAATTTATTTTTCAAACTCATCCTTAATGTTTACAGGTTGGATGTGTTCTAAAATAAATAAACATTATTGAAAGCAGAACGGTAACAAACTTCTTCCCTCTTTGACGTTTAACGCTGCTGCGTTGCCCTTCAGTCCTAAACTGAACAAATCTGTAGGTTTGAAATATTTTATTAAATTATATATTTATACTTTGACGCGAATCGCTTTATCGCTTTATTACTTTGTCGCTTTCCACTCTCACTGTGGTCAATGTCGGAGAAGTCGTCTCAAATTAATGTGGAAAAACCCTTAATTAATGTAGAAAAATATGTTCCTAAAGCTACTACAGATCAATATTCCACCTTTAACCCCTGTTAGTGCCGACATAAAAAATTGTTAACAAAATTAATTTAAGGTTTTGTGTATACTGCAAAATTAACTAATTTTTCTATTACCATTGTCATTTGAAAGGCTATTTAAAAGAAAGTTAAAGTATCATAATATAAAATATTGAACGTCAAAGTTACAAGTGCGAAAACACCAGTCATTAAATAATGACAAATGCAAAAGGACATATCGTCGTTGACACTAAAACTGTTAATTATTATTATAGTTATAACCCAATGTTTGATTGTGCGTCTATCAGGTAGCTTAGACAGTTGAAAGCACTTGAAGCAGATATTTAGTGGAATTTCCCAAAACATCTCGGTGATGGTTAAAATAGTATATGTTGACAGATATGACTCCGTTTAGCATAAAATAAATGACTAGTTAACTCTCACTACGCGTGACAACACCATGCGTCGCTGCAAGGCGAATCGTCCCACCCGTATCGCTAGGTTGCACTTACATGTGCGATGTTTAGTAGCCAGTGCTTAACAGTACACAATTTCAGTCATACTTCACAGTCCGGTCTATGTGATTTTGCTATTATTCGTAGCAAAAAAACCTATACAAACGTTACAAAGATACGAAAAGGAAGCAGAAAGAGTTCGTAGTATTTTTCGAGACCGCATAAACATATGTTCATGCTCCGCTATGTGCATCGCGGAAATAAACCATAATAAAACAAATGAAAATTATTATTTAGCTTTGTCCGCGTCCCCGAAGCTACTAAATTAATCGCACCATTTGTTAAACGATCCGCAGTCCCGAACGCGACGACGAACCCTCATAAGTAGGGGCCATTCCATGCGAAATCGGACACTTTTCGGAGCACTGTTTCCGATTTTGCTCAAATTTAGATATGTTGTAGTTTTTAGTGATATATTATCATATCTCGAAGGATTTTTCAAAATTTTGAAAATTGTAGACTTTACAGCTGTTGAAAGTATAGGGCTCACATTTTTTCAATAAATTATAACTCCTAAAGTAACAAACTGATCAAAACGCGCGTTTGGGTGCTTATAGTGAAGACATGGGAGTATCTAATAAAAATTATTTCAGTTAAAAAAAAAATTTTTTTAACCGTTTATTTTGCAATTGTTTTAAACAAATGCAATTTTATAGTAGTGGGGAAATGTTTAAAAATCTGAAAAAATTTGAGAATATAGCCCCGTTCGTCCCCTTTACGGAGCAGTCTTCAGAAATATGGACACTTTAAAATTGGCCATACGAAAATTGTTTGAATGGAACGGTGCGTCAGGGTACGCCGGCTCGAGCGGCCGAGTCGCGCGGTGCTAGCAGCGGCCAGCGGCTATACCTGCTATTGTCAATCGAGTATGGGTTCGCTACAAGGTCTAGCAGTTATTGGAAACTCACTCTTTGTCAATGATACTTATTGTTATACACAATGAAGTTGTCATTGTTCAATGGAAACCGCGAGAAGGTGGTGAGTATTCTTCCATCGGGAGAGGATGGGTTGGGATTGGATTAGGTTAAGGGATCTATTGCTTGCATTTATGTGTGTCTAATTATATATATAAACCATTGATTTTGTAATTACTTAATTAATAATGGCTACAACTTTTGATTTTTCACTGGATGAATAAATTTTAGCAGTTAAATGTGCTACCGTATCAGTCGGTATAAATGCATGAAAATTTCGTGTTCCAGAAATTGTTTTTGCAAGTCCACGTCTTTCATGTAAAAAGTCGGAGTGATTATTATAGTCCTCTATTGAACTAAATTGGAAATTAATGTTTTTAATATTGTCGTTTGCCCAATCAAATAGTTTTTGTGGCGTTGTTATTTGATTTTCTAATGGTCTTTGCAAGCTGGCTCGTGCAGCAAGACGCTTTAAAGAGCCGCCAATACCATCACATGCATTTTTTCCATGCGACGTTGCAAAAAAGTGCCACTCAGCATTGATACCAAAATCTTCAAAATGAAAGCTAAGATTTAATAAGTTATGCTTGTTTTTATATTGCGATGCAGCTCCGTCAGAAAAATATGTTATTTTCTTCATACTGGTGCCATGTTTTTCTTTCAAAAATTCAATCAGCTTCATCTGATATAAATGAACAGCAATACTGTTATGTTCGTGGCAATCAGAAATAATTACAAAATTGTCATTTTGTAGACCATTATCTGATCGATAGTATGCAATAAACGTGTGTATTGTAGCCTGTTTGTTAGACCAATGATAACTTTGAATTTCGTCCTGAATAACAAATGAATAATTTTCCGCAAAATCTCCGACGACAACAAACTCATCGGGTCCTAAATTTTCTTTGCAGTGTTTAAAATAATTACTTTGATTTTTCGCAATAAAATCGTGGATTTGTAATTTTGTCAATCGCGTTTCCATCTCATCCAGAAATTCTGCTGTACTATATTGTACGCATTCTAAGATGGACCTGTCAGTGTTTGTCCATTGATTGCATGAAATAGATACAACGCCAACTTTTTCCAATATATTTCGTAATTCTGAACGAATTGGTCCATACCCTGGACAATGTTTGCAATTATTTAAATTGCAATCCTCGGTGGACACATTGCAGCGCATGCGTAATAGCATCTCTTTATACGTATAACAAAAACTAGAGGATGGAGGTAATAACTTTTGTAGTTTGGCACCAGCAAGCAGTAATTTCACATTCTGATGTAGAACACATACGCATACAGAATGTGTTCCACTACTTCCTGCCAATACACACTCTTCAGGACGAAGTTCAGCGAATTTACTAAATCCAACTTGTATCGATGGATTTTGCTCTTTAAAAAATACATACAATTCTTTAATATTATTTAGCAGTAGACGTTTTTGTGCATGTATTTTCAAACCATCTTTTTTTATAGAAACATAGTCCTTTTTTCCGGGCATTATTCTGCTTATTTCATCACTCAAATAAAATGACTCCACCATGCTCTTTGTAGAATCATGTAATGACGCCCCTTTCCTTTTTTCAGGGTACGACAATATACCTTTGTCCTGGTGCAATTGCTTTGCTGTAGTTGCCATGTGTTTGGTGCATCCTACTGCAGACATCATTTCTCTAATACTCCACGATTTAGGTAGAACGGTTAAAAGATGTAACTGCTCCTCGTAGTTCGTTAATTCACCATACTTCTGTTTTAATTCCGGTACGACTTCTTCATAGAAAGAATTATCCTCCTCAGAAAGATTGTCTATTAATTTTCGCTTTACTGTGTTATGCACTGAATCTAGTTTTTGTGTCGCTATTTCACGCGATGACAAATGAATTGAAGTAATTGGCGACTGATTTAAAACACTAATAGTTTTATTTAGTGATTCAATAAGCATGAATTTCACGGCATTTTCTGCAACATTTTGATTTACACTTTCATCGGAGCTATTATCACCTAAATGTAAAACTTCTGAAGTCACAGTGTTATCACTTGAAGGTCCAGGTTGTTCCTCCTGAATAGTGGTTGTAATTTCACTCTCAGCTACACGATTACACATTAATCGGCAACTGTTGCAAATAAAGTTTCCCACTTCAAGATTTGGACACTTATCTGCCAAAGCTGCAGTAATACGTCTAGTATCTTTGCAATATTTGGAGTGGTTCGGTTTCACAAAAGGATTGCAGCACCTTGTTCGCACCATTTTAAATTTCTGCACTTTGAACGGACACGTTTGCCAGGTTGGACTGCAGTAGCACAACTGACCAGCAGGGACTAAGAAACCAAGACACCCCAACCTATTTTATTTTGAACACAGCGATTGGAATACGCGTACCTGCGTAGACTCAGTAGGTTGGGCATCCAGCAATACTACAAATGCAGGATGACTCAGAACACAGGTAAAAACAGAAAAATGTTTGCAGCATGTAATTGCATTGACAAAGAGTGAGTTTCCAATAACTGCTAGACCTTGTAGCGAACCCATACTCGATTGACAATAGCAGGTATAGCCGCTGGCCGCTGCTAGCACCGCGCGACTCGGCCGCTCGAGCCGGCGTACCCTGACGCACCGTTCCATTCAAACAATTTTCGTATGGCCAATTTTAAAGTGTCCATATTTCTGAAGACTGCTCCGTAAAGGGGACGAACGGGGCTATATTCTCAAATTTTTTCAGATTTTTAAACATTTCCCCACTACTATAAAATTGCATTTGTTTAAAACAATTGCAAAATAAACGGTTAAAAAAATTTTTTTTTTAACTGAAATAATTTTTATTAGATACTCCCATGTCTTCACTATAAGCACCCAAACGCGCGTTTTGATCAGTTTGTTACTTTAGGAGTTATAATTTATTGAAAAAATGTGAGCCCTATACTTTCAACAGCTGTAAAGTCTACAATTTTCAAAATTTTGAAAAATCCTTCGAGATATGATAATATATCACTAAAAACTACAACATATCTAAATTTGAGCAAAATCGGAAACAGTGCTCCGAAAAGTGTCCGATTTCGCATGGAATGGCCCGTAGGTCTTAAGTAAAATTTGTAAAGACGATTGGCGATCTGCACAATGGATAATATACGGTACGCAAGCCGCCAGCACTTTCATGACACGCAAGCCAGCACAGCTGTTTTTGATGACTATTTGATATTTTCTTTTCTTTTTAATATCTTGGTAAAATGTACATTGTCGAGGTTTCTACCGCCTCAACAGCTAATTGCACCGTCATATCATAAACGTGAATTTCTAAAGGGCCTCGAGACCGGACCTAACGGTTCTACGTCAAGTCATCTATCGTGACCCAAACCTGGCGGAAATTACGCCACATTAACGACAAACAGCCACTATACCACCTCCTCTCCAAAACCCCCAGTCCGCACAGACTGCGGTACGAACGCACGGAATAGGTTGGTGTCAAGAATTAAAATACATGATTGGTCAGGTACCACCACCAATCAAAAAACAGAACTATCTGGCTCCCACGGTTTCCCACCCTCTGGAAACACTTGGAGACGCCAGTCTTAAGATATCTTTGACAAGGAGAGCGACTCCAAATAGACTTCGGAATATCCGTCCTCACGAGAGGTGGAAACTTAGAAGTCCACCCGATATTTCGTCAATTCACACACACTCACACACACGCACACTCAGTCATTCACGCGCCATTTCCATAAATATCAATTGTTAAGAGTTTTTTTATGTTTGGAATATATTAATAACACCGTTTAACAAATTTTGGCAAATATGCATAAAAGCACCCGCACCCCCAATGACCTTGACCTTGAAATATGTTGTCAAGGTCATCATTCTGAACAACTTTTTTCTATACATATGATAGTCGGACTCTTTTAGTTTCTGAGATATTTGAGAAAATAGTTACAGTCGGTCACGAAAATATTCGGACACCTCTGTAGTTCTGACTATTATAGCCCGTACTTCAGAAATTTATGCAATAAGAACAAAAAGAGGTTTCACATATGTTACTATGCAGTGTGTAGTTAACAAAAACATAAGAGATATTTATTTACGATAAGTGATTACATAAATAATAAAAGAAAAATGGAAAGTGCGCTCATTTTCATGTCACGAAAATATTCGGACACTTGCTGTACTTTTCAAGTTTCCAGGTTCCAGGAACTGACTGAAACAATGTTTGTAAACATATCATTCATACTATGTACAGAGTATGTTAGAGATCGAATATTTGTTAGTCTTGCTCAAAATTTGTGCGATATGGGTAGGAAAAGTAAGAACACGTCATTTGATCTGCGACAATTAGTAATTTTTCATCGGGAAAAGGGGAAATCGATTCGCAAAATTGCAGATTTATTAGATATTGGTAAGAGCACGGAATGGGATATTGTGCGACGTTACAATAACGAAGATAGAATTGAATCCATCCCTCAAAGCGGACGTAAACCGATCCTCAATACTCGTGATAAACGCTCCATAATTAGGAAAATCAAATGTGATCCTCGCATAAGTGCTCCAAAGTTAGCAGCTGAATTAAATAATGACCGTGGAATATCAGTGCATCCGGAAACCATAAGAAGAGTGTTGCGATCAGAAGGCTATAATGGAAGAATAGCTCGAAAAAAACCGTATATTAACGCGAACAACATGACGAAGAGACTGAATTTTGCAAAAAACTATATTTCGAAGGACAGTCAGTGGTGGGAAGACGTAATTTTCGCGGACGAGTCCAAAATTAATATTTATGGAAGCGATGGAACAATTAGGGTATGGCGGAAATCGAGAGAAGAATTAAATCCGAGACATTTGCAGCCGACTGTGAAACACGGTGGTGGGTCTGTGATGGCGTGGGGCTGTACTTCAGCCCATGGAGTAGGCGAATTAGTGTTTATCGACGACATCCTCGATAAAAATAAGTATCTGCACATTTTGCAAAATAATTTAAGAAAAAGTGCTGATAACATGGGACTTCAAAGTGGGATAAAATTTTATCAGGATAACGACCCAAAGCACAAATCGCGTATTGTGCAAGAATTTTTATTATACACTTGCAAGAATGTCCTCCACCCACCACCGCAATCGCCAGATTTGAATCCCATTGAAAATTTATGGGATGAATTAGATCGCCGAATTCGAACAAATCCCATCAACACAAAGAACGAACTAAAAAGACGTCTGTAAGAAGAATGGCTACGTATTGGGCAAGATTATTTAAAAAGAATAATTTTTAATATGCCAACGCGATTACGACACGTCATAAAGCATATGGGATATCCAGCAAAATATTAATTTATAAAAACAAGATTTATACAGGGTGGGGCATTTCAAACAGGTCACCTGTATAATTTCTACATTTTTTGAGATAGGAAGAAATGTTTCAGACGAAAGTTGTTTGATTTCGAGGTGGTGTACGTAACTTTTCTTCAGGTGGAGGCGCTTAGGAGATTTGATGGTCAACTTAGTTTTTTTTAATGGGACCACATATTTTTGAACACTTACGATTATAGCCCTTATCGAAACAATTTCAACGACTATAGTTAGTCGAGGTGATTGAAGGTCATAAACGTTGGGTTGGACGAACTGGACATCGAAAATAGCCACCGCGATCGCCAGACCTAACGCCATTGGATTTTTTTTATGGGGAAAGTTGAAAGAAGATGTTTATCGTGAAGCACCTACTACAAAAGAAGACATGCAGGAACGCATACAAAGAGCCTGTGCTGCTATTAATCAGCACACACTCTACTGCGTAACGCAATCAGTGAGCGAACGCTTCAGACGTTGTCTTTCTGTGGCTGGTCATCATTTTGAGCATCTCCTATAGCAGATTATTTCGGATTTAAGCACTTTGTTTGAAAAAAAAAATCCAATGGCGTTAGGTCTGGCGATCGCGGTGGCCATTTTCGATGTCCAGATCGTCCAATCCAACGTTTATGACCTTGAATCACCTCGAATGACTATAGTCGTTGGAATTGTCTCGATAAGGGCTATAATCGTAGGTGTTCAAAAATATGTGGTCCCATTAAAAAAAACTAAGTTGACCATCAAATCTCCTAAGCGCCTCCACCTGAAGAAAAGTTATGCACACCACGTAATGAGCCCCTCGAAACCAAACAACTTTCGTCTGAAACATTTCTTCCTATCTCAAAAAATGTAGAAATTATTCAGGTGACCTGTTTTAAATGCCCCACCCTGTATATAGTGTTATAAACTTAGTTTTGATAGTGTCCGAATATTTTCGTGACATGAAAATGAGCATATTTTCCATTTTTCTTTTATTATTTATGTAATCACTTATCGTAAATAAATATCTCTTATGTTTTTGTTAACTAGACACTGCATAGTAACATACGTGAAACCTTTTTTTGTTCTTATTGCATTTCAGAAGTACAGATTATAATAGTCAGAACTATAGTGGTGTCCGAATATTTTCGTGACCGACTGTATCTGAAGGTTACATAAATTTTCGACAGCATTTTTAATCGACTTCGAAAAGGAGGAGGTTACTCAATTCGACATGTATGTTAATTTTTTTTTTTTTTTTAATGTATGTTCGCCAATTACGCCGAGATGGATGGACCAATCGGAAGCAAACCTTTTCCATCTTGTAGGGTATGACTCCCAGTTGGTCCCGTAAAAAAAATTTGCATTTCACGACCCCTTGCCCCTTTTTTAGTGCAAAAGAGTGTACGATTTCGTCCGCGTTGTATATGGTCATCGATTACTCCAAGATGGATAGACCAATCGGAATGAAACCTTATGCATCTTGTTGAGTATGACCAACAGTTGGTCCCGTAAAAAAAAACCAGTTCGGATTTCTTCATTTTTTCCGCTTCTATCGCAAAAAACGTGCTATTTCGCGTGTACTCGGTCTGATATCGATGAAACCTAGTATTACATTTTGCGGCCGGACATGTTTCCACGATGATCCCATTTGCAACATTCCCTTCACTTTCCTGCACTTCCCTTCGCATCCCTGCACTTCCCTGCACTTCCTTATCTCTCCCTTACAAACCCAACTCCCCTTCCCCTTCCCTTCCTCCCCTCCCGCCCCTTCCCTTTCACTTCAATCCCTTTCCCTCCCTTCTGTACCCGCCGCTGCTGTTCCCTCCGTTGCTAATTACTATTGTTATTGCAATAATTATGTTTCTAGTATGACGGCGACATGGCAAGTGGTAAATATCCTACTTTCCTATATGTTACATCAGACACAGTAAATCCCAGTTGTTACGTGAGATTTGAAAGAATTATGTATAATTTCGTAAATTTTGTGTGGTTTTACGTATTTTATATAATTGATTACAATTTATTCCAATACAATATGATTATTAAGGATTTCAGTAGAGGTGTTAGGTATATTGCAGCATTAGTATCCATGTTCATGTCTGATACAAAAGTACATATATGTTTCTGTAGTATAATCGTAGTGAAAAGAAAAAAAAAAAAAAACACTCGCACGCACGCACGGAACGCACGCCCGCATGCCCGACCGCGGGTTGTGTGGTTTTACATATTTTATATACGTACCTCCACCCGCGTGCGGGCGGTCGGTCGGTCGAGCGTGCGTGCGTGCGTGCGGGCGTGTGGTTTGTTTTTTATCTTTTTACTACGATTATACCACAGAGACATGTATGTACCTTTGTTTCAGACATGAACATGGATACTACCGCTGACAATCGTATGTATACCTTGATTTCATAACGATGAGATATAATATATGAAGAAAGGAACACCGTTATACGGTATGTGGCTATTATTTCGCAGGGAATCCAAAGATCGCCACTTAAAAGTATGAAATAAAATAATGTTTGGAAAAAAAATATAACCGACTTCGAAAGGCACTAAAAAGAATGAAATAATATTTAATTCTTTTCGTGGGTTTCTTTCCAGCTATGTATAACGTTGATGACAATATTACATTACATGTTAGATAAAATGCATATTTTTCGGAGGCGGGGCAGGGTAAAAAATTTTCTCAGAATCAAACAATTTTCCTAACTTTCAGTACAGGAAATGTTTAATTGAAAACTGTCTAAACGAAACATGTTGCTGATTGCAATTTGTTTGGGGTATGGCGGGCTTGATAACAGATGAGCGTCAAGAAAAACTCATTGATACGTGACAACGTGGAAGAATGAAACTGTATAGTGTATAGTGGTCAGTTTCGGCGTACAAAATGTTTTTCAATCAAAACTTTCTATATGGCAGATGTTGCTGATTATGATTTGATTGAAGGTGGACTTGGTACTGAACAGTCCGAAACAGAAAATGCATTTTTGATCCTGCCCCGCCTTCGAAAAATATGCATTTTATCTAACATGTAATGTAATATTGTCATCAATGTTATACATAGCTGGAGAGAAACCCACGAAAAGAATTAAATATTATTTCATTCTTTTTAGTGCATTTCGAAGTCGGTTATATTTTTTTTTCCAAAAATTATTTTATGCGTTCAACAGAGACAATTTCAGACATTCTTGCCCTGCGAAGCAAAAAGTAAAACACTCCCCACAAGTTGAACGGTAACATATGAAATTCGTTTTGCTGACTGGGGGGCTGTGCCCCCCCCCCCCCCCACCAAAAAAAAACTACACCAACTAATACCGAAACCCATTTCTAATATAAAGAAATAATAAACACAATTTACAAAATAACACATTTACTTAAATGAAACGATTATATTGAAGTATATTCTATAAAAAAAAATATACAGGGTGGCCCGTAACTGGTGTAGGAGCCGGAAATGGGGGGAAGGGAGACGATTCTAAGTAACAATTTCCTTTGCAAAAATGTCGTGCGGGGCTTCGTTTTTGATTTATTAACCCCTTCCCGTACTTTAGCGAGTCAGACTAGCGATGAAGATTTTGGCCCAAACATGAATATCGCGAGTCAGACTCGCGACGAGATACTGGGGCCAAACATGAATATCGCGAGTCAGAGTCGCGACCAGATACTTGAGCCAAACGTAAACATAACAAGCCAAGCTCGCGGACTGATTTTTTTCCCGCTACGATCGTGACGGAATGTTAGTTCCAGTCAGTACCTCATGATAGTTAGTCACTATTCTTATCGCTGCTTTTACGAAGCAGTTCAATTATTAAAATTTAAGAAACCCCTTCAAAATGGAAGATACAAAAGTGTTAAATGAAGGCAGTGATCGCGAATCCTCTGATAGTGACGTGATTATGCCAGTCGTAAAGCGTGTAAGGCGTATGATTATAGATGAAAATAGTGAAGAGGAAAGTACGACACGACAATCATGGATTTGGCAAGAAATAACAAACACACCAATAATTTGGAAGTATTCTTCACATCATGGAATAAACGCGTCTGTCTTAAATAATTTGAGCGCTAATCCAAGAGTACTAGACCTATTCTTTATTACATTTGATAGCAAGTTTTGGGAAATCCTGGTTACGGAAACAAATCGCTTCGCAGATCAAACACTACGCGACGAACGTAAAAAACGGCATGTGGACGACAGTTGGTATTCTGTCACTTCAGACGAAATCAAGGCCTATTATGCACTATGTATTTTGATGGGTCAAGTAAAGAAATCAAATATTCAACTTTATTGGACTAGAAGAGGTATATTAGAGACGCCAATATTTAGGCAAACGATGCCTTTTAAGAGATTTCGGCAAATTTCGAGATTTTTATATTTCTCCGATAATGAAACTGATGATAGTAAAGACCGAATTCGCAAGATAAGACCTGTAATTAATTTTTGGAATCAAAAATTTAAAGAAATTTACACACCCAATGAATATGTTAGCGTAGATGAATCCTTGATGAAATATAAAGGGCGTTTAGCGTACAAACAGTTCAATCCGTCAAAAAGAGCTCGGTTTGGAATACAAATTTACGAATTGTGCGAGGCAAGTACCAGTTTCTGTCATGAATTTAAGATATATACCGGCCAGGACAGAATTGATCGAAACGATAGTGCGTCGGAGAACGTTGTGATGGAGTTGTCAAAGTCTATAATTAACAAAGAAAATACTTTGTTCCTGGATAACTGGTACTCTTCACCCAACCTGTTTCTAAAATTACACCAGAGAAAGACAAACGTTATCGGGACCGTACGCAAGAATAGAAAAAATATGCCACAAGACTTGCAAAAGCATATTTTGAAGAAAGGAGAATTTGTGTGGAGATCTTGCAATAATTTGATAGCTCTGCGATGGAAGGACAAGCGCGACGTTTATATGCTCTCCACAAAACACAAAACTATAGAGATGGTCGAGGAATCAAACAAACAATTGCAGAAAGTAATGAAGCCGAAATGTATCGTAGAATATAACAAGGGTATGGGTGCAGTTGATCATCAAGATCAGATGTTAGCCTGTTTCCCAATAATGAGAAAAGTTATGAAAGGTTACCGAAAGCTTTTCTTTTACATATCAGATATGGCTCTGTTTAATACCTATATTATGCAGAAAAAAATTTACAGTCGAAAACGGGAGACTTATGTTGATTACTGCGTAAATGTAGCGGAGGCAATTTTACAAATTGTTAAATTACCGGACTATAAAATGCGTGGGAAATCATCTGTTGAAACACCCCTTCGACTCCAAGCTCAATATTGGGCTCATTTTCCAAAAAATATAGATCCGACACCTCGGAATAAGCATCCAACAAAGGCCATGCAAAGTCTGCTATAAACATAAAATTCGAAGCGCAACGAAGTGGGAATGCGCGAAATGTAAAGTGGCTTTACATTTGCCAAAATGTTTTGAGAAGTATCATACCATGGAGGATTTCTAGAATTGTACGTATTTCCTTTTTAGATATTCCTTCAGTTTTATGATTAAATTTTTTTAAATAATATGCCATTTACTTTTAGGTGTAGTATTATTACATTTCTTAGAGGACCAAACTATTATACATATACTACAATATTATATACAAAATATAATAAATATAATAAAAAAAAGTAAAAGCGTAGGAGTTTACTTCCTCAACGGCAGTATCGCGTAAAATTTACTATACCACAGGTATCGCGGGCATCTACATTTCGGTTCGTATTGCGATTGTTTACAAGTATCGGTCTGGTCTGTTTAGCGCGCGTCGATGCCTACCGCTTGGGCCCGAGTTTCGTCGAGCTAAATGGCACGGGAAGGGGTTAAGGAAAAACACTGACCAATCAGAGCGCGCGCTTTTAGCGCGCTCAGGCGCGTGGGGCCCTCGGATGTTCGAACTAGGCGAATGCGTCGATAAAGCCGGAAAAATTTAATTGAAGTTCTGCCGAGCAACGAATACGATTAATTAAAAACAGTATGTACGCAACTGTTATCCCTAAATCGAATTTATTAATTATTTGTACTCGTTGTTTGAAAAAAAAGAATGAATAAAATGTGAGGTGTTCTCGGAATTTTTTGGAAATAAATAATGATTTCGCAATAAAAAGGCGACTGTAACGTTATGAAAATTGATAAATTATTTGAATTCGACTTACCCATTCACCTGCAAGTTGACCCTGTTCGTTGTCAATGGTCATCATACGTATCCTGACCAAGGATGGACAAACACCCCATGGCAGAACAGTTAAAGGAATGGTCCGGTCACTGAACCCTTTTATTTACCACAAAATGATTTCACTTCACAATCCCTGACACTTCTCACTTTCACATTACAATAAACTAATAAACACATTATTCCTTCCTCGATTGTAGACACTTAACAGGTTATTGTTCGAGTTTAAGAAATACGTAACCGATTTCGAAAACGGCCGATCGTTGACACGTTCGATCGAACTATCGACAGAAAAAAAAAGACGACGAACTACGCAGAACGAATCGGCAGAAGGGCAGTAGCCGGTCGACAAGAGGACGGAACACTCGTACGACGTTGTTTACACGACTTTTTTTTGTATCGCGGCTAGCTGGAGTTTCCTGGACCCTGAGATTTTATTACGCGGTCAAATGTGCGATTACGAAATAGAAACTGTTTTTTCGGAAAAAATTGTGAACTTAAACGATACATTTTGTATTACAAAAAAAACCTGTGTAAATAACATCGCTCGTCAAGCGTTCCGTCCTCTTGTCGACCGACCGGCTACTGCCCTTCTGCCGTTTCGTTCTGCGTACTTCGTCGTGTTATTTTTCTGTCTCGATGGTTCGGTCGAACGTGTCACCGATCGAAAGTTTTCGGGATCGATTACGTATTTCTTAAACTCGAACAATAACCTGTGAAGTGTCTACAATCGAGGAAGGAATAATGTGTTTATTAGTTTATTGTAATGTGAAAGTGACAAGTGTCAGGGATTGTGAAGTGAAATCATTTTGTGGTAAATAAAAGGGTTCAGTGACCGGACCATTCCTTTAACTGTTCTGCCATGGGGTGTTTGTCCATCCTTGGTCAGGATACGTATGATGACCATTGACAACGAACAGGGTCAACTTGCAGGTGAATGGGTAAGTCGAATTCAAATAATTTATCAATTTTCATAACGTTACAGTCGCCTTTTTATTGCGAAATCATTATTTATTTCCAAAAAATTCCGAGAACACCTCACATTTTATTCATTCTTTTTTTTCAAACAACGAGTACAAATAATTAATAAATTCGATTTAGGGATAACAGTTGCGTACATACTGTTTTTAATTAATCGTATTCGTTGCTCGGTAGAACTTCAATTAAATTTTTCCGGCCTTATCGACGCATTAGCCTAGTTCGAACATCCGAGGGCCCAACCCTATGCTCACGCGCCTGAGCTCGCGAAAAGCGCGCGCTGTGAGTGGTCAGTGTTCCGACCTACGCTACGGAACACAATACGCGAATGTTTCGTTGCCAGTTTCTGACGGGTCCGCGACATAAAGGCTATTTTTCAGAAAAGACATTTTGGTATTCCCGGCAATTTTTCCTTTCACTTTTTGTACAATAGAGTCAGAGTTTAATTTTCGTTTCGTCCTCAATAGCTAATCCTGTCATAAACTCGGTCTTCCGAAGGGTAAATTAAAAACGGAACTTCGACCGTCGAGTAAAACGGGACTTCGACCCTAGTGCGGAAAAACCCAGAGGAAGGGCCGCGACGCGTCGAACTCCGAAATATTCGCGTACAGCAGGTATCGTCCCACCCTTTCCAAAAACGAGTACGCTGAGGGCGCACGGAAGGGTGGTGGCAGCCCACGAGCAGAACCGTTCGTACATTAGAACAGACAAGACTGAAGAAAAAATCGAGTCGCAACCCAAGATCATCCATCGTTCGGGATTACTTGGATCTAATTAACTTCGTCGCTTAGTTCACAAAAACCATGTGTTTCCTGTGTAAAATCACGAAACACGCGTCACGGGCAACCGCGTACCACCGTGGGTGAATCCGAGCCTTACAACCACGGAAAGAGTAGAAACCGCGCGGGAACTCTTGACGCTCAGGCTATACGAAACCTGACAGACTTCACTACATGGTCCTTCGAGCCGGATCCGTGATCTGTGGAAGTGCAGTGCACACGTGACTGAGCTCCAATTAACGGATCCATCATCAAGGAGGAACATCGTTCAGGATCTGCCGTTCATGTTGGACTTCTCCCTGCCTGGAAGCTGAGTTACCACCTTACAACCGGTACCACGCATCCTCGCCAGCCACGTCGCCTGGATCCCGAAGCAACTTCAGCACGCAGAATCCAGCCAAGGTAGGCCCGTTAATTACGAATTGCCAATCAGATCCTGTCTTGAATTTCTCCGTTCCTAGTCTTTCGTTATCTTCCGTTTTCTGTAATATTTCCGTCTCAATAAAATGGCGAATACGAGCACAGCCGATCAAACGAACACGCGTGTTAAAGAATTGAAACTGAAACGTCGATCATTCAAGGCCCAATGTACGATGTTCGGGAACTACATCGAAACGTTTCAAGATACCGCGATAGAACGCGCTAAACTTCGGGAACGCATACAGAGGCTACGAGGTCACTTCGAAACATTCAATTCAATTCAAGATGAACTGAGTCTCATCGATAATTTTGACGTAGCTGAAAACGAGCGAGGAACTGCGATTAACCATTACGACGACATAATGGCCACTGCGGTGGTATTATTAGAACAATCGGAGCGATCATCGACTCAAGATCCGCAGTTATCAGCCAATCAGGACCCACGTAATTAGCCAGCGCTATCGTCATCGTCAGTCTCGTTATCGGTCAATCTTCCGAAGATCGATTTACCCAAGTTCGACGGTCGGATCGAAACATGGGTCACCTTCAAGGATGCATTCAATACATTAATTCATGTTCAACCGGGTTTGAGTCGCATCCAGAAACTACACTGTCTAAAACTTTCGTTATTCGGAAGAGCTGAGGATTCCATCGCAGCCTTCACAATTACCGAAGATAATTACGAGGCCGCGTGGAAGCATTTGTCCGAAATTTACGACAACAAACGCGCGCTCGTTTTACGTCACGCTGGCCTGTTGCAAGAAACACCCGCTATGTCAGATGATTCATCGGAAGCGATCCCAGACCTCGCAAATCACGTGCAGCTTCACATTCGATCGCTGCAAGCATTGGGTAGATCGTGGGAAAACATCGCGAACGATTTGTTATCCAGCATCGTTATTTCGAAGATGGGACCGGATACTCGAAGGGCGTGGGAACGCACCTTAACAAACACCGAAGTACCGAAATTAGACGATATTTTCAAATACTTACATAACGCGTCTACCAATCTAAGGAATATTCGACTACAACTAAATCGCGACCAAACCAGCATCCGGACATGGCAAAACCACGATCGTACCAGTATTCGGACACAACGAAATCGCGACCAGCTCCTTCGCATTCTTGTTACGTCCCGCGTTGCGGGACCGCGGGCTTCTTCTAGTATTTTACAAACGCGGCGCGGGTACTGCCGGGTCGAAGCGCTAAAGCGCACCTTGACCTACCTTGCGCTATCGGGTTGCGGTGTAGGATGGCGAGGAGTAGGGTTCGGTGCAATACAAATTCTGATATCTGCGGTATGCTTATATTCTTTGATAAACATGCGTATTACATACCCAACCGTTGCGTCTCAGGTTGCGGGTCGCTTTCTCGGCGTTTCCCTCGCTCTCGTTTATGACACACACACACACACGTCTCACTCGCGGTTCGCTTTCGTTCGTATACTCGTTCGTTAATCGCGTCGCGGCTGGCGTCTCGGCCCTTCGGGAACTTCGGCGTCCGTGGTGGTACTGCACGGCGGTGTGTGCACTCCTGGAGGATATCCAATTATGGGTCAGCTCTGTCTGACCGCGGCGTTACACACGCCGTGAACCGTCGTCCGAGCACAAACGTCCGGGTTCCTTCGGGTACGCGATCGCGGGCGCGGATACGCGCGTTGCGTATCGTCGACTCGCACAAGATCGTAAATTCCACACCGTGCGGGGCACGTTGTCCAAGCTTTTATATTCGCGGCTGTGCCCAATTGCTGGTGTAGTTTTGTTGGATAGCATTTTCGTAATCTAGGTTTTGGGTCATGGTGTTGCGCCACGCTGTTACCGTAGCCTGGGCGGTAACCGTGCAGAAGTGCTGTTCTGCACATTCTTAGCTTGCTTGGGCAACGCGACCCGTTTCCGAAAAGCGGAGCAGCGAAGGACAAACCCAGGACGGATGTAACATTCTCATAACATTCGTCCGCGCACCCCACCGTCGAATCGTCGACAAGTTTTCTTGACGAATAAACCTAGTCCACGCTCATTGCCGCCAGCTCCACGTTCAAGAAGACAGCCGTTCGTTATCGTTAATACCGAGTCATCATCTTCACGTGGGAACGGGTCAACCACCGAAAATGAATGCAAAATTTGTTTTGGACAACACGCCGCGTATCATTGTCCAAAATTTATTGACATGGAGGTCACCGCACGTATTGAAGCCGCGAAAGGAGCACGATTATGTATGAATTGCCTCCGATCCGACCATACAACAGAAAATTGTAACTTCGGAAAATGTCGAGTATGCAACCGAGCGCACAACACAAAGCTGCATCAGGACACACGATCGGACGCGGAAACAAGATCCTGACCGGAGAATCCAAGTTCGCGTTTCGACCATGGCGCCACGTTACTCGCTGACGCACCTACAAACGGGTTAATCGCCACCGCGATAATTTCATCACCGAAGAACTGGCATCCAAGTTACGGCTTCCCACCAAAAACCATACAACAATAGAAGCACTGAACCAGCTCAACACAAGAACCAATAAAATCGTTTCAACAACTATCAAATCGAGACTATCAAATTTCAGGCGAACATTAACTTTCATAACAATCCCGCGAATATCGGGACCGATACCTGATCAACAAATCGACCGCCGCAAATATCCGATTCCCGCGAACCTCAAATTGGCCGATCCTTTTTTTCATCGACCATCGTCCGTCGACATGCTCATAGGCGTCGGTCCGGCCTTGGCATGTTTGAGCATCGGTCAAGTAGATCTCTCCCCTTCCAACAAAACCGATTTAGTCCTCCAAAAAACGCAATTTGGATGGATCATCGGGGGGAGTGTATCGGCAGCCACGGCAAGACATAAGACATTCCTCGCTAGTCCGAATTTCGATTTGAAGAAATTTTGGGAATTAGAAGAGGGTCCTCAGGTACGATACCTGTCTGCCGAAGAACAGCTATGTGAAGATCACTTTCAACTTCACACCATTCGGGATAATTCAGGTCGATACATCGTTGCTTTACCATTCAACGAAAGGAAACCACAACTGGGAGAATCTCGAACGCGCGCCCTAAACCGATTTCTCTCTTTAGAAAGGAAGTTCAATCGCGATCCGGAACTAAAACGCGAATACACCGCCGTGATGCAAGAATATCGAGATCTTGGTCACATGAGTGAAGTACAGGCTGTCGAACGAGAAGGTTTTTACCTGCCGCATCACGCCGTGGTAAAACCTTCAAGCACAACGACAAAGGTTCGCGTCGTCTTTGATGGATCAGCCAAAACGAGCAGCGGCCTTTCTCTCAACGACACCTTGATGCCCGGACCAACCATACAAGATGACATCTTTTTTCTGTTACTCCGATTTCGAATCCATGCGTACGTTTTAACAGGGGACATAGAAAAAATGTATCGACAGTTTCTTGTACGTCCCGAAGATCGTCGATATCAACGAATTCTATGGCGCAACGATGACGGCGAAATTCGAACATATGAATTAAATACGGTCACATTCGGGCTAACATCTGCACCGTATCTCGCAGTACGATGTCTCCACCAACTCGCGGTCGACGAAGGGGACACGGCACCTGCTGCAACGCAGGCAATAAAACGCGACCTGTACGTCGATGACCTGCTCACCGGCGCGGATACCTACGAAGAGGCTTTGAAATTGCGAAACGAGATCATTGACGTACTTACGTGTGCAAGACTAAACATTCGACAATGGGCATCGAACGAGCCACGTCTACTTTCCGAACTCAACGAGGAGCAACTGCATAAAAAATTCCTAGGAGACTCCACATTAAAAACGTTAGGTGTGCTATGGGACGCGCATAACGACAAGATTTTGTACACTGTCAAGCCGATTGTGATGAAAAGAATAACGAAACGAACAATTCTATCCTCAATCGCGAAAATTTTCGATCCATTGGGATTACTCGCGCCGGTAATAATCATCACAGCAAAAATTCTAATGCAACGGTTATGGCAATTGCAATTAGATTGGGACGAATCGATACCAGCAAATTTCCACATACAATGGAACACCTTCGTAAGGGATTTTCATTCATTGGACAATTATTCGTTCGATAGGAATGTCGCTCAACACGCGATCAGAAGGATTGAGCTTCACGGGTTTTGCGATGCGAGCGAACGAGCCTATGGAGCCTGCGTGTACATACGCACAATCAACAACACCGGAAGAATAAAAACCGAATTACTGTGTGCTAAATCACGCGTAGCACCATTAAAGGTAGTCAGCCTTGCCCGGCTCGAATTGTGCGGAGCTGTACTTCTGTCATCTCTGGTCAACTCTGTTACGAAGGCGATAGCGCGGAACTTCGATAACATTACATTGTGGACCGACTCAACAATAGTTTTAAACTGGATTCGCAAGGAACCTACCACCCTAAAGACCTTTGTAGCAAATCGCGTTGCCGAAATCCAAACAAAAACCGATATCGCAGCCTGAAAACACGTGAGATCAGCCGAAAATCCAGCCGATTTAATATCAAGAGGACAATCACTATCTCAGCTCCTTACAGACTCCATTTGGCGGCATGGACCACATTGGCTCGCCAGTGACGAATCGATCTGGCTAGAATCAAAATTCGCAATTACGACAGACACTCCCGAATCGCGACCGCTAATATGCTTCGCAACCGCCGCTGTTCGTGGCGAAGAGATATTAAACCGCTATTCGTGTATTAAAAAATTGAGGAGAATAGTTGCCTATTGTTTACGATTTCGCGCAATACCACGCCGTAAGGGACCACTGTCAGTTGAAGAGATTCGCCACGCAAACGAACGAATCCTAACATTGGTCCAACGTGCATCCTTCACCCAGGAAATCAGCGACATCAACTCTGGAATTGGATTGCAGCCCAACAGCAAACTTCTACCACTGCATCCCTTTCTCGACGAAAGAGGCCTATTACGGGTCGGAGGCCGATTACAGAATTCAACAATACCGTTCGAAGAAAAACACCCGATACTGTTGCCGAAAGGTCACCACGTGATCGACTTGATAATTCGAAATGCACACGTAGAGGGACACCATCTGGGAATCAACTCAACGCTATACAACGTACGACAACATTATTGGCCCATTGACGGCAAAAATACCGTGCGAAAAATTGTCCGTCAATGTATCAAAGGTTTCCGTGTGAATCCTCCAACAACGAAGTACATAATGGGGAATTTACCTGCCACGCGCGTATCTGAAAGTAGACCCTTTCTCAACTGTGGCATTGATTATTGCGGACCGTTTTATATTAAAGAGCGTCGCTTTCGAAACCGGTCGCGCGTCAAAATTTACGTGGCCGTCTTTATTTGTTTTTCGACGAAGGCAGTGCATCTCGAGGTCGTAAGCGATATGACTACCGACGCGTTCATTGCCTCGTTAAAACGATTTATTGCGCGACGAGGAATATGTCGGAATATCTATTCAGACAATGGCACAAATTTCGTTGGGGCCAACAACGAACTCGCTGACATTCATCGGACACTCCAGGAAGATGACAAGGTTCGACATTTCATGACCGACAAAGGGATCTCGTGGCACTTCATGCCCGCCTTATCACCCAATTTTGGTGGATTGTGGGAAGCCGCGGTTAAATCCTTCAAACACCATTTAAAACGCGTCGTCGGCGAAGAACTTTTTACCTTCGAGCAGTTCAATACGTTCGTCATCGAAATCGAAGCAATCCTCAATTCGCGTCCGCTAACTCCATTGTCCTCAGGTCCTAACGATCCATCAGTCTTGACTCCTGCACATTTTCTGATTGGTAGTTCCTTAACGGGCATGCCCGAGGTTGATTTCAGCGCTACCCCTGTCAATCGTCTCGCTAATTGGCAGCACATTCAGAAGGTGAAGCAGGATTTCTGGTCCAGGTGGTACAAGGAGTACATACACCACTTAAACGTACGCCAAAGGTGGACCAAGGGCTCGCACGAGATTAAAGAAGGAACTCTCGTGGTCTTGAAGGATGACCATCTCCCGCCATTACAATGGCACCTCGGCCGCGTCGAGAAAGGTTCATCCCGGACAGGACAACATCATCAGGGCAGTCACCGTGCGAACTCCCCACGGCAGCTAAAAGCGGAACGTGAAGCAATTGGCCCAGCTTCCGATATTGCAGGAAGAGCATTGCGTGACAACCGCGTGAAAATTTATTTAGACTATAATTTTAGAATTGCATAATAGTAACTTTAGTAATCGGCGCGATAGCGATTTAGATTAGATACGATCTCAGGTTATTAAATTAAATTGATCGCTGATGCTCTCAACGGGGGGAGCATGTTCCGACCTACGCTACGGAACACAATACGCGAATGTTTCGTTGTCAGTTTATGACGGGTCCGCGACATAAAGGCTATTTTTGAGAAAAGACATTTTGGTATTCCCGGCAATTTTTCCTTTCACTTTTTGTACAATAGAGTCAGAGTTTAATTTTCGTTTCGTCCTCAATAGCTAATTCTGTCATAAACTCGGTCTTCCGAAGGGTAAATTAAAAACGGAACTTCGACCGTCGAGTAAAACGGGACTTCGACCCTCGTGCGGAACAACCCAGAGGAAGGGCCGCGACGCGTCGAACTCCGAAATATTCGCGTACAGCAGGTATCGCCCCACCCTTTCCAAAAACGAGTACGCTGAGGGCGCACGGAAGGGTGGTGGCAGCCCACGAGCAGAACCGTTCGTACATTAGAACAGACAAGACTGAAGAAAAAATCGAGTCGCAACCCAAGATCATCCATCGTTCGGGATTACTTGGATCTAATTAACTTCGTCGCTTAGTTCACAAAAGCCAAGTGTTTCCTGTTTAAAATCACGAAACACGCGTCACGGGCAACCGCGTACCACCGTGGGTGAATCCGAGCCTTACAACCTCGGAAAGAGTAGAAACCGCGCGGGAACTCTTGACGCTCAGGCTATACGAAACCTGACAGACTTCACTACAGTCAGTGTTTTTCCTTAATAACTCAAAAACGAAGCCCCGCACGACATTTTTGCAAAGGAAATTGTTACTTAGAATCGTCTCCCCTACCCCCCATTTCCGGCTCCTACACCAGTTACGGGCCACCCTGTATAAAAACGAACATTTATCGAGACGGAAATTCAATTTATGCTCTCGCGCTAAACGAAAGACTTCAGCAAGGATCCGAAGATGTTCGTCGATATCCTCCGTCGCGATCAAAATGTCCTCTAAGTACAACAAGATTTGATTCCGCTCTATCAACGATCTAAAAATCCTGTTCGTAAATCTCTGAAAAACGCGTGGGGCGTTCGTTAGCCCGAACGGCATTCTCAGATACTCGTACTGCCCTAAAGGGGTCACGAAAGACGTGTACTTGATAGACGAATCGGACATCTTTACGTGGTGGAAGCCACTCTTCAAGTCTAGTTTAGTAAAAAATCGTTTGTCCCGGAGACGATCCAAATGATCCTCGATCAGAGGTGTCGGGAAATTTTCGCGCCCAGTAATTTTATTTATTTCACGGTGATCGACGCATAATCTGGTCTCGTCGTTTTTCTTCCGAACCAGAACAATCGGGCTGGCGTACTCGGAATCGCTCGGCCTAATGACGCCATCGCTCTTTAGTTTTTCCAAAATCGCTCGCAACTTCTCCTGATCCGAAAAGGCTAAACGCCTTGGGCGGTAAGCAACGGGACGGTCGTGTTTGAGATGAATTTTCATTTCGAAATCAATTTCCGCCGGGGCAACATTCATTCGCGATACATCCGCGTAGAGTCGTCGAAGTTCTGACGCGGTACTAGAATCAATTTGTGGATTTATATCTAACGCTGTCAATGATTCGTTCGATTTATCGCTAATATCGATGTTCAAAATTTCCCTGGCTGAATCTAAAAGGTCATTTTCGCGCGGGGCGTATTCTACTTCGATAGTATTTCCAAACGTTACCTTTACCGACGAATTCGAAATAAAATCCCTTCCCAACAACGCATCGAATGTCATGGTGCCGTCTGGCACTACCGCGAACGACAATGTCACGTTGATAGAATCAACACAAACATTCTCCCTGAATAGTCCCAGTATGACAACCTTCGATCCGTTAATTCCGCATAAATCGTAACCTTCGGTCGGTACGGGAATGCGCGAGCTAATCGGCACGTATCGGCTTTTAATAAGGCTCACGGGCGACCCCGTGTCGACCAGCGCGGTAATTTTAAAGGCGCGACTACTACCGCGATCATCCAAAACAGTATACGTCACCGGTAGTTGGTATGGCTCCGTCGTTGATGAAGACTGCACCAAATTTGCTGTGTCCTTCGGAGTCCTCTTCTTCGGGCAATCCTTAATTCGATGGTCAAGACTCCCGCACTCGAAGCACGATCCTATTTCTCGCCGTGGCCGGGGGCAGTCCGCGGGGCGGTGTCCTAGTCGAAAACAATTGGTACATCGGCGTTGCGGTCCGTCGGTCGGCGCTTCCGTGCGGCGGATCGTGATGTCCTTCCTCTCATGGCGGGTCCCGATGTCCTTCCTGTCTTGGCGACTTCGCTCGCTCGAATCCTGGTATCCCGGCCGAAGCGTGATTTTTCTGAATGCTTCCAATAACTGTGCCTTAGTCGTAAAATTTTGCATGCGTGCCTGATTACGCAACCGCCCATCTGGGATGCCATCGATCAGGTAATCCGTGATTTCGCTTTCATCGATGGGCACTCTATTGGCTAAAATGACTTTGTCGTGAAAATAATCGGCGAATACTTCTGAATAGAGCCACATCCGTTTCTCGAAATCACGGCGAAGAGACAGCATGCTCGGTCGATGATCGAACATTTCTCTCATCTCGTCAAGTAGTTCTGGCACGGACAATTCAAGGTGTTCGGCCCGGGAATGGAACCACCGCAATGCTTTTCCTTTTAACTTAGTCCCGATCAAAATCTTCGTGGCACCATCGTCGAGAAAGTACGTACGTTGAAGCATCTCAACTTGTTTACGCCATTTCAAAAACGCGTCGTCCGCTCCCGCAAACTCGCTCAAGAGACCGGCAATGTTGTTGATATTTGCGTTCAAATTTGTCCTTCGGCTGCTGGTGAGGGACGAGGGGGATGCCTCGCGGGAAGTACTTTCTCTCCGGAGTAACTGAATTTCGCGTTCCAACAACTCTTTTTCTCGCCTTAAAAGCTCTAATTCACGGCGAGTTATGTCAGATATTTCGTTCCTCGTGAGAGCCGCTTCTTCTACGATCGGGGGAACGTTTTCCGGCGATTCCTGATCTGATGATACGCTAATGTAGTCGGTGATATTCTCCCAAATATCGGTTTGATGCTCAGTCAATCTCTGAATTAATTCGGCCTTCGTTCCACTTGTAGATAGGCCAAAATGTTTCGCTACCTCCTTCAATGTCGCCACCGTGTAGCTAGTAGGTTCCTTCGTCGCCATCTTAGAACCGTTAACTGCCGATCGCACAAATAAAATAGACCACAATTGCAATAAATTTCACAAATAACGGCAATTAGTCTATTATAATAACGCGGAGAACACAGCTTGGTCCTTCTAATTGATGGCGCTGGACACGAAACGCACAAAATTCTCAAACGGCACGAAACAGTAACGGTCACAATCACGACAAACGAAGTTTAAACGATAAATGTAACAAAAGTAACACGGTCGCGCGATGGATCTCGCAATCCCACTTCTGATGACTGTGGGGAGGGGAAGAGAGATTTTCTCTTCCTCCCGGGAATTAATAAAATGATGTCAGGAGAGGGTGGGTGTACCACAAAATAAATCAATCGAAATATGTATATCACCGATCTCTTATCTCTTATTACTTGTTTTCGGCAAGGCCGTCGTCCAAGAACTAACTCGCCGCGCCGTACATTTACATATAATATAATATACACACATACACGTTGTATAATATAATATACAAACATTTACATATAATATACACACATACACACATACATACATACATACACGGTCGCTAACGGCTCCCAAACATCGCATGCCTACAATGAAAAAGAAAATAATAAATATGTAATATGTAATATTTATAAGAAGAGGCGTATAATAAGTTTCATAGAAAAAGAAAAATGTATAGGATATGATGGGATCGAACCTCCGATATTTCATTCGTGCTATTACGTTATGTGCGAAGCGAGTTGAAAATCGTGTTCAGACCGCCGATACAGTAACAGAAAACAGAGACGTCACCAGCGCTGTGGTGAAGAGCGCGATAGCGAGGCAGCCATGTTGGCATACGAATCGTCTCGACTCGATGCGAAAAGTTGCCGCAATATTTTGACCCGAAGAAGCAATATTTTCTTATACCTTTTTTTTTCTAAATATTCCTCGCAAAATTTCCGACCCTGCTATAAAGCCCTTTTTCGCAGTTTCGCTTCTGATAATTTATAAAAAATAAAAGTGTACGTTTTTATAGAATAAATTCTTTCGTGGGCCGTTTTTCTAAAAAAGGGCTCTATAGCAGGACTGGAAATTTCATGAGGAATATTTAAAAAAAAAGAAGTGTAAGAAAATGTTGCTTCTTCAGGTCAAACTATCGCGATCATCAAATTCTGAAAATACGCTGTTTGATTTCGTCTGTCTTCGTCTCTCTTGCAATTGTTGCGTCACCCTCTCTGTCCCACCGCCATTCGAGCGACAAGGAACTATCTGTCCTTGTTCTAGAGCTTCCTAATTTCGCCGCAAGTGTCGAAATTAGCGCCACTTTACCTCCTGCACACCCTTAATTGTCCAAAGCTGTCAATAAATTTATCAATTTCTTACCCTAACTATTCTGATACGGAAAATTGTAAGAACCATATGCGTAATATGCAAGATGTTCGAAAACGTGTTTAGCATTCATAAAGTATTTAGCACGGGTTAATAATTATTATCAGTTATTGATTTTCATTGCTTGTCAATTATTGCTTTAAAAAATGATGTGAAATTATAGTAAGAAAGTCGTAAATGCGAAGTGATGTCGCCACATGAGGAGAAACGCCGTAGCTCGCTCTGCTATTGGCTGACACCGAGGGAAGCCGACTTTGCACCAACGAATTTTGGGCTTCGCATAAGAGCCTCTCTCTCGCATCCACGGTGACGAGCAGGCTTCGAGCATCCTTGTTTTGATAATGTTATTATCATGATCGCTTCGGTGGGATGGCGCCAAACGATGAATCACACGAATCATATATTTTTGTTTTTCAAAATAAAATTTCTTTAATTCGTTAAAATCAGTAATGTCTTTACCGATTTCCAACCAGAATTTTCCTGATAATGAAAATTACAATAATCATACGCATCATATACAGGTATGTGTGTAATGGGCGGAAACCTGATTTGCACCTTATGAAGTTTTTAACACAGTTTGACAATTATTATTAGTTACTGTTTCTCATTGATAACTGTTGAAAATAGACAAAATGCGGCAATGGTGCACCATCTATACTTTCATATAGAATCTTTTCTTGGAAATATTGTTCGATGATCACTGCGTTGTTATTCTGTTCCGTTCCGTTTGTAACCGTGTGTTAGTTGATACGTCTTCCATTATATTAAAGTTTTTCTAATTTCCACGTACCGTGTTGTTTATTTTAACACCCATTTACTACAGGTTATGGGCCCAGGCACTGTTAATTGCGCGAAATGGTGAAATGTTTGTGAGAGGTGCGCTCGAAGATCGAAAAACGTGCGTTCTAACCTAACAGTTTTTGAACACGTGCTCGTGCAAAAAATCCTTCGAGTGTCCGTATTCATTCTTTTCCTTTTCGTGCATACACTGTGCCTTAAATTAGTCGAAAAGACATATTGTTCGGGAAGTGGAACGCGAATAAAGACGTATCCCACAAAAAGTACATTACATGTAAAAAAAAAAAGGTAACGCCAAGTAGTTTAGGCACTGTGAGCGGAGCACTTCTTTGCTCTAATACACAATGCATATTGAAAACATTTGGAAACTATTACATATTTTGTGAATTTTCTAAAAAAGTAATGGATATCATGCAAAACCAGCCAACTATTGAGTTATATATATTTTTCAAAATATTTATGCTTGGCGTCTGGCTGCTTCGTTGCGATCCAACAAAATTAGTTGTATCTACGTTATTTCAAATCTGTGAATATATTTATTATCGACTTTGTATAAAGTTAATTACTATAAATAGTTGTTTAATGCTATAACGAGGCAACCAGACGCCAAGCATAAATATTTTGAAAAATATATATAATGTGACAGGAGAATAAGAAATCCCCCCCCTCCCCCCCCCAACGCGTTAAAAAGCCGAGCGCTAAGGGACTCGCGAATAGCGAGACAGGGACAACTCCCTTAATTACCGACAGAGTAACGACAAGCCCTCTAATTACTAAAGGATCCACCGAGAGGGCCAGCGCGTCACGCGCTCGATCGTCAATCGATACCGGCACTCTGTCCCGGGATACCGAATAAGCAACACGTGCTCCATATTGTAAAAGCGTTTAGTGTCGTAAAGCGTCTTATTGTCTCGTCAAATAATACATAATACCAAAACTACCATTATTGTATAAGCCTCGAGGAAAGAGAAACACATTCGACAAAGCGAACACATTCGACAAAATCTGTAAGTCAGAAGATCTGTACCTTGCCTGATTAAACCATACTTCTTTATTCTATTTCCTATATAATATTTGTCTTTATTTAACGGGTCTCCAACCTGCCCACCCTTTGAGAGAGTCTCATGTCTCATTTTGCCGGTTTTCGTCAAAATCGGCTGGCGCCCACAAAATTCATTGTCGAGTTGCGACCATTTAGTTTCACCTAATTAATTACCTTTCTTTAGAGCCCCGGCAGTCACTGGCCCAGGCCGCGCCGGGCGGGTTCTTTGCCGTCTTGTAACAGAATTTCTCAGATTTTATAAATAATTAATAATAAATCTTATCGCGGCAAAGATCCTGTCTCATAACTCAATAGTTGGCTGGTTTTGCATGATATCCATTACTTTTTTAGAAAATTCACAAAATATGTAATAGTGTCCAAATGTTTTCAATATGCATTGTGTATTAGTGCAAAGAAGTGCTCCGCTCACAGTGCCTAAACTACTTGGCGTTACCTTTTTTTTTACATGTAATGTACTTTTTGTGGGATATCACGACGTTTTCAGGGCCATATTGAAATGCATTGTGTATTAGTGCAAAAAGGTACTCCGCTCGTAGTGCCTAAACTCTTGGCGTTACCTTTTTACATGTAATGTATTTTTTGTGGGATAGGATTTATTCTTTCGGGACGCTGTAGCTTCCATGTTTCCTGTGGGCGGAAATCAGTATACCTCTGCACAAGATAATGAAACGTATTCATGTACGTGTCTTCTAACCATTCACCTTGCCTGATAATATTCTGCAAATGATCTGATAACTGTGGCATATTAGGCAGTTTGTACATGTACTCCTATTCTGGATACTCGTAAAATGTGTATAATCATAAGAACTTTTTTATATTATTTTATTCAATGTAAGTAGAGGAAAAAGGTAAGTAGGAGAAAATAGAAGAAATATAAATGAAATAATGAAAAGAATAAAAAAAAAATAAGAAGGAAATAATAAGGAAGAAAAAAAATTAGAATAAGAGAATTAGAAAATAATTAAAGTAAATATGTATAGTGTGAAGCACTTACAAAGCTGAGAAAAATGGCAAAAGAAACAATCGCTAGATGTGTTCAGGTGAATGTTCGCTAACGAACTGCTACCGTGCACCGGGTAACATATGCACATTAGGGAATTCATGGTAACAGAGCAGTGTCGTTCATCGGCATAAAGAAACACAGTACAGCGATGCTAGGCTAAGTTTTATCGTAAAAGAATAGATATAATAACGAGAGGAAGTGAGATAGATCGTATAGGTCAGACCTGTGTAACTTCTTGCTCGCGGGTAAATTTCCCCTCCCGAGGTACCCCCACTCCGACCGAAACAAAAGCGCGCGAGATCTCCCCTGTCCTCTCGCCGTACCTCGCGCGCCTTGATTTCGGTCAGAGTGGGGGTACCTCGGGAGGGGAAATTTACTCGTGAGCAAGAAGTTACACAGGTCTGGTATAGGTATACGTCGAGCAACGACGATCGAGCTACGGCACCTCAAAGGGATGCCGCGAGTAAAACAAATGAGCATCCAGTAATGAAAATTTCACTTGTAATAATTATCATCTAATGTCAATGAAAATTGCACCAACGGATTGTTGGGAATTTTCCAATTAAAATGAGTCCAAACACGACTTAAATCCGTTTAATTTTATTTTAATTGGCTATTGGTGGTTCATTCAACCCCTTTAAGTTGATTACTGTAATTACGCTATATATACAGGGTGTTCCATTATTGGTGTAAGAACCGGAAATGGTGGGTAGGTGAGACGATTCTGAACAACAATTTCCTTTGCAAAAATGTTGGATGGGGCTTCGTTTTTGAATTATTAAGGAAAAACACTGACCATTCACAACGCGAGGTTTTCGCGCGCTCAGCGGTGTGACTATGTCCCGGATTTCCTGGTCCGAGCGCGGTGTGAAATGACGAAAATTTTGAAATCACTCAATATCCGGATAGAACGAATAAATCGAAGTTGTATGACACTTTTCGTTGTTGAAGAGGAAGAAAATTTGAAAAATTACATACGTCAACTATTAAAAGATGCCGACAGAATTATTGAAATTAAACTTACCAGTTCACTCGCAACGTGAACTGCAGCGCTGAACAGCTGATGAGACGGCCAAGTCAACGAATCCACGTTACTTCACACCATGTATTCCCTATCACTTTTCACTGTCACTGTCACTTTTCACTGGGTCATTTAAATCACCGAATCGGGAAACTGTCGTACAGCCTCCTGCGAATTATTTGGGCACTGCGAAAATATGTTATAATATCCAGCTTTGGAGCAAAGCATGTCGGCAATGTGCGAGATACTGGACGCGTACGGAATGATTCGCGTTCCTTGTTACTGACAAAAGAACGTTAGAGAATATCCCTGTGTCTCACTCTGTTGGAATGTTTTTCATTCGCGTTCTCTGTTACTGACAAAAGAACGTTGGAGAATATCGTTGTATCTCACTCTGTCCTAATATTTGTATGATTGGCGTTCTTCGTTATAACATGTTTTTCATCTTCGCGCAGTGCCAAACCAACGCGAAGAAGACTACGTTCGAGGTATCGCAATCGGACCTATTCGGGGAAACCTTCTTTACATCCTTTCACAATTTCCTGATTCAATGATTTAAATGACCCAGTAAAAAGTGACAGTGACCGGCGTAATCAAGAAAATTTTGTGAAATAACGTGAGTTCGTTAACCTGACCGTCTCATCAGCTGTTCAGCGCTGCAGGTCAAGTTGCGACTGAACTGGTGAGTCTAATTTCAATAATTTTATCCGCACTTTTTAATAGTTCTGAATTTGTTTAATTCTTTATTCGATATTATTTGTGATATTATTTCCTGCTTTGCCGACCGGGGTTTTCGGCCGCGCTCGGACCTGACAATTCGGGCCATAGACACGCCACTGAGCGCGCGAAAAGCTCGCGCTATGAATGGTCAGTGTGTTTCCTTAATAATTCAAAAACGAAGCCTCATCCAACATTTTTGCAAAGGAAATTGTTGTTCAGAATCGTCTCACCTACCCCCAATTTCCGGCTCCGACACCAATAATGGGACACCCTGTATACAGGGTGTTTCAGAACATCGGGGACATTTTTGGAGGATCGATACTAGAAGCCAAAATGAGTCAAAAATCAAGAATACCAAAATCCCGTTTGAGGCTTATTTTTTAAGTTATTAACAAATTAATTTCCGCCTGTAGGATGACAATCTCGCTGCACCGTGGTCGACATTTCGACAGCTGACCGGGCCTGACCTACGTCACACAGTAACGTATTGTAATGTCGTTGCATCGGGGGACAAGCGGGGCCCTATAGAGGAAAATATTAAAGACGATATTATCGTGTAATGTCATGTACACGACTCGCTATACCGGTATTAATTGAAATTTCTATGTAATGTAAAACATGAATACCATCATAAAAAATAATGTTTTAATGATTTTAAGGACTACATTCACGTCATCTATTATTTAATGCAATAAAATCTTACCTTGTTGTAAGCAGCGTAAAATTTTACTAAGTCCTCCGACATCTGATTACACATTATCGATGAATGGGCATTCAACCTACCTACTTGCCGAAATCCACAAGAGTAAATCAAATATCCACCCATGGGATTCCTGAGTAGAGAGAGTGACTGCCTTTACCTCGTACAAGTCATATTATTCACTTTAAAAATACACACACACCTTACGATTGTCCACATTAAAGTCCAAAAATGTCCACACACACGCACCACGATTGTCCCGGCCGCGAATGTGCACACAAAAGTCCAAAAATGTCCACACACACTATGGAAGACAGTAAAAAATTTGCAAAAGTATTTCTTATTAGACAGTCCTTCCTATGTGCTTCTCGAGAGAAAACTGAGTGAGGAAAAAAGCAGTCCCGAAAAACAGAAGACTCGCATTGTTTGGAGCCGTTGTTGGCCAGAGATCTGGCACGCACGTGAATTTCTAACCAGATGTGCCAGAGGTCTTGGAAATTTCGAAGGGTCAAGAGAAACCAGGTACGAGGGAAAAGCTGCCCGGTTGACGAAATCCGACTTTCCCGTAACAGTATACGTTACGATTTGTAATAAGCAACTGGTCCATCCCGAGCAACTTGCTTATTTTGGAACAAAACTTTAGTACATTGTATCGCGCATAGTGTAACATTTTTGGACTTTTGTGTGGATATTCGCGGCCGAGACAATCGCGACGCGAGTGTGTGAAAATTTTTGGACTTTAATGTGGACAATCGTAAGGTGTGTGTGTATTTTTAAAGTGAATAATATAACTTGTACGAGGTAAAGGCAGTTACCCTCTCTACTCAGGAATCCCATGGGTAGGTATTTGATTTACCCTTGCGGATTTCGGCAAGTAGGTAGGTTGAATGTCCATTCATCGATAATTTGTAATCAAATGTCGGAGGACTGTAGTAAAATTTTACGCTGCTTACACAAGGTAAGATTTTATTGCATTAAATGATAGATGACGGGAGTGTAGTTCTAAAAATCATTAAAACATTATTTTTTATGATGGTATTCATGTTTTGCATTACATAGAAATTTCAGTTAATACCGGTATAGCGAGTCATGTATGTACATGACGTTACACGATAATATCGTCTTTAACATTTTTCGCTGTAAGGACTGTCTCGCCTGGGGGTGCAACGACAGTACAATACGTTACTGTGTGACGTAGGTCAGGCCCGATCAGCTGTCGAAATGTCGACCACGGTGCAGCGAGATTGCCATCCTACAGGCGGAAATTAATTTGTTAATAACTTAAAAAATAAGCCTCAAACGGGATTTTGGTATTCTTGATTTTTTATTTATTTTGGCTTCTAGTATCGATCCTCCAAAAATGTCCCCGATGTTCTGAAACACCCTGTATATAGTAATTACATATGTATATGTAATTTCTCATCAATACTTCTAAAGTTATGGCAAGCAACGAAAAGAGGTCGTGGTTACAAAAGGTATTTTACATGTGTAATAACAGGATGATTTTGCGTTATGATACGCGTGTAAAGTAAATAGACGAACGGTTCATTATTTCCATAAGGTATGATCAGAGTTAGGTATTGTTTGAAATAATCTTGTGATAATTTGTGATGCAAATTAACATTTACATTATTTAAAGTAAAATAAATTGTTACCTCTCTTCTGTTCTCATGAAATAAAGAAGATTACTTATAAAGATTATAATTTCTAAGTAAGTAAAGACAATATTTTACTCAAAATGATGCATAGGCGATCGATGTACTACCGTTTTGAATTTTGTACGCGCCGCCGCGACGCGGCTGATGCCGCGCGCCGTCGCAATACGATCTTAACGTGTGAGAGTATCGTACGCCATGATGTTGAACCAACGCGAATATCAGTAACGGCGCATGTGCGTAACGTAAGCCACAGCGCTAACAGCGCCTCTAGTAGCAAAAATGTGTGATCCACACTGACGTCAGCATGACGTAGGTGGTTAATGAAACTGATTGAAATTTTTCGATGAAAAACAGTTAATATCTCATAAATAAATGCACCGGTTGAGGCGTTCTTGGGCTTAAAAGAAGGAGAAAAACAAGGCGAGGCAGATTCTGTTATTAGAATGAAGCTCAGTTGCGTACTTTTTCTGCAATAGCAAATTATTTTGTGCAAAACGCTCTGCTTCGGGATAATATACTCGGTAGTGTCTTGCTGTCGCCGGCGCAGCAGCCTTCGGCCTAAACTACTTGGGGTGGAGACTCTACCGAGTCTCCTGAACGTAAACGTCGACATACACTGTAATTTAAAAAAAAAACGTATTCGTGATATCGTAAAACGTAGTCCGTGTAATTGTCAGAACTTTATTCGGTGTAAATAAAAATGAGCGTGACAGCGGTTAAGATCCCTCCTCTCCAGAAAGAGAATTACGGAACCTGGAAAATCCATATGAAGGCATTGCTCGTGAAACACGATATATTAGCGGAACAAAGCCAAAACCTGTCGCAACAGGAGACAACATGGCGGACGTATAGGCATGGGAAGTGGCCGACGAGAAGGCCATGACGGATATTGTCAAGTGCAGAAGAATTGAAACACGTAAACGGATGTAACACATCGAGAGAAAGGCAAAAATTAAAAAATTTGTACGAATCGGAAGGGCCAACGCGAAAAGCGATGTTGCTCGAAGAGTTAATTCATCATAAAATCGAAGAATCTCAGGATATGAGAGATCATATGTCAAATTTTTTCGACACGGTTACCAAGTTGGAAGCCATGGAAATTATCATTCCCCAAGAGATGATAGTTATCCTTTTTATTAACCGACTTCGAAAAGGAGGAGGTTACTCAATTCGATATGTATGTTAATTTTTTTTTTTTTTTTTTTTTAATGTATGTTCGCCGATTACGCCGAGATGGATGGACCAATCGGAACCAAACCTTTTCCATCTTGTAGGGTATGACTCCCAGTTGGTCCCGTAAAAAAAAAGTTTGCATTTCACGACCCCTTGACCCTTTTTTATTGCAAAAAAGTGTACGATTTCGTCCGCGTTGTATATGGTCATCGATTACTCCAAGATGGATGGACCAATCGGAATGAAACCTTATGCATCTTGTTGAGTACGACCAACAGTTGGTCCCGTAAAAAAAACCAGTTCGGATTTCTTCATTTTTTCCGCTTCTATCACAAAAAAACGTGCTATTTCGCGTGTACTCGGTCTGATATCGATGAAACCTAGTATTACATTTTGCGGCCGGAGATGTTTCCACGATGATCCCATTTGCAACATTCCCTTCACTTTCCTGCACTTCCCTTCGCTTCCCTGCACTTCCCTTCACTTCCTTATCTTTCATTTCCAAACCCAACTCCCCCTGCCCCTTCCTTTCCTCCCTCCCTCCCCTTCCCGTTCACTTCAATCCCTTTCCCTCCCTTCTCTACCCACCCCTCTTGTTTCCTCCGTTGCTAATTACTACTCTTATTGCAATAATTATGTTTCTAGCGTGACGGCGACATGGCAAGTGGTAAGTGCGAATCAAGCAATATCCTACTTTCCTATATGTTACATCAGACACAGTAAATCCCAGTTGTTACGTGAGATATGAAAGAATTATGTATAATTTCGTAAATTTTGTGTGGTTTTACGTATTTTATATAATTGATTACTATTTATTCCAATACAATATAATTATTAAGGATTTCAGTAGAGGAGTTAGGTATATTGCAGCGTTAGTATCCATGTTCATGTCTGAAACAAAAGTACATACATGTTTCTGTAGTATAATCGTAGTGAAAAGAAAAAAAAAACACTCGCACGCACGCACGGAACGCACGCCCGCATGCCCGACCGCGGGTTGTGTGGTTTCACGTATTTTATATACGTACCCCCGCCCCCGTGCGGGCGCGCGTGCGTGCGGGCGGGCGTGCGTGCGTGCGTGCGGGCGGGCGTGCGTGCGGTCGGGCGGTCGGTCGGGCGGGCGTGCGTGCGTGCGGGCGTGTGTGTGTTTTTTATCTTTTTACTACGATTATACTACAGGGACATGTATGTACTTTTGTTTCAGACATGAACATGGATACTATCGCTGACAATCGTATGTATACCTTGATTTCATAACGATGAGATATAATATACGAAGAAAGGAACACCGTTATACAGTATGTGGCTATTACTTCGCAGGGAATGTAAAGATCGCCACTTAAAAGTATGAAATAAAATAATTTTTGGAAAAAAAATATAACCGATTTCGAAATGCACTAAAAAGAATGAAATAATATTTAATTCTTTTCCTGGGTTTCTCTCCAGCTATGTATAACATTGATGATAATATTACATTACATATTAGATAAAATGCATATTTTTCGGAGGCGGGGCAGGGTCAAAAATTTTCTTAGAATCAAACAATTTTCGTAACTTTCAGTACAGGAAATGTTTAATTGAAAACTATCTAAACGAAACATGTTGCTGATTGCAATTTGTTTGGGGTATGGCGGGCTTGATAACAGATGAGCGTCAAGAAAAACTCATTGATACGTGACATCGTGGAAGAATGAAACTGTATAGTGGTCAGTTTCGGCGTACAAAATGTTTTTCAATCAAAACTTTCTATATGACAGATGTTGCTGATTATGATTTGATTGAAGGTGGACTTGGTACTGAACGGTCCGAAACAGAAAATGCATTTTTGATCCTGCCCCGCCTCCGAAAAATATGCATGTTATCTAACATGTAATGTAATATTGTCATCAATGTTATACATAGCTGGAGAGAAACCCACGAAAAAAATTAAATATTATTTTATTCTTTTTAGTGCATTTCGAAGTCGGTTATATTTTTTTTCCAAAAATTATTTTATATTATCCAGTATCCCGAAATCGTACGAATCTTTAAGAGTAGCCATAAAATCGCGACAGGAGTTGCCAACTCCCGAAGAATTAAAAGTAAAACTATTAGACGAATATCAGACAAGAAAACCAAATAAAGAAGAAACATCCGAAGCAATTGCAATATCGAAACCATCGAAAAACTTTGGACGCAAAACAAATGACCCGAAACCATGGGGAAAGGGAAGTGAACCTAGACCAAAACCTAAGTGCTATAAGTGCGGTAAAATAGGTCACATGGCAAATGAATGTAGGTCGCGACGTCCTGGTAATAGGAAACCGGAATATATGGAAGCGTCAAAGAAAGCTGAAACGGCTATGCAATGTGAAATAGCCACAAAAATCACATCAAATATGAAAAATAAATGGTGTTTAGACTCTGGTGCATCGTCGCACATGTGTTCTTCCAAAGAAAATTTGAAAGTATTGAGAAAGGCAATACGGGAAAATTACTTCTGGCAAGCTCAGAATCAACCTCTATAGGAGGAATCGGATCTGTGAAAATAAAAATTGATGAAGATTCTACAGTAAGCCTTCGAAAGACTTTGCTTGTGCCAGACCTTCGTTAAAATTTGTTGTCCGTAGCAAAAATTACGGATAATAAGTTTAATGTGTTATTCTATAAAGAAGGAGCCTCGGTTTTTGACCGATATACCGGGGAAGAGGTCTTCGCAGCGAAACGTGAAGAGGACTTGTACTTAGTAGAAGAAATGGCTGAAGAAGCTAATATGTCACAGATTAATAAATCGAGCCTTCAAGAATGGCACGAAAAATTCGGACACCTTAATGAGAAAGACCTAAAAGGCTTAATAAATTCCAAAAAGGTACATGGAATCACAGCGAATGGAAATGGAAAGTTGTTACCTTGTGAAATTTGCATAAAAGGTAAGCAAACACAAATTCCTTTCGAAAAGTCAACCTCACGGTGTAAGGAAGGTTTGGAATTGATTTACACAGATGTATGTGGACCAATGAAGGTTGAATCTATCGGTGGTTCAAAATACTTCGTCACCTTCATTGACGACAAATCAAAATGGTATGAAGTTTATTTTCTAAAGAGAAAAGGTGAACTATTTGAAAAATTCCTAGAATACAAAGCTAAGGTTGAAAAGCAGACAGGAAAGAGTATAAAAATCGTGAGATCCGACAACGGGGGGGAGTATAGAAGTGAAGAATTAGACGCCTACTTGAAGAAAGAAGGAATATGTCATCAATTCACGGTTGACCACACCCCTCAACAAAACGGAATTGCCGAACGAAGGAATCGAACTGTTGTAGAAATGGCAAGATGCATGTTGATACAGTCTGGTCTTCCTCAAAGTTTTTGGGCAGAAGCAATCTTGACAGCTGTTTACATTCGAAATAGATGCACGAGCAGGAGTCTTGAAGGAAAAATTCCTTATGAGATATGGAAAGGAAGATCGCCTACAACAATTCATTTTCAAGTTTTTGGAACCAAGTGCTACACGTTGGATAAGTCGCCGACAGGAAAGGTAACCAGAGGAAAATTTGGACAGAAGACAATAGACTGTGTCTTTGTTGGTTATTCAATTGATTCAAAGGCTTATAGACTGTGGGATCCGAAATCAAGGAAAATCCGTAAAAGTCGTGATGTCAAATTTGTAAAAGTTTTTCAGGAACGACAAGGATGTGAAGATTTTATAGATGAGGAAAATCTACGACAATCGGGGGAAATTCCGGATCCATCCGACGAAGAAGAGGATAGTGATGGGAAACTGGAACTTGTTCTCGTTCATAAAGATACCAGGAGTGAAGAAGTCCCAGAAAAAGAATCTATAAACGGTAATTCACTGGATCATTGAAAGAAGATGGCACCTGAAACAAAAATTGGCCCTGGACGCCCGAAGAAAATCCGTACAGGCCAAAAAGGCAGACCCGAGAAGCAACCTCACGTCGTTCTGGCGAACAAAGACCCTGAAGAAGGACAAAGTGCAAATCAAGATCAAATAGAGAATCCGGAAACAATCCAAGCGGAAAATGAATTTGTGCCGGATAGCTTAATTGAGTATGCGGAATTGATTGAAAAGGAAAATCCAAGTAACATCAAGGAAGCAATGGCAACTCCAGAAGCATATGAATGGCAAAAAGCCATGGAAACTGAATACCAAGCCTTAATGCGAAACAATACATGGACCTTAGTTGATCGACCTAATGATAGAAAAGTTATTGGTTCAAGATGGGTATTGTGTACTAAACGCAAAGCTGATGGAACACTCGAACGAAGGAAAGCCAGAATAGTGGCAAAAGGTTTCTCACAGGAACCAAACATAGATTTTCACGAAACTTTTGCACCAGTCGCCAGAATTGGTTCAATCCGTTTGATAATTGCACCTGCTGCTGAGCTGGGATTGGAACTACATCAAATGGATTTCGTCAGTGCCTATTTAAACGGCGAAATTGATGAAGAAATCTATATGGAGGTTCCGGAAGGACTATCAGTAGCAGTTAAGGATCAAGGACAACAGAAAAAGTCAAGTGATAAGGTATGTCTCTTACAGAAGGTAATATATGGCCTGAAACAATCAGGCCGACAGTGGTACAGAAAGTTAGATTCAAGACTAAAAGAATTAAAATTGAAACCACTTCACGCTGATGCCTGTGTATATTATTATAATGAAATTGATAAAATAATATTCGTCGCCATTTATGTTGACGATTTAATTATTGCCTCCATTGACAAACGGGAATTAGCAAAATTAAAAGAAGGTCTTGCCAAATCATTTGAGATGAAGGATTTCGGACAACTCCACTATTGTTTAGGGACAGAATTTACCCAAAATAAGGAAAAGGGGGAATTCTGTATGTCACAGAAGAAATACATTCAGGATATACTGCAACGTTTCAACATGGAAGACTGCAAGCCAATCTCTACTCCAATAAATCCTGCAGTGAAGTTGTCGAAAGAGATGTGTCCAATAACTGAAGAAGAAAAGAAGCAGATGAGCAAGATCCCTTATCGAAACCTTATCGGTTCATTGATGTTTTTGTCTACGAGTACACGGCCAGACATCACTCATGCAGTAAGCGCGCTTAGTCAGTTCAATGAGAATCCAGGGGTACAACATTGGAAGGCTGCAAAGCGCGTGCTGCGTTATTTGAAGAAGACTGAGGGCATGGAAATGGTCTTCTCTAAAACGGGTGAGAGTTTGATTGATTTTTCAGATGCAGACTGGGGCGCTAACATTGATGATCGGAGGTCATACACTGACTATGTTTTTAAATTGGCTGGAGGTGCGATCAGCTGGTCGTCAAGGAAACAAAAGACAGTAGCTATGTCCAGTGTTGAAGCAGAATACATGGCGCTGTCAGAAACGGCAAAGGAGGCCATACATCTACGAGGATTCTTGACAGAAACCTTGGGAAAATCTAAAACGACCCGAATCTTCTGCGATAACCAAAGTGCGGGCCTAATAGCGAAAAACCCAGAGCTTCACAAACGTACAAAACATATACAGTATGTCCGTCTTAAGTGTCTACACGTGATTATTTCTATAAGTATTAGAGATACAAAGAAATGTTTCAGATAAAAGTTGTATGGTATCGTGGGGGACATACCGTGATGGTAATTGTTTGACCTCGAGATAGCGTTGGTGCGTCCTGTGAAGGTCACATTTAATTTTCTAAATGGAACCCTATATTTTTTATTCCATATTCTTGTAGCTAATATTGAGACGTTTTCAAAACACTACTTATGCATGCATTTTACATAAGTCATTGTTGAGTTATTAACTTTCAAAGTTTTCATGTCGCCTGCAGTAGCGTTACCCTCCGCGAGGAGGTTGCTTGATCGACTTCGGTATTTTTCTAATTGTAAGAAAAGACAATTGACTTGAGCTACATCGATGTTGTTTTGATTATTGCCATTTGCACTGAAATATTATCATCAGAGCGTACGTATTGTTGTGATTCCGTATTTTTCGTAAAGAACAGAATTTCATTGTAAACAGTTTATCTTACATTTTCTAATATAAAGAGTAGTCAATTTTCGTAATGTTATTTACTATTAAGGAAAAGGCAGAATTTGTATCACTTCGAGGCGATAGATATTTGTCGTATCGCGATGTGTGTACAAAATTCCACGAACGTCATCCTAATCGACCTAAACCAGACGCGATGACGGTAACGTATTGTAGTTTGTTTTATTTTATTGTTATTATTTTCATATCTAGTTTCCACATCTGTAGGTAAGAAAAGTTTGTCAGCGTTTTCTGCAAACCGGTGGTGTACTACGCCAAAAAAAAACGACGTTTATCCTGGTCCGAAACCGAAGAGAGTAATATTCTAGCGGCAATTGCATACAATCCGCGAACCTCCATTCGTATAATCGCCAATAATGTTGGACTGTCTAAATCGGTCGTACATAAAATATTAAAAAAAAATCATCTTAAACCATTTAGGCCTACTATAGTGAACAAAATTTTTATTCGTGATTATGATCTCCGCCTGTCGTTTGCATTATGGATGATGGAAAAAGTTGGAGATAATGCAAATTTCATTCGTTACCTCATGGTAACGGAAGAATGCATTTTTCATACAAATGGAATTACATCTTCGCAATTCACCAGAATTTGGTCTACATCAAACCCTCACTGGAGATCAGAAAAAAATAATCAGTACCGAAACTCGGTGATGGTGTGGTGCGGAATATTTAATAGAAAATTAATAGGTCCGTATTTTTTTTATGGATATATCAATGGACAAAAATATTTACAATTTTTACAAACCTACTTAACTGAAATTTTGGAAAATATCGAATTAGAAGATAGAAGAAATATGTGGTTTCAACAAGATGGAGCACCTCCACATTACATGGCAGCAGTGAAAAACTGGTTAAACGAAAATTTTCAAAATAAGTGGATTGGACGTGGCGGGCCAGTACCATGGCCACCAAGATCCCCAGATTGTTCGCCGTGTGATTTTTTCCTATGGGGGTACTTGAAGCAAACAGCTTATCGCACCTCAGTTGAAAGTGTAATAGAATTACGTCAACGGATACGAAATGCATGTGCAGAAGTAACACCTGAAATACTAAGAAAAGTGGAAAAGCAATTCCAAAAGAGGTTACAGAAATGTATTCTTAATGATGGAGGACATATTGAAGGACAACCACCTTAGCTTTCAGTAGATACTAGATACTAGATTCACAATCGGCTTTTAGAGCCACCATGATGTACAAAGTCCGACCGAGCAACCTCCTCGCGGTGTACATTGGGTAACGCTAATGCCGGCGGCATAAAAACTTTGAAAGTTAATAACTCAACAATGACTTATGTAAAATGCATGCATAAGTAGTGTTTTGAAAACGTCTCAATATTAGCTACAAGAATATGGAATAAAAAATATAGGGTTCCATTTAAAAAATTAAATGTGACCTTCACAGGACGCACCAACGCTATCTCGAGGTCAAACAATTACCATCACGGTATGTCCCCCACGATACCATACAACTTTCATCTGAAACATTTCTTTCTATCTCTAATGCTTATAGAAATAATCACGTGTAGACACTTAAGACGGACATACTGTAGATATGAGGCATCATTTTGTACGTGATTCTGTTCAGACAGGCGAAATACAAATAGATTATATCCCGACAGAAATGATGCTTGCTGATGTATTAACCAAAGGACTATCAATGTCAAAGCATGAAAAGTGCATTAAAAACATAGGTTTAAGATATTAAAGATTATATATTTTTTGATAATAAAAATAAAAACGTATTATACAGGGTATCCCGTAACTAGTAGTAACATCGGGAAATGGGGGGTAGCTGAGACGATTCTGAACAACACTTTCCTTTGTAAAAATGTCAGACGGGACTTCGTTTTTGAATTATTAAGGAAAAACACTGACCAATGACAGCGCGCGCTTCTCGCGCGCTCAGGCGTGCGAGCATAGCTTCGGGCCCTGGGGCGTTCGGACTAAGCTGGGCAAACGCGGCGGTAAAGGGGGAAAAATTTAATTGAAATTCTACCGAGCAACGAATACAAATAATTAAACAGAGTATTAACGCTACTGTTATCTCCTGAAGACGGGATAAATCAGCTAACTAAATCGAATTTATTTTATTTATTAATTATTTGTATTCGTTGCTGGAAAAGAATAGGGAATAAAATGTAGGAGGTGCTCTCGGAATTTTTGGGAAATGAATAACGATTGCGCAATAAAAAACGGACTCTAGCGTTATGAAAACAGAGAGATAAGTAGAATTCGACTTACCAATTGATTAGCAAGTTGTCCCTGTTCGTTGACAATGGTCATCGTACGTTGTTCACCACAAACGTATTCCACTTCATGATCGCTGACACTTGTCACTTTCACATTACACAAACACTGTATTCCTTCCTCGATTGTTGATCTTTAACAGGTTAATGTGCGTGTTTGAAAAGTACGAACGAAAAGGGCTGATTATTGACACGTTCTATCAATTAATTCAAAAAGGAAAATATAGACGACGAACTACTCGAAAGGAATCGGTAGAAGGGCAGCTTTTTGTATTGCGTAATACAAAATGTATCGTGGAAATTCACAATTTTTTCCGAAGAAACCAACGTCTAATTTCGTAACCGGTCATTTGATCGAGCAATAAACTGTCGGGGTCAGGAACTCTGGCTCAACGCGATACAAATAAAAGCTACGTAAAACAACGTCGTACGTCGAGCGTTCCGTCCGCGTGTCGACCAACAATTACCCTTCTGCCGATTCATCTTGCGTCATTCGTCGTCTGTTTTTTTTTTTTTTTTTGTCGATGAGACGAGATAACAGTCGGCCCCTTCCTCGATCGGTTACCTATTTTCTTTAACACGCACAATTTCCGGTTTAGAGAATCAAGAATCGAGAATGTGAAAGTTACAAGTGCCAGTGATCGTGAGGTGAAATGCTTTTGTGGTGGTGAACTGGGTTCGGTGATCGGGCCGTTCCATCAGCTGTTCTGCGTTCGGATCTTCGTCCTTCCCTTTGGCAGGACACGTACGATGACCATTGTAAACGAACAGGGACAGCTTGCAAATCAATTGGTAAGTCGAATTCTACTTATCTCTCTGTTTTCATAACGCTAGAGTCCGTTTTTTATTGCGCAATCGTTATTCATTTCCCAAAAATTCCGAGAGCACCTCCCACATTTTATTCCCTATTCTTTTCCAGCAACGAATACAAATAATTAATAAATAAAATAAATTCGATTTAGTTAGCTGATTTATCCCGTCCTCAGGGGATAACAGTTGCGTTAATACTCTGTTTAATTATTTGTATTCGTTGCTCGGTAGAATTTCAATTAAATTTTTCCCCCTTTACCGCCGCGTTTGCCCAGCCTAGTCCGAACGTCCCAGGGCCCGACGCTATGCTCGCACGCCAGAGCGCGCGAGAAGCGCGCGCTGTCATTGATCAGTGTTTTTCCTTAATAATTCAAAAACGAAGTCCCGCCTGACATTTTTGCAAAGGAAAGTGTTGTTCAGAATCGTCTCAGCTACCCCCATTTGTAATATTCATTACAGGGAAAATGGTGGTAGAACCTCGATTTGCTTTTTAATATTTTTTGAGAATGAAAAAAATTTTATATTCTGAAAAAATAAATATATGATTCGTGTGATTCTTCGTTTGGCTCCATCTCATCGAAGCGATCATGATAATAACATTATCAAGACAAGAATGCTCGAAGCCTGCTCGTCACCGTGGATGCGAGAGAGAGGCTCTTATGTGAAGCCCAAAATTCGTTGGTGCAAAGTCGGCTTCCCTCGGTGTCAGCCAATAGCAGAGCGAGCTACGGCGTTTCTCCTCGTGTGGCGACATCACTTCGCATTTACGACTTTCTTACTATAATTTCACATCATTTTTTAAAGCAATAATTGACAAGCAATGAAAATCAATAACTGATAATAATTATTAACCCGTGCTAAATACTTTATGAATGCTAAACACGTTTTCGAACATCTTGCATATTACGCATATGGTTCTTATAATCTTCCGTATCAGAATAGTTAGGGTAAGAAATTGATAAATTTATTGACAGCTTTGGACAATTAAAATAAGTTTATTCTGCCAGTTCGTTGAAAGAATAGTTAAAAAATAAATATGTTGTCCGTCTAATTTTTCATTTGAGGCGCCATCTCGTGCCGAGAAACAGATGAGAATGATAGTTAACAATGGGATGTTACTTTATATACAATTTTTGCTTTTAAATGGTTCAATTATGAAATATGATTGCTTGCTCGTGTATTGATTCGAATTTATATTCCTCCGAAGTTTAGGAATTCTCCCGGGACCCGGCGGCGGCCCTTCCTCTCACTAGTATTTTTCCCTAGCGGAAGCCGAGTTTGCACCTGTATACAATTATTTACAACAGATCGGTGACAAATGTAATTTCATTTTTCATTAAGGCGATGCGGGACCCGAGGACGAACTCCGAATTCCGTGTTGGTAAAACAGTTTACAGATAGCTGCAAATCGCGCCCGTAGGATATTGATTGTGGCGCCACCACGATGATCGTTCCAAACGCAACTGACATGATTCGCACACACACAAACACTACACTCGCGATGTGGTATATACATCGTACTTCCGCGACTTCGAATGGATTTGCATGGCGAAGTGTATGACGTATACATATTCTGCTATCTAAATAGGGGAAATTATTAGGAAGTCGTGATAATAGATAAATAATAACAAAATGTATAAATGATAAGCTGATGATAGAGAAAATGGTTGAGGAGCATGTGGTCTTTGCAAGGTGTCACGATACAACCGAGACAATGCTGCAACCTAAAAAAATAAAATTATTATAAACAAAGTTGACATCCCTTAGCACCCTTGCGAACGTGACGGTTCGAAGCCAAGCGTTTCGCGGGGCAGAACTACTATCGCGATAATCGTTTGAAATTGCCAGCGCACATTTCTGCCTACACGCTAATACCGTTTATACCCCGCTTCTTTCTTGAAATTCTTTGTCAAATTAAAAGAAAAAACCATAAATGTTTAATCAATAATTTTCTTGTGTGTGATATCGTTCCCAAAACATCGATCAACACAATCTGTAATAAGGAAACGTTAGGTTCATCGACCATAGCAATGTGCATACGTGAGATACAATGTATAGTCTTTCGGCTCTATCAGTTGTTTTCGCCGAACACATACCTATATGGATTTATCGGCCAAATTTATGGTTTACGCAGAACGCATATGTGCAGCTGTAGTCCGCAAAGGGTTAAATAAACCTATCAGTATTACAACAAAAATAAGGCAAAGAAAAAATAAAGGAACTGAATGAGGTGTCATAAAGGAATAAAATATGATAGCGGAATAAAATAATTTTTTGGCGTGTTATCTTTACGTATATTTATTTTATCTATTTATTATATCTAAAAGTGTAAAAATATATAAAAACATAAAATTGATCAGGAAAATTTTATTAATACGTTAATAAAATTGTTATAAATAAAAAGTAAAGTTTTATCGCTACATTAGTGTTGTCTCGCCGATACGAATGCGACACAGCGTCTCAAAGGAAAGCCGCACCGTGTCATATTGCACCCGTGCTCGCTCCGAGGGGGACCCTCCCCCCGTGGAAAGGATAAATCGTTGCTTTCGAACATTTTAGAATCTTTGCTGTAGTCGACCACAATTTACGCGACTTCGACATCGGTAGAAACGAGGGGCATGGGGAGAAAGAAACGGTGTGAATGAATATGTAGTGAGAATACCACACTACTGCACGTCGCACGATTCACACACAATTCGACTACGTGATGACTCGAGAATCTGAGAAACGAGGATAGAACCTTCGGTTTTCGGTTCGATCCACGATCCACGCTCGGTTTGAGGAATTGCAAATCATTGGGGAACGCTCCGGTTCGATTTACTTGTTACTTGCTGCCCATAAAAATTAATGTTGGCATCGTAGGAAAAAACGGACGTTGTTACTCTCGCCGGGAATCGAACCCGGGAACCTCGCATTTGTAGGCAGCCACCTTACTGCCTGGACCAACACCGTCTAACTATTCTCTGTTTCTCCAAGACGCCTCTTATGGTGTTGGGTATGGAGGTCCCGATCCTACAGTAATTTTTCAAGTAATTCACTATTCATCACCTTTCATTTTTAAAGAAACTGCATCTTTCCTCGTTTTCGCAAGGGAAAATAAAAAATCTAATTGTTTATATTATTTTTCATTGTCATTTTCCGTTTATAATTTACTGTTATATACAATACTAATTGTTCAGTATTTTTCTTTGTCTGCTGAAGTAAAACTTCGCCGAGCTTGAGATAAGAGTACTGAATTACTTGAAAAATTATTGTAGGATCAGGACCTCCATACGCCTTCTAAAACTATAAGAGGCGTCGTGGAGAAACAGAGAATAGTTAGACGGTGTTGGTCCAGGCAGGAAGGTGGCTGCCTACAAATCCGAGGTTCCCGAGTTCGATTCCTGGCGAGAGTAAACGTCCGCTTTTTCTTACGATGCCTACATTAATTTTTATGGGCAGCAAGTAACAAGTAAATCGAAGTTGTGGCCGACTAACAGCAAAGATTCTAAAATGCTCGAAAGCAACGATTTATCCTTTCCACGGGGGGAGAGTCCCCCTCGGCGCGAGCACGGGTGCAATATGACACGGTGCGGCTTTCCTTTGAAACTCTGTATCGCATTCGTATCGGCGTGACAACACTAATGCAGCGATAAAACTTTTTTACTTTTTATTTATAACAATTTTATTAATGTATTGATGAAATTTTCCTGATCAAAATGAGACCAAACACGATATTGTTATAATAACTTGAACAATTTTTTTTAACTTGAAAAATTTATCAAAAAAAGCGATTGTTCTAAATTAAAAAAAAAGAATATGCGAAATCAATACGATAAACAGTTTTTGAGATAGAAATTCCAAAGTATAACCCACTTTTACGAGAATGGACAAAAGTCGAAAAATTCAAAAGCTCGTATTTTAATAATAATTTGCTTTATATCGTTTTGTAAGCATTACGTTCAGTTATTGCTGTATAGTGCTAGTTACATTTGATTCCGTATATATGTGTTGCACAGTAAATGCCACAAAAATGGTCTGAAAGTGACAACCATAACTAATTACATATGTATGTACATATGTAATTCAGCCTAATGAATGTGATTTTTGTTGAAGAAGAAAGGTTAAATCTTTTGTACTTCGCAATTTTACGTAATGTTTTTTTTTAAATATGTACATAGCGTCCATGTGACTTTGAAGCAGCATTTTACATATAAAAAATTCGTCAAAATTAATACGGTAATCACTGAAACGTTATAGTGCAGTTAAAATTCGCGCGTCAAAATTCATGGTTTCGTTCGGTCTTTCGGCGCAGCCTTCACGACGGAACGTTGCTTCGTCGTAGATGGAATAGGTTAGTGCGTACACACACATTCGCATGTACATAAGTCGCTTGCATAAAGCGGTCGAACGCAGAAAACGACTGCACTGCGCTCTGCAGCGAAAATGCTGAACTAAACTAGAGCTCGGACGTACGCCATTTTGGCATATCTTCACAAGAATGATAGTGAAATCGTAGTTCTCAAATATCTTCTTTATAATAAAGTGTACACGGTCCGTTGATAGCTCGTTTTGTTCCTTTCAAACCAAAGAATGGTTTGTTGGAGCCCGATTTTCCATTTAATTTACAGAACTGATTATATTAATGAAAAATGAGATCACGGCCGCCATCTTGATAAGCGCCAACTTTAACTAATTTTCATCTTTATAATTTTTTGACGATTTTGGAAAAAGTAGCTCCAACAAACCATTCTTTAGCACACGTAGAACGTGCCAGTCAAATTTTGTTGCAATCTGTCTTGTAATAACGAAATAATTAGAGAACTACGTTTCGACTGCTCGGTCGGTAAAGTTTTCAGGTCCCGCATCGCCTTAAGGGTGCGCAGGAGCCACGGCCGAACTCCGAGCTGACTTCAGCGACAGTTGCGGAATAAGTAGGAAGCTCGCGAACAAGGATAGATAGATCCTTGTCTCTCCAACGGTGCTGAGACAGAGAGAGTGATACTACACTCGTAAGAGAGACGAAGATAGAGCGATAACCAAGCCGCTTGCTTTTGCAGTTTAGTTTGGACCATTTCCTGAGGCGAAGAAGTAATATTTTCGCATGATTATTTTTCTAAAATATTCCTTGTTACATTCTACGTTGCAGTACAGAGCCCTTTTTTGGAAAAACGTCTCACAATAGAATTCCTTCTATAAAAACGTACACTTTTATTTGTTTATAAGGTTTCACAAGTGAAATTGCAAAAAAGGGCTCTGTACTGCAACGTAGAATGCAACAAGGAATATTTGAGAAAAAGAATCATGCGAATATATTATTTCTCCGCCTCAGGAAATGGGCTAAACTTCGTCGCTCTGAAATCAGTATGATTTGTATGTCAACATGGCTGCCTTACTATCGCGCGTTCCACCGTAGCGCTGCCGTCGTCTCTCTTTCCTATAGCTATGTCGGCGGTCTAAACGTGCTTTCCAACTTGCTTCGCACATAACGTAATAGCATAAATTGCAAATGAAATATCGATGGTTCGATACCATCCTATTCTATACATTTTTTTTTTCTATGAAACTTATTATACACCCCTTCTTGTAAAAATTACATATTTCTTGTTTTCTTTTTCATACTCTTTATTTTATTAAATACATTTGGTCATTTTTAAAAGTTTCACGAAGGAATAATAATTTATAGTGTTCATTTTCCATGCACGTTATACAATTGCATTGTAATCATATAGCTTGTTTAATGCATGATTTATAAAAATGTATGGGCTGGTTTAAGTTATATTGTCAATTCTCCTATCTGCTAATAACATGTAGCTGCAACCAACAAAAGAGATCTATCGGTGTATCTCGCTCTACCGTAACTTGCTCTACTCGCGCTCTGTGTCTTCAGGAAAGCCCACTGTGTGACAAAGAACGCGAACAAAAACCACGACAGAGCGAGATACGGCGATAGATCCTTTTTCCGCTGTGACGTTTCAATGTGTCGGTAGTCGGCCGCAAATCATGACTATGTCGGCGGGTGGCTAGGGGCATGGTGAGAAACGGTGTGAATGAATAGTGAGAATACCACTACGTCCGTGTTTTTTCCCAGGTCCGCTTCGACAGGTCGACGAAGCGACTACGAATGGTCAAATCTGTCGTACGACGGGGTTGGTCAAGCCCTGAAAGTCAGGCGTGGATCAGGGATCGAAGCGAAAAACGAAGAGGCTATCTTCGGTTCTCAGATTCTGGCGGTCACATAGCCTAAGGGTCCGTTTTGACTATGCCTGTAGCAGGCGCCAGTAAAGAGAGAAAACGGTTGTTTTCCTGTCGTCCGACAGAGAGAAAATGGTTGTGTTCTCTGTCGGACAACAGGAAAACACCGTTTTCTCTCTTTGCTGGCGTCTGCTACAGGCATAGTCTAAACGGACCCTAATCGTGTGCTTTTCGTACGTCGTACGACGCAGTGGTATTCTCACCATTCATTCATACCGTTTCTTCCCGTGCCCCCCGCGACGCGCCGAACATCCGATCCTTATGATATGGCCGACTACGGGCACACTGAAATTCTACTCTTTGTTGAAATGTCAATGGGGAAGGAGGATGTATCGATGTATCCCGCTCTATCATTTTGTCTCCATTTTTTAACATTTAATGTGGGCAATGCTTAAAATCTTTAAACAAAAATTAAATTTATTCCTTCTACTAAGACATCAAGTAATTCGGTTATTTTGTTTATTCTACTTAATTGTTTATATTTTTTAATTAATATTAGTTGTACTGATATCATGCAAACAACACTGGCGGCAAAACAAAGCGCGCGCTGTGGTTAGTCAATGTTTTTTTCGTTAATAATTCAAAAACGAAGTTCTATCCAATATTTTTGCAAAGGAAATTGTTGTTCAGAATTGTTGCACCTCACATTTTCGATTCTTGCAATAATTGTGAGACAACATGTATATGTAATGTTCTTGAAAGTATAAATAAGAAGTTTAATAATTACACAAATTATTGTTTTATCATTATCTGTATTTCTATATTGCTTTATCATTATCTCTAGCTGTCAATTTTTACGTTTGAGAAACCGGGTGGCAGAACTCTGCTACGATGAGATTTGGAAATTATGCTTTCCAGATTTATTTCGAAATGAAAACAATTGATCGTTATCAATAGCAAGGTATGAAACTATCAAAATCTATCGACATAACGGCTATCGATAGTTCTGCACCTTCATTCAGACGCTGGGCTGGCTCGAGGCTGGAACAGAATTCCGTCAAGATTTACAAATGGACAGAATTGCGTAGATATGGCAACATCGTTAAAGAACGATGAGATCTGGCAACTATGCCTTTGAACTTTTCATTTATCATTTAGGAAAATGACAGGCAATGGGATAATTGACAGATAATACAGAAAAAGAATTTAACAAAAAGTACTAATAAAAGAAACTAATAAGTTTCATAGAAAAAAAAAAATGTAAAATAGCATGGGATCGAACCATCGATATTTCATTTATGCTATTACGTTATGTGCTAAGCAAGTTGAACAGCACGTTTAGACCGTAGACACAGTAACAGAAACGAGAGACGACGACAGCGCCGCGGTGGAGAGCGCGATACCGAGGCAGCCACGTTGACATACAAATCGTCTCGGTTTTATATCGACAACATTTGTGCAATTTCCTGAACCGAAGAAGCAATATTTCTTCATGAATCCTATTTTAAAATATTCTTTGTGTTATTGCGCGTTGCAGTACAGAGCCCTTTTTTGCAATTTCCCTCTTACAACTTTGTAAACAATAAAATCAATCTTTTTTATAGAAGCATTTTTTTTGTAGACCATTTTTCAAAAATCGGGCTCTGTACTGCAATGCGGGATGGTTCGAAGAATGTTTTAAAAAAAAAAGTATAAGAAAGTATTGCTTCTTCGCCGCAGGAAATTGCAGGAAGTGAACCGCAAAATCTAGCTGCTTCAAAATTGTCTGTCTTCGTCTCTCCTACGATTGTTGTATCACCCTCTCTGTCTCAGCACCGTTAGAGAGACAAGGATCTATCTATCCTTGTTCGGGAGCTTCCTACTTTTTCCACAACTGTCGAAATTGGCGCTAGTTTACCTCCTGCGCACCCTTAATTTCTTAAAAAAATAAATATTGCACAGTTAAATTGCATTCGCCGATTCCTCTTGTAAGCATAAAAAGTAATAAATAGGATGTTTTGTGTAGAATGAATGTGTGTAATTCTATGGTGCAGTAACAAATGTTAATGTACATAATGGGTAACAAAAATACTTTAAATAATATTTTTATAGATAGAACATATAGATAAAATAATTATAGCACAGTTTCAATAATTGAATATAAAAAAGGAGAAAGTACATAAAAGAAAATTGAAGGAATGTGGATTTGAACATTGAACCATAGAAATTCAGTCAAGTATTTAACCACGGCGTCAATTGCTTGTTACGTGAGTTTAAAATTTAACATGTAAATGATTGTTGCTATCTCCTAATCAGTAAATCAAATCATCTACACACAAAAGGAGATATAGGAATGTTTAACTGGGTGAACTCTATAAGGTGGCAAACTTTCAGAAATAAGTTATGTAATGCTTAGGGGGTTCATCTCATTAGCCTTTTTACTATCAGATTCTTTGCTTTCTTAGTCCATTCTTCGAGTTTCCATTTCCATTCCAATTACCATTCATTTTATGCTTCATGCTGTCTATTTTCTCTTGCCATTCTTCCATCTTGCTCACCCTCTTCTCAAATTCCATCATCCATCTATTCACCTTTTTGCATCTTGCATTACGTTCCTTTTCTCATTTCCCAGTCCTCTCTAATTCTCCACTCACTTCTACTATTTACTCACTTACATTCTCCAGTACTTTCTTTAGTACACTTCCTAACACTGAAATTATTCTCCCCATTCCTTGAGTGTTTTCCATTTACTTAGTCCCAATGTTCTTATTGTTTTAATCCTTTTCTGTTCATAATCTGTCATTCTGCCCTTCATACACTATTTTTACACTCGTACCTCATATTCAAATACATCTTCTCCCTCAAAACTTCCAACTCTTTCATTCACGACTTATCCAAGTTAATCCATCGCTCTCTCTACTGGTCTGTTATTAACTTAATAAATAATTAACTGTGTCATACCCGAATCAAACATTTTTCAGCTAAAACAAATTAATTATAAATTAATTATATCATAAAAAAGAAATTAAATCAATGCCAAAACAATTAACAGTCCTGAAAAAGTATGTTTGATGTTTATAATAAATAGTTAATGATTTCTAACATATTCTTATTCAATGAGGTATACTTTATTTAAAAAATGTGCAGGAACAAACATACATTTAAAAACTCCTCGACCAGCTATTGTGTATGAAGGTGGATCATCTACTCCATAATTTGTCAGTTTTGATATATTGTATTGTGGTCCAGGTCCAATAAGTGGTATATGAAGCTGTGTACGAGGTCGCATCGTATATGCTGGGCCTCTCTTTCGAGACAGGCAGTGGCCCTCATATCCAACCAAAGTTCGTAGTTTATATTTAGGAGCAGGACCTACATATATGTACATAATATGCTAAACAACTTTAATGTGCTAAAGATTATGTTATTAAATATATTAAACACCATGTTATTAAACTTAATGCATTAGTGTTAAAAGATACTGATTGTTATTGTATAAAATTAATGTTCAATCAATTAAATTTTAAGAGTCACTTAATTAAATAGGACATCGAAGCATTTTTCAATAAACACAACCTAAAAGTCAATGTGGTGCAGAATGAATTAGTAACTTAATTTTTCCGAATAAAACTTTACCTTTTATCATACAACTTAACTTCTGATTATTCTCCATATTTTATTGTGTAAAGTATGTATATAAAAAAAAAGATTTAAAAAGTCCTCAAAAATACAACTAAAAATCATTAGCAGCCTGAAACTGTAAAACAAAACATATTTCAACTATATTCAGAGACAGTGTTGCCAGGAACTTTTAAGTAGTCATCGCCATCTACAGACAACTAAATCGCCAAAAATCACCACATATCGTTTGCAATCATGGACCTATAGGTCCATGTTTGCAATATAGCCAAAAAAATCGAAAAAAAACCACGCCATTGTCGACCGTTGTGGAGAAATTAGGAAGCTCTAGAACAAGAATAAATAGATCCTCGTCTCTCCAACGGCGGTGCGACAGATAGGGTGATGCAACAGTTGTAGGACAAACAAAGATAGAGCATCGAAGCGGCTTGATTTTCCGCCGACTTGGTGCAACTTTTTGAGCTTAAAAAGCAATATTTTCTTACACTTTTTTTTTTTAATTCCTTGTATCATTACGGAGAGGGGTACAGTGCCCTTTTTTCGAAGAAGTGTTCAGAAAAAAAGTTCTATAAAGATATACACTTTTACTTTTTATAAACTTTCCACAGGGAAATTGTAAAATCGGGCTCTGTACCCCCCCCCCCCCTGTGCGGAGTGGTACAAGGAATATTTAAAAAAAAGATTCATGAAAAAATATTGCTTCTTGGCTTCAGAAATTTGCACCAAATACATCAGTATGGAATCGGACGATTTGTATGCCAACATGGCTGCCTCGCTATCGCGCTCTCCACCGTGGCGCTGTCGTCGTCTCTCTTTTCTATTGCTGTTTCGGCAGTCTAAATACGCTTTTCAACTCGCAGCGTACATAACGTATGAATGAAATATCGTAGGTTCGATCCCATCCTATTCTATATATATATATATTTTTTTTTTTTTCTATGGAACTTATTATACGCCTCTTCTTGTAAATATTACATATTACATATTTCTTATTTTCTTTTTCATATTCTTTATTTTATTAAATACATTTAGTCAACATTAGCGGACAGAAGATTCGATTCTTCAATCCGTTTGTATTTTGCCGACGTCGACAAACGTAGAAAGAGATAGTTCGATAAACAAGGAAGGACTGATTGTGAGAGTCGAGGCGGTCGTAAAAAATTAAATGCCTACATATCGGTGAGATAATACTAATGCAACGTACAAAATTTTTTATTTTTAATTTTTTTTTTAATACAGATTTCACTAATATATTCGTGAGATTTCCCTGATTAAAATGAAACCAAACGCGATATTGCTATGACAATTGGTTATTATGATTGTAAATGTAAATCTTTCTTTTTTCTCGCTGTCCCTTTCTATGTTCGTCGACGTCGGCAAATGTATAAAGAGCTTGAGGATCTGTCCAGGGGGCGGAAACTCTCCTCTACAAAAAGTCTGGCATTGCCTGCAGCGCCATCTGCTACATATCCGTCATGGGTGAACTAAAAGTTGACATATATATATAAGTATACTATACAGGGTGTCTCGTAACTAGTGGTAACATCGGGAAATGGGGGGTAGCTGAGACGATTGTAAATAACAATTTCCTTTGCAAAAATGTCAGGCGGGGCTTCGTTTTTGAATTATTAACAAAAAACACTGACCAATCAGAGCGCGAATGGAGCGCATGCTCAGCCGTGATAGGGTAACCTCGAGCCGGGACGTCGGACCAGAACGAATCACGGCTGAACATGCGCTCTACTCGCGCTCTGATTGGTCAGTGTTTTTCGTTAATAATTCGAAAACGAAGCCCCGTCTGACATTTTTGCAAAGGAAATTGTTGTTTAGAATCGTCTCTGTTGTAATTTTCAGGCAAGGAAGAATAACGACACGTGGTTATACGTTTTATCAAAATAAAGATAATGTGGCTTTATTGTCAACAAAATACAAGCACAAAATAATTAAACTAAAAAATATATCGGTCTTATTTAAATGAAACAAAATATCTGGTTTTATGCTACCACGAGCTGCGCAGTTAATTTTAACCTGTATCTTCATGGCCATGAGAGAGACTAACGGCGGGCTAATGTACTATATACATAAAAAGAAAAGAACATGGCTTCCTGGCCTACAACCGAATACATGGACGCGCCAAATTTAAGATTATTTCTAACACACCCCCTTAATCTTAAATTTAAACTATAATACATAGACTATATATATATATATATATATATATAACCAAATAACACTATATAAATCTTCTAGCGCGTTAACTCATTTCTAAAACTTTTGAACTTAACCGCATTCAAGGGTTTTGTAAGAATATCAGCAATCTGATCACTGGTATTACAATAAACAATACTTATATCATTTTCTTTTATCTTTTCACTTATAAAATGATATCTAACGTCTATATGTTTAGATCTACGATTAAAAATGCCTGCTTTTATCCAGCTAATCGGTCCGCCACAAAATTCCACAACATAGCCAGTTGTGCTTCTTCTACTCTCAGTATCCCCAGCGTAGTCCGCGTCGCAATACGCTTTCAAAATGGTTGAATCTGAGGACTTTGTGTAAACTATTCCCAGATCCTTGGTTCCCTGCAGGTATCTCAAGGTCCGCTTGATATTAATAACATCTGCATTAGTAGGATTTTGTACTTTCCTGCTACTATACGTTACCGCATAACTCAGGTCTGGCCTGGTTTTGGCCGTGAGGTATAGCAGACTCCCAACGGCTTCTCTATATGGAAAAACTCTCCTCGTTTCATTCTCCTCCACTGTGGTATTGAGCAACATAGGTGTATCAGCAGGTTTTGCATCCGCCATGCCGTACGTTTCCAAGATCTTTGTTGAATACTGTCTCTGGCTGAGCTTTATTCCATCATTCATTCTCTTTATCTCGAGCCCTAAAAAAGAAACTGGATGCAAGTCAAAAACAATTTCGAAAGCATTCTTTAACTTTGTCAACAGGTCTTTTAAATGATTGATATCGTTTCCAAATAGTATGCCGTCATCCACGTGAATTGCCAGAAAAGCAGTGTTATCTCCCTTTCTGAAAATACATTTTTCCATGGTTGACTGTACCAAACCATGTCTTTTTAACACTTCTGTGAACTTTTTATTCCAAGTATGCGAGGCCTGTTTGAGGCCATACAGGGCCTTTTTAAGCCTGCAGACTTTAGTTTTCCTTTCTTCATATCCCTCTGGCAAGTGCATACAAATTTCTTCCTCCAATTCACCATGCAGAAACGCTGTTTTGATGTCGAATTTTACGAAGTTCCAACCATGTTTCGATGCTAAAGCGAATAGCATTCTAAGTCCAGCGGTGTTGACAACTGGATTGTACAGCTTGTCATAGTCGATATTACCCTCTTGTTCAAAACCTCTCGCCACTAGCCTCGCTTTATATCGACCATCTTCTTTTAATTGGAAAACCCATCTGCTAGAGATACACCGTTTCCCAGCTGCTTCAGTTTTATCCACTAATTCCCAGGTCTCGTTCTTATTGAGAGAACCCTTTTCGTCTTCCATGGCTTTTAACCATTCATATTTGTCTTCTCTGTTAACAATATCTTGATATGTGAGAAATACAAAATCATTATATTTTGATGGAAATTTACTTTCTCTGCTTGAAGATCTTGTTGCATTTCCACTGGGGGGTTGCTTTGCCACGTCATCATTATTTGACGTTATTTCCACTTCTTCATTCACGGGCTCGTCAATTAAATCTTCTTCCGCACTTTCCATACTTTCATCGGAGCTTTCGACTTCAGTAAACACTTGAGCACTTGGATGTGCCTCCTCTTCAAATTCCTGTAGATACCCCTTCTTGTATGAGTTTACATCCCTTTTTGCTTCGGGTTCCTTTACATTTTTGTTCTCATCAAAAATTACATCATGGGATACAATTACTCTTCTTCTAGCTGCGTCCCACAGTCTATAACCAGTCGGCGTGTAACCTATAAATTTAACGGCTATACTTTTATTCTCCAGCTTTCTTAGCTGTGTTAGGTCCTTCGCATATGCTCTGCAGCCAAAAGTTCTGAGGTGTTTTAAATTTGGTTTCTTTCCGCTCCACATTTCAAAAGCAGTTTTATTATTTGCTTTGTTTGGGCTTCTATTATGAAGATACGCCGCTACTCTGATTGCTTCACCCCAAAAAATTCTGCTGGTTTCAGATTCAATGATCATTGCTCTTGTTTTCTGAATCAGAGTCCGATTCAATCTCTCAGCTTTACCATTCAATTGTGGGGTGTATGGTGGAGTGTAATTTATGGAGGTTCCTCTCTTCTTGCACCAGGTTTTAAATTCATGGCTGGTGTATTCCCTGCCATTATCACACCTTATTTCAATTATCCTCTTGTCCCATTTAGTCTCGGCCCGAGCTACATATTCTTTTAGGTTTTCAAAGACCTCTGCCTTTGATTTCATTAAATGGAGCATCACATAGTTAGTATAGTCGTCAAGAAAGGTTAAACAATACCTATTTTCATCCCACGTCGTCGGAGTAATGGGTCCAATGACGTCTGTGTGCACAATTTCAAGCGGTTTATTGGCTCGCGTTCTACCCTCACCAAAAGGTGTTCTGGCATGACTTGCCATTACACAAGTTTTGCAAGCTTTCAATGCATCATTGAGATCCTTTTTATGTAAATTTATTCCATCCGATAAGTCCAGCAACTTCACCATATTATCAGCACCCAGGTGACCTAGTCTCCGGTGCCACATCTCCACCAGAGAATGGCTTTTAGCAGTCATTGCGCTTTCCGAAACTCGATTTGGTTTTACAACGTATAAATCTGCGTCGTTTCTTTTTCCTTCAAAGACTATTGTTTCATTTCTGGACACTGTTACCTTATCTTGATGAAAACTTACAGTTCCACCCTTCTTCGTTATGGCACTTACAGAAAGAAGATTATTTCTTAGGTTAGGTATATATAAGACATCCTTTAACTCACAGTATCCAAGGTCTATTGTTCCTTTCTTTTTAGCTACCATGCTTGCCTGCTTGTCAGCCAAACCAATCTTTGTTATAACTTGCTCTTCCTCTTCAAGTGTTCTTTCATTATTACACATATGCGAGGTCGATCCAGAATCTATTATCCATTCTCCTGTTTGCTGTGTGTCGCTGGCTAGGAAAGCAATTTTATTGTTATTATTATTACCATCCTTGGCAACGTTGTCACGTTTCTTCCTAAAAAAGCAATTTCTTTCATTGTGGTTGTGTTTGCCACAAATTTTACATGTTTTTACAGGATTTTTTCCGTAATCCTTTGGTGATTGTACACTCCTGCGGTTACTATTCCAACCCGCTTGTTGCTCTCCTTTGCCAGTATCCTCCTTCTTGCACGTATTTGCAAAATGGCCTTTCATCCCACACTTAAAACATCTTCTTTCAGCAGCTCTGAAAGCTACAGTCTCCTCCGTATCCTGCTTATTTCTAGCTTCCTCGGCTAACAGTCTTGCAGAAAGATTTATTAATGTACGTTCAGGTAAAGGCGTTGACTCCCACGCACTAACAAAATATCTGTAATTGTCAGGTAAGCTTTTTAGTATTTTAGATATGACCATGGCATCACTTATGTTTTCTCCTAGGGCTTTCAATTTGAAAACAATATTTTTTAAATCTGTTATATACGCAGCCATACTGGTACTGCCCTTCATTCGATACTCAAAGAACTCCTGCATCAGATTGCATTTTTGATGCTCGGTGTCTCTCTCATAAGTAGCTTTTAATCTCTGCCACATTTCATAGCTATTAGTGCATGTAACAACATGTATTAAAGATTGTTTTTCAAGCGCACTTACAATAATATATATATATATATATATATATATATATATATATATATTTTGGACTATATATATATATATATATATAGTCCAAAAATGTCACACTATGCGCGATACAATGTACTAAAGTTTTGTTCCAAAATAAGCAAGTTGCTCGGGATGGACTAGTTGCTTATTACAAATCGTAACGTATACTGTTACGGGTAAGTCGGATTTCGTGAACCGGGCAGCTTTTCCCCCGTACCTGGTTTCTCTTGACCCTTCGAAATTTCCAAGACCTCTGGCACATCTGGTTAGAAATTCACGTGCGTGCCAGATCTCTGGCCAGCAACGGCTCCAAACAATGCGAGACCTCTGTTTTTCGAGACTACTTTTCTCCTCACTCAGTTTTCTCTCGAGAAGCACATAGGAAAGACTGTCTAATAAGAAAGACTTTTGCAAATTTTTTACTATCTTCCATAGTGTGTGTGGACATTTTTGGACTTTTGTGTGCACATTTGCGACCGGGACAATCGTGGTGCGTGTGTGTGGACATTTTTGGACTTTAATGTAGACAATCGTAAGGTGTGTGTGTATTTTTAAAGTGAATAATATGACTTGTACGAGGTAAAGGCAGTCACTCTCTCTACTTAGGAATCCCATGGGTGGATATTTGATTTACTCATGTGGATTTCGACAAGTAGGTAGGTTGAATGCCCATTCATCGATAATATGTAATCAGATGTCGGAGGACTTAGTAAAATTTTACGCTGCTTACAACAAGGTAAGATTTTATTGCATTAAATACTAGATGACGTGAATGTAGTCCTAAAAATCATTAAAACATTATTTTTTATGATGGTATTCATGTTTTGCATTATATAGAAATTTCAATTAATACCGGTATAGCGAGTCGTGTACATAACATTACACGATAATATCGTCTTTAATATTTTCCGCCATAGGGCCCCGCTTGCCCCCCGATGCAACGACATTACAATACGTTACTGTGTGACGTAGCTCAGGCCCGATCAGCTGTCGAAATGTCGACCACGGTGCAGCGAAATTGCCATCCTACAGGCGGAAATTAATTTGTTAATAACTTAATAAATAAGCCTCAAACGGGATTTTGGTATTCTTGATTTTTGACTTATTTTGGCTTCTAGTATCGATCCTCCAAAAATGTCCCCGATGTTCTGAAACACCCTGTATACTGATCGAATTGAGCAACCTCCTCCTTTTCGACGTCGGTTAAAAAATAATAAATTCAAAACACATTCACAATACACACAAAATACATGCAATGCGCAGGTAATATGTTACGTCCCGCGTTGCGGGACCGCGGGCTTCTTCTAGTATCTTACAAACGCGGCGCGGATACTGCCGGGTCGAAGCGCTAAAGCGCACCTTGACCTATACCTTGCGCTATCGGATTGCGGTGTAGGATGGCGAGGAGTAGGGTTCGGTGCAATACAAACTCTGATATCTGCGATATACTTATATTCTTTGATAAACATGCGTTTCACATACCCAACCGTTGCGTCTCAGGTTGCAGGTCGCTTTCTCGGCGTTTCTCTCGCTCTCGTTTCTGATATACACACACGTCTCACTCGCGGTTCGCTTTCGTCCGTATACTCGTTCGTTAATCGCGTCGCGGCTGGCGTCTCGGCCCTTCGGGAACTTCGGCGTCCGTGGTGGTAGTGCACGGCGGCATGTACACTCCTGGAGGATATCCAATTATGAGTCAGCTCTGTCTGACCGCGGCGTTACACACGCCGTGAACCGTCGTCCGAGCACAAACGTCCGGGTTCCTTCGGGCACGCGATCGCGGGCGCGGATACGCGCGTTGCGTATCGTCGACTCACAAAAGATCGTCGATTTTCCACTCCGTGCGGGGCACGTTGTCCAAGCTTCTATATTCGCGGCTGTGCCCAATTGCTGGTGTAGTTTTGCTGGATAGCATGTTCGTAATCTAGTTTTTGGGTCATGGTGTTGCGCCACGCTGTTGCCGTGGCCAGAGTGGTCACTGTGCAAAAGTGCTGTTCTGCACATTCTTAGCTTGCTTGGGCAACGCGACCCGTTTCCGAAAAGCGGAGCAGCGAAGGACAAACCTAGGCCGGATGTAACAAATATAAACATAATACAAAATACATTCCCAATACACACGAAAAACATGCAATACGCACGCAATATAAACATAATAAATTTAAAATACACCGAAAATACACAATATATACAATTATTTATAAAAATATTCAATAGTGCCGTCCCTAGCGTTTATGGAGCCCATGATTAAACTCAAACTATAAAAATTCTCGTACTACTGTTGTTTCGGATTTCGCGAATAGAGTCGCGAGTCCAAACTCGTTTTCGCAGATTTCGCCCAGCGATGGGCGTGCGCGCGAATACGGGGGAGGACCAGAAAGAATAACCACTGGAGTCCGAGGTGACGACGAATAAAGTTTATTTCACGATGCGACGAATTACAAGAGCAGAAAAACAACGGACAATCTTGATGTACAAACGGACGATCCTCCCCGCGACGCGGACGATTACAAGAACAGATAACGAAAAAACAGGAAAGAACGGAAAGACGACACAACGACGCTCGACGCGTGCACCGATCGGGAAATCGCAATTTGGATTTCACGCAAAATTCGGAAATGGAAACTGTCTCTCACGGAATTGTGTTTTACTCGTTTACTGCTCGCTACGGTAACGGATAATAATAACGACGGCGGACGCTCGCGTATTTATCTCCGCGGTGGAGACCCTCTGGAAGGGAATTTCGAAATTCGTGCGATCGCTGGTTGGCGGATTCGTCCGCCAAACGGTTTGGGACGAGGCCTAACCGGCAGCGCAAAGGGTAAATCCGTAACGAACGTTTCGCCGAAATCAACAAGCGACGGTTGAAGAGTCGTGCGGGAGACTGACAAACATGCAAAAACCGTCGATTGTTGATTTCGGCGACGGGTGCCGCTTGAAGTTTTTCTGGAGAAGTCGGCGGTTTGGTCGTCCTCGGCGGACGAGCACAAACCGCCGTTACAATTTTGAACAACTGTAAAATAAAGGAACATGTACATATATAAAAGTTGTAATTAAATGTAAAATTTATGTCATGCCCTAAGGACGCTACTTTCCACTTATTTGAAGAGCAAGCGTTACAAGTGGATCCGAATCAACTGGCACATCGGATCCATTTATAACGCGATTTACTCTTCGTATATAATTTTTGACGACATACATATAAGACACAGTGACGTATGATATGTGTCGCCAAGAAATTTTCATGTTCGGAACATGTGGATTCAAAATTCATATGCTCCGAAATGAATGTCGTGATAGTTGCGACAAGATCACGAGTGTATGCGGCATTAGAAACATTTGCGAAGCATACAGATACGGCGTGTATCGATGAATATTTACATGCAACTGTATCAAATACGTAAACTAAGTCTAAACAGAATTTACAAATTATGTGTTTTCTAGCAACACACCGTAGTACATACTGAGTCACTGCCCGTACAGTAGACTCACAAGTTGTTGAGATATCATAATTTAGAATAACGCGATCTTCGTCATTCATCGATACAAACGGCGTAGCTGATATAAACTTTTGAAGACTAAATAAAAAGCTCGTGGATTCTTCAGATTCGCAGTTAGTATCCGCACATACCAACTGCGAATATGAATTTAAGAGCAGTGTAGTCCTGTAGTAACCGTGGAAGGTACTACAAGTTGGATTCGTATTCCTAGCCCCATGCTGTCTAATTTGGCCGAAAAAATTTTCCAAACTATCTTGATTAAAATTGCGACCAATAAAATATAAAACGCCAAGGTCGCACAAATAACTTCTTAAAAATTTAAAATTTTGTATTGTACGAATCCAGTTTTGTAATACCTTCGGATGCTCTTTATCCGCAGGCTTTCTTTTAATAAATTTCATGCTTCGAAAATGTGAAACCGCTTCATCCCAAATATCGGGCGTTTCACTAGTCATATCTGTAGTTTTTTTCATATTTACCCTACTATTGTTGACACTGTCGAAGATGTCATTCATAAAATGAATGAACTCGGCAATGTCAACCCCTTCAACTGGCATTTTACGCGTCCCGCAAACACTCTTCATACTGTTGCAACTCATTGCTGTCATTACGGACCCAACAGATTGACTAAAAACCTGCGCACAATACTTCACTTTGTACAAGTAGGTTTGTAAAAATTGTAAATATTTTTGTCCATTGACACATCCATCAAAAAAATACGGACCTATTAACTTTCTATTAAATATTCCGCACCACACCATCACCGAGTTTCGGTACTGATTATTTTTTTCTAATCTCCAGTGAGGGCGACATGAAAACTTTGAAAGTTAATAACTCAACAATGACTTATGTACAATGCATGCATAAGTAGTGTTTTGAAAACGTCTCAATACTAGCTAGAAGAATATGGAATAAAAAATATAGGGTTCCATTTGTTGGCGAATTCTCCTTTGAACACGCGCGGCCATTAGTGTTCGAAGCGAAAGTAGTTCGCTGGTGCGTCGTTGCAGACAGCGGCAGCACCTCCCGGACACGCATGGCCACGGTCGCGCCATCACCATGAAGAAATCGGTACACGTGCACCGGCCACGCGGTGCCGGTACGACGCCATTATCGTTCACGTCGTATACGCGTTAACACGTGCTTTTCGCGCTCGTTTCTTTTCAGCTTTATTAGTATCTCAGACCACGCGTAGAAGTTCATATCATTGTCCGCGCACGGTGAAAAATACCGAAAGTGTCATACGCATAATATTTCGTGTCTGTTTCAGTTAGTAGTTAAATAACTAGTCGTAAGAATCACGCGTGCATATACTCGTCCGCTCTGTGTTAGGCCTAAGTGTAAATAATTCTGTAAATAGTTCTGTAAATATAATAATCTCGTGACCGTCCAACAAAGGTGTCGTGTCTCTTCCTTTTCCGCCCGCGCTGTCCACGCAAAATCGCGAACAACTAGGCTTCATCGATATTAGGCCGATTATACGTGAAATAGTACGGTTTTTGCAATAAACGTGGGAGTAAACGAAAAAATGCATAATATGATTGTTGCTGGACCAACTGGAAGTCATACTCTACAAGATCCAACAAGTTTCGATACGATTGGTCAATCCATCATGGAGTAATCGGCGACCATACACGACGTGGACGAAACAGTACGCTTCTATGCAATAAAAAAGGGGTACACGATGATAAAATGCAAAATGTTTTCTATGCGTGGTCAACTGGGAATCATACCCTACAGGATGCAAAAGGTTTCGTTTCGATTGGTCAATCCATAACGGAGCAATCGGCGGACATGCATGACACGGACAAAACGGTACTCTTTGATTTGCAGTAATTTACAATAAAACATGATAAAACAGGGTAAGCAATGATAAAATAAAAAATGTGTTTTATCCCGTTTCTAGTGGGGGTCATAGCCAACAAGATGAAAAAGGTTTTGTTCGGATTGGTCCATCCATCTCGGCGTAATCGGTGATCAAACCTAGCATGTACGAAAACGTGTTTTTGCAATAAAAAAGGTGTAAAGAATGACAAAATGGAAAATGTTTTTTATATGGGACCAACTGGCAGTCATATCCGACAAGATGCAAAAGGTTTCGTTCCCATTGGCCCATTCATCTCGGCGTAATCGGGGAACATACATAAAAAAAAAAATAAAAAAAAAAATAAAAAATAAATATACATGTCGAATTGAGTAACCTCCTTCTTTTTCGAAGTCGGTTAAAAATAAAAAATAATTACTACTTGAAACATTTGTATGAACTAGAAAGAAGAAGAGAAAATGTACAATTTCACTGTTTATTTTATTATTCATTGTTTTTTTCTTTTTACAAACTGTACTTCTACATCATAATTCTTTCATATTAGAAAAACTTTATTTGCCTTACATATCATTATAAAATTTAAAGTTATAAAGCATTTATTATTTTTACAACTATTATGAAGGTTCAGTTTATTGAAACGGTTTTATTATTACAGTATTGCCTCGAAATAAGTAACACACTCGGGTCTGGCCAGTTGCTTATGTCGTCAACGTCACACAAGATGAGTTTTTTTTTTTGTTAGAGCTATTAAACCCCCTACGGGATTATTAGCAATATGCACATAGCTGTGCATATTATCAGTACATATATACATTTACATTATAATATATGAACTACAGTACAAAAAAATACAAAAGCATGAGACGAGAAAAATAATAATAATATGAATAATAATGGGCTTAACGTTAAGGATATACACAATTGTTTATCAGAAATTTGTAAATAATTAGCAGCGGTTGAACAACAGGTTTGTACAAAAAAGCATCCACCGTATATGGAGGATAATATCCGATTTTACATAATTTATGAATCATATCATTACGATCTTTGGCGAATAATGAACATTGCCAGATAACATGGTTGAGATCTTGCTTTGGACAACCACACTCGCACTCAGAATTTTCAATGAACTTAACTCTAAAAAGTGAAGCATTCAGATGATAGTGTCTTAAATTTAGCGTCCTCCAATAACCGTTCCTGAAATTGCTCTTTGACTATTTTTTTAAAAGATTGAGTAAAATCAGAAAATGGAACAGGAACATCCAAGGAAGGCTCAAGATTGGTTGCTTCTTTAGCTAGAGAATCCACTTTTTCATTAAACAAAATCCTGACATGTGCAGGTACCCAAAAGAAAAAGAGATTTCGTTTGTCCCGAAAATCTGAATCAATAATTTTTCTGATGTCAATCAAAATAGGATTAACTTTCACGCAAATAGAACCTTTAGACAGGGCTTGTAAAGCAGTCAAACAATCAGAGTAGATATACACTGTGACGTACGGGTTATGGGGGCAGCCTAAGGGTGGCCCTGCGCGGAGGCGATCAGGGAAAATCGCTCTCGACGCGCCCCGTGCACAATTCCACGGACGATTTGAATTTCTGGGCGCCAGTGCCGTAGCACTCGTCCGGAAACCTCGCCCTTCCGGCTGCTCAGTATGGGGGCGGGGCTCAGGGGAGGTTAAAGAAAACTTGACCCACGAGTGTCGTTTAACGTGAACTTTAATAAAGGCCGAAGGGGCCGTGTCAACCGACAGAAAGACGGGAATTCCGCGGTACACTTTCACGAAGAGGAAAAGGGCACGCGGCCGCCAGGTGCGGCAAAAAGGAACCGCGGCGCGGAAATTCCCAATACAACAGAAAATTCTCGATCGCAGAAACTAAAGCTAGGGATCGGTACAAAAATGTCGGTGGCCCTAGAGTTTCAAATACAAGAAAAAAAAAGAGGATTAGTCGGGAATGCGGGGGGGTCGGGGGTACCCGGCCGCGATTCAAATTCGGAGTCTCGATGACCTCGACGAAACCGACAGCGGCGGCGACGCGCGGGCTCGCGGAACGAGGACGACCTTCGTTCGAACGCGGAGGGCGAACTCGGCGGTTGGCGCGGGCGAACCGTTACGAGTCGGCTTTCGAACCGTCGCAGCTCGAAATCGGCACAGCGAAGGGTGGCGATTCGGGGGTCAAGGGATCGACCTCGAGGGTCCTCGCCTCTCGGATCTCGTCCTGTCGCCAAAGTCGCGAAAGGGGACGGGGACGGTAGCGGGCCCGGCGGATTCCCGCTCACTCTCGTCGATCCGCTCTCGCACACTCGCACCCAAACACCCAAATATACGTAAGGAGGCGTGAGTCCTACCTCGGCATCGGCGGGTTTTCGGACGTAGTTGGCCTTCGTGGCGGGTGGCTGGCTCCACACACAACGCGAGTACACAAAACTCGTCGCGAACCGGCTCGGTCTTCACACAAAGAAATTACAAAGAAAAGAAAACTAATTGTCCGACTCTCTTGCTCGCCGCGCGCACGCTAATTGATTCCCTTATCCGCGGTCGCGATCTCGCCGGCTCGTGGTTCCCCCTCCCCAGGGAGTTTCGGTGCCGAGGCGAGCCACCAGGGGTCGTCCTGCTTCAGCCGGGACCTGGGGAGTCCTCTGTGGGCTGGTGAGGGAGGCAGCTTGGTCGTTTCCCCAGGCCCGGCAATTTCGAAATCCGGCTGCCGGTCGCTCCCGGGGAGGCTGCCGGGGCGGAGGTGGCGATCGGTCAGCCGGGTCGCTATGCGATGGTGTGGGCCCGTCCGGCCCTTCCCTCGCCCGGGTGGAGGGCGACCGCGGCCGGCGGCGGGCAACGGTCGCTGTTCCGGACTTCGGACACGCTTTCTTCTCCACGCACTCTATCCATGCTGGGGCTGTGGGGGAACAATGCCCGGGGCGCAGGACGGCGCGGTCGAGGCGGGGACTCGCCAGGGTGGAGGGAGCGGACGGACCTGGGATCTCTCGTGACGAGGCGAAATTTGCCTCGTCACAACACGTTTTCATTAGGATAATTAATAGCAGATTCGATAGCGCACCTTATCGCTGTACATTCTGCAGTGAAAATTGACATATGCTTATTCAAACGTAACGAAGATGCTACATTCAATTGTGGGGAGAAAAAAGCGGCACCTACTTCACCAGACTCTTTCTTCTTACTACCGTTAGAAAAAAAATGAAATAGAATTATGAGGCCCACCGCAAAATGCTCAAGAAACGTAGAATTGGGATCAATGGAGTTTTTGAGACCAACACCGACCCCAGTATTTACGTCAATCGCGGAGCACACCGCTCTGCAATCCGCTAAATACGATATATTGTCACTCTCAGTTCTGAGACTAGAAGTAATATTCTGTAGAGCTTTAATTTGTCCAGGGAGCATAGAACCTGACTTGTCGACTAATTTATTCCATAGTGCAGACTCGGATAACTTATTTATTAGAGCAAACACAATTGAGCTTTTGTTTGACAAACATTTCATGAGGAATTTACTGCTTAAGAATTTGGCTCTAAAAAACAGAGACCAGCATTTCGATTCTCCTAGTAGAACATAATTAGAAGTGCTACATCTATATCCTAAGGCAATACGTAAGGCTGCATATTGAATTCTTTCAATCCTCAGTAATGGATTCTCAGATTTAGGAAAGTAGATAAAACAGTTGTATTCAATTACTGATCTAATTAAACTTTTGTACAAATAGATTAAGGTAAGAGGCTCAGCACCCCACTTTATGCCACTAACAAATTTTAGAATATTTAATCTGTTAAAGCATTTATTACGAATATACTCTATGTGCTCCTTAAACAAAAATTGATAGTCAAAAATGATTCCTAAGAATCTAACAGTTGCACTGGATGTAACTCTACAATTTTGGATTTTAATAGTACAAGAACCAGGAGGCACCCCTTTTCTATTAAAATGAACAAGAATAGTTTTTTCTGGAGCGAAACTGAGACCCAGAGCATACAGATTATCACCTATAGAGGAAATGGCCCATTCTATATTGCGTTTGCCAATACGCGGAACAGAAACTTGACAGAAAACAGCAATGTCATCCGCAAATTGGGAAATACGAACCCGATCATCCAATCCCTTAACTATGTCTTTAACGTAAATCAAATAAAGAAAAGGACTAAGAACCCCTCCTTGAGGAAGACTGTAACCGTTATTTCTCGCCCACGGGATTTCCCTTGGCGATGGTTACATAATTTCTTTAGATACGAGTGTTTCTAGGTGAATTAACCGTACGCGATTGAAATCGATAAACGCAATTTAACTATTTAGGATGTCAGAAAATGGAATTGATTAGATGGAGGGATTCGGGCCTCCAGGTACTGGACAGCGGGGAGTTCTGATCGGTTGTTGAAGAAGTTGGAAACAATTTATGATGTAAACGAAATATATTCTGGTGAAAATTGAGTTAACAAAATTTATATTCGGCTGGTCACCAATTCTGGTAAATGAAAAGAACTTCGTGATTTGTACAAGCTTGATTACGTTTCGTACAGTCTTCCCGCGTTCGCGAATGCAAATGACTTAGTCCTTTCTTCTGTCACACGTTCGCGTGAAAACGCGAATATTTCGACCTTGGTTGTGGGGAAACGGATGTTTATCGATATTTGCGCGCGATATTATTTCGGCAGATTCGGATAGATATAGATATATATATATACACATATACAAGTTAAACGTTTTCTGTACCGGATAAGAAATTAGCTTTAGATGTAAAATTATTATTAATTGGCTTTAATGAAACCCTACTACTAGTGTGCAACGACGCGTGGATACTTTTGAATATCCACCCGCAATTGCACACTAATTTCCCTCCCTGTGACTTCTACAATCCGATTCGCGATACAGTGCTCGACAATGAATGTAATAGATGGTTGTTTGAATCACTGCTTTCCAATCGCACGATTGAGGATCTGTCGCAGCACCCTCGCTCTCGGCCGAATAATCGGAGGAGGAGTCTGGGTGGAGACGCCACGAAGCCTCAATCAGGTTGTGACACCTAGGAGTTCACCTGAGGCACGAATGTGGGCTCGAGGTGTTCTCCGATGCCGGACGCCTGACTTCGACTGTGTACAATCCGATCGTGAATTTCGCGATACGCACGGTGCAGCAACACTCAGGTCGATCCTGCCGAGCAATTCGGGGAAGATCAAGTGGTGCCTGCACTATAATCTCACACGATCAATTGAGAACAACCAGAAGATGTCGGCAGGCACGAATCGTGGGCTGAGCGACACTTCGGTTACTCAACTAGAATCGGTGAAGATTAATATACCGCGATGCTACCAAACAGAGCGATCACCGTGCCACACGGTCGTATCCACCTCTTCACAAAGGCATCCGAGTACATTCAAGAAGTGACGGCAGGGCACTTTCGTGAGCTGAGCGACACTTTGAATGCTCGAACGAGTCTGTGAGCGATGCCACGATCAAATGCCGGCAGAAATTGTGATAATGCTCACAATCGAGTCCACGTCTCGCAAGGGCACACAGGGACAGCCAGAAGTTACGGCGGGACACTTTACGTGGGCCGAGCGATACTTCGACTGCCTGTATGAGCCTGGGAGCTGGGTCAGGATGTATGAGAATTATCCGATCTCAATCGTTCACGGATTCTGTGGTTTTGCCACGCGAGATTCTACCATTAGCAGTGACTCGAAACAACCTTACTCACCGTTTCGTTCCGCTCAGCGAAAATTGAGATTCTAATATTTACCACTCGTTATGATATTAAAATTTGATTTTATCTTATTTGTGACTACTACGCTGTACACGCCGGAACAACACAAAGGAGAAAATCGCGTTCTAGCTGTGCCACGGCGCGGTTTGTGCTCGTGATTCCTCGGTTTGAGGCGCGTATATAACGAGGGTAAGTTAGGCGTTTTGACTAAGTTACCAGGTCGGTGTGACCTCTCAATTATATACCGGTTTTCGCTGAACGGAATTGGAAACGCGTGTTACCTGGTTCGCTTCCAGACGTAGAGTAATTCTTGTCGAACGAGCATCGATCTCCTTCGATCCGTATCGAGTGGGGATCGATGCGCACGCATATTTAATTAGTGGGGCGCTTCTCCTAAATTCTTTCGCACGCGACAAAGGACCGCGGATCCTTACGGTGGTAGGGGAGTCCGTCACACTCACACAGTCACACTCGGCTGTTCGTATGCCGTCTCTTGGTATGTAACCAGCACGGTTACAAGACCTTTAAAAACTTTCCTATTTATGTTGCAGGAGGGACTAAGTACGAAAGAAACACTTCGCTCATAGGTTAAGAATCTAATAAACTTGAGGATAATATTAGAACAACCAATTTCCGAAAGCTTAGAAAGTAAGATATCGTTGTTAACGTTGTCAAATGCTCCTTTGACGTCAAGAAAACAAGCTAGCACATCCTCATTCTTACAGAAGGCTTTCTCTATTGTTAGCGTAAGAGTAGCAAGGTTGTCCGAACAAGACCTGCCGGAGCGAAAACCCGTCTGAGATGGAGGAAGAAAACCTTGTGTCTCTATCCACCATTGTAAACGCACTTTTAGCATTTTTTCAAGAATTTTGCAAACTCATGAGGTAAGGGCAATAGGCCGAACACTATTACAGTCTTTTTTAGCAGTGAAGAAAGTAAGACTATCCATCCATGTTGATGGAAACTTACTATACAGGTAAATTTCGTTCAGATTAACAATAAAGAGATATTCAACTTTATCAGGGCCTGGAGCGGCCTTAAGACTACAACTATTAAGAGCTATATTAAATTCGTGAAAATCAAACGTTGAATTGAAGAGTTGGTTATCGTCACCAACACTCTGAGGGAGACAGTTGGGATTTGTAGGAACCCAACAAGGGCTAATCTTATTAATCATTTCTTGTTTTTTTACGTAAAGATAAGGAATTTAAGTTTCCATCCTGCTTCAAATTCGTCAATTTATTTTTGAAAATTTTACATTTATCCTGAAGGGATGCAGGAGTGGTGACGTTCTAGGAAGCGAATCAACTTCCGACACAATGTTCGGATAGACAAAACTTTATTTCGATTGACAATGAGTGTCGCGTTTTAAAACTCGGTAACGAGGTTGACGGAGAAGTGGTCAAGTCGATTTTCGTTACGCAAACCGCTTCGCTTTTCCGTGCGTACTCCCACTCCCGTGAGCGGAGTGACTCGTCCTAATCGGCCATAATCTTGACGACGTTCGTCACCTCTAGCCAATCGGTTTAAAACCAATCGCCGCCTCTCCACTACGCCCTTAGCGTGCTTTTCCAGGAGGGCGAGCGATCTGGTTGGGGTGCATGCGACGGAGAAAACTGATCCTGTCGCCGACTTTCCTCCGAGCCCCAGGAGTCGGTTCGTTACCCGTCAACAAAAGGGTACTTGACCCTGTCCGCGGGCCCATCGGAACGGGACGATTTACAACATCCGCTGCTCGCTCTCGAAACCGTCGAGATTAAATTCTGAGAAACGTTTGTTGTAAATCGTGGTCGTCGGCTCCAGGCCATATGGTGTTTACCTCCATCAACAGCCGCCACAATCCCAAACATAAGACGGATCTACGTTAAAGTCGATATTTTGCGCAAACTCCCTGAAATTGTTAATCTTTCTTTTCTTAATATATTTTTTATTATTTATGATCATTAATACTGCGAGAGTATTTCCACTTTTTAAGAGCAGCTTTTCTTAACCGAATAAGCTTGGCGCACTCATTGTCCCACCAGGGTACAGGATTCCTGAAATTCTTAACATTTAAGGTTCTGTTAATCGGAGTAAATTTTTTAACTGTTTCAATAACTAATTCAAAGAAAAAATTGTATTTGCCTAAAGTATCTAATGAATCATAGCAAGGTCCAAAAAATTTATCATAAGATTCATCCAGAAGAGAGCGATATAAAGACCAATCTGTTCTTTTAGAAGAAAGTCAGTGAGGACTTTTAGTATATAGAACTCTATCCACCATAAAATTGACGTTTAGTGGAAAATGATCTGAACCCCAGGTATCTTCTTGCACAGTTAGCTGGATTTTATCAAAAATATCAGACGAAGACAGAACAAGATCTAAATTAAAAAATTTTTTTCTATAAAAATCTACATGGGTGTTGTTATTTACTAAAATTAAATCTGAATCATTTATAGAGTTAAAAAGCCTAATTCCATTCAGATCATTTTTAGAACTATTCCAGACAACATTATGGGCATTAAAGTCACCAAAAACCAGTATAGATCCAAAGGAACTGAAGGTATCAAAAAAGTTTATCCCATTGCAACTGAGTGACGTTAAATCCAGGAACCCTGTAACATCCCACTAAAGTAATTTCAGGAAACACATTGTGTATTTTAATTGCGCCTATTTCGAGGTTATCAGCAATATTACAAAGACTTTGGATAGGAGAGAATTTAAGCGCTTTTTTGATTAGGAAAATGAGACCACCGTCAGGTCTATTCTTTCTATCAATTCTAAAGGAATTGAAACCAGGTAGGTTAAATGAAGAATTAAATGATTTAGAGCTGCTCTTGAGCCAAGTTTCTACTCCAATGAAGACGTCTGTCTCTAATAACTGCTTTTGAAGTTCTTCTTTGCGCTTAGTAATACCTCTAGAATTCCAGAAGACTACGTTAAGATTAGAAGTGCGGATGTGTTTATTATTATGCTGGGTCATGTTCTATGATGGATTCTCCAAGAATATTCTGTTTTGAAGATTTGATGTCTTCCGGGGCCGTAGAAGGGTCAGAATCAGAGTCAGTGTCAGTAACAGGGGGAGAGATAGCCATCTTATCTTTCTCTTCTTCCCATTCAACATGAAGTTCGAGTTTCTTGATAATTCTTGTGATCCTGTTTTTAATAGATCTCCCAGATGTACTAGCGTATGTATCACGGAGCATTCTGATGAGAAGAGGAATGTTGCTGGTGTACGATAGAGCCAGTTGAATTATATCTGAGTTGCCTTTAGCTTTGACTAAGAATTCCTTATATTGCGCATATTGTAAGGCGTATGTATTTGGGTGCTGCGTTAGTATGAATTTAACTGGATCTAACATGGAATCTACTTCATCTAATTCTACATCTCAAGATTTTTCCGTGTTACCTTTTTTAGTTTTCTTCCTAGCAGGTACGGTCGTCTTTACCGCTAGAGGAGGATTTAAGATACGGCATTCTTTGATTGCATTATCGTCTATCTCCGAAGAACTTGAGTCCAAAACTTTCTCTACAACGCCACAATGAGAAATACTTGAACTGCTTATAGATAGAGGTCTTTTAGCGGGAGCACTACTTTTGATGATAGCAGTAAGATTAACATGATCCTGTTTGTTGGCAATTGATTGCTGTTGTTCACCTGTTTTAGAAGGAGATGTACTCATAGAAGGAGTTTCATTTGATTGAGAAGAATTAGGTGCGCTAATGATTTCCTGATTTGAATCGCCTTTGTGAGTTAGACATTGCTTCGCTAAGTGACCCTCCTCCTTACACAGAAAACAGGTTAGATTATCGGTCATAACAAATATCCAATATGTTGTGTTGTCGTAGCTCACTTGAAAATTCTCTGGCAGAATGCTTACACCGTCAGGGTGAATGTAAACTTGTCTGCGGAAACTTAAAATGTGGGAGAATCGAGATTCAAAGAATCCTGTCTTGATAAACGTGATTGGAGACATGGTTCTTACTCCCTTAGATTTCAAAATATTTTCTAAAACTGAATGTGGAATAATCGGACAAACATCAGAAAGGATAATACGTTTGGTTTTCGTAATAAGTGGTCTGACGGAGAGCGAGAGACCCTTAATGTTTATGTTTACTTTTTCCGCCGTAAGCTTGTCCACGAGAGCTTTGTCTGATAAATAAATGCATACTCTATTATTCGCAATTCGAGATGCAAATCTTATGTTGATGGGTTCAACGAATTCACTAACTGCCATCGTATATTCTTTAATGGCTTGCTCCTTCGTAGGAAAGCTTGTTTTTTGCGCTACACTGGCATACGTCGAGACTGATGCAACATTATTTTGCTTAACATTATGAGATTCCATTTTTTCCATACGAGGGAAACTCCTGTACACAGGAGTGTAACCCTCGTAATTTTATAACAAGAGCGAAAGAAATCACCTGGGTGCCACAGGGCACCCAAAAAGGACTCCAAAGGAGGAGATCTAAACAAAAATTTTCTAAACCCACGAGATTCACACGAGATACGATAACTACGTAGCACAAAATAGAATAACTGTGTAACACGCGGAAAGCTATGTTTCGGAGCGTAAACAGTTGACGTCCTCGCGGTATGACAACACAAGCCGAACTGACACAAGATGAGTTGGTTTAATAAAAATGTTCTTTATTTAATACTTCGAAGATTACACAAACAAGTACTGGATCTTATTAACTACGCGCTCGGACTTGCGGAGTCTCGACAAAAGTTCTGATTATACTGTTCGTACTGTACTAACTGACTTACGCTTTATAGGTCCTCCTTTTATAAGGGGTTTTTGGTAGGGAAAGTAGTGGTAGGGGTAGGTGGGAGAGCAGTGAGGGTTTTCTGGAAAAAACGCGGAAATCAGTCCCGGATACATAAATATCGAGGTTTCCGGAGGATGGGATACGTGGGGCCTTTTTCTAAGGATATCTGATCGGAGGGGCCAGGATACATAAAATATCTGGAGACTGAGAGTTATCAAAGCTTTCGGAGAATTAGGCATGCAGGGCCTTTTTCCAGAGATATCTGATCGGAGATGCAGGAAAAAGGGTCAGGATACATAAAGTATCTGGAATCGCAGAGTGCGCGGTTTGGGACAGAGGGTTAAATGTGACCATTGTGGAATGTTTAGAGGGGTATGGTCAACACTTATTATGGATCAGGTATATTATTCGGCTCGATTTCGTTCTCCAGCGAATCAAGGGGGAACGTGTAGAAAAAACAGGGGGGTTCACGGATCTCTCGCTCGTTTTCGGATCTCACGCTCTGCGGGCGACATCAAACGAAAAGGTGGGGATAGAGATTTGCTTATTTCGAGCCGGAAAATTTTGCTTATTACGAATCAAGGCTATAGTTTCTTTTTTTTTAAATAAGAATTGCATTTTATTATGCGTATTTTATTTATATAGACATTTCTTCTTACTACCTTACAATTTTTTTTTTAACATTATTACATCAAACAATCTTTTATCAACCAATTGCGTTCGAGACAAGTTAGGTATATATAATGTTCTGTAAGAAACAAACGGCGTTTCGTCTCGGGATCGACTGCCCAGACTCGTCAGTGAGGCTGACGACAGCCGATCCCTGTAGTCCGAGAGCTAGCAACGTTTTCAACACTTGATTTTAGCAAAGCTAATTTTTTTATATCCCCTTCCTTTTTATGGCGCGGAAGGTATACGGACGGTCTGGCTGGCGAAAGACGTTGCGTTTACCTGTTCGAGTAGCGGTTATACAGGTGAAAAAATTACAAAATTATATAATAATAGCATAACTTTTATTTATTTCGTTGATTTTCGTAAACTATTCGTGATACTAATTTCTTATTGCCAGACGGTTTCCCTGTTGTTAACATCACGCCAGACGCCGATTTATAAACAAATAAAAAATTATTTTTAAGTAATTTTAGCAAAGCTGAAATTTTAATATGTTTTTCTTGGGCTATTAGATAAGCCATAATTAATTTGCCAGACAGAAATTCCGTGGATAAGTTAATGCCAGACCGATTTCAACTTAGCAGAGAACTAGCGTGTTAAAAGTGTACGAATGATAGCAAACAGAAAGAGAAAGAGATAGGCACACAATAAAATTAGTTTCTTTAGTAGGATTAAAGTACGTCGTAGTTTACATAAAAAATAGTATAATTATGAAGATAAATTAATAATAATAGATCGATATAAAAAATCGATTCAACGATTTATTTTGTAGTTTGTAAAAATGTTGTTTTTATTGTAAAATACATTGTGCTTTTAAATAAATGAAATTAAATCATTTTTATGTTAAAATTGTTTCACAAAAAGATTGAGCACCTTCGAGCTCTTCGTCGTCATCGCTGCTGTCATCATGATAATTACAACTATCGTCATCCTCGTTAGTTTCCTGGGCTGTGTTATCGTCATCTGTAACCAAATCCTCTGCAGAGGGAAAGAAATTAATAAAAAAATGCATTCAACTTTTTTTTTTAATATTCCAAAATCACCGCTTACCTTGAACAATAACATCAGCAACTAATGATGGCAATTGATCTCCTAGAAACCAGACGAATTCATATTTGTTATCGTCGATAGTCCAACCACAATCTACCGGTAATAATGGAGAAGGATCTTTTTGTGAAACAATTTTAACATAAAAATGATTTAATTTCATTTATTTAAAAGCACAATGTATTTTACAAGAAAAACAACATTTTTACAAACTACAAAATAAATCGTTGAATCGATTTTTTATATCGATCTATTATTATTAATTTATCTTCATAATTATACTATTTTTTATGTAAACTACGACGTACTTTAATCCTACTAAAGAAACTAATTTTATTGTGTGCCTATCTCTTTCTCTTTCTGTTTGCTATCATTCGTACACTTTTAACACGCTAGTTCTCTGCTAAGTTGAAATCGGTCTGGCATTAACTTATCCACGGAATTTCTGTCTGGCAAATTAATTATGGCTTATCTAATAGCCCAAGAAAAACATATTAAAATTTCAGCTTTGCTAAAATTACTTAAAAATAATTTTTTATTTGTTTATAAATCGGCGTCTGGCGTGATGTTAACAACAGGGAAACCGTCTGGCAATAAGAAATTAGTATCACGAATAGTTTACGAAAATCAACGAAATAAATAAAAGTTATGCTATTATTATATAATTTTGTAATTTTTTCACCTGTATAACCGCTACTCGAACAGGTAAACGCAACGTCTTTCGCCAGCCAGACCGTCCGTATACCTTCCGCGCCATAAAAAGGAAGGGGATATAAAAAAATTAGCTTTGCTGAAATCAGGTGTTTTCTGACGTTGCTAGCTCTTAGACTACTGCCCCAGACGCCTTGATACCGCTCTTCGGAACCTTGTATGTATATATCTTAAGAGCATGCCGGACGACCGCTAGCGAGAGAGACCTATCCAGGAGACAGCAACTCTCCTCTACAAAAATTCTGGCATTGCCTGCAGCGCCATCTGCTACATATCCGTCATGGGTGAACTAAAAATTGATATCATTTTTACCTATCACATATACACATGGATCTGCGGCAGTTCGTTTTGCGCCGTTTTCTATAAGGTAATTGTCTATCCTTCTATACCATTCTCGTCCGGATTGCTTTAACCCATATAATGGTTTAATCAATTTGCAAACATATTTCTCTTTATCGCGTTCAACATACATCTCAGGTTGTTCCATGTATACTTCATCATGTAATTCGCCTTGCACATACGCTGAAGCCACGTCCATCTGGTGTATGTGCATTTCTTCATTTACTGATGCAGCGAATAAAGTACGAATTATTTCGTATCTTGCAACCGGCGCGAAAACATCATCATAATCAACTCCATATATTTGAGTATGTCCTCTGGCAACTAAACGTGCTTTATATCGTTCTATTTGACCATTTTGATTTTTCCTTGTCCTGAATACCCAACGGTTTGTTAGTACCTTTTTGTTAGTTGGTCTCGGTACGATTTTCCATGTCCTATTTTCCTTTAAGGTGCAATATTCCTTTTCCATGGCGGCTAGTCATGCTTCTTTATCGTCTGACTCTAAAATTTCAGATAAATTTTCAGGATCTGATTTTTGTCCATTTCTTACCTTATATAATTTTTTAGGTCTGCCTGGTTGGCCAGTTCTCAAAATTTTTGGGCGACCCGGTGCACGCTTGGCTTCGTGATTTTCATTCTTTTCTAAATTCTCCTCGGCCTCATCTTCGCTCGTTTCTTCGATTTCTTCTTGATCTGGTTTCTGGACCTCATCATCTCGTTCTTGGATTTCTTCGTCATCTGATTCCGAGCTTGGCCAAGGGAGTGCGGCTCTCGGCGTTACCTGTTGAGGTTCTATATATTCAAAGAATTTTACATCCCGAGCTCTAATTACAGTTTTGGTTCCACGCTTCCACAATCTATAGGCTTTGGATTCATCAGAATAACCTACTAATACGTATTCCTCTCCTTTCGGCTGGAACTTACCTCTTCTTTGGCTTTTATTTAAAGCGATTACTTTATTTCCAATCGCTCTAAAGAAACCCACGTACGGCTTTCGTTGAGTCCAAGCTTCAATTGGAGTAATTCCGTCCAGACATTTTGTAATGCACCTGTTTCTTAAATACGTTGCTGTGTTCACAGCTTCCGCCCATAGAGAATCTGGAAGATTTGCCTGTAACATTATACATCTAGCCATCTCTACTAATGTACGATTTGCTCGCTCAGCTACCCCGTTCTGCTGAGGTGTATATTCGACACTTAGTTGATGTATAATACCTTCTCTTTTAAGATAACCTTCAAACTCTTTCGAAATGTATTCTCTGCCATTATCTGTCCGCAATTTCTTCACTCGTTGTCCAGTCTGCTTTTCTACCTTCTGTTTATAGTTTCTAAACGCCTGAAAAATATCTGATCGGTTTCGCAACATAACTGTTTCTGTATATCTTGTGCAATCGTCTATGAATGTCGCAAAATATTTAGCACCTGCAAGTGATTCTGTTTTCATCGGACCGCAAATGTCGAAATGAACCAAGCCTAAAATCTTTTTCTCGCGACTAGTAGAAGACTTAAACGGCTGAATATGTATCTTACATTTAGCGCACACCTCACACTTAATTTCATTGGCATTCTTGGCAAACTCTAAACCGTCTACAATTTTCTCGCTATTCATTTTCTTTAAATCATTAAAATTAAGATGTCCATACCTTTGACGGCACACATAATGCATCTTTCACCTTAATAGTATTTATGTTTTTATCTAACTTAACATCTATATTTACATCGCCAGTGCCTAAAGATTTTACATAACTTTTAGTTGCTGTATACACTCTTGTTATATTGTCTTTATTAATTGACCTAAAATGTCGTTTGTCATTACACATATGTCGTGTCGCGGCACTGTCAATACACCACATTTTTGATTTTTTAGAAGGTTCAGTATTACACGCAACTACTGTTAACGCATCGCTTACATTATTTAAAACCTTGCGCAATCTACAATATTGAATCGTATGTCCTATCTTACCGCAATTAAAACACTTTCGATTAAATTTACGAACATTATAATTCTTTCTATCGTCTTTCGGCTTAATATACGACTGTTTGAATTGTTTTGATTGCTCGTGGCGACCTTTCACTAATAACGCTTCACTCTTTTCTTCATCGATGTTTGTTTTCTTACCCTGCTCGTTCTGTCTCGCTTCCTCTTCGATGAGTTTTAATTTCAATACTTCCAACGTTGGTATTTCATCACGTAGCTCCATCGCTATGGTAAAATTTTCAAATTCGGTCGGTAATGAGGTCAGCAGTATTATTGACAATAGTTCTTCTTGAATGTTGATCCCCACTTCCTTGAGTTGTTCTGCCTTGTGTGTGAACTCCGATACGTATTGCGCCATAGTCGAGCCTCGTTTCTTTTCCATCCTTAAGGGTGCGCAGGAGGTAAACTAGTGACACCATCGGAGAAGTAGTGAACTACTTGCGACGATTACCGCGCGACGCGTCACCGCTAATCGCCGCGCAGGCGCCACGACAGGTGCCACGGGTGGGGGGACCGCGTCAGACCCCCCACCGCGATCTACCGACAAGTCTAATATCGATACGCGATCGATCCCCGAGAGAGTCGGCTCGAGGCTTCAGCCTCGGCAAGACCTCCTCGGAGGTCTATCTTGGAGCGCCGGCTTCTCGCTAACCGAGGATCTCTCCCGGTCGGCGCGAACAGCCGGTCGTCGGACCACGGCATTGCGGTTCTCCATTCCGTGGACTGGCAGCTCCCTACACCTGGCCGTAGACAATCGGCGCGTCCACCCCGAGGACTGTCCCGGTGGCCGAGCCGATGGGCCACCGGATCGAGCGGTGGACTCTCCCCGCAGATCCGGTAGCCGGTCTACACGGCCCGCGAGGAGACGCAGCTACCGTCGCCGCCTCGCCCCGAGGACACTCCCGGGACGAGTCGGGGACGGGGACCACCTCGTCGTCCGGAGGTCTCTCCCCGGCCGACCAGGAGGGGTAGCAGCGCGTCCACCGCACCACCGCTCGGCTCTCAGGAACACACTCTCTTCGACAATAAGAATCGTCGACGGCCAAAGCTGGCCTTTACCCGTGGTTGTCATTTATCCCTCCTCTCCTCCTCGCGACTCCACCGACCGCGCCCGCGCCCACCGAGCCGCGCCGCCCGAACACCTGCGGACCCGCGAAGTCGACCAAGCCGCGCCGGCAACCGACTGACCGAGCTCGCTCCGGACCAACCGCGCCGCGCCTCCACCGGTTCGCGCCATCGCGACCCCGTTCGTCGCGACCGTAGTGTAAGACCCGACCGTAGTTGTAAGACCCGACCGTAGTCGTAAGAACCCGCCGTAGTTATAAGAGCCGACCGTAGATATAAGCAACGCGTACTTAGATGTAAGACCCGCGCCTCCACCGTCGCTAACAGACCGTTTCTTTGTCACCAGAGGAACAGACCCGCCGAAGAACCAGCGCCGCAATAAACGACTTGGAACCGCACTTTCTCCGCGACTCCACCTCTCCCTTCCCACGCGACCGTCCTCCTCGCGTCGACCCTGGCACGCTCCGAGCACCAGGCAACCGGAGGACCCCCTTGACACGACCGCGCTCGCCCCGGCGTTCGCGCACGCACGCGCCGGCCGAGGCGAAACGTCACATACTAAACAGTTTTTCCAGTTTTTCTGGCAAAGAAAATCACCTAATGATTATGCTTTTCGTAATCGGGAGAAGTATACCGATCGAATAACAAAGCGCTTTTCCCGAAAATTTGCCAAAAAAAGAAATTTCCGACTTTTAAACGTATTTTTATCAAAGTTTTGAAGGCGAAATTACAAAATCGGGCTCTGTCGCGCGCTGCGGAATGATACAAAGAATATTTTAAAAAAAGATTTATCAAAAAACATTGCTTCTTCGCTTCAAAAAGTTACAATAACTTCATCGCTATAAAATCGGGACGGCTTGCAAGGTAGCATGGTTGCTTGACTTTCGCGCTGGCCACCTCAGCGCTGGTGTCGTCTCCCTTTTCTATTGCTGTATCGGCGATCTGAACACGGTTTTCAACTCGCTTCGCAACCTTGCCTAATAGCACGAATGAAATATCGGTGGTTCGATCCCATGCTATCTTACATATTTTTTTTTTTTTTATTAGTATTCCTCATTACACTTCTTTTAGGTGTATTATATACAATTAATACAGAATAGTAGTATGGATAACATGATCAATTTTTTATTGTAATATTTCTCACATATCAACGTAATAGCACGAATGAAATATCGGTGGTTCGATCCCATGCTATCCTACATATTTTTTTTTATTTTTCAAAAGAACTTATTATACGCCTGTTTACTGTAAATATTAAATATTCTATATTTCTTATTTTATTTTTCAGACTCCTTACTTCATTAAATATATTTAATCATTTTTAATAGTTTCTCAAAGTTAATAATTTATACTGTTAATTTTCTATAACGTTATATAGTTGGATTGCGAATGTATAGTTTATTGAATGCATGATTCATATAAACGTAATAATTAAGTGAATTATGTAAAAGTGTTATATAAAAAATAAAAAACGTGCTGATCGATTTACATATTTATATACAGTAACGAAGTCTCGATTTGGCAGTCGCATGATTGCTCTTTATGGCATATGTGTATATATATTGTTATTTTAATATATGTATAGTTAGGGTCGCGTAAAATTTTATCGAGTGAGAGGATATCCCGCGGGGATATCGTGGCTCTTTTCTACAGTAACGTTAACCGCGCTTCCCGGGTGATAAAAAAAAATTAGAAATATTTGATATTTGGCGGTTAGGGTTAGGGTTAGGAGGAAATTCAAGTACACTGCACATTTATATTTACTTCATTTATTTTAAAAACCAATATATACCTATATCTATATCTATGTATATCTACATCTATATCTATATCTATGTATATCTATGTATATCTATATCTATGTATTCATATGTATATATATGTATATCTATATCTATATCTATGTATATCTATGTATCTCTCTCTCTCTCTCTCTCTCTCTCTCTCTCTATATATATATATATATATATATATATATATATATATATATATATATATGATAATAAAAATAACATATCACTTGATTTACAGAAGTGGAAATGTGAAAGACGGAATGCATTTCGTACATGTAATTAAGTAAAGTGCATTCTTCTTACGTTCCAGTCAGGTATTTACATTCGGTACTCTCTTCAGAGTCAAATAACGTTTCCACTGTCAAAGTCAAATACGATGAAAAGCTCAATACTTCACATTTCCACTTTTTTACATCAAGTAATATGTTAGCAAAAATATCATGTAATATGTGTTTTGAATTCGTCTCGATGTCCTTTACAATATGGTAAAAAAAAATATGCGTTCCTATTCGTAAAACCCAAGGTGACCTTGATTTAGTCAGCAAAATAAACTGACTGACATTTATTGTGCACTTCATACCCTGCAACTCTTGTTCTAAACTTTTTTTCCAGATGACTGCAAGTGGGTAAAAAATCGTGAGTAACGTTACAGGTAACACTCTGTATAAAAAAAAAATGGTTTATAAAATAGATTCATTTATATCCCACACATAAAATAAAAAAATGGTTTTAAATTCAATTCATCTGAAGAATTGAAAAATTTCACCTGCTAACATCCCCCCCGCCCGCCCGCGACCGCGACCGCGTCTCAGCTGCTGCTGCAGCAGCTGCAACTGTTGCAATTGTTGCAGTTGCAACAACTCCTGTTGTTGCTGTCGCAGCAGTTGGCGCAGTGGCTGCCGCCGCTGCCGCCGCCATTGTTGCTGTTGCTGCGGCTGCTGTTGCGGCTGCGGCTGCTGTTGTTGTTGCTGCTGCTCTTGCTGCGGCTGTTGTTGCTGCAGCTGTTGTTGCTGCGGCTGTTGTTGCTGCAGCTGTTGTTGCTCTTGCTGCACCTGCTGCTGCAGCTTCAGCAGCTTCAGCTCTTGCAGCTACGCTTGGGCTTTTTTTCTTTGTATCCGCCTTTGAATACGGCGCCTCTGTCTCTGTAGGACATACGTAATGGAACAAAAGATTACTTTCAAGAGTCATTAAACAATGATTGAATGAAAAATAACTCAGTTCAGGTCTTCCTGAGTCAGTACATTTCTTTAATTTTGAATTTTTAATCTGATAATATTTAATTAATACAGACAGTATATACCGGTTTTAAGCGTTGCAATTCATGTATGGGATTACGCCTAGTTGGTATCGAGAAAATGACGTAATTTTCAAGATTTTCTGTTTGCGTTCTAATAAATACTTACTATGAAATGAAATATACTATCAAAAAGTATATATTTTACAGTAGCTGTAAGATTTTTTTGTGGAAAAATATTAAATAATGAGGGAAATACAGCTCTTAACGTAGAACGCCTTTTTTCGAGATCACTTACGGTGGCCACGATATTAAAATCAAACTTATTTAAAATCAAAACTAAAGAAGATTAGGTTTCTACGTTATATTTTTAAGGACCTGAACAAAGGGTTTTGAGAAATTTTTAATTTTACTACAATAAAATAACAACAATTTTACTGAAAAATCCGGTTTTTGAGGTGATCAACTTTTGGTTTTATTGCAACAAGGAAAAACACTTGAACGGAATTAAAAATTGGTCGTTCCGGCCCTCGTTATTATGATAAAAAATAATGAGGCAAAATGTGGAATCGATCGGTCCAGTACTTTTCCAGAAATTTTGCCCACCGCAACAGTCTTTTTCAGAAAACACTGTTTTGAGATAATCGCGAGTAAAGTTTCAAGTTCACGTTCTTCATAGTTCAAATTATTTCCTTTCAGCTTACATAGAGTCATCTATTCCAGTAAACAGATAAATGTATCTATGGTAATGGATATTACGTAATTTGTAACTGAGTCTGGCTATCAACCGACGAATTTATATGCAATGAATATATCCGGCTGTAATAACTTTGGAACGAGTGTTCCGATTCTTACGAAATTTTGAGAGAATATTTTTGAGAATATGTTTCATAAGAAAATGCAAATTTTCCGACCTATCCAACTAGGCGTAATCCCTTAACGAAATAACGTTGTGCGACCAATATGCGGAGGAAAATGTTGCTGTTACAGGAAGAGTGTATGAAGAGTTGCTTATTGATAGTGTCTGAATAACTGTTTGGTACTTACTATCGCTTCCGTTGCAGCTTTTGCAGGCTGTAGGGAACCTGACGGTTCCGCCAGTGGTCCTACCGGTGCAACCGCCGGTGGTTCTACCGGTGGGTGCGCTGGTGCCACCACCGCTACTGCTTCCGGCTGCTCCTCCTTCACTTCGGCCTCAACTGGTGCTGCATTTGAAAAAAATGATGTCGCGTGATTATTCTGATATGTTATATCCGGCCCATGTTCGTCTTTCGCCGCTCCCTTGTCGCGGTGTATGAGCAGCATTCCCACGAGGAATCCGCGGAACATCAGCGTTTTCGCCAAGGTGACCCGCGGCTGGCCACGTGCCGCGGCCGGTAGTAGCTAGACGCGCAGTCAGAGTTCTAGGAATCATACTTAGGACAGCTTTCTTACATCCGGTCTACCGCCCGGCAACGAAGCGCGCGACCGAGGAATCCGTGGGAACGCTGATCAGCGATTTTGCGCTGACGGTCGGGCGTGGCCGATGCCGAAGCGATAAAACGCCGAACATCGCGGCCCGCGGGGTCTTTTGTCGTCCGTCTTTTGAAAGAGTTAGAAGTCCGGTAAACGCGTCCGCTCGATCGGCATCTCGAACCCAACGGAATCCGAGGTGCGGTGCTCGAACGACGGTCTATCGCGTGCGTATCGCCGTGGCCAAATCGAATTGGCCCATAATCGGACAACGTCCGGGAGTGCACACGCCGCCGTGCAGTTTCACCACAGCAGCCGACGTTCCGGAGGGCACGAGCCAGCAGCCGCGCCGTGAGCCCGAGAAGAACCATACGAGACGCGAGAACAAGTGTGAACGTGTGTGTGTGCGTGTGATACAGGAGCGAACCGCCGAGATAAACCGCCACGAGCAGGCGAGGCGCAACCCGAGTCGCCGCCAGCAGGGGTATGTAAAACGTTGTTCAGGATAATATAATACCCATAGTAAACAAAGGTATCAGCGTCCGAGTCAATGCAAACCCCCTCCTCCGCCGTCCTGTCCCGCGATCCCGCGACGCAAAGGTAGGTCAAGGTGCGCTTCAGCGCTTTAAACAGGCAGAACCCGTGCCGCGTCTTAGAAAACCCGCGGTCCCGCCACGCGGGACGTAACAATTTGGTGTCAGAAGTGGGATGACGTTAACCGAACGGCAACCCACCAAGCGTTCTTAGCATTCGTAGATAAAATTTTGTTAGCTTCCGATAAGCCGTTCCGTATTGAGCCGTAACTTGACCGTACCTTGACTCGTTCCCGTGTATTGCCGAACGACCTCTCCACCATGCCTTCCACCGGTGAGTCACCACCTCGCGATCTCCCGCCTGCACCACCTTCCACTGGACCGTCCAGGACCCTCCCGCGTACCACCTCGATAGTCCTAGGAACCTCCGCCTACGAGTCCTGGCGAATTAATCGAGAGGAGGAGGATCGAGTGTACAGAGTCCTGGAATCGGTTCCTCATTTTGATCCCCAACTCGTCTTATTCGAAGACTTCGTAAACGCCGTTCACGTAGCACGAGCCAGGGTCCCTACGGGATACGAGCGGACATTTTTTGAGGGATTATTAACCAAATTAGCCCAACCGGTGAGATTTTTCGTAGAAGACCGAGGCTGTGCGAACCTCGCTGACCTTCTTAAATTACTTCGTAAACGGTATGCGCCGAGTCGCAGCCATCAAGAGATCCGCTACGACTTAGAGAATCTCACCATGCGGCCCGGCGAAACCGTGATAGAATACATACACCGTTGTACGCGACTGGTACACCAAGCAAAGGCCAGCGCACACGACGAGATGGGAGATCATTGGGTCCCCGCCGCGCTGGAACGTTTGGCACGTATCTCTTTTGTTCGGGGATTACCACCGAATTTGGCGCAGACCGTTGTGGCTTCCTCCCCACGCACGCTTGAGGACGCCATGGACGACGCTCTGTATGCCGAAAAGAGCGAGGTGAGAAGGAGGAGTGCCCTCCCCGCGAACGCGTATTCATACCCTCTCCCCGCGCGTCCACCCGCCCCTTATGATTACGACCGGACCTGGACCGAATGGCGCGAACCACCTCGTCCGATAGAATTGCCGCGGGAGTATCCCAGGTCCGCATACTATGTAGAGGCACGCGAATACCCGCGATGCGACCCGCCGCGAACCTCCGTATACGACCATCATTGCTCCCCCTGCCACTGCTGCGGCAGATCCCCGAGGGAGCCGGTTCGCCCAATGTCTTGTAGCCCGTGGGAATGTCATCATCAACACGAAGCCCGTAGACCTCGCGAAACCTACGAACCGCGGGAGGCCTATAGACCGCAAGAATCGCCGCGCCAGTACGAACCGCGAAATTCCCGGGAGCCCAATTCCCCACGTAGTAACAGGAGACGCCCGATATCGCGGGCTCCGCCGAGGAACGATCCTCCGCCTGTGCGAAGGAACGATCCTCCACCGCGACGCGAACCTTCGCCCACGCGGAGCGTCTCTCCGGGAAACGGAGCTTTAAACTTGCAGCGCGCCCGTTCCCCGAATGGATACCGAACGGGCGCACCCTACTCACCGCCGCAAGAGATAACCCGGGGACGTCCGAACTCCCCAATCTCGTACAGGCGCCCTCTCCCCGAATCCGGGTTCGGTCAGAGGAACTAGCCGATAGATATGGCGACTTCATAATAGACACCGGCTCGATGCTAAACCTGGTTAAATTGAACGCCCTCCGACCTGACGCGCCGATCTTTAATAGCGAGAGCGTCCACGTGAGGGGCCTTCAGGGTGGTGTCATCGCTGCCGGAACTATCTACATAACGGTAAACGACAGCCGGACTCTTTTCTACGTCGTCGACGCACCTGACTTTCCCGAGGGAGTGGTCGGACTACTAGGATGCCCGTACCTGCTGAACGAGGAAAGCGAAATCTCGTTCCACCACCGCACCCTAGTAACGAGCAAAAGGCCAATCCACCCCGTCAGGTTTTCTAATTCGCGCGAGTTAGAGGAGGCGCTAACCTCTCGTCGCAAACATAGAGGATCGCCCCGCACGTTTATCGGCAACCACCCGACACCCCGTGCCGCGATAGCAAATTCCGCGTGTGGCAGTGACCGTGGCGCGGCCCGCCGCGAAGAACCGCTGACTCAGGAAGAGTCACGACCGTCGGAACGAGAAACCCGCGACGTAACCGCTGACGCGACAGCCAGACCGTTAACCCCGCTCACAGAAGAACAGCTGGAGGAACACGGCGAAGAGCTGGGAGATTACGTCGTTACACGTAAATCCGACGCCGAAAGAATCGCGGTTATTATGAAAACCTTAAAGTTGGACCATCTAACCGAAGAATCGCGACCTCGAATTGAGGCAATCGTAAAACGTTTCGCGGACAGGTTCTTCGTACCCGGCGACCCGTTAGGCCAGACCAACGCGATCGAACATAGGATCCCGGTCAATGATAAAACCCCCGTATTCACGAGGCAGTACCCCTTCACCATGGACCAAGAAGAGGAAATTAGCCGGAAGATACTAAACCTCGAAGAACTGGGCATTATTGTCCCATCGAACTCGCCGTACAACTCCCCGCTCTGGCTAGTCCCGAAAAAACCAGACTCGCAGGGAAACGTGCGTTGGAGGATGGTGGTAGACTTCCGGAAGTTAAACGAGAAGACCATCGACGATCGTTTCCCGCTCCCCCGTATTTCCGACATATTAGACCGAATAGGCGGTGCGAGATATTTTTGCGTCTTTGATCTGGCTAGCGGGTTTCATCAGATAGCGATGGCTGCAGAGGACAGGGAGAAAACGGCCTTCTCCACGCCGGAAGGTCACTTCGAGTACGTTCGTATGCCTTTCGGGCTAAAGAACGCGCCGGCCACGTTCCAGAGGCTTATGCAGCAAGTCCTACGCGGACTGATCGGAAAGATCCTCTACGTATACCTCGATGATATCGTAGTTTTCGCCCGCTCCCTGGACGAAATGATAGCCCGTCTCGAGGCACTATTCGAACGCCTACGAGAGAACAATCTCGCGCTGCAGCCGGACAAGGTCGAATTCATGAAAACCGAGGTAACTTACCTGCGACACATCATTACCGCGGATGGCGTGAAACCAAACCCGGAGAAAATCAGGGCGGTTGAAAAGTTTCCCGTCCCGACCAGTCGGAAAACACTAAGACAATTCTTGGGCTTGGTAAATTATTATAGGCGTTTTATACCGGACCTGTCAAAACGGGCTAAACCACTAACGGAAATAACAAGTCCGAAGAAACCGTTTACCTGGACAGAGGAACAGCAAAGGAGCTTCGAGGATTTGCGCCAGGCACTTTGCGAGGAGCCGGTACTGCGATACCCAAATTACGAGGAACCTTTCGTCATAACGACCGACGCATCAGATATTGCCGTAGGAGCCGTCTTGAGCCAGGGCAAAATCGGCGAAGACCCTCCCATCGCGTACGCCTCGCAAACCCTAACCTCGGCCCAGCAAAATTATTCCACTACCGAGAAGGAGTGCCTCGCGGTAATCTTCGCGATAAAACATTTTCGCACCTACATCTACGGCCGAAAATTTGTCTTAGTGACCGACCACCGGCCCCTACAGTGGCTATTTTCGGTTAAGGATCCGATATCGCGCCTAGCCCGCTGGAGGATATTGTTAGCGGATTATGATTATCAGATCGTTTACAAGCCCGGACGCGTAAACGCGAACGCAGACGCCCTATCGCGGAACCCGGCACCTTACGCTCTGCCAATTACAAACGCGGACAATTCGAACACGCTAGACGGTGGCATCGCGAGCCGAGCAGGAACACGCCACGCGGGACGGCCTCGACCAAATTACGAAGAGCCACCGTCACTCATATTGGAGGACACGCAGTCGCTAGGTGCCCTTGAACAGGAGGAACCTGAACCTACCGCAAACTCCACGGTGATCGACGAACACGTAACAACAGAGAGAGGATCCAGGGAACCAGTAGACAGTACCTGGGAAATCCCGAAGCACGTGTCGTGGGGAGATCCCCTTACCGTGACGGACTCGCCCGAGACACCTGAGGAGTCCACGCCGTCCTTGCCGGACGTAGGCGATGACGACACCTCTTCCTGGCAGCCGCCTCATACGTCAGGAGTATTACCGGTACCGCAGTCCACAATGATACTTACGCCTCGGGGTCAAGCGAGGACAAACGCCGAAGAATTTGTAACGTCAACCTACCCGGAGTCGATCGAGCGACAACCGCACCAGTCTCCTTGCAACGTTTCGATTTCAAAGACCACTCTCACAGGAGGCCCAGGCGACGTCGTACATTTTATATCGGCCGACGGTATATTAACGAGCCCTACCAGCAGAACGCTGAAGGCACTGGGGCTATTGTCGGAAACAAGCCTACTAACCGAAGAACTAACAGAGGGACGCATTATTGTCACACCACACGAAGACAGGCGAGTCTTCAGTATCATCGGAGCAAAACACTTTTATCATCCAATTCCACCGAATCAGCTACGTCACTTGCTACACGCGTTAAAACTGGCGGCCAAATCTGAAGGCGCGCGCCACCTCCGCATTTCGACGAGCGGAGAAACATTATACCAAGAGAGTGCACAGACCATGCAGCAACAGCTGACGCAAGCTTTCGCCGACTCAGCTATATCCGTGATAATCTGCACTGGCGATATACAGACACCGCCGGATGAGCAACGGGAAGATATAATACGACACTATCATGAGAGTACGATCGGAGGGCATAAAGGCGTAACGAAAACATATCGTAGAATTCGGGAACGCTTCGATTGGCCTAGGATGCATAGGGACGTAGAGGACTATATACGCACCTGCAAGAGTTGCCAGGAGCAGAAGCTGGTCCGATTAAGGACCCGTGAACCGATGCTAATCACTGATACGCCGGCACGGCCTTTTGATAAAATCGCGCTAGACACCGTTGGACCACTGCCTATTACCTCGAGTGGGAACCGGCATATTCTCACTCTGCAGTGCCAATTATCTAAATTTTGTATGGCTATTCCGCTACCAGACATTCGCGCGGAAACAGTCGCAGACGCCCTCTCACGCTACTTCATCGCGACCTTCGGCGCGCCACGCGTGATTCTCACCGATCGTGGGAGGACGTTCATTAACCAGGTTTTAAAGGGCATAGCTCGAGTATTCGATATCGAACACGTAACCACGTCGGGATATAGGCCCCAAACGAACGGCTCCCTCGAGAGGAGTCACCACGTCTTAATCAAATACCTAAAACATTTTCTAAATGAACGTATTGATTGGGATATTCTGCTACCGTTCGCGACATACTCGTACAACACCTCGGTGCACGAGGCGACCAATTTCACGCCATACGAGGTGGTTTTCGGCCAACTGGCCAGAGATCCGTTTGTTCCCATGGCCCGGGAAGAACTTGAGACTTATCCGGCATATGTACAAAATTTAGTAGGAAAACTAGATAAAATTCATGAGATAACCCGGCAAAACATAGAGTTACGCAAGGCACAATCTAAATTGCATTATGATAAAAAATGTAACGAAGTCCGCTTTTCCCCGAACGATCAGGTATACGTGCTAAAGGAGCCACGCACCGGCAAACTAGACTCGCAGTATGTAGGGCCGTATAGAGTTCTGGAGGTAACGGAGAACAACAATGCTATTCTGTCCGACCCTCAGGGGAAGAAATTCGTAAAACATTTGGATAAACTGAAACACGCGCACATGAGGAAGCCGATTCCAGACCCGCGTAACACCGTGGCCCTACATCCTGATCCAACAGCCGACCCACCCTGAAAGTTCTGTTGACCTAAACTAATATGTTTATCAATCACTAGATAGGGGTAAGAGTAACAATAGGCCGCTGGAGCAACTATGGACGCCAAGCTTCTGTTCGTGATGGCTGCCTTAACACCTTTCCTTACCTCGGATCGTATCGAAGGAGACTATAATATCATCCCTCTGGACCACAACCCCGGGATATACCTCGAGAAGGTATCGCCGATTCGCACTTTCCGAACAACATGGAGGTTAGTCACGTCCCTAGATACGACCGACATCCTGGCCAGCCGTCCGGAAACCACCTTCGCGGTAGAGCGAATGAAAAACATCTGCCGGACGCATAATTTAACATCCTGCCCGGCGGAATTCATTGGCAAAGAGTTGACTAGGAAGCTGGGCGAGGCCCACAGATACGAATCCCTGCTATCCCACACTCTGGGAAAGGGCGCGACCAGGGCAAAGCGGGCTGCGCTAGGATTCATTGGTAGTATTAGTAGGACCCTTTTCGGTACCTTAGACGAAAGCGACGCGGAATATTACAACAGAGAGATAGACAAAATATATAAGGACCAGAAGCAACTAGCCTCGTTAATTCACAATCAAACACATATAATAAGGTCGGAATTTCGCAAAGCATACGATACCCTCAACATTCTGTCACGATCAGCAACCGCGATGAACGGAAAAATCGAACAAATAATAGCAACCTTGAGAGAAGCAGACGCGAGAGAATCAAAATTAGAACTTGAATTAGCAATGTCGACGTGGGGGGCACATATAACGCACAGTATGGACGAGTACGTACATTTACTGACGACCTTGACGGACGCCACGATATTCGCAAAATTAGGGAGTCTACACCCAATGATCCTAGCGCCGGACCAATTGGTTGCAGCCTGCCAGGATGTACAGGCATCCACACACCTGGAGTTCCCGCTCACAATGGAGGAACTCAGTTCCGAACAACTACAGAAGACAACGACCATGAATGCACTGTACTCGAAGGGACGAATAATTATTACAATAGACTTTCCTCTTTTGGATCCCCATCCCTTCGAACTATACCACTTCCACCCTTGTCCCTCTTTCCAGAAATTAACCCCGAACACGACCACCTCTCTGTGTATCCACCCACAGACAAAATTCATGGCAATAGACAGGCTATCCAAGACCTTTTTCCTCCCTGGCAAGACCTACCTGCACGGCTGCCGAAAACCGAACGCGAGGCTTCTCTGTGAGTTAACTCTCCCGCTGGAAAGCTACGACAGCAAAACCACCTGCGAAGTAGATCTTCTCCTCCAACCAGAACACCTGCAGTGGTCACGCTGTGACGTAAAAGTCTCCCCGACAAACGAAGTCTTCATCACGACATTGGACGCTCCCAACACCTGGCTTTTCTCGACACGCAGCAAAACGGCAATCCAGATCAAGTGTAATCGAAAATCAGCGGGCTACGAACCGATAAGTGGAGCCGGGATATTGCAGCTCCAAAGCCGCTGCGAAGCAACAATTGACAACACGAAACTAATCGCCTCGGGAACCTTAACGCAGCAGACGAATTATACCTTTAGACCGCGTCTTACTCTAAATATTTCAAACCTAATCGGCGACCTGACACCTCACCACATCCAAGTCCTAGCTACCCACCAGGAAAAGCCGAAAAGGCTAAATCAAATTGAACTCGACACAGCCAACCTGTTGACATTGCAGGAAGTGGACCTCCAGGCGCAGGACATCGCGCAACACCATCGCGCGCAGCGGAATCTTTCGTACACCACCTACGGATCCATTGCCTTCGTAATCATAATCGCACTTTCTTTAGCCGCAGTGCTGATACGCAGGGGCTGCCGAACAACAACCCTTCGGGCGTGGAGCAAACCGAAACACCCAACGCAGCGCAAGTTGTCTAGGGTTGACGAAATACAATTACGACGATGGCCAGAAGACCTGCCAATAGCTCCAACAACCGAAACCAGGAACGGGACGCCACAACGGTCAGGAAGAACGAACCACGGCTACAAGGACACCACGACTATTTACTAGGAAGGTGGATGAGGAACGCTTTAAAATCGCAACCAGCAGTTCTACACTATTAGACGGAAGGACGCGAGGAGCACAGGAGCCGCAGTGAAATAATTCCAACGCAGTCACCTCCCCAATATTATAAATACTATTTATTCATTTCTTTTTTATATATATTCCATTCAAATTTAATAACCGATCTATTACGCGCCAGGATGCGGGTTCGCCGGTGCCACCTCCTCCGAGAACAAGGGTCGAAGGTCCAGCAGCGCATCCTCGTCCCATTTAAACAGCTCCCGCATGTATCGGCGGAAGGCGCGGCGCCTGCCCCGAACCAACAGCATATATCGGATGTCCACACAGTCTGGACGCTGACAAAACCGCCCATCCAACCTCTGGAAACAACACAACACCACGTCAGGTTAACAACTATTCGTGGGGAACCCGTGACTGTTAAGCAGCTACTCACCAACGCAACGAGCAAACACTTTTGACAGACGTCAAAATCCATCGCAAACAACGATCGTAAATTATTCTAACGCAAAAACCCCGCTCCATCGGCTTTTATAGGACAGTCTAGCGTGGGGGGTCCAACCGCCAACTTACCTACGACTCCGCTTTTCTGGGTAATCGCGTTATCCGGGCTGCCCTAATCCCGCGAACTGGCAGCGTTCCTCGTACCGGGTCACATTGCGTCTACCTTCATTTGAAACATGACTACTTCGTTTCGCTTCGTTACCTACCTCCTACTGCACATATAATACTTACCTAACAATTATTGTAACCACGAGATAAATGTAATCATATATTTACTTACCGCGTAATCATATTTTTCTTTTGCTTGTATTTTAAACAGCTGCGTACCCTTGTATCATCTTATTGATGCTCCTTTTTTTTATTATTATCTGTATTTTGAACAGCTACTTATCTTGTAATCACTTAGCTCATAAGCACAAGTGCACCCTGCGGGCGCGGCGCGTACGCGTGCGTGGATGGATGCGTGTGACGCAGGGGTGCAGCGGACGACTCCATGGCCGTTGTGCACAAAATAGCCTCTCGAGGTTATTTTGTGTCTAGCGTGGGGGGTGTTATATCCGGCCCATGTTCGTCTTTCGCCGCTCCCTTGTCGCGGTGTATGAGCAGCATTCCCACGAGGAATCCGCGGAACATCAGCGTTTTCGCCAAGGTGACCCGCGGCTGGCCACGTGCCGCGGCCGGTAGTAGCTAGACGCGCAGTCAGAGTTCTAGGAATCATACTTAGGACAGCTTTCTTACATCCGGTCTACCGCCCGGCAACGAAGCGCGCGACCGAGGAATCCGTGGGAACGCTGATCAGCGATTTTGCGCTGACGGTCGGGCGTGGCCGATGCCGAAGCGATAAAACGCCGAACATCGCGGCCCGCGGGGTCTTTTGTCGTCCGTCTTTTGAAAGAGTTAGAAGTCCGGTAAACGCGTCCGCTCGATCGGCATCTCGAACCCAACGGAATCCGAGGTGCGGTGCTCGAACGACGGTCTATCGCGTGCGTATCGCCGTGGCCAAATCGAATTGGCCCATAATCGGACAACGTCCGGGAGTGCACACGCCGCCGTGCAGTTTCACCACAGCAGCCGACGTTCCGGAGGGCACGAGCCAGCAGCCGCGCCGTGAGCCCGAGAAGAACCATACGAGACGCGAGAACAAGTGTGAACGTGTGTGTGTGCGTGTGATACAGGAGCGAACCGCCGAGATAAACCGCCACGAGCAGGCGAGGCGCAACCCGAGTCGCCGCCAGCAGGGGTATGTAAAACGTTGTTCAGGATAATATAATACCCATAGTAAACAAAGGTATCAGCGTCCGAGTCAATGCAAACCCCCTCCTCCGCCGTCCTGTCCCGCGATCCCGCGACGCAAAGGTAGGTCAAGGTGCGCTTCAGCGCTTTAAACAGGCAGAACCCGTGCCGCGTCTTAGAAAACCCGCGGTCCCGCCACGCGGGACGTAACAGATAAATATAAGTCGTACTTCGTATGTGCGACATTGAATTACTGCAAATATCCAATCTTACCATGAATAATTGACTCCATGCTGTCCTGAAATGAGAAAAGAAAACTGTTATATTTTAGATTTAAATTTCCCTTGGGATTAATGAATATTAATTACAGATATTTTATTCAATCAACCCTTCTATTGTTCTGTGTTGTTAATATATTTTTACTCATGTCTATTGCATTATACGATGCGTACACATATAATGCGAATATTTGAAACACTATATGGTACGCACTATATGTAATCGGAAATTGTGAGAGGTGTTATGCAAAGTATGATAATTGGGAAATATAGCCTCTATTTCGGAACACATCAACCAGAAGAACAATAGTAGGGTTAACTATTTTTTGTTTTGTAATGTAACATTTACAAATTTTACACACCTACAAAACTGCCACTTCTTTCACTCTGCTGTCAAACTACACTCTTCGGTGTTTGCACTGCGACTGTCAGGAAAAACTGAAAACGCCTTCCCGTTGCAAGTGGACAGATTTTCGTGATTGGTCTATTCAAAAAAAAAAGAGGTGGTTGTCCCTTCTTCAAACGGGGTGATGGCGGGTGGGAGAAAGTTAGCGTTTGGGAGGAAGGGCCAGCGGGTAATTAATGGCGGGAAAAACTGTTGAACGTGATTTCCTAATATTTTCAGAAAACTTCACGGTTTGCATACTTTTCTATTCACTGATGGATAATGATGTTAAGTACGTTCAAGAAGGGCATGTCACCCATTTTTTCTAGTGTTCATGATTTTGAAAAACTAGAATTTTTAGAAAAATTGTGCATTTCCGACATTGAAAATGTTTCATGCTTTTACAATAACAGTTACTCAGTTCCCGTTAGTACAAAACTATTCTATAGACTCTTCTAAATAAAATAATACACATCATTATTACAGTATAAACGTTTTAATATGTATAAATAGGAATTGACGCGAACGCGATGCCCGACACATGCGAACCTTTGTTGATATTTCTCAATTTATTTCGAAAATTAAAAATCTAAGAGAAAATCTAACCATAGTTCGCAATAGAGGAAACATTGCTATTAAAGTAAGGATTAAAGGAAATGTAAAATCATGTTTTGTTTTCAATCTACGAGCCTAACAATTTTTCATAACACACGGCAACGGAATGATTACACGATACGACAGTCAATTGTGTGCTATGCTTAGATTTTCTCTTAGATTTTTAGTTTTCGAAATAAACTAAAAAATATTAGCAAAGGTTTGCATGTGTCAGGCATCCTATTCGCTTCGATTGTTATTTGTACATATTAAAACGTTTATACTGTAATAATGAATTATATAATTTTATTTAGAAGAATGCATAAAAATGTTTTGTACTAACGAGAACTGAGTAACTGCTATTGTAAAAGCATGAAACATTTTCAATGTCGGAAATGCACAATTTTTCTAAGAATTCTATTTTTTTCAAAATTATGGTGACTAGAAAAATATTGATCACACATTTATATTCAGCGTATAAAAATCTATAGGAATCAGTTATTGTAACTTACAAAATCGAAAAAATAGTATTGTTTATTGAGCAGTATCGAAGGTGCACGATTTTATGTGTGAGCCGTGTTTCGTACATATCGGTATATTTTTTATACTCTTTTAAATATTCTATAAATTTTGGGTTCTTTTTTGCATGAGATGAAATTGCAGTCCACACAGAACAGTATAATGTTCATTACAGAAATGTCATGTTCATATAGTTCAATTTAAAGCTAAAATTAAAGCAATAAATGCGACGTACGACTTTCAGTGTGACTGACTGTACGTGCCTTTTTATTGTTTTGGTCCGTTTTTATATTTAGGAGGTGAAACCACCTCCAAAAGTTTCAATTACAATAGGCTATGTTAAAAACTATCGCGGATAGAAGGAAAGTTTTTAAGGAAAAATGTCATGATGTTTACTAAACATCGGAGCGTATTATCCGATCTTCCTGTATTATAAGTAATAAAATTTATTGTTCGTTTTCCAGTGACCCATCTGTTTTTACAAGGGTCTGTCGCCGTCGTACCAGCGAAACTCGATCCATAATCTGTCTCGCTCTATCCCGAAGGACCGTTCCCCGAGCTAGAGTCATAAACTTCGTACTGGAAGAGGCGATGAAAGCTTCTCAAAACCTCGTGGTACGTTTATTTTCAGCCCCACGTGATGAACATACACCGATCAAACACGTTAGTTTAGCACTTGTCTGCAAACGTATTTGCTCGTTACATGTAATGATGTTCAGACTCAGCTCAGACTTCTTACTCGATATTCATATTTCCAATAACAATAATTGCATGCTCCGTTGGCAGTTCCCGTATCAGAAAGTATCGGTATCCCCATTCCAGTAATACATCCCTTGGGAGCAATGTTCTCCCAGTTTGTATGCACTGAAACGTCCGGCTATCTGATATCCACAGCTGTATATTTCTACATTGCAAACAATCAATCGCACGTGCGTTGCAGACCACCAACCTTGGTAGGACGTTGTATTGTTACTCTGGGCTGTTGGAAGTCCCATACTTTGTCAAGGGCTGCGGAGGATACAAATCCAGCCCTAACCATAAATATACACAATAAAGCGACAGTTCGACGATTTGGAGAGTCTGGCTATCGTCTGGCTTTCACTGTCTGAAAACTGAAAACACTAGCAACTCTCTCCGCATTCATTCTACGCCAGGGGTTCTCCAAGATTACCATCACTTACCACTTACATACCTGCACAAATTGTCTACAGCTGTCAATTACAACATCAATACTGCAACATAGTACAGATGTGGTACAATTTAGCACATTTTGTTATATACGAGGCAAAAACCAATTACATATTTGCAATAAAAATTGTTAAAAAATATTAACAATATTCGTTACACTGATACATGAATATATTAGAATGTAGCGAAAGAATGCAAATGAGCTAATTGGATGTTCGCGCGAATGAAGAAAGAACGAGTGAGATTCGAAGTATGCGTACGAGAGCGAGAGAAAGGATACGTGCGAAAGAGAGAGAGTATGGTGCGTGAATGTTCAGTGAACGAGCGGGCTTCCTTCGCTATTAGCAAGCATGTGTGGTGCGATTGATCAGTTTTTGAGAGATATATACGCGTGTTATAATAAAACTGGATAAAAATGATTCTTACAAGAATCACAATTTAAAGATATTTCCTAAATTATTAGCCCGACACTCGTGCAATTAAAAAAAAAATTCAAGGAACGGAGAACGAGTACGTCGGTATGTGCAGTATTGTCGGAGAATAAAATGTCGATAACACGTCAGAGTCCCTAATATTACAGTGACAAAACAATATACATATATATTCTATTCTTCTTCTCCTAAACTGTTCAGTCAGTCGCGACAATTTACGACTCCTCGCTTTCACGGACCTCTCACTCCTTCGCGGATCTTTCACTCTGCGGGCGACTTCAAACAAAATCGGAGAAATGGCAATGTTCGCGATTTTGCGTGGACAGCGCGGGTGGAAAAGGAAGAGACACGACACCTTTGTTGGACGGTCACGAGATTAGTATATTTACAGAACTATTTACAGAATTATTTACACTTAGGTCTAACACAGAGCGGACGAGTAGATACACGCGTGATTCTTATGACTAGTTATTTGACTACAAACTGAAACAGACACAAAATATTATGCGTATGACACTTTGGGTATTTTTCACCGTGCGCGGACACTGATATTAACTTCTACGCGTGGTCTGAGATACTAATAAAGCTGAAAAGAAACGAGCGCGAAAAGCACGTGTTAACGCGTATACGACGTGAACGATAGAGCGATAATGGCGTGGTACCGGCATCGCGCGGCCGGTGCACGTGTACCGATTTCTTCTCGCTCATGGCGCGATCGTGGCCATGCGTGTCCGGGAGGTGCTGCCGCTATCTGCAACGACGCACCAGCGAACTACTTTCGCTGCGAACACTAATGGCCGCGCGTGTTCAAAGGAGAATTCGCCAACAGGCAACGTTGCTTATTTTCAGCCACAAAACTGTTGCTTGTTTAGGATGAAGATTGTGTACTGCAAGGAAAACAGCATTCTATCATCATATGAAACCCAATCTACTGTTACTTTATCAAAAGGGTGTGCAGACTTTGGTAATTTTTCCTAAGGAAAAAAAATACTTTCTGATAACGATCGGAAATATCGATTTACAATTGTTTTATATGTGATACAAATATATCTGAAAAAGTGATATATTAGTAATCGTAATATGCTATTAAAACTGTAAAAATATGAACAGGTTACATGAAAAATTGAGGTAATAATATAGACAAATATCGGTTTCTAATTTTGTCAATTACATCCCCTCATTTCAATAAATCTGACAAAATTACAGATTAATCATCATGACAGGACACTAATACTGTAAAAAATAATTTTTGGAAAAAAAAATACAACCGACTTCGGCATGCACTAAAAAGGACGAAATAATTTTAATTTATATTTCGGAGACGGTGCAAAATTAAAAATTGTGTAAATGAAAGATGTTGCTAATGTGAAAATATGTAAAAGGATTAAAGAATTTTGACAATTTCCAATGTAGAAAATTTTTAATTTTGCGCCGTCTCCGAAATATAAATTAAACTTATTTTGTCCTTTTTAGTGCATTCCGAAGTCGGTTGTATTTTTTTTCCAAAAAATTATTTTATTTCACATTTTTTTAGTGGCGATCGGAGCATTCCTTCCAGGGTAGCATCAATGAATAGGAATTTTGCAATGGAAATAGTAGTTAGCAACAAAGGGATGGGAAGGGCAGGGAAGGGATGGGCAGTGAGGGGAAGGGCAGGGAGGTGAAGGGAATGTTGCAAATGGGATCATTGTGGCAACATCTCTGACCGCAAAATGTAATACTAGGTTTCATTGATATCAGGCCGTGTGTACGTGAAATAGCACGTTTTTTGTGATAGAAGCGGTAAAAAATGAAAAAATCCAAAATGGTTTTTTTACGGGATTAACTGTTGGTCATACTCTACAAGGTGCAAAAGGTTTCGTTCCGATTGGTCCATCCATCTTGGAGTAATCGATAACCATACACAACGCGAGCAAAACCGTACGCTTTTTTGTAATAAAAAAGGGACAAGCAGTTATGAAATGCAAAAATTTTTTTTTACGGGACCAACTGGGAGTCATATCCTACAAGATGCAAAAGGTTTGGTTCCGATTGGTCCATCCATCTCGGCGTAATCGGCAAACATACATTAAAAAAAAAAAAAAAAAAAATTAACATACATGTCGAATTGAGTAACCTCCTCCTTTTCAAAGTCGGTTAAAAATTGTATAAACGTGGTCATTTGATTATTTCTATGAAAAAAAAATATTTTTTAAATTTTCGAATTTTTAAAAAATCCATTTTGCAGTGAAAATTTTTTAAAAATTCACAAACACGTATGCCATAGAGCAGAATATCCCTGATTTTTTTCAAAATTTGTCATACAATATTTTTCAATATAGATTTAGTAATAGAAATTAAAGTATATTTGTAAATACGTTTTATACTTCTATTTTATTTTTATATTAAAATTATTTCTGAATGTGCGGAGTTATAAAAGGAAGCACGTTAAGATGGATACAGGGAAATGTTTATTATATGACAAAAGGATTATTATGAAGATAATCTAATATGAAATAAAAAGATGACAGAGGTCAGCTTTGTACTCAGAATCATAAGAGGCGTCGCGGATAGGTAGACGATAATCGGATGGTGTTTGGTGTAGGGAGTAGCGTGCCTGCCTGCAAATCTGAGGTCCCGGGTTCGATTCCCGGCGAAGTAAATTCCACGTCGATTACGCTTTTTTCTACGATGCCTAACATTACTTTTTATAAGTAATATAGCAAGTAAATCGAACCGGAGTTGTTTTCCAACGATTCGCAAGCCCTCAAACCCGAGCGTGAATCGAGGATCGAACCGAAAACCGAAGGTTGCTTATTTCTCCTCGCTTCTCAGATTCTCGAGATCACATAATCGAATTGTGTGTGTTTCGTGCGACGTGTGTGGTGTTTGTTCTTACTACACATTCATTCACACCGTTTCTCCCCACGCCCCTCGCCCACCGACGTCGAAGTCGTAACTTGTGGCCGACTACAGAAAAGATTCCTAGTGCTCGAAAAGATCAGTTTATTATCTCTACCATTGAGGGGGTTCTCCCTCGGCGCGAGCACGGAAGTAATATGACACATGCGACTTTCCTTTGAAACTTTGTATCGCATTCGTATCGATGGGACAACACTAATACAGTGATGAAACTTTTTTATTTTTTATTTATAACAATTTTATTAACGTATTGATGAGATTTTCCTGATCAAAATGACACCAAATTCGATATCGTTATAATAATTTTAAAATATCTAAATAATCTTTAAATAATTTACTTTCACATGCTAAATTAACGGCGAATGAACAGTTAACGTTATAATATGTTAGATATTGAAATGTTCATCAACAATCTCGGATCGTGAACACATAGGCAGCAGTGTTGTCATTTCGAACACCGAACGTGTAGCAGACTGTCCCGTTCGAGAATATCCAGTTTGATTCGCTTCAAGTTGTGGATAAATGTTTGCACTCGACACAACTACGTATGAACTTTCACGGGACAGATCCTCCAGCTCTTTGTATTTTGCCGACGTCGACGAACGCAGAAAGAGACAGCGAGAAAAGAGAAACATTTACAAGCCCAATCATCATAATCAATATTGTCATAACAATATCATGTTTGGTCTCATTTTAATCGGGAAAATCTCACCAATATGTTAGTGAAATTTGTATTAAAAAAAAAAATTAAAAATGAAAAAGTTTGTACGTTGCGTTAGTATTGTCTCACCGATATGTAGGCATTCAATTTTTTACGACCGTCTCGACTCTCAGCCCCTCTTCCTTCTTTATCGAACTGTCCCTTTCTACGTTCATCGACGTCGACAGAATACAAACGGACTGAAAATTGAATTTTCTGTCCGCTAAATGTTCCTCGCCAGTCCCAACTTCTGAACTCTTATACAGTCTTTACTGTATTACGTAAATCGGATCATTTTTAACAGTTACCTCATAATTATGCAATTTAGATGTTTCCGGTAACTTCGTTAATTATTGTTCAAATTATATCATGTTTGGTATCATTTTCATGGCAAAAACATAAGGAATCGACTGATATCGCTTCCGATATCGACTGATATCGCTTCATAGATTCCACGACTTGCAACTTACGAATGGCGTGTAAAAGAGACATCCCCTCCAAGCAATGTAACTTTGTGTTGTGTCACGAATAGGTTGGCGTTCGATTGTTTTGACTGCTGAACCTCTTTCTCTTCTCCGCTGGCTGTCTTCTTCCAAGATCGCTGACACTGACGATCGGGCACAACCGGATCAATTAGAATCGGAACGTGGTCCCGAAAGCATTTGGATTTGCCGACGATCCACTTTCGATTTTTGTGATACATTGGGCTATTATTTTGCTATTATAGCATTATATACATCCAAGTGTCTTTTTTTTTTAAGTATTAGTTTGTATATATTTTCGTTCTTTTCTATCACCTATTTGTTAACAATTTATACAAAAAATTGTGATGACAAATTACTGTCGGTGCAGAAAAGAACTAATTCATATTGTGAAAAACAATAGTGTGAATACGTTGTTGAAGAGATGAAAATCTCGCGGAAACAACGGATTGGAAGGAGACATTCCATGAAGCGAAGAACGATGAACGCTAGAGAAAAAAGGAAGCAATCACGCATTGCAGAGACTGTAGTAGAAACACCACAGGTATGTAACGAAGGACAGGACAATGTATTACATACATTGAATGACTATAATATGTCAACGTCGTTCCCAGCCACAGATACAAACTTATCTGACAATACATGCGCTGAAATCAGTGCGAAAGCAACTGAAGAACGTACAAGTTCAGCAGCACATGTTTCTGCGGATGAGGTAAATGTGGCGATGAACGATGCGGTCGTATTACGATCTAGTATATCCCCCGCGTTTCCTTCAACTTCTGGATTACATATATTGAATGATTATAATATGCCAACATCGTTCCCAGCCGCAGATGCAAACTTCTCTGACAATGCATGCGCTGAAATCAGTGCGAAAGCAACTGAAGAACGTACAAGTTCAGCAGCACATGTTTCTGCGGATGAAGTAAATCTGGCAATGAACGATGCGGTCGTATTACGATCTAGCATATCCCCCGCGTTTCCTTCAACTTCTGGAAATGCGTGCGGTGCAAACAGTGCAGCATCAAACATGCAAGACGATACCGACGACGATAATGAAAGTCTCGTTCTATACGAAGATAGCAACATCGATGTCGGTCGATTGCGTTCTGCCGAGCTCACTGGACGGAATATAGTCGATGTCGGACATATTTTTGCAGAAATGCGAAGACTGTCAACGCATTGGCTGAATGAATGCCGTTTCAGTGACCTTGTTGTTACAAAAACGATCCGTCACGGTCTAAAAACACAATATTTTGTTGAATGTCAAATGTGTCATTTCAAAAATAGTTTTTGGAGTGAACCGACAACCGACAGCATATTGGATGTCAATAGAGGTGCCGTCTGCGGCACTATATTAACAGGAACTGGTCATAGGCAGTTAGAAGAATTTCTAGCTGCTATCGATGTTCCGTGTATGACTAATAAAACATATCTGCTGTACGAAAATGAAATATCTGAGGCTTTTGCTGCCGCTGCAGAAGCAGAAATGCAAGCGGCTGGCGAAGCTGAAAAAGAATTAGCAATTAAGAGAGGTGATATCCTCGACGGTATTCCCCACATACGTGTGATAACGGACGGTTCATGGATGAAAAGATCGTACCGCAGTGGCGGTTACGATTCTCCATCCGGAACTGCGATTATTATGGGTTATTATACACGAAAAGTGTTATTTGTGGGTGTACGAAATAAATATTGCGTTGTATGCGCTAGAGCAAGCAATGCAAATATGGAACCAAGAGAGCATGTATGTTACAAGAACTGGGGACGCAATCAGAGTTCCACTAGCATGGAAAGCGACATAATACTAGAAGGCTTCCGTGCTAGTTTAGAAATGCATGGTTTAATGTACAGCAAATACATCGGGGATGGCGATAGCAACGTGCTGAAAAAATTGAGAGATTTCCCACCATACCCGAACATTGTTGTGCAGAAGATTGAATGCACGAATCATCTTCTGCGTAATTTATCGAATAAGATTCGAGAAGCGGGTACGATTGGTGGTAGAAGTGTATCGAAACTAAAAAAAGCCGTTACAAACAGCGTTATGAAAATTCGAAACGCTGTAGTAAAGGCTGTAACGTTTCGTCGCAACAGCAAAGCATGTTGGCAAAACAAAATTGCTGGTCTGGTAAAAGATCTGCAAAATATACCTAGCCATGTATTTGGAGAACATAAAGATTGTGCCTCGTTAAAATACTTTTGTGACGGACAATTAAAAGAAAACGAGGCGAATCTTGTTCCCCAATTGAAAATGGCAGGGATATACTGCAAACTTGAGTTTGCAATAATGCGTTTGATAGAAAATGCTGAAAGCTTACTCTACCAGAATACCAGCAATTCAGTAGAAAGCTGCAATGCAATTATATCAAAATTTATTGGTGGCAAACGTACGCATTTGGCACAAAAAGGCTTGTACGAAACGCGTGTAAAAGCATCGGTAGTGCAATGCAATAGTTTTGCATCGATGACTGGTGTTTGTCACGCATTAGGTAAAGAGCCGCCAGCACGTACGACAGTATTTGAACAACAAAGTCTTGTTCAACGCGTCAAACGGAATGAGCGTATACGTATAGCAAAAGAATTGGGTGTCGCTGTTCGAAAATCAAAGTACTCTGGTAATACAGGTAAAGCCGATAAAGATTATGGGCCAAATGCGGAACGGCCAGATATGGCTGGAAATATTTACGAACAGCTGAAATGCGCTCATTATGAAGAGCTGCGAACTCAACAGCAGACTCGGGACGTATTGGAATATGCTACAAGGGGTCAACACAAAAACCCTCAGTGGCATGATGTACGTCGGAAACTGCTAACTGCTTCGAACTTCGGAAAAGTTTGTTGCAGACGAGAAACAACTTCGTGTCAAAATCTTGTAAAGAATATTCTTTATGCTTCTCCACTGACAAATCTCGCTGTCGAGTAGGGTAAAGAAAAAGAGAGATTGGCACGTGAGGAATTGCAGAACATTTTGGGAATACAAATTAATGATTGCGGATTATTCATTGATGCTGAATTCCCATATTTTGGCGCAACGCCTGATGGCATTGTAGGAAACGATAGCATCGTTGAAATTAAATGCCCTTATGCTGCGCGCCAAATGTCTCCTAATGATGCAATTCTCAATAAAGTCGCAAATCTTCATCGAGTGTTTAATACACGCGACAATAATCGTCTAAACGAAAGGCATTCATATTATTTCCAAGTACAAGGGCAACTGCATATTACGCAAGCTAAATATTGCATTTTTGCGGTGTGGACGCCCTTTGGAATCAAGTACACGATTGTTAATCGCGACGATACATTCTGGGAAGTCAAAATGCTACCGTCGCTCAAACGATTTTACGAAGAATGCTTGGTTCCGGAAATAATAGATAGTAGAGTAAGACGGAATATGCCTGTTAGGGAACCGCAATATATAATTGAAGCACAGGAAGCAGCTAAAAGAAGGAAAGTGTTATCCAGCGATTAAGTACAGCAATTTCTGTTCACCTATGGTGAACAGATATGCAGTATTTTAGCGCTGTGTACAACATTGAAGAAACTTCAAAGTCGCTGGTTACGTAACATTTCCTACATTGCTTTGATTTGCGGTAATTACCATGAAACGGGGGTGGTTTTAGTGGGTATTACCTGCAAACTCTGTCAGGTCGAGTCCCACACTCCGTGCGTAAAAGCATTTCCACCTCCATAAAAAAAAAAAAAGTAAGCACCACCGTAAGTATCATCTTTATAACTACATATATCCATCTTACAAGGGGACTTTACTATAAGATACCCTTTGGTCTTTCCTGTTTTCATATACAACATGTATACATATTGTACTGTTTGATTTTCTATGTAATCTGAGTTTTTAACTATGGGGCCACTTTTTCGTCATTTCGAAGAAATTAGCGATGAAAAATAATCCAATGTATTTTGCTTAGTCATATTTGAGTATACGTTGGTGTAGCGAAGCGGCTATGGTACGAAACTTCAAATCTACCGATTAGAATTCAAATCCGTTCAAAGACAAACTTTATTGTATTTCCTTTTTTTTTTTAATTCTTTTTTTCTAACTAGTTCATTTTTTCTTTTTTAATATGTTAAGTAGCGATCAAATAAACTAGTTAGAAGCAAAAAAGTAAAAAAAAAAGCAATTAAAACAAAGTTATTGATCTCTGCGAGAATTGAACTCTTAATCGCTAGATTTGAAGTTTCGTACCTTAGCCGCTTCGCTACACCAACGCATAACTTGATCGTAAAAATAGATTATGTTTCATCACTAATTTCTCCAAAACGATAACAAAGTGGCTCATAGTTAAAAAGTCAGATTACACAGGAGATCAAACAATACAATATATATGAAAATAGGAAAGATCAAAGGGTATCTTACAGTAAAGTCCCCTTGATAGTGTGTTTTCTTACATAATTACGCGTATGCGGAAATATTTTGAATGTAACAATGAAACAGAAATATTACTATATTCATAAACATATTTCACTTTTTTTTTATAACATGTCTCTTTATATTACATGCTATCATGACAAAGTATCACTGCATTTCAACGATTCTATGATCGCTTTTTTTTAAATATAACGCAAAAATTATTATTATTTCTTCTTTTGAGACATTCTCGCAACAAGTTATCATTCGTCTTGATATCAATATTATCCCCACCTTCGGGGTTTGTTCGTTTCCAGCTTCGATTTACGCTCGGGTTTGAGAAGGCTTGCGGCGAATCGTTGGAGAACACAAACTCCAAGTTCGATTTACTTGCTCACCCATACCTAACCTACATTACTTATAAAACGTAATGTTTAGGCATCGTACGAAAAAGCGTAAATAACGTTTATTGCTTCGCCGGGAATCGAACCCGGGACCTCGGATTTGCAGGCAGGCACGTTACTGCCTGCACCAAACACCATCCGACTATCTTTTACGTCTCCGCGAGGCCTCTTACGGTTCTGTACGTTGCATTAGTATTGTCTCACCGATATGTAGGCATTTAATTTTTTACGACCGTCTCGACTCTCAGCCCTTCCTTCTTTATCGAACTGTCTCTTTCTACGTTCGTCGACGTCGGCAAAATACAAACGGATTGAAAAATCGAATCTTCTGTCCGCTAATGTTGACTAAATGTATTTAATAAAATAAAGAGGATGAAAAACAAAATAAGAAATATATAATATTTAATATTTGCAAGAAGAGGCGTATACTAAGCTCCATAGAAAAAAAAAAAATGTATAGGATACGTTGGGATCGAACCTCCGATATTTCATTCGTGCTATTACGTTGATATGTGTGTTAGAAATTAATGTAATTAGGGAGAGTTTGGGGACGTTCTCTCGGTCAAGGTTCTGAGGTAAGTGCCAAGAGGTTCATCATGGTCCTCTTACCAGAAGGTACGTCACCTTCCCCACTCCGTGGCCAGATCCTTCGAGAAAACCCTTATCGCCCTGCACGCGCCACGCAGCACCATGACGTCGGGTCATCGGCCACGAGGCACGGTTCGTTCGGCGATCCTCAAAAGAAGGGTATCGGACTTTAATCATAACATCCGCAACTCTTAGAATTCGTCGCGGTCCTAGCTATCGGATACCACCGATCCTTCGTCCGATGACAGACTTAGGTCCTCAAAAGTACGTCGAAGCCCCATGGTGCAACGACCCTGACACGTGTATCCCCCTTGTACACGGGTCGACGCTAACATGTGAGAAATATTACAATAAAAAATTGATCATGTTATCCATACTACTATTTTGTATTAATTGTATATAATACACCTAAAAGAAGTGTAATGAGGAATACTAATAAAAAAAAGTAAAAAAAAATATATAGGATAGCATGGAATCGAACCACCGATATTTCATTCGTGCTATTACGTTACGTGCGAAGCGAGTTGAAAACCGTGTTCAGATCGCCGATACAGCAATAGAAAAGGGAGACGACGGCAGCGCTGCGGTGGAGAGCGCGATAGCGAGGCAGCCATGTTGGCATACAAATCGTCTCTCAAAGAATCCAGTAAAACAACATGATTTGGTATAAACTCTAGATAAAAGTTAATCTTACCTAAAAATTGTCTAACTTGTTTTAGGTGTAGAAAACTTCTTAATGGCCACTAAATTATTTATCATTCGTCGGTTTAATCATATTGTTTCCAATTTCGTGTCCCAAATATGTTATCCTTTCTTGGGCAAACTGACATTTATTTTTATTCAATTTAAAACCTTGTTCATATAATGCTTGCAGTACCCGCTCTACATGATATATATGCTCTTCATTATTCTTGGAAAACACCAATATGTAATCTATATAATTTACTGTAGAAGCATCCAATTTATTTTTTCTTATCACACCTGCTAAAACTCTTTGAAAAATGGCAGGAGCAGATTTTAAACCAAAAGGTAAACATCTCCACTGCCAGTGTCCATGATGTGTCACAAAAGCCAGCTTAATCTATCATTTGCGCGCACCGGAATCGACCAAAACGCCGAATTCACGTCCAATTTTGAAAAAAACTTACAATTTCTGGTACATACAGTAAGATCATCTATCCTTGGAAAAGGCTGACTTTCCGGCACGACTATTTTGTTGAGTTCTTTAAAATCAATACACAAGCGTGATCTTTTTCCTTCTTCTTTCTTGAAATTCATGGTTACAGGAGCTGCATAAGGACTGCTTGACTCCTCTATTAAACCTGCATTTAACAAATCCTCTACTTGTTTCTCAATTTCTAATTTATCTTGAAAAGAGCATCTATAAGGTTTCTTTGAAATATATCTATTTTCTGTCAGTTTCACTGTGGCTTCATAATCCTTTACTGTTCCTATATCAAACTTTGACTTAGCAAAAATTATCTCATTTTTTTTAACGATATTCTCCATTCTATTAGTACTTATTTCACTAATGTTATTTTGCTTATCCAAATTTTTTTTTTCCTTTGTTGGGATTAATAATTCTTCATTCTTACAACTCACATCCGAAAATATTTATTATATAAAAAATATTAAAGAAAATAAACTACATCGCTCATCGCTAATCTCTTTCCACACGACGCACCGATATAGGTCTGAAGCTGGCGTGTGTTAAACACAGTATCAATCGACAGATGGCAGCACGACACACAAAAAATATAAATGTACTAGTTATACTTAACATGCTTCCTTACATTTCTATTTTGTTACATTTTTACCTCGCCTTGGTCTTATTACCTTTTAGCTTCAGCATCTCTCTGAACTTTATAAATTTCGCTTTAGGCAACGATTTGGTAAATATATCGGCAACGTTGTTTTCGGATTCGACTTTAATTACATCGATAAAGCCCTTTTCGTAGTTTTCATTAACGTAGTGATATTGTACTTCTATATGCTTTGACCTTTTGGATAGATTTCCACATTTAGCAATAATCATAGCTCCTGAATTGTCCTCATACATCTTGATAGGCTTATTTATATTTATTTTGAACACTTCGTTTAGCATTTCACGTAGAAAATTCACATCACTCACGGCCTCAGACAGCGCTACATATTCAGCGAAAGTAGATGATTTTACTATCGAATTTTGTTTGTGAGATTTCCAATATATTGTGTTCCCGAATAGCCGAATGAGATACCCCGATGTGGATTTTCTATCACAAATATCTCCTGCCCAATCTGCATCTACGTAACAATCTACTATTTCAGACTTTTCATCTTTGGTATAGTTTAACTTCAACTCTTTGGTTAAATATAAATATTTTAAAACTCTTAGTGCGTACTTAAAATGTGTATCATCGTAACAGCTCTGGAACCTACTTAAATAGTTTACACTAAAAGCAATGTCTGGTCTGGTACCCGTACTAATGTACAAAAGTTCTCCTATCAAGTTTCTATATTGAATACTTGCGTTCATTATTTCAGCAGGTTTTAACTTAAGGTTCACTTCCATTGGGGTATTGTATAGTCTTGTATTTTCTAAATTATATTTTTTCACCAAGGATTCGATGTACTTTGTTTGGTTCAATGTCATAACATTATTTCTTAAATCATAATCAATATCAATTCCTACGTAACTACTTACTTTACCCATATCTTTCATTTTAAACTGGTTTCACAGTTTTTCTTTGATTTCATGAATTCTTTTTTGGCTTTTACTACATATCAGCATATCGTCAACAAATAATAGAATATAACTAAACTTATTATCTTCACAGTTTACATATAAACAATAGTCATAACTACTTCTTTTAAATTTTAACTCTATCATAAACTTATTAAAACACTCATACCATAATCTGGGGCTTTCTCTCAACCCGTACAAAGCCTTTAACAATTTACAAACTCTGTTTGTACCATCTTCATACCCTATTGGCTGGTTAAAATAAACCTCAGACATTATTTTACCATTGAGAAACGCTGTTTCTACGTCCATTTGTTCAATAATGCACTCACTCTGACAACAAAAAGCCAACAAAGTTTTCAACGTTTGCATTTTGACCATTGGCGAGTAAATATTGTCCAAGTATTCTTCTTGTTGAAATCCTCTGACTACTAGCCTAGCCTTGTAAACATCTTCACTTTTCCTTTTAAAGATCCATTTGACGTCAATAACTTTCTTATCTTTTGGCTTTTCCACTAGTTTCCAAGTTTTATTTTTAATTAGGCTTTTCATTTCACTATCCATAGCTCTTATCCAGTTCTCAGATTCACTACCATTAATTGCTTCCTCAAATGTACTGGGTACCATGGCACTACAGTAATTAACACACACATAGTTAGAAACAAAATCTTCATTGAAATAGCGAGTATTGGGTTGTTTGCTTCTTGTGGAACGTCTTGGATCTGTCTCATTATGATTCCTGTTTTTATCATCGGACGAAGCTTCTTTAGAATCACTTTCTTCTGTTGAATCAATACTTTGATAGAACTCATCTTCACTCACTTTGCTGTCATCGTCACCAGAACTTTCATTATCTTGAAAACTTATAAGCTTTACATTGTCCTCTATTACGTCTAAACGCCTAGCATTAATCACTCTGTTTTTAATTAAAACTCTGTAACCGACTTCTGTATAACCTAATAATACTCCTAAGATGGCTTTATTATCCCACTTGGACCTTCGTACTTGTTCCGGTACTCTAACATACACTTTACTGCCATAGATTTTTAAATATCTCGCATTCGGTTTTTCATTAAAAAATATTTCATATGGTGTTTTTTGTTTTTCAGTGTTTGCCAGGGTTCGGTTTTTTAAGTAAGCTGCTGCTTGAACTATTTCAGGCCAATAGATTTTACTAACCCTAGCCTCTTTCAATAAACATCTTGACATGTCCATTATGGACCTATTATACCTTTCGGCTACACCGTTTAACTCGTGAACATAAGGTGGACTGGGAGTCATACGTATACCCTTTTCTCTGACAAATTGATAAATATTTGAATTAAGATATTCTCTGCCATTGTCACATCTTACGGTTTTAATTCTTTTGTTCGTTAGATTCTCAACTAAATTAACATAATCCACAAAGCAATCATATACTTCAGATTTAGCATTGATAGTATAGACTTTAGCTAATTTGCTGTAGTCGTCAATAAAGGTTAGAAAATATCTTTCTCCCCTGTACCCTTCTGTTGCATGTGGTCCATTTAAATCTGTATGGATTATTTCTAAAATATCCGTTGCATGTTTTCTGTTATTGTCAAAAGGTACGTTGTGCATTTTACTTTCTATACATATTGAGCATTTCATATATTCAGTCTCTATGTCCTTTGGTATACCCTCCAGTAGTTCATTTTTGCATAAAATATTTAAATATTTGAAATTTACATGCCCTAGCACACGATGCCATTTTTCTTTCAAAGACATTGTTTCTGTACTATAATTTTTAACGGCCCCAGAACTGATTTTATTACTTGCATTACGACTATTAATAAAACTGGTCATATAATATAAATTGTCCCGTTTGTGCGCCACTGCTATTCACTGTTTTGATTGTAGATCTTTGAAATATTGCCATGTGAAACTATTTTATTTTGAGTTGTTACTCTAGAATAGCTAATCAAATTTTGCTTCATATCTTTAACGTAAAATACATTTAATAGGGTTATCTCGCTTTTAATTTTAAAGACTTCAAACTCTGTAATTATTTTACCTATTTTTGTGGCCTTTAAGACTCTGCCATCTCCTACCCTTACGTCAGTCGGTTTTTCTAACACTATATACTCATTAAATAATGTATCATCGTTCACGATGTGGTCGGTACATCCGCTATCTAAAATCCAATTAACTTGATTCTTACAGACTTTAATATTACAGTCTACTTCGGACGCATTTACTTGAGTAATAAAAGAGTTCCCATATACACGTGGCTGCCTTTGTTGCCCTTGATTGCTTGAAGATGATGTGTTGACCGCTCCTCGGTAGTTGCTTCTGCTTCTGTAGCCTCCTCGTTGGTTGCCTCGACCACGTGACCAACCTTGACTGTATCTGCCACGCCCTCGTTGACCAGTGGGATTTAGTTGATAACAATCCTTTTGCAGATGACCATGCTTGCCACAGTGAAAGCATTTTCCTTTGTGTTCCGATATAAATGCATTTGACTTCGTAAAACTTTCTTCTTTTTCCTCAGTTTGATTTCTCTTTTCAATGGATTTCAGTTTTATTTTGCTTTTTAAATATTCCACAGTTCTTTCTTGTTCGGGCAATACATCTATCAAGTCTCCTATATAACTATATGTCGGCGGTAGTGCTTTCAACATGTATCTTAACTTCTCTTGTTCCGTTACTTTTGCTCCGGCAGCTTTGAGCTTATTTATAGCTTTCTCAAATTCATCGAAGAATGATGACACCTCTGGATAATTCTTTAACTTGATGTTCTCTAGTTCATTCCTACAGACTATCTGTAACGCGGTTGATTCTTTTAAGTACATGTCATCAAATTTTTTTATTATTTTATATGTAGATTCCAAATCTCCGATGTATTCTAATTGCTTGTTTGTAATCGCACTATATATGTAATTGGTGGCCTTGATATCTGCTTGGTCCCAGTCTTGCGCTGGATCGCCTTCCCTCTTTTCTCTTATTGCTACATCTATACATTTTTTAAATTGTAAAAATTTAAGAATCCTTTTCTTCCAATTTGAATAGTCTGATCCATCAAAAATCGGTATCGCGATGTCGTCAATCTTCATACATGCCATTTTGCGTTACACGTTACTGCGTTGTACGCTACACGTTATTGCGTCAGATTTTCAGAATCTTTTGTGCGGCACTATATCACCTTATTTCAGTCCTTTTTTAATCAACCACGCTCTGCTACCATGTTGGGATTAATAATTCTTCATTCTTACAACTCACATCCGAAAATATTTATTATATAAAAAATATAAAAGAAAATAAACTACATCGCTCATTGCTAATCTCTTTCCACACGACGCACCGATATAGGTCTGAAGCTGGCGTGTGTTAAACACAGTATCAATCGACAGATGGCAGCACGACACACAAAAAATATAAATGTACTAGTTATACTTAACATCCTTGTTTCTGAGATATAATCAAATTTTCATTCTGACAGAGCTTGAATTTTTTTATTAAGGGTGCGCAGGAGTCACTAGAGAATTTTTCGTTGACTTCAGCGACAGTTGCGGAAAAAGTAGGAAGCTCGCAAACAAGGATAGATAGATCCTTGTCTCTCCAACGGTGCTGAGACAGAGAGGGTGATACAACACTCGTAGGAGAGACGAAGACAGACGATTTTGAAGCAGCTAGATTTTGCGGTCCACTTTGTGCAATTTCCTGCGGCGAAGAAGCAATATTTTCTTATACTTTTTTTTTTTAAACATTCTTCGAACCATCCCGCATTGCAGTACAGAGCCCGATTTTTGAAAAATGGTCTACAAAAAAAATGCTTCTATAAAAAAGATTGATTTTATTGTTTACAAAGTTGTGAGAGGGAAATTGCAAAAAAGGGCTCGGTACTGCAACGCGCAATAACACAAAGAATATTTTAAAATAGGATTCATGAAGAAATATTGCTTCTTCGCTTCAGAAAATTGCACAAATGTTGTCGATATAAAACCGAGACGATTTGTATGTCAACATGGCTGCCTCGGTATCGCGCTTACCACCGCGGCGCTGCCGTCGTCTCTCGTTTCTGTTACTGTGTCTACGGTCTAAACATGCTTTCCAACTAGCTTAGCACATAACGTAGTAGCGTAAATGAAATATCGATGGTTCGATCCCATGCTTTTTTTCTTTTTAATGAAACTTATTAGTTTCTTTTATTAGTACTTTTCATTAAATTCTTTTTCTGTATTATCTGTCAATTATCCCATTGCCTGTCATATTCCTAAATGATAAACGAGAAGCTCAAAGGCATAGTTGCCAGATCTCATCGTCCTTTAACGATGCTGCCATATCTACTGCAATTCTGCCCATTTGTAAATCTTGACGGAATTCTGTTCCAGCCTCGAGCCAGCCCAGCGTCTGAATGAAGGTGCAGAACTATCGATAGCCGTTATGTCGATAGCTTTTGATAGTTTCATACCTTACTATTGGTAACGATCGATTCTGTTGGTTTCGAAATAAATCTGGAAAGCATAATTTTGTAAATCTCATCGTAGCAGAGTTCTGCCACCCGGTTTCTCAAACGTAAAAATTGACAGACAGAGATAATGATAAAGCAATATCAGGAGACTCGGTAGAGTCTCCTCGCCAAGTAGTTTAGGCCGACGGCTGCTCCGCCGGCGACAGCGAGACTCTACCGAGTATATTATCCCGAAGCAGAGCGTTTTGGGCGTTTTGCAAAAAATAATTTGCTATTGCAGAAAAAGTACGCAACTGAGCTTCATTCTAATAACACCGTCTGCTTCGACTTGTCTTTCTCCTTCTTTTAAGCCCAAGAACGCCTCAATCGGTGCATTTATTTATGAGATATTAACTGTTTTTCATCGAATTTCAATCAGTTTCATTAACCACCTACGTCATGCTGACGTCAGTGTCGATCACACATTTTTGCTGCTAGAGGCGCTGTTAGCGCCGTGGCTTACGTTACGCACATGCGCCGTTACTGATATCCGCGTTGGTTTAACATCATGGCGTGCGATTCTCTAACACGTTAAGATCGTATTGCGACGGCGCGCGATATCAGCCGCGTCGCGGCGGCGCGTACAAAATTCAAAACGGTAGTACATCGGTCGCCTATGCATTATTTTGAATAAAATATTTCCTTTATTTGCTTATTAACCGACTTCGAAAAAGGAGGTTACTCAATTCGACATGTATATATATTTTTTTTTTTTTTTTTTTTTTATGTATGTGCCCCGATTACGCCGAGATGGATGGACCAATCGGAACGAAACCTGTTGCATCTTGTAGGGTATGACTCCCAGTTGGTCCCGTAAAAAAAAAATTTTGCATTTCACCACCGCTTGCCACCTTTTTATTGCAAAAAAGCGTACGATTTCGTCCGCGTTGTGTATGGTCATCGATTACTCCGAGATGGATGGACCAATCGGAACGAAACCTTTAGCATCTTATAGAGTATGACCAACAGTTGGTCCCGTAAAAAAACCCGGTTCGGATTTCTACATTTTTTCCGCTTTTATCGCAAAAAACGTGCTATTTCACGTATATTCGGCCTGATATCGATGAAGCCTAGTATTACATTTTGCGGCCGAAGATGTTTCCACGATGATCCCATTTGCAACATTCCCTGCCCTTCCCTTCACTACCCTGCCCTTCCCTGCCCTTCTCTTCCTATCCCTTTGTTGAACTTTTCAAGGAATGCTCCTATCGCCACTAAAAAATGTGAAATAAAAAAATTTTTTGAAAAAAAAAAATACAACCGACTTCGAAAGGCACTAAAAAGGACGAAATAATTTAAATCTATATTTCGGAGACGGCGCAAAATTAAAAATTTTCTACATTGGAAATTGTCAAAATTCTTTAATCCTTTTACATATTTTGACATTAACAACATCCTTCATTTACACAATTTTTAATTTTGCGCCGTCTACGAAATATAGATTTAAATTATTTCGTCCTTTTTAGTGCCTTTCGAAGTCGGTTGTATTTTTTTTTTTCAAAAAATTTTTTTTAAATTATAATCTTTATAAGTAATCTTCTTTATTTCATGAGAACAGCAGAGGAGTAACGATTTATTTTACTTTAAATAATGTAAATGTTAATTTACATCACAAATTATCACAAGATTATTTCAAGCAATACCTAACTCTGATCACACCTTATGGAAATAATGAACTGTCCGTCTATTTACTTTACACGCGTATCACAACGCAAGATCATCCTGTTATTACAGATGTAAAATACCTTTTGTAACCACGACCTCTTTTCGTTGCTTGTCGTAACTTTAGGAGTATTGATGAGAAATTACATATACGTATAGCGTAATTACAGTAATCAACTTAAAGTGGTTGAATGAACCATTAATAGCCAATTAAAGTAATATTAAATCGATTTAAGTCGTGTTTGGACTCATTTTAATTGGAAAATTCCCAGCAATCCGTTGGTGCAATTTTCATTGAGGTTAGATGAAAATTATTACAAGTGAAATTTTCTTTACTGGATGCTCATTTGTTTTACTCGCGGCACCCCTTTGAAGTGTCGTAGCTCGACCATCGTTGCTCGACGTATACCTATACGATCTATCTCACTTCCTCTCGTCATTACATCTATTCTCTTACGATAAAATTTAACCAAGCATCACTTTGTTTCTTTATGCCAATGAACGACACTGCCCTGTTGCCATAAATTTCCATGATGCGCATATTTTACCCGGTGCACGGTAGCAGTTCGTTCATTTTTCTTAGCTTTGTAAGTGTTTCACACTCTACATATCTATTTTAATTATTTTCTACTTCTTTTATTCTAATTTTTTTTCTTCCTTATTATTTCCTTCTTATTTTTTTTTATTCTTTTACTTTTTCTTCTATTTTCTCCTACTTATCTTTTTCTTCTACTTACATTTAATAAAATAACCCACAAAAAGTACGTTACATGTAAAAAAAGGTAACGCCTAGTAGTTTAGGCACTACGAGCGGAGCACCTTTTTGCACTAATATATAATGCACTTCAATGTGGCCCTGAAAACGTCGTGATATCCCACAAAAAGTACATTACATGTAAAAAAAGGTAACGCCAAGTAATTTAGGCACTGTGAGCGGAGCACTTCTTTGCACCAATACACAATGCATATTGAAAACATTTGGTAGCTATTACATATTTTGTGGATTTTCTAAAAAAGTAATGGATATCATGCGAAACCAGCCAAGTATTGAGTTATATATATATTTTTTTTTTCAAAATATTTATGCTTGGCGTCTAGCTGCCTCGTTGCGATCAAATATATATAGCATTAAACAACTATTTATAGTAATTAACTTTATATAAAATCGATAATATATTCACAGATTTGGAATAACGTACAACTAATTTTGTTGGATCGCAACGAGGCAGCCAGACGCCAAGCATAAATATTTTGAAAAAAAATATATATATAACTCAATACTTGGCTGGTTTCGCATGATATCCATTACTTTTTTAGAAAATCCACAAAATATGTAATAGCTACCAAATGTTTTCAATATGCATTGTGTATTGGTGCAAAGAAGTGCTCCGCTCACAGTGCCTAAATTACTTGGCGTTACCTTTTTTTTACATGTAATGTACTTTTTGTGGGATAGAAATATAAATAATGATAAAACAATAATTTGTGTAATTGTTAAACTTCTTATTTATACTTTCAAGAACATTACATATACATGTTGTCTCAGAATTATACCTCAGAATTATAACTTGATAAAAATACGTTTAAAAGTCCGAAATTTTTTTTTTTTAGTTTTCCGAAAAAGCGCTTTGTACATCGATCCGTATACTTCTCCTGATTTTGAAAAGCATACTCATTATGCGTTTTTTTCCTTATTTAGCCTAAAAAACGCGAAAAACTATTTCGTAGTACACCTCTACTCCGATAGAGGCGCCACTTTACCTCCTGCGCACCCTTAAGTCTAATCCTATGTTACGTCCCGCGTTGCGTGACCGCGGGCTCCTTCTAGTATCTTACCAGGCCCCCCAAACTGTACTCGTGTGAAGTTGAAGCCAATTTTAACTCCCGCCCGTGCCCGCTTAGAGCGCTGGTGTCACCCTTACACATGTATAACTTGTATCACCGATTTTGCACACAAAGTAAGAAGTCTGACGTCACGTTCCCGCCAGAATTTTTGCACGTTTGCATTGTGTCTCTTTAAAAGACGCAACATGCAACATGATGCAACAGCAATCAGAGATGGATACGAAGTAAGTACTTATTATTTTAGTAAAATTATCAGAAATTAAAAGGAATTGTTCATGTTCGTGTTTTATGAACATATTGTTTGCTTCGAATATTGGAATATTACTGTAATAAAGTATTAATTATAATGTATGGTTACAGAAGGCGGCATAAGAAGTGCTCTGTGGCAGGATGTGGTTCCAAAGGTGAACGCATGTTTGCATTCCCTTTGGAACACACAAGAGTCCTGCAATGGGTGGGAGCATGTGGCAGCCCAGAACTTCAACAGCTTCCGCTTCAGAAGTTGAGGCTGAGGACGGTGTGTGCGTTGCACTTCGACAAGAAGTATTTCCTCCAACGCAACTTGTCGAAGGCAGCAGTTCCAACGCTGCACTTACCAGGTAATAATTAATTACACAGTTTTTAACGAGTATGTAAGTAATTTTTTATAAAAATATGTATTAAATACTAACAGGGCCTGCCACATGTGGAACAGAGCCAGGAATGGAGGAAATGGAAGTAGAAGAAGAAGAAGAACGTACGTTTATTACTGTAGATATAATATATATCAAACCATAAATTGTAAATATAATGTTATATGATCTTGTTATTAAAGATCGACCCGAATGGACCACAGCGCCTGTGGACATCGCTGGAGGCATCGTGGGACACCAGGGATGCTCAATGCTTCCTGGATCATCCAGAGGTTAGTGTATTACCTTAGTAGAATATTATTGTATGTTTCATTACTTTTGTTACTTGTAAACTGTTATGTTTAACCTGTATTTTGTGTGTTATATAGACACAACATATACAGCCTAGAGTAATATTCATTACTCTGTGTGAATCATTTAAAAGGCATTTTTATGAATTATTTTTTACAATTACAGGTGGTGCTGTTCAGCAAAGTGGTTACCAAGCTGTAGACCAGAAGGGTCACAAAGGTACTTAATTTATTATTTTAAAATTATAAATAATTTATATTATTATTTTACGCTTTGAGTGTAAGCCGTGTTCAATAAGAGGTAGTTTGTAATATTTTACGTCTTCAAATTTCCGATAAAGCTAGCTATAACGTTGGTAAAACATTTGAAATTATTTCCTGTTGGACAGGGCTTACATTCCAAAACTGAAAATAGTGACAACTACAATGCACCGGGCCATTAAGAACTTAAGTGTTTGACTGATTATCAGTCAAACTAATTTCATATATTGGGGACTTAAGTTCTTCATGGCCCAATGCATCATAGGTATCACTATTTTCGGTCGCATATATATATAAATAGTATAATAGTATAGTATGGTAATAGTAGTAATAGCAATAGTAGTAATAGCAATAGTAGTAATAGTATAGTAATAGTATAATAGTATAAGATAATAATATACTATGATGTTTGTAATATTGAAAACAACGTTGAATAAATAAAAGATAATTCATATTCAGTTTGTTTGAACATTTCTTATTGTATGAATGTGGTGACACGAGGAAAGTTGTAACGTGAGTAATTGCTTCTGTTTGTGAAGGAACATTGTTTCCATAATATTCCTTCCCTTATTAAGTGTATTTTAACATACGTGAAATATATTGGAAACATAGTTGAAATATAGTTAATACATTGCTCAGTAGTTCTTTATCTGTGGCATATAAAATATTTTTGCATTTTTAAGATTAAAATAAAAACATTAACTTCTGCGCTACAGTATCACAACCGTATTTGGTACAATGATATTAGTTACATTCGAAATTCGGGATGCAGTATTAATATATATATATATTCAATTCACTTCAATGAAATTGCACATTTATACATATTATCGTCTCGGACACTGCATAAAAAAATACTGAACATGCAAAGAGTACATAGCTACTGATACATTAGGTATCTACTTATCTAATGTATAGTTAGCATTGTGTATAAGTCGTGCGTTTTTATTGCACCTGGATATACATGGACTCACCTGTCCTATTTCCTGGGTATATACCTTCGGTTGGTACTCTGTGCATATTGTACATTTTACTGTGCAGTATAAAAGAAAACTATATGTATAAATGTGCAATATACACATTGAATAATATGTTATACTGTTATATTCCATACTAATATTATGTTTCCTTCTGCAGGTAACATACTAAGAATGCTGAAGGACAGCACAATGGAGCGTCCCCTCAAGCAGCGCATATACAACGCCGTGGCAGCACTGCTGAAAGGGGCCAAGCAGTGCAAACGGCGGCAACTGGGCTTAAAACAACGCATCGCGAAGATTGAGCATCTTGTGCAGGGCGGCGTAGGGCAAGTTTTAGAAAACTTGCCAATCCCCCTGCACAGGATGCTCTCAGCCCAGATGCGCAACGAGGGAAAACCAAAGTGTGGACGGCGCTTCACCACCGAAGAGAAGATATTAGCTTTAAGTATATATAAGAAAAGTCCGAAAGCGTTTCGATATTTGTCGAAGTTATTTCTTCTGCCAAGCATCGAAACGCTTCGGAAAATGTTGACGCAAGTTCCACTAAGAGCTGGAATTTGCGACAACATATTTAAAGAACTCAAAGAGCGGTCCGAACAATTTTCAAATGAGAACAGCAAATACGCTGTTCTCATTTTCGACGAATTAAAATTATCACCGTCTTTGGTCTACAATCCTTCAACGGACATAGTTGAAGGATTTGTAGACACGGGTTTCATTCGGAAATTAGATATCGCGGATCATGCCACCGTGTGGATGTTGAAAGGCATAGACGGAGTGCGACCTTGGAAGCAACCCGTTGCATATAGTTTTTGTAGAGGCACGAGCTCCGCGGAGAATATTGTTAGAATGTTTAAGGAATTAGTTCGCCGTGCATTTCAGGCCGGCATTATAGTGGTAGCATCGGTTTGCGACCAAGGCAGCACCAATTGTACAGCCATTGAATGTTTGATTAGAGATTCGAAGAGAAATGCCTTTCAGCAAGGTGAAACACTGCGGCATTGTCATAGATGACAATAAAATCGTACCGCTCTTTGATCCTCCGCACCTATTAAAGTGTATGCGGAACAATTTATTGACTAAAGACTTGCAATTTACATTAGAGGATAATCTTCAACGTGTGGCTAAATGGTCACACGTTGAAGATATGTATTTTATTGATAGCAGTAATGCTTTTCGGAACCGTCTTCTGAAGAAGCTTACTGCAAAACATGTAGTAGCTGATAAGATTAGAAAGATGAAAGTGAAGTATTGTGCGCAGGTTTTTAGTCAATCTGTTGGGTCCGTAATGACGGCAATGAGTTGCAACAATATGAAGAGTGTTTGCGGGACGCGTAAAATGCCAGTTGAAGGGGTTGACACTGCCGAGTTCATTCATTTTATGAATGACATCTTCGACAGTGTCAACAATAGTAGGGTAAATATGAAAAAGGCTACAGATATGACTAGTGAAACGCCCGATATTTGGGATAAAGCGGTTTCACATTTTCGAAGCATGAAATTTATTAAAAGAAAGCCTGCGGATAAAGAGCATCCGAAGGTATTACAAAACTGGATTCGTACAATACAAAATTTTAAATTTTTAAGAAGTTATTTGTGCGACCTTGGTGTTTTATATTTTATTGGTCGCAATTTTAATCAGGATAGTTTAGAAAATTTTTTCGGCCAAATTAGACAGCATGGGGCTAGGAATACGAATCCAACTTGTAGTACCTTCCACGGTTACTACAGGACACTGCTCTTAAATTCATATTCGCAGTTGGTATGTGCGGATACTAACTGCGAATCTGAAGAATCCACGAGCTTTTTATTTAGTCTTCAAAAATTTATATCAGCTACGCCGTCTGTATCGATGAATGACGAAGATCGCGTTATTCTAAATTATGATATCTCAAAAACTTGTGAGTCTACTGTACGGGCAGTGACTCAGTATGTACTACGGTGTGTTGCTCGAAAACACATCATTTGTAAATTCTGTTTAGACTTAGTTTACGTATTTGATACAGTTTCATGTAAATATTCATCGATACAGCCTGCGTGCGAACGATTAATTCACCACGCCGTATCTGTATGCCTCGCAAATGTTTGTAATGCCGCATACACTCGTGATCTTGTCGCAACTATCACAAAATTCATTTCGGAGCATGTGAATTTTGAATCCACATGTTCCGAACATGAAAATTTCTTGGCGACATATATCATACGTCACTGTGTCTTATATGTCGTCAAAAATTATATACGAGGAGTAAATCGCGTTATAAATGGATCCGAAGTGCCAGTTGATTCGGATCCACTTGTAACGCTTGCTCTTCAAATAAGTGGAAAGTAGCGTCCTTAGGGCATGACATAAATTTTACATTTAATTACAACTTTTATATACATGTTCCTTTATTTTACAGTAGTATGAGAATTTTTATAGTTTGAGTTTAATGATGGGCTCCATAAACTCTAGGGACGGCACTGTTGTATATTTTTATAAATAATTGTATATATTGTGTATTTGCGGTATATTTTAAATTTATTATGTTTGTATTGCGTGCATATTGCATGTTTTTTGTGTGTATTGAGAATGTATTTTGTATTAAGTTTATATTGCCTGCGCATTGCATATATTTTGTGTGTATTGTGAATGTGTTTTGAATTTATTATTTTTTAACCGACTTCGAAAAGGAGGAGGTTACTCAATTCGATAAGTATATATGTACATATACAGGGTGTCCCAGAACTAGTGTAACTCCCGGAAATGGGGGGTAGCTGGGGTGCGTCTGAACAACTTTTTCCTTTACCAAAATGTTGTTTGAAGCTTCGTTATCGAGTTATTAACGAAAAACACCGGCCAATGAGAGCGCGCGTAGAGCGCGGGCTCAGCCACGAGAACGTTAGTGGCTCTCAATCGCGCGCGGACGTGGCCGTGAACGAATGCCTCTTTGCATCGGAGATATCGAGAGAATCACACGGCAAATGTTACATTGTATTAAATTAAAAATAATGTAGAATTATTTATGAGTAACAAATTAATGAATATGTCGTTTAATAACTATTTGTGACACTTTTTAACGTTATCCGAAGGGAACAAAGTGTTGTAGTAGTTATGTAAATAAATTTTTTTTTAATATCACATCAACAGTTGGATAATTTATGTTTAAAGAAAAATGATTTTGAAAGCTAATGTTAGAAAAAGCTGGATTAACTTACCCATTTGTCCTCGAATGAACCTGTCACGGCTGAAGTGGGTCGTTGAAACTGGGTCACTGTGCCGATCCTGATCCTTTTTCGAAACCCTCAACAGCTGATGTTACGGTCGGGTCGGCGAACTCACTGCACTGCACGGTCACATTTATTGTGCGGTTACTTTTATTGCGCGGTCTACTGAGAAATGTGGGGATATTTAAACACAATTTATTATTCCTTCGTATAACCAAGTCGGTCACTCAGTGACGAATGAATACAGTACTGCGTAAGGAAAATTTGATCTCACGCCCGAATCAATGAATTGAATTTTCATACTGTAGTGCAGAGTACCACAAAGTGGTACTGTAAGCAAGGGAAAGTTCGGCTATTTTACGACGAATTTAGTGACGACAGCAGCACGTGTGCACGAGACAAACGGACTGAGGACTTTACAGGCAGAGATGTCCGAATGTCACTGCAGTTCACCCTCCCCCACCAGCACAAGCAGGCCCACGGTTCAAGGGTGGTTAGAAATGAATGGAGGACGAACGAAATTTCTCCGGAAAAAGGCTACACCGTAACTAAACAAGGCTAGTCTTTTTCCGGAGAAATTTCGTTCGTCCTGCATTCATTTCTAACAATCCTTGAACCGTGGGCCTGCTTGTGCGGGTGGGGGAGGGTGAACTGCAGTGCCATTCGGACATCTCTGCGTGTAAAGTCCTCAGTCCGTTTGTCTCGTGCACACGTGCTTCCGTCGTCACTAAATTCGTCGTAAAATAGCCGAACCTTCCCTTGCTTACGGTACTACTTTATGGCACCCTGGACTACAGAATGAAAATTCAATTCACTGATTTCGACGTGAGATCAAATTTTCCTTACGCAGTACTGTATTCATTCGTCACTGAGTGACCGATTTGGTTACACGTAGGAAGAATAAATCGTGTTTAAATATTCCCACATATTCCAGTGACAAGTGACAGTGACCGCGCAATAAAAGTGACCGTACAATACAAGTGACCGTGCAGTGCAGTGAGTTCGCTGACCCGACCATGACATCAGCTGTTGAAGGTTTCGAAAAGGGCCAGAATCGGCACAGTGACCCAGTTTCAACGACCCACTTCAACCGTGACAGGTTCATTCGGGGACGAATGGGTAAATTAAACCAGCTTTTTCTAACATTAGCTTTCGAAATCGTTTTTCTTTAAACATAAATTATCCAACTGTTGATGTGGTATTAAAAAAAAAAATTATTTTCATAACTACTACAACACTTTGTCCCTTTCGGATAACGTTAAAAAGTGTCAAACATAGTTATTAAACAACATATTCATTAATTTGTTACTCATAAATAATTCTACATTATTCTTAATTTAATACAATGTAACATTTGCCGTGTGATTCTCTCGATATCTCCGATGCAAAGAGGCATTCGTTCACGGACACGTCCGCGCGCGATTGAGAGCCACTAACGTTCTCGTGGCTGAGCCCGCGCTCTACGCGCGCTCTCATTGGCCGGTGTTTTTCGTTAATAACTCGATAACGAAGCTTCAAACAACATTTTGGTAAAGGAAAAAGTTGTTCAGATGCACCCCAGCTACCCCCCATTTCCGGGAGTTACACTAGTTCTGGGACACCCTGTATACTGATATATATGTCCTTTTCGAAGTATATATATATATATATATATATATATATATATATATATATATATATATATATATACTGATCGAATTGAGTAACCTCCTCCTTTTCGAAGTCGGTTAAAAAATAATAAATTCAAAACATATATGTATATATATATTTATTTATTTTTTATTATTATTATTATTATAATACTGTGTGCGTATTGCATGTTTCTCGTGTGTATTGCGAATGTATTTTGTATCATTTTTATATTGCGTGCGCATTGTATGTATTTTGTGTGTATTGTGGTTGCATTTTAAATTTATTATCTTTATGTTGCCTGCGCATTGCATGTATTTTGTGTGTATTGTGAATGTGTTTTGAATTTATTATTTTTTAACCGACTTCGAAAAGGAGGAAGTTACTCAATTCGATCAGTATATACATATATACTTATCGAATTGAATAATCTCCTCCCTTTCGAAGTATATATATATATACTGATCGAATTGAGTAACCTCCTCCTTTTCGAAGTCGGTTAAAAAATAATAAATTCAAAACATATATGTATATATAAATATATATATATATATATATTATTATTATACTGTGTGCACATTGTATGTATTTTCTGTGTATGGATGAATATGAATAAATGTTTTCTGTGTATGAATGAATATTTTCGGTGTATGAATTAATTAATTAATATATTTCATATATTATAATATTTATGTTAAATTTAAATAATATATTAATTTAATATATTTCATTTTCTAGCCGAATGATTTCATTTTTCCCCTTCCTCATTTTTATTATTAAAATAAATTTCGAATTATAAATACAGTATAACATATACGTAACACTATGTTCCTGTGTGCGTATCTCACTGACGTTATGTATATGTGTTAGTAGTGACACCAGCACTCCAAGCGGGCACGGGCGGTAATCAAAACTGGCTTCATGCGAAATACGGTAGTTTGGGAGGCCTGTATCTTACAAACGCGGCGCGGGTACTGCCGTGTCGAAGCGCTAAAGCGCACCTTGACCTACCTTGCGCTATCGGGTTGCGGTGTAGGATGGCGAGGAGTAGGGTTCGGAGCAATACAAATTCTGCTATCTGCGGTATACTTATATTCTTTGATAAACATGCGTTTTACATACCCAACCGTTGCGTCTCAGGCTGCGGGTCGCTTTCTCGTCGTTTCTCTCGCTCTCGTTTCTGATACACACACACGTCTCACTCGCGGTTCGCTTTCGTCCGTATACTCGTTCGTTAATCGCGTCGCGGCTGGCGTTTCGGCCCTTCGGGAACTTCGGCGTCCGTGGTGGTACTGCACGGCGGCGTGTGCACTCCTGGAGGATATCCAATTATGGGTCAGCTCTGTCTGACCGCGGCGTTACACACGCCGTGAACCGTTGGCCGAGCACAAACGTCCGGGTTCCTTCGGGCACGCGATCGCGGGCGCGGATACGCGCGTTGCGTATCGTCGACTCACAAAAGATCGTCGATTTTCCACTCCGTACGGGGCACGTTGTCCAAGCTTCTATATTCGCGGCTGTGCTCAATTGCTGGTGTAGTTTTTCTGGATAGCATTTTCGTAATCTAGTTTTGGGTCATGGTGTTGCGCCACGCTGTTGCCGTGGCCAGAGTGGTCACTGTGCAAAAGTGCTGTTCTGCACATTCTTAGCTTGCTTGGGCAACGCGACCCGTTTCCGAAAAGCGGAGCAGCGAAGGACAAACCTAGGCCGGATGTAACACCTAATAGAAATTCACAATCAATTACACCTTCTTTAACAATGAAGAACTGAAAATCCTCTTGTAAATTACAAATTTTTTTACTCATTATTACAACACCCTCCGTTTTTGCCATTCCAGCTAAACCTTTAATAGTATCTCTCCCACCTATTATTTGTTTAATATTTCTTTTATCATTCAAAAATGTACTACTAACCAAAGAAACATTGGAGCCAGAATCATATAAACCAATTGCTGGATACCCATTTGCAAAAATCTTAACTTTAATAAGTGGGAGAACTATTCGTTTCTTGCCTCCTCGTAACTTGCTACTACTTCCTGTATTTCATTATTGTTTGTAACCTTAATATTGTAATTTTTTAATTTTTTAATTTGCCGATCTTTATTACGACATACACTTTCTAAATGAAATCTATTTTTAAAACCTAACTTATCACAAATACTACATGGTCTTTTTTCACTTAAAATTCTCTTTTTTACATTGTCATTTTTCGAATCGTTAATCTTGCCAAATTGCTTTAATTTTGACATTAAATTTTCTATATTTGTAATAGATTTCCTATCTAACTTATTTTGAATAAAATTTGGTAAGCTAATCACAATCATATTAATTTGTGTGTTTATAGACAAGCTATCATCCGCTTCTAACAATAATCTTCGTTTCTTTAACGCATATTCTAGTAACGAGCCATTATAAAACTTAAAATTATAAGCATACGCTATATCTACCCAGGACTGTGCAGAAAAGGTGTCAATAAATGCATTATTCCATGCCTCCCAATTTAACAAAGAGTTCTGCTTTACAAATACATCATACCAATCTAATGCAAATTTCTCTAAAAACAATCTTAATACTTCAGCATATTTATTTTAGGCAATGCCCACTCTGTCACACTCCTGCACAAATAAATTAATCCAAACACTCGCATTTATATTTTCACCGTGAAACTTTTCAATCACTATATCCTTTACCAGAGAGCTTGTTTTTCTTTCAAATGTTACTGTTGACTCTCTGTTTACCTTTGATTCTTGCGCTGTAATAACTTCTTCCAAATATTGGTCATACAACACAACATTGCCTTCTGTATCCAAATAAATATTCTCGAGTTCGTCAGATAAGGTCAACACAACATTGCGAAATTTACTGCTGTAGCCATGGTTAAGGAAATCGAGGAAAATATGCTGGACAGACAAAGGTTTATTTGGATTAGGAAGGATAACATAATTTCACAGGAATGGTATAACATAATTCTCGGATATAAAATCATTTTAACAAGTTGCTTTCGATTCTAAATTTTATACAAAATGTCTATTTCGATTAGGAGAGTTATTCTGTACTCTCCCGTTCGAATTGGCGTCCAGGTATTTGTCGCCGTACTCTCCAAAACGAACAGGCGTCCAGGAATAACCTCCCCCTAGTCCTAACTGGGATGTCCAGGAGAAGCTCTGTTCTCTTCTGCTCGACAGGCGTCCAGGTATTATCGCCGAACTCTCCTTGTCGAGCAGACGACCAGGAACGAACTCCTGTCCTCTCCCCTTCTACAACCTTGGGCGTCCAGGGGAAGCTCTGTACTCTCTCGACCGATGGGCGTCCAGGTATTATCTCCGAACTCTCCTCATCGGACGAGCGTCCAGGAACAGACCCCCGTACTCTCCCTTCTCCGGGCAGGCGTCCAGGTATTATCGCCGAACTCTCCTGCCGGAGTCCCTATGCCGTTTTCCGAGAGCGACCGATGGTCTTACCTCGTCCTCTCTCCCGGAATGGCAAATAGGCCGAATGCCTCTGAGAGACCTTAATTTATATCTCACGGTTGCTATCCGCGACCGCGACTGTCAACATTCGCGTCGTTAAGCGCGAACGTTCGCGAATTCGCGTTCCGCGCCTCGCGTCTCTCGCCGCGCGACAGTCTCGAAGCTTCGCATGCTTGATTGCGCCTTCTAGATTTTTCTACATGCTACACTGCGAACTTTTAAACTTTTAACGACATTTTTAACAATTGGATTTTCAAAAAGCTGTTTATGTTGAGCACTAGTCTGCTTATCTACTGGGAACAAAAAACTTTCCTCTTGACCAAGCAGTTGAATTCTTTTCACTTTGACTACAGTACTTTTCGAATCTGCACCAGCCTCCGAGACAAAATAAAACTTTGCCTTAGTCTCCATTGTATAGATTTGTAAGCCTTTATTCAAGGAACTTAAATTTATTGATGTTTTCGGTTAATAATCAGCACTTGTATGATGTAGTAGACAACTATAAAATTAATAATGTGTACAAATTAGCAAAGGCCAAGAATATTACAATTAACGAATAAACTTTAACTAACCTAAATCTATACAATTGCCGATAGCAAACCAATTATATACATCCGTGCAATGACGTTAGTGCTAACAGCTCGGAGTCTTGTTGCTTACTGTCTCTCACGCAAAGGTCGACAGGTGTCAAAGCCCCGCTTGATATCACACCACTTACATATATTTATTTATTTATTATTATTATACTGTGTGCGCATTGTATGTATTTTCTGTGTATGGGTGAATATGAATGAATATTTTCTGTGTGGATGAGTCAATATGAAGGAATATTTTCGATGTGTATGGATGAATATGAATGAATATTTTCTGTGTATGAATTAATTAATTAATATGAATAAATGTTTTCTGTGTATGAATGAATATTTTCTGTGTATGAATTAATTAATTAATATGAATAAATGTTTTCTGTGTATGAATGAATATCAATAAATATTGTGAATATGAATCTCAATAAATATTTCCTCTGTATGAATCAATATGTAAGTACGATGGATAAAAAATAAAGAAACTGGTTGTTATAAAAGTGTAAGTCAACAGTTTTCACACATTACATCAATGTAATTATGACTTACACCACTTTCATAATAATCAGTAGGAATAAGCGAGAAAAATATGAATGTAATATACTCTGTTATACAATATATTTTGTTACTTATGTTTACTCAACGTATTTCATATATTATAATATTTATGTTAAATTTAAATAATATATTAATTTAATATATTTCATTTTCTAGCTGAATGATTACATTTATCCCCTTCCTCATTTTTATTATTAAAATAAATTTCGAATTATAAATACAGTATAACATATACGTAACACTATGTTCCTGTGTACGTATCTCACCGACGTTATATATATGTGTTAATAGTGACACCAGCACTCCAAGCGGGCACGGGCGGTAATCAAAACTGGCTTCATGCGAAATACGGTAGTTTGGGGGGCCTGGAGGTAATGGCCGACGCAGTCTTGCCGGTTCGAGTACGTAGCCGTGCCGGTTGCAAGATGGCGACGCGCAGGCGCGTCGCGTCCGGGTTGATCAGAAACGCGGCGATCCGTCGAGCCGCCGAGACGATCCGCTAGATGACCCCCTTGTCGTCGGGAGGCCAATTCCCGAACAGTATTGAATGGTCCTGTTGGAATTGTCGGTGATGACACTGCGAGTAGCAAGTAAGCAGCATTTCCGACCATCAAACCCTGCCATTTCCTGGCTCGAAGAGCGAATTGTTTAACAAGGGGTGTTTACAACGCTCCTCGTACACATACCGGAATACCTGCGCATTTTCTGGAATGCCTGTAAAAATATCACGTACTATGCTGCTTGCATAGATGAATTCGTATAATTGCTAGTTTTCTGGTATAGTTACATAAATGAAAAGATTGTTCCCGTACAAAAAGTTATATGTACAAATTACGAATGTACACAATTATTGTTATGCTACTAATGTTTCTATTAACAAAAAGCTGGGGTTATGAAAATGGAATTGCATTGTATATTCAGAATTTTTCAATTCTACTAAATCGCAATTTTCACCGAGGTAAGTGATCGCATCAGAGACAGAAATATGTACGTTTCCTATATTCAGGTGTTTATTTATATTTCCACATGCCTCTCATTTCGGTTATAATACGTTTTCTTTTATACATCTGCTTATTACTGTAATTACGCGAAGGCTATGCATTGCAATCGAATTTATAATATAATGCACTCCTTTCACAAACAGTAATAAGCAGTTTTGCCCACCACCTCATCACCAGCGGCTTAAAAGTTCATTCAATTGTACATACAGCAGTTAGAAACTATGAAGAACATGAATACACATGTATATATGTTACACATTTTTCTACCTAACCGCTGAATCACATTTTCATTCTTTAAGCCGCTTCCTGTGCTTCAATATATCTTATAAATATGCTGTCTATTATTTCAGGAATCAAGCAATCCTCGTAGAATCGTTTCAGAGCTGGTAACATTTTCACTTTCCAAAACATCGTCACGCTCAACGATTGTGTACTTGATTCCAAAGGGCGTCCATACTGCAAAAATGCAATATTTCCTTCCTGTTATATGCAACTGCCCTTGTACTTGAAAATAGTATGCGTGCTTTGTGTTCAGCAAATTAGCATTGTTTTTATCAAAAATGCGATGAACATCTCCAATTTTATTCGCAATTGCGTCATAAGGAGACATTTCAAAAGTCATAGTGGAGTTATCTCCTCGAAATAAACACCTCCAACAATGTAACGAAGCAGCAAACCCATTTGAAGTATAAACACTTCAAGCCGCACGATAGAAACTATACCATATACCATGTGTACGTCATCGTTAACGTTAAATTAATTAAGAAATTATCATCTGAAGTAGAGGAGGATGAAATATAAAAACAATTTTTCATATTAAAAGCATTTCATTTTGTTTTAGAAGCGACTTACAGTATAATAACAAACATATTTTTGGAATATTTGCATCTTAACACGTTATCTTAATTTGTTGCGTTTTAGTGGTACTAACTAACAATTTGAGCAATATTTCTTTTCACACTATTTAAATGTTGACTTTTCTTTACAAAATAGCGTTGAAATTTTTACGTTTCATGCACTCATTTCGAAGTTATGGTCATTTGAAGTCAGAAACTTATGCTACTACCGTCAAATTCAACCGCATTTTTTATGACTTTCCCATCACATTTGCTATAAGTGATTGTGCTCAAATTAATGTGCAGGATCTATAGAATAATGTCTCATTAATATTTTAGGTGCCTGGATGGTGATAAATTTCGCACTTTTTTAACATCCTCCTTTGCATATAATCGCATTACAACTTTCAATAGAATTACTGGTATACCGATACAGCAGACTTTCTGCATTTTTGATCATGCGCTTCATTGCATTTTCAACTTTTGACTTTTGGGAACAAGATTTTCTTCGTTTTCTTTCAAATTTCTGTCGCAGAAATATTTCAACGAGGCACAATCTTTATGTTCACCAAACACGTATGGGTATATTTCGCAGATCTTTAATCAAACCAGCAATTTTGTTTTGCCAACATGCTTTACTGTTGCGGCGAAACGTTACAGCCTTCACTACAGCGTTTCGAATTTTCATACCGCTATTCGCAACGGCCTTTTTTAATTTGGAAGTACTTCGAGCACCAACAGAACCCGCATCTCGAATTTTATTCGACAAATTGCGGAGAAGATGATTCGTGCATTCAATCTTCTGCACAACAATGTTCGGGTACGGCGGGAAATTGCGCAATTTTTTCAGAACATTGCTTTCGCCATCCCCGATTTACTTACTATAGATTAATCCATGCATTTCTATACTGATACGGAAGCCTTCGAGAATGATATCGCTTTCCATGCTGGTGGAACTTTGATTGTGTCCCCAGTTTTTATAACATACATGCTTTTTCGGTGTCGTAGTTAAATTGTTAGCGCGAGCGCATACAACGCAATACTTATTGCGTACACCGACAAATAAAACTTTGCGTGTAAGGTAACCCATGATTATAGCAGTTCCAGATGGAGAATCGTAACTTCCACTACGATACGATCTCTTCATCCATGAACCGTCCGTGATCACAGCTATATATGTGGAACACCGTTTATGATATCACCTCTTTTGATTGCTAATTCTTTCTCAGCTTTTCTCGCTGCTCGCATTTCTTCCTCTGCAGCAGCAGCAAAAGCTTTAGACATTTCTTCCTCATAATGCAGATATGTCTTGTTACTCATGCATGGAACATCGACAGCAGCCAGAAATTGTTCTAGTTGCTTATGGCTAGTCCCTGTCAATATAGTACCACATACGGCACCCCTATTGACATCCAATACATTATCGGCTATCGGCTCACTCCAGAAACTGTCTTTGAAGTGACACATTTGACATTCGACAAAATATTGTATTTTCAGACCGTGCCTCATCGTTTTTGTTATCAGAAGATCAGTGAAAGTGCATACATTCTTCCAATGATCAGAAAGTCTCTGCAATTCTGCATAAACATGACCAAAATCTACGATGCTCCGTCCAATAATCTCGGCAGGACGCAAACGATCTACGTTGATGTTTCCATCTCCTTGCAAAACGATATTTTCGTCATCTTCGTCCGTATCATCTTGCACCTCCGATGTTGCATTGCGTAGCAGACAAGCATTTTCGGAAATTGCAGGGGATGTATGAGATACCGATTGTAACATGATCGTATCGCCATTTTCCACACCTCTTTCATCCGCGGAAACATTCATTACTGAAGTTTCATCTTCCTGAAATGCTTCTTCACTACTTTCATCGAATGTGTACTCAAATGAATCGAAAGAAGTGGTTGCAATCGGCATAGACACATTACAATCATTACTGGTATCCATTACATTTCCCTGACCTTCACTGTACAAAGGAGACGTATCTGCACCTGTAGGTTGTGTGGCTTGGTTCCTCGTCCCTTCTCGTACGGCAAGCATCCTTCGTTTACGAGACAGGATACGTTTGCCCCTTTTCCTATAACACTTGTCCATCTTTTTTGCACACTTTGTTCACTTCAATTCACAAACACTACTACCGATTTACAAGTGATTTGTGAAGACTATATGAACTAAATATTCAAGAGGACAAATATCAATGTACCACGGATAAAATAAAAAAAGGAAAGAAAAAATAAAATAGAAAAAGGAAATAAAAAGTAAAATAAATTAATTAAAAAAATGAGATTAAGAAAGTAAAACAAAGAAGGAAAAAAAAAATTAATTAAAAACGGAAGGAAAAAAGTAAAAGGAATAAAACAAAACAGGGAAATTAAAAAAGTAAAATAAAAAAGGTGTGACGAAACACTAGTGTAAGGACGCGACCCCGCCCAATTGACAACCCGTCGTACCGCTGGGCCACGCGCCCCACCACGCACAGCCGCGAGCGTGAGTCGCGACGTCGCCCGATGAGGCGTCTCGCGGCTCGCGGTTTCTCGCGGCTGAATTTCGCGACCGCGAGTATAAGTACCGCGGCTCGCCTACGGTACGATAGCGCGAGCTACCCACCGACAGCGTACGTATTGATGCGAAGTAACCACGCTATTTTTGTTCCCGGGTCTCGTGAGCGCTGTGCAGGTGTGTTCGCCGCCGTCCAGCGACGTGAGCACCGTTTATCCACTGGCCCTTACCGGAGGATATTCCTCTCGGTGGCCTCCCACCACCGCCGAAGGGCTGCTGTGTTCGCCGGCGTCCGACGGGTCACGGTTCCATCGCCGGGGCAAGGGGAGGTGTGTTCGCCGCCCCCCGAACCCCCGAGGGCAACCCCTTTCCAAGCTCCTCCGCTCCCATCACCATATCCGACCGCTCCGCACCGCGACCGCGACCGCGCCGACCCGCGACCACGCCGACCCGCGACCACGCCGAACCACGACCGCGACCGCGCCGAACCGTGACCGCGTACTAGCTTTAAGGTTGTATGACCCGTAAGATCTCTGTCAAAAATTTAAGAAACGTAATACAAAGCTAATTAACATACTTAAAAAGATATTCTCACTGAGAAGAAATATTTATATTAATATTTTATTAAAATAGCGGTTGACTATGTTTTTAAGAGCTATAGAAACATTTTTATGCATATTTTCTCGTATATAAACTGTTGCTTTTAATGCTTTTTAGAAAGATTGTACTTGATTTGCAACTATCAAAAACGAAAATCTGAGTATGCAAAAATCATTAAAAAGTAACAAAACATAGTAATTTCCGTTTAAAAATACTAATGAAATTATATTATATGCGTAAAATGCATTTATTTACGGTATTTGTTCATTAATTAAATACAATAGGTCTCATAAAAAAGTATTTTGATTGCGGCAACATCGCATTTTTTTTCTTTAAGTTGATAGTACTGATCTCACACGGCAATTAGCTACGTGAGCGCGAAGTTTGCTTCGAGCGCATGTAGTATACTGACACATGCATCGTCCGAGGTTAATTTTTGTTGGTTAACAAAAATTAAATTATCTTTAAAATCATTTAATTATTGTATTAAATGTTTCAAAATAATTATAGTTTGTTTTCATTCGGTATTTATATAAATATAAAAATGCTCAAATAATAAAATATAAGTATTTTCTTATACATATAAAATATTAATATGTTATGTATTTAATTTGTGAAAAAATGCAGTTATATAATAAACGGAATTTTTATATATACATATATATATTGTGACGTACGGGTTATGAGGGCAGCCTAAGGGTGGCCCTGCGCGGAGGCGATCAGGGAAAACCGCTCTCGACGCGCCCCGTGCACAATTCCACGGACGATTTGAATTTCTGGGCGCCAGTGCCGTAGCACTCGTCCGGAAACCTCGCCCTTCCGGCTGCTCAGTATGGGAGCGGGGCTCAGGGGAGGTTAAAGAAAATTTGACCCACGAGTGACGTTTAACGTGAATTTTAATCAAGGCCAAGGTGGCCGTGCCAGACAACCAAAGAACGGGAATTCCGCGGTACACTTTTGCGCAAGGGAAAAAGGTACGCGGCCGCCAAGTGCGGCAAAGAGGAACCGCGGCGCGGAAATTCCCAATACAAAGAAAATTCTCGATCGCAGAAACTAAAGCTAGGGGTCGATACAAAATGTCGGTGGCCCTAGAGTTTCAAATACAAGAAGAAAAAAAAAGATTAGTCGGGAATGCGGGGGGGTCGGGGGTACCCGTCCGCGATTCAAATCCGGGGTCTCGATGACCTCGACGAAACCGACAGCGGCGGCAATGCGCGGGCTCGCGGAACGAGGACGACCTTCGTTCAAACGCGGAGGACGAACTCGGCGGTTTGCGCGGGCGAACCGTTACGCCGATTTTCGAGTCGCCGCAGCTCGAAACCTGCACAGAGAAGGGCGGCGATTCGGGGTCAAGGGATCGACCTCGAGGGTCCTCGCCTCTCGGATTGCGTCCTGTCGCCAACGTCGCGAATGGGACGGGGACGGTAGCGGGCTCGGCGGCTTCCCGCTCACTCTCGTCGATCCGTTCTCGCACTCTCGCACCCAAACACCCAAATGCACGTGAAGAGGCGTGAATCCTACCTCTGCATCGGCGGATCCTTGATCGACGCTAGCCTTCGTGGCGGGGGGCTGCTCCACACACCCGCGAGTGCACCCTTTCGTCGCGACTCGACTTGGCCTTCACGCCGAGAAGAAAAAAGAATTGCAGAAAAGAAACAACGACCCGGTACTCTCTGTCTCGCCGCGCGCACGCTAATTGCCCATTATCCGCGGTCGCGATCTCGCCGGCTCGCGGTTCCCCCTCCCCAGGGAGTTTCGGTGCCGAGGCGGGCCACCAGGAGTCGTCCTGCTTCAGCCGGGACCTGGGGAGTCCTCTGTGGGCTGGTGCGGGAGGCAGCTTGTCGTTTCCCCAGGCCCGGCAATTTCGAAGTCCGGCTGCCGGTCGCTCCCGGGGAGGCTGCCGGGGCGGAGGTGGCGACCGGTCAGCCGGGGCGTCCTGCGTTGAGGTGGGGCCCGTCCGGCCCTCCCTCGCCCGGGTGGAGGGCGACCGCGGCCGACGGCGGGCAATCGTCGCGGTTGTGGCTTTGCCATAAAGGGGGTTGACTTTCTCCACTCGCTCTGTCCATGCTGGGGGGGACTGTGGGGAACAATGCCCGGGGCGCAGGACGGCGCGGTCGAGGCGGGGACTCGCCAGGGTGGAGGGAGCGGACGGACTCTCGTGATCGAGGCGAAATTTGCCTCGTCACACACCCCCCCCCCCCCCTTAAAATCGTCCGGCGGTCTCGGCTTCCTCCTCCTCTCGCTCCTCGAGGTCGCAGCGTGGCGGGCAGCGAGGCTGAGCGTCCTGAAACCCGGAAGGAAAAGGGGCACACTCCGGTGCCGTCCCCTGCAACTCTCCAAAAAATTATAAAAAAAAACAAAAGGAAATTCTCCAGTTCCACGGGGACAAGGACAAAGAGAAACGAGAAGCGGGAAAGAGTCCGTGTCCCGATGCTCAGGGAGGACTCACGCCTCCCCCCCCCCACACACACCACGATTACCAAGCACTCGCTCATTCTCTCCTGCGCGGGGATCGAACGGTGGGGCCGCGGGGCGCGGCGTGCGGTGTGCGTAGCGCACCGTCACGCGTGACGCACCGACGTGCGACGGGCCTCGGATAAAAACTGGCGCAAGAAATCGTCGCGCCGTCTTCGTCCGGGCTCGGCAAGCCGTGCCGCTCGTAAAAACTAATTGGATTATCGTAATCCTATTAGCGGCTCGGCTTTTTCATCGCCGTCGGTGTCGTTGGCAGTATTTCTTCCTATCAACATTCTCACGCTGGTTAATCACCCTTGTCGATGCGAGAGTCGCTCGACGTCGATTTTCGAGACGGAGGCTCAACGCGATCCCACACGGAGGGTTCCGCGGGACACTTGGGGTGAGAGATGTCGGGCGGAGTGGGTTAAGTGGCCAGCTGCCTTCGATTTCTCTCGGCCGCTGGACAGGAAGGTCTGTGCTTCAGCATTTGGACGGAGAAAGAGGCTGTGAGAAGTAAACAAATACTTGTAGTCGACACTCCCGTCTCGCTGGTCGGCCTGCGTCGACCGGGATTGTCGCGAATACTGCCGCGCTGTTTGATGATAGATCATTCTCATCGACAGCGCACGAAACAAAAGAAAAGGTAAGATACATAAAACAAATAGCCTGCCTAAGCGGCGGACAAAACACGGAACACTGGACGAGAGACGCTTAATCCTACGCTTTCCCGTCACCACATGAAATCAAAAAAGTACATATATTTTTTTTTCTTTTTTTTTTGTGTATATTAGTTTTTTTTTTTTTTTTTTTTCACGAAGACACGGACGGACAAATGGCGGCGTGGACGGTCACGGACGCCGAGAAAGGACAAGACAAGCGGACAATTTACACGAATTTCCGTTCCCCGGGTTAACGGCCGGGGACGGGGCGGTTTACCGCCAGGGGTGCGGGGCCCCCGTCTCGTTCCGCCACTCCCACGAGCAGCGGGGGCAGGACGGACGGGTCACCCCGGGCTGCCCGCACCCGAAGCAGTAAGGGGGCCGCGGGCCTGCTGGCGGTCCCTCCGGCCGGGTCAGCCCCAGCAGGACGGTGGCGATGTGGGCTGCCGCCGACACCACTCGCTCTGCCGAGGCCGTCCCGGCGGCGGGTCCCACCGGCGGCATGGCCGGTTCGACGCGTGGCCGTTTAAACGGCCGGGCTTCGCGGGCGCCTCCCGCCGTTCCTCGTCGGCGGGGGGTCGGGACGGGCCTTGGTGCCTGTCCGACGGCGCGCTCGCGGGGCTGCGCGCGTCCTCATCGGCGCGTGGGCGCGGTCCGTGGGGCCGGGGTTGGCCGAGTGGCGGGTCCTGGCGCGGGTCCTTGGGCCGGCGGCGGGGCGGCCGGATTCTTCTTCCGCGGTCCGCGGGCCCTCCTCCGACGGGCTTCCGTCTTCCCCAGGGTTGGGCCCTCGAACTCGTCGAGGGCCGCGTGGAGGCGCGGCGTCGCCTCGACGGGTCGTCGGGGGTCCATACAGGCGCCCGGGGGGACGGCCTCGAACTCCTCGTCGGGCCGGTGGTTGGTTGCCGGCCGTCGGGTCCCGGCGCGGGCGGCCCCTCTTCCTCGGTGCTGGCTCCTGCGGGGTTTGCGGAAGGTCAACAGGGTCGCTTACCTCGCCCTCACTGAAATCGTCCCCAAAAAAAAGCTTGAGGTCAGAGACGTGGACCTTCGGAACCATGCGGGTTCCGGACGTCTCGACCTCGTATACGACTGGCGACAGGACTTTCGTAATGCGGAACGGGCCGGCGTACGCTGCCGACAGCTTCGCGGCCACGTTCTCGGCGGCGGACGATAAAACTCGGTTGCGCCGCCAAACCAAATCGCCTACCCGAAATCTAATATCGCGGTGACGCGCGTCGTAATATTTCGCTTGCCGAGTGTGAGCTTTTTCCAATTGCTCCTTTACTAAGTCGTGTAAAAGTGACAAGCGCCGCGTGCGCTCTCCCCACTCCCGGGGATTCTCGCGGGAGAGCAAGGGTTCTCCTTCCACGGCGCGGCGGAGACTGCCGATGGGCCGTGGGGCTCTTCCAAAGTTGAGCACCGCGGGGGAATCGCCAGCTGAAGAGTGCACAGCGGTATTCACGGCGAATCGGAATTCGTGCAAGTGCACGTTCCAATCACGGTGGTCCTTTTTGATGAATGAAGAAATCATCGTTTTAAGGACGCGATTGACTCGCTCCACCGGATTCGCTTGGGCGTGATACGGGGGTATCGTATGATGTTGGATACCCCATTCTTTCAAGGGATCGTCGAGTTTTCGATTGCAAAATTCCGTCCCGTTGTCCGTGAGGAGTATTTCAGGGGCTCCCCAGCGAAAGAGCACGAGGTCCTCGAAAGCCGCCAAAATGGTCGACCCCGTGGCTTTTCGGAGCGCCCTGCACTCGACCCACTTCGTGAACGTATCTAAAAAGACGACGATGTACCGGGATTGGTCTCTCCCCGGCGGAAAAGGGCCCATTACGTCAGCGGATACCACGGCCCAAGGCCGATTAGGTATTCGCCGGCCCATGTGTCCAGCGGGAGCGCGCTGCTCGACCTTGTGCTGTTGACACACGGGACATTTCCGCACAAAGCGGCGGACGTCCCGAAACATCCCCGGCCAATAAAATTCCTGGCACACCCTTTGATAAGTTTTATCCGCGCCAGGGTGGCCGGCCGAGGGGGGGTCGTGGGCCTCTCGCATGGCCTTTTCACGAAATTTCTCGGGAAGGACGAGTTTCCACGCGTCGGGGTCGTCCCCGATAACCTCCCTCGTGGGAGACGGACGATAAACGTACAGTCGCCCGTCGTCGACTCGCCAATCAGGGTACGACGCGGGGTGCGATTGCACCTTTTCCAAGCGGCCGGCGTACCACTTGTCTTCAAGGTCTTTAAGGGCCGCTACGAGGTTGGAAGCGGTGTCGTTTCCCGCGATCGCGTCGGGCGGGGGTACAATTGCACGTGAAAGTGCGTCGGGTACCTGGTGGAGGGCACCCCTGCGATGTTCAATATTAAAAGAATATTGCTGCAGGTCAAGGGCCCACCGTGCCAGCCGACCGGTCGGATCTTTTAAATTGTGCAACCATCTTAGGCTGCTGTGGTCCGTAATCACCGTAAAAGTGTACCCCTCGAGGTACGGACGAAGTTTTTTAATTGCCCATAAAACGGCCAAACACTCCTTTTCTGTCACCGAGTACTTCTGTTCGGCTGCGGTCAAGACTCGATTCACGTAAACAATGGGATGTTCTTCCTCCTCCTGTTTTTGTGTGAGGACCGCGCCGATCGCGTAGTTGCTCGCGTCGGTTTGAAGTATAAATGGGAGCGAAAAATTAGGGCGGGCTAGAACCGGGGCCGTGCTCAGGGCTTCCTTCAAACGTTGAAAGGCCATTTCCTGAGCTTTTCCCCAATGCCAGGGCTCGTCTTTTTTCAGCAACTGCACCAATGGGATTTTGTCTCGTGCATGGTTTGGAAGAAATCGGGCGTACCAGCCGACCATGCCAAGGAAGCTCCGCAGTTGCTTTAGATTGGTGGGCGCCGGATACGACAAAACCGGCGCGACCTTTTCGGGGTCGGGTTCGAGGCCTTTCCGGTTAATCAAATACCCCAGATACCGGACCTCTTGACAGCAAAATTCGCTTTTTTCTCGATTTATCTCGAGCCCCGCCTCATTGAGTATTCGGAGAATCTTTTCGATCCATCGTAGGTGGTCATCGAAAGTCTCGTTGACGATGACGATATCGTCAAGATACGCAAAGGCGTGCGGTTCTAATTCTGGGCCGATCAAGCGATCCATCAGCCTTTGAAAGGTGGCCGGCGCATTGGTCAGCCCGAACGGCATACGCGTGAACTGAAACAGCCCTTTCCCTGGCACCACGAACGCGGTAATCTCTCGACTGGACTCTTCCAGCGGAATTTGGAAGTACGCTTGGCTCAAGTCGATCGTCGAAATGTAATGTGCCGTGCGTAGTTTGTCCAGGATCGCGTCCATGTGCGGGAGGGGGTACGCGTCTTTCTTCGTGACGGTGTTTACATCACGGTAATCGATGCAAAACCTATATTTCCCGTTTGGTTTCGGGATTATCACGGGACAACTCGCCCACGCGCTTTCCGAACGCTCGATAATCCCGTCCCCGAGCATCTTGTCAACTTCCGCGTGCGCGACTTCGAAAATTTTCGGCGAAACGCGGCGCGCGCGGTGTTTGATCGGGGCGTGTCCCTGCACGTCGATCCGATGCTTTACGAGGTTCGTCGCGGGCGGTTTTTCCGCGGGAGGGGAGATTAATTCGTCCAACAGCTGATTTAGACGCTCGCTTTGACTCGGAGTAATCTCAACGATCGCGGCGCAATCCGCGTGGATAACCTCCTCGGAATCCTGAATGCCCGGTACTAAGAAGGCGTGAACGGGTCCGTCGCGGTTTTTCCACGTCGCGTCGGCCGTGTTCAGGGAGATCCCGAAAGCTTCAAGAAAATCGATCCCTAGAACGCAATCGTAATCAAGGTTGCCCGCGACTCGGATCGGTAGATCGACTTTCCGCCCGTCGATTTCGATTTCAATTACCGCTTCGCCCAAGATACGGTCCTGCGTCCCGTTGGCCATCCGCATTTCCCCGGAAAATGCAGTGTCCAGGCGCTCTCCGAGCCACGACGCCGCGCACGGTCCCAAATAGGAACGCGCGGCACCGCTGTCGATCAGCGCCCATAACGGATGCCCGGCTACGAGTAAGCGAACGTAGTACCGGCGGTCGACGTATCCCGGCGGAAAATCTCGGCGAATTCTCGACGATTCGCGGGCCAAAACGACTACCTCGTTTTCCCCCTGGCCGGCCGGCGAAGTAGCCGTCCCATGGCAACGTGGGGTAATCTTCGGGGTACCTTCCGTCCTTTTCTCTGGGGCGGACTCGGTCGTTGACGCGCTCGCGGAATTCGACGGAAGTGACGGGAGGGTCGGCTCGGTGGAGGTCGTTGGAGTCTCTGGGGAATCCGTACAAAGGTACGGGCCCTTCGACTGCCCCTCCACTCGAGTCGGGCCTGTTAACGAGGCCTCCTCGTCCTTATGCGGGGGATCGCTGGCCTCTAGCGATCGGCCCGCTTCGCGTTTCCCGGCCGTCGCGCGGAACAATCGGGGCACGTAAGGATCGTTACCCCGGCGCGGTTGCAGCCAAAGCAGGCCCGCGTTTGGCGGGGGTGGGGGCAGTCAGCGACCCAATGTCCGGTCTGCTGACAATTGAAGCAAGCCCCCCCCCCCCCCCTGTCGTTGACGGGGTCGGTGTCGCTTCGGGGCGCGTCACCGGGGCCGTTTTCGCGGGGCCCTTCTGCGGCGGCGGCGCTTTGGGTCGCGGCGCCGAGGGGCTCTTCCGCGGCGGCTGGGGAGGTGCGGAAGTTCGCGTTGCTGGGGGGGGGCGGAGGATCGTACGACGCGGACCGTGGCGCGGGTAGCGGGGGTCGAAGGTCCCCTCGCCTCTCCTTCGCGTCTCGCGTCGTGGGAGTCGGGGATTTCCGCTGTTCTTTCGGCTTCCTCCTCCTCCTTCTCCTCGACGTTCCCCCTCCCAAGCTGTCCGAAGATGTTTCGCGGCTGGGAGAAGTCTCGATCGCGGCTACCCTCGCGGATGACCCTCGCGGGGGTTTATACGCGGTGTTCGGGAGCGCGAGTTCGCAAGCCGCGGGGGACGGGCGATGGACGCGCTCCTGCGCAGCGGCCAGCTCGACTTCCCTCCCTAAAGCGCGGAGTTCGCTGAACGACGCGAACTCTGAACGACGAAACCGTCGGCGGTAAAACGGCCGCAAATTGTCGTACGCCATGTCGAGGCGTTCAGCGCGGGGAGGCGGGTTTCGCATATGCGAGAAGATAATCAGCAGGCTGTCCAAGAACGAATTAATCGGCTCTTTCTCCCCCTGAGTCCGATTTCTCGCGTCGTTCCATAGCTGCCGTTGCAAGTTTTGGGCTCCGAAACGCGTCCGGAAAGCCCGGGAAAACGCGTGCCAAGACATACACGCGGCCCCTTCGAGGCGATACCAATTGGCCGCCTCGCCTCTGAACACAGCCGGTAACGCGGCTAAAAGGTCGCGGTCCGGTAATCCGGCGCTGCGGCGACAATGTTCGAGACGCTCTAAAAACATTTCAGCGCCTTCTTCGGACTCATTCGAATACGTAATGTGCCACTTATTCAACGTATCGACGGCTCGGTCCCCGCGGAAGTAGGTTCTTGGGGACGGCGGTCGACCGGATGAGGGGCAGGAGCAGTGCCCGTGGCAAATATCCCGGGGTCTGTCGGGGTATAGCGCGTGGGCGCGATACTCCGCGTGGCGGGAGGGGGAGGGGCATGACTCGCTCGAAGATGAGCGAGCTTCCCTCTCTCTCCTCCTTACCGCTCGCGGGGGGACCCGATGGTCTTCCTCCGACGACTCTCGCGGGGCGACGCTGCGATGACCACCGGCCGCGGAGGGTCGGGATCGTCGCGTCAGACGCTCCCGCCGTCGAGGCTCCCACGGTTCGTCCCGATAGGTCGAGGAGGCGTGGGGCCGAGGCGCAGAGACCTCCGCCTGGTCGCAAAAGGGATACCGGTGAAGGGGGGACCGGACACGGGGCGCGTCCACGTGTCGAAGATCGGTCTCCGGCCGCGTGGGTCGACCGCAAGTGCGGGACCCACCCGCGGCGTACAGCGGGACGTGATCGTCGCTCTCACTGTCTTCGGTATCAATATGGTCTCGTGCCGGCCGAGGGGAGAGTGGGGGGGTCAACGGGTCTCGCGAACGCGGCCTCGAAGATCCCTTTCTCATCAACCCTTTTTCGGCGCACGGAAGATAAATATCCGCCGAACGGGTAGCACGGTGCTCGACCGGCTTCGGCGTGACGCGGGGGGCGGGGGCGGACAAGCGGTCCTCCTCGGACGGGGTGGAGAGCTCGCCCGTCTCCCTCTCTCCTACAAAGTTCACCCGCGTGGATAGGGTTTCTCGCGGGGGCGCAATCGGCGGTACTCGGCGCGGAATCGCCCCTGTCGCGCGGCTGGACATCCTCGGGCTGGCCGGGAGGCTGATGGGGTCCCTCCACCGGCCAGCGGACTGCCCGGTAGGCAACCACCGCCCTGCGTCGACCCAATTTAAGGTCGCCTCACGCGGGGGCGTGCCCACCGGCACGCGAGCCTCCGTATATGAAATCTGGGCCTGTGTTCCCGCGACCGAGTATGTTACCGAGGTCACGGTGGTGGTCGGGATCGCCTGCGGAATCGCGGAGGTACTCGGGGGTGCCCGGGGAATAATGGTGTTCCGACCGCGTGGGGATTGACGGAGGAGCGATTCGTATCGCTCCAGCAAATCGTCCCCCCGACTACCTGCCAGCGCGGCTTCGACTGCGGTTGTCAGTATCTCCCCCCCTTCGTCTCTTCGGGGGTCCCACCCCGCGGCGTCCGGGCCGAATTCGCGGCGAAGGTGAAAGCGTTGGAATCGGTCCGTCAATTGATCCCATGGGGAATCCGATTTCAGCCCCAGCAGGTCCATCAACATTACGACATCCAGAATGGAATGACCCGCTACAAATCGTGAACAACGCGCTTTCGCGGCCGACTTCCGTTCGCGAAGGGCGCGGCGGAGTGACCGGTCGGATGGAGCGGCTTCGGAGCTCGACATCTTATCGCGCGGTGGATCTGGGCTTCGATCGAAAAGGCTACGCGGAAAAGAACGGCAGTAAAATACTCTCCGGTAAGGGAAGGAAAGAGACGGAAAGTCGAACTCTCTTCCTCGTTCTTTTCACCACAACAAATGCTGTCTGTGCGATGCGGCGCGACAGCTGACTCGAGCGACGGGTCGAATACCGCAAAGGTAAACAGACAGGCGCGCGCTCAGCAACCCGAACGCTCGTTATTATTTCGAACAGCTGACGTGAAGAGGCGTCGAAGAAACCGCGAAACTCTTCCGTTGCCAACCGGCCGAACCACAACAAAACACCGCGGTTAAACCGACGACTCAAACAACAACGGGAAGAAAAAACGTTAAACGAACCGACAAACCGTCGTTGGAGAAAAGAAACGCTCGTGTCCCTTGGTCGAAATTTTAAGGTCCCCACGTTGGGCGCCAATTTTGTGACGTACGGGTTATGAGGGCAGCCTAAGGGTGGCCCTGCGCGGAGGCGATCAGGGAAAACCGCTCTCGACGCGCCCCGTGCACAATTCCACGGACGATTTGAATTTCTGGGCGCCAGTGCCGTAGCACTCGTCCGGAAACCTCGCCCTTCCGGCTGCTCAGTATGGGAGCGGGGCTCAGGGGAGGTTAAAGAAAATTTGACCCACGAGTGACGTTTAACGTGAATTTTAATCAAGGCCAAGGTGGCCGTGCCAGACAACCAAAGAACGGGAATTCCGCGGTACACTTTTGCGCAAGGGAAAAAGGTACGCGGCCGCCAAGTGCGGCAAAGAGGAACCGCGGCGCGGAAATTCCCAATACAAAGAAAATTCTCGATCGCAGAAACTAAAGCTAGGGGTCGATACAAAATGTCGGTGGCCCTAGAGTTTCAAATACAAGAAGAAAAAAAAAGATTAGTCGGGAATGCGGGGGGGTCGGGGGTACCCGTCCGCGATTCAAATCCGGGGTCTCGATGACCTCGACGAAACCGACAGCGGCGGCAATGCGCGGGCTCGCGGAACGAGGACGACCTTCGTTCAAACGCGGAGGACGAACTCGGCGGTTTGCGCGGGCGAACCGTTACGCCGATTTTCGAGTCGCCGCAGCTCGAAACCTGCACAGAGAAGGGCGGCGATTCGGGGTCAAGGGATCGACCTCGAGGGTCCTCGCCTCTCGGATTGCGTCCTGTCGCCAACGTCGCGAATGGGACGGGGACGGTAGCGGGCTCGGCGGCTTCCCGCTCACTCTCGTCGATCCGTTCTCGCACTCTCGCACCCAAACACCCAAATGCACGTGAAGAGGCGTGAATCCTACCTCTGCATCGGCGGATCCTTGATCGACGCTAGCCTTCGTGGCGGGGGACTGCTCCACACACCCGCGAGTGCACCCTTTCGTCGCGACTCGACTTGGCCTTCACGCCGAGAAGAAAAAAGAATTGCAGAAAAGAAACAACGACCCGGTACTCTCTGTCTCGCCGCGCGCACGCTAATTGCCCATTATCCGCGGTCGCGATCTCGCCGGCTCGCGGTTCCCCCTCCCCAGGGAGTTTCGGTGCCGAGGCGGGCCACCAGGAGTCGTCCTGCTTCAGCCGGGACCTGGGGAGTCCTCTGTGGGCTGGTGCGGGAGGCAGCTTGTCGTTTCCCCAGGCCCGGCAATTTCGAAGTCCGGCTGCCGGTCGCTCCCGGGGAGGCTGCCGGGGCGGAGGTGGCGACCGGTCAGCCGGGTCGTCCTGCGTTGAGGTGGGGCCCGTCCGGCCCTCCCTCGCCCGGGTGGAGGGCGACCGCGGCCGAAGGCGGGCAATCGTCGCGGTTGTGGCTTTGCCATAAAGGGGGTTGACTTTCTCCACTCGCTCTGTCCATGCTGGGGGGGACTGTGGGGAACAATGCCCGGGGCGCAGGACGGCGCGGTCGAGGCGGGGACTCGCCAGGGTGGAGGGAGCGGACGGACTCTCGTGATCGAGGCGAAATTTGCCTCGTCACAATATTAATAATCGATGGTTATAATATTATTTATGACATTTCAATATTAATTGTATTTATATAGGCTCTATTGTAATACGTAGCGGACCTTTGTAGAATGTATTTATTATCCTTTTGCGGAGGGAGGGATTATAATGTGACGTCATAGTGCGCTGTTGCCGCATTTTCGCACTTACGACTTCAGCGAGAATGTTGTTTGTTAGCTTTTTATTCAATATTTAAAAAAATATCCTCGAAGTCATAGTTTTTTTGGTATTAATTTGTTTCTAAGATGTTTATTAACATTCCTGCAAAGTTTCGAAAGGATCACATTTTTTATTATGTATTTATTTCTCAAATGAAGTTGAAAAAATAGATAAATTTGATGAACTCCCATAAGAACCCATGTTAAAATTCGAATTGTAATAACTCTTGAACGGGCCTCGCAAACTTGTTCAAACTTTGCACAATGCTTTATTAATATAATATGTATTACCTCACAAAATTTGAAGAATTTGTCATTATTTTTTCGAAGGTGTCATACAACCTTAAGGTAGGATTAAGACGACTGTGTTAATAGCCCGCGAGCCTGTAAATAGTTAGTAATAAGAATAAATCGCTATCACCGTCTAAACCCAGGCTTGCTCATTTCACCCCGAACCCCGCCGTACCGACTGAGTCGGCAAGCGATTGCAGACGGTCCATCCGACCGTCTTACAAATTGGCGCCCGAACAGGGACTGTCTCTCTCGTGGGCTTGAATGAGCAAGGTTGGGTGGGTGTACCGTCTGCGAAAAGACGAACTCGTAGCCTGGGCAAGGACTACCAGCTGGACACCGAAGGAAACACGGACACGCTCCGGGCCCGGATAGTCAACCACCTCCGCTCCGAAATGGCGACAAACGAGAACCCCAAGCCGCCGAAATAAGCATCTCGTCCGGCTACGACCGCGAAACGTGTTGCTGATGATGCGGCAAACGAGGACACCGGAGGATAGACTGTCGCCGGCCAGCCCAGCTATTCTGCAGTTACTGCGGGATTAGTGGCCGGCAGACGAGACACTGCCCGTGCCGACAGCGGGCGGGAAACGACCCCGCGGCCGACCTAGGGGGCGCAGTCCGGCCCGCGACGAACTAGCCGCCCCACCGAGAGAAGTAGACGTAGACGGCCGCATCTACCTGGAGTACAAGGTGCACAGCCATCGGTTCCAAGCCCTGGTGGACACCGAAGCCACACGATCCTACCTACGGAGGGACATGGCCGCGCTATGCCGCTGGCACGGCAGCCCGTGGCACCCGACGCAACAGGTCGTACGCGTCGCCAACAGCACCGAAATTCCCATCGATGGAGAAATCGACGTCGTGGCGGACATCGACGGGCAGCGCATCCACCACCGTCACGCAGTCCTACGAACGCTGAGCCACCCCGTCATTCTGGGGGTCGACGTGCTCGGCCGCATGGGGGCGACCATGAAGATCAGGCCCCACCGGTGGGCGTACCCCGACGAAGCGGACGTACTAGACGCGGTCGGCCCGATCGGTTGCACGACCGAACAGCAGGAAGCACTACAAAACCTGCTACACCAGGAGCTGCCGAAATTCCACCAGTTGCGCCCGACCACCCCGTGGGCCACGTCGTCACACGCAACGGGGTACGCACGGATCCTGACAAGGTCCAGGCCATCCTTGGGATCCCGCCCCCGACAAACCTACGGGAACTACGGCGGTTCCTGGGGATGGTATCGTGGTACCGGCGATTCATTCCCCAGTTCGCGGACCTAGCGGCCACGCTCAACCGCCTCCTGCAGAAACGACGCCGATGGAGCTGGACCGGTGAAGAAGATGCTGCTTTCAACGAATTGCGCCACCGCCTCGCCACTGCACCGGTCCTCAAATGCCCGGACTTCACCAAACCGTTCGTACTGCAGACGGACGCGAGCAGTCACGGCCTGGGAGCCGTCCTGAACCTGCACCACGAAGACCATGAACACGTGGTCGCCTACGCCAGCCGCTCCCTGAACAAAGCCGAGGTAAACTACTCGGTCACAGAGAAGGAATGCCTCGCCGTGGTCTGGGGGATCCGGAAGATGCGGCCGTACCTGGAGGGATACCGATTCACCGTCCTCACCGACCACCGCGCACTGAAGTGGCTCCAGACGATAGACATCCCGTCCGGGAGACTAGCCCGCTGGAACCTGGAACTCCAGCACTACGATTTCGACATCCAATATCGTAGGGGCGAGAGTAACCTGGTGGCCGACGCGCTGTCCCGCTAGCCGCAAGAACCCCCGGGGTAGGCCGACGCCATGGACGCACCCAACCCCGAGGGCTGGTACGAACGCACGTACCGAGCCGTGCGTGAGAACCCGGAAGGACATCCCGAGAACCGCCTGGAGGAAGACCGGCTCTACCGACGAATCCGTGACAGTACGGGCCTGCGTCCGGACGAGGAGTGGAAGCTGTGCATGCCAAAGCCCTGTAACCGTGCTGGTTACATACCAAGAGACGACACGCGAACAGCCGAGTGTAATTGTGTGAGTGTGACAGACTCCCCTACCACCGTAAGGATCCGCGGTCCTGTGTCGCGTGCGAAAGAATTTAGGAGAAGCGCCCCACTAATTAAATATGCGTGCGCATCGATCCCCACTCGATACGGATCGAAGGAGATCGATGCTCGTTCGACAAGAATTACTCTACGTCTGGAAGCGAACCAGGTAACACGCGTTTCCAATTCCGTTCAGCGAAAACCGGTATATAATTGAGAGGTCAAACCGACCTGGTAACTTAGTCAAACCGCCTAACTTACCCTCGTTATATACGCGCCTCAAACCGAGGAGTCACGAGCACAAACCGCGCCGTGGCACAGCTAGAACGCGATTTTCTTCTTTGTGTTGTTCCGGCGTGTACAGCGTAGTAGTCACAAATCAGATAAAATCAAACTTTAATATCGTAACGAGTGGTAAATATTCGAATATCAATTTTCGCTGAGCGGAACGAAACGGTGAGTAAGGTTGTTTCAAGTCACTGCTAATGGTAGAATCTCGCGTGGCAAAACCACAGAATCCGTGAACGATTGAGATCGGATAATTCTGATACATCCTGACTCAGCTCCCAGGCTCATACAGGCAGTCGAAGTATCGCTCGGCCCACGTAAAGTGTCCCGCCGTAACTTCTGGCTGTCCCTGTGTGCCCTTGTGAGACGTGGACTCGATTGTGAGCATTATCACAATTTCTGCCGGCATTTGATCGTGGCATCGCTCACAGACTCGTTCGAGCATTCAAAGTGTCGCTCAGCTCACGAAAGTGCCCTGCCGTCACTTCTTGAATGTACTCGGATGCCTTTGTGAAGAGGTGGATACGACCGTGTGGCACGGTGATCGCTCTGTTTGGTGGCATCGCGGTATATTAATCTTCACCGATTCTAATTGAGTAACGGAAGTGTCGCTCAGCCCACGATTCGTGCCTGCCGACATCTTCTGGTTGTTCTCAATTGATCGTGTGAGGTTATAGTGCAGGCACCACTTGATCTTCCCCGAATTGCTCGGCAGGATCAACCTGAGTGTTGCTGCACCGTGCGTATCGCGAAATTCACGATCGGATTGTACACAGTCGAAGTCAGGCGTCCGGCATCGGAGAACACCTCGAGCCCACATTCGTGCCTCAGGTGAACTCCTAGGTGTCTCAACCTGATTGAGACTTCGTGGCGTCTCCACCCAGACTCCTCCTCCGATCATTCGGCCGAGAGCGAGGGTGCTGCGACAGATCCTCAATCGTGCGATTGGAGAGCAGTGATTCAAACAACCATTCATCATATTCATTGTCGAGTACTGTATCGCGAATCGGATAGTAGAAGTCGCAGGGAGGGAAATTAGTGTGCAATTGCGGGTGGATATTCAAAGTATCCACGCGTCGTTGCACACTAATAGTAGGGTTTCGTTAAAGCCAATTACTAATAATTTTATATTTAAAGCTAATCTTTTATCCGTTACGTAAAACATTTAACTTGTATATATATATATCTATGTCTATCCTAAGCTGCCGAAATAATATCGCGCGCAAATATTGATAAACATTCGTTTCCCCACAACCAAGGTCGAAATATTCGCGTTTTCACGCGAACGCGTGACAGAAGAAAGGACTGAGACATTTGCATTCGTGAACGCGGGAAGACTGTACGAAACGTAATCAAGCCTGTACAAATCGCGAAGTTCTGTTCATTTACCAGAATTGGTGACCAGCCGAATATAATTTGTTCACTCAATTTTCACCAGAATATATATATATATATTTCGTTTACATCATAAATTGTTTCCAACTTTTTCAACAACCGATCAGAACTCCCCGCTATCCAGTACCTGGAGGCCCGAATCCCTCCATCTAAGCAATTCCATTTTCTGACGTCCTAATAGCTACATTGCGTTTATCAATTTCAATCGTGTACGGTTAATTCATCTAGAAACCACGTATCTAAAGAGATTATGTAACCGTCGCCAAGGGAAATCTCGTGGGTAGAAAATAAACGGTTACAGCCCCTCAGAAACGCGATCCTCGCCGAGAACCACGACGCCCCTACAGCCGGCCATCTGGGGATCAGCAAGACCAACGTTCGGTTGGCCCAACGATACTATTGGCCAGGAATGTTCCGGGAAGCCGCCAACTACGTGCGCCGCTGCCCCAGCTGCTTGCAGTACAAGGTCCTGCAGACTCAACCCGCCGGGGAAATGCACACGACACCAGCCGACAACCCCTGGGAGGTAGTGTCCCTCGACCTCGTATGACCGTTGCCCCGCTCCGCCAAAGGCTACACGACCCTACTCGTCATGCAGGACAAGTTCTCGAAATGGGTCAAACTTCAGCCGCTCCGCCAAGCCACCGCCCCGGCCGTCACCCAGTCCTTCCGGGAGAAAGTGGTACTACGGCATGGGTGCCCCCGAACGGTCATCACTGACAACGGACGACAGTTCGAAAGCAGGGAGTTCCGCGCGCCACATCAGGGGTACGGAATACGCCACAAGAAAACGCCCCCGTACACCACACAATGCAATCCGGGGGCGCGCACCAACCGAGTCATCAAGACAATGCTGGCTCAATTCACAGAGGCGGATCACCGAAGTTGGGACCACTGGATTGCAGAGTTGGCGTTTGCATACAACACCGCCCGCCACGACTCGGCGGAAAATTCCCCGGCGTACCTCAACTTCGGCCGGGAGCCAGCCACACCAGGGGCGCTCTACCAGCCGGTAGACGGGGAGGAAAGGACTGGAGGACGCACGGAGGAACTCGAGCGCCTGCAAGACGCGATGGAACTGGCACGACACGCGCTCGCCAGGGCGCACGAGCGCCAAAAGACGTACTACGACTGGCGCCGGCGGCCCTGGGCACCGGCTCGCGGGGAACAGGTACTCCGCCGCGAGCACTCCCTCTCGGCGGCCGAGCAAGGCTTCAACGCCAAGCTCGCGCCCAAATTTTCCGGACCGTATACGGTCGAGCGCACCCTCGGGCCAACAGTCGTTCTACTGCGCGGACCACGGAGAAGGACCCTGCGGGCGCACGTCCAGGATCTCAAGCCGTACCCCACCACGGACGTCCGCAGCGACAGCAGCGCGCCGACAGGTATAAATGCCGACGATCCGGCGAGTCTGTTTCAGGACAAGGCGAGCAATGGCCAGCAGCAGCAGCAGTACTCGCAGAGCATGGACGCAGAAGGAGCCCCCGGGACCGGCGAACCCGCTGGGACACTCGCTCAGTCACCGCCCGGCCGAAGCACGGCCCCGGATCGTGGATGTCCGCCGGGGAACGTGGCGGATTCGAGTGGCCACAGGCCCGCCGACTACCCGCGAGCCGCCTCCAAGAGTCGCGCCGCCGCCCGCCCGACGACCGACGGCCGAGCTGGCCACGCTGCACCAGCAAGCGACCTGACACCTGACACCAGGTCGACCTGACATCGACCGGCGGAACGGCCCCGCCGCCCAGCCGAGCCCGGCCCTTCCAACCGTCCCGCCGCAACCGCAGGGAGCCGTACGACGACCGACCCACCACCGGCGCACACCGGGCCGACCCGCCGCCGGCAAGCCCGCACCTTCCAGCCGTCCAGCCGTCCCCCGGCCCGCACTGGACCGCCACACCAGCCGCCGGACCATACCGTTCCGGTCGTCCAACCACCGGCGCCAACCCCGCCGACACCGCCGGCACTACCGTCACCACCGCTGGCGACCACAACACCCCCGGCTCCAACACCGCCGACCCCGACGCCACCGAAACCGGCAGCGACGACCGCCCCTGCCCGCCGACCACCGACCGCGGGACGTCACCGATTCGTCCGGGTAGACCTCGCCGCCCTCGACCGCTGCCACCCGTGCAGGGTGGTGCTGCCCCCGGGGATCCGGGTCATCGTCCGGCGGATCCATCCGGAGGCGCTCCGGATCCGCGCCGCAGCCCCAGGTCCCGGCAGCGAGCCGCAGTAGATGTAAGTTAGAAGTAAGATAGAGTAAGGATTAGGAGTGTGCGAGTTCTCGAATTGACGAGACTCTCGAACCTCGGCCGGGATAACAGAACTCGGGCGAGATCGGGCAAGCTCTCGAAAGTATGAATGTATCGAGATCCCGAAACTATCCGACTGCATACGAACGTCTCGAGATCTCGAAAGTATCCAACTACATACGAACGTCTCGAGATTTCGGAAGTATCGTGCTACATATAGGAGGCCATACTCGGGCGTAGGCATAGGCATATCGAAATCCCGAAACGGTTTGACTGCATCGAACGTCGAACGTGCATCGCGATTTTGAAACTTTTTCTATATTATTATCAACATGCAAGACATGTATTATATTATAAATAAGTTATGTATGATGTTGAGGATGGACGAATAATCATGAATAATAATGTAACACATTTTATTATTTAAATTTATTTTAATTAACTTTAAATTAAATTTAATTATATATTTATTTTAATTATAATTATTGTAAAGTCCGTGTTGGCGAATTCTCCTTTAAACACGCGGGGCCATGGTGCTTGCAGCGTGCATCGCGATTTTGAAACTTTTTCTATATTATTATCAACATGCAAGACATGTATTATATTATAAATAAGTTATGTATGATGTTAAGGATGGACGAATAATCATGAATAATAATGTAACACATTTTATTATTTAAATTTATTTTAATTAACTTTAAATTAAATTTAATTATATATTTATTTTAATTATAATTATTGTAAAGTCCGTGTTGGCGAATTCTCCTTTAAACACGCGCGGCCATGGTGCTTGCAGCGAAAGTAGTTCGCTGGTGCGTCGTTGCAGATAGCGGCAGCACCTCCCGGACACGCATGGCCACGCCATGCCGGTACTCGCTCAACAGCCACGCGGTGCCGGTTCGACGCCATTAACGTACCTGTTGCCTTCACGCGAACACGTGTCGTCTCGGTCTACAGTTTTCCTCTGATTTCACGTATCTCAGCCCACGCGTAGAGTCTTCTCGAGTCGTTCGCGCACGGAATAACGTGTTTTACGTGTTTTCCTGAACGAGACGTTTGCGTTTCTTTCGTGTAGTGTTTAATTAATGTTAAGCGTCCGCTCATAGTTATAATATAACGTTCCTCCTTAGAATTAAAGCTAAGTGTATTTAGTATAAGCCGCGTAATAAATAATTATAGTGATAGTGTAACGGTGTCGTGTCTCATTTATTCTCTGAACACTCTGACCTCGCAAAATCTCGACCAGTCCGTGTGGCGGTCCACTCTCACTGAACCGCGGACTTTCTTGTAAAAACCATGAGGGTTCTCACGATAGAATAGAATGTGTGTACTTACCTTGTCGAGGATGGCTAAGGCGACTTCGGGGCGGTTTGTTCGGGGTTGGAACGGTAGGCAAGGCGGTTGAAGTGAGATTCCACACACTTGATCACCAACTAGTTTATTAAGAGGTTGTACAATTCCTTTTCTTACACGGTTTCTCGCAGGTGTTATCGTCGCGTTACGTCGCGTTACAATAGGTTCACTTGACGCGGGTGAAATCTCGCTCTGTCGAAGTTCTGTCGCCTTCGTATCAGAGTCGACGAGATTTTTGCTCTGTCGAGGTTCTGGCGCCCTCGTAGCAGAGTCGCGGATTCCGTGTACAATTGTTATTCCGCGAGTGGACGCAGCGTGTAACCTTTGATGGAGAAGCGCGAGAACTTGAGATGGAGCCCGCGTGGACGCAACGCGTAACTTTAATGATGGAGCGCGCGTGGACGGAGCGCGTTACTTTTATGATAGAGCCCGAGCGGGTGATCGGTCGCATTGTTTTATACCGCGTAAGTAGGGCGTAGCGATGATTTGTTAATTCCGGTGGGCTACATTTACTTGGGTCGTCGGCATCTTTGCAATATGCGACCCAAATGAACTGCTCGCTCGGAATTGGAAAATCGATGAATTTGGATGACTCGGAATTTAAGAAATGCGTCACAGGACGTGACATTATACTTTATTGTAATGTCACGTAGGCAGATCATTTTATCAAACATATGCCTCCTCTAGAAAAACGAATCCTTTTTAACATCTGGAAAAGGAAAACTCTAATACAAACAGGCCGCCTGCACTTGAAACAAACAGAAGGCCCACTGCGATAACAGAACCATACGTTTTGGGAAAGCAGTGGGACCATCATGATTAAAACACCAGCTGCAACCACTCTAAACATTTCTGGAAAAACAGATGGGACCAATGCGATTATCTAAGTAATAACCAGATTGCCCTTTCGGAGTAGTATATAAACCCCTTCGGTACCAACGTTCGGGGGCAGTACCAAAGTTCATCTAGCGTTGAGCACTTCGTGTACAAACGTGAGTTGGTTATTATTTAGTGAGATCGGGTTGAAGTCCCTTTCGATCAAAACGAACCTTATAGAATCTGCGAACTTGCTTGTACTTCTATTTGGCATTCTTACCAACCACACACACACCCCGCATTGCCAGTGCGTCAAAACCGAGCATCCAGCGGAATAGGTAATATACAACACACACACCTATACACGCGACAGAACAACTGTAATAGACTGATTTTGTAATATATATTTACTGTGTCAAACCCACATTAGCATTCTCTCTTAATCCCAGTGAATACCAGTGGCGGTTCCCACAACAATACAATCTAACCGCTCGGGTTGTATTGACTTTTTCTTAATAAACAAATGTTACGCGGCCTCCCTTACCAGAAACCTCCGCCGACCACTAGAGCTGCCTAACCGTCGGCCACGTAACAGAACTGGTGACAGCGGTAGGATACCAGTCACTTAGATTATATTCACTGTAATAATTACTTTCGTGGATATTTGACAACCAGCTATTACCTTGTTCAACATCGATTGTATACTAGTTTTCCTAGTCATCGAGTTGTAAGAGCTATATACTAGTTTTCCTAGTTATCTCTTCTAAGCAATTTAATTAATCTATTCGAAAATGGCGAATGAACAAGCCAATATTACCTCAGCCGATCTAATGAACTTAACAGTTTCGATCGCAAACTCTATGTCACTTTTGACGCAAAGATCTTGTATTCAAAATGTCACTCTAACGATACCACAATTTGATGGAGAAAATCCACCTTTATCACGTTTTGCACAATTGGTAGAAGATGGGTTAACTTTGATTCCTGAGGGAACAGAAGCCGAATATCTTACTATCATATTAACTAAACTCACCGGTCCGGCGCGAAGAAGTACATTAGAACATGAATTTGCTTCGGTATCAGCGTTAATTAAACATTTGAAGAAAAGATTCGGACCAGGACAAAGCTTATCGCAGTTTCAAGCGGAAATCGCCAGGCTTCAAATTCGAGAATACGAAAGCCTAAGGAGTTACATTGATCGAACAAGTCATCTTATTTACTGTACAAGAGGAGCTATTAAAGAAAAGTATCCTAGGAATTCGGATGAAATTATTAAACAAATGGAAATAGACATCTTGGAAAACTTCTTGGACGGGTTACCAGACCGTATTTCTCTTAAGGTGTCAGCACAAAATAAACAGATTAAAAACCTGGAAGAAGCTTTTGATGCTGTATTAGAAGTAGACCGAAAACTGAGGAATCGTCGTGGAATGACACGAAACATATCACCAAAAGATCGGTACAACAAAGATCATTACAGTAACGAACGTCGAAATCAAATTTCGTATCCCCAGTCTCCAACGCGATACGACCGGTATAGAGATCGACAGAGGAGAGCACCCAGCTCTGAAGATGAGAGAGAAGGACGATCGCGTGCATCAGCATGGACTATACGACATAGAAACCAATCGAACTCACCTTCCTATCGTTCGAATTCACCACATTTGGATCAGGATAGGAAAGTCTCTACAAGCTTGAAACGCAACGAGAGTAGCGATACTTCGCAGTTATATTGTTGGCGATGCGATAGTCAAGGACACGATGAAAGAGGTTGCAGAAGAAATCCGCGAAATTTCAGACAGCGATCATACTCTCGAGGCTCATCAGTAGAATCCAACAAGTCTTTAAACTCCGAAAACGTTCACCGAAAAGGCGAGACGATGAACGAGTCGGAAAAACCTCGCCAAAGGACAGTCAGGTTCACGGAAGGATCCTCATCAAAGAAACCCCAGCCCCGAGAATAAAAATCAAAGTTCCGGAGTTAAAATCGGAAACCGGTGAATTCTTAATTGATGGCGGTGCAGCAGTTAACTTAGTGACTCGCGACGCTCTTGGAGATCAAGCCAAACGTATCACCAAGGAAGTTATCGAAATTCATGGACTCACAAAACCACCTGTCCATAGCATAGGAACCACAATCCTTCACATTCACGGTAAGCCTGCATTATTTTACGTTGTAGGAAAACTTGCCATAGAAGCCGATGGACTTATAGGCAGCCCATTTTTATTACAAGAGGAAGCAGAAATTTCATATTATCACGGAACATTGGTGTTGAAAGATAAACCCATTCGACCACTTCGTTTTTCAAATTATAAAGATTTAGCTGAACAGAAAATTCCGAAAACGACTAAACACCGTATCGAAGCTCGAACAACAAAAACAATTGCAATCTACATAGCCAATCCTAACATTAAGGAGGGATATTTACCGCGACTTAGAACACCAGAAGAAATATACATTGGCGAAGCAGCGGTTTATAATCGCGATGGTATTTGTTACACATTAGCTACGAACACTGGAGAGGACGACGTAGAAATAGATATTGAACCACAACATATTCATCCTTATGATATTTATGACTCGTCAGATGACGATCCAATCACTTCTTATCAAACCGAAGAGACGTCAGAAGATAGAGCAACCCGAATTCAAAAACTTTTAAGAACTGACCATCTCAACGCAGAAGAACGTCAACACGTATTCAATATTGTCAACGAATTTCCGGACAGATTTTACCTACCCGGAGATAAACTGGGAGAAGTGCCAAATTTTTACCATTCAATTTATACGACAGACGACGTACCAATTAATACAAGACAATACCGGTATCCAGCAGTACATCAAGAGGAAATACAACGTCAAGTAAAAGCTCTGCTATTACAAGGAGTCATACAGCCTTCTAATTCACCCTACAATTCCCCTTTATGGATTGTACCAAAGAAACCAGACGCTAAGGGTAACAAACGCTGGCGTATGGTGATTGATTTTCGAGCCTTAAATGAAAAGACTTTGAGCGATAAATTTCCATTACCAAACATTACCGAAATTCTAGATAAACTGGGAGGAGCGAAATATTTCACAATATTCGATGTAGCAAATGGATTTCATCAGGTTCAAATGGACCCTAAAGATCGTCCGAAAACTGCATTCACAACTCCGCATGGACATTACGAATTCTTACGTATGCCTTTTGGTTTGAAAAATGCACCACCAACGTTCCAACGCCTAATGAATCGAGTTACATCTGGACTAGAAAATGTTCATGTATTCATGGACGACATGATTGTCTTTTCTTCTTCATTACGCGAACACGAAATAAAAGTAAAGAAATTACTCAATCGACTCAGAGAGTTCGGACTTACCCTACAGATTGACAAATGCGAATTTTTACGCAAGGAAGTTGCATATCTAGGACATATTCTAACAGCAGATGGTGTTAAACCAGATCCTCGTAAACTTCGAGCCGTAAAGGAATTTCCTACTCCAAAAACACAAAAAAATGTCCAACAGTTCTTGGGACTGACTGGATATTACCGCCGTTTTATTAAAGATTATTCTGTTAAAGCGAAACCATTAGTTCAATTACTAGGAAAGGGAATTCGTTTCAACTGGACTGAAGAACACCAAAAGAGTTTTGAAAATTTACGCGATGAACTTTGCACACAACCGATTCTACAATATCCAGATTTTAATCAACCGTTCATTGTGACCACTGACGCTTCAGATTACGCAGTTGGAGCTGTACTTAGTCAAGGAGAAATAGGAAACGATCTCCCAATTGCCTACGCATCCCGCAGTTTAAATAAAGCTGAAAGAAATTATTCTGCTACTGAAAAGGAATGCCTTGCAATGGTTTATGCGGTGCAGTATTTTAGACCATACCTTTATGGAACAAAATTCACACTCGTCACAGACCACCGACCGTTAATCTGGTTACACTCTGTCAAGGATCCGACATCACGACTTATGAAGTGGAGACTCAGACTCTTAGAATACGAATATCAGGTTGTTCATAAAGCGGGAAAAGTGAACAAGAACGCAGATGCGCTATCACGAAATCCTGTATCATCTTGCTTGCCACTTATACCTCGAGATCCCCAAGATCCCGACTACAAGCAATTAGGACCCAAACCAGAACTCGACACAGACTCAATAGGATTCCGCGTGCGGCAACTACAAAGAGACAGGGAAAGACGACCGAAGTATCAGGAGGAAAACACTAGCTCAGATGAAGAACCAGCACTCGGAAAGGTTCAACATTCTCCAATATCAAATAAACCCAGATCTTTTCCTAACTTATCGCGTGAGATAAACATGCCAGACGAACATATGGAAACCATAAGCTTCCACCCGCAAGCAAACTCCACTCAAATCACACCGACACAGGAAGATGTAAATTTGATGTCATTCGAAGAACCATCGGAAAATACCATTACGGAAGAAACGATAATTGAAACCCCGCAACAAGACTTACTTAATATCTCAGTATCACCTGCAACAAATGAAGAAATTTTACAACCTCAACCTGTTAATAGGATAATCGGAACGACAATTCAGCAACCACAGGGAGTCTTTGACCACACCATTGACCCTTACCCGTTCGCACAGCTGGACGCGGACACACTTTTTACGGAAGAAAATGACCTGCGAACAGAACCGCAGCAGATACAGACACCGGAAATCATTGTTTCCTCGAGTACCTTGACCGCCGAGGAAGGTCACTACGTCCATTTTATACCTGCGGATTGTAACCTAGTAACCCCCATTGGAAAGCTGCTGCTGGACACGGAAACAATAAATTTACAACAGCTTTTGTCGGAAGAACCACAGAAAGGAAACATAATAGTATCAGCAAATGGCTTACACAAAGTTTACAGTATAGTGGTCGCCGAAAACTTTTACGACACCGGAAAAAGCAAAGATATATTAAACGGACTCCAGAACCTGAAACACCTTTTAGATCAAAACCCAATAAAGTCATTTAGAATATCAGCAGTCGGAGATTTCCATAAATTGCCGACTAATGAACTGATTAAGATGATAAAAGAAGTCTTCACAGGAACAACACAAAAGATCATTATATGCAATTGCTCAACCACCACACCACCCATGGAAGATCGATTGCAAATAATTCGCGAAGCTCACGATAGTTTAGTAGGAGGACACAAAGGTATCACGAAAACTTATAAACGCGTCCGAGCGAAGTATCAATGGCCGGAAATGCATAATGACATACAGAATTACATCAGAAAATGCACAAGTTGTCAAGAAGAAAAATTAGTTAGAGCAAAAACTCGTCAACCAATGTTAATTACCGACACTCCAATAGAACCATTTAATAAAATTGCTTTAGATACCGTAGGACCTTTACCCTTAACACCTAGCGGAAATAAGTACATTCTCACAATGCAAGATTGTCTAACAAAATATTGTATAGCTGTAGCAATACCAAACATCAGAGCTGCCACAATAGCAGACGCCTTTGCAAGACATTTCATTGCCATATATGGAACCCCACGAGCAATATTAACGGACAAAGGAACCAGTTTCATTGGAAACTTAATGAAAAATTTGTCGGAAATATTTAAAATCAAACAAATCACAACTTCTGGGTACAGACCACAAACCAACGGATCCTTAGAACGAAGCCACATAGTGCTAACGGAATATCTTAAACATTACATGGATAATTACGAGGATTGGGATCTACTAATACCATTTGCCATGTTCTCGTACAATACATCTGTACATGAAGCAACAAATTTTTCTCCATACGAATTGGTATTCGGAAAACCAGCCCGTGAACCAAGTTCGTTCCCAACCGGTGAAAAGTTAAAATCATACGGAGATTATCTAACAGAATTAATAACCCATACCATAAAGATTCGCAATATAACAGCCGATAAAAATACCAGAGGAAAACCCCTCAATATCTAAACCAAGTGCTACAATATTCTAAAGGACCATAGCCGTTCATACACACCCCTCCCTTAAGGTTGGAGAGAGTGGGGTGACCCAAGGGCTCTTGAAAGTATATAAACAGCCCCGGCACCATAGATGTATCAGTAGACATCCTTAAAAAGAGAAACACAGTTAAGAACGTCGAACTAAGCAACTCTGCTCGCATTGGCATTGTTCATGTGGACAAAGTGGCGAAATTCTGAGCGCACCTAGGCGACGACAACAGAAAAACCACGAACACCACCGGGGAACCATTCCACAAATTGTAATAGAATGTGTTACTTAAAGAAGAAGAGGACAGGAGCCACCACCGGACGATACCGAATGCTGATGCGACTCGCAACCACTATGTGCGTCCGCGCCTCGTGCTGCAAGACGGACACTGGCGTGGTCTGCTTCAACTGCATAATGGGAACAACAATAGTAGACCTGGTACAACTGCACTGGACGGAGGAGTCGGCAACAACAGTGGGGACCTGTGACCGCTGCCATGAGGCTATAACCCACGTTCAAGCCTCCTACATGTGCGAGGAATGCATGAAGACCATCTTCACAAGGCTGCAGTGCCAGAGGGAAAACCGAGTCCCGCCACCACCAGATCCAATACCGCTCTGGTTAGTCTCCAGGATACGGCGCTGATCAACTCCGGGCCCAGGACTCTGGCAAATACAACCAAACGACCATCCGACAGTTCCTGCCGCTCATCATCTACCGAAATCACTGCTCATAGCGATAAGTACACTTACATTACACACCACACTCGACATATTACACTACACCACCAAATTGTAATACACTCAATACGAGTTTTCCTTTTCAAAAAAGAAAGCATCGCGATAACCGCAATGTTTCTTCTAAGGGGGGAGGTGTCACGTAGGCAGATCATTTTATCAAACATATGCCTCCTCTAGAAAAACGAATCCTTTTTAACATCTGGAAAAGGAAAACTCTAATACAAACAGGCCGCCTGCACTTGAAACAAACAGAAGGCCCACTGCGATAACAGAACCATACGTTTTGGGAAAGCAGTGGGACCATCATGATTAAAACACCAGCTGCAACCACTCTAAACATTTCTGGAAAAACAGATGGGACCAATGCGATTATCTAAGTAATAACCAGATTGCCCTTTCGGAGTAGTATATAAACCCCTTCGGTACCAACGTTCGGGGGCAGTACCAAAGTTCATCTAGCGTTGAGCACTTCGTGTACAAACGTGAGTTGGTTATTATTTAGTGAGATCGGGTTGAAGTCCCTTTCGATCAAAACGAACCTTATAGAATCTGCGAACTTGCTTGTACTTCTATTTGGCATTCTTACCAACCACACACACACCCCGCATTGCCAGTGCGTCAAAACCGAGCATCCAGCGGAATAGGTAATATACAACACACACACCTATACACGCGACAGAACAACTGTAATAGACTGATTTTGTAATATATATTTACTGTGTCAAACCCACATTAGCATTCTCTCTTAATCCCAGTGAATACCAGTGGCGGTTCCCACAACAATACAATCTAACCGCTCGGGTTGTATTGACTTTTTCTTAATAAACAAATGTTACGCGGCCTCCCTTACCAGAAACCTCCGCCGACCACTAGAGCTGCCTAACCGTCGGCCACGTAACAGTAATTATAATTATAATTTATTATAATTAATAATTATATTTAATTGTTTTTTTTTTAATATTTTTTTGTTTAATTATTAAAATAATTAATAATAATGATAAATAATTATAATTAATAAATAAAATTAAATTTTAATTAAAATTGAAATTAAATAAATACATAACATATAAACTTAAGGGAGTATACTGTAAAGTAGTAGTAATAGTTTATTGTTTCCCTTGCGGGGTACAAAAACGGCGGACACCCGCTCCGTCTTACAATCGCTTCCTTACCAAACTAATCGCTAACCTGTCCTACACGCTCTCCCTTCCTCCTCCTCCCTACTTCTCTCTCTCTCTATACTTTTCTCTCCGATTAAAAAGAACACAAATGTTCTCCTCTCTCATTCCTCCACTCCCTCTCTCTCATTCATTTTGGACCTCCGTTTCCGCCGTTCTCTCCTTCCTCTCCGACTCCATCCGCTCTTCCCGCCTCCGCCCTTCCTATCCTCTCTTCCCTTCTGATCATCCACCCCTCGCCCTTCCCTTCTCCATCTAGTATCGCCCTCACTTTCTCTTCCATTCCTAACTCTCTATTCTCTTCCTCCCCGCACCTCATCAACACATGCCCCCAGCTTTCTTCTTCACTCCTACATACCCTGCACCTATTCTCCTCAGCCCGCAACCGGTTCCTTCGCCCCTTCATCTCATTTCCAACTCTGTACCTTACCACCCTCCTCCACCTTTCCTCCCTCCATCCCGACTCCAGGTACCTTGGCACTTTCTCCTCCCTTATCACCCTGTACCACCTGTTGTACTTCGACCCTGCTATCCTTTCCCAGTTTTCCCTGCCCAGTTCTCTCCTCTCTTCCCTCTCTGCCCTCTCCCACATACCCTCTCCCACATACCCTCCACTCTACCTACCTCACCAACTTTTACCCCCATACCTTCCAAGAAGCCTATCCTCTCCTTTTCCCATGTAGACCTCCTCATTCCCCTCCTCGCTCCTTCTTCTATATCCCTCAAACATCTACTAGCCCATCCCCCCCCCCATCCCCCTTCTTACCCTTTCCTCGTAGTTCCATGCTCTTCACTTTTTTTTTTTTTACGTGGAGGAAATCTGAACGGCAGACACCCCCCTGCCGCTCGGGGGAGCGACAGAGGGGTAGTGTGGGGTTCGACCCACTAAAACCTCCACGGCGACCTTCGGACGCTGTACCGCATCTGGCGGATTCGGGGGAGCCACGGGAACTCTCGGAGAACACAACCGCGACTCCCCCTCGCCATGGCCGGTCAACTAGCCTTTGCTGACAGGCCGCGTCCCGAGGAGGGGGAGTTTAATCCTCCCCCTCCTATAACCTCTGTTTCCGCAGTGCAGGGAGGCCGCGCCCCGCACCGCTCCATCCCGGCGGCCACTTATAAACTACCGAGGGCCCCCGCCCTGGGTAACACGGCCGCCCGGGGGGACGGCGTTCAACATGCCGTCCCCCCGCTCCCGTCGACTACTACGTCTCGATCTGCTGACGGCGGGGGAACAAGGGGACCCCAGACGTGATCCACCCCCCGCCGTCAGCTACCGTCCTTAGTCCGGGGGCCCCACGGCGCGGCCTCTGACAGGCCGCACACGCCGCCGCCCCCGGGTTCTTCGAGCGGGATCGGAACGCTCCCGATCCCGCTCTGCGGCTTCCTTCTGCTTTATCGCTTCCTCGCAGAAGGAGGCCCATGCTCTTCACCGTCCCCTTAACCTCATCTTCTCCCTCTTCAGTTCATCCCTTATCAAGTACCTCGGTGTCGACCTATCCACTCCCATCACCCATCTCAAGAACCTTTCATGTACCCCTTCTAACCTCTCTCTTTCCTTCCAACCCCATATTTCTACCCCGTATCCCGCCACCATCCACACCAAGGTGTCATACAGCCAAATCCTTCTTTTCCAATCCTTCCCAAAAAACCTCTTCCCCAACCCCCATACCTCTCTCATTGCCCCTGCCGCACGCCTCCCCCAGTCCCTTATTTGACTTTCCTGCTTCCCGTTCCTCTACATTTTATACCCCAAGTATACAAACTCCTTAACTCCCTCTATCTCCCTTTCCCTCTTTCCTCCTTCCTCCCCCTTTCCCAAAACGCATTACCTTGGACTTGTCCACATTTAGCACCAAGTCCTTCTCCCTTAGGTACGCCCTCAGCGCCTCCATCATCAGCCTTAAACCACCCTCCTCCTGCGCCAGCAACACTATGTCGTCTGCATACGCTAGACTGTACAGTTTCTTCCCTCCAATCTGTACCCCTCCCTTTCCCCTCTTTCCCAGCTTATCCTCCATATCCGCTATCAGTAGAGAAAAAAGCTTCGTGCTAAGCGGACATCCCTGCCTTACACCCCTCGCCGTCCAAAAATCCTCTCCACACTCCCCTCCCCCCATTATTACCTTGTTCACAGTCTCCCTGTATGCCTCCCTTATCCTACCTCTGATCCCCTCACTCACCCCTCTCTCCCTTAGGACCTCCCACAGATTCCTCCTGTTGACTGAATCAAAAGCAGCCTTCAGGTCCACGAAAAACGCTAGCAGTTTCCCCCCTCCTTTCGCCACCTCCCTGTTCACCAGATAATTTAGGACATAGATCTGGTCCATTGTCCACTGCCTGTCCTGTACGCAGCCTGCTTCTCCGGCAACATGCCCTTCTCGTCCATCACCCTCCCCAGCCTCTTTTCCAGGATCTTCATGTACACCTTGTACACCGCGTCCATTATCGTCTCCCCTCTGTAGTCTTTAACCTCCTTTCCTTCTCCCTTTTTGATGGGCACTATCAGCCCTTTCTTCCAGACCTCCGGCCACCTCCCTCCCCTTCACACCCTGTCACATATCTTCCATACCTAAGTACCTTCTATCCCATCCTCCCCCTTCACCTTCTTCAGTTTTATCCTTTCCAGCTCCTCCTCCACTTCCTCCCTTCTTATTCCTCCGTCATCCTTCTCTTCCCCCTCCGTTCCGTCCCTCACCCTCTCCCCCGTGCCCCCTAGCAGCCCCATAAAGTACTCCCTCCACTCCTCCTTCCCTATATCCTCGTTGGTCCTCTTCCTTCCCTTCCTCTCCCTTCTCAATAACTCCCATACCCCTTTTTCCGTTCTAATCCTTCCAACCCTCTCCATAAATTCTTCCCTCCTTTTCTCTCTTTTATGCACACACAGCCTTTTGTATTGTCCCCTTTCTTCTCTGTAAGTCTCCCTCTCCCCTACCCCTTTCCTCCAGTCCCTTAGCGCCTTCCTTACCCTCCGCTTCTTTTCCCTACAGTCATTGTCCCACCACCCCTTCTTCCCCCTCACCCCTCTTCCTTCCCCAGCTTCTCCCTTACCTCTCTTACCTTCCCTTCGAACTCTCTAATCATTTCGTCCAACCCCTCCTCTTTTAAATTCCACCCCTCTGTCTCCATTCTGAAAGCTTCCTTCCCTTCTTTCGACCAATCCCATTTCTTCACCTTCATTCCACTTTTCTTCTTATATTCCTCTCCCTCGTCCCTTCCTCTTCCCTTGATCTCCACCGTCACCGAGTGATGGTCCGAGTCCACCTCGTCCCCTACCCACATGGCCGCTACCTCCTCTCTAACCTCCTCGCCCCTAATCACGTAGTCTATCACTGAGTATCCCCTGGGGCCCGTATATGTCCACCCCCCTCCTCATTTTCCTTTAATCCCCCATTAAAAATCTCCCACCCAAGCTCCCCTATTTCCTCCAACAACCTTCTCCCCTCCCTGTTCACTATTTTATCCTTCGACCTCCTTTCCTCCTCCTCTGCCATTCCCCCTCCTCTCTCTCCTGTCCTGGCATTCATATCCCCTCCGATCAAGACCATATCCTCTCCCCCGATCCTCCCACCCACCATCTCCCCCCATCTCTTGATCAACCGCCACTTCTGCAAGTCACCATTTATGTAAACTCTCACCACCCCCCACACCCTTTCCCCTATTCTCACCCTCCTAGTCATGATCCCTTCCAGCTCCTCCCCCTCCACCCTTTCGCCCCTTTCCTCTTTTAGAATTTCCATCCCCTTCCTTACACCCATCAGCATCCCCCCACTAGCCCTTCCTTTCTTCCTACTTCTACTGGCCCCCTGCCATTCTCACGTAAAATCCCTAGGCAACCATCCCTCAATCTTTCCTAACTCTTTTTCTCAGCCCACGTCGCCGACAGACAAGCTATGTCCCATTTCGCTAGTCCCTTCCAGAAATCCTCATCTTTTCCCATCAACCCTGCTACATTCCAAAACCCTATTCTTGTATTCTTCCTCCTTCCCTCGTCCCGTCGGCTTATTCCTTCACCTTCTCCCACCTCATCCCGAACCCCGAAAACCCTGAACCTCTCGCCCCCCCTCTCTTTTCCTCTGTTCCCCCTCCTTTCCATCGCTCACCTCGCCCTTGAAAACCCCCTCCCACTCATCCCATTTTCTACATTTCCCATCCACTGCAGTCTCATATACCCTACATGCACCTTCTTCCCTTCCTTCCTTTCCTTCTCCGCCTCCCTGTTCACCATCCATTCCGCCCTTCTTTCCATTTCCGTAAGGTCATCCCCTAGCCACACTTGCCATCTCCCCAGCTTCCGCTTCTCCTGCATTACTTTCCTTTTCTCCTCCCCTTCTCCCAGCCTCGCCCATATCAAATCCCTTCCCTCTTTATTTTTCCTACCTAAACTCCTCACCACCTCCACTTTCCTCTCTGCTCCTATTTCCCCTAGCAACTTTTCTACCTCTTCCCTTATCCCCTCCCGCCCTTCCTTCTCCACTTTCTGGCCCCTTATCACTATATTGCACCTTCTCCTCTCCCTTTCGTTTCTTTCCAACTCCCTCTCCATCCCAGCTAACCTATCCTTCCACCCTTCTTCCTCTTTCTTATCCTCCCTCTCTCCCAATCCCACAACCCTCTTTTCTAACTCCTCCCAACCCTTGCTAATCACCTCCATTCTGTCCACCCTCTTTACTACTTCCTCCAGACCCTCCTCTAGTTCCTTTCTTTCCTGCTCTCTTTTCCTCTCCATTTCCTCCAGCAATCCTTTTCATCTCCTCCCTTTCCTTTCTCGCCACTCTCAGCTCCTCCCTGGTTCCTCTTACCTCCTCCCTCATTCCCCTTATCTCCTCCCTTAGTTCTAATAGCATCCCTATTATCCCCCCTTCTTCCCTTTTCTCCTCCTTCCCTGGTGGACTCACCGCTAACGCTAACGCGCTTTTCTTAAAAACCTCCCTTACATCTTTTCCACCTTCTCTTTCCTTCCTCTTCCTTCCCCAAAGGTCTTCCATACTTCCCGACGAACTGCTCGCTCTCTCTCTCTCCAACCTCTCCGCGTTCGTCGGCCTGCCCCTCTTTCCTGCCTTTCCCTTCCCCTCGTCACCCATATCCTCTACCCGATCGGTGTCTCCCTCTGCCTGTACCTACTACCTCTCACACACCACAGATGTCGCCTCGATTCCTTTGGTGGGCCTCCTTATGTTTCTTCCCTCCCTCTCCCGGCCCCGTCCTCTTTCTAACCTCACTTTCACTCTGCGTTGAAAATTACCCTCCTTATCCAAACCCCTCCTCGCCACTTATCGCCCTTTTCCCGGAAAAACCGTTCCTCTCTCCCACAGCTAACTTTCCTCCCTGCCACTACTCTCCCACTCCTACAAACGCCCTAAAGGTCACTCACTCTCTCACTCTACCGTTACTCACACTTGCCGCCGGAAACGGAAGTCCCGAGTATACTGTAAAGTAATCAAATAATAATATAAAATATAATAAAATACTATTTTAAATTGTAGTGTAAGAAACATATTTCCTCCACATTCTCTGGCAGTAGTCTGGAAAAAAGCCTTTCGCTTGTGGTTTGGGTTGCTGGAGTGGCAAGAAAATCTCTTGCTACCTCTGTTAACAAAGGAAATCGTGCATTGTTGCATTTCCACCAATTCACAATATCGACATTTTGTGATTGCACTTCTTCACAAAGGTACATCCGTACTTCGCGACTGACATTGGTTTCAGCAGTATCTGTATTGCCTGAGGTTTCTAATTTTGTTGTAAAATACTGTTGCAATTTTGATTGTGGAATATCTAGAAGAAAATAATAGTATGTAGTAATACACATATGGGAATCACTATCTTTCAATTTTGATATCTTACTATTATTATTCTTACTTGATGTAGATGCAGGTGGAATATTTTCAGTATTAAAAGAGTTTATCCTCTTTTTTAATATCTCAGTTACTTTTTGTTGTTCGTTTTCTGATAGTAAGCGGTCTTTAAACCGTGGACCTAATACCATTGCCAAAAGTAATATTTCGTTTTTTTTTCATTAATGGTTCAAAACGTTCCTAAAAATAAAAACACTTATTATTTTATCCCACATTATTAGATTAAAATTAAAATAAATAATAAAAGTTACCTTTAATGCCTGACAAAGATTAATAGAAATGTCTCTGGCTATTCCATTCTGTTCTTCCGCAAGTACATTTACCAGTCCCATTGTATAATGGAATATATCGGGATAATGTCGGGTACGTCTCCCCGCTCATTATGTTGGTAGCTTCGTTTACCGGTTCAAGCACGTTGAGTAGTTCGTGTAATAAATGCCATTCATCGTCGCTTAAATTTTTTGGCATACTGTCGTCATACAGAATTAGATTTAATGATGTACGTAATGTAATTAATCTTTGGAGCATAGCGTATGTAGAATTCCATCGGATGTCAATTTCTTGTATAAGTTGTAGAGTCGGTGTATTTGGGTTCACTGTTAATTGTGCTTGTGTAAATCTTTCTCGGGCTGTCGAAGAACGGGAAAAAAGCTACTATTGCCCGGCACTTTTTACGTAACAATTCATACCGCGGAAGTTTTTGCAACGTACTCTTCACTACCAGTTGCAAGCTGTGTGCAAATCATGGAATATGCGTCCAATTTCCGTTAGTATTAATGGCTTTTACTAAATTTCGTCCATTATCAGTTATAAAAAAAAAACTGTTTTGCTCGCATGTAAATCCCAGACGGTTAACAGATTCATTAAATTTTGTTGAATATATGAACTTGTATGGGCTGCTTGTAAATATTGTAAATTTAGCATATATCGCCGAATTTCGAAATTTTTTGATGTACAATGTAACGTCAACGATAAATAACTCTGTACAGCGCGTGACATCCAACCGTCAGTGGTAAATGCTATTGCACTATTGTCTATAAATAACATAAAATCGATAGTATTAATTCGAGAAACGTAAATACAAAATATATTCAAAATAGAAATATCTCACCGTTTAAAATATTTGCATGTATTTGATTCTTGATCTCCCTCTTTGCATCTTCATACATTTGCGGTATTATCGTTCTTAAGAAAGTTGTGCGGGATGGTATTTGAAACCGAGGTTCCGCAATATTCATTAAATCTCGAAATCCTCTATCACAAACCATAAAGAATGGTTGGAGATCTAAGGCAATCATGCGTGCAATTGCACGCGTTAATTCTATTGCTCTTGTAGAGTTTGCGGGTAAAGGTTCAATAGTAGATCCACTTCTATCTAATGACTGGCTGTTATTTGCAGGGATAATTATTGTTGGATGTTGCGATTTTAAGTGTCGTGAGAGTCCACTAGTATTACCGAATTTCGTTTTAAATTTCCGACTGCAAATATTGCATTTTGCTGTTGCTTGATCTATTTTTTCGAAGTGTGACCACACAGAACATTGATTTCTACTTCTCCTCTGAATCACTTCCTGATTCTGACTTTCTGTCACATTAATATTCACGTTATTATCAGTCATTATTATAATATATCAGTATGAGTAAATCACTAATCACTGGATTCAATTAATCAATAAAATTAATTTAAATTAAATTAAGTTACGAATTTCTCGGAATTCCTCAACTTCCAAAGGGACGCGAGGAATCGATCGGCCCAGGCTGATCAAGGCTGATCAAGGCTGAGCCCCAACCGAGCGCGTCTCCGGGTGGCGGATAGGAGAACGACCGGGGCTGGAAGCGGTCCTCCGAACGCTGGGGACTGGCTCACCTTCGGGTGACTCGGTTTAAGAAGGATCCGTGGACGGCACCGGCCAGTGGGTGCTATAGGGGTTCCCCAGGGCTTAAAAACCCTGGCTGGATGAACTGAAGGCCCCGCCGTGCACCAGCTCCCCAAGCTAAGGTGTAAGCTACCGTGCCGAGGGCTGGATGGCACCGGGGTAATGGTGTCGCGAACGATGCCCTTGGGGAACCAGGCGCCACCCCATTGTATCTAGCCTTACCCCCGCAATGCAGGCTCTGCGGGGGTGGACCTCTTTTCCTGCACACTCGTGGGACCAAAGTGGAACAAAAAAACACAAAACAAAACACAAATACAAACAACCACAACAACGATGCGGAGGAGGGACCCTCTAACGGGGGACCTCCTGCCACAAACTTGGTAGAAACTTGAGGGACCAACCGAGGTCGACACCGCGCTTGAGGTGGCGGCAGAGGTAGGGCACTCGCTGGAGGAACCAAAGAAGCCGGACGCAGAAGAGGGCACCAGCAGCAATGCTGGGCCCTCAGCTGAGTCAAAGGTAATAGGGAAGAAGGCAAACCGCAGCGGGGCAGCCAAAGGAAGGGCCCGGAAAGCCAAATTGGCAACTGGGACCTCTGCGGCAGTGAAGGAGGGCGCAGTGGGCCCAGTCATCGGGCTTGCCGTGCCTCCCGCGCAAGCCGTTGTGAAGGAGGAGCGCGTCCCAGCGACCGGGTCCAAAAGAACCCGGCCACTGGACAGCACCCCCCCCCCCCCGGAGCAACAAACAAAGAGGACAAAGGTCTTCCCTGCCGTATCAGGGTATAAGAAGGCCCTCGTGGGCGGCCGGAAGGTGGCAATCGCTCCTACCGGCTACCCCGAGGTAATCCGGAAGCCCGGACAGGGGGACCTTGTCCTCAGTGACCTCGAGGCGCGGTTGGTTTCCATCCCGGAAGAGATGGTGGTACCGTGCTTCAAGGAGCACAGGCTGGAGCAGGGGATCCTGTGGATAACCTGCTCCAACGATAGGGCGAAGGAGTGGCTCAGGGACGCCGTGAAGCCGCTGAGGCCCTGGGAGGGCGCCTCTCTTCTATTTTTGGAGAGAGAGTGCCTACCAAGGTTTCACAAGATGGTCACGGTGATCCCCGGGCCCCCGGCTGCCACGGCAAGCATACTAAGCCTCCTCAGGAGGCAAAACCCGGGGCTCCGCTCCCACCTATGGAGGGTGTGGGACCGGAAGGAGGTAGGGAAGTCAGTCCAGCTCGTGCTCAGCGTCGACAGTGAGTCGCGCCGGGCACTAAGCGACAAGAGCTTTGTTGCGCACGTAGGGCTGGGAAGGGCTCTCTTCAGAGAGCCACAGACCCAGCCGGCGGCGCGCAGCGAGGCTCCGATACCGGCCTCCACCATAGTGGCGACAGCAAAAGAGACCCCCCCTGCAGGGACCGATGGCGCGGGCGACGGTGAAAGGACCCATTGCGTGACTGTCACGCAAGAGGGGACCGCCGCCAAGACGGCACCGGGGGTTTCAACCCCCGGACCTGCGAAGACGGCTCCCCCGTCCGGTTCCTCCGCTGATCGGGGGGCCATGCGGGGATCCAGGGCGAGACCGCGGAAGGCCCTCGCGATCGGGCAGTGTGACGCCAGGAGCGGGACCCAAAAGACCCTGGCTCGTGGCGTCTTGATAGGGCAGAAGGCTGGAGGGGCGAAAGCCCCCCCCCCCCAGGTAAACACAGGGGGAGGTAAATGGCTCGCTTAGCGGGACTGACACCTTCCCCTGTGGACCTAGCGAGGCCGAGAAACACTGCAGTCCCTATGGCTGCAGGATGCATCAGCGGCTCGCAGATCAACTTGCAGCACTGTAAGGCGGCATCGTATATGCTCCGGTGGCGCATGACCGTGCGGCACACAGACCTAGCCCTAATTCAAAAACCTTGGACCATTCAAGGGCGAGAAGGAGGGCTGGGCTCAAAACAAAGCTCCATCATCTATGGAGACACTAGTTGTGGACCCAGAGCCTGTATCCTCGTGAGGAAAGGGTTCAGGGCACAGAAATTAAATAGGTTCTGCACAAAGGACCTAGCAGCAGCAATGCTTGAGGCTAAGTTGGGGGGTAGCGGAGCGAACATTGTGATTTGCTCAGCTTACCTACCCTACGACTCCGAGGAACCTCCGCCGACGAGGGAACTAGGAGAGCTGATAGATTTCTGCAAGCAAAAAGGGCTGCACCTGCTGATAGGGTGCGATGCGCACCACATCATCTGGGGCAGCACCAACACAAACCGCAGAGGAACAGCTTTGCTGGAATACCTCGCGACCACGGACTTGGAGATCCTGAATAAAGGATCGAGTCCAACTTTTGTAACCTCCATAAGGCAGGAGGTCATAGATATCACGCAGCGCTCCAGAAAGGTGGCCACAGCTGCGATGGCTTGGCGTGTGGAAGAAGAGGCAACTCTTTCTGACCACAGGCTTATTACGTTCAAGCTGACGGCGGAGACGAACCTTCGGCCCACAGAGGTCTACAGGAACCCCAGGACCACCGACTGGCCCCTTTATCGAGAGGGGCTGGAGGAGGAACTTAAGGGGGACTTTGTAAGACCCAGGACCAAGGGTAGAATCGAGGAGGAGGTCGGTAGAATCCAAACTGCCATCCTTCGGTCCTATGAAAAATCCTGCCCAGCAAAACAACGGAAGAATAGCAAACGGGTGCCCTGGTGGAGTAAAGAGCTCGACAGGCTCAGATCAAGGACTCGTAAGCTGTTCAATAAAGCCTTGAAGGTTAATACGGTGGATGCCTGGGACCTATACAAGGAGTCCCAGAGATCCTACAAAAAATGCATTAAGGCTTCAAAGAGGGAGACCTGGAGGGAATTCTGTCGCACAATGGAGGCCCTACCTGTGGTAGCTAGGCTTCGTAAGGTTTTCGCTTCCGGGCCACCCCAAAGTGTAGAAGGGCTCAGACTCCCTGACGGGAGGGTTCTTGAGACCCACCTGCAAATACTAGGTCACCTGATGGAGGTTCACTTTCCGGGCTCCAGGCCAGTACCACAGGGGCAGTCCTCACACGTGCAGGTACTGGAACCTGATGGCAACGGGCAAAGGGACTGGACTTTAGTGTCCAAGGTGGTCACACTAGACAGGGTCAGATGGGCTATTCTCTCTTTCAAAAGATACAAAAGCCCGGGCGTGGACGGTATCTTCCCAGCCCTCCTACAGGAGGCTGGAGAGGACCTGTTAAGGCGCCTGGTGCATATCTTTAGGTGCTGTCTGGTTCTGGGTTATACACCCAATATCTGGAGGGAGGCCAAAGTCGTGTTCCTGCCCAAACCAGGCAAGAGCAGCTATGACTCGGCCAAATCCTTTCGACCAGTCAGCCTGACATCGTTTCTTTTAAAAACGCGTGAAAGACTGGTGGACAGGTACATAAGGGAGCACGCACTGGTAGCAAATCCAGTGCAGGCCTCACAGCATGCGTATCAGGCGGGTAAATCTGTTGAGACGGCGCTCCATCACCTAGTGGGGATGATTGAAGGGGCCCTGTCCCAGGATGAATCCGTCCGGAGCGTCTTCATCGACATAGAGGGAGCATTTGATAATACTCCCTTTGAAGTCATGTGCGAAGCTGCAAGCAGCTTTGGCATAGAAAGCCCTTTGGTCGCATGAGTCCGCAACGTGTTGCGGACCAGGGCCCTAACATCCAGCATTAGTGGGACCACGCTCAGTGCTCATGCCGCCATGGGGTGTCCACAGGGGGGTGTTTTATCCCCGCTTCTGTGGACGCTCGTGATGGACGGGTTGCTCCGGGGGCTCAAGGATGAGGGTTTCATGGTGCAGGGGTATGCGGATGACATAGTCATCTCAGTTAAAAGCAGACACCCGCACTACATCGCGAGGAGAATGCAGATTGCACTCAAACTCGTGCAGGAATGGTGCCTCTCCAAAAAACTGAGGGTAAACCCCAGTAAAACGGAGATAGTACTATTTACCAGGAAGCGATGCTTTAAATTCAAGGCACCGTCCATCTTTGGGGTAGAGCTCAGCACTTCCTCAGAAGTGAAATACCTAAGGGTTACCCTGGATACGAAGCTCATCTGGAAACAGCACATCATGAAGCAGGCTCAGAAGGCTACAGCTACCTACTGGGCATGCAGAAGGATGTTTGGCGCAACGTGGGGTCTCAAACCAAGAGTAGTCAGATGGATATATACAGCCATTCTGACACCCCAGATAACGTATGCCCTTGTCGTGTGGTGCACCTCAATGAAGAGGGACAGCAACCGGAGGATACTAGATAAAGTACACCGCCTGGCATTGCCAGGGATAACTGGTGCCCTGCGCACCACACCAACCCTGGCGATGGGAACGCTCCTGAACCTGGCACCACTTCACACGATGGTGGAGGCTGGGGCAAAGAGAGCGGCCCTAAGACTGTACTTTGCAGATTTGTGGAAGGAGGTAAAGCCGGGCCACACCAAGATCCTACAGGTGCACGCGGACCTTCTAAGGGCTTTGTCACATGGTGGAGACCGGTGTGACCGTTCCTACCACTTTACGCGAAGCTTCAGGGTGCTTCTGCCATGCATGGCTGACAAACCCTAAAGAAATTTTAGCACCGGGAGGGCTGATCTGGTACACAGACGGCTCTAGGACCAGCACCGGTACCGGAGCCGGGATATGGGGTGAAAGGCCCAGGGTAGGGCTGTCCTTCTCCCTGGGCGCCCACGTATCAAAGTGTTTGCCATCTGGGCTTGTGCTAAGTATAACTTGGACAAAGGGTACAGTGGCAAATATGCAGCGATAGCAGAACCGCGCTTGGATCCCTTCAAAATACGGTGGTTGAATCCAGGCTGGTAAGGGACTGCATCGACACACTTACGAGGTTAGCAGGGTACAACAACCTTTTTTTTTTTTTTTTTTTTTTTTTTTTTTTTTTTTTTTTTTACGTGGAGGAACTACACGGGAACTCTTAGAGAACACAACCGCGACTCCCCCTCGCCATGGCCGGTCATCTATCCTTTGATGACCGGCCGCGTCCCGAGGAGGGGGAGTTTAATCCTCCCCCTCCTATAACCTCTGGTTCCGCAGTGCAGGGAGGCCGCGCCCCGCACCGCTCCATCCCGGCGGCCGCTTATCTACTACCCAGGGCCCCTGCCCTGGGTAATACGGCCGCCCGGGGGGACGGCGTAAAACATGCCGTCCCCCCGCTCCCGTCGACTCAACTTCACGATCTGCTGACGGCGGGGGAACAAGGGGACCCCAAAAGAGATCCAACCCCCGCCGTCAGCTACCCTCCTTATCCCGGGGGCCCTATGGCGCGGCCTCCGGCCGGCCGCACCCGTCGCCGCCCCCGGGTTCTTCGAGCGGGATCGGATCGTTCCCGATCCCGCTCGGCGGCCTCCTTCTGCTTTATTACTTCCTCGCAGAAGGAGGCCACCTGCTTCCAGTTCCTCTCGCTCTCCAGCATTGCCCCAACTACTGCTGGGAGCGAGAGGTCTCCTCCTATTTCACAACGGAGGACTCGACGCAGCGCTGAAAAGACGGGGCATTCCTCCAGCGTATGCTGCGCCGAGTCTTCCTCCTCCCCACAGTGGTGGCAGACCGCCGTCTCCTCCCGTCCTATCCGACACAGGTAGACACCGAAACAGCCGTGTCCGGTGAATACCTGTGTCAGACGGTAGGTGAGCCTACCGTGCCGCCACCTTTGCAGGTGTGGCAGGAGGGCCCCGGGGACGCGTTCGCTGGCGTGGGAGGATAACTCCCTGCGCCAAACCTCCCACATGCGCCCCCGGGCCTGGAGTTCCAGCTCCTGGACCGCCTCAGGCTCCAGCGGGGCCCCCCGAGCGCTGCGGCAAATGCTGTTGCGCCTATAAATATAGGCGCGCACCGCCGCGAGCAGCTCGAAGGGTAGTTCCCCAGCCAGAGCCAGCGCCGCCATAGTGGACGTGGTACGGTACCCGCGGACGAGGCGGATAGCCATCGTCCGCTGCAGCCGACGCAACAGTTGCTTGTTGCGCCGGCTTGCCATCCCGGCCGGTGCCCATATAGGGGCACCATACAAGGCCATGGACCGTACCACGCCTAAGTATAGGCGGCGCACCCAATCCCCAGGTCCCCCGAGATTCGGCAGCAGACGACCCATAGAGGCCGCTGCCTTTTCAACTCGAGGGACGAGGCGGTCGAAATGAGCCTCGAAACTCCAGTGGCTGTCGAGGATGAGTCCCAGATATTTCATCCGGGAACCCACCTCGACACTGGCTCCACCTACCAGGATCCACGACCGCGCCGGAGGCTTGGACCGAGGCCGGCCATGAAACCATATGGCCTCGGTCTTCTCCGGGGCTATTCTCAGCCCCAGGTCGTGGATCCTCCGGACGACGGCTGCCACCGCAACCTCCGCTCGTCGGATGGTCCTCCCGAACGTGCTCCCGACGGTTACCACCAGCGTGTCGTCCGCGTAGCAGACTAAGGTGGCGCCGTCGGGAAGCGAGGCCTGCAGGACCGTGTTATATCCGAGGTCCCACAGAAGCGGGCCCAAAACGGACCCCTGTGGGACCCCACGGTCCACTTCCCTCCGCATCATCCCGTCCCGGCCCGGGAATTCTATCCCCCTGTCCCGCAGGTAGTCCCCGACCACCGCCTGAAGGTAGGGAGGCACTTGGTGACGTACCAGTGCCTCCCTTATGGCGGGCCAGGGCAGGGTGTTGAAGGCGTTGACGATGTCAAGCGACACCGCCAAACACACCCCGCCCCTGCTGACAGCATTGTCCGAGAGGGACTTGACGCGATCGACCGCGTCTACGGTCGATCGTCCCTCTCGGAAGCCAAACTGGCTGTCAGCCAGATCGGGGCCAACGCGGGACAGATGGCTGGTGAGGCGGGCGGCAATGATGCGTTCAAACATCTTGCCCGCCTCATCCAGCAGACAAATGGGCCGGTACGCGGAGGGAGAATCCGCAGGCCTCCCCTCCTTTCTCAGGAGGACCATCCTACTCCTCTTCCATATGTCGGGGAACATCCCCGACATAAAACACTCCCCATACAGGGAATGTAGCCTCCCCCCCAGGACGCGCAAAGCGAGCGCCCAGGCTCGGCCGGGTATCCCATCGGGCCCCGGGGCGGTGTTCTTGCCCCGGAGCCAGCGGATGACGCCGACCATCTCCTCCTCGGTGAGCCCCACGTCGGAGGACGTGTAACGTGCCTCCGTCTCGGGTCGGGGTCGGGACAATTCCCCACCAGGGGGGAATAACGTGTCCACGACCCTCCCGAGAAACTGGGGGTCGAGGCTCTCTGAAATGGGAGGCGCCCAGGGACGTAAACGTCCCATCACCAACTTATAAGGGCGCCCCCACGGATCTTTGTTCAGAGAGCCGAGGAGATCCTTCCATGCCTGGGCTTTCGCTCGCTTGATGGCCAGCTGCAGGGCGACTACCTTCACCCTGTAGTCCCCGTACAGCTGGGCAGCCCGATGTTCATCTCGTCGTCGTCGTCGACGGGCGCGGGTGTACTGGCGTCGCGCGCGGACGCACCGCGTGCGTAGCTCCGCGATTTCGCTCGACCACCAGTACACCGCCTTCCTCGGATGGACCCTGGCCCGGGGCATAGCGACGTCACATATGGACGTCATAGCACCCCGGAACCATCGGGCTTCCACCCGCCCGTCGACAGGCCCGGCCGGATGTTCGGGCCAGGCCACGACTTGGGCTGCCGCCATCAGCGCGTCCCGGTCCAGGCGCCGTAGCGCCCATCGCGGTGGTGGCTGCTGTCCTCCCGGGCGACGTCGGGGCGTCGCTTGGGGGGCAGCGGAGAGGTCGATCACGATGTATCGGTGATCCGATAACGATTCGACCTCTTCCGCCACCCTCCACCCCGAAACACGGCGCGCGGCGGGGGGCGTTGCCCATGATAGATCAACGATGGACCCCCCGTTGTGCCGCACGCACGTGTGGACGGAGCCCGTGTTTAACAAACGGAGCTCCAGTCCCGTCGCCCAGTCGAGCACCTCCATGCCCCTCGAGTCTGTCCTGGGAGACGACCAGGCCGTGGCCTTTGCGTTAAAGTCTCCCAGGACGAGTACCGGACGGGGATGGCAGCGGGAGACGCATCTCCCCAACCCGTCCAGGTACTCTTCAAACTGCTCGAGGGGCCAACTCGGAGGTGCGTATACCGCCACCACCGCGAAGCCCTCCCACTCTACCGCCAGGTAACCCCGCCCACGCTCCAGCAGCGTGCACGGCGGGGCACCTGGCCTCCCTCCCCAGAGGGTGGCGACGGAGCCCGCGGAGTCCCCCATCCAGCTTGGATGGTTGGGGACTCTATATGGCTCCGCCACCACGGCCAACCCGGCCCCCTGCTCGGCCATGGTCTGCATCAGCAGATCCTGCGCTCTGGCCGAGCAGTTCAGGTTGACCTGGAGTACGGGGCCAGCGGGCCCCATCACTCCACCTCTGGGACAACCTCCATTGCGACCGCCGGAGCGGCGGCCGCTGGGGCCTTATCGGGCCCACCTCCTGCTGTTTCAGTGGGGGCTGACGCGCCCTTCACTGACGTTGGGGCGGGGGCCGCTGCCTTGGCCCCCGCCCTCTTCTTCTTCCCGGTATTCTTTTTGCCGGCCGCCTTGGCGGCGCCGGCGGGGCACGCCCGACCCCCGAGGCGGTGCGCCGAGGGCCTCCCCCGGTCCGCACAGACCGGACATTTGGGGGAGGCCTTGCAGGCGCTCGCCGCGTGGCCCGGGTCGCCGCAGACGTAGCAGCGACCCGTGCGGTCCGCCTCATTTGTGCACCGCTGTCTGGTGTGTCCCAACTCGAGACAGCGGTAACACTGTAGGGGTCGGGCCTGGAGGGCCTCGACCGTCGCCCGGGTCCACCCGACGGTGACCTTGCCGGCCACTGCCAGTTTTCTGGCGGCAGCAGCTGGGCACCGGACCCAAAGGGTGCCAAGACCGGAGGCAGAGGACCGGATTTCTCCGGTCTGTACGTCCTCCTTTCGGCACCCTCCAGTCGCGGCGACGGTCTCCGCAACTTCCTCCGGGGTGATGCCATCAACCAGGCCACGGATTCTCAACTCCGCCGTTTTCGTTGGCCTGGCCACCTTCACCCCGGTTCCCTCCAGGGCCTCCGCCATCTTTGCCGCCAAGGCATCGGCCTTGGCTGCCCCCTCCGGGCCGGCGACCTCTAGCACGAGACCGCCGGTTGCCGCCCTCCTCGGCTTCAGGGAGGCGATGCCAACGTCCGCCAGGTTTATTTTCGACCTGGCGGTCGCCATCGCCTCCGCGTAGGACACCTTCCCCCCCTGCGGGACCGTCAAGGTGACGGCCGCTGTCCGGGGGGGACGAGCCGGGAGGGCCTTCTTCTTCGGGAGTCCTGCTGCTCCCTTCCCGTCCTTCTCCTCTATGGCCCCTGCCTTGGCCGGGGCCTTTTTACCCGCCTGGTCCGGGCGGGCGGGGGCTGTGGCGGCGGCAGTTGTTGCAGTCGCGGCCCTTCGTCGCTCCTTTCGACCCACCACCTTTGCCCACTCTTCCGTTGGTGGGGGTCGAGGGACCGCCGCCTTTACCGGCTGGGGTGCCGTCTTGGCCTCCCCTGCTGCCGGGCTCGGCGCCTTACTAGGGCCCGCACGCACAGCGGGCCAGCCGTCCTCCTTCTTCTTTTTCTTCTTCGCCGGCGGCTCCGCCGGCGCAGGGAGTGCGGCTATGGGCGCCGCGCGCTCTGGGCCCGCCAGCGGCCCCAACTCTCTCCTGAACGACGCCAGCTTGGCGTCGATCAGAGAGCTGATCTGCGTGAGCAGATCTGTGGCCGCTGGTACGGGCCGCGAGGGCTCCATCGTTGGAGCAGCCGGTGCCGCCGCCTTCGCCGTCGCGGCTTGACGCGGAGGCGTCGACGGAATCGGCAGCTTTTTCGGCGTTGGTGGCCTGGGTGGCGGCGGCATCAGAGCGCGCCCGCCCTCAACTTCCTGGCGGAGGCGGGCCACTTCGGCCCGCAGCTCCACCAGTTGCCCGCGGAGGAGGAGATTCTCCTCCTCCAGTCTCTTTGTGGCGGCGCTGGCTGACCTGGTGGCCAGCTCAGACACCGCCGCGCGAGTGTTGAGGGCAGCCACCCTCAGGGCCCGGGCAAGATTGCCTTTCAGGCCCTTGGAAACCCCAGCCACCTTCTCAATGTTCGCCTGCGCCTCCAGGACAGCGGCTGCTACGTCCGCTGTCGGGCGCTGGCGAAGCTCCCGCGCCACTGCCACCTCGTCGGGGAGTGGAATGCTCCCCTTGCTCGGTGGCCGTGGGGGGGCCGTAGGGTCGAGGGGATCCTCCGCCTCCCTCCTCTCCGCCTCCAACTGGCGCGCCTCCGCGACTTCCAGCACCGCTTCTGCGCGGCGCTCAGTCTCTCCGGTCGTTATTGGCCGCCCTCTCTTCGAGGAGGCGATTGACGACGACGCCCTGCTCGTCGTCGATCGCACGGACTCGAACGAGGCGTCCGAGTCCGCATCGCTGTCCTCCTCTTCGTCGGTGGGAGGTGCGCAGCGCTTGCCGCTGCGCATTGTGCGGCCCTCCCCCGATGTTCCCTCCTTCGCCTCTCCAGGTTCGGTGGCAAGACGGGAGAGGGAGGAAGCCCGTACCCTCTCCGCGCCATCTGCTCGCCGAACCGGGGACCGGTCCCGGTCTCCGCTCGCATCGCGCGACCGAGGCCGTGTCCTCGGAACGGCGATGCGCTCCAAACGGACGGTGGGGTTCCCAACCGTCGCGTCTTCGCTTGTAGCATTTAATGCTACGCAGGCCAAGTGGTCCACCTGCGTAGCACTGCAGTCGTTGGATAACGACGTCCGGGGGCCTGCTTTCGCACCCACAGCGGACGCCGGTACTGGGGTTCCGAGCCCCTGCACCGTAGTCGAAACACCTGATGAAACTGAGTCCATGGCTGGTTTATTGTTCAGGGTTCCTTCCCTTAGTCCATTTGGTCCGCGACTGCTTATTCGTCACCCCGTAGGATGCTTATTTCGCAGCTAACCAACATATCTGTTGGCCGTTCCCCTATCCGCCACCTGGGGACGCGCCGGGTTGCGGTGGACATCCGCGCCCGGAGGGGGGGGGGGGTACAACAACCATGTCAACCTGATATGGGTTCCTGGTCATGCCGGTATATCGGGTAACGAGGGGGCAAACACACTGGCACGGGAAGGTGCCTCAAGGCACAACCCGGGCTGGGTTTGTCCCGTCGGCATCTCAATGGGCACGGTGAAGGGGATGACAGAGCAATGGGTGAGAACCAGCTCTGCCAGACCTGGAACCGGGCTCAGGGCATGAAGCACTCGAAGGCCCTGGTGAAGGAGCCTTCAAGGCCTCTAGGCGAATATATAAGTCGCCTAGACAGGAACACACTACGCCTGCTCGTAGGGATCGTTACAGGTCACTGGTACACAAGGAGGCACTTGATGCATCTGGGTATCGTATGCGAACTTGGGTGTTCAAGATGTGGCGAGGAGGATGAAACTCCTCTCCATCTGATTTTGCGATGCAGAGGTCTGAAGGCGCAGAAGCTTTCGATCCTTGGTGCCTCTAACCTCAACTCCGTGTGTTTGGAGGGCGTCGGTGTGGGCAGGCTCCTAAGTTTTGCAAGGGTAGCTGGTCTACACAGATCCCTCACAGTTTAGAGCTTGCCCATATGGGCTAGGGTACAATGGTCCTATAGGACTGAGTGCCCGGTAAGCGCTCAGAAATAATAAGTTACTAATTTACAAAAAAGAAAAAAAAAAGGAAAATTAAATTAAATTACTTAATTAATTGAATTAAACGAAATTAAATTAAATCACTAACTGAAATTAAAGAAAAACTGTCACAAAAAAATTCTATTCTGATGCTGCTCGAACTGTGCTCAACGAAAGACTGAATGCATCGCTTTGGTTCGACTGCATAGATGGATGAGAAAATATAAACATTTACGATTGGAAGAGTGTAGGAGTGTTTTTGTAAGAAAACTTTTCCCGAGGAGATATTCTCAATTCTCCCCCATCGGTGGACGCGACGTCCTAGTCATTAGGACTTGAGGCGCTCAAGTGCTCAAGCGAACTGTAGAAATATTCATCAGTATATTTAAATTAATCTTATTGAACTCAATTGAATCCAGTGATTAGTGATTTACTGATATAACAATGATAGAATAATGACATGAATATTAATGTGACAGAAAGTCAGAATCAGGAAGTGATTCAGCGGATAAGTAGGAATCAAAGTTCTGTGTGGTCACACTTTGGAAAAATAAATCGAGGAACAGCAAAATGCAATATTTGCAATCGGAAATTTAAAACAAAATACGGCAATACTAGTGGACTCCCACGACACTTAAAATCGCAACATCCAACAATAATTATCCCTGCAAATAATAGCCAATCATTAGAAAGAATTGGATCTACTATTGAATATTGAACCTTTACCCGCAAACTCTCCAAGAGCAACAGAATTATTAACGCGTACAATTGCACGCATGATTGCCTTAGATCTCAGCAACCATTCTCTATGGTGGAAGACAGTGGATTCAGAGATGTAATGCATATAGCTGAACCGCGATATGAAGTACCAAGTCGCATACCGTTTACGCGAACCATAATCCCAGACATGTACGAGAAATTAAAAACAGATATTAAAAATCAAATACAGGAAGATATTAAAAACGGTGAGATATTTATACTATTTACAATTATATATATATTTACATTTCTTCACTTAAGGTTATGAATTATGTGTTGTTTATAGGAAATAATGAAATAACAATAGCATTAACAACTGATGGGTAGGCATCGCATGCAGTACAAAGCTATTTATCTTTAACATTGCACTATACGACAAAAACTTCGAAATCCGCAGATTTATGTTAAACTTGCAATATGTAGAAAAAGCTCATACAAGTATACATTCTGTATATGTACACCAGACATTGATCAATTTATTAACCGGTTGGGGTCTTAATATGAATAAATCAATTTTTTTTTTATAACGGACAATTGCCGAAATTTGGTTAAAGCCATTCATCTTAATAAAAACTGGAACCGCATCCCGTGCTTCGCACATTGTTTGCAATTAGCCGTGAAATCAGTATTACAGAAACTTCCACTATACGAAAGATTACGGCAAAAATGTAGAGCAATAGTTGGCTTCTTCTCACGTTCCTCGACAGCACCCGACAAACTCATGCAAACACAGTTATCTTTGAATAATACACCACCCCCTCAACTCATTCAGGAAACAGACACACGCTGGAATTCCACATACGCAATGTTACAACGATTTATTCTTCTACGCATTCCTTTAAATATGATTTTATATCATGACAATATGCCACAAAACTTGAATGAAAATGAATGGGAATTGATAGAATCGATAGTTAGAGTACTGGAACCAGTTAAGGAAGCGACCAATATAATGAGCGGAGAAACATACCCCACACTATCTCACTACATACCGTTATATATAGAATTAATTAATGTATTGACGGAGGAAAATGTACATAATCAAAGAATTCGCGACATTTGCACGAACCTTTGTGAGACGTTGAAGGTAATTTTAATTACTTATTTTAATTTTAATGTCACAGTGTCGAATAAAAGAATAAATGTCTTTATTTATAGGAACGTTTTGAACCATTCAGAAGAAACGAAACGTTAGTGTTGGCTATGATATTAGATCCTCGTTTTAAAGACCGTCTTCTGCTGTTGTTTTTCTAGGTGAAGTACAATCAAAATTACGCCGATATTTAAGAAATAAGTTAGGAGGTAATTCGGAAAACGCTATTAATAATATAGAAATAAATGTAAGTCGCGAAGTAAGAGTATATTTGGCTGAGAAAGTAGAGGGAGATCAAACAGATATTTTAAATTGGTGGAAATGCCGGAATATGCAATTTACGTTTTTATCGGAAGCAGCAAGAAATTTTTTTGCAATTCCAGCGACGCAAACCTGCAGTGAACGATTATTTTCCAATGCAGGAAATATTGTAGCACCTCAAAGAACACGACTGTTACCAGAAAATGTGGAAGAACTTTGTTTTCTACATTATAATTTAAAATAAAATATCTATTTATTATATTACACATGTATAAGATTATTTGTCCATCCTTGAATTCACATATACATATATAATTTATGTATAATATACAGGGTGTCCCATTATTGGTGTAGGAACCGGAAATGGGGGGTAGGTGAGACGATTCTGAACAACAATTTCCTTTGCAAAAATGTTGGATGGGGCTTCGTTTTTTAATTATTAAGGAAAAACACTGACCATTCATAGCGCGAGGTTTTCGCGCGCTCAGCGGTGTGACTATGTCCCGGATTGCCTGGTCCGAGCGCGGTGTGAAATGACGAAAATTTTGAAATCACTCAATATCCGGATAGAACGAATAAATCGAAGTTGTATGACACTTTTCGTTGTTGAGAAGGATGAAAATTTAAAAAATTACATACGTCAACTATTAAAAGATGCCGACAGAATTATTGAAATTAAACTCACCAGTTCACTCGCAACTTGAACTGCATCGCTGAACAGCTGATGAGACGGCCAAGTCAACGAACCCACGTTACTTCACACCATGTATTTCCTATCACTTTTCACTGTCACTGTCACTTTTCACTGGGTCATTTAAATCAGGCTTCGGAATTAACTGCTCTTTTCGACCGATTTTCAGATGTCACGCCTCCTTTCCCCCGCCGCGTCTTGGACCCCGCGGCGGCCCAAGTGCTTGGATCACATCAGGCGCGTGTCATATTAATCGCGCGTGGCGCATCAGGGCGATACTCGCATTAATAGATTTTCACATCATCCACGGGACACTATTTTCGATGCGTTGTTTTTTGTCAGTGTTATCCACCGTAGGCCTATTCCACTGTATCGGATAATTTTTCGTCGCATCATTTTGTGATAAATCGCGTCAAAAAATAGATTTGGAAACTGCTTTCAAATTTTGCTCTCAAAGTTTTAATGAAATATGAAAAAGCTAGGTTTTCCCGTACACTAAGATGTGCTCAGGTGGTTGTAAAGATAGAAAACAATATGAAATTTATTATTACGGGTGTCTCCCTAATGCGCCACGCGCGATTCATATGACACGCGCCTGAGGTAATCCAAGCACTTGGGCCGCCGCGGGGTCCAAGACGCACGGCGGGGGAAAGGAGGCGTGACATCTGAAAATCGGCCGAAAAGAGCAGGTAATTCCGAAGCCTGATTTAAATCACCGAATCGGGAAACTGTCGTACAGCCTCCTGCGAATTATTTGGGCACTGCGAAAATATGTTATAATATCCAGCTTTGGAGCAAAGCATGTCGGCAATGTGCGCGATACTGGACGCGTACGGAAAGATTCGCGTTCCTTGTTACTGACAAAAGAACGTTAGAGAATATCCCTGTGTCTCACTCTGTTGGAATGTGTTTCATTCGCGTTCTCCGTTACTGACAAAAGAACGTTGGAGAATGTCGTTGTATCTCACTCTGTCCTAATATTTGTATGATTGGCGTTCTTCGTTATAACATGTTTTCCATCTTCGCGCAGTGCCAAACAAACGCGAAGAAGACTACGGTCGAGGTATCGCAATCGGACCTATTCGGGGAAACCTTCTTTACATCCTTTCACAATTTCCTGATTCAATGATTTAAATGACCCAGTAAAAAGTGACAGTGACCGGCGTAATCAAGAAAATTTTGTGAAATAACGTGAGTTCGTTAACCTGACCGTCTCATCAGCTGTTCAGCGCTGCAGGTCAAGTTGCGAGTGAACTGGTGAGTCTAATTTCAATAATTTTGTCCGCACTTTTTAATAGTTCTGAATTTGTTTAATTGTTTATTCGATATTATTTGTGATATTATTTCCTGCTTTGTCGACCGGGGTTTTCGGCCGCGCTCGGACCTGACAATTCGGGCCATAGACACGCCACTGAGCGCGCGAAAAGCTCGCGCTATGAATGGTCAGTGTTTTTCCTTAATAATTCAAAAACGAAGCCCCATCCAACATTTTTGCAAAGGAAATTGTTGTTCAGAATCGTCTCACCTACCCCCATTTCCGGCTCCTACACCAATAATGAGACACCCTGTATATGCCTGTATCTCGAATTAAAAGCATATCATCTCTTTTAATACGGTAAAAGTAGTATTTAGTATTTAGTAAACTTTGTCTGAAAACCTAAAAAAAAATGCAGGTCGTTTGGTTCGATCTTAAACAAGTTATTGCGTTTTAAAGTAGTGTTAAAGTAATAAAAAAATATCGTAAAAAGTAAAAGAAAGAAATAAATATACGGGAATTCAATAGGGGTAATATTTTTGTCAGATGTAAAAATGCGTCGCTTTAGTTTAACAAAATAAAATGTGGTAACTTCTTTTGTCCTGCATATAACCTATCCTAACTATAATACCTAAGTGCGTTTGTAATTCCGATATACGTGCGCATATAAGCTGGATCGTTTCGAGATCTCAAATTCTCGATACGCCTTTTCGGGCTTTCGAAATCGTTTCGGGTTCTCGAATACTTTCGGGATCTCGAAGACGTTCGGGGTCTCGAAGACGTTCGGATTCTCGATCTGTTCGTATGCAGTCGGATAGTTCCGGGATCTCGACGAGTATCATACTTCCGAGAGCGAGCTCGATCTCGCCCGAGTCTTTCCGACCCGACCCGAACCCGAAATGTCGAGAACCCGCACACCTCTGGTAAGGATGTAAATAGCGTAGGTCAAGGTAGATTTAAGACATTGTTGTAAATAGTGTATATAGTGTACATAGGAGGGTCGCGCCCTAGGAAGGAAGGGGGAGATGTGACGAAACACTAGTATAAGGACGCGACCCCGCCCAATTGACAACCCATCGTACCGCTGGGCCATGCGCCCCACCACGCACAGCCGCGAGTATAAGTACCGCGGCTCGTCCACGGTACGATAGCGCGAGCTACCCACCGACAGCGTACACATTGATGCGAAGTAACCACGCTATTTTTGTTCCCGGGTCTTGTGCTATTCTCTCCGCCGACGGTGAGCGCTGGGCAGGTGCGTTCGCCGCCGTCCAGCGACGTGAGCACCGTTTATCCGCTGGCCCTTGTCGTAGGATCAAGGACATAAAATAACTTTGAGTCTTTTACATGTATACATATATATATATTTCACATAGTTCACAACTTTGATGCACAATTTCACGAAACCGACTCGCAGAGTGACAGCGACACTGCTTTTCTTATAATAACGACTGCCCTTTCTTGACGATTTCCGCATTTATATATTAAGGTTCGCACAAGAGAGGGGGCACGGTTCTTTTTGAACTTTTACCCTGGTTGGACTTTTATCCTGGATGACCAAGAGTTTGAGATGAAGGTCTAGTCCTGGTCATAGCAAACAGCTAGTCATCCGCGGATATCGCCGAGCTATGACTCGCGCCCGCAAATATTAGGGGGACGGCGCCAACACCCTTACCGGAGGATATTCCTCTCGGTGGCCTCCCACCACCGCCGAAGGGCTGCTGTGTACGCCGGCGTCCGACGGGTCACGGTTCCACCGCCAGGGCAAGGGGAGGTGTGTTCGCCGCCCCCCGAACCCCCGAGGGCAATCCCTTTCCGAGCTCCTCCGCTCCCATCACCATAACCGACCGCACCGCACCGCGACCGCGACCGCGTCGACCCGCGACCGCGCCGAACTACGACCGCGACCGCGCCGAACCGCAACCGCGTACTAGCTTTAAGGTAGGATTAAGACGACTGTGTAAATAGCCCGCGAGCCTGTAAATAGTTAGTAATAAGAATAAATCGCTATCACCGTCTAAACCCGGTCTTGCTCATTTCACCCAGAACCCCGGCGTACCGACTGAGTCGGCAAGCGATTGAAGACGGTCCATCCGACCGTCTTACAAAGGAAACAACAAAAGGATTGGACTATTTCAAATATACACGAATAGAAATAGAACGAACCGCGACGATCGCGATGTTCATTCGACCGTGTTTCCATTGAGATTGGCCCAGTTGACTTCGAGCAATCTCGGCGAACTTATACAGGGTGTCCCAGAACTAGTGTAACTCCCGGAAATGGGGGGTAGCTGGGGTGCATCTGAACAACTTTTTCCTTTACCAAAATGTTGTTTGAAGCTTCGTTATCGAGTTATTAACGAAAAACACCGGCCAATGAGAGCGCGCGTAGAGCGCGGGCTCAGCCACGAGAACGTTAGTGGCTCTCAATCGCGCGCGGACGTGGCCGTGAACGAATGCCTCTTTGCATCGGAGATATCGAGAGAATCACACGACAAATTTTACATTGTATTAAATTAAAAATAATGTAGAATTATTTATGAGTAACAAATTAATGAATATGTCGTCTAATAACTATTTTCGACACTTTTTAACGTTATCCGAAGGGAACAAAGTGTTGTAGTAGTTATGTAAATAAATTTTTTTGTAATACCACATCAACAGTTGGATAATTTATGTTTAAAGAAAAATGATTTTGAAAGCTAATGTTAGAAAAAGCTGGATTAACTTACCCATTTGTCCTTGAATGAACCTGTCACGGCTGAAGTGAGTGGTTGAAACTGGGTCACTGTGCCGATCCTGATCCTTTTTCGAAACCCTCAACAGCTGATGTTACGGCCGGGTCGGCGAACTCACTGCACTGCACGGTCACATTTATTGTGCGGTTTCTTTTATTGCGCGGTCACTGAGAAATGTGGGAATATTTAAACACGATTTATTCTTCCTACGTGTAACCAAATCGGTCACTCAGTGACGAATGAATGCAGTACTGCGTAAGGAAAATTTGATCTCACGTCGAAATCAGTGAATTGAATTTTCATTCTGTAGTCCAGGGTGCCATAAAGTAGTACCTTAAGCAAGGGAAGGTTCGGCTGTTACATCCGGCCTAGGTTTGTCCTTCGCTGCTCCGCTTTTCGGAAACGGGTCGCGTTGCCCAAGCAAGCTAAGAATGTGCAGAACAGCACTTCTGCACGGTTACCGCTCAGGCTACGGTAACAGCGTGGCGCAACACCATGACCCAAAACCTAGATTAAAATGCTATCCAGCAAAACTACACCAGCAATTGGGCACAGCCGCGAATACAAAAGCTTGGACAACGTGCCCCGCACGGTGGAATTTACGATCTTTTACGAGTCGACGATACGCAACGCGCGTATCCGCGCCCGCGATCGCGTACCCGAAGGAACCCGGACGTTTGTGCTCGGACGACGGTTTACGGCGTGTGTAACGCCGCGGTCAGACAGAGCTGACCCATAATTGGGTATCCTCCAGGAGTGCACACGCCGCCGTGCAGTACCACCACGGACGCCGAAGTTCCCGAAGGGCCGAGACGCCAGCCGCGACGCGATTTACGAACGAGTATACGAACGAAAGCGAACTGCGAGTGAAACGTGTGTGAGTGTCATAAACGGGAGCGAGAGAAACGCCGAGAAAGCGACCCGCAGCCTGAGACGCAACGGTTGGGTATGTAAAACGCATGTTTATCAAAGAATATAAGTATACCGCAGATATCAGAGTTTGTACTACACCGAACCCTACTCCTCGCCATCCTACACCGCAACCCGATAGCGCAAGGTAGGTCAAGGTGCGCTTTAGCGCTTCGACCCGGCAGTACCCGCGCCGCGTTTGTAAAATACTAGGAGAAGCCCGCGGTCCCGCAACGCGGGACGTAACAACTGGTGTCAGAAGTGGGATCTCGTTAACCGAACGGAACCCCACTAATCTCCGATTCATAAGAAAAATTTTCATACGCCCCGAGAGGCTATTCCGTCTTAACGTGCCGTAACTTGACCACACCTTGCTTAATCCTACCAACATGCCGCACACCGAGCGCTCCCCGCCCCGCGTTTCATCACCCGTTCCGCCACCCTTGCTCCCTGCCGCGGGTCCCTCCCGGACCCGGCAGAGCACTTCCAGCGTCCTCGGAACCTCCGCCTACGAGTCCTGGCGCATCAATCGGGAGGAGGAGGAGCGAGTGTACCGGATCCTAGAATCGGTTCCGCGTTTCGACCCCCAATTTGTTCTATTCGAAGATTTTTTAAACGCGATACAAATGTCGAGAGGTAGAATCCCGGCAGGCTTCGAGGAAACGTTCCTCCAAGGGTTATTGAACAAACTGGCCCAACCAGTAAGATTTTACGTCGAAGATCGAGGATGCGCAAATATCTCCGAGTTGCTTACATTGCTCCGCAAGCGCTATGCACCAAATCGAACCCATCAGGAGATCCGTTACGATCTAGAAAATTTAGCTATGCGGCCCGGCGAATCTGTAATCGAATATATACACCGTTGCACGCGATTGATGCACCAAGCTAAAGCCAGCGCTAACGACGAGATGGGCAACCATTGGGACCCCAGCTCGCTAGAACGTTTAGCACGCGTATCTTTTGTTCGGGGATTACCGCCTCATTTAGCCCAATCCGTCGTCGCAGCGTCACCCCGTACGTTAGAAGACGCCATGGATGACGCTCTTTACGCCGAAAAGAGCGAAATCAGAAGGAAGAGCGTCCTCCCCGCGAACCCTTACCCGTATCCTCTCCCCGCGCGCCCCCCTGCTCCCTACGACTATGACAGGAGCTGGACCGAATGGCGAGAGCCACCTCGCCCATTGGAACACCCGCAGGAATATCCCAGATCGTCCTATTACGTAGATATTCGGGAACGCCAACAATATGGCACGGCGCAGCACCCTAAGTGCAACCACGAATGCTCCGCCTGCCATTGCTGTGGTGACTTCGCTCGAGGGCCGACTTGCCAGGGACACTGTTGCCAGCAAGACCCTTACCACCACCGTGAGCCCTACATCCGAGAACAATATAGGCCACAACAGCGACACTGGCCGCGCGAACCGCGAAATTCCTGGGAATCAAACGAGAAGCGTAGCGTTAACCAACGTCAAGAACCACGTTCGCCGCGTAAGAACGATCCCCCTCCCGGCCGAGGAGGCGATCCTTCCCCGCGCCGAGAAAACCGATCGCGAAACAATTCCCTCGAACGAAATACTTTAAACTCCCAGCGCGCCCGTTCACCCGCCCCGCCCCGAACGGGCGCACGTTATACACCTCCGCGAGAAACGTTTCAGAACCGAGCGAACTCCCCTGCCTACTACAGGCACCCTCCCCCCGAATCCGGATTCGGGCAAAAGAATTGATTAACGGGATCGGCGAATTCATAATCGATACCGGCTCGATGCTGAACCTGATTAAATTGGACGCCCTCCGATCCGACGCGCCGATCTTTAATAGCGAGAGCGTCAGCGTGAGGGGCCTTCAGGGAAGCATCACCGCGGCCGGAACTATCTATCTAACAGTTAACGAAAGCCCGACTCTCTTCTACGTCGTTGACGCACCTGATTTCCCTGACGGAGTGGCAGGGCTACTGGGAAGCACGTATCTCTTGAACGAGGAAAGCGAAATTTCATTCCACCACCGCACCCTAGTAACAAGCAAGAAGCCAATCCACCCCATCAGGTTCTCCAATTCACGCGAAATAGAAGAGGCATTAACCTCACGTCGTAAGCATCGAGGAGCCCCTCTCACACTTATCGGTAACCGACCGACATTTAGTGCTGCAACCGCGAATTCCACAAGCAACATTGACCGCTATACGGCCCAGAACAAAGGACCGCTGACTCAGGAGGAGTCTCAACTGTCGGAAAAGGAGACGCACGACGTAACCGCTGACGCGCCAGCCCGACCGCTAACCCCGCTCACAGAGGAACAGCTGGAGGAACGCGGCGAAGAGCTGGGAGATTACGTCATTTCCCGGAAACCCGATGCCGAGAAGATCCCGATCATCATGAACTCATTGAAATTAGATCATTTAACAGAAATGTCGCGACAGCGAATTAAAGAAATCGTGGAACGTTTTGCGGATAGGTTCTTCATACCCGGCGACCCTTTAGGGCAAACCAACGCGATAAAACACAACATTCCAGTCAGCGATAAAACTCCGGTATTCACGAGGCAATATCCGTTCACCATCGACCAGGAGGAAGAGATCAGCCAAAAGGTACGAAATCTCGAAGAATTAGGCATCATAGTCCCATCAAACTCACCCTACAACTCGCCGCTCTGGTTAGTCCCGAAAAAACCAGACTCGCAGGGAAACATACGTTGGAGAATGGTGGTAGATTTTCGCAAGCTGAACGAGAAAACCATTGACGACCGCTTCCCGCTTCCCCGCATTTCCGATATTTTGGACCGACTAGGAGGTGCAAAATACTTCTGCGTCTTCGACCTGGCCAACGGATTCCACCAGATAGCCATGGCCCCGGAAGACAGAGAGAAAACGGCCTTCACAACACCTGAAGGGCACTTTGAATACGTTCGCATACCTTTCGGACTAAAAAACGCGCCGGCCACATTCCAAAGACTAATGCAACAAGTTTTATGCGGACTAATTGGGAAAATCCTATATGTGTACCTTGATGATATTGTAGTTTTCGCCCGCTCTCTAGACGAAATGATCATCCGCCTCGAGGCCCTATTCGAGCGCCTCCGGGAAAACAACCTCGCGCTGCAGCCAGACAAGGTAGAATTTATGAAAACGGAAGTAACATATTTAGGGCACATAATTACCTCCAAGGGCGTGAAACCCAATCCCGAAAAGATCAGGGCGGTCGAGAAGTTCCCCGTCCCGACGAACCGGAAAACTTTGAAACAATTCCTGGGTTTGGTGAACTACTACAGACGCTTCATACCCGACTTATCAAAACGGGCCAAACCTCTAACGGAAATAACCAGTCCCAAAAAACCGTTCGCCTGGACCGAGGAGCATCAGAAGAGTTTCGAAGATTTACGGCAAGCACTTTGTAAGGAACCAGTACTACGGTACCCCAATTTCGACGAACCTTTCATCATAACCACCGACGCATCGGACATTGCCGTCGGAGCCGTCTTGAGCCAGGGGAAAATAGGTGAAGACCCACCAATCGCCTACGCCTCGCAGACCCTAACCTCGGCCCAACAAAATTACTCCACTACAGAAAAGGAATGCCTCGCGATTATCTTTGCAGTAAAACACTTCCGGACTTACGTATATGGTCGAAAATTCACGATAGTAACCGACCATCGACCTCTCCAATGGTTATTCTCCGTCAAGGATCCAATATCGCGCCTGGCACGTTGGAGAATACTCCTGGAGGACTACGACTACCAAATCGTGTACAAACCGGGACGCGTGAATGCGAACGCGGATGCCCTGTCACGAAACCCTGTACCACATGCCTTGCCAGTAGTACAGGCAGACAACGTAAATACTACAGAAGAAGAAGGAATTGCGAGCCGGGTAGGAGCACGTCGTGCTGGACAGCCTAGGCCTAACTACGAAGAACCACCATCACTCATCCTGGAAGATACGCTGCCGCCGGACATCCCGGAAACGGAGGAACTCGAGCCGGACGCGAATTCAACGACGAGGGAGGAACACGACACGATAGAGTGGGAACCCAGGGAAATCGCGAATAGTACTTGGACCGTCCCAAAGCGCGTGTCGTGGGGAGACCCCCTCACTATCCCGGACACGCCGCGAACACCGGAGGATTCAACGACATCCTTACCAGAGGCGGCCAGCCCCGACCACTCTTCCTGGAAGCCGCCGCATACGTCAGGAATACTACCGATCCCACAATCAACCGTAATCGTCGAACACCGAGAGCAAACAGAACCAAATGCCGAAAACTTCCCGGCATCGATCTTGTCATTTCCGGAACAACTACCACCGCGCAATCCTTGCAAAATTTCGATCTCGAAAGCTACTCTCACCGGAGGCCCTGGCGACATCGCACATTTCGTATCGGCCGATGGAATACTAACAAGCCCGACGAGTAAGACCCTGAAAGCCCTAGGACTGATATCAGAGGCGAAGCTATTAACTGAGGAACTAGCAGAGGGACGTATCATCGTCACGCCAAACGAGGAAAAGAAAATCTTCACCATCGTCGGAACCAAACATTTCTACCATTCGATTCAATTAGACCAATTGCATAATTTACTAAAGGCACTAAAACTAGCAACCAGAACCGAAGGGGTGCACCACCTCCGCATCCCGGCAAGCGGAGAAACACTATACCAAGGAAGCGCACACACTCTACAGACGCAGCTAGCACAGATCTTTTCCGACGAACCAATGACCATCACTATCTGCACAGGCGAAATCCAGATTCCACCGGAGGACCATCGGGAAAACATCATACGCCACTATCACGAAAGCCTAATCGGAGGACACAAAGGCGTAACAAAAACATACAAGAGAATTCGGGAACATTTCGATTGGCCAAAAATGCACCAAGATATAGAAAACTACATACGCAGTTGCGAGAGTTGTCAAGAACAAAAACTAGTACGAATCAGAACCCGCGAACCAATGCTCATCACCGATACACCGGCTCGACCATTTGACAAAATCGCTTTGGACACCGTCGGACCGCTGCCAATCACGCCCAGTGGAACCGGCACATTCTCACACTACAGTGCCACCTGTCAAAATTCTGCATGGCCATCCCTCTACCAGATATTCGAGCAGAAACGGTAGCAGACGCCTTCTCACGCTACTTTATCGCGACCTTCGGCGCGCCACGAGTAATCCTCACGGACCGGGGGAGGACATTCATTAATCAGGTTCTCACAGGTATAGCGCGAACTTTCAAAATCGAACATGTAACCACGTCAGGATACAGACCCCAGACTAACGGTTCCCTCGAAAGGAGCCACCACGTATTAATCGAATACTTGAAACATTTCCTGAAAGAACAAATTGACTGGGATATTCTTTTGCCATTCGCAATGTACTCATATAACACCTCAGTACACGAAGCAACGAATTTCACGCCATACGAGGTGGTTTTCGGCCAATTGGCCAGAGATCCATTCATTCCTGTAGCTCAAGAAGAACTCGCAACTTACCCGCTATACGTCCAAAACTTAGTACAAAAATTGGAAAAAATCCACAATATAACCCGGGAAAGAATCGAATTAAGTAAAACACGATCCAAATTAAATTACGACAAAAAGTGTAATGAAATCAGGTTCTCCCCAAACGAACTAGTATACGTGCTAAAAGAACCACGCACAGGCAAATTAGATTCGCATTAGGTAGGGCCATATACAATCCTAGAGATAACGGATAACCACAACGCTATCCTCGTCGACGCTCAAGGGAAGAAATTCGCGAAACATCTCGACAAACTAAAACATGCTCACGTGAGAAAACCAATTGGGAGTCCGAAAAATACCTCAATCCTCCCTCCTGACCCTCCCCCCTGAGTAAACATGTCAAGCTAATTTGATTTCATTAATAATCACCAGATAGAAATAAGGAAAATAGGTTTAGCAGAGACGGCATGGGGCTCAAACATCTGAGCACACTAGCCGCCTTAGCATGGTTCGCGCTGCGAACTGTATTGAAGGCAACCACAGCATCACACCTCTGGTCCACAACCCAGGCATGCATCCGGAAAGACTAACCCTGATCCGCAAGAATCGGACCACACGGAGACTAGTCACGGCCCGGGATACAATCAACTTACACCCGATATCTACACTCTCGGGGTACCAACAAATCGGCCAGCCGCCCGCCCAGAGGAGCAACCACCCCCACAACACTACCTTACGCACACTCTAGCGTGGGGGGCGACACACCTACCATTGGGAAAGCAAGTAATCTCGAAACCCACCACCATTCTCAGGGCCAACGACTTACCTTCCCCTTTTGTTGTTTTCTTTATCTTTTATTATATTTCAAACAGCCCCGCGAATATTATAATCCATTAGCACATAAGTATTATTTTCCTATCTTCACTTAATTTCATCTTTTCTTTTATTATATTTCACACAGCTGCGTACCTTTGTATTATCGTATTATCCTTTTATTGATTTCACTTGTATTTTAAACAGCTACATAACCATGTAATCTCATAGTTCATAAGAGCAAGCACACCCTACCGCTGCGCCCGCCTGTATGGATGGAAGCGTGTGACACAAGGGTGCAGCGAACGACAACATGGCCGTTGCACACAAAATAACCTCTCGAGGGTATTTTGTGTCTAGCGTGGGGGGTGTTACATCCGGCCTAGGTTTGTCCTTCGCTGCTCCGCTTTTCGGAAACGGGTCGCGTTGCCCAAGCAAGCTAAGAATGTGCAGAACAGCACTTCTGCACGGTTACCGCTCAGGCTACGGTAACAGCGTGGCGCAACACCATGACCCAAAACCTAGATTAAAATGCTATCCAGCAAAACTACACCAGCAATTGGGCACAGCCGCGAATACAAAAGCTTGGACAACGTGCCCCGCACGGTGGAATTTACGATCTTTTACGAGTCGACGATACGCAACGCGCGTATCCGCGCCCGCGATCGCGTACCCGAAGGAACCCGGACGTTTGTGCTCGGACGACGGTTTACGGCGTGTGTAACGCCGCGGTCAGACAGAGCTGACCCATAATCGGATATCCTCCAGGAGTGCACACGCCGCCGTGCAGTACCACCACGGACGCCGAAGTTCCCGAAGGGCCGAGACGCCAGCCGCGACGCGATTTACGAACGAGTATACGAACGAAAGCGAACCGCGAGTGAAACGTGTGTGAGTGTCATAAACGGGAGCGAGAGAAACGCCGAGAAAGCGACCCGCAGCCTGAGACGCAACGGTTGGGTATGTAAAACGCATGTTTATCAAAGAATATAAGTATACCGCAGATATCAGAGTTTGTACTACACCGAACCCTACTCCTCGCCATCCTACACCGCAACCCGATAGCGCAAGGTAGGTCAAGGTGCGCTTTAGCGCTTCGACCCGGCAGTACCCGCGCCGCGTTTGTAAAATACTAGGAGAAGCCCGCGGTCCCGCAACGCGGGACGTAACACGGCTATTTTACGACGAATTTAGTGACGACGGAAGCACGTGTGCACGAGACAAACGGATTGAGGACTTTACACGCAGAGATGTCCGAATGGCACTGCAGTTCACCCTCCCCCACCCGCACGAGCAGGCCCACGGTTCAAGGATTGTTAGAAATGAATGGAGGACGAACGAAATTTCTCCGGAAAAAGGCTACACCGTAGCTAAACAAGGCTAGTCTTTTTGGCTAACAAGGCTAGTCTAGACTTGGTTATACGAAGGAATAATAAATTGTGTTTAATTATTCCCACATTTCTCAGTGGCCGCGCAATAAAAGAAACCGCACAATATATGTGACCGTGCAGTGCAGTGAGTTCGCCGACCCGGCCGTAACATCAGCTGTTGAGGGTTTCGAAAAAGGATGAGGATCGGCACAGTGACCCAGTTTTAACCACCCACTTCAGCCGTGACAGGTTCATTCAAGGACAAATGGGTAAGTTAATCCAGCTTTTTCTAACATTAGCTTTCAAAATCATTTTTCTTTAAACATAAATTATCCAACTGTTGATGTGGTATTAAAAAAAAATTTATTTACATAACTACTACAACACTTTGTTCCCTTCGGATAACGTTAAAAAGTGTCGAAAATAGTTATTAGACGACATATTCATTAATTTGTTACTCATAAATAATTCTACATTATTTTTAATTTAATACAATGTAAAATTTGCCGTGTGATTCTCTCGATATCTCCGATGCAAAGAGGCATTCGTTCACGGCCACGTCCGCGCGCGATTGAGAGCCACTAACGTTCTCGTGGCTGAGCCCGCGCTCTACGCGCGCTCTCATTGGCCGGTGTTTTTCGTTAATAACTCGATAACGAAGCTTCAAACAACATTTTGGTAAAGGAAAAAGTTGTTCAGATGCACCCCAGCTACCCCCCATTTCCGGGAGTTACACTAGTTCTGGGACACCCTGTATGAGATGTGTTCGTACCCACCTTTTGTTTTCGTAAACGGGCCGACACAATCACAGTGAATTGTATCGAAAGGGATGGGTCTCTTCGGCATTGAATATAATTTGCCTTGTTTCGGTCCGGACTGCCGCTTACACACTACGCAAACAATACAGTGCTCTATACATATATTTGTAGACGAATCTGTCCCAGCCGACTTCCTTTTGGGACAAAACTTCTATAAACTATCCGACCGGTATCCCTGAGTATTTTACGACACAATATCCCGTCCCTTAATTTAAAATCAGATGCAATAGTTTCGCCCGCTTCTACTCTTTTAATAATATCCCTAGTTTCTTCGTCGTCTTTCAGCGCGACTGCTAGCCAGGGACCCTCGCAAAAGACGTGTTTACTCGGTAATTTTTAGGCGGGTACCTACTTAAATAATCGACGCGCTCTACGAGTTTCCCCCATTCTGTATTCCAAGTCAAAAGTAAAGTCCTGAAGATATACCCACCAACGAGCTATCCGCGGTAATATGTCCTTTTTATTTTGTGTAGCTTTAATGGCGTTGCAATCTGTGACAATTTTAAAATTGATCCCCAGCAGGTACACGCGGAAACATTTTAAGGCGTTAACAGTCGCAAGCGTTACCAATTTATACGAATAATACATTGATTCTTCAGTCGTTGTTCTGTGGCTAAAATATGAAACGACACGCAATTCTTTGTCAACCCTCTGAAATAAAATTCCTCCATAACCGATCGAGCTGGCGTCTGTATGTAGCTCGGTTTCTCAACTAGGATAAAAAATAATTAATAATGGCTGAGACGTGAGATGGTCTAATACATATTACTATGCCTCATTTTGCTCATTACCTCACGACCACGGAACATCTTTTTTTGTTAGCTTTGTTATACATGCCGTACGAACCGCGAATTCGGGAATAAATTACTGAAAATAGCTCGCAAGGCCCATAAATTGCCGAACTTTCTTTCCATCTGTAGGAATATGCGATTGTACGAGAGCTTGAATTTTTCGCTTTCCTGGACGGATACCTTCTGCGGATACTTCGCGGCCTAAGACCTCTATTGTCGTATGGAAAAATTTACATTTTTTGACATTTAAAGAAAAACCAGCAGCGTCTAATGCGTGTAACACGGATTCTAAATTCTTTAGCCTTCTTCGGCTAAAGCCTTCATTGCTACGGTAAACCTAAGGTTGCCTAAGGCTGCGTTTATTGCGTGCTGAAAAACCGCAGGAGCGTTAGCAAGCCCAATGGCATTCGCAGGTATTCGTATTGTCCATCCGGCGCGCGTGACAAAGGCGGTTTTCTATATGGAGTCGTCTGCTATCGGTATCTGATGAAAAAAAATTTTTGAAAAAAAAAATACAACCGACTTCGGAATGCACTAAAAAGGACGAAATAATTTAAATTTATATTTCGTAGACGGCGCAAAATTAAAAATTGTGTAAATGAAGGATGTTGTTAATGTCAAAATATGTAAAAGGATTAAAGAATTTTGACAATTTCCAATGTAAAAAATTTTTAATTTTGCGCCGTCTCCGAAATATAAATTTAAATTATTTCGTCCTTTTTAGTGCATTCCGAAGTCGGTTGTATTTTTTTTTCCAAAAATTTTTTTATTTCACATTTTTTAGTGGCGATTGAAGCATTCCTTGAAAAGTTCAACAAAGGGATGGGAAGAGAAGGGCAGGGAAGGGCAGGGTAGTGAAGGGAAGGGCAGGGAATGTTGCAAATGGGATCATCGTGGAAACATCTCCGGCCGCAAAATGTAATACTAGGCTTCATCGATATCAGGCCGAATATACGTGAAATAGCACGTTTTTTGCGATAAAAGCGGAAAAAATGTAGAAATCCGAACTGGGTTTTTTTACGGGACCAACTGTTGGTCATACTCTATAAGATGCTAAATGTTTCGTTCCTATTGGTCCATCCATCTTGGAGTAATCGATGACCATACGCAACGTGGACGAAATGGTACGCTCTTTTGCAATAAAAAGGTGGCAAGCGGTGGTGAAATGCAAAATTTTTTTTTTACGGGACCAACTGGGAGTCATACCCTACAAGATGCAAAAGGTTTGGTCCCGATTGGTCCATTCATCTCGGCGTAATCGGGGCACATACATAAAAAAAAAAAAAATATATATATACAGGGTGTCCCGTAACTAGTAGTAACATCGGGAAATGGGGGGTAGCTGAGACGATTCTGAACAACAATTTCCTTTGCAAAAATGTCAGACGGGGCTTCGTTTTTGAATTATTAAGGAAAAACACTGACCAATCAGAGCGCGCGTACTGCGTGCGCTCAGCCGTGATAGGGTAACTTCGAGCCGGAACGTCGGACTAGAACGAATCATGGCTTAGCGCACGCAGTACGCGCGCTCTGATTGGTCAGTGTTTTTCCTTAATAATTTAAAAACGAAGCCCCGTCTGACATTTTTGCAAAGGAAATTGTTGTTCAGAATCGTCTCAGCTACCCCCCATTTCCCGATGTTACTACTAGTTACGGGACACCCTGTATACATGTCGAATTGAGTAACCTCCTTTTTCGAAGTCGGTTAAAAATCAGAAGCCATGTCCAACGTGTTACTCGGTCTAATTGGTCGTCTATTAGGGGCAGTGGATATCTATCTTTAGTGGTGATTTTATTTAGTCCGCGATAATTCACACACAGTCGGTGTGCTACCGTTCGCCTTTGAGACTAAAATAATGGGACTCGCGAACGGCGAAACACTCTCGCGTATTATCCCGTTTCTTAATAGTTCGTCAATAATTTTACGTACTTGCGTACGTTGCGACAATGATAAACGATAAGATTGGTATCTCACTGTTTTGTTCTCTTTTAGTATAATCTTTAACTCTCCAGTACTTACGCTTCGAAGTTCATAACCTTCTGCTACCATCTGTTTATACTTGTCTAATAGGGTCCCAAGCGGCTGACTGATCTCAAGTGGCAGATTGTCAACCAGGTTGCACTTTCGTACTGGCTCCTTCGCTCCTTCGGCTATCGGCTCCAACGGGTAGTGTAGTAGCCTCTTCTCCCCGTGGACTTTCTTTAGACAGAGGTTGTCGTAATTCAGGATATCCTCCCCAATGATGGCGTCGTACAGCATGGCAGAATCAGGCACCACCAGAAAATCAACCTCAGCCGCTGCATCTTCGGTTTGAATTGTAACAGCAGTACGACCAATGACAGACACGAGGCCCCCTCCGAGGCCGCGAACACTCGTATAATGCGGCAAAACTTTACAGTTCGCTTGCTTTGCGATCTTCTCGCGAATCATAGAGCAAGCTACGCCCGAATCCAATAAAGTCTGCACCTTCGGAATAATATGGGGGTCAACCCAAGTTCCTTAATGCATGCAGCGTTGGCTTCTAATTTCTTCGACTCAGCGTTTGCCTTTTTTCGGGCCGAGTCATCTCACATCGTACGCCGTTTTGCTCAACACTGGTTCTCCTCGTGCCCCCGTTTAAAGCAAAAACCACACACAGGATCGGCTGAAGACCTTTTCACTGTTTCCTGAGACGGCTTCTGATAACTGTTTTTTCTTTTCTTTGGACACTCACTTTCTAAGTGTCCCGTTTCATCACACTGATAACACCGCTTACGGGGAAAGTTCCGCGGCCGCGCAGGCACTGCATGATCACTCGAGCGTCTGTTGTAATCGCGCACTTTCTCCGCGCTCTTGTACTCGGTCGCGATCACGTTCAGCGTCCTTTTTCGGCACTTTCACAAAATTGCCCATTCCACTAAGCAAGTCAGCTGTGGTGGTATAACGGGCGTACATCAAAGATTGTCGCACACGTGCGTCCATGACATGACCGATAACTAAACTAATTAGCTCGTGTGGCTTAAATTCTATTTGGGTTTGTCCATAATACTTTAATTTGTTATGCGCATATTTGGTGTACGAACTTGCCAGATCGCTTGTATATGACACTGTGCGCGTCAAACGTTCACAAAGGCGGTCCACGGACACGAACACCGAGCAAAGATCTTCGCGAAATTTTTGCCAGGTTCGCGGATTGCATTCCCATTCCCTATACCACCTTTTAGTGGACCCCGCTAAAGCATGGGTGGCGAGACTCAATCATTGAGCGGCCGAAAGTTTTTCAGTGATAGTCTCAACTAAATTGCACCACGTGGCAGCGTCTTCACCGATGTCGATTCCACTGAATTACGGCACTGCCTCCATTAAACACTCCGGTTTCGCAAGCGCTGCGGAAGATGCGGATCCACTCGCGACAGTTTCCATAAAACGGCGAAATAAATCTTCGAGAGAAGTATCCCACTTCTGATGTTATAATTTATAGATATTTTTGAAGTTCTCGCGACACGAATGCTCTTACCGTTCTCGGGTAAGTGCCGAGAGGTTCATCATGGTCCTCTTACCAGAAGGTACGTCACCTTCCCCACTCCGTGGCCAGATCCTTCGAGAACACCCTTATCGCCCTGCACGCGCCACGAGACACCATGACGTCGGGTCATCGGCCACGGGCCACGGTTCCTTCGGCGATCCTCAAAAGAAAGGCATCGAACTTTAACTATAACATCCGCGACTCTTAAGCCGGGGACACACTGCCGACACGGCACGGTACGGCATGCGAAGGCACGAAGGGAAATGTGACGTGGCGTGCGGTGCAGATTCACACTGCCAGCATGGCACGGCACGGCACGAAGGCAAGTGTGACGTGATGTGCGCTTGTAGAGTCACACTTATAACTTGTGAACGATTGAAGGTATGGCAATGAAGTTTTCATTGCAAAAATATTAAAAGATAGTCGTTTTTAGTGCTAGATAATGTAATATGTTCCCTTTTGGTTTAACAATTGTTTTTAATTCATTGTAATTACATGTATCAATTAATATAGAAAAGTTGTTTGAATATAGTTTCCAACACTATTTCGTTCTTTCGCTGTTACGTTATATTATTTTGCATATGTATTTTATGTATGTGTTTTGTATATACAATGTTTTATGTGTTATTATGGATTGCAGATTAAAAAATCTTTATACATCAAGAACATTAATGTTCTTCAATGTTTTTATATGTCTATATGGCTCCTTAAATCTCTGAAATTTCGCTTATTTCGATAAGCTCTGAACTAACTATCACAGGTTTATCTGGTATTATCCGTTTGTCCATAAATATTATTGTTTATTTTAATACGTATGTCTTAACAATCGCAGCAATTTAAATATGACCCCCGAGTTTTCATACGTTAGTATGAGGCACAGAGTGTCTGTTTTTTGACCGACACCGAATTGGATTAATAAGGAATAATCCATTAAGAAATCAGGAGTGGGGATGGATAGGATCGTAAAGAAGAAACCGGGGGGAGTTGGCCATCCCCGGTTAACGAGGACAAGGTTTAAGGTTTCTCAGTTTAAAAGTGACCATGGAGTTCGACGAATCAAGCAGCTCATCCGAATTTGAGGAGTAAGAAACTGCATGTGCAGTATTATTGCACTCAACTGCACGTAAAAAGAGGCTGTGGGTGCACGAAGTGAATTTTAAGAGGAAAGAAAGGGGAGAATTTCGCAACTTGGTGAAAGAACTGGAGGATTACCCAAGCCGTTACGAAATGTATTTTCGAATGTCCAAAGAAGAATTTGACTTCCTACATGGGCTAATCAAGGACGACATAATATGTATAAATACACAAATGCGAGAGGCAATTAGTACGGAAGAAAAGCTCGCAGTGTGTTTGAGGTAAGTGACAAGCCAAACCTTTTTTTTACGTAATTTTATTTATTTATTGCTGCATCTCCCGAACAGCACGGAGCTGAGACATTCTTTTGTGGTAATACAATAACCGTAAAAGCATGCGGTGAAACAGGGTTAGCGGGGGGTGATAGTTCGGAAAGTTGTATTTGCTTTTGTAAAACTATTTGACTCACAGCTAACTTAACTTTCGCTTGTTCGGCGGGGGAGAACATCTTTGTTGTTCGAGCTAAACTTAAAAAAAAACAGATCAGTCTCGTCCATTGTAGCAATTTTTTGCTTTTTTTCAAACATAATTTTTCGATTGGCGGAATTCTCTTTTAAAATTTGCAACAGCTCCCGCGCATCGGTGTCCTCCCCCACTCGCCTGCGTTTCTTTGGCTTGTCCACTGATCCTCTCGAACCACTGGTCTCGGACCCGCTGCCCTCGCGAACGATGCAGCTGCTCGTGGCTCCCTCGGCTGCAGCATCTTCCTCCAGCCGAAGATTGCTGGTCGTTTTCCTCTGCTCCACCGATGGCAGCAGGAAGGACATTTGATTTTCATATTTCCATGCGTGCAGCTTGGTAGCTCCATCTCCACTCTTTTTGGTGCGCCGTCGGTGCACGGCATTTGTGAACCATTTTCGTAATTTTTCCCAAGTTTCTTTCGCCTGTCCAGCTGAGAAAAATAAAACAGTTGATTCAAGTTAATGTACAAACAAATTCTCATAGTGGTTGTTTAATTTTCAGGTTTCTCGCCACTGAAAATTCGTTCAAAAGCTTAGGATTTAGCTACCGATTGGGATTCAGCACAGTAGCGAAGATAATTAAAAGTGTGTGTGATGCGATATGAAGAAGAGTGGCCCCCATTACTATGCCAGAGCCAACAGAAGCAACCTGGAAAGCGTCAGCTGAACAATTCAAAGAACTGTGGCATTTCCCAAATTGCATAGCAGCTATTGACGGGAAACATATTGCGCTCCAGTGCCCAGTTGGGGGGGGGGGGGGGGGGGGTCAAGTTCTCCTTGCTTTAGTTGACGCGCAATACAAATTCATTGCTGTCGATGTTGGCGCGTACGGACGAAGCAGCGACAGCGGTGTATTTGGTACATCAGCGATCGGAACAAAATTGCGGAGTGGAACTCTTCAAATTCCCAGTGGCACGCCCATAGTCGAAAACGGTGTTTCGATGCCACATGTAATTGTTGGAGACGAGGCGTTTCCCTTCACAACATATTTGCTCCGACCGTATAGCAGGTACCATCTTGAAGGGGACGAGGAGAAGAAAGTTTTTAATTATAGAATATCACGAGCTCGAAGAGTGGTGGAAAATGCGTTCGGCATTCTTGCTGCACGATGGCGAGTATTTCGTCGACCTCTGGACGTGCAACCAGATACCGCCGACAAAATAGTACTGACTGCTTGCTGTTTGCACAATATGCTCTGCAAGGACCGTCCACTACCTACGGAGATAGAGCGATTGTGCCCTGAAAATTCAGCAATGACAAGTTTGCGAGGTGCTAGAGGAAATGCTCCACGAGAGGCAGTTGCTATCAGAGAGCAGTTCAAAGAATATTTCAGTTCGCCAGCTGGAGAAGTGCCGTGGCAACTGTCCGTGGTCCGACGGGGACAAAACACATCCCAAGATTAAAAAGCGTTAAGTGTACATATTTTAAGATTAATAAAGGAATAAAGGAAATAAATTTTAAGGGTAATAAAGGAATAAAGGAATAAATGTTAGGTGTACATATTTCAAGATTAGTAAAGGAATAAAGGAATACATGTTAAGGTTAATAGAGGTTAATAAAGGAATACAATTAAAGTTATAATACTTACGACTAATTTCTAGGTCCTTCCCAATCTCCTCCCATGCATTACTTCGCATCTGGTGGTCTCGATAATTGCGTAATGCCGTGTCATACAGACAGGGTCGACCCCTAACCATCTCTATCAGAGATTCTTCTATCGCTGATATAATATTCTAGGTACAAAACACAAAAATCTGAATTCATCGGTGTCCGGATATTTGCCAACTGAATATTGGAAAAATGTGTCTCGTTAAGGGGGGAAATACCTTTAGAAGCTTAAAAATTCGCAAAAATTTTTTTCATAAAATGTTGGTGCAGGGTCAATCCATTTCAAATCACCCAAAGGTTGTGCGCGTAAAATTTATTTTTTTTTTTGTCACAGAGTCTTACCACATTTAGAGAGTTAAAAACAGAGGTCAGTTATTTTATTTAAAAGATAAATATGTTATAAAAACGCAATGTATGATATTTAATAAAATTTTATCATTAACATTTTAATATCATAAGAACTGTATAAAGTCAACTTTTGTAAATTAACGAAGTATTTTCCAAGATGAGTCACAGAAACTCATTTAATAAAATTTTATTATTAACATTTTAATACCATAAGAGCTGTATAAAATCAACTTTTGTAAATTAACAAAGTATTTTCCAAGATGAGTCACAGAAACTCATTTAATAAAATTTTATCAAATATCATACCTTGCGTTTTTATAACATATTTATCTTTTAAATAGAATCCATTTTAAAGAAAGATTGTATGATTTTAACTTGTTTGTTATGGCTTAATAATCAAATTTGAGGGATACAATGTAAATGCGATTTCATCGTACTTCACACTTATGCTGCTCTTATATTAGCTAGGTCTCAGTGATCAAATTTTAATGACTTATTACTACACATATAAAGTTAGTTTTGTGAAAGTTTCAAGTTTCTGTCGTGTGTCCCTTTTGAGTTATTCCAATTTGAATATAGTCGATTTTACGAAATTCGCAATATTTAGAGGCTTGTAAAAAAATAAGGATGCGACTCTCAGATTTCCGACTTTTTCAGGAAGTAGTCCCACATGTAGCCTCCAACGGAAAAAAAAAAATAGAAGGTGAGTCTCTATTTTTTCCCAAAAATATTTGGTTCCAAAGTTTAGATTTTTTGTTATTCCGACTTAGATATTAAATTAGTTTTTTGAGCTATTTATTTCGATATAAGCCAAAATGTGTTCTGAATATGAAATATAATATGTTTCATGCAGATTAATGGGGTATTTATTTGAACTCAATATCGTTAAAAACAAGGAAGTTATTTAAGTTTCCAAAAACCTCGAAAACGTGCAAAATTGGCCGACATGCCTATGTAAAACGACCGCTAAAAAAAATATGAATTATCCTAAAATTAAACTGACCTCTGTTTTTAACTCTCTAAATGTGGTAAGACTCTGTGATCAAAAATAAAAAATAAATAAATTTTACGCGCACAACCTCTGGGTGATTTGAAATGGACTGACCCTTCATCATACCTACAGTTTCGAAAATATAAAAGAAAGCTTTCCTTTACAAAAAAAAAAAAAAATTCATAAACTTTGAGGTATCATTTACTAATGTACAAAAAAATGTTTTTTTTTTTTTTTAACTGGAATTGCTAATAACAACGGTGCAGTGGCGGTCTTCTTTTATTAAAATTTGCAAAATAAAAAATTTCATTTTACACAAGGTTCCCCCCTTAACACACTTCAATGCTTTTTTTGCTGTTTACTAATAATAGAAGACGCAACTTACCTTCTGAGCAGAAAAGCAGTTGCTGTTGGCTGTATTCTCCAACACGTTCTTTGCACTTCGCGAATAGAAAACAATGTCACTTGCAGACTGAATTCGAACTGAGAACTCGATGACGCACGCACCCCCTTTAAATAGTGAAATGTCAGGAAAGAAACCAATTGGCTATCCCCAAAAATTCTAATCAACATACCCCCTCGAGCATTATGACCACCACCATGCCCATTTGGTACGTACACTGTTTCGGAAGAATCGGGTGTATAGAAAACATTGGTTATTGAGGGCGAAGCGAGAAAATAAACTGTAAACCCTATTGTCTCAAGAAATGCTACATCGAAATTGCCAGCAATACAGACCATCTGTTTTCGTAAAAATTGCCTTTTCGCTACGTACCTGTCATAAACCAACCCCGAAGTACATGCGTATCGTAACACGATTACAAAGGGGAATATAGGGATCAACTTATCCTAATATTTAATACGATCATTATCGCTATGGCAAAATTTCTATTCTTTTATCTTATTCTACGAGGAATGTACCGATCGGCACTGAAAAGTGTAAAATAAAATAATAATAATAAAAAAAAAATTAACCGACTTCGAAATCCACTAAACAGTATGAAAAAATTTTAATTTCATTTGTACGGATCCTCTCCAACCCTTGATAAAATTGTTTTAGATATTATGTGACATATTAAATACAATGCAATCTTTACGGGAGTGACGCCACATTACACACTCGATGGGTCGCGGAGACTCGAAGGGTGCGAGCAATTTTTTTAATTTCTTTTCTTTATTAGCTTATTAAACTACAAACGAAGCCATTGTTACCACAACGAAGTACAAACAAAACTATCATTTTCCGTTAAAAAATAATTTCTTATTATTGTAAGCTTCCCTCTAAGCCGATTGTAAGTTAACAGTAACCTTTTTATTTGCTAACGCCAATCTTCAGGTAAGAAGATTAAGTACCGCGCCATTAAGTACCAGTTTTACCAATCATTACATTGACTATATCATAAACCACTCCACTTTTTCAGCTACAAAACAAATGTTTCTTTTTCTAAGAAAGTCAAAACTGCCCAGTGGTAGATTGTTTGGGTCTGCCGTCCATCAATTACCATGCATAAACGTTTTGGCGAACAAGTACTGTCGCCCTTTTTTCGGATTATGTCTTTTGTTCTCGAAATTTTTACCACTTGCTAGTGGGCCCGAGAGGGTTTATAGACATCTCTGACCAGCTACCCTCGTGGAATTCCCCAAGTAGGTCATTGAGGACACCTGCGGTATTTGAGGGTAACCATTGACTTGTGGGGCGGGCTCTTTACCTTGTTTTGGAAAATCCATCTCTAAAACCAATCACGTGCCTCACCCCCATCATATTTTCGCGAGTAATTAACCTATTCCTCTTCTTATAATTTGTATTTCACCATTCATAAATAACTAAACCCTTTTCTTTCACAGTTATTAATAGTTTTGGATCACATTTTAGTTCTAAAAGGCAAAATATGTAAAAGTGCACATTAATAAAATCCAGAATCAATTCAATTCTGTTTTATGCATGCTATGTGTTTCTACTTTAAAGTGTTATTAACTTCTTCCTACCATTGTAACATATTTAATGCCATTTTTAAATTGCTAAATCCGTTTCTCTCATAGTTATTAACAGTTTCGAGCCAAACTGTAATTAAACAATATAAAATATGCCAAACAAGTGACATATATTGAACGCGCTAAATTTCATACTTGAATATTGTGCCACCCTGCAGTTCAATACGATTTATATTAATACAACTTCAGCACCATAATGTAGGCAACAACTTCTCAAAATTTCATGAAAATATTTCCGATAGAACCGCAGTTACAGATTTTTTATCGCTGAGCGCTTGGTTTGTGCCACTGCGTGGCAGTCGAAATTATGCGAGCGCGTGGTCAGACCCGGCGCGTGTTGTGCGTGCCGTGCCGTGCCATGTCGGCAGTGTGAACGCGCGCCGTTCTTCTCCGTGCAAATACGTAGCGCATATTTTGGTTCGTCACGTGCCGTGCCGTGCCGTGCCGTGCCGTGCCGTGTCGGCAGGGTGCCCCGGCTTGGCTGCAGACCGTGAGCGCGAACACTACGCACTGCAAGTGGGAGCGTAAACGCGGGGAGCTAAGTATAAAAGTCTAAAAGTCTAAAAGTCTAAAAGTTTAAAGTTTAATCAGGGATCGAAAACTGTGAGAAACTGTGATAGATGTAAACGATAAAAACTGGACGTTGTGACGCCGTATTATCGTCATTCCTATTTTCTGCGCTGTAATATTAGCGTTTATCTGTGCAAGTGAACTTTGTGGCAAGTTAAAGTGTTATCGACAGTAAAGGATTAAAACTAAAACACGAGCTATAAGCTGCTAATTGCAAAAGGCGACTTGAATCGCAGCGAGGAAAATTAAAATTAAATTAAAATCAAGCTAAGAGGAAAATCGAGTCGAGCTGAAATACGTAGCTGCTCGAGACCAGAGGGGGTTCGAGATCCTTGACGGGGAAGGCGAACGGCAGACAGGCGGCTGGGCAGCAAGAAGCGAGCGGGGCTGTGGCAAGTTACTACAGGCGGGTGCGAGGGCTGAGCATAAGCCTACCCTACATCCTGAGGGACGTGCTGACGGGGTGCAAAGGTTGGGAATCGGTACAGCTACCATGGGGGATGCAGTACTGCTACAAATCAACCTGAACGGTTGCAGGGCGGCGCAGCAGTTAATGTTTCAGGCTGCGGCTGAATTCCGGGCTGACATGGTACTCATAAGCGAGCCTTATCGAGTCCTGGACAACTGGATGGCTGATGCAAATGGCAGGGCAGCCATATGGTACCCTAATGAAGAGCTGGCGAAGATGAGGTTTGCCAAAAAGGTCAGCAGTGCGGACGGCTTTGTGGCGGTGGAAACCAAGGAGTTCATCGCCATTAGCTGCTACTTGACGCCCAATGCGCCTTATGAGAGGTTTGAAAGGCAGGTGGGGGCGATACAGGATGCAGTGGAGCAGTTGCCCAAGCCAAAAGTGGTGGCAGGAGACTTTAATGCATGGTCGGATAGATGGGGATCCGTACTGGAAAACGAACGAGGGAAGGTCGTTCGGGAGATGTGCGATGACGCTGGTCTCCGGATAGTTAACACAGAAGGGGGATGGACCTTCGAAAGACGGGGCACGGGGTCCCGTGTGGATGTAGTTATGCATAGCGCAAACTGGAGCCGGGAGGTAACTAAATCCTTTGTGGCTAATACGTACTCGGGGTCTGATCACCACTATTTGGTGCATCGGATCGGCGATAAGGCACAGCCCTCGTGGAGGGGAGGCAACGTGAGAACGAAGGGGCCCGTGGACGAAGAGGTCATTGAGTCTCGTATCCTGGAGAGACTGGCATCCTTCAATGAGGATGAACACAGGGGAACCCGGACTGGGGTTGATGAAAGGGTAAAGCTGATTGAGCGGATAGTTGAATCAGCTAGGAAGGTGTTGCCACCGGCGCTGGGCAACAGGAGGCCAGTGTACTGGTGCAACGATGAAATCGTGGCGCTGAGAAAGGCAGCTTCTCGGGCCCACAGGGTGGTGGCTATGGCAAGCAAGAGCTCAAGAAATAGCGAGAGGGAGCTGGCTAGGCTGCGTGCAGAGGAGAGGGGGGGGGGGGGGCAGGAAGCGGCTGGCTAAGGCGATATATCAAGCCAAGGATGGGGCATGGAAGGAATTAGTGGACAAGGTCAAGGGAGACCCGTGGGGGAGGCCGTACAAGACGGTGATGAAGAGGATTCGAGGGAATCAAACAAGGGTCGAAATGAACCAGGCGGAGTTCGACGAAGCGGTCTCGACTTTGTTCATTGCGAACTATGATGAGAGATGGACCGGGGGGGTAGCCCGGCGACAGGAAGGGGCGAGCAGTTTTCGCAGTTCTCGGAGTAGTATAGAGTCTGACAGCAGCAGTTTGGAGCTGATTGAAAGGGAAGGTATCACGTTCGGAGAGGTGCAAATGGCGACCAAACAGGTCAAGCTGGGCAAGGCCCCGGGGCCGGATGGGGTCCCTGCCATGGCGGTCAGGGCGTTTGGCAAGGTGGCATCGCAGTTTGTGGCCGGGATCCTGGATGATTGTCTAAAGCTGGGTTATTATCCAGATGCTTGGAAAAGCGGAAGGCTTACGCTGATACCCAAGGCGGGTAGGCAGTACGCAACGGTAGCGGATCTTAAGCCGCTGTGCATGGTGTCGAATATGGCAAAGACGTTTGAGTACATACTCAAGGATCGGATCAATATGGCTCTGGAGAGGTCTGGAGACTTGGCAGACAGGCAATTTGGGTTCCGGATAGGTAGGTCAACCGTGCAGGCCATGCAGATTGTCAACGAGTGTTGGCGGAATGCTAGTGCGACTGGCAAGCATTGTTTGTTGGTAACGCTGGACGTTAAGAATGCGTTTAATACGGTGCGATGGAGCAGTATCATAAGGGCTGCTAGGAGGAGGAAATTCCCATGCGAGCTGGTGGATATACTTCGGAGTTATTTGAGAAACAGGCAAGTTGGCACTATGCTGGAGGAAGGGACGTGGGCGTCTCGGCGGGTTTATGGCGGGGTGCCACAGGGGTCGGTACTGGGTCCGCTTTTGTGGAACATTGCGTTCGATGATCTGCTCAGGATGGAGCTCCCGAGGGACACCGTGAGCGTTGGTTTTGCCGATGACGTGGCGCTCGTTGCGCTAGGTAGATCCACCGAAGTAGTGCGAACTAAGGTGCAGGACGCTATGAGAACGTTGGGCGAGTGGTACGAGAAGGAAGGGCTCGTACTAGCAGTGCATAAGACAGAGGCGGTTCTGCTCACGGGCAGAAAGGTGCCGCAGGGGATCTCCATTACGTATGGGGAGTTCATGATACAGACGCAGGAGGCCGTTAGGTATCTTGGAGTCATGTATCAGAACAACAGGTCGTTCAAGGTGCACCTGAACAAGGTCTGCCAGAAGGCAACGGCGGTGGCAGGACTACTGGCCAGGTTAATGCTCAACGTTAGGGGGTGCGGACGAGGCCCTAGGGTGCTGTACTATACAGTTCTGGAGAGCATTGTATTGTATGCTTCCCCGGTGTGGCGAGGAGCGGAAAAGTTGGCCTATATAAGGCAGCAGCTGCATCGGGTGCAGCGTCTAGGGTTGACAAGGGTAGCTGGGGCGTACAGGACCACGTCACATGCGGTCCTGTGCGTGCTAACAGGACGCCTGCCTTGGGAACTGCTTATTGCAGAAAGATATAGGCAATATCAGGCGGAATCTGACGAGCAGATTGCAAGGATAAAACGGCAGACAGTGGTTAAGTGGCAGTGGCACTGGGACCATGCTGAGCATGGCAGGTGGACGCACAGGCTTATACCTAATCTTGAGCGTTGGTTGAAAGCTGAAGGGTTTCAGAAACTAAGGTTCCATGTGACGCAGGTTCTAACCGGGCACGGAGTTTTTGCGTCGTACCTGTTCAAGATCGGGAAGGTAAGGAGCACAAGGTGCTGGTTCTGCAGGCACCGGCCGGACGATGCGGAGCACACGGTGTTCCATTGTCCTCAGTGGGCGGAGCAGAGGGCGAAGGTTAATAGAGGTAGGGTTCAAACGTTGACCCCGGAAAATCTGGCGAGGGCGCTAACTAGGGAAGGTGACGAGCGGGAAGTCACTAACTTCATCATTGAGGTGATGAAGGAAAAGGAAGCCAAGGAGAAAGAGAGGCAAGAGGCACGGGTCAGGGGGGGGGGGTACCGGCCACTGGCAGACGCGTACGTCAAAGGCGTCAATAATCGGTACGCGACGGAGCAAGTCGTGCGAGCGATATGCTGAAGCGCGGACGGAGGAGGCACGGTGCTACTTGGATAAATTGTAGAAGTGGCGGGAATCTTCTGTGTAGCTTTAGCTGCAGAAGGATCGGGTCAAGGGGTGACCACGCGGGAGCCATCCGGGTGATATGGGCGTCAGCTCAGGGCGATGCGAAGCGCTGCTGGAGGAATGGGGTATCGCAATCGCAGGTACGCGCGAGCGTAAAGGGCCCAACGCAGGAGTGGGCGGTTGGGCTGTCCGCATAGCTACAACTGCGGGTGGCTCGGATGGTAAGAAAGCAGAAGGTAAATGAATCCCTCGCGTAGCTTCAGCTGCGGGGTGTTCGATCGGGAGTGGCTGCCTGGGTGTCTGTGCAACCTGAGCTACGAATGGCTCTTGGTGGAAACGCTCTTAAGCAAGGATGATGTCATTAAGGCAAGCGCGCGTGAGCGTGAAGGGCACAGGATGGCGCAACAGGACTGCGCAGAGCAAGGGACTGGGAGGTGTCTGCGTAGCTTCAGCTGCGGATAACTCGGATGGGTCAAAGATAAGGGGTAAATGTAAGAGGCATACGAGCTCTTCGTGTAGCTTCAGCTGCGGGGAGCTCGACGGAGGGTGGTCGCGTGGGGAAGTCTACGCGGCCTGAGCTGTGAACGGCTCTAGGCGAGAACGCTCTCAGGCAAGAGCGGGGCCATAAAGGCAGGAACATGTGAGTGTGAAAATCACTGGTGATACGGAAGGGTCGCGCCAAGTGCGTGGGAGTCACTCGTGTAGCTGTAGCTGCGGGTGACTCGAATGGGAAACAAAGCAAAGGGTGGACGAACTCCCCGCGTAGCTCCAGCTGCGGGGTGTTCCATCGAGGGTGGTTGCGCTGGCTGATCTTCGTAACCTGAGCTGCGAACAGCTCGTGGTGATAATGCTCTCGAGTAGGAGCAAGGGTAAAGGAAGGGTAAAGACAGGCGTGAGTCAGGGTACATGGGGGTGGTTCGCGTAGCTGTAGCTGCGAATGACCCGAATGGTAATTAAACCAGCAATTGCTACCAGGCAGGAGTACCGGGGAAGGCCGCGTGGGAAATGCTCGCGTAGCTACGGCTCCGGATAGTTCATGGCAGGGCACATCGAAAGCAGGACGGCTGTCGATGGGTGTATAACCGAACGGGTGGTTCTGGAAGGGGAACGAGTGGCCCTAGTAGCGACGACACGAGCGGCTGTCGTTTCATTCCAGGTGACTGACGCACGAACGAACGTACGCACTGACGCACGACCGACTGACCACTTAGGCGGCATCGATGGATAATTGGAGACCCTGCCTCGCGGTTCAAGAGGTAGTGAACAACAACCGAAGGTCGGCATCGTGGGATGTGATCCCTGTCCCCGTACCGTCGGGGCGGACGAACGCGCCAGGGTGTGGTTCTGCGCTTCGTTGTCGCCGGCCCTCCCGCGGTGCACCGTGTTGCCGGATCTCCCTTCATTTGGCGAAGGGGGCGGCCGGCCTGCGAAACGACGGGTAGACGACCGTCGGGTTGCAGGTCTTCGGATATCAGGGATATACCAGGCTACTAGTAGTAATCTCTGCACGAGAGTTCCGGGGCCTGGTACCCTACCAGATAGGCGGTTTTAGTGGGTAGATTGCACCTCCCGAGTCCCACACTACCCCTGGCAACGCCATAACTCGCCGCCGGGGGTGTGCATCAAGCATTTCCGCCTTGGTTTACCAAAAAAAAAAAAAAAAAGTGTGTCCCCGGCTTTAGAATTCGTCGTGGTCCTAGCTATCGGATACTACCGATCCTTTGTCCGATGACACTTGTAGGATCGGGATTAATAATTGAGGACTGGCGCCAATATCGGTAAAGCAAAACGGTTTTATTAACAAATATTAAGAATAACAGAATATGAAGAATATTGGGATACAACGCATAAAAATGATCTGCTTTCTTTTGGCGACTCAACACGATTGCTGTTTTCGTATGCGCCTCCCTTTTGTCTTTTTTTTTTCGCCGCGTTGCAGCTCGACGTTGCCCGATATCCTTTTCGCTGCGCCGGTGCGCATTATACATAGTGTAGGCATCGTGGAAAAAAGCGGACGTCGGTCGCCGGGAATCGAACCCGCGAACCTCGGATTCGGAGGCGGCCGCGCTACTTCATAAACCAAACCGTCCGACTGTCCTTCTATTTCTCCACGACGCCTGTTATGTTTTTGGGTATGGAGGTCCCGATCCTACAATAGATATCCATCCTACATACATTTTATATTAATTTAAACGTTACATTTTTTCATATAAACAAAAGTGTGCCCTGACTTCAAAAACCGTGTCGACGTAGCAGTGGTTAGGGATATGTATAATTGGAGAACCCCTAGCAAAGTGTCATTTGTGCAAGGATTGCCAGTGTTTTCAGAAAACGAATGCAAACGATAGGCAGGCATTCCAAAAAATTCAAGTATCGGTCGCCTGCAATATATTTATGGCTCTGACCGTTATCCTTTGTTGCCCTGGAGAAAGCATGGGACTGCAAACAGTCCGGAACAACAGCTTTGCTTAAGTTGTTGGTTTGCAAAATACGTGGCTTTACAGTGACATGTGATTACAAATATTTCTGATATTTCTTACAAATTGTTATATTGTACCTGAGCAATGTATCGCCTGAACGAGGAGGACATATATAGTTCTTTTTTTTTTAATGGAGTAAAAACCGTGCGTCCAATGGTTATTGGGAATCATAAAATATAACTGGTACATGTGTGTGCATGGCTAGGGTGACTGTTGTTTTCAGGTTTCAAATGATCCCCCCCCCCCCCCCCCCCCCAAGCAGTTCTACGAAGCGAAAGGATAGAATAAATATAATTATAGTAGGTGTATTAGGGATGTTCTGGATAAAGTGGCGGGGCTCCGTGGGGGTGACGTCACGCGGGGCGGGGGAGGGGTGACGCCACGCGGGGAGGGGGGTGATGTCACATGGGGGGGGGAACCGACGGTCGGTAAATGTAGATGGCGCTGGGGAGGGGTATACCGACAGTCGGTAAATGGAGATGGCGCTGGTGAGATGATACCAAAGGGTGTTAAATCTCGACAGTCGGTAAATGTAGATGGCATTAGTGGAGAATACTGAGGGTTTTAAATGTCAGCGGTCGGTAAATGCAGATGACGTTTGTGGAGAATGCCGAAGGTAGGTAATTGTAGATGGTGGTAATAGAGAACACTAGCGGCTGTTACCACTAGTCGACAAGTTGTCGAACGTTGTACAGTATTGATATGTTTTTACAAAATAAAATGTTAATACATTTATGTACTCCACATGTATCGTATGTATACAATAGTCAATATTATCCAACAGCATATTATAATCTACAAATATGATTTAAAATAAGAGGTTGTTAATACATTTATGTACTCTGCATGGCATCATATATATACAATGTTATCCTGTGCCAAAAAAGTTTTCTTTCTATCACACCAGTTTTTACAATCTACGAAGCTGTTACGTTCCCGCCCTCAAAATTTCCTTATTTGGAGTTGGTCGCGTACACCCGGTATTAGTCACATCTAGAATTTTCAAGATCAACGCGAAGCAAGGGCGTTGTCCCTTGAAGTCACGTAGCGCACTTTCCCCACAACTCTTTTTCCTCTGATTTTTGGGTATAAAAGGGTAGCGGCGAAGGCATTTTGGGGTCTAGTCAAAATCTAGAAAGGGCACATTACCCGTCGGTACGTTTCCCTTACGACGTATTACAACTTAGCGAGATCGGGTTCAAGTCCCCTTCGAGCGTTTCTTCTTAACCATACAGTACGTAGTCGACTGTTAGGCATTTCATTTACGGTTGTAGTCGTCCCCCGTTTGCTCGCGTTCGTTAAAACCGAGAAGGATTAGATTCTTGCTTCGCGGAATCGAAACTAAACTAATTTCCAAGTAACTCAAATAATATTGTAACTTAATATTCAAGTTAGAACATCGCGACAAATTACACTATAACAGTTGTAAGTCCCGGTGCATTAGAATATAACTGAATCAAATAGATTTAGTGTTGATCAATTATAGTAAACCGTCCTAAACCCACTAAGATGTACCTTTACCGCTCGAGGTGCACCGAATACGTTACGAGCACTAATACTAACATTCCCTGCGGCTCCCTACGTTAGCCATACGTAGGTTCGTCCTCGATAACCAACCTCCTAGAGCTACCTACGATAGCCATACGTAGGTTCGTCTCCGCGTCTATTTCCTCTTAACAAATTACCATATACCAAATATAAAGCCCCGGCTACGCAGCCGTGCCCCTCCGGCTCGTAACAAAGCAAATGATATGTAAACATGATGAGATAATAGGGGAAGCCGCGCTCGGTCTGTGATAAGCGAATTGTTATGACTACTTTTGTTTGCGGAAATTGTTCGGGGAGGACGAGTGTGAGGACGATGAGGAGATGCCCCCATTATGGATAGAAAATGTTTCAGGCGTTGCAGGAGGATAACGCATATTAAAACATTATACAATTACAGTATATTGTAAATTAAATTTTATTTTCTAAAATTGCAATTACAGCCACAATGTTAATAATGAAGTCATTTAATATAGTTATGTAATAAATTTTAAATGTGCAAATCTTCACATGGTTACGACATTAGTTCCACTAATTTTCGAAAACTTGATATTGTAGGAGAAACGGCGTTTTGTCTCGGGATCGACTGTCAGACTCGTCAGTGGGGCTGACGACAGCCGATCCCTGCCCCAGACGCCTCGATACCGTTCTTCGGACGATCATATACAGGGTGTCCCAGAACTAGTGTAACTCCCGGAAATGGGGGGTAGCTGGGGTGCATCTGAACAACTTTTTCCTTTACCAAAAAGTTGTTTGAAGCTTCGTTATCGAGTTATTAACGAAAAACACCGGCCAATGAGAGCGCGCGTAGAGCGCGGGCTCAGCCACGAGAACGTTAGTGGCTCTCAATCGCGCGCGGACGTGGCCGTGAACGAATGCCTCTTTGCATCGAAGATATCCAGAGAATCACACGGCAAATGTTACATTGTATTAAATTAAAAATAATGTAGAATTATTTATGAGTAACAAATTAATGAATATGTCGTTTAATAACTATTTTTGACACTTTTTAACGTTATCCGAAGGGAACAAAGTGTTGTAGTAGTTATGAAAATAATTTTTTTTTTAATACCACATCAACAGTTGGATAATTTATGTTTAAAGAAAAACGATTTTGAAAGCTAATGTTAAAAAAAGCTGGACTAACTTACCCATTTGTCCTCGAATGAACCTGTCACGGCTGAAGTGGGTCGTTGAAACTGGGTCACTGTGCCGATCCTGATCCTTTTTCGAAACCCTCAACAGCTGATGTTACGGCCGGGTCGGCGAACTCACTGCACTGCACGGTCACATTTATTGTGCGGTTACTTTTATTGCGCGGTCACTGAGAAATGTGGGGATATTTAAACGCAATTTATTATTCCTTCGTGTAACCAAGTCGGTCACTCAGTGACGAATGAATACAGTACTGCGTAAGGAAAATTTGATCTCACGCCCGAATCAATGAATTGAATTTTCATACTGTGGTGCAGGGTATCACAAAGTAGTACTGTAAGCAAGGGAAAGTTCGGCTATTTTACGACGAATTTAGTGACGACAGCAGCACGTGTGCACGAGAGAAACGGACTGAGGACTTTACAGGCAGAGATGTCCGAATGGCACTGCAGTTCACCCTCCCCCACCAGCACAAGCAGGCCCACGGTTCAAGGGTTGTTAGAAATGAATGGAGGACGAACGAAATTTCTCCGGAAAAAGACTACACCGTAGCTAAACAAGGCTAGTCTTTTTCCGGAGAAATTTCGTTCGTCCTCCATTCATTTCTAAAAATCCTTGAACCGTGGGCCTGCTTGTGCGGGTGGGGGAGGGTGAACTGCAGTGCCATTCGGACATCTCTGCGTGTAAATTCCTCAGTCCGTTTGTCTCGTGCACACGTGCTTCCGTCGTCACTAAATTCGTCGTAAAATAGCCGAACCTTCCCTTGCTTAAGGTACTACTTTATGGCACCCTGGGCTACAGAATGAAAATTCAATTCACTGATTTCGACGTGAGATCAAATTTTCCTTACGCAGTACTGCATTCATTCGTCACTGAGTGACCGATTTGGTTACACGTAGGAAGAATAAATCGTGTTTAAATATTCCCACATTTCCCAGTGACAAGTGACAGTGACCGCGCAATAAAAGTGACCGTACAATACAAGTGACCGTGCAGTGCAGTGAGTTCGCTGACCCGACCATGACATCAGCTGTTGAAGGTTTCGAAAAAGGGCCAGAATCGGCACAGTGACCCAGTTTCAACGACCCACTTCAACCGTGACAGGTTCATTCGGGGACGAATGGGTAAATTAAACCAGCTTTTTCTAACATTAGCTTTCGAAATCGTTTTTCTTTAAACATAAATTATCCAACTGTTGATGTGGTATTAAAAAAAAAATTATTTTCATAACTACTACAACACTTTGTTCCCTTCGGATAACGTTAAAAAGTGTCAAAAATAGTTATTAAACGACATATTCATTAATTTGTTACTCATAAATAATTCTACATTATTTTTAATTTAATACAATGTAACATTTGCCGTGTGATTCTCTCGATATCTCCGATGCAAAGAGGCATTCGTTCACGGCCACGTCCGCGCGCGATTGAGAGCCACTAACGTTCTCGTGGCTGAGCCCGCGCTCTACGCGCGCTCTCATTGGCCGGTGTTTTTCGTTAATAACTCGATAACGAAGCTTCAAACAACATTTTGATAAAGGAAAAAGTTGTTTAGATGCACCCCAGCTACCCCCCATTTCCGGGAGTTACACTAGTTCTGGGACACCCTGTATATCCGAAGAACATGCCGGACGACCACCAGCGAGAGAATCTCTTACCCATCCTCATCGCCACCTGGCGGCCGCCGACCCGAACCAAGGGCGTCCGGGGGGGGAGACGAAAGCACGCACGTCTCTTTCCCAAACGCCGCCTACAATATCTGTTTAATTTTATTGCAGATGTTTAAATTTATGTGATTTTGCGCACAACGTTAGACAACGGACAGTATTCGATGACGCGATTATGCAAAATAAGACAATAGGCTGTAGTGTTTGCCGGTATATTTTCTTTGCAATCAAATTCTATTCGCACATCCATAGCGGTGCTCTTGATTGATTCATTCTGTTGCGAACAATTGATGACTACAAAAGGTCCATACATAAAAAATGTAATCACATTACAAAGCGTTTCGTAACAGTCGTATCCGTAATAAGCTTTACGAAAACGTACATACATATAAAAAAGAATAGCATATCTGTTTTTACTAAAATCAAGATTCAAGTCATCGTATGGGTAAAAGTCAGAATTTAGATAAAGTTTCACATTGGTCAAGTTACAATGATTGAAGACGCTCGCATCTTGAGACATGATATTCTTCCGGCCAGTTTGTAGCGCAAAAATAACGTATCGCGGTTATAGCTGAGTCGCAGTTTTAACTGCCCACGAATGTTTCGTCGTACTTTGCAGTAAAGGATACTCGTACAAATCCCACGAACGAAAACTCATGCTTAGGTATTTGCCACTTTCCAAAATCCGTAGCAACGACAATTTATTCACCTCATTCAGTATAACATGAGGCATTCGCCACTGTACTTTTAGTAATTCGACTTCCGGTTCCAATGTAGAATTTCCAACGATGCAACTGTTATCACTGCGCGCGCGTATAAGAATCAATTCGTGATGCGCGTTGACAATTGTGCGTTTGTAATCCTCACAAAAACCTAACAGCAGGTTGAGCGGTACACAAAAGTTGAAGTATCCGCCCGATATGTCTGACGTAACAGCCCATCCAGCATTTCGCAAAATTGCCGCTTTGTCATATGTCAATGATATGAATACCCCTGAAATATGGAATACGCATACGCTTTGCCAGTTGTTGCAGCTGTACTCCCCGTCCACGTTTGTATGGCGCGAGATAAATCCCATGGCCTTCCATGACGCGATTATGACGTTTCAGTTCTTCCAGCTGACGTTGCATGACCTTCTTCTCGTTCACAGCCTTCGCAACTCCTGCTGCCCCGCCAACTAATGAGCCGATAACTCCTAACAATGGTAGAATCGGTAGGATACCACCACGTTTCGCCGTCGGAAGTATTCGCTTCTTCGTTGCACTTTTCTTTTTCTTTTTCAAACCCATACCGAATTTCGTCTTAGCCTTCATAGCCGCCCAAACGGCTGTAGCTGCAGCCTTCTCCCTGAGATTGGAATCTGTCGCAGCAATGTGTTTTCGTGCTTTCGCTGCTAGGATTTTGTCAGCTGCGTGCCGGTTTACGAGATCGTTACTTTGTGAATATGCTATGTCGTGTTCTCGACACGCCGCATTCAACGGATTAATACCATGATCGCCTCGTGCCAAACGTTTTTGTAAGTGCGTCCCCGGACCGCAAAACTGATAACCAGGGATATGTAATTCAAGCGGAAGTGCGTTTAAAGCATGATTTAACAGGCCTTTTCGAATTTTTGTTGACATTCGCCGCAATTCTTTATCAACGGCGGCGGACCGTCAAGAACTCTCCGACAAACAACAAAACTGGATGACAAGTGCATTCAGTGGCGGCACAGCAAAAGCAACGTAAGTCTATCCACATCATCTGACGACTTGTTTCAACAAGAATTCGTAACTGCTCCCGACACCATGTTTCATACTCAATCTTCGACTCGATCTATCGGCGGTGACGTAAATACAAACGTGAACCTGATGGCCGAACTATTAGAAATAGTAGAGAACAAGCTAAAAGTGCTAGAAACGAGATTAGACGTCATGAACAATAAACAACTAAAATCGCAATCGTACGCGAACTCTACCTCAATCTTGCGAGAACCAAAAGGCACCGTGTCTCATACTCACAATCAGTCTCAGACTCGACCTATCCTCGGTGACCTAAATACAACTGCGAATACGATGGCCGAACTATTAGAAATAGTAGACAGAGTAAAAGCATTAGAAACAGTAGTAGGCACGGTGGACAACAAACGACTAGAATTGTACCCGTACGCAAACTCTCCTCTAGTTTTGAGAGAACCAACATACACGGTTAATAGATACGAAAAAAGTTTACCGCTAATTCCGGATTTCGACAGAACCAATGCCGACACATTCATCAGTATGCTCATACGAGTATCAACCAAGCTAGCACCACAACAACATCCATTATTGCTCATGGCAGTAATCGCTCAAAAATTAACAAACAGAATTACAATTTGTATAAGGCCAGACATAGACACCATTCCAAAACTGATCAACAAAATCCGTTGTGTGTACGGAGGAACCACTAATATCTCGTCACTGAAACTCAGACGAGATTCACCTAAACAAATTCTGAACGAGTCGATAAAACGTGCCTAGGGCATCGCGGCACCTCGTCCGAATTCGTATGATCTACTTGAAACAGTCAAACCGTCGAATCGTCGCGTCGCGTCGAGCCGCCTGAAACGATCGAGCCGCCCGAAACAGTCGGCCCGAAACAGTCGGCCGCTCGAGCCCGAAATGTCGGGCGCTCGCACACTCCTACTGAATACTATTCGAGGATGCAATATTCAACAGAAGGACTTATTAAAATCAGTTTCCGCAGTAATTGAGAAAGATATTAAAAACGATGATGTTGAAAATAAAGAACAAATGTTGCTATTTATTACCGGAGGAGCCGGCAGTGGCAAGTCGTATATTTTAAAATTAATTGTTGAACATGTCAAACGTTGCTATAATCCTACAGTCGATACGATGGTAAAACCATGTTTCATTGAAGTAGCTTCTTTGATCGGAGTTGCCGCCCGCCAAATATTCGGAAGAACTCTGCATTCCATGTTCTCTTTGTCTATTGAAAAAGGTACCGCAATGACCTATCGCCGGCTGACAGGACAAAGACTGGAACATGAGAGGCGCAAGTGGCGTCACGCAAGGTGGTTGATCATCGATGAGATATCAATGGTATCTTATGAGAATTTGCGAATAATTCATTTAAGATTACAGGAATTCAAGACCAATGATAAACTATTTGGTGGTGAAAATGTACTTCTCTTTGGCGACATCATGTAGTTACCCCCAGTGAAAGGCCACTGGTGTTTTGTGCAACCACACTGGTGTCCTGTCGAAATTAATTTATGGCACCAATTTTCATTCTGCGAACTCACGATTAATATGCGACAAAAATATGATGTTGAGTTTATCGATTTACTGAACAACCTACGACTTGGGGAAGTGACAACCTCGCAACTGGAAATACTATGTGAACGAAGAAGAGTTCCCCTAACCGGAGAATTTGAGGACGGAGCAGCTGTTAGAATATTCCCAAGTATAAAATTAGTGGATGAATATAACAGAAAAATGACCGAGAAATTAGCAGAATCACGCCGAATCAACGTCATCGACGCAGTAGAGGAGTCCCGCGAGGCAGCTACGTACGGAAGAAGGCCACCGCCAAATGTCATACCTGCAAGTATAAATAATTGTGGCGGGCTGTCACATACACTGTCGTTAGCTGAGGGATCGCGAATCACGCTTCGACGAAATATATCAATATCTGATGGTTTGATAAACGGCGTGATGGGAATAGTAAAGAAACTTGTATGGCCGGCACTTCGAAGGGATCAGCAGGAACAGGGAGAACTACCGGACTCAATGCTTATAAAATTTGACGATGAATCCATTGGTAGGAGATTCAAAGATACTGCTGGTTCCATCCCAATATGTCCAGTAAGCGCAACGTTTCAAGCAACAAAAGGTTATGGAGACGTCAAACGAAGAATGCTACCACTTATCCTAAGCTGGGCAGTAACGGTGCACAAATTGCAAGGGACAACATTAGACAGAGCTGTAATTGATCTCGGAAAAAAGAATTTTGCATAAGGACAAATTTACGTCACTCTGAATCGTGTCAAAAGTTTGCACGGTCTAGTTTTGTCCGATTTCGCACCTAACAAAGTTCTCAGTAAACCGCACGACGAAAAAGCATTCGCGGAAATGGAAAGATTACGGCGGTTTGTATTATTCCAAAAGAACAGTCCAAACCAGCTACCAGCAAACGGGACGTGAAGAAGCAAGTGAACCTGTCTCTTGTATTTATGGCCGACCAAATGTTAAACAACCTTGCAACGTGTACGCCCACATCACGAACGGTAGATTTCGTGTGAAAATCGAAAGTAAAATTTACAGCAAACCTGGTCATTATGGAAACATCTGCTAATTCGTACGCAAGTATTCGCCGCGATCGGAAACATCCTTGCTGAGTTACATCAAAGAATAGGAATGTTGCAGTAACAGTAGTTACGAAGAAGAGAGAAATTCAAAGATGCCTGCAAAGTGGATCATCGTGGAAGCATCTGCTATTACACGCACAAGGTTTCATCGGGATAGGTGAGTAACATCAAAGAATAGAAAGTTTGCAATACCAGTATTAATAAACAATAAGAAATTTCATAAAATATTGCATATTGAATCATCAGGAAGGGAAGAGAAAGGCAGGAAGGAGGGCGGGGGGGGGGGGATTAATAGGATGGGGCGGAAGGGGTGAAAAGGGAAGGAAGGGTGGTGTAAGGAAGGGAACGGAAGGGATATGAGTGGTAAGGAAGTGAAGGGAAGGAGAGCGGATGGAAGGGCGGGGAAGGGCAGGAGAGCGAAGGGAAGGGCAGTGAAGCGAAGGCAAGGACAGGGAAGGGAAGCAAGGCGAAGGGAAACGAAGGAGAGCGAAGGGATTGTTGCAAACAGGAGCATCGTGAAAACATCTCCGGCCACAAAATGTAATACTAGGTTCCATCGATATCAGGTCGAATGTACGTGAAGCAATACGATTTTTGCAATAAACGTGGGAAAAAAACGAAAGAATGCAGAATATGTTTGTTGCTGGACCAACTGGGAGTCATACCCTACAAGATCCAACAAGTTTCGATCCGATTGGTCAATCCATCATGGAGTAATCGGTGATCATACATGACGTGGACGAAACAGTACGCTTCTATGCAATAAAAAAGGGATACACAATGATAAAATGCAAAATGTTTTTATACGGGACCAACTGGGAGACATACCCTACAAGAAACGTAAAATTTCGTTCCGGTTAGTCAATCCATCTCGGAGCAATCGGCGGACATACGTGACGCGGACGAAACGGTACTCTTTGATTTGCAGTAATTTATAATGAAACATGATAAAACACGGTAAGCAATGATAAAATAAAAAATGTGTTTTATCCCGTTTCTAGTGGGGGTCATAGCCTACAAGATGAAAAAGGTTTTGTTCCGATTGGTCCATCCATCTCGGCGTAATCGGTGACCAAAGCATGTACAAAACTGTGTTTTTGCAATAAAAAAGATGTAAAGAATGACAAAATGGAAAATGTTTATTATATGGGACCAACTGGAAGTCATACCCGACAAGATGCAAAAGGTTTCGTTCCCATTGGTCGATTCATCTCGGCGTAATCGGGGAACATACATAAAAAAAATAAAAAATAAAAATAAAAAAATAATTTTTGGAAAAAAAATATAACCGACTTCGAAATGCACTCAAAAGAATGAAATAATATTTAATTCTTTTCGTGGGTTTCTCTCCATGATATGTATAACGTTGATGACAATATTACATTACATGTTAGATAAAATGCATATTTTTCGGAGGCGGGGCAGGATCAAAAATGCATTTTCTGTTTCGGACCGTTCAGTGCCAAGTCCACCTTCAATCAAATCATAATCAGCAACATCTGTCATATAGAAAGTTTTGATTGAAAAACATTTTGTACGCCGAAACTGACCACTATACAGTTTCATTCTTCCACGTTGTCACGTATCAATGAGTTTTTCTTGACGCTCATCTGTTATCAAACCCGCCATACCCCAAACAAATTGCAATCAGCAACATGTTTCGTTTAGACAGTTTTCAAATAAACATTTCCTGTACTGAAAGTTACGAAAATTGTTTGATTCTGAGAAAATTTTTTACCCTGCCCCGCCTCCGAAAAATATGCATTTTATCTAACATGTAATGTAATATTGTCATCAATGTTATACATAGCTGGAGAGAAACCCACGAAAGGAATTAAATATTATTTCATTCTTTTGAGTGCATTTCGAAGTCGGTTATATTTTTTTTCCAAAAATTATTTTATTTCACACTTTTTAGTGGCGATCTTTGCATTCCCTGCGAAATAATAGCCACATACTGTATAACGGGGTTCCTTTCTTCATGTATTATATCTCATCGTTATGAAATCAAGCTATACATACGATTGTCAGCGGTAGTATCCATGTTCATGTCTGAAACAAAAGTACATACATGTCTCTGTAGTATAATCGTAGTAAAAAGATAAAAAACACACACACGCCCGCGCGCACACACGCACGCACCCCCGCCCGCATGCACGCACGCACGTACGCACACACGCACGCACGCACGCCCGCACGCGGGTGGATGTACGTATATAAAGTACGTAAAACCACACAACCCGCGGTCGGGCACGCGGGCGTGCGTTCCGTGCGTGCGTGCGAGTGTTTTTTTTTTCTTTTCACTACGATTATACTACAGAAACATGTATGTACTTTTGTTTCAGACATGAACATGGATACTAACGCTGCAATATACCTAAATCCTCTACTGAAATCCTTAATAATCATATTGTATTGGAATAAATAGTAATCAATTATATAAAAAAATTTTTGGAAAAAAATACAACCGACTTCGGAATGCACTAAAAAGAACGAAATAATTTTAATTTATATTTCGGAGACGGCGCAAAATTAAAAATTTTCTACATTGGAAATTGTCAACATTTTTTAATCCATTTACATATTTTCACAATTTTTAATTTTGCGCCGTCTCCGAAATATAAATTAAAATTATTTCGTTCTTTTTAGTGCATTCCGAAGTCGGTGGTATTTTTTTCCAAAAATTTTTTTATTTCACATTTTTTAGTGGCGATCTTTGCATTCCCTGCGAAATAATAGCCACATACCGCCCGCACGCACGCCCGCCCGACCGCCCGCACGCACGCGCGCCCGCCCGCGCACCCGCCCGACCGCACGCCCGCACGCACGCGCGCGCGCCCGCCCGAAAGCCCGCACACATGCACGCCCGCACGTGGGTGGAGGTACATATATAAAATACGTAAAACCACACAACCCGCGGTCGGGCATGCGGGCGTGCGTTCCGTGCGTGCGTGCGAGTGTTTCTTTTTTCTTTTCACTACGATTATACTACAGAAACATATATGTACTTTTGTATCAGACATGAACATGGATACTAACGCTGCAATATACCTAACTCCTCTACTGAAATCCTTAATAATCTTATTGTATTGGAATAAATAGTAATCAATTATATAAAATACGTAAAACCACACAAAATTTACGAAATTATACATAATTCTTTCATATCTCACGTAACAACTGAGATTTACTGTGTCTGATGTAACATATAGGAAAGTAGGATATTGCTTGATTCGCACTTACCACTTGCCATGTCGCCGTCACGCTAGAAACATAATTATTGCAATAAGAGTAGTAATTAGCAACGGAGGGAACAAGAGGGGCGGGTAGAGAAGGGAGGGAAAGGGATTGAAGTGAAAGGGAAGGGGAGGGAGGGGAGGAAAGGAAGGGGCAGGGGGAGTTGGGTTTGGAAATGAAAGATAAGGAAGTGAAGGGAAGTGCAGGGAAGCGAAGGGAAGTGCAGGAAAGTGAAGGGAATGTTGCAAATGGGATCATCGTGGAAACATCTCCGCCCGCAAAATGTAATACTAGGTTTCATCAATATCAGACCGAGTACACGCGAAATAGCACGTTTTTTGCGATGGAAGCGGAAAAAATGAAGAAATCCGAACTGGTTTTTTTTACGGGACCAACTGTTGGTCATACTCAACAAGATGCATAAGGTTTCATTCCGATTGGTCCATCCATCTTAGGGAGGGAACAGCAGGGGTAGGTAGAGAAGGGAAGGAAAGGGATTGAAATGAAAGGGATGGGCGGGAGGGGAAGAAAGGAAGGGGCAAGGGGAGTTGGGTTTGGAAGGGAAAGATAAGGAAGTGAAGGGAGGTGCAGGGATGCGAAGGGAGGTGCAGGAAAGTGAAGGGAATGTTGCAAACGGGATCATAGTGGCAACATCCCCGGGCGCAAAACGTAATTGCAATAATTATTGCAATAACAATAGTAATTAGCACCGGAGGGAACAGCAGGGGCGGGTAGAGAAGGGAGGGAAAGGGATTGAAGTGAAAGGGAAGGGGCGGGGGGGGGAGGAAAGGAAGAGGCAGGGGAGTTGGGTTTGAAAGGGAAAGATAAGGAAGGGAAGTGCAGGGATGCGAAGGGAAGTGCAGGGATGCGAAGGGAAGTGCGGGGGTGCGAAGGGAAGTGCAGGAAAGTGGAGGGAATGTTGCAAATGGGATCATCATGGAAACATCTCCGGCCGCAAAATGTAATACTAGGTTTCATCGATATCAGACCGAGTACACGCGAAATAGCACGTTTTTTGCGATAACAGCGGAAAAAATGAAGAAATCCGAACTGGTTTTTTTTACGAGACCAACTGTTGGTCATACTCTACAAGATGCAAAAGGTTTCGTTCCGATTCGTCCATCCATCTTGGAGTAATCGATGACCATACACAACGCGGACGAAATCGTTCGCTTTTTTGCAATAAAAAGGTGGCAAGCGGTGGTGAAATGCAAAATTTTTTTTACGGGACCAATTGGGAGTCATACCCTACAAGATGCAAAAGGTTTGGTTCCGATTGGTCCATCCATCTCGGCGTAATCGGGGCACATACATACAAAAAAAAAATATATATATACATGTCGAATTGAGTAACCTCCTTCTTATTCGAAGTCGGTTAAAAAAATATACATTGTACGTGTCGAATTGAGTAACCTCCTTCTTTTTCGAAGTTGGTTAAAAAACACCGATGACCTTGTAATCTCGAAAAAAATGACCTTGAGCAAAATTTTTCACCAATCAGAATATGTGCCCCATCGGATACAGTAACTTTTTCTTCTAACATTTTTTTCTACCATGAAAAACAAGCGATATTTGAGATGCCAGAGTTAGCTGAGACACCCTGTATATCATGTTTCCGGATATGCTGAGTCCCATTTGTTCTTAATTGCAGCCTCCGATTTCATTTGGAACGATTATTTATTTATTATTATAACAGTACTTTCATTGTTAAGAACAAGTAGAACTATTCCTGCACCTTTGGACTAAGCGCATTGTAATTACAACTTAATTATTACATGGTTGTACAATAACAATATTTTACAAATATTTCGTATAATCATCATTATCATTCATACTTCGGATTATACGATTCGATGATAATGTACACTATGTTTCTACACGCTTCAGTGGTATCTTCTTCTATTCATTTCCACTACCGTTTACAAGCTCTTTCAAAGATACTAAAACTATTTACTTCTATGTACACTACCGACAAAAACTCTGATATCGGTACGTTAACTAACGAGGGGCATCAGAGAAGTGTGACGAGTCGATTTATATGAAAGTTAGCTAGTTGGCACCGTTTAAAAACTACTTCGCATACGTCTTTCTGACCTCAGGTTATCCATATTTAACATCACCCTTAGGTGCCAACCGTGATCATTCGGGTTGGGGATGAAAACCACATTTCCTTTCGTACCCCACAAATTATTTATTCTGGGAAAGAATTGCTTAATCAGTACAATGGTAAGCTTCCCGTAACGCCTTCGTATGTGCAACTAGATTTTTCAGTATAATTACTATGTAACAAATCATATAAAATGTTATTAATATTTTGCTTTCTTTTTCTTGCCGCCTGTTATTTCTTATTTCAATACGATTGATAATATGAACTGCAGACTAATATCTAAAATATCATCAATGGAACAATAAACAATTTGTAAGGACACCCGGTTTTGGTTACAATTTGAAGGTAATTCCAAACTTTTGTTCGGTATTGTACATACCGACAGGAATGTCAACATCCATAACAACATGTTTGATCCTGGATTGTGCCCCATATACGTTCTTCAGTTCGTACATACTGAATACTGATCAGTTTCATGGTAACCGTCATAGTGTACAGTGGTAAATACGACAGAAACAATATTTTATTATTACATTTGCTACATAGTACATACTACTTATTAGCAGCCGGTGGTTTAGTTTTGTTAATTGGTGTTTCGTAAGTACGTAGTGCAAACCTGATTACATTTTATTATATCAGGTCGTGTAATATGAAATGTCGAATTTATCTTGGGCCCTTTACATTTACGCGCTTTTCTACTGCAGTTACTAATAAACATACCAATTCTTACAATCTGTTTATTTTTTTACTACATTACTAGTTTCTTACTTTCGTTCTATTACATTTCTGTTACGATTTCAATTATGCGTTCCTCGCAGAGATCTACACAACACACATTTAAGCACGTGAATGTTAACATATTTCGATGAATAACTAATCACAATAAATCATAGTCTTCTGTCAATACAGGGTGTCCCATTATTGGCGTAGGAGCCGGAAATGGGGGGTAGGTGAGACGATTCTGAACAACAATTTCCTTTGCAAAAATGTTGGATGGGGCTTCGTTTTTGAATTATTAAGGAAAAACACTGACCATTCACAGCGCGAGGTTTTCGCGCGCTCAGCGGTGTGACTATGTCCCGGATTGCCTGGTCCGAGCGCGGTGTGAAATGACGAAAATTTTGAAATCACTCAATATCCGGATAGAACGAATAAATCGAAGTTGTATGACACTTTTCGTTGTTGAAAAGGAAGAAAATTTGAAAAATTACATACGTCAACTATTAAAAGATGCCGACAGAATTATTGAAATTACACTCACCAGTTCACTCGCAACTTGAACTGCAGCGCTGAACAGCTGATGAGACGGCCAAGTCAACGAACCCACGTTACTTCACACCATGTATTCCCTATCACTTTTCACTGTCACTGTCACTTTTCACTGGGTCATTTAAATCACTGAATCGGGAAACTGTCGTACAGCCTCCTGCGAATTATTTGGGCACTGCGAAAATATGTTATAATATCCAGCTTTGGAGCAAAGCATGTCGGCAATGTGCGAGATACTGGACGCGTACGGAAAGATTCGCGTTCCTTGTTACTGACAAAAGAACGTTAGAGAATATCCCTGTGTCTCACTCTGTTGGAATGTGTTTCATTCGCGTTCTCTGTTACTGACAAAAGAACGTTGGAGAATATCGTTGTATCTCACTCTGTCCTAATATTTGTATGATTGGCGTTCTTCGTTATAACATGTTTTTCATCTTCGCGCAGTGCCAAACCAACGCGAAGAAGACTACGGTCGAGGTATCGCAATCGGACCTATTCGGGGAAACCTTCTTTACATCCTTTCACAATTTCCTGATTCAATGATTTAAATGATCCAGTAAAAAGTGACAGTGACCGGCGTAATCAAGAAAATTTTGTGAAATAACGTGAGTTCGTTAACCTGACCGTCTCATCAGCTGTTCAGCGCTGCAGGTCAAGTTGCGAGTGAACTGGTGAGTCTAATTTCAATAATTTTGTCCGCACTTTTTAATAGTTCTGAATTTGTTTAATTCTTTATTCGATATTATTTGTGATATTATTTCCTGCTTTGCCGACCGGGGTTTTCGGCCGCGCTCGGACCTGACAATTCGGGCCATAGACACACCACTGAGCGCGCGAAAAGCTCGCGCTATGAATGGTTTTTCCTTAATAATTCAAAAACGAAGCCCCATCCAACATTTTTGCAAAGGAAATTGTTGTTCAGAATCGTCTCACCTACCCCCCCATTTCCGGCTCCTACACCAATAATGGGACACCCTGTATATGAATCGTTGTAATCTGTACATTGTCCGCGACGTATTGAAATGTGTTAGATAGATCGATATGCCTCTCTCAATACGAAGCTGATCGATGTAAACGTCGCGCAACTTCAGTCGGTTGCTTCTGTTCGGCCATGCGTTGTCACGTGCGTTCCATTCGTATTACATATATCTTACTTGTTTTCGTTAGTAGTTTAAGTTTCCTAATAAATATGATATAGCTCTAGAAATAAGTGAAAGTGTTTATTGAACCTTATTAGATTTAACAAAATGCTTCATGATTTCGGTAAAAATGATGTTGATGCATATTGCATAAAAACTTGAAAGGGAAGCGTGAAAATATGCAATTATTCATTTATACATGAAAATTATCTTGTCGACAGGAGATTCTCAGCATCATCGATGTACAAAACATCTCTAGGATACGAATATTAATCGAACCAGCAGATGTAAATAAATGAACAAACGAACCCGACATTTCGTATTACACGACCTCATAGTCAGATGCGGGTATTCATAATCCACAGAGTATCATATCATCTCGTCAATTTTAACGAGTTTCTTGTAACTTATATAATTTCTGCAATGTACTTCTAATACAACGAAAATAGTTCTTCGTGATGTATGAATACTATATACTTTCGTAACATTTAAGGGCTTTTATGTACGTTACATACTTGATCTACATTGCAAACTAATGTATTTACCTTTTTTTGTAGATCACATCATGCCGGAAGAAGAACATCGTAAGTATTTTCCCGTTTTTCAACAGCAATATACAATCACACATCATAATGTATATATAATAATATTGTTTTTTCTTACAGAAAAGATGAAGGAGACTGAGAGTAATCGTAAGTATGCCTTCATTTTCGACAGTAACATACGTCTACACTACATCGTACATTGGACATATACATATATTTTCTCGTACGTTCAGATCAAGACCTCGGGGCAAGTATGGCGCAGCTGCATCAGCAGCAACAGCAGCAACAGCAGGAGCAGGAGCAGAAGCAGGAGCATAACGTTGCTCCTGTCGAGCACGGCAGCAGGCCGGTGAAGGGACGGCGGAGCTGCCACAGAGGCGCAGTAAGTGTCATAGAATAATGTTATGTTAGGCAAACGACAATGCAAATTAACAATTTTTCCGCTGCGCAATTATTGCGTATCATTATTTGCTGATTACGAATATGATCTATTTCACTCCGGGACGTATCTCTGACGACAGAAAATCAATTTAAAACAGAAAATTTAACACCAAACACCATGGTTCTTTTTCGTATTCATCTCATATGCATCTACAATATAATTGCACAGTGGCGGTGACGATATCATTTTTGCATTTGTACACCACGATTTACGTACTTACTTGCGTTATACATCGGTACATAACAGTTGCACCTGATAGCATATTTCTGATGTATTGATAGTATATTGCTGATAGTATATTACTGATGTATTTACGGGTCCATATTTCCAAGATTGCAATTAGCTGCATTAGAAATGTAACTATTCACCTTTTACATTACAGAGAGAGGAACGTCGGCGGAGAGGAGGAGGGGCCGCTGGTTGAACGCCCGTGGCGGACGGGGAGGTGGCAACCGGCGGGGGGGGGGGTTGCCGCGGGGCGGCGGCGGCTGGCGGGGGGGGGGGGGGGGGCGATCGCCGCGTGTACATTTTTAATTAAAATTATTTCATATGTAGTATTAAAAAAACAATAATAAATATAATCGAAAACAAAATGAAAGTAGAAGTATTATTAACCTACGATTTCGGGACCGTTTAGTGTATGCTCGCCGGTTAATCGGCAAGGAATGTACCAACAGCGATATGCAAACTTTCGTATCTTGCGGGAGATGCTCTAGCGATGATTCTGTTCGGAACAACTATTCCGTTATGCTACTATCATGCATTGCGTGCTGCTATTTCTCTGCCGTAAATGCTTCGATTGCCACTAAAAAGTGTGAAATAAAGTAATTTTTGGAAAAAAAATATAACCGACTTCGAAAAGCACTTTATTTACAAACTATTTTAAAATCTATTCGGAAAAAGGATAAAGTTTTGGAACAAATAGTGAAACGGCATATGGAAAAATGTAATGTTTTTATGGGGGGAAAAGCATGCACTACTACATTTCCTATCTTCTTAAATGCGCATTTTGAAGGGCCCTTAACAGATGATATCAATGTTACGAAACAATTTGGTCGCGTTGATTTCCATAAGTTCAGCTTGAAAACTACCGAAGGGTCAATCCATTTCAAATCACCCAAAGGTTGTGCGCGTAAAATTTATTTATTTTTTATTTTTTGTCACAGTCTTACCACATTTAGAGAGTTAAAAACAAAAGTCAGTTTATTTTTAGGATAATTCATATTTTTTTTTAGAAGTCGTTTTACATAGGCATGTCGGCCAATTTGGCACGTTTTCGAGGTTTTTGGAAACTTAAATAATTTCCTTGTTTTTAAAGATATTGAGTTCAAATAAATACCTCATTAATCTGCATGAAACATACTATATTTCATATTTAGAACATATTTTGGCTTATATCGAAATAAATAGCTCAAAAAACTAATTTAATATCTAAGTCGGAATAACAAAAAATCTAAACTTTGGAACTAAATATTTTTGGGAAAAAATAGAGACTCACCTTCTATTTTTTTTTCCGTTGGAGGCTACATGTGGGACTACTTCCTGAAAAAGTCGGAAATCTGAGAGTCGCATCCTTATTTTTTTACAAGCCTCTAAATATTGCGAATTTCGTAAAATCGACTATATTCAAATTGGAATAACTCAAAAGGGACACACGACAGAAACTTGAAACTTTCACAAAACTAACTTTATATGTGTAGTAATAAGTCATTAAAATTTGATCACTGAGACCTAGCTAATATAAGAGCAGCATAAGTGTGAAGTACGATGAAATCGCATTTACATTGTATCCCTCAAATTTGATTATTAAGCCATAACAAACAAGTTAAAATCATACAATCTTTCTTTAAAATGGATTCTATTTAAAAGATAAATATGTTATATGAAAGCAATGTATGATGTTTAATAAAATTTTATCATTATATTAATATCATAAGAACTGTATAAAGTCAACTTTTGTAAATTAACGAAGTATTTTCCAAGATGAGTTTCACAGAAACTCGTTTAATAAAATTTTATTATTAACATTTTAATATCATAAGAACTGTATAAAATCAACTTTTGTAAATTAACAAAGTATATTCCAAGATGAGTTTCACAGAAACTCATTTGATAAAATTTTATTAAACATCATACATTGCTTTCATATAACATATTTATCTTTTAAATAGAATCCATTTTAAAGAAAAATTGCATGATTTTAACTAGTTTGTTATGGCTTAATAATCAAATTTAAGGGATACAACGTAAATGCGATTTCATCGTACTTCATACTTATGCTGCTCTTATATTAGCTAGGTCTCAATGATCAAATTTTAATGACTTATTACTACACATATAAAGTTAGTTTTGTGGAAGTTTCAAATTTCTATCATGTGTCCCTTTTGAGTTATTCCAATTTGAATATAGTCGATTTTACAAAATTCGCAATATTTAGAGGCTTGTAAAAAAGTAAGGATACGACTCTCAGGTTTCCAACTTTTTCAGGAAGTAGTCCTATATGAAGCCTCCAACGGAAAAAAAAATAGAAGGTGAGTCTCTAACTTTTCCAAAAATATTTGGTTCCAAAGTTCAGATTTTTTGTTATTACGACTTAGATTTTAAATTAGTTTTTTGAGCTATTTATTTCGATATAAGCCAAAATGTGTTCTAAATATGAAATATAATATGTTTCATGCAGATTAATGAGGTATTTATTTGAACTCAATATCTTTAAAAACAAGGAAGTTATTTAAGTTTCCAAAAACCTCGAAAACGTGCCAAATTGGCCGACATGCCTATGTAAAACGACTTCTAAAAAAAATATGATTTATCCTAAAAATAAACTGACCTTTGTTTTTAATTCTCTAAATGTGGTAAGACTCTGTGACAAAAAATAAAAAATAAATAAATTTTACGCGCACAACCTTTGGCTGATTTGAAATGGATTGGCCCCGAACCCAACAATTGTTGTTCTCTTATAGATGGGAACATCATTCTTGTGGAAAATCTAATATTATCAGATGAACTATTTGGAATAATTGGTAGAAAAATTTTGTATTTGCAACATTTTTATGAGAGTCCGTGTAAATCATCAGAAATTGGAATTTTTTTGATAGAATCTCCATCTTTGGGTCCTTTAGAAATTTTCAACATTACAGATATTTCGAGCAAATATGTTAAATTAGAAATTCAAGGAAAAAGTATTGTTTTCCCCTTGCTGCATTGTTCCTCATAAGGACGTACATCTTTATATCTCCGGTATTGTAGATCCAAGTTTTACAATTCAGAACCTTTAGCACGTATATAATATTGCAGTTGTGTCATACATAAGGTGAGTATAATCGTGGGACGATAGGGCTACCGGCGAAGTATCAAAAAAAAAAAAAAAAAAAAAAAAAAAAAAAAAAAAAAAAAAAAAAAAAGAAGTAACGTGCCGTGGTAATACCTCATAAGGGTGGTGTGGAAATTTGCCCAGTTCGTTTAAATACGATAAAGCGAGAAAATATAAAATGTGTATATGTATATTTACTGATTTATAATCATATCTGATTAACATATGAATTTTGCAGAACGAATTACATACGTCGAATATGAACCGTTGGAGCGTCGTACAATTTGTAGAGGATGGTACGGTAGATGCGGTACCATTAGTGTGGATGTAAAATGGCTTTTGCCATTCGCTATCCCTACCACATACCAGGCTCTCCAATGCTATTAAAAGATGTGAGCCGGTGGACAGCAGCTGGGCGAAACATCCCATTAAACTTTTCTCAAATGGCACATTTGGTAAGTTATAGATTATAGATTTTACAATAAAATGAAATTAAAATAATTACATGATATTTAAAAATGCTTTCAGATGATTATGCAAAAGTCAGGGCGAAAGCAAAGACGGCGGAGGACACCTTTGACTTACAATCAGAAGCAGAAAGGACAAAAAGGAAAAGAAGCAATATTGAACCGCTTCAGTCGCCAAGCGACGATAGCGATGAAGGAGAATCGATATTGCCTTTACCTCCTACACTGGGAAAAGAAAGGAAAGCTAGGTATGTACATAACAAAATTAAGCGCTGTGGTTTACTGTCCTATTTGTTAACCGACTTCGAAAAAGGAGGTTACTCAATTCGACATGTATATATATTTTTTTTTTTTTTTTTTTTTTATGTATGTGCCCCGATTACGCCGAGATGGATGGACCAATCGGAACCAAACCTTTTGCATCTTGTAGGGTATGACTCGCAGTTGGTCCCGTAAAAAAAAAATTTTGCATTTCACCACCGCTTGCCACCTTTTTATTGCAAAAAAGCGTGCGATTTCGTCCGCGTTGTGTATGGTCATCGATTACTCCAAGATGGATGGACCAATCGAAACGAAACCTTTAGCATCTTATAGAGTATGACCAACAGTTGGTCCCGTAAAAAAACCCGGTTCGGATTTCTACATTTTTTCCGCTTTTATCGCAAAAAACGTGCTATTTCACGTATATTCGGCCTGATATCGATGAAGCCTAGTATTACATTTTGCGGCCGGAGATGTTTCCACGATGATCCCTTTTGCAACATTCCCTGCCCCTGCCTTTACTACCCTGCCCTACCCTGCCCTTCTCTTCCCATCCCTTTGTTGAACTTTTCAAGGAATGCTCCAATCGCCACTAAAAAATGTGAAATAAAAAAATTTTTGGAAAAAAAAATACAACCGACTTCGGAATGCACTAAAAAGGACGAAATAAATTAAATTTATATTTCGGAGACGGCGCAAAATTAAAAATTTTCTACATTGGAAATTGTCAAAATTCTTTAATCCTTTCACATATTTTCACATTAACAACATCCTTCATTTACAAAATTTTTAATTTTGCGCCGTCTCCGAAATATAAATTTAATTTATTTCGTCCTTTTTAGTGCATTCCGAAGTCGGTTGTATTTTTTTTTCCAAAAATTTTTTTATAGTTGTATAACTTTTTTCCTTTTGCAATTATTATATATCTCTTTTGCAAAAATGATTTCTTTTTTTTTAGTTACACGCACCGCTGAGAACAGCGTACCAAGAGAATCTATAATTATTGGTAAGTTTAAAAATCTGTAATATAGAATCTATATGTTGTATATACGGAAATATTTGTAAACGCGTTACTTAATTAAAAAATCAAACTTTCCAGATATTCCGTCGACGAGTCACGGGACGACAGAGAAATGTTTGAAAACAATTTTGGAACAGAAACACTTGCAGCGAACATTGTAACCGACATTTTAAAAAGAGTGGAGGCTACCGAAAAACAATTGCTAACAGCAGGGCCGGCTACGTCAAATAACAAATCATCGATATTTCAGCTAGAAGTATCATTTCCGTTAGATACGGAATACGAACTAGAACAACTTGAAACGCACCTACAAAATGAGGAGAACTTCAGCGCTGCAATACTTAAATAAAATATATTGATTATATAGCAACATAATTCCCACTTGATTCTATAAGGATGTTAGCGTCGACCCGTGTACAAGGGTGATACGCGTGTCAGGGTCGTTGCACCATGGGGCTTCGACGTACTTTCGAGGACCTAAGTCTGTCATCGGACGAAGGATCGGTGGTATCCGATAACTAGGACCGCGACGAGTTCTAAGAGTCGCGGATGTTATGATTAAAGTCCGATACCTTTCTTTTGAGGATCGCCGAACGAACCGTGCCTCGTGGCCGATGACCCGACGTCATGGTGCTGCGTGGCGCGTGCAGGGCGATAAGGGTTTTCTCGAAGGATCCGGCCACGGAGTGGGGAAGGTGACGTACCTTCTGGTAAGAGGACCATGATGAACCTCTTGGCACTTACCCCAGAACCTTGATCGAGAGAACGTCTCCAAATTCTACCTAATTATATTAATTTCTAACAAGGATATATTTAATTTGCAGGTGAACGAATTAGCTGCTATCGGAGGTTCGAACAACTACGATTTCGTCAAACGAGTAATGACCCCGCTAATGACAAACCAGTTAGCCACAAGCTACAGTTGGCTGGGGAAAAAAGGGAAAAAGAAATTTTATTCCTTGAGAGTGGCCAAAGTGATAATAGGTAAATATACCTCCTTTGCGATGACAACATATATATGTTATTCGTATATGATGCATACCGATCTTGCATTCTTCCTTATACAATGATTGTTCGAGTAACTCCATATAATGAAGAACTTATAGCCGGTATCCATCATACACGTATCCTAATATCTCTATAGACCCAAAACATATGTCGCCGCCTAAAAGGGGCGTACCATGTTTACTTTGTTATTTTTTATATTGATTCGTATAGAATTGAATATATTACTCAACTGACTTTCTGTTGTTTAGACGCAGCGGCCAAATCGAATGTATGCCGGGACTAGAAAGAGACAGAAGTTTCTATACAGTCTTGGCTGAGGAGAGCAATGAAACGAAGCAAGAGTATTGCTAAGCATTTTTAAAAATTATTTTTTAAAAATAAAAATAATAAAAAATAACCATACATGTATATAACTAGTGTATTATTAATTAGCGTAATATGTCTATACAGGGTACTCAGCTAACTCTGACATCTCAAATATCTCGCTTGTTTTTCATGGTAGAAAAAAATGTTAGAAGAAAAAGTTATTCTATCCGATGGGGCACATATTCTGATTGGTGAAAAATTTTGCTCAAGGTCATTTTTTTCGAGATTACAAGGTCATCGGTGTTTTTTTTAAATGGAACCAAGGTTATTTGAAGGTCGTAGTGTTATAGGCCAATGAACTCGCCTTTCCCTCAGCTATCATCGTATGATAACAAAAATATATGGTTCCATTTAAAAAAACACCAATGACCTTTTAATCTCGAAAAAAATGACCTTGAGCAAAATTTTTCACCAATCAGAATATGTGCCCCATCGGATGCAATAATTTTTTCTTCTAACATTTTTTTTCTACCATGAAAAACAAGCGAGATATTTGAGATGCCAGAGTTAGCTGGGACACCCTGTATATAAACATTCCTTTCCTGAAAAGATCAATCCTCCATATCAGACTGTTCGAACGTTCTACATAAGTACAGGGTGTATAAAAATTATATGTCATGACCACCATAGCCGGATTCTACACCTCTCGATCGGTGAAGATTTGCTAAAAAAATCGACCGCAAAATTGACCTTGACCTTGAAAATCGAGGTCAAAATTTTTTTTTATTTGATCGTATAGTACTCATCGCGAGGAACAAAAGTCTCAAAGGAACCATGGGTCTCATGTCAACGGTTCACATAAAAAAACGATGCTAATGTTCCACTTAAGTCCTAGAACAATTTTACTGTTAAATTGTGCTCATACTCGCATGTTCCCAAAGTAAATAGGTAGTAGGGGCACAGACTGATTACTATCGCACGTCAACACCTCAGTAATGATCTATTTCTTAGTGTCTTGTTGACATTACGACACAATGGTTCGTTACAGAAATATTCGACGAATGCTCCGTGCTATTGACGAAGCAGGGGGAAATTATTCTTTAGCCCGCGAAATTTATCGCAATAGAGTGATAAATAACGGAAGACTGCTGCGTGCAACAGAAGTGCCAGATCGACGGGATTTTCAGCGACTAGATCAACAATTCAATGATCACTGTGCAACAAATTTAAACCTCATCTCTGTTTTCCAGTACCCATTGGGTGATCCTTGTAGGGTTTCTCGTCCTGAACACGAATCCGAAAACCGAATTGCTCCATCACCCTCAGTTTTTGAAAAACACGGGTTTTTGTAAAAACGTGTGTTTTTGGGGGAAAATTCGCTATTACGCGAAAACTAGAAACACTAGAACGTTCAAATTGATTTCAAAAGATAGAGGAGAGTTTCCCGAATCTATTGATATATATAGTTGTAATATTACGTCAGTCTGAATAGATGTAAATATCGATGAAAGTTTAAAAAACGGCCGATGTACGCATTTCCTACGTATTACTTTTGTATTTTTAGCAAAAGTTCTTTACCTAGCGCGAATTCTCTATACAGTACCGAATTCTGTAGACATTTCTGAAGAAGAAAATATGCGGAGTAAGTGTCGAAGCAATATACAATTCGAGTAAATCGAAAAAGTATGTGCCGGTGACGCGTGCACGGCGTTTTGCCGCCAGGCGGCCATAGCTCGCTCTCCTCGCCGAGTCAGTGCCGTAGCTACGCGTAATCAACATCAATGATGCCCTTCAATAGACACCCACTTTTTATATGTATAACGTTTAATTTTTTTTCACTATTATTATTTCATCATTATCATTAGTAATATTACTTTTTATTTTTTGCTGATGCTAATCATATGATTATAAAATATTTTAATTAAAGTGTTAGCACTTGATTGATGAAAATTCTAGCTTGTCAATGACGCTCTGTTAAAGATATGTTTGACATTTGCTTACGATGTGGAATGCATAAAATAGATTTCATTTTCGTATGTTTATCGTGACAAATTAATTTTATCTTCCTTGAATACGTATATTATAATTGAATGAGCTCGTGTACCAGGATGGTATATGTGGCTTCGTTACAACTCAGAATCGAGACGTCGAACTGTGCCGAACTGTTTATGTTAAAAGAGGACCTCTTCAAAAGAAGGGCCTCTTCAACATTTTGGGCGACGCAGTCGTCACCGAGAAAACTGAGAAAAGCCATTCGTAATCCGTTGATCGTAGGTTCCAGGTTGTGTCGTTAGTAAGAAAAAGTGTACAAGTTTTATTTCGCTCAGAATAAAACGTTTTGTTTTACAGCATATAAGGTTTTAAAGTGTTTAGTGTACGTTGTTCAATTACATACAATTTTGTGTTGTGTGAGTGCAATAATGTTGCGAATGTGTATAAATTCACCAGACTCTTTTTGCTACATTTGCGGAGAACTAGTTTTGAAATCTAAATGTAGAATTTTAACTCCGTTGGTAAAATTTGCATATAAACATTACTTTGGATGCAAAGTTACAGACCAGGATAAATTTTGGGCTCCGCATGTTTGTTGTGAACGTTGTGCCACAGTTCTTTTAGCCTGGCTGAAAGGAAAACGGAAGTCCATGCCATTTGCAGTTCCAATGATATGGAGAGAACCGACTAACCACAGTATAGACTGCTATTTCTGTTTAAGTAAAATCACCGGCTTTAATAAAAAAGGAAAAAAGAAGATCGAATACGCAACAACATCTACAGCTATTCGTCCTGTTGCACATTGTACAGAATTACCTGTTCCAAAGCCAGCACTAATTCAACCGAATATATATGAGGATGATGAAGAAACTGAGCAGGGGGAAACGTCGAATAATGAAATCGAAATTACACTCTCATCGGAAAGCTCACCGCCATTTGAAGTAAAGACAAACAAGGATATATTAGAAATTAAACATGAAGAAACAACCTCCATATTGGAGGACACCACATTTAATAACCCAATCAGAATTGAACGATCTAGTGCGCGATTTACAACTATCAAAAACACAGGCAGAACTCTTAGGATCCCGGTTAACACAATGGAATTTATTACATCATAAAACTAAAATAACATATTTCAGAACACGAAATCAAACATTACTGCAATACTTTGCCACGTATGAAGAACTTCATGTTTGTACAGACATAAATTCATTAATGAAAAATTTAAATTTTGAACACCATCCCAAAGAATGGCGACTATTTATAGATTCGTCAAAAAATAGTTTAAAAGCAGTGCTCTTGCATATTGGGAATATATATCCTTCTATCCCTGTGGCATATACAACAAAAATGACGGAATCCTATGACACATTTAAGATACTTTTAATTCGTATTCAATACGAGAAATACAACTGGAAAGTCTGTGGAGATTTAAAAGTAATTGGTATATTACTTGGACTTCAAACAGGCTATACGAAGTACTGCTGTTTTCTGTGTGAATGGGATAGCCGAGCGAGAGACCTACATTATATTAAAAAAAATTGGACACCTCGACAACAACGAACCCCTGGAGAGAAGAATATAAAACACAACAGTTTAATCGATCCTCAAAATGTTTATTTACCGCCGCTTCATATTAAATTAGGAATAATGAAGAACTTTGTCAAGGCAATGGATAAATCAGGACCAGGATTTGCATATTTAAAAACAAAATTTCCCTCCATATCTGATGCAAAAATAAAAGAAGGTATATTCATTGGCCCTCAAATAAGAAACCTGATGAAAGATAAAAGTTTCACAGAGAAATTGAACAATTTGGAAAAGGCAGTATGGCTCTCTTTCAAGAAAACCACACAAAATTTTCTCGGCAATCATAGGTCGAAAAATTATATTTCCGTGGTGAACAAACTTTTAAAAGCATGTGAAAACCTTGGCTGTAACATGTCGTTAAAGATACATTTCCTGCATTCCCATTTGGACTTTTTTCCACCAAATCTCGGTGATGTGAGTGATGAACACGGAGAACACTTTCACCAAGATATTTCTCAGATGGAAAAACGGTATCAAGGAAAAGAGATGTGTGCAATGCTTGCAGATTACTGCTGGACACTTATGAACGACGACAAGGATGCAACATACAAACGACGAGCGAGACGGAAACATTTTTAAATTAGAACAGGTAATTCTTTATTTTATGTATTTTATGCATTCCACATCGTAAGCAAATGTCAAACATATCTTTAACAGAGCGTCATTGACAAGCTAGAATTTTCATCAATCAAGTGCTAACACTTTAATTAAAATATTTTATAATCATATGATTAGCATCAGCAAAAAATAAAAAGTAATATTACTAATGATAATGATGAAATAATAATAGTGAAAAAAAATTAAACGTTATACATATAAAAAGTGGGTGTCTATTAAAGGGCATCATTGATGTTGATTACGCGTAGCTACGGCACTGACTCGGCGAGGAGAGCGAGCTATGGCCGCCTGGCGGCAAAACGCCGTGCACGCGTCACCGGCACATACTTTTTCGATTTACTCGAATTGTATATTGCTTCGACACTTACTCCGCATATTTTCTTCTTCAGAAATGTCTACAGAATTCGGTACTGTATAGAGAATTCGCGCTAGGTAAAGAACTTTTGCTAAAAATACAAAAGTAATACGTAGGAAATGCGTACATCGGCCGTTTTTTAAACTTTCATCGATATTTACATCTATTCAGACTGACGTAATATTACAACTATATATATCAATAGATTCGGGAAACTCTCCTCTATCTTTTGAAATCAATTTGAACGTTCTAGTGTTTCTAGTTTTCGCGTAACAGCGAATTTTCCCCCAAAAACACACGTTTTTACAAAAACCCGTGTTTTTCAAAAACTGAGGGTGATGGAGCAATTCGGTTTTCGGATTCGTGTTCAGGACGAGAAACCCTACAAGGATCACCCAATGGGTACTGGAAAACAGAGATGAGGTTTAAATTTGTTGCACAGTGTGATCAAGAATTAGTATTACGTCATTTTTCTACACATAGAGGAGCAGGCAGACCTCGCATTCATTGGAGAAAAGAGGAGCAGGTTATTGCTCTCGCGCGTGCTTATCCATTAATGGAACTACGGAGAATAGCCCATCGAGTAGGAATCAGTCATATGACAGTGCGTCGAGTAATCCGAGAAGAAGGCTTACGACCTTACAGAATTCGCCGCGTTTAAGCACTTCGACCAACTGACCATGCTGTTCGACGAAGTTATTGCCGTTGGATGCTAGATAAGTTGCAACGTGAACCACATTTTTTGGAAAATGTGTTGTTCACAGACGAAAGCAGTTTCTCGAGTAGGAGCATTTTAAATCAACAAAATGCGAGAATTTGGGCTTATAGAAATCCCCATGCAATGATTGAAAGATATAATCAAGGGCGTTTCGCGATCAACGTATGGGCTGGAGTTATTGGAAACCATATTATTGGCCCAATTTATTTGCCTACACCATTAACAAGTGCAACATATCTGCAATTTCTACGGACTCGCTTCTTGAGTGAACTACGTCAAGTTATACCACACAGCAGACGTCATTCCGTCTATTTCATGCACGATGGTGCTCCTCCTCATTATGGCTGACTGGTTCGCCAATTTTTGGATCAAATGTTTGGAACACGATGGATAGGACGCAGACCTGCTCCACATTTGTGGCCACCTCGTTCTCCAGATTTGACACCACTGGACTTCTTTCTTTGGGGAGCTGTAAAAGAAATTGTTTATCGTTCAGGTCAGGAATTTCGGACTGTGCAGCAGTTAAAATATAGAATTCAGCAAGCTTTTGAACACCTAAGAAGAGTACCGAACATCGGCCAAAAGTTAAAAAGAAATATGGAAATGAGATTGAGGAACTGCCTCGTCCAAAATGGCAGCCATATCGAGGCTGGAACACAAGCACGTCTGTTGCGAGCAATTCAAGAAGATGGTGCCGTTTTATGGATTCGACGAAGGAATAGACACCAAAGAAGTTAAGTAAGTATGCGAAAAATATAATATCATAGATTTAAAACAAATATAATATGAAAAAAACTGGCTATTCTCCGTAGTCCCATTAATGGATAAGCACGAGCGAGAGCAATAACCTGCTCCTCTTTTCTCCAATGAATGCGAGATCTGCCTACTCCTCTATGTGTAGAAAAACGACGTAATACTAATTCTTGATCACTAAATTGTTGATCTAGTCGCTGAAAATCCCGTCGATCTGGCACATCTGTTGCACGGAGCAGTCCTCTGTTATTTATCACTCTATTATGATAAATTTTGTGAGCTAAAGAATAATTTCCTCCTACTTCATCAATAGCACATTATAAATTTTATATTTTATTGTAAAATATAAGGACATTATAAATAAACCGTTAACATGAGACCCATGGTTCCTTTGAGACTTTTGTTCCTCGCGATGAGTACTATACGATCAAATAAGAAAAATTTTGACCTTGATTTTCAAGGTCAAGGTCAATATTGCGGTCGATTTTTTTAGCAAATCTCCACCGATCGAGAGGTGTAGAATCCCGCTATGGTGGTCATGACATATAATTTTTATACACCCTGTACGTACATTAGACGTTTCATAATTTTAAACTCTCAGAAAACATTCCTTACACGCCTTCAAGACGTTAGCACACCGAGTTTTGTAAACGTTCGCACAACGTACAGAAAATGTTACCTTTGGACGTTCGGGAAACGTCCCTTGTACGCCCTCCAAGACGTTACTATAACGTTCTGAAAAGTCCTGTAAACATTCACACAATGTACGGAGAATGTTACTTTCGGACGTTCGGAAAACGTCCTGAGAATGTCCACACTAGGACGTTCAAAGAGCATAACGGGGACGTATGGACATTAACGGAACATCCTCCGAACGTACGAAACGTCCGGCATGGACGTTGTATGGACATACATAAAGCCGGGTATCCATTTGTGTCAAACGTCCGTATCGTATCACTGTTGCGTATCCTTTTGGGGAGGCACGCGTTGCGTCGCTGCGACACGCAGCGTGCTTCGGCTCGGACAATTTTTCTTCGTTTTGTGAAACGGTACGGCAATGGGACTGGGCCACTACAGGCGAAGGATTTCGGTTCGGTGCCTGCTGTTCCTTTGATACGGAGATACGCAACGGGCCGATCGGAAACATTTGTCGGTTTCTTGCTGTTGCATCGAAGGAAAGGTTCATGTGTTTGCACATGACATAGAGTTTCATGCCGTCGCTTGGGGTTTCAAGTTCAATAAATTAACATTTCAATTTATCTGAAATCTTGTGGTATTATTGGATCAATGAAATTATTTATCAATTTAATGTAATTTAATTTAGACAAATTTTTATTATCTAAATATATTTAAATATGTCAATTACCTTCGGTGCTACTCTACACATGAAACAGCAATGTTAATAATCACTTCTGTGATTATCGAAAAAAGACAATGTTAATTTTCCAGAGCTTTTTTCGTTGCCGAGTATCGAAAGTTTGGCTGTTGGTCTGTGACACGGAGCTAAGCAACGGGCCGAATCGAAATTTGTCGGTTTCTTGCCGTTCAAAGGAAAGGTTCGGAGACCACTTGGAGAGTAAAAACAACATACTTGAAAACCCAAGCGAAGACACGAAAGGGTATGTCAAGTGGAAACTTGACACTTTAGGCACGAATACAATCTCTGATAATTTCCATGCGGGCGAATATGCATTTTTTGTTTTTTTTTTTAAGTTGCAATTTTTTAAAACTTCAGAATATTAAAATCATGTTATTTTCAAAAATATTCTATTTGACGGCACTGGAGAGATTATTTTTATTACATCTGTAAGTTAAAGGACGAATTTTGATCGGTTTATAACTGGGGGTGTTCGGGATCCGAATTACCGACATGTGCTAGGTAATTAGGCGCGTGTGCCCGAAGATGTCTCGCGTAGTACCTATCGCCGCTGCGCTCTTCCCCCACTTCGCGATACGGGTAATCGCGCCCGAAAAATCATCTAGTCAGTCGAAATCGATCACGAGTGATAATACGAGCTATAGAGAGAGAACTGTAGAGAGAGAGAGAGAAAACAAGAAAGATAGTGAGGGAGTGCTGAATGTGCGGCGGCAAATCGAACATTGTAGAGAGTACAAAAAACAAACTCACGGTTATAATTAAGGATAGTTTATAGCGCATTAAATAGACATTTACAAACTGAACAACTGACAAACTGAAGCTTCATTCACCCGATGAACTCCACCGCAAAGAACATCGCCTAAACATTGGTCCTTCGAGCCGGATAATAACGCAAAATAATCGAAGTGAGTGAAGTTTATTAATCTAACAGTGCTTTAAAGACAATTCTGTGTTAAAATTCACTGGATTTTTTGAAACTCCACATAACGGTTGCCCTTGACTCGCTGCTTGCTGACGTAAACACTTGGTGAACTTCGATTCCTACCGTTACTTGTTGTTCTGAAACAGAAAAATAAACCATGGACAAACACGTTATGAAGCAACTCGACCTCTTTAAGCGTATCCGCTCAACTGTCGAAAACATGAGAAAAATGGGTTCGGCAAAAATAACAAAGGGAGTCATTACCTCACGTCTGGAGCTATTAGAAAAGAACTGGAGCGCGTTTTCGGAAGCGCACGACCAGCTTATAGACGTCTTTTCAACAACAGAGCGGGAAAACGTGTATTTTAAACAAGACCACATCGGTCAATGCGAGGAAGCGTACGTTCAGCAAAAGGCCGTCCTATTGGATTTACTGGATAAATACTGCCCGGGTAAGCCCGAACTGTCAAACGGAAACGCGTCGCTTCGATCATTGCCAAAGATTGTTCTGCCAAGCTTTTCGGGCGACTATAAAGGGTGGTCGAATTTCCGGGACCTGTTTCAAGCATTGATTCTGGATAATGAATCTCTCTCTCCTGTTGAAAAACTGCACTACCTAAAGACTAGCTTGACCGGCGAACCGGCCCTGTTACTGCAAAATATCCCGGTTACCGGCGATAACTTCGAGCGAGCGTGGACCGCCATCACGGAGCGCTATCAGAATCTGCGAATGCTGATTCACTCCCAGTTGACCTCGCTTATGTCTCATCAACCTATGAGACGAGAATCTTTGCGCGACCTGAAGGCATTGCTGGATGGAACTACGGACGCGGTCCAAGCGTTAGAGGCCTTGCAGCGACCGGTCCAACACTGGGACGATTGGCTCGTCTTCATAACCGCGGAGAAGCTGGACAACAAAACGCGGATGGGATGGGAGACGTCCATTGGAACCACGACTGAACCTCCTACGTTCACGCAGCTGAGAAGCTTTCTCCGAGCGCGGTTACGCGCCTTGGAAGCTGTGGAAGGAGCCTCCGGATCTTCAACCTCGCTGCAGGAGAGGACCGCTACTGTCCCGAAACCGGAGAAGAAGACGCCGGCAAACACCTTTCGGCTCAAGGTTCATGCCACACACGCGGCCGAAACGAACCGTCGGTGCTCGATCTGTCAAAAGGAGCACTTTCTCCTTTTTTGCCCTACCTATAAAGGCATGAGTCCACGCGAGCGGAAGCAACTGGTAACCGAGAAGCGTCTTTGTTTTAACTGTCTGGCACCGCACTCTTCTTCTGTATGTAAGTCCACGAAACGCTGCCAGGTTTGCGTGGGTAAGCATCATACCTCACTTCATGCTAATTTTGAGCAATTCACTGCCGCAAACAATTCTTCTTCCAAGCAGGGGCCAGCAAGGAGTGGCGAGGCGGACGACGTCGCGCTAAGCGAGGCTTCCTCCTCCGAGGCTGGAAGGACGACTCACTGCGCTTTGACCTCCTGTTCCGTGACCTCGCCCGTCTCCGTGGTGCTCGCGACAGCGGAACTTACGCTGGAATCAGACCAGGGGAAAAGAGTCTCCGTTAGAGCGTTAATAGATTCTTGTTCGGAAGTCTCGCTGATGGAGGAAAGCGTTGCGCAAATCTTGAAAGTACACCGCGTACCGGAAAAAATTCCTGTTGTCGGCGTCGGTAAGACGCAAACTTACACGAACGGTAGGGTCTCTCTTAAATTAATCTTTAGATTTGGCCAACCCATACCCTATCGTCTAACTGCTTATGTTCTTCCTCGTTTGTCGTCATACCAAACCTCTAAATCTTCTTGTGAAGCCGCCCTGTCTCACTTAGAAGGGTTGGAACTGGCCGATCCTCACTTCCTGTCCGCAAGACGTATTAATCTTATCCTGGGAGCGGATATCTACGCTCAAATCATAAAGGCGGGCTTAATACAAGGTCCACCCAACACACCAATCGCACAAGCCACTTCGCTAGGATGGATCCTTACCGGGCCCTTAAGGCAATCCCAAAATCTGACAAATAATACTCACCGTGCTATTTCCTTGCAGTGTTCCCTTCGCGAAGCCGATCTCGTTGAAACTCTCACTCGGTTCTGGAGACTCGAGGAAGTGCCGGCTACTTCTCAATTACGCTCTGAGGAAGAAAAAGAATGTGAAGATCACTACGCCAAAACGCACAGGCGAGATGAAACTGGAAGGTATATTGTTTCCTTACCTTTTAAAGCCCCGCTCGCGGAGCTAGGCGAAAGCAAGGAGGCCGCCATCTCGTTCTTCGTCAAGCGGGAACGATTCCTGCAAGCAAATCCGAAATTCAGAACCGCTTATCACGAGTTTTTGAAAGAATACGAAGATCTCGAGCATATGAAGCCCCTTCGCGCAACTTCTGAACAAAACGGGCCAAATTACTATCTGCCGCATCACGGCGTGCTACGCGAATCTAGTTCCACAACCAAACTCCGTGTAGTCTTCAACGCTTCATTCAAAACTTCCTCCGGTCTCTCGCTGAACGACTTACTTCATACTGGCCCGAACTTACTACCGGAAATATTCTCTCTATTGATTCGCTGGCGCAAGTATGCGGTCGTTTTCTCCGCGGACATAGAGAAAATGTATCGCCAAATTTGGGTGGAGGAAAACGATTGCGATCTTCAACGGATCGTTTGGCGCAGACAGCCCAGCGAGCCACTAACAAGCTACCGACTTCTCACTGTCACCTATGGTATGGCATGCTCCCCCTATCTGGCTATTCGGACTCTTCAACAATTGAGCCGCGACGAAGAAAGAGCCTACCCCCTCGCGGCGCGCTGTCTCTGAAGCGACGCGACGTCTACATGGATGACGTTATTTCGGGGGCAGATACTCTGGACGAGGCCGGTCAGCTCCAGCAACAATTGCTAGCGTTGCTAAGGGCGGGCGGTTTCAAACTCCGTAAATGGTCTTCCAATGATCCAGATCTTTTAAAGCCTTTACCTGTCGATTACCTTGCTTCGTCTCCCGACCTCTCGTGCGATTTTGAAGGCGTCTCTTCACTGCTCGGTCTAAAGTGGAACACTGCATCTGATTCCTTCGTTATCTCACTGCCACCTCGAAAATATTCTGGGCCAACCACTAAGCGAAGGAGATTTAGTGAGATAGCCGGCCTCTACGACCCGCTGGGTCTTCTGGCTCCCGTCGTAATCGTTGCCAAAATCTTTATGCAATCTCTATGGCTGCTCAAGCTAAATTGGGATGACGCGCTGCCGGAAGCCTTGGAAACAAGTTGGATCAATTATCTTTCGGGCCTGACCCGCCTATCCGAGTTACGTATTCCGCGCTGGATTGGCTTTACGCGACGCGATAATACTTACGAACTCCACGGCTTTGCCGATGCATCGGAAAAGACCTACGCGGCCGTAATCTATTTGCGAGTTGTTCCGAGAAAACCTGAACAAGGACCCCGCGTAAATATTATCGCCGCAAAAACTCGAGTCGCGCCGCTTAAGCAGGTCTCGCTACCGCGACTGGAGTTATGTGCCGCGACCTTGCTCGTTCGATTAATGGATTCGGTCAAAAACAAGTTAGACTTACCTTCTTGCAATCTTCACCTCTGGTCTGACTCCTCCGTGGTCCTCAGTTGGCTGCAACAGCATCCTTCCAAATAGAAAACGTTTATCGCTAACCGCGTAGCCGAGATCCAAACGACCTTGCCAGAAGCTACCTGGCGCCATGTGCGCTCTGGCGATAATCCTGCGGACGTCGCGTCCCGCGGGTTGGCCGGGGACAAAGTGGGATTTTATAAATTGTGGTGGGAAGGACCTACCTTTCTAGCCACTCGCAATTACAACCTAGATACGCACCTTCTAACTCATCTGGTCACTGAACAGGAGACTCGGGTTGTGAAGGTCTCCTGCGCCACTCTTGCTGGGACTCCTTTCTTGGACGAATTTATAAGTCGTTACTCGTCAATACGTAAACTTTGCCGAATTACGAGCTGGTGCTTACGCCTACGCACGTGACCTGCCGATAAACAACCGGATCGTGAAAATTTAAGCGCGCGCGAACTGCGCGACGCCCGACTTACTTTAATTCGCGGCGTTCAAAGGTTAGCCTTCCCCGCGGAAATGCGTCTTCTCGGCCAGTCAGTTTCTCTTTCTCGCGGTCCTCTAATGCGCTTCAACCCCTTCCTGGACAACGAAGGAATTCTTCGCGTCGGAGGACGCCTAAAACACTCTCTTCTTGACTTTCAAGAAAAACACCGGATTATATTACCTACAAAAGGACACTTCACGAAATTACTAGTTCGCGAAGCTCACATTGATACACTTCAGGGTGGATTGCAACTCACCTTGAGTACGCTGCGCCAGCGATATTGGGTCCTGTCCGGCCGTCGCGCCGTACGCACATATCTACACTCGTGCGTCACTTGCTGGCGATGGCGAGCCACGACCGCGCGGCAACAAATGGCCGACCTGCCGCTCACTCGCGTGCGACCGGCTCGACTGTTCGCGAATTCCGGAATCGACTACGCCGGACCGTCTCTCGTCAAAACTTACCCCGGCCGCGGCTATCGCACTCGAAAGGCGTACGTTGCGGTTTTTGTATGTTTCTCGACTCGCGCTGTACACTTAGAACTCGTAAGCGACTATACTACCGACGCGTTCCTTGCTGCGTACCGCCGATTCGTATCTCGCCGCGGACGATGTTCCTCTCTTCACAGCGATCAAGGGACAACCTTCGTCGGCGCCAATCGCGAACTGCAACGACTCTTCACCGCGGCCCAAGTTGATTGGGTCAAACTGGCTGGGCTGCTTGCAAATGAAGGCACAACGTGGCACTTCAACCCCCCTGCCGCACCACACTTCGGGGGTATCTGGGAGGCAGCCGTGAAATCTATGAAATTTCATCTGCGACGCGTAGTGGGGGATACACCTGTCACTTTCGAGGAATTGACTACCGTCCTAACACAAATAGAAGCTTGTCTGAACTCGCAACCTCTGTCTCCGTTGGAAGTCGACGCGGACGCTAACGAATTCCTGACCCCCGGACACTTCCTCATCGGCACACCTCTGACAGCCGTACCGGAACCCTCTTTGACGGACGAAAAACTAACCCGCGTCTCTCGATGGCAACTATTGCAACGAATGCGCGACCACTTCTGGACACGCTGGTCAGCCGAATACCTGCAAGGTCTGCAATCGCGAACGAAGTGGTCGCAAACGCTTCCCAACGTCCAGCCTGGTGACCTGTGTTTAGTCACATCGGAAGCTACCCCTCCTACCAAATGGCCAATCGGTCGCATCCTAGCTACGTTTCTCGGCGACGATAACAAGGTCCGCGTAGTAACAATAAAGACACCGCAATCCATAATCAAGCGACCGATCACTAAAATATGCGTCCTTCCCTCGACACTAGCCTGCGATAACTAACTCAGCGCACGCCGTACACTGTAATTCCGTGCATTCGTCGTCCCGACGAAGGCGGGCGGGAATGTTCGGGATCCGAATTACCGACATGTGCTAGGTAATTAGGCGCGTGTGCCCGAAGATGTCTCGCGTAGTACCTATCGCCGCTGCGCTCTTCCCCCACTTCGCGATACGGGTAATCGCGCCCGAAAAATCTTCTAGTCAGTCGAAATCGATCACGAGTGATAATACGAGCTGTAGAGAGAGAACTGTAGAGAGAGAGAGAAAACAAGAAAGATAGTGAGGGAGTGCTGAATGTGCGGCGGCAAATCGAACATTGTAGAGAGTACAAAAAACAAACTCACGGTTATAATTAAGGATAGTTTATAGCGCATTAAATAGACATTTACAAACTGAACAACTGACAAACTGAAGCTTCATTCACCCGATGAACTCCACCGCAAAGAACATCGCTTAAACAGGGGGAAATAAAATACGGGACAAGCATTTATTACTCGAAGTGGTCATCATTTATTACCTTTGTTGCTTTCATCAGACTGGTACTACCTGTGTACCATGCAAATTCTGTACCTCCACGCGGACTAGGAGTTATCCTTGCGTTTACAGGAGACAATCAATCAGAAAAATTCCAAATTGACCGCCCACGACGAATTTTAACGAATACGGGAAGTGGAAGTTAAAACACAAAAATCCCCACCACGATTAGGAAGTGGCATATTTCACATCAATACGGAAGAAGGTCAGTGTCACTTTAACTAGGAAAGTAGAAGTACTGATGCCAAAAGTAGATATGGATTTCACGAAAGCGGAAACTTTAACTTTGATTGAAATGTACCGGTCAAAAAGTGTATTGTGGGACCCAAAAAATCCTCAGTATTATAACAAAATAAAGAAAGAAGAGGACTTCCGTTTCCGGTGACAGTGTGTATGGTCGGTGTAAAAGGTGTACGGAGATTATCAGGCGTTTTGGTGGAGAAATAGTAAAGTAGGAGGGTGGTGTGGTAGTTGTTTTTGGTGGAGGTTGTGAGAGGTTGTTGGGTGAGTGGAGGGAGTGGAGAAGGAAGCGAGAGCGAGAGGAAAATTAAGTGGGAGCATAGGAGCAGGAAGAGGTTAGGAAGGTAGGTGGCGTGGGGAAAAGTACGGAATAACAGTGGTGGCGCATAGCGGAGAAGGAAGGAAGTATATAGGGCGCGCGAAAATACAAGTGGGAAAAGATTGGGAGAGGTAGAGGGATACAGTGGGGAAGTAGATACAAAGATGGAAAAAAGAGTGATAGTTACGGGTGGGGGAGGGATCGAGGAAACAGAGGGGAACGAAGGGGACGAGACGAAAAGGAGAGGAAGACCCACGAAGGCGGAGCAGTGGAATAGGGAGAGGATGGGAAGCTTCGGGAATATTGAAGAGATGCTGAGTATAGGAAAAAGGAAGGACAGAAGTATGGAAGAGGAAAGGGAAATAGGGGGGGAAGAGGAAATTTTTAAAAGGCGTAGGAAGGTAGAGAGAACCCCAGAAAAGATGGGAATAGGGAGAAGGGAGTTAGAGATAATGTTAAGAGAGATGAGAGATGGAATGAGAAAAGATGTTGGGGACGACATAAAGAAAATTGGGAAGGAGATGTAGGAAGGGAGAGGGGAAATGATAAGGCAGTTGAGTGAGATGAGGGATAGCTGGGAAAAAGAAAGAGCGGTTTTAATGGGGCGGATAGAGGCACTGAAAAAGAAGGTGGAAAGGTTGGAATTAAGAGGGAAAGAAGGGGAAAGAGTGGGGGGAAATGGGGAGGGAGGGAAGGAGCTAGATAGGAAAATGAGGGAAGTGATCATAAAAGTAGATAAGAAGGAGAGGGAGAGAAAAAGGAATATCATGGTGAAGGGAGTGAAGGCGGATGGAAGGGAGGACAAGGAAGTGATACAAGAGATTTGGGCGAAAATGGGGGTTAAGGAAAGAATAGAAGAGGTAAGAAGGGTGGGTAGGGTGGATAGAGAGGGAAGAGGTATGATGTTGGTGAGGTTGGAGGGTGTGGAGGGGAAGAGGAAAGTAATGATGGCAAGGAGGGAACTGAAAGGGAGACCTGAAAGAATAGAGGACGATCTGACAGTGGAAGAGAGAAGGGCAAGGTGGAAGATAGAGAGAGAAGCGGAAAGGGAGAGAAGGGAGGGAAAGGTGGTACGAATTGGATATATGAAGATGTGGGTGAACAATGTGATGAGAAGATGGGATGAAATAGGGGAGAAATGGATAGAGGAACAGGGAAACGGGAAAAGGGGGGTGCAGGGGGGACAGGAGGATTTGAGGAGTGTCCGGAAAGAAAAGTGGGAGGGAGAATGGGAGAGGACAGGAGGATATATAAGGTGGCGTTTTGGAATGTAGCAGGGTTGAAGAACAAGAGTAGGGACTTTTGGGAGGGAATTAAGGAATGGGACATAGTAGTGATGTGTGAAACGTGGGTGGGTAGGAAAGAGTGGGAGAGCGTGAGAGGTAGGGCGACGAAAGGGTATGTGTGGGAAGTTAGCTATGCAGAGAGACGAGGAAAGAAAGGAAGGGCGATGGGAGGGATGATCATAGGGGCGAAGGAAGGAATTAAAATGGTGAAGGATGAAAAGGGAAAGGAGGAAGAGGGAATTGTGGTGAGAAAGGTATGGTTAGGGAGAGATGCATGGAAAATAATTGGAGTGTATGTAAATAAGGATCTGGAGAAGAAGTTGGATAGACTGAGGGAGTGGATGGAGGAGAAGGAATGGGGGGAGAAGGTCGTAGTCGGTGGTGATTTTAATGCTAGGACGGGGAGGCTGAGAGGAAGAATACAAGAAGAGGGGGACAGGGAAGAGGAAACTAGAAGATCGAAGGATAAGAAAGTAAATGGAGAGGGAAAAAGATTATGTGAGTTTTTGGGAGAGTTAGGATGGGAAATAATGAATGGAGATTCGGAAGGGGATGAGGAGGGAGAGTTTACGTATATAGGGAATGGGGAATCGGTGATAGATTATGTTATAGGTAATGGAGAAATGAGGGATAAAGTGAAAAGGGTAGTAGTGGAGGAGAAAGTGGAGTCGGACCATCAGCCAGTGGTAGTGTGGATAGAAGGAGGAAAGGGGGAGGAAAGGAAGGAAAGGAGGAAGGGAAGAGCTGGAAGGGGGAAGAAAGGGTGGTGGACGGAGGAAAGAAGGAAGGAATTTGCAGAGAAGTTTGAAGGTAAGGTAGGTAAGGGAAAGGAAATAGATGAGGAGTGGGGAGATTTGAAAAGAGAAGTAGTGGAGGTGTTAGAAAGGATGGAAAAGAAGAACGGGAAGAGGGAAGAGAAAGGGTGGTGGGATGAGGAGTGTAGGGAAAAGAGGAACGAGGCGGAAGAGGAGTTAAGAAGGTGGAAAAGAGAAGGGGGAAGTGAGGAAGGATATAGGAAGGCAAGAAATAAGCTAGGTAATTTATGCAAAGAGAAGAAGAGAAAAGAAAAAGAGAAGTGGGAGAGGGAGATAGAAGGGGTGAGAACGGAGGGAGAAGTATGGAAGATTGTCAACAGGGGAAGGAAGAGGAAGAAAAGGGTGAATACGGAAATCGAGATAGAGGATTGGGATAACTATTTTAGAGGGGTATTAGGGGGGATTGATTGGAGGTTTAGAGGTATAGAAAGAAGAGGGAGGGAGGAAGATGAAGAGGAAGAATTGAGTAGAGAGGAAGTATGGGCAGTGATACGAAGGCTGAAGGAAGGGAAAGCTACGGGAGGGGATGGGATTCCAAACGAAATATGGAAATATGGAGGGGAGATGATAAGAGAAAGGATATGGGAGATGTGTAATAGGGTGTGGAGGGGGGAGGGCTGGCCAGAAGATTGGTCGGAAGGGGTGATAGTGCCCATAGTAAAGAAAGGAGATGGGGAAAAAGTGGAGGATTACAGAGGGGTAACACTGACGCAGACGGCGTATAAAATATATGCAGCACTGCTGGCAGAAAGGTTAAGGAAGGAGATAGAGGGAAAAGGGTTACTCCCTCCAAACCAGACGGGTTTTAGGAAGGGAGTAGGAACGATGGATAACATATATGTTTTGAACTATCTGATAAACAGGCAAATAGCAAAAAGGGGTGGGAAGATGCTGGTACTGTTTGTGGACATGAAGGCGGCGTTTGACTCAGTGGACAGAGAAGCGGGTTCGATGAGGAAGGCAGGGGTAAGGGAAGGGCTGGTGAATAGGTGTGTGAAGGTGTTAAGAGAAACAAGGAGTAAGGTAAGGGTGGGGAGGGAGGAAGGGAAGGTTTTCTGGACGGCTAAAGGAGTGAGACAGGGGTGTCCATTGAGCCCAACTCTATTCACGTGGTTGCTGGCAGATATGGAGGAGGAGTTGAAGAAAGGAAGGTGGGGGGGAGTGAAAGTAGGAGGGGAGAAAATATATACGCTCGCATATGCGGATGACATAGCAGTAATGGCGGAGGATGAGGATGGGATGAAAGGACTGATAGCGAGAATGGAGAAGTATATAGAGGATAAGAAGTTGGAGGTAAATGTAGCGAAAACGAAGTTGATGAGATGCAGAAATGGAGGTGGGAGGAGAGGCAGAATGACGTGGAGGTGGAGGGGTAGGGAGATAGAGGAGGAGAACAAATTTAAATATCTAGGATACGTAATGATGGCAAATGGAAGGCAGGAGGAGCACGTGGCTCTCTCAGCCTCTGGTGAAGAGAGGGGTGGTAGCAATGAGACAGGTGTGGGGGATAGGAAAAAGAATGTTCGCAAGAGATTGGGGTAGAAGAATGTGGTTATTCGACAGGCTAGTGTGGGCAGTGATGGGGTATGGAGTGGAGGTGTGGGGGTGGAAAGAGAGGGAGAAATTGGAGAGGGTGCAGGAGAGGTTTATGAGATGGGTATTGGGAGTATCAAGAGAAGTGCCAGGGTATATGGTAAGAGAGGAGTTGCAGAGGGAGTTATTGGGAGGAAGGGCAGGTATGAGGGCGTGGGGATATGAGAGGAAGTTAAGTGAGGGGGAGGGAGGGTACATAGCAAGGAAGTGTTGGATGGAGGTGAGAGAAAGGGCAAAAAAAGGTAGGACTCTTGGGGAATGGGAGGAGGAGAGGAGGAAGTTTTACGAGAGGAAGGGATGAACATTGGAGGAGGTAGAGGAGTTGAGAGAAGAAGGAAGGTTGAGGGGAGAGGAGATGATAAAACGGGAGAAACCGATGCAGGAGGAGAGGAGGTGGAAAAGAATAAGGGAATCGAGGTTTAATAAGTGGTATAAAATGGTAAAAGGAGAAGGGTTGCCAGGGTACCTGAAGAAGAATTGGGAGGAAAGGAGGTGGCAGTTGATAGCGGGATACAGGCTAGGGAGTAAAATGAAAGGGGGAAGGTATTGGGAGGAGGAGGATAAGAAGAGATGTAAGATATGTGGGAGAGGGGTAGAATCATGGGAGCATATATGGGAGGAATGTACGGATTGGGGGAGGGAAAAAGGTTGGCAGGAGGTGGTGGTGGAGGTGTTGGGAGGAGAAGGAAAAGGGGAGGTATGGATGAAGTGAGTGGAAGAGATGAGAGAAAGGGCGTGCAGCGGAAACGGGGGTCCAGGGAATGAGTGTTTAGATGATGGATGAATGGAATTGCGTGTACTCTCTCTCTCTCTCTCGTTAAGTATAATGAAGGAAGGTGGTAAAATAGGATTGTACAGAAGAAGAAGGTGGTGATTGTAAGCGGAGCGGAGGTCCGCGTATGTACCCCGCAATGGGAATAAACTATCTATCTAGTAATAAAGAAGGAAGATGCTTGGGAGGAATTGAGCGGAGAAATAAATAAACCAAAAGGAGTATGTCAAAAAAAAAATAGAATACCTCCTCGCAAGTTTGAGGAGGGAGAAAATCAAAATGAAAAAAAGCGTTGGCACCGGAAAGGGTAAGTACTTTTTTTTCATACATTCATGAATTGAGAGTTAAAAATATGTGATGCATATACAGCACTGCACATCAGGAAGGGCTATACCAACCTGGTGCCCGACTTTGAAAAAATTAATTTGTTTTTATGTAAAATGATAGTATTTTGTTTGTAGTCGATTGTAGTAACAACAGTTTCGCTTCTAGTGTTATAAATATAGTTGGATGCTTATTTATTTAATTAAATAAATTTCAATTAATATTATTTAATTTGAATAAACAAATTAATACAAATAAATTTTATTCATTTTAAATAAATTAATTAATATAAATAAATTTGTTTCTTTTCTTTTATTTTATTTAAATAAATTTTAAATTTACAAGCACTAGGGCGTAGCAACAATTGCTTATATCTTTTATACTATTCAGCTGCAAAAGAAAATGGAAGCCACTACACACAACTATAAACGATATTATAGGAGACTGCGCAAACGAATTTGAGATATCTCATTGTCGGGTGCGAGTCATTTTATCAATTTTTTTTTATTTGTTAGCTGATAAAACTAGAAACGAAACTGTTGTTACTATAATCAACTACAAACAAAATACTATCATTTCCATAAAAACAAATTAAGTTTTTCAAAGTCGGGTGCCAGGTTCACATAGCCATCAGGAAGTAGTGCCACTCAATTTAACTTTGTATCGTTCTTTTGTTTCTAGGAACACAGGAAATCTATAAAAGCAGTTGGTTTGCTTTTGAAAGCATGCAGTTTCTATGGCTATGGGATAGAAACAAATCAAGGAGGACATTGAGTACGGTACGCAAACCTTTAGTCATTTTTTAATTGTACTCATAATTCATAAAAGCATACTAAGCATGCTTCATTAGCAACAAATTAGAAATATCATTTCTTTTCAGATGGAAGATGAAGTACTGGAGGTGGAAGAAGAGGCTCCAGTGGCGGCAGGAGAGGCTCCGGAGGCTCTCGAACAAGCTCCGGAGGCGGTAGGACTGGAGCAGGATCCAGGTCCTAGTGGAAATAAAACGCCGATTACTCCATGCCGCCCAACAAAATCCGTCACCGTGAAAAGGCGGAATATGGAAGAGGATGAGTGCCTAGAAAAGGCTTTCAAAATTTTAACGGCTGCTTCCGACACACCACCAGTTGACGAGTGTCATCATTTTGGCAATTTTATTGCGGTGAAGTTGAGAGAACTAAACGCTTCGGAAAGGACAGAAATTGAAGCAAAGATACTACAGTTATTTGCGGAGATTAATATATCAAAATGTTCCTGTAACGAACAAAACAATATATAATATATAAACTATATATGCATAATATTACACAACATTCAATCTTATTCCTTCCTCTTTCCCTCTGTGACCTAATACCTTATTTACGGACCCAGGTGTTCACTACTTACACCCAATTTGGGAAATGAAGATATAGAAATGCGTTCAAAATTTTTGCATAATTTTTTTTTGTAAAACTGTACACCGAAAAAAAAAAGATTTTTGGAAAAAAAATACAACCGACTTCGAAATGCACTAAAAAGGACGAAATAATTTTAATTTATATTTCGGAGACGGCGCAAAATTAAAAATTTTCTACGTTGGAAATTGCCAAAATTCTTTAATCGTTTTACATATTTTTACATTAGCAACATCTGTCATTTACACAATTTTTAATTTTGCGCCGTCTCCAAAATATAAATTAAAATTATCTCGTACTTTTTAGCGCATTCCGAAGTTGTATTTTTTTTTTTTTTTTTTCAAAAATTTTGTTATCCAAAGACTGAAAGAGGATTTACGCGTTGTCGCTTATTTTAGCCGGCGAACTAGCCCCGAAGAGTCCAGGTATCACTCGTATGAGATAGAAACTCTAGCGATCGTTAAGGGTGCGCAGGAGTCACTAGAGAATTTTTCGTTGACTTCAGCGACAGTTGCGGAGAAATTAGGAAGCTCTCGAACAAGAATAGATAGATCCTTGTCTCTCCAACGGTACTGTGAGAGAGAGAGTGATATAACAACAGCAGGAGAGACGAAGACAGAGCAATAACCAAGCCGCTGCTTTTACAATTTAGTCGAGTACACTTTCAGAGCCGAGGAAGCAGTATTTTATAATAAATCTTTTTTTAAAATATTCCTTGTACCATTTACAGTGGAAGTACAGAGCCCTTTTTTGCAACCTCGCTTCTGACAATTAAATAAAAACAAAAGTGTACGTTTTTATAGAATAAATTTTTGTATGGACACTTTTTCCAAAAAAGGGCTCTGTACTTCCACTGGAAATCATATTAAATTCGTTTTGCTGACTGATTGATGATACTGTTCAACTCGTGGGGGATGTTTTATTTTATGCTCCATATGGCTCATGGAACGAAATTCCATATTCTTGTTTTTTGTTTCCGGTAATTTGTATTATGCTAATAACTTTTTAATAATAAAAGCGAGCGACGGATAAAAGCTCTTGGATGTTACTCAGGAGGGTGACCTTGATAACATATGTCAAGGTCAAGGTCATCGGAGCTGCCTCCCCTAACTGTAAGGTTTACCAGGATGAGTTTCATCGAATTCAGGTACGAGGTTGAGCGCATGCTCGTATTTCGTTAATGTGCTTTTAATATTGTCGTTTGGACATAGAGGTTCGGATAATGCTTGTGGAGGATGTAAATTACCTTGCTTAGCTTTTACCCCTTGAACGTCGCCGTACATTTTTAAGAACTTTACCGTTAATAATTGGACACTCAATGTGAGCTCTTCAACTTTTGCGTTAACAGAGGCTCTGACGGGTTATTGTGCTCGAGACATGTTTGGAAATGCAGTTGTTGCAAATTCTCCATCAGGAAGGCTTTTAAATGTGTCATCTGACAGACGTACGTCTAAGCTTGGTTGCCTCCACTTCAGGAATACCAGTGTGTCAATGCTTGCGCTAGCCTTTTCTTTGACTCCCTTTTGTATTTTACGCCGTCTCCGAAATATAAACTAAAATTATTTCGTCCTTTTTAGTGCATTCCGAAGTCGGCTGTATGTTTTTCCAAAAATTCTTTTATTTCACATTTTTTTATTGGCGATTGGAGTATTCCTTGCAAAGTAGCATCAAAGAATAGGAATTTTGCAATGGGAATAGTAGTTAGCAGCAAAGGGATGGAAAGGGGAGGGTTGGGAAGGAAAGGAGGGGTCGGAATGGGATGGGAAGCGAAGGGAAGGGATGGGTAGGGCAGAAGAGGGAAGGGAAGGTGTTGGGAAGGAAGAAAAAGGGCAGTGAAGAGAAGGGAAGCGCAAGGAACTGCAGGTAAGGGCGGAGAATGGGAGGGATGGGAGTGGTAGCGAAGGGAAGTGCAGGGGAGGGCAGGGAAGTGAAGGGAATGTTGCAAATAGGAGCATCGTAGAAACATCCCCGGCCGTAAAATGTAATACTAGGTTTCATCGATATCAGCCTGAATATACGTGAAATAATACGTTTTTTGCAATAAACGCGGGAAAAAATGAAAAAATACATAATGTGTTTGTTGCGTGACCAGCTGGAAGTCATACTCTACAAGATGCAAAAAGTTTCGATCCAATTGGTCAATCCATTATGGAGTAATCGGGGATCATAGATGCCGTAGAGGGAACAGTACGCTCGTATGCAATAAAAGGGGGATAAATAATGATAAAATGCAAAATGTTTTTTACACTGGACAAGCTAGAAGTCATACCCTACAAGATGCAGAAGGTTTCGTTCCGATTGGTCAATCCATTTCGGAGCAATCGGCGGACATACATGACGTGGACGAAACAGTACTCTTTCGTTTGCAGTAATTTGCAATACACAAATCATAATAAAACAGGGTAAGCAATGATAAAATTAAAAATGTGTTTTATCCCGATTCTAGTGGAAGTCATAACGTACAAGATGATAAAAAAATTTTTGGAAAAATATACAACCGACTTCGGAATGCACTAAAAAGGACGAAATAATCTTAATTTATATTTCGGAGACGGCGCAAAATTAAAAATTGTATTTATGAAAGATGTTGCTAACGTGAATATACATACGTAAAAGGATTAAAGAATTTTGACAATTTCCAATGTAGAAAATTTTTAATTTTGCGCCGTCTCCGAAATATAAATTAAGATTATTTCGTCCTTTTTAGTGCATTCCGAAGTCGGTTGTATTTTTTTCCAAAAATTTTTTTATTTCACATTTTTTAGTGGCGATCGGAGTATTCCTTGAAGAGTTTAACAAAGGGTTGGGAAGGGAAGGGCAGGAAAGGGCAGGGTAGTGAACGGAAGGGCAGGGAAGGGCACGGTAGTGAAGGGAAGGGCAGGGTAGTGAAGGGAGGGGCAGTTAAGTTAAGGGAATGTTGCAAATGGGATCATCGTGGAAACATCTCCAGCCGCAAAAAATGTAATACTAGGTTTCATCGATATCAGGCCGAGTACGAGCGAAATACCACGTTTTTGCGATAAAAGCGGAAAAAATGTAGAAATCCGAACCGGGTTTTTTTACGGGACCAACTGTTGGTCATACTCTATAAGATGCTAAAGGTTTCGTTCCGATTGGTCCATCCATCTTGGAGTAATCGATGACCACACACAACGCGGACGAAATCGTACGCTTTTTTGCAATAAAAAGGTGGCAAGCGGTGGTGTAATGCAAAATTTTTTTTTTACGGGACCAACTGGGAGTCATACCCTATAAGATGCAAAAGGTTTGGTTCCGATTGGTCCATCCATCTCGGCGTAATCGAGGCACATACATAAAAAAATATATATATATATATATATATATATATATATATATATATATATATATATATACATGTCGAACTGAGTAACCTCCTTCTTTTTCGAAGTCGGTTAAAAAAGGTTTCGTTCGGATTGGTCCATCCATCTCGGCGTAATCGGTGACCATAACTAGCATGAACGAAACTGCGTTTTTGCAATAAAAAAGGGGTAAAGAATGACCAAATGGAAAATGTTTTTTTAAGCCGACTTCGAAAAGGAGGAGGTTACTCAATCCGATCAGTATATATGTATAAAGAAAACACAAGAAAAGAAGAAAGGAAAAATAGACGCCACCATGCAAAACCTCATACCACGGAAACGAATGGTATTTGAAGGAAATACTATACTTCCGAAAATTGGAAAGCATGGAAGCAAAGATTTAATTTGTATTTGATAGCTTCTGGAGTTTCAGAAAAAAGTGAAGAAATTAAAGTTGCACTTTTGCTTCATGTTCTTAGTGATGAGGCAGTTGAAAAAATTAATACGTTTAGTTTATCTGAAGATGATTAAAAAAAATATAATATAGTGCTAGAAGCATTTGAGAACTATTGTGATCCAAAATCAAACGAAAGTGTAGAAAAGTGTAGATAGACATATATTCTTTTCACGAATACAGAAGGATGGTAAAAGTTTCGATAATTTCTTAACAGATTTAATTAAAGTTAACTGTGGCGAACTTGGGGGTTGGGAGTGAAAGGGGACGGCTATAGGCCGTAAAGCTCAGCGACGTGCTGCAGGACGGCAATGCGTTTCTTTCTTGCTACAGAATAGAAGTATTTTTGTACCTTCATATAGAATAGATAACGTTTCGAGTCACAATAGCTTATTTTCGCTCATAGGATGTCTCCGAGAGCTCTCAGTGATCAGATATAGAAATATATATTTTCGTTACTTTTCTTTGCGTTAGGAAACGTTATTTTCACATAAGATTTCTTTTGCGTTCTTTCGGTGCGTTCGCACGCGAGTATTCGATTCCGATGTTTTGTAATTCGATGCGTTTTGTAACAGTACTTTGCTCGACGCGAGCCGGTACGCCGAAGGTCACGAGGCCCGTTGTTTACTTTCTTGTGTTCTAGTCGAACAAACTCAAACAAACGTGAGATTGCATTCAAACTTATATGATAATCGACCGTTACCGGACGACTATCCGCACTAAAACCAACGATGCTTTAAATAAAAAAAGGATATATGTAACAGCTCCCAAATCATGCATCGCGGTCATCCCCTTGGATTGTAATCCACGGCTTGATCTTGTCGGCTGCAACGACCGTCCGTTGTCGCTTTACCCCTTCTCTTAGGTCTTCGACCTCATACCTGTCGTTCGGTAGTACGGTTCGAATTCGGAATAGCCCTTTGTATTTTGCCAACAATTTCCGACTGCTTCCTGTCGCAGGGTCACTGGTTACCCGCACCAACACCAACTCATCGACGGCGTACCTGCGAGCTTCTTTTCGCGTACGGTCATAACGCTCCTTTTGCGCTTTCTGTTCCGTAGAGATGTGCCTGCTAATATCTTTGCGCAGCGCGTCTAAATCTATTCGATCCATCTCTTCTCGTATGGCGTTCAATATCGTTCCTTCCGCCACTGTCTTCGCATCACATCCGATTAATGCTTTGATCGGCGTGGTATCGATGCTCTTGTTGTGCATTGTGTTAATCGTACTTTGCACCTTCTTGACCTGCGTATCCCAGTCTCGAGGGTCTCTACCTGCTGCACTTGTCGCTAGGGCGTCGACGATAGTTTTATTATATCGCTCGACTTGTCCGTTTGCCCTCGGCGTAGCCACTGCATTGAGCACGTGTTTAATTCCGTATGTCGTGCACAACGCTGCGAATCTTCTTGAGGTAAAACTTGTTCCTCGATCGCTGATTATCCTTGTCGGTACACCAAACAAGTACATTAAATTCAACAACACCTTTTCGGTATGTCGAGTCTTCTGGTCCTTCACAGGTTCTACAATGGTAAACTTCGTAAATGCACCTACCATTACGAGCAGATACTTATTTCCTTTTTTACTTGTCTCGAACGGTCCCACATGATCGATGTGCAAGGTGTGAAATGGTACTGGCACCTTTTCAATCGTATTTAGCTTGCACTGTTTTTTCCCTGAAGTATGTTTATAGTATGCGCAACTCAAACATGCTTTTACATACTTGTCCACAAACCGTCGCATGCCAGCAAACCAATAATTCCGTTGAATCCGCTCCAATGTCTTTTCCACGTCTAGATGTCCAGCGTCGTCGTGACATAATCGGCAGATTTGGAGTCTTGCGTTCTTCGGAACTACCCATGCTGTCTTATTGTCTGGCATACGTCGATATATTTTATCCTTCTTCAACACGTATTCTTGAAAATAGTGTTTGACTTCGGGATACTTGTCATTATTAGCGAGGACCGTCCTAATCCGTGATAATTGTTCGTCCTGCATTTGGGCGGCAACAATCCATTCGACCTCCGTGACGTCTACGTAAAAGACTTCGAGGGGTGCCGGTTGAGGGTTTCGGCTAAGTGCGTCCACATGAGCCATCCTCGTCCCCGGTCGGTATAGAATTTCGAAGGTATACTCCTGTACCTCCAACCACCAGCGGCCTATGCGCGGCAATAAATCTTTCTTCGAAAAGGTCGTTCGCAATGCGTTACAGTCGGTCACTACTTTAAACTGTATTCCAATCAGGTAAACCCTAAAATGCCGTAATGCGAACACAACAGCCATTGTTTCCAATTCGTAGGAATGGTAACATCTTTGATCTGTGGTTGTTTGCTTGCTGAAATATGCAACTACTGCCATATTTCCGTCTTCCTGCTGCTGCAATAAAATCGCCCCAACACCTATTGAACTTGCATCCGTGTGCAACTCGGTTGGTCGATTCGGATCGAAAATGCATAATACTGGACGCGTTGTGAGTTTTTCCTTTACTCGTTGAAAAGCATTCTCTTGAGGTTCCTTCCATTGCCATGGTGTGCTCTTTCGTGTCAAGCGGGTCAAAGGTTCCACCAGCGTTGCGAAGTTTTTAACGAACTTCCGAAAATAGCTCGCTAATCCCAAAAATTGGCGTACCTGCCGTACATTCTCGGGTCGTGGCATTTCTCTAACGGCATCTGTTTTCCGTTGACCTGGTCGTACCCCTTGTCCGCTTATTTCTCGCCCCAAGTATTCTATCGTTTCTTGAAAGAAAGAACACTTCTCGAGTTTTAGGGTCAAGCCATGTTTTCGAAAGGCCTCCAAAACTTGCCGAAGTCTGTCAATGCCTTCTTCTACGGTGTTCGATGGCACGATCACGTCGTCAATATAAGGAAAAGCTATTCTATTCTTTAAGGGTCCCAGAACCTTGTCCATGAGCCTTGAGAAAACAACCGGCGCGTTCGTTAAACCGAAAGGCATTCTCAAGAACTCGTAGTGCCCCTCTGGTGTTATAAACGCAGTCTTTTCAATAGAATTTTCAGCGACCGGAACTTGGTAATAACCCGACGCTAAATCAAGACCCGTATAATAGCGATAGCCTCCCAGCTGATCTATTTGATCCTCGACGAGTGGCAACGGTAACTTGTTCTTTATTGTCACGGCGTTTAATTTACGGTAGTCAACGCACATTCTAATGTCTCCGGTTTTCTTCTTTACAAGCGTAATCGGGCTTGCATAGGGCGAATCGGATTCCCTAATTATCCCATTGGCCAATAGATCCTTGATGATTTCGCGAACAACCCCTTTTTCCGACGCCGCAAGACGATAAGGGTGATACGCGATCGGTTCGTCCGTGAGACATTTAATTTCCATGGACACCGTATTCGTTTTTCCGAGGTCACGCATCGACGTCGACATGCAATCGCGAAATTCTTCGAGCAACGCGACGCATAATCTTCGCGCCTTTTCCCCGATGTTTCCCACATTCAAAGTTGGGTTTTCTTCAATGACGTATATATCCATTGCTGACGTCACCTGCGGCCGTTTCGCATCCCTCGCGTCGTTAAATGTTAATCGATTCCCTCGTTTTAACATGATGACGTGATCTTGTTGTAGGAAGTCTCTTCCGAGTATTACGTCGTACGCGGTATACTCATCCGGGATGACAAACGAATCTACGTTCGCGATTACATTCTGAACCTTCACCGTAATTGTTGCAATTCGATTAATTATTACCGATGGACCAGCAAACCCTCTAAACATCGTATTATCTACGGTCTTCGTACTAATGAGGAACTTTTTGATAACCGATGAATGAACTACAGTGCATGCGCTACCCGTATCCACCAGGCTTTCTACTTTGTGTCCGTTGACACGAATGTGAATATGATAAATATTTGGAATATTCTTAGGATTCCGTATAATATTTACCTCTTTCTGCCTGCAATTTTCTCTCGTGTGGCCTAGCTTTTTGCACACGCTGCATTCAATTTTTGGCTTCCTGCAGTCCCGTGCTATGTGTCCAGTCCGTTTGCAATTGTAGCACGTCGGTTCCCTGAGGGTGCTTCGTTCCGCGGTTTTCGCATGATGGGTCCGCTGCTCTGTCTTCTTCTTTTCGTCCTTCCCCGGCATGCTGCCCATCGTGCACATGGACGCATATAGGTCGTTGGGGTCGGAGTGTTTGGTCGACCGCAACGTTCTGGCGATCGTTTCGTCGGGTATTCCGAAGATTACCATATCGATTATCTTTTCGTCCGAAAGCTCAATCCCCAATTTCCGGATGAGATTAAGCTTCTGAAAGCAGTAATCGCCTAGCGATTGTCCTGCCTTTGCCTCATACAAATCCGCCTCTCGCAGCAGTCGCGAAAACGGCATCGCCCGTCGGAACTGCGCGACAAGGAACACCTTCGTTTCGGCCCATGTTGTGGCGACTTGCATCCGCGTGTCATACCACTGCCGTGCGTGTCCTCTTAACCTCGATGCGATCAGGCGCATCACGCAAAGATCGTCCCATGAAAATCTGGACGCCAACTCGTCGACGTGTCGCACCCAGTTTTCGATCGAGACGTCCTCCTTCGCCGGATCGTATACGGGGATCAGTTGTTCGTCCCCGGGACGCATGTACGCTGGCGATTTCGCGCGGGAAATCGAGCTTTGCGCGTTGACGCTCTCCGTCGCTCGTTGCACATGATCAACGCGATCGGTTCGTTCGTTGTCTCGCGAATTGCGCGGTTCCGCTTGCGCGTGCTCTCGACGCGGGCTACGCGAACGTACGCGTGAATCGCGTCTTTTCGACTCGCGAGAACGCGGGCGGGCACGCGAACGGGAACGCGAACGCGAACGCGAAACCGACTCCCGTCGTCGCGATGTATGAGAACGGGCCCGCGATCGTCGCAAGAACTCCTCCATCATACTCTCCAGTTTTTCTAGTCGCGACTCCACGACACTCGGTCTGTTGTCCGCTGCATCACTGTATCGGCTGCACGACGCACGCTCCATGTTGCTCATGCTCGGCGATTTGCAATGTCACTATATATATATAAAAGTTCACTTAACGCTACACTTATCCACTATCCCTTATCGCTAATTATTATACACTATAATCCGTTTGGAAGTCCGATGATAATACTTGTATTGTCTGTACACAGCACTTTGCACTCAGTATCTTTGCGCGATGTACTCACGTATTATCACCACAAAACGAAAAAAAATGTATTTTAATCGCGACACGGTCTATCCCGCTTCTGATATGTAAGACGCGGCGCAGATCAGGATGGGCGACAGGGCGTGATAATAAATGAAACGTTGTGTAGCTTTGGAAAAACGGTAAGCTATGTATTCTTTGACTCGTCACAGCGAATGCCAATACAATTCTGTTCCGTGACAGAAATCACGGTCGTGAGGACACCCTTGACCGTCCGGCCCTTCTTTTACCAAGTCCTTTGGCTGAACCTCCTTTAAGAGGGGGAAGCGCGCCAGGCAGAAACACATGGCCTGCTTCAGGCATTTATTTATTTCGACTTTTCTAACAATTGCGATGCGCGATATCTGACGTTTCGACCGAAGATCGATTTTCCGCCGATTCCGTTGTTTAGATGTATGTGAGCGTTTCCATACGCCGCGTCGCATTTCATCTTTGTTAAATTCATTTTTGTTTTCTTTGCGTGTTCTCACCGAATTACGGCGTCGAGTCCACCACGAGAGCATCAATTATATGCAACCACTAAATTCTTGAATAAATGATCATTTCTTATGTTTCTCAACTAAGTTACGTCTCATAGTTTATTGATCACCTACATGTCCCCGGTATTTTCCCGTTAGGAACATAGGCGGTTACAGTATACAAACTCAGGTGAGAGCAGTCAAAGGATGTTTTGTCAGCAGCAAGATCATTCGTCATCTTCAAGAGAATGTCAAGAAATTGTCCAGCGTTTCACAGGTTTTGTGCGATTTGTAAGCGAAAAGGTCATTATGCAAAAAAATGTAGAAATAAGGACAGTAACTATAGAAAAGTAAATGTAATTGATAATGAAAAGGATAATCTAAAAGAGAATAGAATATTATTTTGTGGTCATGTTAATGTAAAAAAAGAAACCAGAGATTGGTATTCAGAAATATTAGTTAATAATACTAGAGTTATTAAGATGAAATTAGACTCAGGTGCACAGTGTAATGTATTTTTTTTTCCTCGAGTCAATTTACAATTTGTTTTATATAAACATTTGGTAAATTGTTCTAACGAAGCGATTTAAGAACTTGTAGGTATATGCCCAGTGGTCAATACCTTTGACTTTGTGTTAGGCAATGCTAGTTAAGTGTTAGTCGTAAGGTCGCGCGGGTGTTTTCTGCGAAGTCTTCTAATGATGGCCAGGGAGTATACAGGGTGTCCCATTATTGGTGTAAGAACCGGAAATGGGGGGTAGGTGAGACGATTCTGAACAACAATTTCCTTTGCAAAAATGTTGGATGGGGCTTCGTTTTTGAATTATTAAGGAAAAACACTGACCATTCACAGCGCGAGCTTTTCGCGCGCTCAGCGGTGTGACTATGTCCCAGATTGCATGGTCCGAGCGCGGTGTGAAATGACGAAAATTTTGAAATCACTCAATATCCGGATAGAACGAATAAATCGAAGTTGCATGACACTTTTCGTTGTTGAAAAGGAAGAAAATTTTAAAAATTACATACGTCAACTATCAAAAGATGCCGACAGAATTATTGAAATTAAACTCATCAGTTCACTCGCAACTTGAACTGCAGCGCTGAACAGCTGATGAGACGGCCAACTCAACGAACCCACGTTACTTCACACCATGTATTCCCTATCAGTTTTTACTGTCACTGTCACTTTTCACTGGGTCATTTAAATCACTAAACCGGGAAACTGTCGTACAGCCTCCTGCGAATTATTTAGGCACTGCGAAAATATGTTATAATATCCAACTTTGGAGCAAAGCATGTCGGCAATGTGCGAGATACTGGACGCGTACGGAAAGATTCGCGTTCCTTGTTACTGACAAAAGAACGTTAGAGAATATCCCTGTGTCCCACTCTGTTGGAATGTGTTTCATTCGCGTTCTTCGTTACTGACAAAAGAACGTTGCAGAATATCGTTGTATCTCACTCTGTCCTAATATTTGTATGATTAGAGTTCTTCGTTATAACATGTTTTTCATCTTCGCTCAGTGCCAAACCAACGCGAAGAAGACTACGTTCGAGGTATTGCAATCGGACCTATTCGGGGAAACCTTCTTTAAATCCTTTCACAATTTCCTGATTCAATGATTTAAATGACCCAGTGAAAAGTGACAGTGACCGGTGTAATCAAGAAAATTTTGTGAAATAACGTGAGTTTGTTAACCTGACCGTCTCATCAGCTGTTCAACGCTCCAGGTTAAGTTGCGAGTGAACTGGTGAGTCTAATTTCAATAATTCTGTCCGCACTTTTTAATAGTTCTGAATTTGTTTAATTCCTTATTCGATATTATTTGTGATATTATTTCCTGCTTTGCCGACCGGGGTTTTCGGCCGCGCTCGAACCAGGCAATCCGGGCCATAGCCACACCGCTGAGCGCGCGAAAAGCTCGCGCTATGAATGGTGAGTGTTTTTCCTTAATAATTCAAAAACGAAGCCCCATCCAACATTTTTGCAAAGGAAATTGTTGTTCAGAATCGTCTCACCTACCCCCCATTTCCGGTTCTTACACCAATAATTGGACACCCTATAGATATTGAGCTAGTTGGTTAGGATGACTTGCCAACCTCTGTTTATATTTGTTTGCAAAGCGTTGAATGGCCTTATCAACTGACTCGGCTTCGAGGTCCTTCCTGAGGTCTTCGTTTCTTATGTACCACGGGGCGTTGACCCCTGTGCGAAGTATTATTGATTGGCGCCTCGATCTTTTTAACATGACCATTAGCTGCTGTACCCCAGAGTTCTATCCCGTATGTCCATATGGGTTTTATAATTGTCTTATAGATAAGGAGTTTATTGTCTGTGCTTAGTTTTGTATTTCTACCTGTTAGATATCCCATGTTTCTTCTTTTGATTTTGATTTGTTGTATTTTTTCTGGATGTGATGGTTCCATGTTAGCTTACTGTCAAGATACATACCTAAGTATTTAACAACGTTGGTCTGTGGAATAGGTTTACTATTTAAGTATACGGCAGGAGATTTCTGTTTTCTAATTGTAAGTGTAAATGTTATGTGGTTGGATTTTTCTTCGTTAGCTTTTATTTTCCATTTTTTAAGCCAAGTTTCAAGGGTAAATACTATTTGTTGCACGAGTTGTGTAGCAGTATTAACGTTGACGTGGATGACTAGAATAGCAGTGTCGTCTGCAAAGATTGATAGTGAAGTGTCCGGTGAGGTTGGTATGTCAGAGGTGTAAAGGTAGTAGAGAATCGGTCCTAGTACGCTGCTTTGCGGGACTCCAGATTGTATTGTATATAGATCGGAATATTGGTCCTGGAATTTTACCTGAAATTTTCTATTAGATAGGTAAGATTTTATAAGATGGTAGTACGGTGCAGGAAAATTGGTTGCTATTTTGTACAGCAGGCCTTAATGCCAGACTTTGTCAAAGGCTTTCTCTATGTCAAGAAAGACAGCAGAGCAATATGATTTGTTTTCGAAGCATGTAATTACCTTATTGACTATCCTATGTATTTGTTCAATGGTTGCATGTTTGTTGCGAAAACCAAATTGATGGTCGGGGATGAGGTTTTTTTTCCGCGATGATTGTTTTTATTCTGCTAAGTATTATTCTTTCCAGAATTTTAGACATGATTGGAAGCAGCGAAATCGGTCTGTATGAAGCAGTTAAATGTGGATCTTTGCCAGGTTTGTGTAGCATAATAACTTGGGCTATTTTCCATTGGCTAGGGAAGTATCTTGTTTGTAGTACAGAATTGAATAGAATAGTTAGGTATCTTATGGCCTTTGGAGGGATGATTTTACCGTTAATGGCATCGTGACCAGGAGATTTTTTAATTTGGATACTACGTATGATTCTTTTTACTTCGCTTAGCTTTGTTCTGCAAATTGTTTCGTCTCCTGTGGTGTCTAGTGGCTCGGTAAAATTATGTATTTCATCTGGTGGGCTTGAGCTGTCAAATGAGTAGGGTTGGAAAGTTTTGTATAGGTGCTCGGCGAATGTTTCTGCCTTTTCTGAATTTGATTTAGCCTATTCGCCGGCCACTATCTTAATTGCTGGGATACATTGTATTGGGCGTTTCATCTTTTGTGTAGCTTTCCATAACGAATAATCTGCGTCTTTAGATGGGGATAGGTTGGTAATAAAGTAGTTGAATTGCTCGTTATTGTAGTCTTGGAGTGTTGCTTTTAAATCTTTGGTAGTTGCGTTGAGAAGTCTTTTATTGTATGGAGTTCTCTGTTTTTGCCACGTCTTTTTAAGCTTTCTTTTGTTTTTTATTTTCTATAGTATGTAGTTCGGAAGTGTTGCGGTATGACTGGTTATGGTAGTTGGTGGTGTTGCAATTGTGAGAGCGCTACGAATGATTTTGTTCAAGTTTTCGTCAGCTGAGTCAATTTGCTCAGGGATCTTAAGGGGGTGTTACAGTTTAGGTTTACTTCTATTTCGTTTCTAAAGGATTTCCAGTCGGTTCTATTATTGTACAGTGTTAATGGTTTGTGCATGATTGCTGGCTTATGAGTGTATTTCAGAATAATAGGTGAGTGGTCCGAGCTTAGATCTAGGCAAGATTTTGCGATTATGTGGGTTTTGTTAATACCCTTTGAAATAGCGAAGTCGAGAAGATCTGGTGTCTTTTCTACTGCTTGGGACCAGTATGTGGGTTCGCCCGTTGAAATGATATCAAAGGAGAGTTTGTGTATCATCTGCTCGAGGCACCTACCTCTAGGGTAAGTGGATTTTGATCCCCAGTGAGGGCTTTTTGCGTTGTAATCGCCTCCAGCTATGAATGAGGGATTAAGGGAATGGAAGAAGTCTATATACTCTTGTTTTGAGATTTTAAATTTAGGTGGATTATAAATGGCTGCAAAGTTTATTGCGCGATTGGCTGTTTTAACTGTTATTGTTGTTGCTTAGAAGTGGGGAGGTCGATTTTGCTATGGAGATAGTGTTTGATGTGATTTTTTATAGTTATTGCTGTGCCACCATGGGCTTTACCTAGTGGGTATTTTGTATCCAAAATTGCATATGATGGGATTTTGATGCAGTGCTTGTCTGTTAGGTGTTTTTCCGAGATTAGCATTATGTCTATGTTGTGCGTAATGAGGAATACTTTTAGTTCTTGCATTCGTTTTACCAGCCCATTTGCGTTCCAGACAGCAATTTTAAGATTATGGCCCATTTTGTGGTTTGTTAAGCATGAGTTTTGAGAGTAGTTCTAGCATTGTGTTTATTTGTTGCATTTGTTGCCTAAGTAGGTTGGTTTGTTCTTGAAACGCGAGTAGTATGTTTATATCGCTCATGTCTGTTGAGGTATCAGTTGCTGGAGTTCTATGGTCGTTAGTTTGGATTGTACATATTTACCTGCGAGTGAGTGGTGTTGCTGGTTACATGTGCGTAGCTCATAGCCTTGCTCTGATTATCACGATGACTGGTAGTTTTGGTGAAACTGGTACATGAGCTTGGTTGGTTTTGTAGCGATTTGAGTCTCAGCTGCGGGAATAATTTCTGTTGGAGTTGCTTTCTGGTGGTGCGACCTTTGTAGCTGGCTGGGTGGTTGCCATGGCAGTTGTAACCGTGCTGGTTACATACCAAGAGACGGCATACGAACAGCCGAGTGTGACGGTGTGAGTGTGACGGACTCCCCTACCACCGTAAGGATCCGCGGTCTTTTGTCGCGTGCGAAAGAATTTAGGAGAAGCGCCCCACTAATTAAATATGCGTGCGCATCGATCCCCACTCGATACGGATCGAAGGAGATCGATGCTCGTTCGACAAGAATTACTCTACGTCTGGAAGCGAACCAGGTGACACGCGTTTCCAATTCCGTTCAGCGAAAACCGGTATATAATTGAGAGGTCAAACCGACCTGGTAACTTAGTCAAACCGCCTAACTTACCCTCGTTATATACGCGCCTCAAACCGAGGAGTCACGAGCACAAACCGCGCCGTGGCACAGCTAGAACGCGATTTTCTTCTTCGTGTTGTTCCGGCGTGTACAGCGTAGTAGTCACAAATAAGATAAAATCAAATTTTAATATCATAACGAGTGGTAAATATTAGAATCTCAATTTTCGCTGAGCGGAACGAGACGGTGAGTAAGGTTGTTTCGAGTCACTGCTAATGGTAGAGTCTCGCGTGGCAAAACCACAGAATCCGTGAACGATTGAGATCGGATAATTCTCATACATTTTGACTCAGCTCCCAGGCTCATACAGGCAGTCGAAGTATCGCTCGGCCCACGTAAAGTGTCCCGCCGTAACTTCTGGCTGTCCCTGTGTGCCCTTGTGAGACGTGGACTCGATTGTGAGCATTATCACAATTTCTGCCGGCACTTGATCGTGGCATCGCTCACAGACTCGTTCGAGCATTTAAAGTGTCGCTCAGCTCACGAAAGTGCCCTGCCGTCACTTCTTGAATGTACTCGGACGCCTTTGTGAAGAGGTGGATACGACCGTGTGGCACGGTGATCGCTCTGTTTGGTAGCATCGCGGTATATTAATCTTCACCGATTCTAGTTGAGTAACCGAAGTGTCGCTCAGCCCACGATTCGTGCCTGGCGACATCTTCTGGTTGTTCTCAATTGATCGTGTGAGATTATAGTGCAGGCACCACTTCATCTTCCCCGAATTGCTCGGCAGGATCGACCTGAGTGTTGCTGCACCGTGCGTATCGCGAAATTCACGATCGGATTGTACACAGTCGAGGTCAGGCGTCCGGCATCGGAGAACACCTCGAGCCCACATTCGTGCCTCAGGTGAACTCCTAGGTGTCACAACCTGATTGAGGCTTCGTGGCGTCTCCACCCAGACTCCTCCCCCGATTACTCGGCCGAGAGCGAGGGTGCTGCGACAGATCCTCAATCGTGCGATTGGAAAGCAGTGATTCAAACAACCATCTATTATATTCATTGTCGAGCACTGTATCGCGAATCGGATTGTAGAAGTCACAGGGAGGGAAGTTAGTGTGCAATTGCGGGTGGATATTCAAAAGTATCCACGCGTCGTTGCACACTAGTAGTAGGGTTTCATTAAAGCCAATCAATAATAATTTTACATCTAAAGCTAATCTTTTATCCGTTACGTGAAACATTTAACTTGTATATATATATATGTCTATCCTAATCTGCCGAAATAATATCGCGCGCAAATATCGATAAACATCCGTTTCCCCACAACCAAGGTCGAAATATTCGCGTTTTCACGCGAACGTGTGACAGAAGAAAGGACTAAGACATTTGCATTCGCGAGCGCGGGAAGACTGTACGAAACGTAATCCAGCCTGTACAAATCACGAAGTTCTTTTACATTTACCAGAATTGGTGACCAGCCGAATATAAATTTTGTTCACTCAATTTTCACCAGAATATATATATTTCGTTTACATCATAAATTGTTTCCAACTTCTTCAACAACCGATCAGAACTCCCCGCTGTCCAGTACCTGGAGGCCCGAATCCCTCCATCTAATCAATTCCATTTTCTGACATCGTAAGTAGTTAAATTGCGTGTATGGATTTCAATCGCGTACGATTAATTCATCTAGAAACACTCGGATCTAAAGAAAGTATGTAACCCTCGCCAAGGGAAATCCCGTGGGCGAGAAATAACGGTTACACAGTTGATGCATTTAACGTTTTCTGAATGGCCCTTTACTGGGCAGTCTTTGGTAAGATGATTTTTTGCGCATTTAACACAGGCTGGAGTTCTGTTGCAATAGTTTTTTGTATGGCCATACGATTGACATCTGCTGCGCTGTGGAATATCTCTTTTTGCTCTAGGTGGTTCAAACGTAACTACTGTGTTTAAGAGTCTGTTAATACTGTAGATTTGTTTGTTGTTAGTGTGTGGTTCGAGTTCTGTGATGAATAGTGGGAGTGGTTTTTTAGTATCGTATTGGATTATATTGTTTATTGAGCGTATTTTGTGGTTTTGTTGCTCGAATTGATTTTTAATATCATCCTTGTTTGTTTTTGGATGGATGCCTCTAAGGACCACTTTATAACTTCTGTCCGTTTTGTATAGTCTTCTGGCGTGTTAGTCTGAACTTTGATTTGGTTGTTGTATAGTTGTTTGATGGTGTATTCATTTTGAATAGTTTGGTGTAGAAGTTTCCTTAGTGGGTCAATTATTTGAGCTTCTATAAATATTGGTGGTGGCTTTGGTTGTGTGGTTCGTGTAGACTCTGTTGTTTGTTTATCTGATTCTGAGAGGGTTTCGAACGAGTTGGATATTGGAATATCTGTTAACCATTTAGTAGTCGAAGTATGAGGAGTGTGGCTTGTGTTATTTGTTTCATGTAGATTAGTTGTGTAAAGCTGTGTAACGTATTACCTACAGAAAAGTATGAATTATTAAATCTTAATGTACCGGTTGTTAAAACTTCAACAAAATTAAGTAATTACGATGGTTCACCTATTGAAGTAATAGGCAAATGCAATTTGCAATGTACAACAACAAAAGAATGTACGGGTAAGTAATTCCACGCCAAATCGATCACTTTTTTGGGTCGATGTCTCGGATTTTGTTCTAATTGAAATATATTGTAGTTCACGTGAAATTAGGGGGGGTTTAAGTCATCATTTTGCTCATTTCGAAACTGTTCGAGAAATATATGCCTTTAAATTTCGCGATTTTTGTCCATTTTCGCGAAAATGGGTTGTACGTTTGAATTTTTATCTCGGAAACTATTTATGATATTGACCTAATTCTTTTTTATTTTATTAGGGAAGGATCACTCTTTTAAAATATATTTTTATTAAATTGAAAAATGACTTTTAAAATATTGAAAATTATAAACAATGTCTTTTTTTGCAAAAATCACTTCAAGGTCGCGTTTTTAAAAATCTGAAAAAATTATTTTCGGATTCCTTGAAGTTTTCTCTATAAAATATCTAAATTTCACGATGGTGTTTTTCCTATTAACGTCGCAATAAAATGTTGTAGACAGCCGGTGCGCACCGGATCAGGTAGACGGGCCGTAGTTCGGTTCGCTATTGTTATTACGGCTGGCTCATCGGACCGATATTACCCTATACCCGTTAATACAGTGAATTCAAAAATATTGAGATGTTGTTACTAGTGCCTAAGTATTGCCATTTATACCTGTAGGAAAGTGTTAATAACCCATTCTTAGCCAATGGTACTTCTTCAGTTCAATTCCATGTTTCGGACATCCTTATTTACCGAAGTGTCCTTTTCCAATCCCACCTCTTGGCTAAATGTTTTCCAATTGCTTTGGGGGAAAATCCTCTGTATAAAAGGAAGCGTTTAAGACTGCGAAGTGCTTAGAACACACTTGATCTTCATTACGAAAACGTCATCTAATATTTCCGGAATGGTGCGTCAGTGGTGTTGCAATCCTCTTAAGGGGGCCGGTCCGCTTCGAGTGAGAGTGTGTGAGTGCGCCGACTCAAGCAAACGAAAACATGTAGGTATACGGATGTGTGTGAGAGAGAGGTCCGATTTCTGTTTCTACTTCCTGCGTCTCGATACTTGAATAAATGAACTTTTCACTAATCATGCACCCACGAGCATATCGTCCTACAGGGTGCATGATTCCGCTTTTACTGTAATAAGCACTATACTTCGAGAAAAACGTAGTAATGGGAATTGTAAGAATGAGACAGACGGGCTGTCGCTGATTCGGCGCAGATATCACGGGATGTAAGAATTTTATCATCATACCTGGGATCATGCACCCTGTAGGAACACAAGAAGATGTCGTATAAATTCGATTTTTCGCAATTTAACAAGTCCTGAAGGAGTAGAAAGTAGACATACGTCAAATACGGCTTGACAAGACGATGTGATGGAAAATAGTTCAGCGATTGTCCGCTAAGGGCGTGGGTAGTGTTTTGCTGAAAAATCTTGGTAAAGACATAGCACTGTCGGTAAATGATATCTCCAATTTGACGCCACTGTTTTTCGTCCCCGCCTTTCCCGAGAAAAACAATTTTCTGAGGAAGTAGCCGAAGGACTGGGAATGCCGCTGCAATCCCGAGCGACGATTCTTTGAAGCAAAAGAGAGTAAAAAGAAAATTGAACTCCGTACGCGATCGCGACTGTGTAAGGATTTCCGGAGTATTCCAGGAATAACGGGTGTGGCTTGCCAGGAATTGATATAAAGACTTGATTATGTGACAGGAGAATAAGAGATCTCCTCAACTCGTTAAAGAAACCGAGCGCCGAAAGGCTCACGCGTACCAACAAGGACAGCTCCCTTCCCTGCCGACAGGGAAACGACGAGCCCTCTAATTACAAAAGGACCCACCAAGAGGGCCAGCGCCGCACGCGCTCGATCACGGATCGATATTTGACACTCTGTTCCCGACTACCGTACAGTCAACGTGATTTAAAATTGTATAAGCGTCACAACAGCGTTATTATATTGTCTCGACAAAATACTATTATAATTCTACCATTGTAAAACGAAGGAAGGGCGGAAGAACGCCACAAGCGGTTACATTCGACAAAATACTGTATGTCAGAAGATTTGTAACTTGCCTGAGTACACTTTACTTCTTTATTCCATTTCCGATATCGTTTTTTGTCTTTATTTAACGGGTCTCCAACCTGCCCACCCTCTGAGGGAGTCTTGTGTTTGATTTTGCCGATTTTGATAAAATCGGCTGGCGCCCACAGAAGCTATTATTAAAACCTAATTATTCAATCATTATCTAATTAATTAACTTTCTTTAGAGCCCCGGCAGCCACTGGCCCAGGCCGCGCCGGATGGGTTCTTTGCCGTCTTGTAGCAGAATTTCTCAAATTTTATAAATAATTAATAATAAATCTTATCGCGGCAAAGATCCTGTCTCATTTGGCGCCCAACGTGGGGCCAAGTTGGAAAATTTAATATATTAAATTAATTTATCTCATTCACAGAGTGGGCAATTTGGAAAATTTAATAAATACTTTATGCTATAATAATTGATTTGTCTATTATGAATAATCTTTTTTCTAATATGAACAATTTGCTTTATAATGAATAATTTGTCTCATTACGAATGATTTGTTTTATTATAAATGATTTATTTTGTGAATAATAGCGTGAACTAGAGAAGAATAATTCGAATTATTAACAGTCGAATTGTATTGCTTGAAACGTGTACACGAAAGTCGTACGATTTCTTTGTTTAAAAGGACGTCCGAACGTCGTAATTTCGACCGCGTCGAACCATCCTGTTTATGTTACGGGACGTTCGAAGGTCCTCGAGGGGAGAGGTTTTCTTACTATCTCTCTCGCACTTTACAACTTCTCTATTTCTCTGCTTTCAAATATTGTATATGAAACGTTATATTATGTGTTGCGAATTCTTTTGAAATTTCTTCACCATTTACTGTGTTATTGAATCTTTGTCTATTAATTCCGGTCAAATGAAAATTATTATAAATAATTAACGATTTCAACCGTCTGTTGTTGAATTTCGTTAATGATTATTGAAATATATGCGTATTAAAATATTAAATATTATATTTGAAAGTCAAATTAATTGGTTATTACAAAAAGTATATAATTACTAAATTTAAATAATACAATTGATAATCAAACTCATTAATTATTAACAACGTTTGCAATTTTGAATTAAATAATAATTTTGAATTGAACAATATTTCTAACTTTAATTACAATTTTGAATTGAATAACCATTTTGAATTGAATGATAATTGTGAATTGAATAATATCTTTGAATTGAATAATATTTTTGAATTTAATTAATTGTTTAACTTGGCAATTCGTTTAAAGAGTACAAAATGACTTCGCCACCGCGTAAAACGAAGGGCAAATCGACACGCAAAACGCGATATACTACAAAAAACTGGGAAAATCCGGGTACGTCGGAAGCGACGCATTTAACCTCGTTCGACGAAGAAGCATCGGGCGGGGAATCTACCTCGAGTAACGCGCCAAATCAAACCAAAAGAAATTCGGAAAATTTACAGTCGGAAGTAAATCCGTCAAATAATAATCAAAGTTTCGAATTAACGAACGATAGCGGAGATCCACTACCCGCGTTTGTACGGGTGGGGACTTCGACCGCAGCGGAGGGGCAAAGGCAGAGAAGTACCCCTACCCCCACTTCGGTACTAAACACAGGCGACATAGACACTAGATTAGACGCTAAATTAGACGCTAAAGACGCTCGGTTGGATGTTAAATTTAATGAATTTCAAATGAATGTAATCTCTTTAATTCAAAATTTAATGGGACAGAGTCAAAGTCAGAATTCGGAAAATTCTGTCAAAAATATTGATAATTTAAATACGTCGCGTCCCGACCGCCGGTCTCAGGGGGGAGACGCGTCAAAGGTGCCAGTGCGAGTCAATGAGATGATAGATTCCTCAATAGACAGCGAGAGCATCGACGAAGGAAGGAATTCGAAAACCCCGCGCCGTAGGAATCGACGAGGGGGGACCTTCACTTCTATTCAAATTAATAATAAAAATCGGGGGAAACCGTCTGTTGTTGAACCCGATCGAAATACAAATTATAATCGATCAATGATACGAATCGAAAATTCGGGGGGCCAATCGAAAGAGAGTTCCGAAGAGTGTATTTTGACGATTCGGAACCGAATTATAGAATAAAATAATTTTCGGAAAAAAAAATATAACCAACTTCGAAATGCGCTGAAATGTATGAAATAATTTTTATTTCATATGTATAAATTCTGTTGGGCTCTTTATAACATTGATTAAAGTATTACATTACATTTTAAATACAATGCATACTTTTCCGAGGCGGCGCAAAATTAAAAATTTTCTACATTGGAAATTGTCAAAATACTTTAATCCTTTTACACATTTTCACATTAGCAACATCTTTCATTTACACAATTTGTAATTTCGCGCCGCCTCCGAAAAGTATGCATTGTATGACTGATTAATTTATTGCTTCCCTTGCGGGGTACAAAAACTGACGGACACCCGCTCCGCCTTACAATCGCTTCCTTACCTATCTAAACGCTATCCTATCCTTCACTCTCTTCCTTCCTATTCCTTCCTCCTCTCTCTCTCTCTATACTTTCTTATTCAATTTACAATACCAAATGTAACAAGACATGGTCAGACGCAAGCTATATCGCACCCTCTTTATTACTCCCTTCTGTCCCTCCTACTTCCCTACTCCCTTCTCTTCCGCCATCGCCACGTACCGCTTCACAAAAATTTTTTTCGTCTTTCCTTTCTTTTCTTTTTCTCTCTTTTTCCTCTCTTCCTCCTCTCTCATTCCTCCACTCTCTCTCTCTCATTCATTTGTAGACTTCCGTTTCCGCCGTTCACTCCTTCCTCTCCACCTCATCCGTTCCTCCCGCCTCCGCCCTCCCTATCCTCTCTTCCCTTCTGATCATCCACCCCTCTCCCTTCCCTTCTCCATCCAGTATCTCCTTCACTTTCTCTTCCATTCCTAACTCCTTCTTTTCTTCCTCCCCACACCTCATCAACACGTGCTCCCAGTTTTCTTCTTCCCCTCTGCATACCCTGCACGTATTCTCCTCCGCCCGCAGCCAGTACCTACCCCCCTTCATCTCATTTCCAACTCTGTACCTTACCACCCTCCTCCACCTTTCCTCACTCCATCCCGACTCCAGGTACCTTGGTACTCTCTCCTCCCTTATCACCTTGTACCAAATGTTATACTTCGACCCTTTTATCCTTTCCCAGTTTTCCCTGTCCAGTTCTCTCTTCTCTTCCCTCTCTACCCTCTCCCACAGACCCTCCCCTCTGCCTACCTCACTTACCTTTACCCCCTCACCTTCCAAAAAGCCTATCCACTCCTTTTCCCAAGTAGACCTCCCCAATCCCCTCCTCGCTCTTTCTTCTATTTCTCTCAAACATCTGCCTGCCCATTCCCCTCCCATCCCCCTTCTTACCCTTTCCTCGTAGTTCCATGCCCTTCTCCCTCCTCTTAACCTCATCTTCTCCCTCTTCAATTCGTCCCTTATCAAATACCCCGGTGTCAACCTGTCCACCCCCATCACCCATCTTAGGAACCTTTCATGTACTCCCTCTAACCTTTCCCTTTCCTTCCAGCCCCAGATTTCTACCCCGTATCCCGCCACCGTCCACACCAAGGTGTCGTATAGCCAGATCCTTCTCTTCCAATCCTTCCCAAAAAGCCTCTTCCCCAACCCCCATACCTCCCTCATCGCCCCCGCCGCACGCCTCCCCCTGTCCCTTATTTGCCCTTCCTGCTTCCCATTCCTTTGCATTTTATATCCCAGGTATACAAACTCCTTAACTTCCTCTATCTCCCTTTCACCCCACCTCCACCTTCCCTCTTTCCTCCTTCCTCCCCCTTTCCCGAAGCGCATCACCTTTGACTTGTTCACGTTTAAGACCAAGTCCTTCTCTCTTAGGTACTCCCTCAACTCCTCCATCATCAGCTTCAAGCCTCCTTCTTCCTGCGCCAGCAGCACTACGTCGTCTGCGTATGCCAGACTGTATAGCTTCTTCCCTCCTATCTCTACCCCTCCCTTTCCCCTCTTTCTCAGCCTGTCCTCCATATCCGCTATCAGTAGGGAGAAAAGCTTCGTGCTAAGCGGACACCCTTGCCTTACACCCCTCGCTGTCCAAAAAACCTCCCCACATTTCCCTTCTCCCATTCTTACCTTGCTCACTGTCTCCCTGTATGCTTCCCTTATCCTACCTCTGATCCCCTCACTCACCCCTCTCTCCTTTAGCACCTCCCACAGAATCCTTCTGTTAACCGAGTCAAAAGCCGCCTTCAGGTCCACGAAAAACGCCAGCAGTTTCCCCCCTTCTTTCGCCACCTCCCTGTTTACCAGATAATTTAGGACATAGATCTGATCCATTGTCCCTCTGCCTGTCCTGTACGCTGCCAAAAGTATGCATTGTATTTAAAATGTAATGTAATACTTTAATCAATGTTATAAAGAGCCGAATAGAATTTATACATATCAAATAAAAATTATTTCATACTTTTCAGTGCATTTCGAAGTCGGTTATATTTTTTTTTCCGAAAATTATTTTATTTCACGCTTTTTAGTGGCGATCTTTGCATTCCCCGCGAAGTAATAGCCACATACTGTATAACGGTGTTCCTTTCTTCATATATTATATCTAATCGTTATGAAATCAAGGTATACATACGATTGTCAGCGGTAGTATCCATGTTCATTTCTGAAACAAAAGTACATACATGTCTCTGTAGTATAATCGTAGTAAAAAGATAAAAAACACACACACGCCCGCATGCACGCACGCCTGACCGACCGACCGCCCGCACGCACGCACGCACGCATGCCCGTGCACGCCCGCCCGTCCGACCGCACGCACGCACGCACGCCCGCACGCTCGCCCGCCCGCACGCATGCACGCCCGCCCGAAAGCCTGCACGCACACACGCCCGCACGCGGGTGGAAGTACGTATATAAAATACGTAAAACCACACATCCCGCGGTGGGGCATGCGGGCGTGCGTTCCGTGCGTGCGTGCGAGTGTTTTTTTTTTCTTTTCACTACGATTATACTACAGAAACATGTATGTACTTTTGTTTCAGACATGAACATGGATACTAACGCTGCAATATACCTAACTCCTCTACTGAAATCCTTAATAATCATATTGTATTGGAATAAATAGTAATCAATTATATAAAATACGTAAAACCACACAAAATTTACGAAATTATACATAATTCTTTCAAATCTTACGTAACAACTGGGATTTACTGTGTCTGATGTAACATATAGGAAAGTAGGATATTGCTTGATTCGCACTTACCACTTGCCATGTCGCCGTCACGCTAGAAACATAATTATTGCAATAAGAGTAGTAATTAGCAATGGAGGGAACAGCAGGGGCAGGTAGAGAAGGGAAGGAAAAGGATTGAAGTGAAAGGGAAGGGGAGGAGAGGGAGGAAAGGGAGGGGCAGGGGAGTTGGGTTTGGAAGGGAAAGATAAGGAAGTGCAGGGAAGCGAAGGGAAGTGCAGGGCTGCGGGGGAAAGTGAAGGTAATGTTGCAAATGGGATCATAGTGGAAACATCCCCGGCCGCAAAATGTGATACTAGGTTTCATCGATATCAGGCCGAGTACGCGCGAAATAGCACGTTTTTTGCGATAAAAGCGGAAAAAATGAATATGTTGGTCATACTCAACAAGATGCAGAAGGTTTCGTTCCGATTGGTCCATCCATCTTGGAGTAATCGACGACCATACACAACGCGGACGAAATCGTACGCTTTTTAGCAATAAAAAAGGGGCAAGCGGTGGTGAAATGCAAAATTTTTTTTTACGGGACCAACTGGGAGTCATACCCTACAAGATGGAAAAGGTTTGGTTCCGATTGGTCCATCCATCTCGGCGTAATCGGCGAACATACATTAAAAAAAAAATTAACATACATGTCGAATTGAGTAACCTCCTCCTTTTCGAAGTCGGTTAAATAGTACGGATATGACAACACGACTGGACGAAAGACGAACCAACGCGGAACGAAAATTTCTCGACGAAGCGCGAAAAATTAAAATTGTGTACTACCTACCGAACGGCAGGAGAGTATTCGAAGAGAAATTCGTAACGACGGAGGAGTATCGTCAAATATCCCGGCTAGATGAATTTAACGATTACGATTTCAACCGAAACGCATCTCGCAATACGGGCCATAGAAATTCTCCATTCGGAACGCGGCGGGAACACGTGACGAATTCGGACAGTGACGACAGTTTACTGGTTTTACGAAGTCGTACGAACCGACGCGAGGAACCGGGGAGAAGGGGCGCGTTTTATCGACAAACTAGCGATTCCGGCGAGAGCGAAAGAAGAGTTAATTTTTCAACTACTAATTCAAATATTTCAGACTCGAACTTGGCTATTAAGATAGCAGAAAGACCCGGATCAATTCTTATTGATACTGGAGGATCTTCTTAATACGAGCGGGATTAATAAAGACCTATTTGTCCCGTGCCTATCAAACATCTTCGAAGGTGCATATAGAAATTGGTACCTAATTAATAAAAGGAATTGGCGTACATGGAGAGAATTTGTTAAAGCTTTTCGATACCAGTGGGGGGTAAGAAAAGCCGATGGCGATCTTTTTGCCGAAGTTCGCGAGTTAAAAGTAGAAAGGGGAGAGTCGCTCGCTTTGTTTACTTGTCGAGCTAGCTTCATTTTCGAGAAGATGAAGTATCCGCCTCCATTTAAAGATCAGTTAAAACAAATTCTTGTAAAATTCAATCCGCGGTTAACTCTCGAGGTTTTGAATTTGCCTATCTACAATTACGAAGACATTATGTCAACGAGAGAAACTATATTTATAGTCGATCGGCCGAAAGTCAAAAGGAATCGCGATCAAAAAAGGATAAATCGGACATGCACTTCATGCAAGAGGAAACGACAAGCGAAAACGACTCGCGAGCTTCTTGCGATAATAACGAACAGAGTCACCGTAATGTTACAGTCGACCTGAAAGCCTTCCAAAAGAACAATTAATTTATATTTCGGAAACGGCGCAAAATTAACAATTTTCTACATTGGAAATTGTCAAAATTCTTTAATCCTTTTACATATTTTCACACTAGCAACATCTTTCATTTACACAACTTTTAATTTTGCGCCGTCTCCGAAATATAAATTAAAATTATTTCGTCCTTTTTGGTGCATTCCGAAGTCGGTTGTATTTTTTTCCAAAATTTTTTTTATATTTATAAATCTCTGGTATATGCTCTTCTTATTCCTGTAAACAGATAAATACCGCTTTAGTAAGATAGCGCTATTGATGTAACATGTTATGTCGTACTTCTAAAAAATAATTTTTGGAAAAAAAAATATAACCGACTTCGAAATGCGCTCAAATGTATGAAATAATTTTTATTTCATATGTATAAATTCTATTGGGCTCTTTATAACATTGATTAAAGTATTACATTACATTTTAAATACAATGCATACTTTTCGGAGGCGGCGCAAAATTAAAAATTTTCTACAGTGGAAATTGTCAAAATACTTTAATCCGTTTACATATTTTCACATTAGCAACATCTTTCATTAACACAATTTTTAATTTTGCGCCGTCTCCGAAAAGTATGCATTGTATTTAAAATGTAATGTAATACGTTAATCAATGTTATAAAGAGCCCAGTAGAATTTATACATATGAAATAAAAATTATTTCATACTTTTCAGCGCATTTCGAAGTCGGTTATACTTTTTTTTTTCCAAAAATTATTTTATTTCACGCTTTTTAGTGGCGCCCGAAGCATTCGTGGCAGATAATAAATAGCAGCGCACAGCGCACGGCCGTATAGCATAACACAATAGTTGCTCCAAATAGAATCATCGCGACTGGATCTCCTACACGATACGAAAGGTTGCATAACGCCGGCGGTACATTTTGCCGATTAACCGGCAAGCATACACGAAACGGACCTGAAATCGTACGTTAACTAATAATACCGACAGACAGCGTCGAGACTGTAATAAGTGGGCCGTTTATTTTGAAAGTGGTGCAAGTCCATTGGCTGGTCCATTTTTTTCTAGTTATAAATATAAATGTTACACCAAATTAATCACAAAGTATGTGATATCTCCTTATTTTTGTATAAAATGGACTTACACCACTTTCAAGTTGAACGGTTCAAGTAATGAAGTACGTAATATCAACGAAAAAAATAGAAGAATACATTTTGGAAAAATCAGGATTTATTTGTCGTTAAAAAATATATATATTTTTATTCGACGGCGCGCCGCGCCGCAAGATTCCTCCCCGCAAGCCGCCAGCGACGCGCCAGCCGCGACCCCCGGAGCTGGTGGTGCTGCTTGGAGTGCCTCGGCGGTCGCCGCCACCCCGCCAGCCGCGGGCAACCCGCCACCGGGCTCGGCTGGCACCGCCCGCCTTTCCTCTCTCTGTAATGTAACAGATAAATAGTTACATTTCTAATACAGTTCATTGCAATGGCAGAACAATGCACCCGCAAACGCATCACCAGATATACGAGGGAAGTGTACGTCATATTCGTAATCAGAGAATAATGGAATGTAACAGTTGTGTACCGACGGTTACTCAATCCAAAAGAAATGAAAACATGCGGTTGTACAGTGTCGTTTGGCTAACAAGATGCTGTCAGACTTACTTCGCTTCTGCGGCTCCAACCCCGCGATGCTTTGAGTCTCCGCCGTCTGCTGCTGCGACTGCTGCTCGTGGCAGGGTTGCAGTTGCTGCTGCTGCTGGGGGTGGTGTTGCTGTTGCTGCAGCTGCTGGTGTTGCGCGCAGCCGGGCAACGTCAGCGCCGCGGTCCTGATCTGAACGTAGGAAGAAAGAAATATGTATATATATATGTAGTGTGCGATTAAGTTTAGACACATGTTAGTGTTGAAAGTGAAGGTATACCTACCATTGCCGCTACTTGCCGCCGTCATGTCTGCATGAAAAAGAAATTATTATTACATGTACGTTGTTATATGCGATCGTACATTGCTGATGCAATCGGAGAAATACGTACGGATATCGTCAGTAGACATACTGTGATCTACAAAATGAAATAAATACATTAGTTTGCAATTTGACAGTGCAATACAATGTGAACAAGTTTCTTACATAAATAAAAGCCCCTAAATGCTACGAAATTATATGGTGTTCTGTACATTTTAAAGAAATATATTTGCTGCAATGGGCACACATTTAAGCAATTATGTGAATCACAAGAAAATCCCTACAATTTACGAAATTGTATGTTACTCCGTTCATTACGAATATTTGCATGTGAATATCACGTCGGGGAATATGAAGTGTCGATGTTTGTGTGTTCAATCTCTCAATCTCATCTCCTGTTTCACATACAATTTTCATGTATGAATATCTGCTTATATTCACGTTTCTCTGTCAAGTGTATATGCAGTATGCAACAACATCAAAATGTTGTAACCTCCAATATGCAATTGTTATAGATTTTTGCTAGCTGAATATGAATGCGAAAACTGTTTCCCTCCGGAACCCACGGGTTTTGAAAGAATCAATGAAGAAAAGAAAAGGTGCAAATTATATAAAACATGTAACGATTCTGCGTGATAGTGTCGATATTTCAGCAAAGGAGAACATGCAACAGAACCGGAAAAAAATTCGTTTCATTGTTAGTGTAGAAACGAAATAGTTCGGCAAACCACGTGGCAGCCAGCGTGGTCCCGACGATCGTGAAAAGTCACAGATTTGTCTCATGTCGAAATCAACTGTACAACTGCTGTGCAAAAAAAAAACACAGAAATATCTTCAACGATGACCATTTGCAATTGTTTTTAACACTGATATTTTCAAACCCTTTGGTGTCCAGAGAGAAACGGTTTTCACAGTCTTATTCAGCTCGCAAAAAGCCGTAAGAATTGCATATTGGAAGTTACAAAATCGAAAAACAGTCAGAAATTGTCGAATAGCGCTATCATCGAAATGTGTAACGACTCACGCGTTCAAACGTGTCTTCTATACATTTCTGTGAAGCACGCGCAATTGAAATTGTAACAAAAATATAACGAAACGCAGGTAGGAAAATTGCATTACAATTTATTGAAAAATAATGTATAGATTGTAAGGAGATGCTGTATGTATTATTAACGTGCAACAGAAAAGCGTGTGTATGTACAGTTCCCGTTATAAAGTCGACATTTCATGTTACACGACCTAATACAACATAAAATGTTATCAATTTTGCAATACCTAGTTACGAAACAGCAACTAACAAAACTACAGCACCGGCTGCTAGGAAGTAGTATGTAATAAATAGCAAATGTAGTATTAAAATATTATTTCTGTCGTACGTACCACTGTTTACCGTCACGGTCACTGTTAAACTGATCAGCCAAACAATCATTCTGTACGAACCGAAGAAAGTTGATGGGGACACAATCCACGATCGAAGCAATTGTTGTGTATGTCGACATTCCTGGCGGTATGTACAATACCGACCAAAAGTATGGAAATACCATCAAATTTTTACGAAAAATGAGTGTCCTTACAAATTTGTCATTGTTCCATTGATGATATATTATATGTTACATAGTAGTCAGCATTTCGCGATATCAAACGTGTTTAATTATGAAACAGCTGCCAGCAAGAAAAAAGAAGCGAAATATTAATAATATCACTAGTTCATAAAATTAAATTGATTTCATGCGCATTTGATGAGAGGTAACTGTTGTTACACATTTGCTCCCGCTGAATTCGAAAATCGAGGTTAACATTTTCTTTATGGAACAGTTTTTAGGATATCGTAATTTTTTCCATTTTTTGTTACCTCTTTTCAATTTAAAACCCACATATGGAGCGACATGTGTCCGATTTGGTCGTTCTTGGTACCAAACGACAGACATTGAAATGACGAACAAACATGTGTAATGTGATCTTTAAGTGGATAAGCGCTCCAAAAGGTATTGATGAAAATAGTCCAGATTATATCGGTTTCTATTTTTCCGTGGCCACAGAATGTTTCTCCCGATTCGCCCGGTGTACGAACAAACGTACATGACATGGACTGTACTGCTTCAATTGTGCTCATGACGTAAGCAAACACAGGTAGCGGGAACAACTAAATCGTGTAATCACTTGAAACGAATACGTTAACGACCGAACACGACGTCTTTGAATAATTTCGTTTTTCGGAAATTTCAACGTGTTCAACTCAACACCGTGCAGAAGGTAAGATTTACTGCAATTTTTATTTCATTAAGGCACAGTGCGCTGTGCTCTCTGTGAGTAATTGTAGGCCAAAAAAGAATAAACGGACCAGGTCGACATTGCGCGACCCAAGCAATATTAATAAAAAAGTAGAAGGGCCAGGTCGACATTGTGCGACCCAAACCATATTAATAAAAAAGTAGAAGGGCCAGGTCGACATTGCGCGACCCAAACTATATTAATAAAAAAGTAAAACGGTGAAATCTGCATTACCCGACGTAAACTGTATTTAGAATAATTCCTATTTGTCGCAAGAAACAAGTACGCAACTATGGGAAGGCCAACAAAAAATGCGTCCCGTATGAGAAGGAATCGTGCAAACGAGTCCGAGATTGCCAAACAATTACGTCTCAATAAAAATAGGGAAAGAAATGCCGATACGCGGCGCGAAGAAACTGATACAAAACGCGAATCAAGATTATCTCTAATGCGGAAATATAATCAATCCAGGTTGTTACGTGAAACGGCAAGAGAGAAAAGTCGTCGGCTGAACAGAATTTGTAATCGTTTAGCGAACGAAACTTCCGCGGAACGTTCACGTCGCTTCGAAACAATCCGACGACGTTTAGCGAATGAATCTAATGAAAAATGTTCCGGTCGTATTTCCGACATAAGAAATCGCATGCGAGGTTTAAGACCAAATGAACGATCCGAATCAAGAAATACACGTTTAAGTAAGATGCGTCAATCAGCTAATAACCGAAGAAAGGAACGCCTGATTCAGGAGGAGTACTTCAAATCGGCTATTAATACTTTTGCCGATGTCCCATGCGCAGTGTGTTGTAAGACATTGTATCCGCAGCAACGGCACACTTTACACACGCAGGCTGTTTCTCGAATAATTCCCGCACGCCTAATAGAATCAGAGAAGATAATAACATGCTCTCGGTGTCTGCAGCATCTTAAGAAACACAAAGTTCCTGCACAGGCGTTTTGGAATAAAATGGAACTAATGTCTGTACCTGCAGAGATAGCAAATTTATCGGAAATCGAAAAGCAGATGTTGTGTAGAATAGTACCGTTTCTTAAAATCATGAAAATCCAAAATCGCTTTAGTCAAGATTGGTGCAAAGGCCAGGTAGTTCTGTTTGCCCGTGACGTGTTGGAAGTAGCCGAGCAACTTCCAGTTAGATTAGACCAAACCGGTGTAATGATTATAGTCGAAAATCTTGAAAATTTAGGCCGACAGCGACAGTTTGAAATAGATGTCGGCAAACTTCGGACAGCTTTACAGTGGTTATTAAAAAATAACGGTTTGTACAAAGATGTGCGACCATGTTTTTCTAATGTAAGTAATAACATCTCGGAAATAACTCATGTAATGGAACAGCCGTCCTACGTAAGAAAGGAAACCGAAGTTGGCGAAAGAAATACTGAAGCAATCAGTAGATTTCTAAATGTCGGCCGTAATGTATCTATTTTGCGAGGCTCGTTTCATCAAGCAAGCGATCGCTTCGGCATCGAATCTCGCGGCAAGCAATGTACCGGCATAGCAACAGTTGCTTGTGTCGCGTTTCATTTGATTGATCCCAATACGTGGTGTTCTAGCGATGTCGATTACGTAGTGTTAGTAGGAGATAAATATTACCGTGATTACATTGAGGCGCGAATTTAACCCGACCCCACGGAAGCCAACATAGACTACCTAGCCGCAACCGAATTATTGCCACAGTTGTCATTTAATAACATTAGAGTCAATATTAACGTAGGCAACGAATCGACTGTAAATGGTCATATGGACATTGATAACGGTGATGAGGGATTTCCAAATTTAAAAAATGGTTTGATTAGGTTTTTCGAACAGTACACGCACGGAATTCTTACTGTGAATTTTACATCAGTAGCTATATCGCGAAACAACCAGCCGAATAATCCCAGCTATTGGTTGTTTGATTCTCATCCAAGAGGTCCGAAAGGATATAAAGCACCATTAAGGGGAGTCTCATGCTGTATGAAATGTACTAATATAGATGATTTACACGCCATATTGCATCGTAATTTGCGTGCTAAAGAAGGCAATAGCAATGTGCTGAATGTCTATTCAGTAACACCTCTAACAGTCGCACCTGAAAGGGGTAGGTCTCCACAAACCCGGACGGTACAACAGTTGTCTGTTGTGACCCCTGGAAGACAATCAGGTGAAACACAGATATTCGCAACAAGCATGTTACGCGCGGTTGACGAAAATATTCCTAATATCGATAGTATCATCTCTGTAAGTAATAATGGTGCTAATAGTAACGAGGAAAACGAACCGATAAAACTGGCAAATATTCATAGAAAAACAGCGCCACCGTTGAACCTAGAAAGGGAAAGAAGGATGGAGGAACTATCTTGGTTCTTCCTGTTTCCAGACGGAAGAAATGGGTTCGGTGAGCATCGAGATATCCCAATAACACCACTGGATTACTTTCAGGCACGTATCTTGAGCAATGACAGACGATTCCAACGAACAGATTATTTGTTCTTTGCACTATCCGTCGTTGAATATTACCGCGCCAAAGCTAGCGTCTCAGTATCGTGTAGAATGCGCCAAGGCGAACATACTCCGGCGGGATTAATAGATAATATTCACCTTACGATGAGAAACATAAGAGGATCGGTATCATACTGGAGACGCTGCTGTTCGGAATTAATCGCCATGGTCCGATGTCTTGGACCGCCCACATGGTTTGCTACATTCTCTTGCAATGATCTGAACTGGCCAGATATGTTGAAAGCTTTACTAATATCTGAAGGCCGGTCCCCTACCGAAGCTGGAAACCTAACGTTTGCAGATCGATTGAAGTTGGTTCAGAGGTACCCAGTAGTTATAGCAAGGCAATTTACGGTGCGTGTTAACGCCTTAATGCAGTATTTGAAAAACTCACCTTGTCTAGGCGGCGTTGTTGTCGATTTTTGGTATAGAATTGAATTTCAAAATAGGGGAAGTCCACATATGCACATGCTTGTTTGGTGTGCAAACATGCCTGATTTCCTAACCAATGCAGGCCGCAATGTTATTGAGAATGTGATATCTTGTTCACTGGAAACAGGGGAACAAAATATGAACAGCATAGTTGAAACAGTGCAAATTCACAAACATTCTGCTACATGCCATAAAGATCGAAATAATCGGTGCTGTCGATTTGGATTTCCCAGACCGGTAAGCGGAAGTACGATGTGCCTAGGTGCAGATGACACACTTGCCAATAACGGACGTTTCTGCGTACTTAAACGAACCGCAAATGAAGTTATGGTTAATAATTACAACCCCGCTCTTTTAAAGATGTGGGAAGCAAATATGGATATCCAACCGTGCGGAAATGTTACAGCTGTGGCATATTATATTGCTAAATATGCAAGTAAGTGTGAGCCGCAGGACACGGGAGATATTATTAAAAATGCCGTTTCACGGGCAAAACGCCGGGGCGGCGGCACCTGGAATCAACTATTTTCGGTATGTATGGCAATTCTGTCCCAACGTATGGTCAGTGCCGCAGAATGTGCTTACCGATTATGCCACCTACCTCTGAAAATGAGTTCCCGCAAAGCTGTGTTTATAAACAGCTGTCGGCCTGAACAGAGGTATAGAATTTTGCGATTCGAGGGATATGAGACGTCCTTTTTTAATAACATATTTGATCGTTACGTACAAAGGCCAGACAACCTAGAGAACTTGAGCTTGGCAGAATTTGCTGTCCGATATGAAACAGTTTCTAGTGGAATGTGGACAGAAGAGGACGGTGATGCAGAACTTAGAAATAACGATGAAGAAATATCGAGATCGACGTATATAAACTTGAAGAACAATATCCGAATGCGAATAAGAAATAAACCAGCTGTACTTCGCCACCGATATTATACCTTGAATAGTGATAGAGAAGGATATTTCTATAACTTAATAGTGTGTCACATTCCATTTCGGAATAAAAGTACACTTGTGGGTGAAAACGAATCCACGGAACAATGTTTCCTGCGACGTCAACACGAATTAAAACCTATGTCGGGAAATGCAACCGTCGAACAATTTACTCACGCAGAGCACATTATTGAAGCGGCGCTCGCCCAGGCCGCTGCTTTGAATGTTGTGAACGAAGACGAAAGTAATAATAATGAGCATTTAAGAGATCTAGGCAGGATTCATGCTGACGAAGTAATATATTGTGATCAACTAGATTTATACGAACAACAACAACAAGGAACAGTGGGAATGCCGGAAGACGTATTCCTAAATACTATTCGAAGTCTCAATATTCAACAGAAGGACCCATTAAAATCAGTTTCCGCAGTAATTGAGAAAGATGTTAAACATGCCGATGATGAAAATAAAGAACAAATGTTGCTGTTCATTACCGGAGGAGCTGGTAGTGGCAAGTCGTTTATTTTAAAATTACTTGTGGAACATGTAAAACGCTGCTATAATGCTACAGTTGATACGATGATAAAACCATGTTTCATCGAAGTAGCTTCTTTGACCGGTGTCGCCGCCCGTCAAATATTTGGAAAAACACTGCATGCCATGTTCTCGTTGCCTATTGAAAAAGGCACCGCAATGACCTATCGCCGGCTAACAGGACAAAGGCTTGAACATGAGAAGCGGAAGTGGCGTCACACAAGGTGGTTGATTATTGACGAGATATCAATGGTATCGTACGAGAATTTGTGAATAATTCATTTAAGATTACAGGAATTGAAGACCAATGATAAACTGTTTGGTGGCATAAATGTACTTCTCTTTGGCGACATCATGCAATTACCCCCAGTGAAAGGCCACTGGTGCTTTGTGCAACCACATTGGTGTACTGCCGAAATTAATTTATGGCACCAATTCTCATTCTGCGAACTCACCATTAATATGCGACAAAAAGATGATGTTGAATTCATCGACTTACTGAATAACCTACGATTTGGGGAAGTGACAACCTCGGAACTAGAAATAATGTGTGGACGAAGAAGAGTTCCTCTAACCGGAGAATTTGAGGACGGAGCAGCTGTTAGAATATTCCCAACTGTAAAATTAGTGGATGAATATAACAGGAAAATGACCGAAAAATTAGCTGAATCACGCCGAATGTACGTCATTGATTCAGTAGACGAGTCCCGCGAGGCAGCTACATATGGAAGGAGGCCACCGACAAATGTCATACCTGCAAATGTAAATAATTGTGGCGGACTGTTACATACAATATCGTTAGGTGAGAGATCGCGAATCATGCTGCGACGAAATATATCAATTTCTGATGGTTTGATAAATGGCGCAATGGGAATAGTAAAGAAATTTATATGGCCGGCGCTTCGAAGAGATCAGCTGGAACAGGGAGAATTACCGGACTCGATACTTATAAAATTTGACGACGAATCCATTGGTAGTAGATTAAAAGGTACCGATAGTTATATCCCAATATCTCCAGTATGCGCAACGTTTCAAGCAACAAAAGGTTATGGAGACGTCGAACGAAGAATGTTACCACTTATCCTAAGCTGGGCAGTAACAGTGCACAAATTACAAGGGACAACGTTGGATAGAGCTGTAATTGATCTTGGCAAAAAGAATTTTGCAAAAGGACAAATTTACGTCGCTCTTAGTCGTGTCAAAAGTTTGCATGGTGTCGTTTTGTCTGATTTAGTACCAAACAAAGTCCTCAGTAAACCGCACGACGAAAAAGCATTCGCGGAAATGGAAAGATTACGGCGGCTTCTGTTATTACAAAGAAACAGGCCGAATCAGCTACCAGCAAACGATACGGAAAGAAGCAAGCCATGGTCTGTGTTGTTTTTTATTGGCGATCAAGTGGTTAAGAAACCTCCAACGTCCATACCCAGATCACGAATGCCACATTCGATGCAACGTGGTAGCGGCACACCGCATAACAGCAGAGTAATAACAGAAAAGCAGAATAAGAACTTTGCTGCAAATAGAAGCAGTACGGAAACATCTGCTATTTCGCGTAGAAGAATTCATCGCGATGGGAAAGTTATTTGCCGAGTAACATCAAATTATAATAAGAACTTTATAATACCAGTAATTATTGCAATACTTATTGCAATAAGAATAGTAATTAGCAGTGGAGGGAACAGCAGGGGTAGGTAGAGAAGGGAACGAAAGGGATTGAAATGCAAGGGAAGGGGTGGGAGGGGAGGAAGAGGCAGGGAGAGAGTTGGGTGTGGAAGGAAAAGGTAAGGAAGCGAAGGGAAGTGCAGGAAAGTGAAGGGAATGTTGCAAATGGGATCATAGTGGAAACATCCCCGGCCGCAAAATGTAATACTAGGTTTCATCGATATCAGGCCGAGTACACGCGAAATAGCACGTTTTTTGCGATAAAAGCGGAAAAAATGAAGAAATCCGAACTGGTTTTTTTTACGGGACCAACTGTTGGTCATACTCAACAAGATGCAAAAGGTTTCGTTCCGATTGGTCCATCCATCTTGGAGTAATCGATGACCATACACAACGCGGAGGAAATCGAACGCTTTTTTGCAATAAAAGAATTTAGGTGAAATGCAAATTTTTTTTTTTACGGGACCAACTGGGAGTCATACCCTACAAGATGGAAAAGGTTTGGTTCCGATTGGTCCATCCATCTCGGCGTAATCGGCGAACATACATTAAAAAAAAAAATTAACATACATGTCGAATTGAGTAACCTCCTCCTTTTCGAAGTCGGTTAAAAATCAAGCAAACAAATCTAATAAGGGGCGCGAAACAAATTCGAAGCCCCTAGTACGCCAATGCCTTGAACAAAATTTATCTAAGTTCGAGGAACGTAGCAAAAACGAAAGGAACACTCTGGGATGGACGCTCTGAAGAGACGGGTCAAAGAGATCGCTATGGACCGCCAATTACCAAACCATTGGGCTGATCGGTTGTTTGTCTATCTCGACGACTGGATCATCGTTAATCAGAATTTAAATGAACATTTGTCATTATTATCCGTACTTTTCGAGGTTCTAAGGGAAGCCAAATTGACAATTAATCGCGAGAAAAGTAGCTTCGCGTGTAAGAACGTTAAGTATCTCGGTTATATCATCGACGAGCTTGGTATACGACCAAACACGGAGAAGATACAACCTATCCTCGATTATCCCGTACCGAAAAATCGCACCCTGCTGCGTCAATTTAACGGGTTAGTTAACTGGTACTACCGACATTTAAAGAATATCGCGCGTATACAGGGACCATTAAATAAGTTGACAAGTCCGAAAGTTCCCTGGCGCTGGACCGAGGTCGAACAGAACGCCTTCGACGAGGTCAAGCAAGGCCTAGTGGAAGCACCGCGATTGTATACGCCGATACCAGGACGATCGTTCATCCTGTACACGGACGCGAGCGACTTTGGTTTGGGCGCGATCTTAGTACAAAAGCATCCCGATTCGGACGAGGAACTTCAAATTGAGGTTCTTAGTAGACCGCTCCGGGTAGCGGAACTCCACTATACCACCACGGAGAAGGAGTGCCTAGCGGTAGTATGGTCAGTCGAAAAACTCCGCTGTTACCTAGAAGGGATGCCGTTCAAATTCGTTACGGATCATCAAGCCTTGCAATGGTTGCACGGGTTGAAGAACCCGGTGGACCGCCTTGTCCGATGGGCTATTTACCTCTTACAACACAATATGACGGTTGATCATAAACGGGGTACGCTAAATGAAGCGCCCGATGCGCTTTCCCGCATGTTCAACGTTGACATAGATCCGGTCGGTTGGGAGGAAATAGTCGAAGAGGCGATCCGAAGTCGAACCCAGTTAAGCTCCATCTGCGAGAAAGACTGGTACCATACGAAACGCGAACTCGTAAGCGAACATCCCGATAGGTTTCCAGAATGGAAAATAGAAAACGATAAGCTTATGTATCACCGACCCGACTACGCTAAAGCAATAATCGACGATGAACACCCTTGGAAGGTAGTAGCGAGGCCCGACGATATTGTCAAAATAATGCGCGAAAATCACGAAACGCCGCAGGTGGGACATCTGGGGCGCGATAAGACTCTAGACCGTATTCGTCAAGTCTATTATTGGTCGGGGATGACGGAAGATATTAAATCATTCATTGAAGAATGCGATATTTGCATTAAAGTCAAAGATAACCAGAACCTAGTAAAGGGGCCGTTGGTAACCCGGTCAGTACAGGCTCCGTGGATGCAAATCGCAATTGATACCGCCGATATGACAACTCGTTCAAAGAAGGGTAACGTGTGTATTATCGTCGTACAAGACCTTGCGATTAAATATATTGAATTATTTCCAACTCGCGATAAGAAGGGAAGAACGGTAGTTAAAGTCCTAGATTCTCTTTTCGATAGATGGGGAACAACCCGGTCAAGTGTTTTCGATAACGGTAAAGAATACCTTAATAAGGACGTGGCAGACTTCTTGACCGCGAGGGGGGTAAAACACATTACCACTTCCTTAACTCACCCGCAGGGTAACCCGGTCAAGCGGGTTAACCGAACAGTAAAACCGATGATCGCCGCGTTCGTTAAAGTTAAACAAAACGAATGGGACCAACATCTATCTAAACTCCAATTAGCGTACAATACCGTGCCGCATGCGGGGACGCGAATATCGCCGTTTTTCCTCAATCCCCTCACGGACGCGAAGCTATCGTAAGACATACCGACTACTCGGGAAACCCACCGTCAACTCCAAACGATGTCATCAAGGAGTGGGTGGATAGAATGAATAGCATCGACGAGTTACGGCATAGAATCGAAATACAACTAAAAAATTACTCCGATAAACGACTAGCCAAGTTGAATAAAGATAGGGCGATCCGAGTTGAAGTAAAGGAAGGTATGGAGGTATATTACCCCAATAAAAAACTTAGCCAAGTAACAAAGCCAAGGGGTACAACGCTAAGCTAGTCCACCGTTACCTGGGCCCAGTAAAGATAAAGAGGGTATTAGGACCCACGACCGTGGAATTAATAAACAAAGACAATAAAATTGTTGGCAAATACTGTCTCACCGATTTGAAAATTCCACGACGTAGTCTAAGAAAACTTTGTGCTCCTTCATAGGCATCCTTTTGTCAACCTTCCAACGTTGTGTTGTCCACGTAGTCTGCCATGTCGAATGTTATCCCCTCCACCTCGACAAAACCCCGAGAGGAAGAGATCCGGGAACTCGAGGAGCAGAGGATCGCCGCCGAGAGGCAACTGGCGCAACTAACAAAAAAACTCGACAAAATGAAACGTCGGACAGTCGCAGGCACCATCGACGAGAACGAAGAGGATCTGGCCCTGGCAGCCCTTTTCAAGGAGGAAACCACCATCGCCAAGCCGCAATTTCTCCCGAAGGAGACGGGCAACCCCGAAGGTCACAGACACCAAGGCAACCCGTTACCCTAAGACCAAAGTGCCAAAGAAGGTCCAAGAACTGCTGGAATCGATTCGCAGCCAGCTGCCTCCAGTAATGGGGAGACCAAACGTGAAAATTGTCAACGAAGGAGATCTCCTCCGAGAAAATCGCATACGAAAGCGCATCGAGGAGGGCCAGCACCTTCCACAGACAGTGTACGGGCGAAAGTTGAGGACAACAGACAACCCCACCGTCATGATCGCCCCGTCGGTTACGGTCAAGCCTGTGCCCTTGGAGCGAGACCCAACGTTTAACGAAATCCTACGAGAACTGAGGGTGCCCGGGTTTACGCCAACAGAGGGCCAAAATAAACCTGTTTATTTTACCGATTGCAGAATAGTATCCGAACAAATGTCGAAGGATATCATCAAAAAACGGGCGGAGGCACTCGTCGCCAAAATGGAGGCTAAAAAAGTCCACCGCGCCACGCAAACTTATGTGACGCAGGTGGGAACACAGCACGTGGTGGGCTGCATGAACTGCCGGTCGGCGGACCATTCCTTTAAAAATTGCCGAATGCCATACAGGCCCGGGTTTTGCCGAATTTGCGAAGCGGACGGGTTTGATACGAAGGATTGTATTTACCCGCATGGCGTCGAGCACGAACGCATTCTGGGGAGATGCCCCGGTTGCTCGAGGGACCTCGACCTATACTGTCCCGAGTGTCCCGACTGCAATATCCGTTATGGCAACCTGACTGATTGGTTGCGGCTGAACTACGCTACCTGACCATCCTGGCTGGTACCCCAGGACCACCGGGCCATGATAGGCCAGGGGGAGAGCGCCCTGAAGCGGAAATATAAGATCAAGTTTGACGATCCGACAGATAAGGCCAACGAAATCCGCCGCTTCCTAATAAGGGAAAACGCTCTGGCTACGGCCGAATCCCTGGCCA